>CM060401.1:55804795-57076228 GCA_030545235.1 Helianthus tuberosus
TCGATATACAAATCAAACAATTTTTTTATTTTCCTAAATACATGACGGTCACTGCCGCTACAAACATCTTCAAAGTTCTAACTATACCCAAAGCGATAAGCATGAAAACATACCAGAACACTTGCCCGGCGATTGCACTCAATCGCCCACCGATGCGGCGCCGTCCACAAATTCACCCTTGCAACTTCCCGGATCTGGAAGTGAAGTCAGTTGAAACTAATACATTACTCACCGGCGGACCGTTGGATCTTCCAAACGATGTATCGGCGGCAGGAGACGTGTTTTATGTGACTGACAGACATGGCACACATTTGCTTTGATGATGGTGTCGTCGTCTGGGCGGAAGCCATCGATTTTCTCCGTTTGGTTTTTAAGCAACCCCTGATATCTTTTTCTCTTTATACTCCATTTTCTAATTTCACAAAAGAAATAATACGATCACTCGCACTCCGATCTCCGATCAAGAAACACACAAAACAGGACCACGAAATTACATTAAATACTAAATAATAATATATTTGTTGATATTGGAGTACAGTTGTAAAGCAAAGTATATTTATTATTATTTTATATATACTTATTATATGACATTAGTATATTTATTATTATGACACGTGAAAGAAAAAAAATTGTTTAATAGAGTAGAAAGATATTATTTTTGTTATGAATCTTTAAACTCAGTAATTGCATACAACTTTAAACTCAATTGTTTGCAAGTATTTTCAGAATTACTTATTTCTATATGATAATAAAGTTGTAGAGCAAATTATCATAATCAAATAAACACAAGTTCAATGTTACAACACAAGTTCATTATATCATACGTAATTCATACAAATATTTTTTTAAATTCTTTTCTTATTATATAAGAACGGTCTACGTATAGAACCCGAAGTTCTACCTATAGAGAACCTGAAGTTCTCCTACAATATATATATTTTATATTGTGGCTCAATTTTAAATCCTTAATTCTTTCATTTGTAGATAAAATGTCGAATTTATCAAAGCTTGAATTCACCGCACTTGACATCTCGGGTAACAATTACCTCCCATGGACTCTTGATGCTAAAATCCATTTGACGGCAAACAATCTGGGGGAGACAATTATAGATGGTATTCAAACTTCACCTCAAGATAAAGCGAAAGCTATGATATTTCTCCGCCATCATCTTCACGAAGATCTAAAGCGGGAATATCTAACTGTTGAGGACCCCCTTGAACTATGGACAAATATAAAAGAACGTTTTGACCACCAGAAGTTGGTCTTACTCCCCAAAGCCCGCTATGAATGGCTTCATTTACGACTACAGGATTTTAAAACTGTTAGTGAGTATAACTCTGCCTTGTTCCGCATTACATCTGAACTTAAATTATGTGGTGAGAAAATTACCGATGAAGACATGCTTGAAAAAACTTTCTCAACGTTCCATGCCTCAAATATGCTCCTGTCGCAGCAATACAGGGAACGTCAATTTACTAAGTATTCTGAATTGATATCATGTCTTTTGGTCGCGGAGCAAAACAACAAGCTCCTACTACAAAATCATCAATCGCGACCTGCCGGTGCAAGCCCATTCCCTGAAGCGAATGTGGCCAATTATCAAAGCGGACGAGGTAGAGGTAGAGGCCGCGGCCCCAGCAGAGGTCGTGGTCGTGGTCGAGGACGGGGATATACATGGCATCGGGAATCTCAGAACACTAAAAATAGCGGTGGTGAATCGAGTCGACATAATACGGGGCGACCTTCAAAAGGGAAAAGTAGCGGGAACCAAGGCAACATTTGTTATAGATGTGGGATGTCAAATCATTGGTCCCGCACATGTCGCACCCCTAAACACCTCGTTGAGGCATATCAACGCATGATGAAAGAAAAAGGAAAGAATGCTGAAACAAATCTGATTGAGGATGCACCTCCAGCCACGATACCAGACGTTCATTTGGATGCATGTGATTTCATTGAAAATGTTCGTGATGTTTAAACATATTTGATGTACCTTTTATGCTTTACTTTTCACATTGTGACATTTGTATGTGGTTTGGTTTGAAACTCCTGTAATGTTTCATTTTACTTCTTTGCATTAACTTTTATTTATTTTAATTTGAGTAAACTGCCATTTTGGTCCCTGTGGTTTGGCCAGTTTTGCCACTTTAGTCCAAATCTCAAACTTATTACATCCAGGGCCCTGTGGTTTGCATTTTGTTGCCATTTTAGTCCAAAACTCAAATTTGACCAGATTTCCCACTTTTGACCCCCCTGTTTTGTCCTTATCCTCAGGGGTATTTTGGGTATTTTTAATAAATATAATGCCTGATTATCATCATCTTCAACATATCATCTACATCTTCAACATATCTTCATCTACAGACATCTCTCTCTCTCTCCACTGTTCTCTCTTCATCACCATCATCAGTCTACTCCATCTTCATCACCATCATCTCATCTTCATCATCAACATCACCGTCCCCGCCATCTTCATCACCATCATCATCACCATCATCTCACCACCGTCGCCTCCATCTTCATCACCATCATCTCATCTTCACACCATGGCAGTTTCATATCTGAATCGAAATCAGGGGTTTGAGCTTTGAGTTTCAGATCTGAATCGAAAGAGGAGAGAGAGAAGAGAGAGAGTCAGTTAGGGTTTTGAGCTTTGAGTTTCAGATCTGAATCGAAATCGGTATTTTGTTTCAGTTTTTTGAGAGAGAGGCAGTTTGATCGAAAGAGGAGAGAGAGAAGAGAGAGAGGCAGTTTGTTTCAGTTGGATTGAAATCGAAATCGGTATTCTGATGTTGTTTGATTGTTTGAGTTTGATTGAAATCGAAATCGGTATTTTGTTTCATTTTGTTTCAGATCTGAATCGAATTCGAAATATTTTGATCGAAAGAGGAGAGAGAGAAGAGAGAGAGGCAGTTTGATTGATTCGGTATTCTGATGTTGTTTGATTGTTTGATTGTTTCTGATGTTTTCATTTCAAATTCGGTATTTTGTTTCAGTTTTTTCAAATTAGGTGTTGGCGGTGGTTATGGTGGTGGCGGGTGGAGCGACGGTGGTGGCACTGCAGATATGTATATGTATTGAGAGAGAGAGAGAGAGAGAGACAACTGTTCTTTCGTGGTGTGTGTTGTTACTTGTTCTGTTATGCTTGTTCACCATGAGGTTGTGATGATTTTCTGGGTTTTGATGATGAACTTTGAAGATGTTCTTGATTTTCTGGGTTTTGATGATGAACTTTGAAGATGTTCTTGATTTTCTGGGTTTTGTTGTTGTTGAAGAAGATGTTCTTGATTTTCTGGGTTTTGTTGTTGTTGTTGTTAAATGACCAAAATACCCCTGCACTAAAGGACAAAATAGGCAGCTCTCAACAGTCAAAAAGGGGATTTTTTGGATTTTGGACTAAAATGGCAACAAAATGCAAACCACAGGGCCCTAGATGTAATAAGTTTGAGATTTGGACTAAAGTGGCAAAACTGGCCAAACCACAGGGACCAAAATGGCAGTTTACTCTTTTAATTTCCTGAAGAAATATGTATGCTAGCTCCAGTAGAGCTATTATCGGTGATGAATGTCTGGTAGATAGCGGTAGTACTAATACTATTCTCAAGATATGAGATTTTTCCCTGAATTGTCTCCGGCAGAGACACCGATTGGTACTATATCTGGTGTCAGTAACCTTATCGAATGCTCCGGCAGAGCACACATAACATTATCTTCGGGTACCCAATTAACTATTGATAATGCATTATTTTCTAGTAAATCCAGAAGAAATTTACTTAGCTTTAAAGATATTCGGAAAAACGGTTACCACCTAAAAACAATATCTGAAAATAATCTTGAATATCTTCAAATTACTTTAAACAAGAATGGCCAAGAAACAATTGTTGAACAATTAGAAGCCTTATCCTCTGGATTATATTGTACTAATATCAATCCTGTCGAATCATACATGGTGAGTAACCAAAAGCTATTAGATAAAGACACATTCAATATATGGCATGACCGTCTAGGTCACCCTGGTAGCATAATGATGAGACGAATAATCAAAAGTGCAACCGGGCACCCTCTCAAAAACTTAAAAGTTTTGCTACCACAAGACTTATCATGTGCAGCATGTTCTTTGGGCAAACTTATTACTCGGCCCTCACAAACTAAATTGATACATGAAACCCCATCATTTTTAGAAAGAATCCAAGGGGATATTTGTGGGCCTATTCATCCTCCGTGTGGACCATTCCGCTATTTCTTGGTCTTAATTGACGCGTCCTCAAGGTGGTCACATGTGAGTCTTTTAGCTACTCGAAATATAGCATTTGCCCGACTTCTAGCTCAAATCATACAACTGAGAGCTAATTTCCCGGACAATCAAATTAGAAACATCCGGATGGATAATGCAGGAGAGTTCACATCTCAAGCTTTTAATGACTATTGTATGTCAATCGGGATCAATGTTGAACATTCAGTACCTCATGTTCACACACAAAACGGTTTAGCTGAATCTTTGATTAAAAGATTACAAATAATCGCTAGACCACTTTTAATGAGATGTAAACTCCCATCTTCTGCTTGGGGACACGCTATTTTGCATGCTGCTGCATTGTTTAGATTGAGGCCAACTGCTGATCACGAATACTCCCCATTGCAACTGGTCTCCGGACGAGAACCAAGTTTGTCCCACCTTAGAATTTTTGGTTGTGCGGTATATGTACCAATACCGCCACCACAACGTACTACAATGGGACCCCAAAGAAGACTGGGTATCTATATTGGGTTTAATTCCCCATCCATTATTAAATATTTAGAACCAATGATAGGAGACATGTTTACAGCACGGTATGCTGACTGTCAATTTGATGAAACGATGTTCCCAGTCTTAGGGGGAGATAAGGACAAAGAAAGACTGGTAACACAAGAAATAACGTGGAATGCATCATCGCTATCAAATCTCGACCCCCGAAGTGGTCAATGTGAATATGAAGTCCAAAAGATTATACATTTGCAAAGAATAGCGAATGAATTACCAGATGCATTCACAGACACGAATAGAGTGACAAAGTCACATGTACCAGCATCAAATGCACCTGCTCGAATTGAAGTAATCCCAGAAGCGATTACTATACAACGAAAGCGTGGGAGGCCAATCGGTTCCAAAGACAAAAACCCACGGAAACGAAAAGAGCAAAGTAACGCAGTTGGTGAAAACTCACAAAAGGTTATAAATGAAACCCCGGTAGAGGTAAATGTCCCAGAAGAGACAACTATGATCCCAGAGGAAAATGAAGTTTCAGAAGAAACACCGGTACCGAACGAAAATGAGATCTCTATTAATTATGTACAAGATAGTACAATGTGGAACCGGAATAAAACACGTGTTGATGATATATTCGCATATGCTATAGCAACGGATGTAATCAATGAAAATGATTACGTACCTAAAACTTTGGAAGAGTGCATGCACAGAAATGATTGGCCAAGATGGCAAGAAGCCATAAATGCCGAATTAAATTCGCTTGAAAAGCGACATGTTTTTGGACCTGTAGTCCGAACGCCCATATACGTCAAACCAGTAGGTTATAAATGGGTATTTGCAATAAAGAGAAATGAAAAGAATGAGATTGTACGATATAAGGCTCGACTTGTAGCACAAGGGTTTTCCCAAATCCCAGGAGTTGATTATGAGGAAACGTATTCCCCTGTAGTGGATGCGATAACCCTTAGGTTCCTAATCGGCATCACAATCTCTGAAGGACTTCATATGACACTAATGGATGTCGTCACCGCATACTTATACGGGACACTTGAAAATGACATCTACATGAAAATTCCTAAAGGATTAAAATTGCCTGAAGCATTAAAATCAACACCTCGAGATATGTGCTCTATAAAGCTCCAGAGATCTTTATATGGTCTCAAACAATCTGGTCGTATGTGGTACAATCGACTTAGTGAATATCTTGAAAAAGAAGGATACAAGTCTGATGTAATTAGTCCATGTGTCTTTATTAAAAGATCACTATCAAATTTCACTATAATAGCAGTCTATGTTGATGATATCAACATCATCGGATCTCCTGAAGAGATAGAGAAAGCTGCTCAGTTGTTAAAGAAGGAATTTGAAATGAAAGATCTTGGTATGACAAAATTATGCATTGGACTACAATTTGAGTATCTGTGCAATGGCACATTTGTCCATCAATCAAACTACATCCAGAAGATGTTAGTACGTTTCAATATGGATAAAGCACATCCGTTTAGCGTACCTATGGTTGTTCGACCGCTAGATCCACACAAGGATCCTTATCGCCCTCAAGAAAAAGGCGAAGAAGTACTTGGTCCGGAAGTACCGTACTTAAGCGCGATCGGTGCCCTTATGTATCTCGCAAATAACACAAGACCTGACATTGCATTTGCAGTTCATGTACTAGCGAGATACGGTTCGAATCCAACACGTAGACACTGGAATGGTGTAAAACATATATTCCGATATATTTGCGGGACACAAGACTTAGGTCTTTTCTATCAGAAAGACCAAAAGTCCCAGCTTGTTGGGTATGCTGATGCAGGATATCTATCAGATCCTCACAAAGCAAAATCTCAGACAGGTTATGTATTCACATACGGTGGCACAGCAATTTCTTGGAAGTCAACTAAGCAAACACTTACAGCAACATCATCAAATCATGCCGAATTGATAGCATTGTATGATGCTGGTCGAGAATGCGTGTGGTTGAGATCAATGATCAATCATATACAAGAAGCATGCGGATTAGAACAAATCAAGAAAGAACCGACGATTATCTATGAAGACAATGCTGCTTGCATAGCTCAGATCAGAGAAGGTTACATCAAGGGTGATCGAACAAAGCACATCTCACCAAAGTTCTTCTCAACATACGACTTGCAGAAAGAAGGGGAAATTGATGTTCGCCAGATCAAGTCAAGTGAAAATTTAGCTGACCTGTTCACAAAATCTTTACCTAGAAGCAGTTTCGAGCAGTTATCACATAAGATCGGGCTTCGTAGGTTAAAAGACGTTAGTTAAATTGAGGGGGAGCATTATACACGCTGTACTCTTTTCCTTGGCTAAGTTTTGTCCCATTGGGTTTTCTTAGCAAGGTTTTTAACGAGGCAGCATAACTGGTCCTGCAGTATCAGTTTATCATATAGGTCCTGAAGTATCGATTTAACATCATCCGGAAGCATGTTGTTAATAGTGTATAATGAACTGTATGTATATCTGAGGGGGAGTGTCATAAAACAGATATACAAACTCACCCAAATAACTGTTTGGTAGTTAACCAAATAACTGTTTGGCAGTTATTATTTATATCATTGTAATATTTGTATCATACTGGGCAACAACGATTACAGATTCAATATACAATTTCTATTTGTTCTTATTAAACATGTAAAATTGACCAAACTATATGGACAAAAATAATGGTTTACTCTAAATAATACATACAAGTTATAAAGCATGGACCATCCGACTTCCAGGAACCTTTAAGCCCTCACTATAGCCCCCAAATTCACACTTCATCCATATAATTTAGGGTCAGGAAACTCTTCTATTTACAAGCTCAATCAGCTTCTTTAAATAGTAGAAATTCACTATACGATTCTATATAAGAGAAACGATAAACTAGTATATAATACAATTGAATAAGGATAAATACATAGAATGAGACATGAGAGATTGCTAAATCTGTGTTTTTTCGTGAGCACTCACAATGGTGCCTGCTTCCCCATACCATACCCAAATTACACAAAAAATAAAAGATTTTGTTCATTTCTACTCCTGCATTGGAGTCTCCATTCCCATACCCTAAATTATATGGAAAGCCAAAGTAAACCCGCATATTTGGGGATTCATCATTCATCTCCTTTACGACTGCAAGTGAAAATATGTTATAATATAATTGGGAAATAGACGAAGGAATTTTGAAAAAAGTGAACAAATATTATCCACCCTGCTCTATTGTGTGTGTAGAGTGCAAATCATCACGTTGTATCGTGCACTTACAAGATGCAAACAAAACAAAACCCAACTTAAAATACATAATCTGTTGAGTCATTCCTAATAAAATCATGTTCAGAAAACATTCAAGAAAACGACATTACACGTGAACAGAAAACGATACAAGAAAGAATGAAAGCCTTTTCATTGGGTCAGTAAATTCACATTCTGTAATTACTATATTCACGGAAATCATACGGATCTCGACTATAAGATGGGTTTATGAACCCGGAGTATGAAGAAGATCTTGCACCTAAGTCCATGTTGCTGTAGTCACCCGGAATGGATTTATTATGGTTGTTTACACAGTCCTGAGTAAGCAAACATAACAAAAGATTATAACTCATTTACTTATGAATTGATTTCAAATAATTTAGCTAATAAGGAAACAGCCAAACAGATTAAACGGATCATCAGTCGCTAACCTGAATAAGTTGTTGAGCAGCCTGAACTTGTGAGGAGCTCCCTTTCATTTCAATTACAATTTCATCTGGTCGACCTTCTTGAACAGTAAGAAGGGCACCACTTGTCTGACGAATATATGTTATATTTCTTCCGCCAACACCAATTATGTCCTCAGCATAAACTAGTGGTATTTGCATCGTTTGAGCAACCTATTTGTATGCAAACAAAATGGCAAACTTTTAAGCAATGATTATAATATGACTAACATTTATAGTACAAATATATTAGAAACAATTAGTACTCACTCACCCAATCTTCTTTCAAGGTGTTTCACAGTTAATCAGGTTAAGTTTACACATGTACAGTTCTTATTGACTGTTGAAGTTCCATTTAATGAGCATTTGGTAATTTCAACCTGTTTGCTTATAAATGATTCTATTTGGGTTTTGTTTTATCTCAAATGGGTAAAAAAATAGCTAGCAAAGAACAGGTCAAAGAGGCCGAAAGTTGTTCAAAGTGTATTTCAGTGCATAAAATAGTTTTTTTTCCCAAATTTCAACTGATGTTTTAGGGTTTTTGATGAGGATACGAGTCAATTGATGTAAAACTTACCTTGAAACGGTGCTCCAAACGACGAAAACGGTGCTTTAATTTGAATGTTTAAACTTCCAATAAAAAAATCAAGCCGTTTGGAGCAGCGTATCCAGGTAAGTTTTACATCAATCGACACATATCCTCGTTTTGATCAAAAGCCGTAAAACATCAGTTTGAAATTCGGAAAAAAAACGGAGGTGCAATACGAAAAAAATATTTAAAGAGTGGTACTGCCGGTGACAATATTCAAAAGTGGGTCTAATATTGGCCAGCCACCTCTAGGTGGGATTATTAAAATCCAATTTCCCATTAAAAAATCACATTATTATTTTTATTATAAAGTGTTTGTAACTTTATGTTAGACATTAAATATTTTAGACAAGAATAAAAAAGGGGAATAAAAGGTGCTTGTGGGTCAACCCAACCCGTTCCGACACATAAGATTACCGATTTTTTATACACACACACACACCTCATGTTCTATTTATTTCTTTCCTGGGTGTTTTAGAGCTGAGGGTCTCACTGGAAGCAGCCTCTCTATCCCTAGGGGTAGAGGTAAGGTGTGCCTACATCCCACCCTCCCCAGACCCTACAAATAGCTTTGCTATTGGTGGGATTTTACTAGGTATGATTGATTGATTGATATAGGGGAAAGTTCTTGTACAAATAATCTTAACATACTAAACATACAAATTGGAGGAAAACTCAAACAGACAAGGTGGCATTTTTGTAATTATCAATAACTATCAAAGTTACTCTACAAATATACCTAAAAACCCTAAAAAACCTACCCCCCCCCCCCCCCCCCCCATCCAAGCTAAAATGCTAAAAACTAAACCCCCAAAAAAATCTATAAAAAACACACACACACACAAATTATTTTATTTTTTTTAAACATTTTTTATTAAAAAATCGCTACTTTTTTTTGCTAACAAAATGTAGCGATTTTTTTATAAAAAATATTAAAAAAAAAAATTTGTGTTTTTTTAGGTATTTTTGGTTGAGTTCACATTTGTATAGTAACTTTGATAGTTGGTGGTAATTACAAAAATGCCACCTTGTCTTTGTGAGTTTTCCTTCAATTTGTATGTTTAGTATGTTAAGATTATTTGTATTTGATCTTTTGCCTATACATATAATGCTTATGCATTAAATAACTTACAACTGCAAGTAGCTATACTTCTTTTTCCAATCTCCTTCCTCTTATTTTATTAAATTATTATTAACTTCCCTAATAAGTACACATATTGGTGTTGCTCAACGGATAATTATTAGAACAATATTAATCGCAGGGTGTTTGGCTATATGTTTTCAAAGTGTGTTACCACTTGGAGGATCATAAATTACTTGATAAAAGTCACAATGTTCTATATTTTTATACTTGTCCAGATAACAAATATTAAACGTCACAAAGTTATAAAGGAGTAAATAATTAGGAGTTAGGACCCTCACCTGAGTTACAAAACGATCGGTTGTAAGACCAAGTAGCGGAGACTGAACTGTGGATAACCCAGGATCCCGTCCATGAAACATAAGCCCAGATGAAAACCCTCGTGACTCTTGTTGCGGTTCACGGTCAAGAAACAGTGATTCACTACCAACCCGATTACGCGAACCCGGATGCACATTGGGTCTTTCAGCCCATGTCTCCGCTTGATGTTCTTGTGTGGCTGTCGCATTGTGCTGCATAAAACCGTCAAAAACTCATCACAGATTATATTATATTATATTATATGAAAATAGAGGGTCGATGAATAGTAACCAACAATTTGTAAGTATTTAATTTTTAATAGAATTTCATTTATTATTACATTTTATTTTTTAGTAATTTTATAAAATATTCTAAATCTGCATCTATGTTTATTTATTTTTTTAACATTCCAAGTTGTTTGCTCGCGCGTTGTGACAGTACGTTACCACGGGCATTGGATCGATATCGATTCGTTACAGTACCGGTACGATATAAGCACTTGGTATAGAAATTAACATGTGTTTTACATCGACCGGAATGATAAAAATGAACACGCACCGATATTCTTCGAATGGTATCGAGCGGTTCAGGTTGTCACGCTAGTTTATATGATATGATGCTTGCTGCCTTAAACTGCTAAAATGAGAATAACTTACAGTCTGTTCAAACAGCGGGAGAACGCTATGATCAACCAAAAACTTTCTCAAGTGTCCAACTACAGCTTCTAACGCTTTCAAAACTTTAAGAGCATCTCCTTGTAAGTCCACAACTTTATCTTCCGAGTTGGTGGGTAATGTCGTTATTTCACCTGGCAGAAAAGGTAAAAAAATAATATTGTTATTATCATTGTTACAGCATTTAACCTCCTAAATCGCTTTATTTGAAAATCTATATTTTTATCGTAATAATATAGTTTTTTGTAAATCAATTTAACATGATAAATTGGATTATTATTGGCTTGTGGCAATAACATAGTTTTTCTAAACATATTAGCATCTAATTACTTTTTAGAGTAAAATTTCATTTTCATCCCTAGGGTTTCGCCAGTTTTGCAACTTTCGTCCAAAGGTTTGCTTTTCCGCATCTGGATCTAAAAGGTATAAAATCTTGCCATTTTCATCCGGCTTGTTAACTCCATCCATTTTTCTTGTTAAGTCAGGGGTATTTTCGTCTTTTTTTGTAACTTAAAGGGAATTCGGTCTTTTCAAGGGGTATTCATGGTTTTAAAAAACGTTTGAGGCGTGCGCCTCAAGGCGCGCCTCGAGGCGAAACGGCCAAAAAACGAGTCTGAGGCGCGCCTCATGGTGTTTTTAATGTATATGCGCCTCAGAGGGGCTGAGGCGCAAAGAAAGCTGCGCCTCAGGGGATTTTGATAGTTGTTTTTTATGTTTTTGACTTTTTATGTCAATTTCAAGCATTTCATGTCTTTTTTAAGTGCGTTTTTGATGATTTTGATGAATCTGGTGATGAAATTAGTTAGTATTATTATTTTTATAATATATATAATTTTTATATTTATTTATTGATACCGCCTCGGCCTTACGCCTCGTTTCGCCTCGAGGCTTACGCCTCGTGAGGCGAAGGGAAAACGCCTCGAAACTCGTTTCCGTTCTTTTAAACCTTGGGGGTATTTGGTCTTTTTACATAAAGTGAAAAAGACCGAATTGCCCTTTAAGTTAGCAAAAAAAGCCGGAAATACCTCTGACTTAATGGAGAAAATGGATGGAGTTAACGAACCGGATGAAAATGGCAAGATTTCAAACCTCTTGAATCCAGATGCGGAAAAACAAACCTTTGGACGAAAGTCTCAAAACTGGCCAAACCTCAGGGACGAAAATGGCATTTTACTCTGAATTATATAATAAAATCTTAGAAATTGACAAAAGTTAAGCCAAGCCAAAACTAAAAACCTTTCTTGTTTCGACCCGTCACAGAACGACAAGCATTAATATACCAGAGAGAAGGTTATAAGCATAAGCTGTGACCATGAAACAAAATATGAAAAAGAAAACAAAGGAATAAATATACAGATCATCAACAACATGGAAACTTATGTGATACATCATTATATTTGGAATAGAATGTGTACCACTAGGGACGACACGAACAGAACAACCGGTCTCCTGTATTGTCTTGATTGAAGATCCTTGCTTTCCAATAAGACTCGCGGCTTGCGTTGATGGTAGCAATAGTCGGAATGAGCAGAAGGGAATGGCTGCTGCACCATCGCTCTCATCCTCCGGGAATCCGTTAACACGTTTAAACACTCTTATCACAGCATCCATTGCCGGTGACAAGGGTGCCTCTGTTTCTTCTTTGCCAGAAATTAAAATCTAACAAATATTCCAAAAGTCTTTTATTAAAGAATTCATTTGAACGCTATTATCACAGATATTACAGAATCATGAGTTCCAATTAAACCGAATTCAAATTCAGTTTTCCTATCAGCTTTAAATTTCTTAAACTGAATTCGGTTCGGTTCAGTTCAGTTTCAGTTCGGCATAATAAATTTTCAAAAACCTAATAAACCGAAAACCGAAAGGCTGACCTAACTACTGCAATATAGACAGGACCTGTGGTCATTTATCAATTAACCAATTACATCAACCTTCAAAAAACCAAACCCTAGAAACTAACTAACTAACTAACTAACCAATTAACCATTTCAATTCACACATTCACAAGCAGAAACATCATCATCATGAAACAAAAATGAAGACTTACAATGCGGTCAGGATTACCAACAGGACCATCCAGCACACGAATCCGAGCTTTTGTTTGTTCGCACATCTTCTTAATAAGGTCTCCTTTGCGTCCAATAATGCTCCCAACTTTCAGCACCGGCACTATAACCCTAAACACGCAGTCTCCCGGCCATCCCGCCCACTTTTTCTCAGCCATGCTTGAAATATCGGATTCCGGCACCGGCGCCGCTGCCGGTTGATCGGGGATTGTGGTGGCATTGATTGGAGTTTCGGGTTCTGCCATTGGTGTTTGGGGGTTTCTGAGTTTTAGGGTTTATTGATTTTGAAGGTTTAGGAATAGGAAGAATTTACTCCTTTCATATTTATAAACTATAAGTAACACCCGTGTGAACACGGGTATGTTTAATAACGATCGAAATCAAATACTAAAAAACATATTATAATATATCATTTGTTGAGTTAATATATTAGTTTATATTGATAAACCAAAATCACAAAACATACCCAATGTTACTCTAACGTACTAATTTGATTATCTTGAAAGATTGAAGATTTCGACTCTACTTTGAAGTTATAGCCTATCGACCAACAAAATTTAAACTTACCTACATTAGGAATTTCATAATTGAAATTACTCCTCCTAATTCATGTGTTCATCAGCTTCTAACTCTTTAACATATACAAGGGAATGGAATTTCTAAAAATCTTACACATGAATAACCTGTTATTGAAGATTTTGTCTACTAAGATTGCCAATGAGTATTCCAAATACATCCCTTTCAACTAAATTCACAAATTGAAGCACCAAATTACAAAATCCATTGCACCGTTCATCCTATCTATTTATACATTAAATTGGTTCGCATAATTGTAAAAATGAAACATTTTTTTTAAACTTTGTTGTTGTGAGATTGTTTATTCTTCTTCTTATCATTTTTAAACTTTGTTGTTGTGAGATTTTTAAACTTTGTAGTACACATCAAACCACAAACACATGTCCGCCACTGGAAACACCTTATCATCACTATGGAAACAACCTGCAAGGAGCATCCATGAACCATTATGCGAGCATGTGATAAGCCAACACTAACTGCAAAAGCCAGAAAGGGCCGTCACATATACTTGCATCAGTAGAAGATGTTAATCTTTAAAACCATTAAAGCTATTTAGCAAACTTTGTTTGATCACATCACGTCTTGCTTTAGGTTAAACTTGAAATGAATATATCACAAAGAGCAATTTACTTTTAGTACATGTCAAAGCAGGTCCAGCCTATATATTTAACCAAAATTGGCAAATCTACAATGATTTGTTTTATCGATTGACTTGTTTCCTTATAGACAATTCAGAAACCACAAACAAACGGGTCCAAATATCCGCCACTAAATGTCATAAATGTCGATGAAACAAATACATTTGTAGCAGCAAGAGTTCAGATTCATGCAGTGATAACGAATGTAAACTATTAAGTTCCAGCTTAGTTTGAGCTTTAGCAGACTGGTGCAGAACAAATCCTGTTCGGATCAACAATGGTTAGGATTGCTTTTTAATTTTTTATGAAAAAAAATTCCATGAAAGTAGGGATAACTCAAGTAACTTGATTTGTAAAAATTGTAGAAGCCAAAACAAAACGGAGTAGAAGCGAAGGTTTAAAAGTCGGGAATCGTGAATCGAGGCGTTTTCCCTTCGCCTCACGAGGCGTCCGCCTTGACGCGGAATTAAAAAATAAATATAAAAATTATATTCTATAAAAAAGTAAAATACTAAATAGTTTCATCATCAGATCCTCAAAACATCAAAAACGCAAATAAAATACTAACGTGTATCCAGTTTGATCAGAGCAGCTCAGACTTGAACTCGCTACAACCCAAAGATCGCGAACCCATTCTGAGCCAAAGCAAACGACCTCCATTTCACCCGTACCCAGTTTGGTTGGAACCGCAACGACCTAAACCTGCTACGACCCATTTAGTCGGCCGTCTATTATTTCTGTATTAGTCATTTTCGTTGGAACCTTAAGACCATTTTGTAGAATGGTTTATTTTGACCCGTTCCAGTTTTGTTGAAACTCCTCATTATGACCCAAACCCATTACTTCCACTGTGTTTTCATGGACACATGCGCCATTGGTATCATCTGAACCATCCAATCTAACCAACAATCAGCAATACAAAATTAACGACTTTAAAATCCATTCTTGTGTTTTGAGGAAAGAAAGGCTCACCTTTTGCTGTAAATCTCACCAAAATTAACTGCGTTGTCTTATTTAGCAAAGATTCGCGATGCGTGTTGTCGACTCCATCTAATAGTAAATATAACACAATGTAAATTTGATATGGAAAACCTAACTAATCATACAACAATTGCATTCGACATCAAAGATTACAATGTAAAATATGAAGATTTGACAGTGATATCTTAAGAATACCTTTTCCACCACTGCTTCCAACAGCCATGTGATAGCCTCCACCTCCATAGAACTCTATAGCAGCAACCTCCTACAGAATAAGAGTAAACCACTCTTTCAGTGGTTCAAAAGTCTGTTTGACCAAAGTCAAACCACCGTTTTAACTCAACAGTGGTTTCAAACATCTATTTTCTCCACAAAACACTGTTTTAACGCAATAGTGGTTTCAAACCACCTTTTTTATCCAACAGTGGTTTCAACCATTATTTTCTCCACAAAACACTGTTTTAACCCAACAGTGGTTTCAAACATCTGTTTTCATCCATATGTTGACCCAACAGTGGTTTCAAAAGTGGTTTCAAAACACTATTTTAACCCAACAGTGGTTTCAAACACTGTTTTATTTTCTAACATCTGTTTTGCCACAAAATAGTGTTTCTAACATCTGTTTTAACCCAAAACAGTGGTTTCACTTTTTCTCCACAAAAAACATTGTTTTAACCCATCAAAACATGTTGATAAACTAAACCAAAAATCAAAAATGTATCGAAAACTTTAATAGAACATTACCATTGCAAGCTTACGGTAAGCCCACCTAAAGTATTTTCTCATTATTGAGCTTTGTGACTACCATGAACAAATTGACATCTAACACTATTTAACTGACAAACTAAATTATTATAACCCAGCTTGATGACAATAAACATGATTTCCTACCATTTCTGCACAATTCTGTAGTCATTATTACATCAACGCATAGTCTCATTTAATAGAAAGTAAAGATTATTTGAAGTATTTGGAATAATACATAACTTAAATCAACTCATCCATAAGTAAACAAATCAAAAGTACATCCTCTAACCTAATTACAAAACGTCATTATAACCAAAAGAACACTTACTATGATTGCATAGGCGGAGTATAGTACAGAAAAAATAATATATTTACAGGAATCAAAACAGTTGTAACACATTTAATAATAATAATAATAATAACAACAACAACAACATTAAACTGTAGAAGCACAAGCACTTGTCTATCTGCCTATTGGCAAAGTTATACCGGGAAAACACATCAGAATTCAGGTATATACCTACTGCTGTAGAATGTTTGTATACAGTAACAGTTGACTTTCAAACTAAAACCTCAACAACATAACAAAATTTCAATAAAACACTAATCAATTTCAACAAATAGCAGCCAAAAGAGATCAAAATTGAGATGAAAAATAAGTAGAAACGAACACAAAAAGGCGATCGTTGATACGAATGACCAAATATAAAAGTGAATTTTAGAAATTAGAGCTCACAGGTCAATTGTCACACCCCAACCGATGGCGGAAACATCAGGGCATGGCACTGAGCGAAACAAATTGTCCAGAAGTTTCCATAACAATTTTCATTACCAATTAATTTAAAGTAACATGTCCCATACCATGTCTCAAAAGATAATACAATTATTACAGACAAAATCTAGGCAAATAGTTCTGTTCCGACAACTCAGATTTCATTTGTACAGACAACTATTTGTTGGCCTCTAAGACCTTATTCTAGCCTCGATTTCCTAGCAGATAAGCATCCTAAGCACCTGTCACATACGTTAAAATAAAAGTCAATACACATAGTGTAAAGGTGAGCATACAAGTTTGATAATAGCATATAAAGTTCGAAAGCATTACGCATAACCAGCACGTACACAGAGTGAAATGAGGCATGTTAGTTATCGACATGAACCTATCGATACCAATGACTGCGGGTTGACTGCCTAAGGCAGTTCGTAATACATGATCACCACTGTAATCCATGCAAATAATTGTCCTTAACAACCCCCGAGTGAACGGGTGCTGAGTCCAAACTAATAGTACTATCGTTTCTAAGGCAGGTAGACAACATTCCATGTGTAAACATAACAAACAAGCATTCATTAAGTCACGTATAACATGCGGTAACGGTTAGCGTTAAAAGTATTACGTAGTGTGTTCGATGTGATTTGGTATAAGTAACGTATGTAACACCCAAAAGTGCATAAAGCAAAAAGGGATCGAGTATACTCACAGCGATGGATGGATTGAAGGGAGCGCTAGAGAGTAAGGTTAGCCTGATCAGAACGATAGCATAACGATAAGTGACGCGTAAAATGATGCAGGGTACAAGTGAGTCGGACAGCAGTTCGGTCGGATGGCAATCCGGTCGGACAGCTAGTCGTGCGGATGACAATCCGCTCGGATGGTTATCCGGTCGGACGGTAGTCCGGTCGGATGACTATTCGAGTGGATTGTTTCTTCCTTTGAGAAGGATGTGTTTGTGTATGATGGCTTGACCTTTGAAGTTTTTGTTGTAGCATTTTAAAAACATTGAAGTATCTCTACCTTTCAGGTCGGTCGGTCGGACGGCGACTCGAGTGGCGAGGTTACTCAGTGAGAACAAATCCACAGCAGGGCGGTCACTGGGTCGGATGTCCATCCGAGTGGGTGGCAACCCTATTGTTGAACATGTTGAAAATTGTTTAAGTGTTGAAGTCCAAATGTCTCATAATTCGGGTGGCTGTCCGTGCGGATGGTAGTCCGGTCGAACAACAACTCGTTCAACAACAAGACTTAAATTGTTGGGAATATAGTTAAGTGTGGGACCCAAGATGCAAGTCGTTCGGACAGCCGGTCGCTCGGATGGCTGTCCGTTCGGACAACAGTCCGATCGGACGGCACTCCGTCCTGGTCGTTCCGTTCGTCTTACACTTGGTCGTTTTGACTGTTTCTCGTGTTATCGAGATGTGTTGATATCGTGCTAACCAGCAGAGTCCCATCCTAAGCTCTAGTGACCTGATCGAACAGGAACCACCCAAGTTCGGTCAGTCCACCAGTTTAAGACGATTGCTCTTGGTTAACCCGAAATTGATAATCTCGTGAGTAGAATCCAGATCTTGAGCTAGCACAACACTACGAATGAGTAGAAGAGTAGAACAAGGTCCGATTCTATCAGTTTTGAGTGTATTGAGTGTAAAAGAGTTGAAAGAAAGTTGGAAAACCTTCTCTCAATCCTTTTTACCGTGAATATGTTTAGATCTATGAAAGATCTTGGTTTGTTTATGTGAAAATCGATTAGATCTAAGTTGTTCTTGGTGGGTTGAGGCCAAAACATGAAGTTCTTCAAGAACACATGATGACGTCATCCTAGAACACCTCGAATCTTGATGATTTCACGGTTAAAAGTTAAGATTTAAAAGATAGAAAGGTGTAGGAGTGCGTGTAGATCATGGAAGTACAAGATTTAGGACGAGATCTTACCGAGATTGCGAGAAATCAGAGAAAAAGCGAGGAACACGAGCTGGTCGGACGTCACTTGCCAAAAGTGGAAAGAATGAAAGTGACAAGGGGTATTTATAGGATACCCAAAGTGGAAAGGGGCGGGTCGGTCGGATGGCATCTCGCCCGGATGACAATCCGGTCGGATGTCATCTCGGTCGGATGGCAATCCGGCCGGATGGCACTTGGTTCGAGTGTTTGGTGCGACGATTTTTGCTGTTTCGATTTCGATTGCGAGCGATTCGATGCGATAGAGTTTTCCTATTCAAATTACTTTTAATCCCAACTACTCATACTTGGCACTGTCTCTTCTCCACCAATTATTACACCATTTCGATTGCGATTGAGTTCGATTGCGTTTGAGTTTCGATTGCGATTCGATTGATTACCACACATAACATAAATAAACATGCACAAGTAACACTTAAGGCGCACACACACGTATAACAATAACCAAAATGCGTAATTCGAGTTGCGAGTTCAATTGCGATAGCGATAAAGCGATTAAACATGTGATAAATAGCGATTACCATGCGATTATTAATAGATACTCCACATAATACAACTAAAGCAAAAATAAAATAGACTAATTACAAGTCAAAGAAGTCAAAATAGGGATTGAGCAAGGAGAGACAGATCGTAATTAGCAATCTTGTCTTCCTTTAACTTCAATCTTGACTTTGACTTCAGAAACACGGGGTGTTACAACCTCCCCTAGTTGAGGGAATTTCGTCCTGAAATTAGTCCGAAGCCGTAACAAACAACTGCGGGTACTTCGCCTTCATGTCGCTTTCGAGTTCCCAAGTGAACTCTGCGCCTCGTTTGCCTTCCCATCGGACTTTCACAATAGGAATGCGCGAGCGTCTGAGCTGCTTGGTTTGGCGATCCATGATTTCGACAGGCTTCTCCACGAAGTGTAGTGTTTCGTTTACTTGAAGGTCATCGAGAGGTACAATTAAATCATGCTCAGCCAGGCACTTTTGGAGGTTTGACACATGGAAAGTCGGGTGGACATTACTAAGTTCCTTCGGTAGTTCGAGTCTGTAGGCAACTTTTCCGATCCTTTCCAGAATCTTAAAAGGTCCAACATATCGAGGCGCTAGTTTCCCTTTCTTGCCGAATCTGACCACACCCTTCCAAGGTGATACCTTTAGGAGTACGTAGTCGCCAACGTCAAATTCAAGGGGCTTGCGTCGTCTATCGGCGTAACTTTTCTGTCGACTTCGAGCTTTCAACAAGTTGTCTCAAATTTGGAGGACTTTGTCAGTCGTTTCTTGCAATAGCTCAGGACCGGTTAATTGCGAGTGACCGATCTCGTGCCACACAATAGGCGATCGACATTTTCTTCCGTATAAAGCCTCGAATGGTGCCATTTGAATGCTGGAATGATAACTGTTATTATACGAGAATTCAACTAACGGCAGGTATTTATCCTAATTACCACCGAAATCTATGACACACGAACGGAGCATGTCTTCAAGAGTACGGATCGTTCTCTCAGTTTGACCGTCGGTTTGAGGGTGGAATGCGGTACTTAAGTTAAGCGTAGTACCGAGAGCCGCTTGAAACATTTCCCACAGTCGCGAGGTAAACCGAGCATCATGGTCAGAGATGATGTCGCGAGGCGTCCCATGATTACAAATGATCTCATCGGTGTAGATTCGGGCTAATCGTTATACCTTGTAGTCTTCCCGTATTGGCAATAAGTGAGCCGATTTGGTCAAACGGTCAACAACAACCCAAATGCTGTCGTGACCTGATGACGTGTGCGGAAGCTTTGTTATAAAGTCCATAGCTATACTCTTCCACTTCCACATAGGGATGGGCGATTGTTCGAGTAAGCCAGAGGGTCTTTGGTGTTCAGCCTTGACTCTTGCACAAGTCAGGCATTTTCCAACGTAGAGAGCAATATCCATTCTCATGCCCGGCCACCAGTACTTGTAGTGAAGATCCTGATACATTTTGTCGGCACCGGGATGAATAGAATACCGGGATTTATGGGCTTCGTCCATCAAAATCTGTCGCAAATCGGTCCGTTTAGGGATCCAAATTCAGTCCAGAAAGTGGAATATCCCATTCGACTTATTCATAAGTTGGGCTCCATCGTGGTAGATCCTTTCCTTCTTCAGAATGCGTTCATTAAAACATGCATGTTGAGCTTCACGGATGAGAGTTTCGAGATCGTATTGGGCTTGAGTATTACGAATGCTGAGCAAATAACTCCGTCTGCTGAGAGCGTCGGCAACAACATTTGCTTTGCCTGGGTGATAACGAATCTCACAGTCGTAATCGTTGAGAAGTTCTACCCATCGGCGTTGACGCATATTAAGTTCTTTCTGATCGAAGATATGTTATAGGCTCCTATGATCGGTGAAGATCGTACACTTGGTACCATACAGGTAGTGTCGCCAAATCTTTAACGCAAAAAAAACTGCGCCTAGCTCGAGGTCATGGGTTGTATAGTTCTTCTCGTGGATTTTGAGCTGACGAGATGCGTAAGCTATAACCTTGTCCCGCTGCATAAGGACATAACCAAGACCAAGGTTGGAAGCATCACAATAGACAATGAAGTCGTCATTTCCGTCGGGCAATGTGAGAACAGGAGCATTGCAAAGCATGTGCTTGAGAGTTTGGAAAGCAGACTCTTGTTCAGTTCCCCAAACAAAAGGCTGGTCTTTATGCGTGAGAGCGGTGAGCGGCACAGCGATCTTTGAGAATCCTTCGATAAATCGTCGATAATAGCCCGCTAGTCCGAGAAAAGAACGGACTTCAGACGGTGTATTCCAGCTCTTAACTGCTTCTATCTTCGCGGGATCGATGTGAATACCTTGACTATTAACAATGTGACCCAGAAACTGAACTTCCTCCAGCCAGAATTCGCACTTGGAGAATTTGGCATAGAGTTGATTCCCCTGGAGTAGCTTCAGAACCAAACGTAGATGTTGCGCGTGTTCGGCTTTCGACTTGGAATAGATCAAGACATCGTCGATGAATACGATGACGAAACGGTCGAGATACGGTTTACACACGCGATTCATCAGATCCATGAAAACCGCGGGTGCGTTGGTTAAACCAAAAGGCATAACAACGAATTCGTAGTGGCCATATCGAGTGCGAAACGCGGTTTTGGGTATATCCTCCTCTTGAATGCGTAGTTGGTGATAGCCTGAGCATAGATCGATCTTCGAGAAACACATGGCACCTTGTAGCTGATCAAACAAATCATCAATGCAAGGCAGGGGATAGCGGTTCTTGATAGTTAACCTATTCAATTCCCGATAGTCGATGCACATCCTGAACGACCCATCCTTCTTTTTGACGAAAAGGACTGGCGCGCCCCAAGGAGAGGTGCTCGGGCAAATGAAGCCTTTCTCAAGTAATTCCTGGAGTTGGTTCGACAGTTCACGCATTTCGGACGGTGCGAGTCGGTAAGGAGCTTTGGCAATAGGGTTGGCTCCAGGAATGAGGTCGATACGAAAGTCGATATCACGACTCGGCGGAAGACCGGGAAGATCGTCAGGGAACACATTAGGAAATTCACGAACCACAGGAACGTCTTTCACTTCTGTCTTTCCTTTCCTTTCTTTTCCTTCTTCGCTACTACAATGTTAGCCAAGAAAGCTCTGTATTCCTTGCGGAGATACTTGCTAGCTTGGACACATGACATGAGCTTGAGACCTTTCGAAGCAGTTTCACCATAAACACACAATAAATCACCATTCGCGAGCGAGAATCGAATCATCTTATCGAAGCACACAACTTCAGCATGGTTTTCGCGAAGAAAGTCCATGCCTACTATGACGTCAAAACTTCCGAGTTGCATCGGAATGAGATCGATTGGGAAGATGTGATTGTTGAGCTCGAGAGTACAATCATGAAGAACAGAATTAACGGCGACAGTTCTTCTGGTAGCGAATTCAACATCGAACGTCGAGGGGAGATGGGAGCGTTTACGACTAAGGAGTTTCTCAAATTCGAACGACACAAAGCAATTATCGGCTCCAGTATCAAACAAACACGAAGCATAAATACCATTAACAAGGAACGTACCATTGACCACGTTGTTGTCAGTCTGGGCTTGGCGCACATTGATGTTGAAAGTTCTGGCGCGTGCGGCTTGCTGCTGCTGTTGGCGTTGCTGCTGCTAGGGCTCTTGTTTCACAACCCTGTTCGGGCACATGTTCGCAAAGTGGTTGGGATCACCACATGCGAAGCGGACTCTGGCGTTGATTGCGGGTGCCTGAGCCGCTTGTTGGCCTTGTGGGGCTGGGAGCAGAGCTTGATGAGCAGTGGCTTGAGCTGGGGCTTGACGAGGACCAGTACAGCAGTTAGCGGTGAAGTGGCCGTACATGTTGCAGTGAGCGCAGAAACGACAGGCGAGACCCACCGGGTGATGATAAGAACATGTTGGGCAAGCCGGGTGGGGGCATGTGTATGCACGCTTTGCTGGTGGTGCATAAGTAACTGGTGCTGGTCGGTGATGATGATGCTGCTGGGCCGGTACGGCCTGGAGAGGAGCAACAGTGGTGGTGACAGCACAGTTCTTGTTGCTGGAGCTGCTGTTGTTGTTCTTCTTCTTGCGGCGTGAGGACTTGGACGATTGAGCGGTGGCGGTGTCGGCAGTTGGTGCGGCGGTGACTTGATGCAGGCTCTTTGAAGCTTTATCCCAAACACCAGCTTTTACCCGCTTGTCGTTGATTTCAGCGGCAAGCAAGTAAGTCTCTTCAATCGTTGTGGTCTTTGCGGCATGCACAAAATCCGCAAGACAGTCGGGTAGAGCTCGAATGTACTTCTTGATTGCCATGTCAGACGTCTTCACTTGATCGGGACATATGATGCTGAGCTGCTTAAAGCGAGCAGTCAGGGCAGCGTTGTCTCCATCCTTCTGCTTTATGTTCCAAAATTCGTCCTCCAGCTTTTGGCGTTCATGGGGAGGACAGAACTCATCCATCATGATGGCCTTCAACTCTTCCCAAGTCAGCTCATAAGCTGCATCATTCCCGTGTTTGTTTCTCTCGGCCGTCCACCAGTCTAATGCGCGGGACTGGAAGACGCCGGTAGCGTTTAGGGTACGAAGATTTTCAGGACAGCCGCTTTGGCGCAGAGTGACTTCGATGGAATCGAACCATTGAAACATAGTCGTTGGGCCATCTTCTCCAGTGAATTCCTTTGGACGGCATGCCTTGAATTGCTTAAAGCTGAAAGCAGTCTTGGGAGCAACTTTAAGAGCTTCGGTTCTAGACTCCTCAGACGATTTGCTAACGTTCTCGTAAATTTCACTCACGATCTGGGGCACAACCTTGGCCACTTGTTTCGCGAGAATGGCAGCAAGGCGTTTATCCCTCTGTTCTTGACGAGAGAGTCGTGGGTGACGGGATCCTGATGATGGTCTAGTTGACATTGTCTGCAACAGACATCGTCATAGGTCTCAGACTCATCATAACCGAATCTCACCTCACACGTCTAATACTTACTAAAGCTTAGGAACACGCATAATCATGTAAACACATAGGCACAAAATCACAGATTCACATAAACACAGAAGCACATAATCACGTAAGCACGTAGAGCACAGAAGCACGTAAGCATGTAATCTCAAGAGGTAGTTAGAATACATAAACCTATCATTCACCACTGTAATCCATGCAAATAATTGTCCTTAACAAGCCCCGAGTGAACGGGTGCTGAGTCCAAACTAATAGTACTATCGTTTCTAAGGCAGGTAGACAGCATTCCATGTGTAAACATAACAAACAAGCATTCATTAAGTCACGTATAACATGCGGTAACGGTTAGCGTTAAAAGTATTGCGTAGTGTGTTCGATGTGATTTGGAATAAGTAACGTATGTAACACCCAAAAGTGCATAAAGCAAAAAGGGATCGAGTATACTCACAGCGATGGATGGATTGAAGGGAGCGCTAGAGAGTAAGGTTAGCCTGATCAGAATGATAGCATAACGATAAGTGACGCGTAAAACGATGCAGGGTACAAGTGAGTCGGACAACAGTTTGGTTCGTGCGGATGACAATCCGCTCGGATGGTTATCCGGTCGGACGGTAGTCCGGTCGGATGACTATTCGAGTGGATTGTTTCTTCCTTTGAGAAGGATGTGTTTGTGTATGATGGCTTGACCTTTGAAGTTTTCGTTGTAGCATTTTGAAAACATTGAAGTATCTCTACCTTTCAGGTCGGTCGGACGGCGACTCGAGTGGCGAGGTTACTCAGTGAGAACAAATCCACAGCAGGGTGGTCACTCGGTCGGATGTCCATCCGAGCGGGTGGCAACCCTGTTGTTGAACATGTTGAAAATTGTTTAAGTGTTGAAGTCCAAATGTCTCATCATTCGGGTGGCTGTCCGTGCGGATGGTAGTCCGGTCGGACAACAACTCGTTCAACAACCAGACTTAAATTGTTGGGAATATAGTTAAGTGTGGGACCCAAGATGCAAGTCGTTCGGACAGCCGGTCGCTCGGATGGCTGTCAGTTCGGACATCAGTCCGATCGGACGGCACTCCGTCCTGGTCGTTCTGTTCGTCTTACACTTGGTCGTTTTGACTGTTTGACGTGTTATCGAAATGTGTTGATATCGTGCTAACCAGCAGAGTCCCATCCTAAGCTCTAGTGACCTGATCGAACATGAACCACCCAAGTTCGGTCAGTCCACCGGTTTAAGACGATTGCTCTTGGTTAACCCGAAATTGATAATCTCGTGAGTAGAATCCAGATCTTGAGCTAGCACAACACTACGAATGAGTAGAAGACTAGAACAAGGTCCGATTCTATCGGTTTTGAGTGTAAAAGAGTTGAAAGAAAGTTGGAAAACCTTCTCTCAATCCTTTTTACCGTGAATTGTTTAGATCTATGAAAGATCTTGGTTTGTTTATGTGGAAATCGGTTAGATCTAAGTTGTTCTTGGTGGGTTGAGGCCAAAACATGAAGTTCTTCAAGAACACATGATGACGTCATCCTAGAACACCTCGAATATTGATGATTTCACGGTTAAAAGTTAAGATTTAAAAGATAGAAGGGTGTAGGAGTGCGTGTAGATCATGGAAGTATAAGATTTAGGACGAGATCTTACCGAGATTGCGAGAAATCAGAGAAAAAGCGAGGAACACGAGCTGGTCGGACGTCACTTGCCAAAAGTGGAAAGAATGAAAGTGACAAGGGGTATTTATAGGATACCCAAAGAGGAAAGGGGCAGGTCGGTCGGATGGCATCTCGCCCAGATGACAATCCGGTCAGATGTCATCTTGGTCGGATGGTGTAACACCTCGTAAAATTCATGTCCAATATTATGTTGACTCGTGTCATGAGCTTTAAACGTGTAAAGAATTACATTAGAGGGACTAAAGTTGACAAACAAAGAAAGTATGTGTGTAAAAGGATTCAAAGTGTCAACAATGGATAAATATGCCTTTCAACGACCCTAAACGATGTCTATACCCTTAAACGAATGAATTATGAAGCGTATGAAGCCGTTTGTGAAAGAAAGTGAGAGTTTACAAATCACAAGGGTTAAAAGTGTCAACATGTTTAAAGTATACCTCTGAGTGACCTTTTAGCAAACCCGAAGCTTTGTAACGATTAATTACGCTCACTAGAATAAGTGATAAAAATTTCACAAGGTTTCGATAAAGTATGAGAAAGTTATGATAACATTCGTATACGAGGGGTTAAAAACGTCAACGTTGAAATTTATGACTTTTCGGGTGATCATAAAGTTAACCAAGGACTTAACAAAGTTTGGTTATGTCTTGGAGCCCTTAAAAGTCAAGTTAGAGGGTTAAAAATGCAAAATATAAAGTTAAAACCATGTTTAAAAGGACCAGGGGCCAAAATGCAAAAACTGAAACTTGTTGACCTGAAGCCGGACACTCATACCGGCCGCGTAAGACATGTATGGGTCTTACGCGGGCCGCGTGACCCCCTGCAGCGACAGAAATGTGGACAGATGCCTGTAGAGGCTGTGTAACCGACTTAAGGGCCTTGTTTTACATACCAGGGGCTGCTCCAATGGTTTGCCATGCATAAGGGGCACTTGTAATGATCTGGAATCACCTCATAGACTTGTTTGGCACCATCTTGTTGCATTTAATCCCCTATATAAGAAATTCTAAGTTGCAACATTGAACTTGCACTTTGAAAACTTTCATAACTCAAGTTCTGGAGATTCATGGAGCTCAAGACCAATTCCTAGTGATCATTAGTCGTGTATAGGACTTCAGTAAGTGTCCTTAACCCTTCTTAATTCAGTTTTACTTAGTTTATTAGCCTAAAGTCAAACTGTCGTAATTGAGGTTTGACTTCGTGATTAATTAAAATTTGTCCAGTCAAATATCAAATTGAAAGTACCTATGAGTTGGTAATTATGTGGGTAATAAACCCTTAAAAGGGTATTCTCTGATTCCCACTCTAAGTAGGTCAATTGTCGGGACAAACTTGATCTTAAAAAGTCAACAGAAAGCTAATTTTCAAATAAACCCATAATTAGCAATGTAGAAGCCATACAACCTGTTTTATCACTCATATAACTTGGCAATTAATATAAGAACATGTCTAAACATGTTCAACCCGACAATTTTCAGTCTAACCTCAGTTTGGAACCGAAAGTCGCATAAGTGGACTTCTACTTTGACTTTCAGTTCTGACCCATTAGAGCATAATTTAGAAATGCCTTAGAGCTTTATTAGGACCGGGTTATATGTTAGTATAACCCTCTGTGATTATACGACTTAGTTCATTAGTTATCCGAATCATATGCATGTTTCCGTTATATGCCTAAATGTTGACTATTATGCCCTTTTGACCTTAAAATGATATTTTTGAAAATGTAAAAGAATAGAAACCTTTATTACTAAACTATAAACTTGTCCTAAAAATTTGACATCAGTTTGAGGTCTAGATTAGGAATTATGCTCAATAGCGTAATTAGAAAGCTTTTTATTAATTTAACGGCGTAATTAACATATAGCCTATCTAAACCCAATTTTTGATACCAAACTTTTTACCCACTGATGTAATATAATATTTTGGGATTTTTGAAAATTTTATTTATTTTTAGGCTGAGCATAACTTAGGATTATAGCATTGATCCGGTAATTGTCGGTTTTGCCCTTTTGGCCTATAAAATGAGTTTTTCAAATCATTTTGATACCAAACCTTTTTCTACTGATCTTATATAATAAATAAAGTATTTTAAGCCTTCGGGAATAATAAAAATATCAGCTTTTCTTATAAAATCCGGGAATCGCTTAAAACCGCCTTTTTACGCGTTTTAAACGCATAGTATGTATTAAAACCATTTTTCTCATATAAGACTTAATACCTACTGATGTTTTAAGCAAATTCTTATATTTTAACTGTAAGCAAAAGTTTTAAACTCAGATTTCAAATTTTGACCTTTTAAGCCTATGTGAAATTACCAAAATGCCCATAAGGTGCATAGCTTGGTTATAAAATATAAATTTCACATATGTAATACCTTACTGTTATGATTTATTAAAAATGAATATTTTTACTGATTATATCAGATCTGAAACTCAGATTTATGTTTAAACTCTTTTAAAGCTTTAAAATGACCAAAATACCCCTACGGGGCATAATTTGAGTTTAAATTCATTTCGGGCATAACGGAGGGTATCCTACTGATATCACAATATATTTAAGGCATATTAACTTAGGAAACCTGTTCATGATTCATTTGGTTACCTGTTACGCACTTTTCGCGTTCGGATCGGTTTATGTAACTAGTTTGCATAAATTAGCCGAAACGGGTCAAACCTTATCATTTTTATCTCAAAATCCAGAATGTGTTTAGTTTACCCATATTAAACAAGTATACAAACTTGTTGGGTCCAAACCACATTCTAATCCGGTCTTCGCTTAATCATGCGTTTTGAACCGTATCTTCTTTTAAAACTAACCGGTCTAAGTCTAGGCTTAATTAAAGACCCGTTAGGAATCTAATAGGTTATTAAAAACCTTCGTTCCAGATTAGGAGCCCGGTAAAAGCTACTTGCACTTGCTGTTTGTGATTTATACTTGCTCAGATAAATACTCTTAACTTATTTTCCCTTATACGGGCTTGGGGTACGGTATATAAAATACCGCTTGGTCGGGCATTGAATTGTTAATCATGATAAGGTTAAACTCATTGAGATGACCCGTTTAAATTGTTTTGTTTGCTTAAAGCCTTTGGGGGGTTAATGACCATGTCCCGGATATCCTTGGCATCATTCATTGAAATGGCCACGACCTAAGCGCGGGGTGTAGGCATACACCCGCCAGCGCATATATATATAATAAGGTATAACCGTCGGTTTGAGATTAACTCGCCGCGGGATTATATCATGTGGTGTGTCTATTAATCTTTAACCCGGTATTCAGCCCGGGCTACTGAACGTATAACAAACATGTAATTCTTTTACAAGTTTATATATAAATAATTATCCCAAGTTATAAAAAGTTTTGTGCCATGTGCATTCAAATCAATTTTCTTAAACCTTTTCAAAATGAGTCAGTTAATTGTATTTACCAGTGCAAACTGACGTATTTTCCCAAAAAGACTAAGTGCAGGTACTAAACGAAATAGGTTGGCTACTCCTGGCATCATTAATCAAGTCTTGCAAGCTTTAGATGTTAAAGTCTGTTGGACAACTTTCTTTTTACTTTTGATCCGCCTGTGGATCCTTTACAGTCCGTTTGTGATACTTGGATATTACTTTTTATTCGGTTTGTAATGAGATTCATCTTTTGCTTCCGCTGTGCATTTAAATTGTGTTGTTTGACTATGATGATATCAACTACGTCACGATACTCCCCACCGGGCCCACCGGTAATACGTGGAAATTTCGGGGTGTGACAGGTTAGTATCAGAGCCAACACTGTGTGAATTAAACACTAGCCTTTTGTGTTTAATCTCAGTTACACAGTTGCACATTCCTCGATTCTCGAGTCTAGACAAAGAAATTAGGACTAATCCTAATTCGTTTTATTTTGTCCTTTATTTGTTTCCTTTGTTATTTTCCGTTTACCCCCTGCGTGGGCAATTCATTTCAGTTAGAAGTCCCGTTTAGGGCAACCATGTACTTTTTTAAAAATTTTAGTGGAATGTTGAATTTAAAATTTCATTATATGCATGAGCATAAAACATGAAATAAATAAAAACTCTCATTCATTTTATAAGATCTACCATTATAATAAAATGGAAAAATCTAAAAAAGGACAAGACCTAGCCCATGTGTCGTTTTAAGATAGGGCCAAAATGGTAGTTCCTCAATTAGATTCAGATCCTTATTAACATCTCAATTTAGGGTTGTTCTGCGTTAAATATTAAAAAGAATCTTAAAGGTAAAACCTAGCCTAGATGTCATTTCAGACATGGACAAGATGGTAAAACCTATTCAAAAGATTCAAATCCTTGTTAACATCTGAAAACATGTTAACACTCTTGGCAAAATGTGATTCGATAAGATCGCACAAGTCATTCTTAAATTGGGTTATTCCAATTCCCTTCTTATTTATATAATCATCCATTAGGGATGAAGTGCCTACGGGCTATAATTAATGTCCTTTGAGACTAAAGACAGTGGTGGTCTACAACCCCCTGTTAAAAAGGGCAATGAACTTTGATTCAAGCCTTAATGCCTCGATTCTATAAAATCATGGCTTATAAATTAAATTTGTCCCTGTGACTTGGCCTTTTGTGCTATCATTAAATTATAATTAAGGATTATAATAAAGGTCCTGAATATATATATACTCAACAAATTGACCAAAATGGTTATTGATACCATGGTTAATAAATCGTCAAGAACGATAGTACTGTATAAGCTTCTAAATAAACCTTGTCATTATTTTTATGTAGCAATTAAGCTACATGGCTAGGTCGGAAGAAGTAAACAGTCATCCCCTGGAGAATAATGAGAATACTAGGATTAATATAACCAGGGAAGAACTCCGAACACTTATTGACACTGCTGTATCTAAAGCAGTAGATAGGCAATTCAGGGAATCTAGTGGGACACATTGTAGAACCTCATCAGTACCCCACTCTAAATCTATCCCTAAGACTCATTCAGAGGCTCATAGCAAGCCATCCTCTCAGCAACATGAGCCTAAGAAAGAGGATGCTCAATATTCCTCGAATCAACACAATGTTCCATCCAAAAGGATAGTATTTGATAATGAACCACGTACAAAGTCCTGTACTTATAAATATTTTGTCTCCTGCAAACCCCGGGATTTCACTAGGGAGAAAGGAGCAATCGACTGTATGACTTGGTTGGATGAAATGGATACCGTGGTAGATATCAGCGGTTGTGCTGAAAGGGATGTGGTGAAGTATGTATCCCAATCATTCAAGGGAGAGGCACTGGCATGGTGGAAGTCTCTCATTCAAGCTGCTGGAAAGATCCCACTATATAATCTGACCTGGGATCAGTTTGTTGCTCTTATTAAAGAGAATTATGGCCCTCAACACGAGGTTGAGAGGAGTGAGTCAGACTTTTTATCATTGGTAATGGAAAACCTAGATTGTCAAGCTTACCTCACCAGTTTCAATACCCTGTCTCGACTGGTTCCGTATTTGGTAACGCCGGAACCCAAGCGAATAGCTCGCTTCATTGGGGGTTTAGCCCCAGAGATCAAGGCCAGTGTTAAGGCATCTAGACCTGTTACTTTTAGGTCAGCAGCTGATCTATCTCTATCCCTTACTTTGGATGCGGTCAGGCAAAGATCGCTTAGAAATGCTGATGCTGGGAAGAGAAAAAATGAGGATGATAACTCACATCGCACAGAAAAGAAGCACAAAGGGAACTCCGAGCACAAAAAGAGTCCCGGATTTAGGAAGGATGATCAGCAATCGGGTGAAAAGCCCAAGTGTAAAGTTTGTAAGAAGCGCCATTTAGGAAGGTGCAGATACGAATCGAAATCCCAATCACAGCCGAGGGCTTGTGGGATTTGTAAGTCTTCTGAGCACAAGACGATAGACTGCAATAAGATAAAGGATGCGACGTGCTATAACTGCAACGAGAAAGGGCACATCAAGTCGAATTGCCCTAAGTATGCCAAAAAGCCGGAAGAAGCCAAAAAGACCAATGCAAGGGTCTTCCGAATGGATGCACGAGAAGCTGTTCTGGACGATAATGTGATAACAGGTACCTTCCTCATAAATGATGTTTATGCAAGTGTGTTATTTGATTCAGGTGCTGATAAGTCATCCGTAGATAATAAGTTTTGTAAGCTGCTGAATTTACCTGTTAAAACCTTAAGCGTGAAATATGAGGTAGAATTAGCTGATGGTACCCTAGAGACAGCCTCAACTGTGTTAGATGGATGTGTTATATCCATTAGGAACCACTCCTTTCCGTTATCCTTGCTTCCTTTAAAGTTAGCCGGTTTCGACATAGTTATAGGCATGGATTGGTTATCTCATAACCAAGCCCATATCGTTTGGAACAAGAAGCAAGTGGTGATCAGGACTCCGTCTGGTGAACCACTTACCATACAAGGTGATACCCAGTATGGATTGCCTGCACAGGTGTCTATGCTCAAGGCATCTAGATGTCTGAAGAAGGGTTGTGTCATTTATATGGCACATGTAACTATTGATGAACAGAAACCCAAGATTGAAGACATCCCTGTCATTTCTGAATACCCTGATGTATTTCCTGAAGAACTACCTGGTTTACCCCCAGATAGGCAAGTAGAGTTCAGAATCGACATTATACCTGGAGCAGCACCTGTTGCAAGAGCACCTTACCGGTTAGCCCCAACTGAGATGAAAGAGCTGAGAACTCAGTTGGATGATTTGTTGGCAAAAGGATTTATTAGACCGAGCTCATCTCCATGGGGAGCACCAATACTGTTTGTAAAGAAGAAGGATGGATCGATGCGTCTATGCATCGATTATCGCGAGCTCAACAAGGTTGCTATCAAGAATAGATATCCATTGCCTAGGATCGACGATCTGTTCGATCAATTGCAAGGGGCGAGTTATTTCTCCAAAATCGATTTAAGGTCAGGCTACCATCAACTGAAGGTTAGAGATGAAGATGTGCACAAGACTGCATTTAGGACTCGCTATGGTCACTACGAGTTCCTAGTGATGCCTTTTGGGCTCACAAATGCACCAGCGGCATTCATAGACCTCATGAACCGCATATGCAAGCCCTACTTGGATAAATTTGTCATCGTCTTCATTGAAGACATTCTTATTTACTCGAAGAACCATGCTGACCATGAGAAACATCTTCGTTGTATTCTTAAACTTCTACATCATGAGAAGCTCTACGCCAAGTTTTCAAAATATGAATTTTGGCTTCGCGAAGTCCAGTTTCTCGGACATGTAGTTAGTGAGCGTGGTATCCAAGTGGATCCCGCTAAAGTTGCAGCTGTCATGAATTGGCAAGAGCCAAAGACGCCCACAGAAATTCGTAGCTTTTTGGGTTTAGCAGGATATTATAGGCGATTTATTGAAAACTTCTCAAGGATTGCTGCACCCCTAACTTCATTGACGCGTAAGAATATTAAGTTTGGCTGGGGTCCTAAGCAGCAGGAATCCTTTGACATCCTTAAGCAAAAGTTGAGCAATGCACCAGTATTAACATTGCCTGATGGAATAGAGGAATTTGTAGTGTATTGTGATGCATCACACATAGGTATGGGATGTGTGCTTATGCAGAAAGGCAAAGTTATTGCCTACGCTTCTCGGCAGTTGAAAGTGCATGAGAAGAATTACACCACCCACAACTTAGAGTTGGGTGCCGTTGTATTTGCACTGAAACTTTGGAGGCACTACTTGTATGGTACTAAGTGTGTGATCTATTCTGATCACAAGAGCCTTCAACATCTGTTTAATCAAAAGGACTTAAACATGAGGCAGCGACGTTGGATGGAAACTTTGAATGACTATGACTGTGAAATACGATACCATCCAGGAAAGGCGAATGTAGTCGCTGATGCCTTAAGTAGGAAGGAAAGGGTTAAGCCTATAAGGATCAATGCCAAGAGCATTGAATTAAAGAATAGTTTGAATGAAAGGTTGTTGGCCGCTCAGAAGGAAGCCGTATTAGAAGCTAACTATCCTAATGAAAAGTTGGGAGTAACTGCTGAGCAGTTATCTTATGGCAATGATGGAATCCTAAGATTGAATGGACGAATATGGTTTCCGATCTATGGAGGACTTCGGGATGTTATCCTTCAAGAAGCCCACAGTTCTAAGTATTATGTTCATCCTGGAAGTGACAAGATGTACCAAGATTTGAAGGCAAATTATTGGTGGATAGGCTTAAAGAAGTCTATAGCTACCTATGTAGCCAAATGTTTAACGTGCGCACAAGTTAAAGCTGAACACCAAAAACCGTCAGGTTTGCTACAGCAGCCTGAACTTCCCACCTAGAAATGGGAAATGGTGACAATGGATTTTATCACCAAGTTGCCAAAGACAAAGAAAGGAAATGATACTATTTGGGTGATAGTGGATAGACTGACTAAGTCAGCCCACTTCATACCTATTAAGGAAACACACAACTCAGATAAGTTAGCTCAGCTATATGTGGATGAGATTGTATCTCTCCACGGGGTGCCAGTGTCTATCATCTCTGATAGGGATACAAGGTATACATCACATTTCTGGAAAAGTTTTCAACAATCCCTAGGCACTCGATTAAACTTCAGCACATCATATCATCCTCAGCAGATGGTCAAAGTGAACGTACTATACAGACACTCGAGGATATGCTACGAGCTTGTGTTATTGACTTAGGAGGAAGTTGGGATGATCATCTTCCATTGATTGAATTCTCATACAACAATAGTTATCATTCCAGTATTCAAGCTGCACCATTTGAAGCTTTGTATGGAAGAAAGTGCAGAACGCCCGTTTGTTGGGCAGAAGTTGGAGATGTCCAACTGACAGGACCTGATATAGTCCTGGAGACGACAGATAAGATTGTTCATATACGAGATCGTCTCAAAGCGGTCAAGGATATGCAGAAAAGCTACGCAGACAAAAGGCGTAAACCTCTAAAGTTTAAGGTAGGTGACAAGGTTCTACTTAAGGTCTCACCATGGAAAGGGGTGATGCGATTTGGTAAGAAAGGTAAGTTAAGCCCAAGATACATAGGTGTAACACCTCGAAAATTCACGTCCTATAATGTGTTGACACGTGTCATATATTTAAACGTGTGAAAGAATATTATAAAAGGACTAAAGTTGACAAACATGGAAAGTATGTGAATATACGTGTTCAAAATGTCAACAGTGAATAAATATATTGTACATTAACCCTACAAGATGCTAATACCTTCAAACGAATAAATCATGGATCATACGAAGCTAAATATGAAAGAAAGTGAGAGATTACAAACTACAGGGGTTAAATGTGTCAACATGTTTAAGTTATACCTCTGAGTGACCTTTTGACAAACCTGAAGCTCTGTAACGGTTAATTACGCTCACTAGAATACACGATATAAATTTCGTAAAGTTTCGTTATCGTATGAGAAAGTTATGATCAAATTCGTGTGCGAGGGGTTAAAAGCGTCAACGTTGAAGTTTAGGATTTTTCGGGTGACAATAAAGTTAACCTAGGACTAAACAAAGTGGGTAAATATCTTGAAGCCCTTATACATCAATTTGGAGGGCTCAAAATGCAAGAAAATGAAGTCTAAACAAAGTTTGAAGAGCCAAGGATCAAAACATAAAAAATCTAAAGTTTTGATTTGCTGCAGAAGGGCCTCGCGCCACGCGAAGGTCCCTGGGGGGGGGGGGGGGCTACGCGTCGCGCTAAGGGTCATCTGATCCGATTTTCTTGGTTCCTTGTCTGCCATAGCTCATGTAATCGACTCTTAACCGATTTTCCACATCTTTCTTGACCCCTAAACAACCCCTAAACATCTAGGGACACTTGTGGATGAGTTATGGTCAGTAGTAGACTTATGTGTCAACATTTTGTGGTGATTAAATCACTATATAAGGCCATGAAGTTGTAAACATTCTTCACACCTTCATTCTTGCATTCCTGATCACTTCTGGAGCTCAAGACTTCTCTCAAGTGATCTCTGGTCGTTCATAGGACTCTTGTAAGTTTGCTTGTCCTTCCTTAGTTAAGTTTTTGCTTAGTTATAGCTTAAAAGTCAAACCGTCGTAATTAACGGTTGACTTTAAGATTAATCACTAATGGTCCAGTGATTAGTCGAATCAAAAGTAGTTATAAGTTGGTAATTATGTGGGTAATAAACCCTTAAAAGGGTTCCCCCTGATTCCCACTCTAACTAGGTCAAATGTCGGGTCAAACTTACTAATAAAAAGTCAACAAGATACTTAAATTCTAATTTATGCATGATTAGCAATGTAGAACACGTACAACCTATTTGATCATTAATATAACTTGGTAATTAGTGTAAGAACATGTCTAAACATGTTCAACCCGACAATTTACTATTTAGACCCGGTTCGGAACCGAAAGTCGCAAAGCTTTGACTTTTGCTTTGACTTCAGTTCTGAACCGTTTTGGTATGTTTTATAAATACCTTCGAGCTTCATTTGGACCAGGTTACATGCTAGTATAACCCTCTGTGATTATACACCATGGTTCATTAGTTAACCAATTAATACACATGATTCCGTTAATTGCTCATATGTTGACCATTATGCCCTTTTCACCTTAAAATGTGATTTTTGAAAATGTAAAAGTGTAGAAACCTTAGTTACTGATATATAAACTTGTATGCAAAGTTTGACATCAGTTTGAGGTGTAGAGTGAGAGTTATGCTCATTAGCGTAATTAAGAAGCTTTATGTTAATTAAACGGCGTAATTAGCGTATAGCCTAGTTAAGCCTACTTTTTGATATCAAACTTATTACCCACAAATGTAATATATTATTTTGGGATTTTTGAAGATTTTTAATTAATTTTAGGCTGAGCATAACTAATAGTCGTAGGCTTAATCCGGTAATTGTCGGTTTTGCCCTTACGGGCCATAAAATGAGTTTTACATATCTAATCAACTCCAAACCTTTTGCTACTGATCTTAAATGATAAATAAATTATTTTAAGCATTCTGGAATAATAAAAATATCAGCTTTATGTATCGAAACCGGAAATGGCTTTTAATCGCCTTATTAAGCGTTTTTAACGCATAGTATGTACTAAAACTATTTTAAACATACAAGGGTTGATACCTACTGATATTTTAGGTAAATTATAATATTTTAACAGTAAGCAAAAGTTGTTTAACTCAGACTTCAGTTTTGAGCTTTACGGCTTATGTGAAATTACCAAAATGCCCATACGGTGCATAGTTTGGTTATAATTGATAAATTTCACATATATACTTTACCCAACTATTATAACCTAGTAAACTAAGTATTTTTTCTGATTATATCAGACTTGTAGCACAGGTTAATACTTAGACTCTTTTATAACCTTGAAAATGACCAAACTACCCCTACGAGGCATAGTTTGTGTTTAAATTCGTTTCGGGCATAATAAAAGACATCTTACTGATGTCACAACATATTTGAAGCATATTAACTTAGGAAACCTGTATATGGCTCTAATAATTACCCGTTACGCATATTACGCGTTCGGTTCGGTTTATGTAACTAGTTTGCATAAATTAGCCGAAATGGGTCAAACCTTATCGGTTTTATCTTAAAATCCAGAATGTGTATGAAATACCCATATTAAGTAAGTCTCTGAACTTGTCGGGTCTAAATCACATTCTATCCGTTCTTCGCTTAATCGTGCGTACGAACCGTATCTTTGAAACTAACCGGTCTAAGCTTAAGCTTAACTAAAGACCCGTTAGGATTCTAATAGGTTATTATAAACCTTCGTTCCAGATTAGGAGTACCAGTAAAAGCTACTTGCGTTTGCTTATTGTGATTTATACTTTGCTCAGGTAAATACTTTTAACTTATTTTCACTATACGGGCTTGGGTTACGGTATATAAAATACCGCTTGGTCGGGTATCAAATCTCCCATCGTTTGGTGGTTAATTGAATAATTTGATCGGCTCGTTTAAATAGTCTTGTTTACTTAAAGCCTTTGGGGGTTAGTAACCATGTCCCGGATATCCCTGGCATCATTTTACGAAATGGCCACGACTTAAGCGCGGGGTGTAGGCGTACACCCGTCAGTGCACAAAAGAATAATGTGGTGTGTCTATTGATCTTTAACCCGGACACGATTCGGGCTACTAAACGCATAAGGAACATGTAATTCATTCACAAGATTATATATTTAAATAATTCTCCCAAGTTATAAAATGTTTATGCCATGTTCATCCAAATCAATTTTTAATCATTTTTAAAATGAGTCAGTTGATTGTATTTACCATTGTAAACTGACGTATTTTCCCAAAAAGATTAAATGCAGGTACTAAGCGTAATTGGCTGGGATTTCTCCTTAGCATCAATAGAAGTCTCGCAAGCTTAAGATGCCTAAAGTCTGTTGAACTACTATTCTTATTTTCGATCCATCTGTGGATAAACTTTCAACTGTTTGTGATACACGATATTACAATATTTTATTCGGTTGAAATGTATCTTTAAATTGCTTCCGCTGTGCATATTAAATATTGTGTTGTTTGACTATTATGTTGCCAACCACGTCACGATACTCCCCACCGGACCCACCGGTGACACGTGGAAATCGGGGTGTGACAGGTTGGTATCAGAGCCAACACTGAGTGAATTAAACACTAGCCTTTTGTGTTTAATCTCAGTTACACAATTGCACATTCCAAATTTTCGAGTCTAGACAAAGAACTTAGGAACAATCCAAATTTGTTTCAACTTATTTTTCTTTTGCCTTATTTTATATATTGTTGTTGTTATCTCACGCTATATTGACAGGATTAATAAAATGCCGCCAAGATTCTTTAGAAGAAGAGGACGAGGCAAGGGGCCAATCACCGCCCCCAATGATAATGAAGCTGGACCTTCGCATATGCGAGCTCCTTCTACCACCGAGAGTGACGATCCTCGACAGAACCGAAGGAACCTTTTCGAGCCGGCTAGACGGTCGGTTTCGCACAGTTCAACACCTCCTGTTCATAACTCTTATGGGCCACATTCGGAAAATGAGCCCAACAACCCACAACCTTCCTACATACCTTTACAGCGATCTTTATCGCACCACTCCTTTGGTGACCCTACACCCGTTTTCAGGGGCCGGTTTAACCCGGCAGATTTTATACAAGAACCAGTGGGTTTTAACCCAATGGGACCGGAGGATCACTTCTCGGGAGACAACGCTATGGATATGGACGAGGACACGGATCCCGTCGAACCTGCCAGTGGTACACCGAACCATCCCATAGAGATCTCAGATGGATCTTCTTTCCACGGATCACCCTACGGTGGTCCAGACAGCTTTCAGGCGAGGTTTACTCAACACGAGTGGTACTTCACACCCTCGCACCATTCATCACCTCACCAACAACAGCAGCAGGATCCCTCTGTGGATTCCCAATTTGTGGCAGTCACGCCACCACCTCCACCGCCACCAGTTCAACCGGCACCTCCACAACCGCCGAGGCGTAGGAGAACCGGAGCGCGGATGTCAGCGCGAGGAGGAGATTTTCATTTCAGCTCTCCTCGACAATCAAGTGGCAGTCACTATCCGCCACTTCCGGAAGATCCACAAATGGGTGGACCTTCACACCCAGTTGCACCGCAACCACCACCTATGGGTTTTGATAACCCGATTCCAGCATACACGGGTTCTATGGCGTACAACCCGTTTGAACAACCAGCTCACACCAACTACGGGTACGCTGAAGCCGACCCGTACTTGGTAGCGTCTAATTACAACGCCTTTAACCCGGAAGGACAGTATGGAGCTCCGTGGGGAGTAGGGTACCCAACTCATGGGTACAAATACCTAATAGACCTATTATTCGGACGCAATCGCAGCCACCAAGGTTCTCCCCACCAGAGCGTGAAGAAATTCTGCAAAGGCTGGACCAAGTAGAGCGAGACTTCCACAGAGAACGCAGGGAGAGACAAATCTTCTTCCAAGGATTGACAAGCTTGATCAAAGGGAAGAGCAAGAAGGACCACTGAATCCTTCCAATTATTGTTGAGCCCTTGCGTGGGCCAGTCTTGCTGTATAAACCCCTACGAGGGTATGTTATTGTTTAAGTCCCTGTGTGGACTATTATGTTATTTGTGTAAGTCCCTGCGTGGACTATTATGATGTTTGTTGTTAAGCCCCTGCGTGGGTAAGTCTTTGTTCAAACCGCTGCGTGGGTAAGTTTGTTTATTAAAAAAGTCCCGTTTAGGGCGACGTGTAACCTTTTAAAAAAATAATAATAATGGAATGTTATGTTTATAAATTTCATTTTTGCCATTATATGCATAAGTATTATATATGAAATAAATAAATCAAAATCATTCCTTTTAATAATAATCTGCCTATTTAAATATTGAATAAGAATCTTAAGAGTGAAACCTAGCCTGAGTGTCATTATGAAGACCTGGCCATGATGGTAAGACCTGTTTAAAAGATTCAAATCCCTGTTAACATCTGTAAACATGTTAACGCTCCTGGCAGACGTGATTCATTAAAATCACACACGTCGTTCTTATATAAGGATTCTTCAAAAGATTCCTAACCCAATTTAATGATCTCTGAATCATGGGTTTAGGTCATCAATTAAGATGATCATATTTTGACCATACGTGGTAATATAGCGCCTACGGGCCCTACTCATTTCCATATGAGCCAAAAGACAGTGGTAGCGATGACTCCCTGTCAGATAAAGGTAATGAACTAGGTTCAAACCTTCATGCTTTGATTCTCTGAAATCATAGCTTATAATTTAAAATGTCCTTGTGACTAGGCCTTTTGTGCCACAAACTGTTATTGTTTTATAATTAGGATAAATTATAATAGAAATCCTAAATAAATATGATTAATAAATTAACCAAATATGGTCTCTGTTTACCATGGTTAATGAATTACCCAAAGGGGCAATTCCATAATAAACTCCCAAATAAATTATTGTCCTTGTTTTCTGTAACAGTTCAATTAAAATGGCTAATTCGGACGAAATTAATAGCTTTCCAGTGGAGAATAACGATAACGCCCGAGTTAATCTAACGGGTGCTGAATTGAAAGCGTTGGTAGACGACGCAGTTACAAAGGCCTTGGAGCGGCAGTATGAATAGTATAGTGGGACTCGGAGTAGGGCCCTATCTACTCCGCATTCGAAGCCACTTTCCAAAAAGGAAGAACCCAAGAAAGATGATGATAGACTTTCCTCGAACCACCACAGTGCTCCATCTCAACAGGTTGTACTAAACCAAGAACCCCGTAGTAAGGGTTGCTCCTATAAATACTTTGTTTCGTGCAAGCCCAGAGATTTCAGTGGGGAAAAGGGAGCCATTGACTGCATGACGTGGTTAGACGAGATGGACACAGTTGTGGATATCAGCGGATGCGCTGAGAGGGATATAGTCAAGTTTGTGTCGCAATCATTTAAGGGCGAAGCTTTAGCCTGGTGGAGATCACTGATTCAAGCCACCGGGAAAATCCCATTGTACAATATGTCTTGGGAACAATTCGTTGCCCTCATCAGGGAGAATTACTGCCCCCAGCATGAGGTTGAGAAGATAGAATCTGATTTTCTATCGTTAGTGATGACAAACCTTGACTGTCAAGCTTACCTCACGAGCTTCAACACAATGTCCCGGTTGGTTCCGTATCTGGTAACCCCGGAACCAAAAAGAATAGCTCGTTTTATCGGTGGTTTAGCCCCGGAAATTAAGGCAAGCGTGAAGGCTTCTCGGCCAACTACTTTTAGATCTGTAGCTGACATATCTTTGTCCCTCACTTTGGATGCGGTCAGGCAAAGATCGCTGAGGAATAAGGATGCTGAGAAGAGAAAACGTGAAGATGATAGTTCACGGAGGTCGAGCAAGAAGCACCGTGGAAACGGTGACAACAAGAGGGGGTCTGAGTCAAGGAAAGATGGGCATCAGTCTAGTGAGAAGCCCAAATGCAAGATTTGCAAGAAACAGCACTTTGGAAAGTGCAGGCTCGATTCGAACTCGCAAAGAACTTTTGCTTGCAGGATATGCAAGTCCAAGGATCACAAGACCTTGGATTGCAAAAAGCTGAAAGATGCAACTTGCTACAGCTGTAATGAGAAAGGGCACATTAAAACCAACTGCCCTAAATACGCCAAGAAGCCTGAAGAGGCCAAGAAGATAAATGCTAGAGTCTTCAGAATGGATGCGAAGGAAGCGGTTCTAGACGACAACGTGATTACAGGTACTTTTCTTGTAAATGATGTCTATGTAAGAGTACTTTTTGATTCAGGCGCTGATAAGTCTTTCGTTGATAATAAGTTTTGTGAATTGCTGAAATTACCTGACAAAACCTTAAGGGTGAATTATGAGGTGGAGTTAGCAGATGGCACCCTAGAAACCGTCTCTACTGTGTTAGATGGATGTGTTATATCCATTAAGAACCACTCTTTTCCTCTATCTCTACTTCCCTTTAAGTTGGCCGGTTTTGACATAGTTTTGGGTATGGACTGGTTATCTTATAACCAGGCCCAAATTGTCTGCAACAAAAAGCAAGTGGTGATAAAGACTCCGTCTGGTGAATCACTTACCATTCGGGGAGATACCCAGTATGGGCTGCCGGAGCAAGTGACTATGCTCAAGGCTTCCAAGTGTTTAAAGAAGGGTTGTGTCATCTACATGGCACAAGTGATTATTGATGAGCCTAAACCAAAGATTGAAGACATCCCCGTCATTTCTGAATACCCAGAAGTTTTTCCTGAAGAACTACCTGGTTTACCACCAGATAGACAAGTGGAATTCAGGATTGATATCATCCCTGGAGCAGCTCCAGTTGCTAGAGCACCTTATAGGTTAGCGCCCACGGAGATGAAGGAATTGAGAACACAACTGGATGAATTGCTAGCTAAAGGTTTCATTAAACCTAGTTCATCTCCTTGGGGAGCACCAGTCTTGTTTGTCAAGAAAAAGGATGGATCGATGCGTCTGTGCATCGATTATCATGAGCTTAATAAGGTCACAATAAAGAATAGGTATCCTTTGCCCAGGATCGACGATTTGTTCGATCAATTGCAAGGGGCAAGTTATTTCTCGAAGATTGACTTGAGGTCAGGCTACCACCAACTGAAGGTTAGAGATGAAGACGTACACAAAACTGCATTTAGGACTCGTTATGGCCATTACGAGTTCTTAGTGATGCCTTTTGGGCTCACTAATGCACCGGCCGCGTTCATGGATCTCATGAATCGCGTTTGCAAGCCGTACTTAGATAAATTCGTCATCGTTTTCATCGACGACATTCTTATCTACTCGAAGAACCAAGCTGACCATGAGAAACACCTTCGCTGTATTCTCAAACTTCTACATCATGAGAAACTCTACGCCAAATTTTCCAAGTGTGAGTTTTGGCTACGAGAAGTCCAATTCCTTGGACATGTGGTGAGTGAGCGTGGTATCCAAGTAGATCCCGCTAAGGTTGAAGCAGTTATGAACTGGCAAGAGCCAAAGACGCCTACAGAGATTCGTAGTTTCCTGGGATTGGCAGGATACTACAGGCGTTTCATTGAAAATTTTTCAAGAATTGCTGCACCCCTAACCTCCTTGACTAAGAAGAAAGTAAAGTTCGTTTGGGGCCCTAAGCAGCAAGAGTCCTTTGATATCCTAAAGCAAAAGTTGAGCAACGCCCCAGTACTGACATTGCCAGATGGAACCGAAGAATTTGTGGTTTACTGCGATGCATCGCACACTGGCATGGGGTGTGTGCTTATGCAGAAAGGCAAGGTTATTTCCTATGCATCACGACAGTTAAAAGTGCATGAAAAGAATTGCACCACCCACGACTTGGAGTTGGGTGCCGTTGTATTCGCACTAAAACTGTGGAGGCATTATCTATATGGAATCAAGTGTGTGATATATTCTGATCACAAGAGCCTCCAGCACCTGTTTAATCAGAAGGATTTAAACATGAGGCAACGCCGTTGGATGGAAACTTTAAACGATTATAATTGTGAAATCAGATACCATCCCGGCAAGGCAAATGTAGTCACCGATGCCTTGAGTCGAAAGGAGAGGGTGAAACCCATCCGAATCAATGCCAAGCGCATGGAGATAAAGAACAGTTTGACTGAAAGGTTGTTAGCTACACAGAAGGAAGCTGTGTTGGAAGCTAACTATCCTAACGAAAAGCTAGGAGTAACTGAGGAGCAGTTAACTCTTAGCAAGGATGGAATTCTAAGATTAAATGGACGAATATGGGTTCCAATTTATGGAGGACTTCGAGATGTCATCCTCCAGGAAGCCCATAGTTCCAAATACTCCGTTCATCCTGGAGCTGATAAGATGTACCAGGATCTAAGGGCAAATTATTGGTGGATAGGCTTGAAAAAGTCTGTAGCCACCTATGTAGCTAAATGCTTGACATGTGCACAAGTCAAAGCCGAGCATCAGAAACCGTAAGATTTGCTACAACAGCTTGAACTTCCTACGTGGAAGTGGGAAATGGTAACCATGGATTTTATCACCAAGTTACCTAAGACAAGGAAAGGAAATGATACAATATGGGTTATAGTTGATAGACTGACTAAGTCAGCACATTTCTTACCCATCAAGGAGACTTATAGCTCCGATATGTTAGCCCAACTATACGTGGATAAGATTGTGGCCTTACATGGCATACCTGTGTCTATTATCTCCGACAGGGATACTAGGTACACGTCACATTTTTAGAAAAGTTTCCAACAATCTTTGGGCACGCGTTTGAATTTTAGTACGGCTTACCATCCTCAGACAGACGGTCAGAGTGAGCGTACTATTCAGACTTTGGAAGACATGCTTCGAGCATGTGTGATTGATTTAGGTGGTAGCTGGGATAACCACCTACCATTAATTGAATTCTCCTATAACAATAGCTACCACACCAGCATCAAGGCTGCGCCTTTCGAGGCCTTATACGGTAGAAAGTGTAGAACGCCTGTTTGTTGGGCGGAAGTTGGAGATGTCCAATTATCAGGACCAGAGATAGTCTTTGAAACGACGGACAAGATTGTCCAGATTCGTGACCGTCTCAAAGCTGCCCGAGATAGGCAGAAGAGCTACGCAGATCCAAAGCGTAAATCTTTTCACTTCGAAGTAGGTGACAAAGTGTTGCTTAAAGTATCACCCTGGAAGGGAGTGATGCGATTTGGTAAGAAAGGCAAGCTAAGCCCGAGATACATAGGACCTTTCGAGGTTATCGAATGTGTCGGGTCAGTTGCCTATAAGATAAACTTACCTGAAGAGCTCAGTGGAATTCACAATGTGTTCCACATCTGCAATCTGAAGAAGTGCTTCGCTGATGAATCACTGGTTATACCACATACAGATGTGCATATAGATGAGAGCTTGAAATTTGTGGAAAAACCATTGTCGATTGAAGATCGACAGGTTAAGAAGCTTCGAAGGAAGTATGTGCCTATTGTAAAGGTCAAATGGGATGCCCGTAGAGGACCCGAATACACGTGGGAGGTTGAGTCCACGATGAAAGAAAAGTACCCTTATTTATTTCAGTAAATCTCGAGGTCGAGATTTCTTTTAAGGGGGTGAGGATGTAACACCTCGAAAATTCACGTCCTATAATGTGTTGACACGTGTCATATATTTAAACGTGTGAAAGAATATTATAAAAGGGACTAAAGTTGACAAATATGGAAAGTATGTGAATATACATGTTCAAAATGTCAACAGTGAATAAATATATTGTACATTAACCCTACAAGATGCTAATACCTTCAAACGAATAAATCATGGATCATACAAAGCTAAATATGAAAGAAAGTGAGAGATTACAAACTACAGGGGTTAAATGTGTCAACATGTTTAAGTTATACCTCTGAGTGACCTTTTGACAAACCCGAAGCTTTATAACGGTTAATTACGCTCACTAGAATACACGATATAAATTTCGTAAAGTTTCGTTATCGTATGAGAAAGTTATGATCAAATTCGTGTGCGAGGGGTTAAAAGCGTCAACGTTGAAGTTTAGGATTTTTCGGGTGACAATAAAGTTAACCTAGGACTAAACAAAGTGGGTAAATATCTTGAAGCCCTTATACATCAATTTGGAGGGCTCAAAAATGCAAGAAAATGAAGTCTAAACAAAGTTTGAAGAGCCAAGGATCAAAACATAAAAAATCTAAAGTTTGATTTGCTGCAGAAGGGCCTCGCGCCACGCGAAGGTCCCTGGGGGGGGGGGGGCTACGCGTCGCGCTAAGGGTCATCTGATCCGATTTTCTTGGTTCCCTTGTCTGCCATAGCTCATGTAATCGACTCTTAACCGATTTTTCCACATCTTTCTTGACCCCTAAACAACCCCTAAACATCTAGGGACACTTGTGGATGAGTTATGGTCAGTAGTAGACTTATGTGTCAACATTTTGTGGTGATTAAATCACTATATAAGGCCATGAAGTTGTAAACATTCTTCACACCTTCATTCTTGCATTCCTGATCACTTCTGGAGCTCAAGACTTCTCTCAAGTGATCTCTGGTCGTTCATAGGACTCTTGTAAGTTTGCTTGTCCTTCCTTAGTTAAGTTTTTGCTTAGTTATAGCTTAAAAGTCAAACCGTCGTAATTAACGGTTGAATTTAAGATTAATCACTAATGGTCCAGTGATTAGTCGAATCAAAAGTAGTTATAAGTTGGTAATTATGTGGGTAATAAACCCTTAAAAGGGTTCCCCCCTGATTCCCACTCTAACTAGGTCAAATGTCGGGTCAAAACTTACTAATAAAAAGTCAACAGGATACTTAAATTCTAATTTATGCATGATTAGCAATGTAGAACATGTACAACCTGTTTGATCATTAATATAACTTGGTAATTACTGTAAGAACATTGTCTAAACATGTTCAACCCGACAATTTACTATTTAGACCCGGTTCGGAACCGAAAGTCGCAAAGCTTTGACTTTTGCTTTGACTTCAGTTCTGACCCGTTTTGGTATGTTTTAGAAATACCTTCGAGCTTCATTTGGACCAGGTTACATGCTAGTATAATCCTCTGTGATTATACACCATGGTTCATTAGTTAACCAATTAATACGCATGATTCCGTTAATTGCTCATATGTTGACCATTATGCCCTTTTCACCTTAAAACGTGATTTTTGAAAATGTAAAAGTGTAGAAACCTTAGTTATGATATATAAACTTGTATGAAAAGTTTGACATCAGTTTGAGGTGTAGAGTGAGAGTTATGCTCATTAGCGTAATTAAGAAGCTTTATGTTAATTAAACGGCGTAATTAGTGTATAGCCTAGTTAAGCCTACTTTTTGATATCAAACTTATTACCCACGGATGTAATATATTATTTTGGGATTTTTGAAGATTTTTAATTAATTTTAGGCTGAGCATAACTAATAGTCGTAGGCTTAATCCGGTAATTGTCGGTTTTGCCCTTACGGGCCATAAAATGAGTTTTACATATCTAATCGACTCCAAACCTTTTGATACTAATATTAAATGATAAATAAATTATTTTAAGCCTTCTGGAATAATAAAAATATCAGCTTTATGTATCGAAACCGGAAATGGCTTTTAATCGCCTTATTAAGCGTTTTTAACGCATAGTATGTACTAAAACTATTTTAAACATACAAGGGTTGATACCTACTGATATTTTAGGTAAATTATAATATTTTAACAGTAAGCAAAAGTTGTTTAACTCAGACTTCAGTTTTGAGCTTTACGGCTTATGTGAAATTACCAAAATGCCCTTACGGTGCATAGTTTGGTTATAATTGATAAATTTCACATATATACTTTACCCTACTATTATAACTCAGTAAACTAAGTATTTTTGCTGATTATATCAGACCTGTAGCACAGGTTAATACTTAGACTCTTTTATAACCTTGAAAATGACCAACCTACCCCTACGAGGCATAGTTTGTGTTTAAATTCGTTTCGGGCATAATAAAAGACATCTTACTGATGTCACAACATATTTGAAGCATATTAACTTAGGAAACCTGTATATGGCTCTAATAATTACCCGTTACGCATATTACGCGATCGGTTCGGTTTATGTAACTAGTTTGCATAAATTAGCCGAAACGGGTCAAACCTTATCGGTTTTATCTTAAAATCCAGAATGTGTATGAAATACCCATATTAAGTAAGTCTCTGAACTTGTCGGGTCTAAATCACATTCTATCCGTTCTTCGCTTAATCGTGCGTACGAACAGTATCTTTGAAACTAACCGGTCTAAGCTTAAGCTTAACTAAAGACCCGTTAGGATTCTAAAAGGTTATTATAAACCTTCATTCCAGATTAGGAGTACCAGTAAAAGCTACTTGCGTTTGCTTATTGTGATTTATACTTTTGCTCAGGTAAATACTTCTTATTTTCGATCCATCTGTGGATAAACTTTCAACTGTGGATAAAGTCTGTTGAACTACTATTCTTATTTTCGATCCATATGTGGATAAACTTTCAACTGTTTGTGATTCACGATATTACAATATTTTATTCGGTTGAAATGTATCTTTAAATTGCTTCCGCTGTGCATATTAAATATTGTGTTGTTTGACTATTATGTTGCCAACCACGTCACGATACTCCTCACCGGGCCCACCGGTGACACGTGGAAATCGGGGTGTGACAATAGGACCATTCGATATCATCGAATGTGTTGGAACAGTGGCTTACAAGTTAAAATTGCCCGAAGAGCTCAGTAGTATTCATAATGTATTCCACATCTGCAATCTGAAGAAATGTCTAGCTGATGAATCACTAGTTATGTCACATAAGGATGTGCACATAGATGAGAGCTTAAAGTTTGTTGAAAAACCTTTGTCGATCGAGGATCGACAGGTTAAGAAGCTTCGAAGGAAGCAGGTGCCGATTGTAAAGGTTAAATGGGATGCCCGTAGAGGTCCCGAGTACACGTGGGAGGTAGAGTCCACAATGAAAGAAAAGTACCCTCATTTGTTTCAGTAAATCTCGAGGTCGAGATTTCTTTTAAGGGGGTGAGGATGTAACACCTCGTAAAATTCATGTCCAATATTATATTGACACGTGTCATGAGCTTTAAACGTGTAAAGAATTACATTAGAGGGACTAAAGTTGACAAACAAAGAAAGTATGTGTGTAAAAGGATTCAAAGTGTCAACAATGGATAAATATGCCTTTCAACGACCCTAAACGATGTCTATACCCTTAAACGAATGAATTATGAAGCGTATGAAGCCGTTTGTGAAAGAAAGTGAGAGTTTACAAATCACAAGGGTTAAAAGTGTCAATGTGACAACTGGCACAAAACCGGTAATTTCCGTACACTTTAATTATTACTTAATGACTGCTATTATGTGCTTAAACGTCAACATTGTCTGATTAGATACTATACAAGTGAATTCATACACGTTTTATACTACAAAATAATGCTTGGTGCATTAACGAGAGCATTGCGTCAAAAATACTAGTAAACTCACCGGTAAGACACATTGTGTCAACAGAACTGCAGAAAGCAGTCAGACATTAGAACTGAGGCCTAGGTGTAGGTCCAACGTCAAGACTGCATTTAAACCCAAGAGTACATACAAGGGTTAACGTATAGACGCTCCGAAAGCTAAAATACGCACTAAAAAGCACCCGAAACGCACTTTAAGTGCAGAATTTTATTAAATTCTGCTATGACCAGCTTTTAAACAATAAATGTCATACAGACTTTACGTTTTATCGTCCAGAATATTTCCCTAAGTGTCGGGAATTGAAAGGGGTAAAAAGGGTACATAAAAGACACTAAACGGTGCAATTTAGCACTTTAACGGAAAGGTATTTAACCGAACAACCGGACATTACCCGGGACACTAAATTTTGCCAAACACATTATTTATTTATTTCTTGGCTAGTCGTGGTCTCCGTTTACCATAACACCCACTACATATCAAATAAATACCCTATGTAAGTAATACTTGATATGTAACTAACCATTACCACTCTAGTTGCAAAATATTACACATTACCCCCCCCCCCCAACCGAAAATCAGCCCTCATGGGCCCCACCATATCATCCTTCCATGCTTTATATATTTTGATTAGATTATGTGGTGGATCTTGCTTGTGGAAGTAACTAATATATGTGAATGAATATTATAAAATCTTGGCACAATATCACCACCATCATTCTCATATCTTCACTCTCTCTCCTCACTCTCTCTCTCCCTCACGGCTGCCCCAAAAACCGAAATCACCACCATCACTTTCAACATTCATCTCTTCCATTTTCATGTCCATTCAAAACTTACAAGGTGATCCATGGAAGTTGCAAGTTGAAGGGTTCTAAGGAGCTTTGTTTCAAGTCTTTTTCATCATCTTTTACTCATCATTTCACACAAGAATCATCCCTAGCTATAAGCTAGTAGTAAGTCCTTTGTTACACTCTTGTTAATCTTGTTTCATCTCGTTTCATTAATCAAAAAGGTGTAGTATGTTTTAAATCACTAATGTGACAAGAACTAGTAGATGAACATAAAAGTTTATATGAAATTTGCATCTAAAAAGTTTACTTATGATTGATACATAAAGATGAAAACTTGATGGTTTAGTGTTGGTTAATACATATATGATGTGTGATCGTCAAACTTTTGATAAACCCGTTGTCGGACACTTGATAATACGATTTAGTAACATTTAAACCACAAAACAACATGCTGAGTTACTTATTCAGCCGACTTCAACAGGCTGTAAACAGACTTTAATAAATCGAAAAACGGAATTTCTGAAGCCTAAATTGTGTATTTCCGAAAAACGAAGAAAAAGGCGCTGGAATCGTATTTTTTTGAGGTCGTTTACTATTTTAAAAGTCTATTTTCGTGACAGCAGCTAAGGCTGATTTTTACTGCAGTAAAATGGGCCATACGTTTTCAGTCACAACTTGAAACCTAAACAGAACCAGCCCCTGAAATTTTTACCAAAGATGGTCACTGATGTATTTGTGACCCTCCAACTGGAATTTCGTCAAACGGACTTACGAGGAATTTTAAACGAATTATTCCGTAGACTGTGATCAGAATGTAACAAATCTGATTACAGTTCGGTAAACGATTTTCTATAAATTACTGATAATGAAATGGGCCCCGATATTTTTACACAATAATTTGTGGGTCGATTAAGACGTTCCGCAAAAATTTGGGAATTTTTGGAATAAGTTAAGTATTTTATTTACTCGTCCGAAAACAGTCCAGTTTTTCACATATTGAAACGGAAACGACAAAGATAGTATTTTGCGTATTAAAACGTAAGGGTTGCTTGTTGATGATCATGGTTTGATTTCAAAAAGAAAATGATATGCTGCTTAGCATGGACACCTCCGTTTACAAAGGAGACTATGGCGAAATTTTCTGAAAATCCTAACACTTAGTAAATATTTTCTAGACAAATGTTTGCTAGTGTGTTCTAAACTATGATTTTCAAATACAAACATCGCCATAATTTTTGTAACAAAAATACACATACAACATACAAGATACATAACTCGGGTGCAAAGTGCAAAAACTACAAGAAACTTATATTTATTTTTGGAGAAAATAAAATAAGTAAGATTTACATATACCAAAGACAGTGACTTGTACTTGTGCGATACAAGTCTAGTGACTAACGATAATAAAATACGTTTAGGTCACGACGCTATATAAGCAAATCCGGTGAAGTTTACGACGCAAGGAACGCAAAGTTGTGAGTTCATGCTCCCCCTTTTCTTTAACTGTTTTTGGTTTTATAACTTCGGGGGTGAAATACATGTTACAAATGTTACATTGTTTACATATGGTATGATGGAGTACAAAAACATTCAAGTGAAACATTCTAGATCATGTCTCGAATAGGGTACCATAAGTACCATTAATCAACGTATACATTCAGACCGCGGAACAAAAGGTTAGATCTAATGGGTTTCAGGCAACCCCACTCTTTGCCTACTTCTACCAATGAGTGCTTCTGTGTCTCAGTCAAAGTCGACAAAAATGCCTAGGTTTGGTGGCTTCCTATGTCGTGACATATGTTAGTGGCCTTGCAAACCACTAGCGATCTCACACAGTCAAACATTCATAATAAGGAAATTACAGATATGTGTTATCAATACATTCAAACATTCATTGTACTCAGTTATAGATGCGTTTTACAAGTTACATTCAAACATTCATACATTCTACAAGTTACATACTATGTTTCCATTCAAGTATTTAAAACATTCAAAACAATCACTGCATGAATTCACACCAACATTATGTTGACGTTTTTCCAAAACTCACATGTATTTCAGGTAACTAGAAGTGGATGTGCGCGCGGTCTTAACCATGCTCGTGGATGTCGCTTATGTTTATCTTTAAATAAAGTTGTAAACTTTTAAGACAATGTTTTAAGCTGTCTAGCGATGTAAACGCTATCTTATGTTTTCAAATTATGGTATTTGAAGTATTATTACGAGCATGTAGCGTGTTTACCTTTCGTATGCAATGAGAACCTTTCATGATCACACCTCGTGCTTCCGCCGCAGAAAGGGGTGTGACAGTCAACATGTTTAAAGTATACCTCTGAGTGACCTTTTAGCAAACCCGAAGCTTTGTAACGATTAATTACGCTCACTAGAATAAGTGATAAAAATTTCACAAGGTTTCGATAAAGTATGAGAAAGTTATGATAACATTCGTATACGAGGGGTTAAAAACATCAACGTTGAAATTTATGACTTTTTGGGTGATCATAAAGTTAACCAAGGACTTAACAAAGTTTGGTTATGTCTTGGAGCCCTTAAAAGACAAGTTAGAGGGTTAAAAATGCAAAATATAAAGTTAAAACCATGTTTAAAAGGACCAGGGGCCAAAATGCAAAAAGCTGAAACTTGTTGACCTGAAGCCGGACACTCATACCGGCCGCGTAAGACGTGTATGGGTCTTACGCGGGCCGCGTGACCCCCTGCAGCGACAGAAACGCGGACAGATGCCTGTAGAGGCTGTGTAACCGACTTAAGGGCCTTGTTTTACATACCAGGGGCTGCTCCAATGGTTTGCCATGCATAGGGGGCACTTGTAATGATCTGGAATCACCTCATAGACTTGTTTGGAAACATCTTGTTGCATTTAATCCCCTATATAAGAAATTCTAAGTTGCAACATTGAACTTGCACTTTGAAAACTTTCATAACTCAAGTTCTGGAGATTCCTGGAGCTCAAGACCAATTCCTAGTGATCATTAGTCGTGTATAGGACTTCAGTAAGTGTCCTTAACCCTTCTTAATTCAGTTTTACTTAGTTTATTAGCCTAAAGTCAAACCGTCGTAATTGAGGTTTGACTTCGTGATTAATTAAAATTTGTCCAGTCAAATCTCAAATTGAAAGTACCTATGAGTTGGTAATTATGTGGGTAATAAACCCTTAAAAGGGTATTCTCTGATTCCCACTCTAAGTAGGTCAATTGTCGGGACAAACTTGATCTTAAAAAGTCAACAGAAAGCTAATTTTCAAATAAACCCATAATTAGCAATGTAGAAGCCATACAACCTGTTTTATCACTCATATAACTTGGTAATTAATATAAGAACATGTCTAAACATGTTCAACCCGACAATTTTCAGTCTAACCTCGGTTTGGAACCGAAAGTCGCATAAGTGGACTTCTACTTTGACTTTCAGTTCTGACCCATTAGAGCATAGTTTAGAAATGCCTTAGAGCTTTATTAGGACCAGGTTATATGTTAGTATAACCCTCTGTGATTATACGACTTGGTTCATTAGTTATCCGAATCATATGCATGTTTCCGTTATATGCCTAAATGTTGACTATTATGCCCTTTTGACCTTAAAATGATATTTTTGAAAATGAAAAAGAATAGAAACCTTTATTACTGAACTATAAACTTTTCCTAAAAATTTGACATCGGTTTGAGGTCTAGATTAGGAGTTATGCTCAATAGCGTAATTAGAAAGCTTTTTATTAATTTAACGGCGTAATTAGCATATAGCCTATCTAAACCCAATTTTTGATACCAAAATTTTTACCCACTGATGTAATATAATATTTTGGGATTTTTGAAGATTTTTATTTATTTTTAGGCTGAGCATAACTTAGGATTATAGCATTGATCCGTTAATTGTCGGTTTTGCCCTTTTGGCCTATAAAATGAGTTTTTCAAATCATTTTGATACCAAACCTTTTTCTACTGATCTTATATAATAAATAAAGTATTCTTAGCCTTCGGGAATAATAAAAATATCAGCTTTTCTTATAAAATCCGGGAATCGCTTAAAACCGCCTTTTTACGCGTTTTAAACGCATAGTATGTATTAAAACCATTTTTCTCATATAAGACTTAATACCTACTGATGTTTTAAGCAAATTATTATATTTTAACTGTAAGCAAAATTTTTAAACTCAGATTTCAAAATTTGACCTTTTAAGCCTATGTGAAATTACCAAAATGCCCCTAAGGTGCATAGTTTGGTTATAAAATATAAATTTCACATATATGTAATACCTTACTGTTATGATTTATTAAAAATGAATATTTTTATTGATTATATCAGATCTGAAACTCAGATTTATGTTTAAACTCTTTTAAAGCTTTAAAATGACCAAAATACCCCTACGGGGCATAATTTGAGTTTAAATTCATTTCGGGCATAACGGAAGGTATCCTACTGATATCACAACATATTTAAGGCATATTAACTTAGGAAACCTGTTCATGATTCATTTGGTTACCTGTTACGCACTTTTCGCGTTCGGATCGGTTTATGTAACTTGTTTGCATAAATTAGCCGAAACGGGTCAAACCTTATCATTTTTATCTCAAAATCCAGAATGTGTTTAGTTTACCCATATTAAACAAGTATACAAACTTGTTGGGTCCAAACCACATTCTAATCCGGTCTTCGCTTAATCATGCGTTTTGAATCGTATCTTCTTTTAAAACTAACCGGTCTAAGTCTAGGCTTAATTAAAGACCCGTTAGGAATATAATAGGTTATTAAAAACCTTCATTCCAGATTAGGAGCCCGGTAAAAGCTACTTGCAGTTGCTATTTGTGGTTTATACTTGCTCAGGTAAATACTCTTAACTTATTTTCCCTTATACGGGCTTGGGGTACGGTATATAAAATACCGCTTGGTCGGGCATTGAATTGTTAATCATGATAAGGTTAAACTCATTGAGATGACCCGTTTAAATTGTTTTGTTTGCTTAAAGCCTTTGGGGGGTTAATGACCATGTCCCGGATATCCTTGGCATCATTCATTGAAATGGCCACGACCTAAGCGCGAGGTGTAGGCATACACCCGCCATCGCATATATATATAATAAGGTATAACCGTCGGTTTGAGATTAACTCGCCGCGGGATTATATCATGTGGTGTGTCTATTAATCTTTAACCCGGTATTCAGCCCGTGCTACTGAACGTATAACAAACATGTAATTCTTTTACAAGTTTATATATAAATAATTATCCCAAGTTATAAAAAGTTTTGTGCCATGTGCATTCAAATCAATTTTCTTAAACCTTTTCAAAATGAGTCAGTTAATTGTATTTACCAGTGCAAACTGACGTATTTTCCCAAAAAGACTAAGTGCAGGTAGTAAACGAAATAGGCTGGCTACTCCTGGCATCATTAATCAAGTCTTGCAAGCTTTAGATGTTAAAGTCTGTTGAACAACTTTCTTTTTACTTTTGATCCGCCTGTGGATCCTTTACAGTCCATTTGAAATACTTGGATATTACTTTTTATTCGGTTTGTAATGAGATTCATCTTTTGCTTCCGCTGTGCATTTAAATTGTGTTGTTTGACTATGATGATATCAACTACGTCACGATACTCCCCACCGGGCCCACCGGTAATACGTGGAAATATCGGGGTGTGACAGATGGCAACGCGGTCGGATGGCAATCCGGCCGGATGGCACTTGGTTCGAGTGTTTGGTGCGATGATTTTTGTTGTTTCGATTTCGATTGCGAGCGATTCGATGCGATAGAGTTTTCCTGTTCAAATTACTTTTAATCCCAACTACTCATATCTCGCACTGTCTCTTCTCCACCAATTATTATACCATTTCGATTGCGATTGAGTTCGATTGCGTTTGAGTTTCGATTGCGATTCGATTGATTACCACGCATAACATAAATAAACATGCACAAGTAACACTTAAGGCGCACAAACACGTATAACAATAACCAAAATGCGTAATTCGAGTTGCGAGTTCGATTGCGATAACGATAAAGCGATTAAACATGCGATAAATAGCGATTACCATGCGATTATTAATAGATATTCCACATAATACAACTAAAGCGATAATAAAATAGACTAATTACAAGTCAAAGAAGTCAAAACAGGGATTGAGCAAGGAGAGACAGATCGCAATTAGCAATCTTGTCTTCCTTTGACTTCAATCTTGACTTTGACTTTGACTTCAGAAACACGGGGTGTTACATCAATGACTGAGATCTATTTGAGAGTGGAGTAGACAAATTCAGGATCATCGGTAGAATAGGATTCTTTGACAGAAGAAACGACACCGGCGAATGATTGTTTCTCCTTTTTGGTGGCATCGGCGACCGGTGGCAGAGGCCAGGCGTTGTAGCGATGCATTTGTACCGGTGGTTGTGTGTGTAATTTGGGGGGGGGGGGGGTGTAGAAATAGAACATTATAATGGTTAGTTGAAGATATACTATAGTATTTTATATTTACAGTTAATATAAAAGAATGTCCCTTTCATGTCATTTATCAGATTATAAGTTACTTGAATAATAAGAATTACCAAACAACTTATTATCTAGTCATTGCTATCATCAGCTATTATTTAATATCGCATAACCAGTTCCAAAATGCACATCCAAACACCCCTAAAAACACATTCATTGTGGAAAAATATCAGCAAACCTGGATTTGCTTGGATCATTTGAGGCTGGTGTGGAGCCAATCCTGCTCGTTACGACTCGAGCCAAGCTAAGCGTGGCTCACTTTCTAATCGAGTCGAGCCGACTCGGCTCAGTTTCAAATCGAGCCATATCAAGTGAGCTTTTTCCAAGCTATATCTGAGCGAGATTTTTCCAAGCTATATCCGAGCGAGCTCTAAGCCGCAAGCTTTTTGGACAACAGCTCTTGCCTAAGCCCCAGGACCTGTCATTGCAAGAAGGAACTAAAATCAATCTCGCAATACTTATACACTTCTAGATCAAGATTAAATATGTTTGCTGCTTTTTTTTAATCAATTTTTGCTTCACACTCGCCACAAATAAATTAACCAATTTCCAATTCTAAATAACGAACAAACAGCCACTTCAATAGCCCAAACGAAATATAGATAGAATATTTTAGAAGTCAAGATCTTTGGAATATAGATAGAATATTTTATAACTAATAAGCCATTCAAAAGTCAATGACCCCAAATGAAAGCAGCTAAAAGTCAACTTTGTGGGAATTATAATTTATATATATATCACAAGCATCAAAATGAACATGAAGGCTAACCTGTGTCAAGGTTTCCTATGATGGTGTTTTCACCGAATGTTGCTTTCTTCCAGATCGAACTCGATGAAATAATATCGTTATCCTCGAGCCCCATAAAATCCCATGATCTAGTTGTATGCAATTGTCTACCCCTGTTCAAGAACACGGAAACTACCCTGGGATGCTCTGCATTGGATCACAAATATTAAATCACATCAGTCTACGAAACCATCTCAGAACAACATTAACATTACCATAACTTCATAACCTACTTACTGGCTATCTGGGCTGCTTCTTCATCTTCAAGTATGGCAGCAAAACCATTGATATGCCTCGTGTATGAGTAAAAGATGGCATCTTTCGCCTTATCTTTACTGTAAATTGAGTAGGGTTCCTGCGGAAAGTGTGTTTTTCCTAGAAAGTCTAGGAAGCAATAAGAACGCGACATGTGGCATTGAAGGATTTTAACTAAAAGGGCAATTGTGTAATTTGAATATTATTTTAATTATGGATTATTTTATTAGGATAACTAACTAACCAGAAAATTATGGAAACTAAATATTCCATTTAAATCAAATTGACAGTTTCAATTTAAATCATACAAGACGCTGTGTTTCTTGACAATGTGTTTTAACAGCAAGCAGATTTCTTGACGCTGTGTTTTAACAGCAAGCAGATTGCTGGAGGATTCTTGACACTGTGTTTTAACAGCAAGCAGATTGCTAGAGGATTCTTAACACTGTGTTTTAACAGCAAGCAGATTTCTTGATATTGTGTTTTAACAGCAAGCAGATTTCCTTGACACTGTGTTTTAACATCAAGCAGATTTCTTGACGGTGTGTTTTAACAGCAAGCAGATTGCTAGAGGATTCTTGACACTGTGTTTTAACAGCAAGCAGATTGCTGGAGGATTCTTGACACTGTGTTTTAACAGCAAGCATATTTCTTGACATTGTGTTTCAACAGCAAGCAGATTGCTGGACACACTATCAGTGTCTTCGTCTTCAACACACTGTCATCATCAACATTAAAATGGTAAAACACATAAACCTTAAAACACACTGCCATCATTAACATATTCGGATGTCATTTTAAAACACAATTACATCTGTAGGAACTGCCATCAAGACGTCTGTAGGTAACCCCAATTACATCTAGAGCCCACTCTAAGATGTCAAGCATTGATGTCCATTGACTAAAAATAAGAACCCGATTCAATGATAGATAAAAAAAATTGAAACAAGTATGAAAAACAACAACCGATAGGGAAACATCACCGGCCGACCAACGATTCCGACTACCGTTTGAACGACAACCGTCAACAATAAAAATCCTCCAAGTCCAAAATGTTGGCCCACTATGATGATGATGATGATGTTGACTTGTTCACGTTAATGGCTAGAAGAAGTTAGCCGCCAAAAAAAAAACTCACCATTTCAATGTTCACATCTACTCCCAAGGTCACGTGATGTTAATTTTATTTTGCAATCTAATAGTTCTCCAATATTGTGAGTGCTCCATTGATTTTAATTGCCCACAAAAATCCAAGTCTGCATTGTCATCGGTATGCATGAAAGAAGGCTGCCCCCTAATTGATAATGATGATCATTTCATGTTGTTGACTTTGTTTCTTTTGTCTCACCAATGGTTGCGTACAAGTCCCAAGTCCCATGTGCAATTGATGGGTTGAACGGCTTATACCTCGAAGGAAGAATATTTGCAGGAAATATGGCTGGTTCTTCTTTGGTTGCGGTTAGGGAGAGAGAGAGAAAGAGGAGAAATCCCATGATTTTAGGGATTGGTTATTGATATGGCAGTTTCTTGACTGATTTAAAACAATTCCAATTACCAAAATACCCTCACTATATTAAAAGTCTCTAATTATATAACTCAGATATTACGAAAATGCCATCCATTTGATCTAAGCCATTAAAAACACCAATCGGAGGGCCCAGATCGCTTCCTACTTACTGGCTATCTGGGCTGCTTCTTCATTTTCAAGTATGGCAGCAAAACCATTGATATGCCTTGTGTATGAGTAAAAGATGGCATCTTTCGCCTTATCTTTACTGTAAATTTATGAATTTAAGCATATTCAACAACAACAAAAAAAGAAAATTCAAAATTGTTATTGACTTATTAAAGGATTATATTTACCTTCCCAAAGAAGAGCCAAGAAACTCATAGTGACCATTTTTAACTTGATCTAAATCAATGAGTGAAGCTTCAAAATTATGTGAATGAGCTTGGCCTTGAGTTTTTTTGAGAAGCCAGTGACGAATTTTGAGAAGCCAGATTTGAGAAGCCAGTTTTTTTGAAGCATGGCCTTGAGTTATCTCCAAGAACTGCTACTACACATCTTCTTCTTGATTCGGACCTCCATTATCAGAACCCTAAACCTAACTTCTAACACAAATTAGGATTATGAGAAAGGATAGGTACCAAGAAAGGCCCTTAGCAAGCAGCTAACAGACCCAAACAACAGAGAAAAACAAAAATAAAACACAATCAAAATCTTAAAGTTGAGGAAAGGCCAATCAAGTTTAGGGTTAGAGAGTACCTGTTGAATCCGAATGTAAATCAAGTTTAGGTTTGAAGTGAAGGTAAAGAAGATACCAGAAAGGAAACCCTAAGAAGTTGATTTGGAATGGGAAGCATTGAGCAGCCATCTTTCTTTCTTGACCGGAATCGCATCTACAACTCCAACCGCCATCGATCTTTGTTGATCTCCTTCCCGTGTGTCTCTCTCTTTTCGCGTTCACGTTTTTTTCTCTTTAGTTTTCTCTCTACATTTCAAAAGGAAGGAAGTTGGATAAAGGGTGTTTGGGTATGAGCTCAGAGAATTCAAATATTATTTTCAAGTACCTAACATTGCATTAAATGCTAAATACATATCCGAATATCTTTTAAATTTCAAATTTCAAAATACCCGGTTAAATAAGATTCCCCCTACCTCCTTTATAAGATTAATATTAATATTTACATAAATACATTAATTAAATATTAAATATTAAATATAAAATCGAAAATATGACATCAGCTGATCCAATGTGGCATAGCTAAGAAGGTGACACGTAGGCAAATTGAGGTCATCATCTAATCTCCCTTAATAGATAGTACAGATTAACTAGTTGATGCCAGCCCGCGTTGCAGGGCGATGGCCGAATAATTTTCAACCAATTAAAAAAACAGTACTATATTTTATTTTGAACTGGGGGCAAAATCATAATTTTGAACCGATGGTAAAATCGTAATTTTGAACCAGGGGAAAACCATATTTTTATTTTCAACCGGGGGCGAAAACGTATTTTTGAAATGAGGGTAAAATCGTAATTTTGAGGGGGGAAAAAGCATATGTTTATTTTTAAGGGGGGCAAAAACGTAATTTTAAAGTGGGTATAAAATAATAAACTTGTGTAAAATCGTAATTTTTAGCCAGGGAAAAAACATATTTTTATTTTGAACTGAGGCAAAACCGTAATTTTGGCTGAGGATCAAACCGTATTTTTCTTTACCGAGGGCAAAATCGTAATTTTGAGCTGGGGGCAAAAGGGTAAATATATTTTTAACTGGGGGCAAAAACGTAATTTTGAACCGACGGTAAAATCTTAATTTTTAAGCGGAGATAAAATTATAAATTAATTGGACCAATAGGGAAGTGTCAGGCAGGTGCCTGACACTATTCCCCTTGCCGCCCCTTTCCTCCAATCAGTGGCGAAGCTTGAGAAAAAAGTTTGGGGGGTCGGAAGGTAACGGACCTAAAAAAAGATTTCTATCGCGTAGTTCGAGGTGTATGTTCGGGTCGGACGTCGGTGATTCGATTCGGGTTGGGTCGGGTAAAACATTAATATCAAATAAACAACGTTCTCAAACATTAGATCGTAAACATTCTTTAAGAAACAAACGAACAAAGACACCAAAACATTAAAAAGGAGAGAGGAAGGTGGGCACCCGGTTCTCGTGGATGAGAATTATAGTTCTGCCCATCTTCCCCATAGCATAATCTAATAACAAAACAAGTTAACAAATCACCCTAAATTTCAAACTCTATTTTCTATCTAAATCAAATCACAATAAGATTAAACAAATAAAATTAAACATAGTTACAGAAAGATTCAACAAGTTAAGGGCAAAAATTCAGACCAATTTCACCCCTAATTTCAACCTAAATCACATAATTTGCAGCCCTAAATTAAACCTAAAGATAAAAAACACATACCTTTAACCTTATGAAGATTGAAGAAGTCGAACAAGAGTACAAGACCACAACAACTAGAAGCGTTTTGGCTTCTATTCTCGAACAACAAGCTGAAGTCGAACAGTTCTGGAACCTGCATTTTCCCCCCTTCTGCAGTTCTGACTTGTCGCTTCTGTTCTTCTGGTCGATGTCCCAAAGTAAACGAATTTGGGTTTTTTTTTATAGGGTAGGCTTTTAAGTTGGGCTATATAATGATTTGATTTGGGTTATATAATATACATTCTAGTACTCTACCAAATATAATGATTCGGGCTATAATATTTGGGCTAATTAAATATTTTATTGGAGCTATATAAATAAAAAAAATTAAAACTGGGGTTCGAAAACATATATACCTAATTTTTTTATAAAACCGGGGGGTCGAAAACGTATATACCTACAAAATCGTATACGAAACGTACATATATAACACTACTGGCCGAAAAGTTCGGGGGGTCGGGCGCCCCCTCCCGCCCCATAAATCCTGCGCCCCTGCCTCCAATCAATAGGAGGCACTATTCCCGCCGACCATTGGTTTTGTTGTGTTTAGGTAATTTTAGAATTCATTACCTATCTATGGCGTTTTCTGGGATCGCTATTTTCGATTTGGTATTTTACTCATTTTTTACCTTCGAGTATTGTATTGGTACCATAGTGTACCGAGAACTTTCGGTACTAGCGGCGGTACCCATTTTTTACGGATTGGGACTTTTGGTATCGATACAATACCGAGCTCATCCCTAATGTGTTCTTGAGTTTAATAAACGAAAGAATATAAAAGAAAGGGAATTAAGGAGAGAAAAGAAAGGAAGTGGAATGAAAAGATTTAATGAACTATTATATTCCCGAGTTCGAAGGAAATGAAAATCTCTCCAATTTGGAAAGATTTCGAACGAAGGAAATAACCATAAATTTTCCTTCCATTTCCTTCCTTACACAGCCAAAAGTAAGAAGGCAAAACCACATATTTGGTAACGGGTCAAAATGAGTTCTCGTCAAGATAAGGATAGATAGGAATGGATTGCTACTTTAAAATATAAAATCAGTTTCGTTTGGGTGAAAACGGGTTCTAAGCGAATTGGCTTGAGTTGAAATTGATGGTTTTTGCAACAAAACAAAGTATTAAAAGAAACCTATCCGCTTTGTTTGTTGATGGTTTTTGCAACAAAACAAAGTATTAAAAGAAACCTATCCGCTTTGTTTGTTATTATAGGGAAGAGGCAGGCGAAAGGGTAAGGGCACCTCCAATGGGAGGACGTGTAACTCGTCTGAAATTCAGACAAAACATTCAAATTATAAGGCTGGGAGGGTATGGTATAAAGCCCTTAGACCACCCGTAATGGACGTGGTTTTTTCAAAATCTTCCACTAAACACGCCCAATATCGCCCCACCCCCACCCCCGGGGGCGTTTTCGGGCTTTTTTTTTTTTGAAAAAATTGTCTCCAGCGTGATTTAAAACACGCATTGCCCCAATTTGTTTGTCCAATCACCTTCCATCTTCCTATTTTTTATCCAATAAGATTTTTTGATGGTTTTTGTTTTATTTAATTATGTTACATCTCATTTAACATAATGCCCCACATCCCCACTACACCCCTTTTGTAAAAACGCCCAATAATGCCCCATCGCTGACTGGGCTGGCACATGGTGCAAAACACCCTAGGGTGGGGCATCATTCACCCCAACGACTACGCACGGTCTTAGGGGCTTTATCACGCCACATCAGCGTCATATCACATAGGGGGCTTTAACCCCCCCCCCCCCCCCCCCTTTTAACTTGCATGGAATGGTTTAAAACCCTTATTAAATGAATACAAAAAATAAAAATAAAAAGAAAAATATTTGATTGGTTGAAAAGATGGGCCCCACCTGCTTTTCCCTTTAACGCTCGTTACTGCAATGGCGGAGCATCGATGCCCCCCCCCCCCCCCTTGGCGCGCAGGGGATGGGGTGGGGGTGCTATAGAGCGCTAACGAGTCTGATGTGGCCAGGGGCGCTATACCATACCCCTGGCCTAACAGCGGCGGACTCGTCTTGACCAAGTGTGTGGGGACTACACACAAACATTTTTTAATAATACTTTTTATATATAAAGGCGGAACGTGAGATGCAAGTATGGGTTGGAGGAAAGATGAAGGTTTTTAGAAGGTTGTTTGAAATTTGATATGGCATGCGATGACGGTTTTTGTTGGTTTTTGAAACTTTAACCCTCTAAATGACTCTGATGTTGTGGAAGGACAGCAGCGACAATGGGTGTTACTGGCTTATTTAGGCTTGTAATACAAATCAACTTATTTTGTAAATAAAAATCATCTAAGTTTTTTGTTTAGGTTCGTGATGTTGTGCAAGGCGCGCATCCGTTGTTCAATCATCTACTGTTGATGGTCTTTTTGTCACAGGCAATTGGTCGCCGCAAACAATGATCCAAGAAAGAGGAGTTCAAGGTCGCCGCAAACAATTCGTTATCGTAATAAGTTAACTAAGTTAACCTAAACGTATGGAATCTAACTTATAAATAATTTTTATATTGAGAAGCACAAGTGAACAAACTATAAGTTGGTACTAAAATAATAACTAAGATTTGGACAACTTTCCACTTTGACCTATTTCCATTCTATTAAAATATGATTACAAATTTACAACAATGACAATTTTCCACATGTTGGGCCCATTGACCCATTAAGATATATTATAATCTAAATCGACCCATTCATAACTAAGTGAGTTAGAATTCACACCCAACAAACGATTACAACTCCCAAAGGTACAACGGGTGCATAGAAGCCGAACTATGACCCAAAAATCCGCTCATCTAGCAGACTCTAAAACACTTTTAGCCTATCTAGTTTACAAGACTGATGCAAAGTGTTGACTCGACAAACCTCAAACACACTTTCGAATCACACATTATGAAAAACACTCCCACAGATGAAACAACAACAGTCAACAAACCATAAAAGATTAAAAAAAAACCCTCAATTTTTTCAAATATTTCTCAAGAAAGATGAAAAAAAAACCAGAGAAATATGTAAGCCTTTTCAAATATCAAGTTGCCCCAAATGATTCATCATCACACAACACCATTAGCAAAACACTTAACACTCCCACATAAAAATCACGGGATGCAATGAAACAAACTATACACCTATATCATATTTTGGTCAAACTTTGACTTACCAAGTAGCAAAAGGCTACACGGGTATAACATCAGGATTTGAAGAGTCTTCGCATCTCAAAACAATGCCATCTACGCTTGTGGGAAGCGTACAACTTGTCCAACGGCATCCGGTTGGAACCGGCTCTGGTGGAGGAACAATCTTCAAAACATTATCGTTTCTTTCCACAACTCCCATCACACTCACGCTGCTGCCCTCTTTAATGTAGCTGTGTTTTAATTTACGTTAGAATGGAAAATGAGAGGACAAAAGTAGATCCACAAGGTTCATGTTTGTTAAGAGTGTAAACGAGCCGAGCTGCCCTTGAGCTACTCAAGATAGGCTCGCTAAAAGCTCAAATTGAGCCGGGCTTGCTCAAACCTAAATGGACTAGGTTTGCAAGCCTAAACGAGTTTGTCATTTAAAAAATATAATAACTATTATCTTATATAACAAATATATACTTACATTATAAAGATTATTATATATAAAATTGTGAAAAAAAAAATAACAAAACATTATGTGGTTTGTTATATATACACGATTATAACTAACGGGTTAGGGTAAAATGAAAACTCCTATGAGTTGTGAGAACTTAAAGAACTCGGCTAAAAAGAAGGCCTTTTCAAAAAATAATTACTAAAAATCCTAAAAAAATCAACTTTTCCAAAAAAATAGTAGTTTTAGTTGATTTACACTAGCGTAAAAAACCCTTGCAGTGGGTGTAAATGCTGATGTCAACAGCTTTTTACAGTGGTGTAAAATGGTTGAAAACCACCGCTCGGAAATTAAGTTTTTTACAGGTGTCTTTGTAACATGTTCATCTACATTTGTGCAAAATATGGTGGCAAAACTCGCACGGGAAGTAGGATTTCTTCAAGTTCCCACAACTCGGGGTGGTTTGTTTTCTCTTGATCTCTATCCTATAACTATAAATATATATAAAAATATAATATGTATATAAAATTAAAACAATTAAATATGTGATAAATAATAAATGAGCCAGAGCCGCTCTCGAGCTTCAGAAATAGATCTTGGGCTCGGGTTCGGGTTCGGGCACGTTTACACCCCTATTAAAATATAAAAAGTCGAGGAGACAAAATCAGCTTGTTGGTTGTTGGAAATTGGGCTCTCTTTTTATATGTGTTTTAGGGAATGAAGTGGTCTATAAACAAGTTCAATGCATAATCTAGAGGTTATGAATTCAAATTTCATACGATAGGTGTGTGTGTATGTGTATGTGTATGTGTGTGCGTTGGGATGTGAATGTAAATGTATGCATACCCTTCTTTGAGTTGCATCACACGATCATCACTAGATAAGTTTCTCTCAGCCAACCATCTTTTAAATTGAGGAGACATATCTTTACTGGACTGATTAATGTCAATAACAGCAGATTCCTCAACATATGGAGTCACCCGCGCACCATAACCAGTTTTAACTAACGCCCGCAACCCGGATTGGAAATCAGATATATAGAAATCCACAGCATGCCTCTGCAAAAGATTATTCAAAACGTAAACAAACATCTGTTACATTCACACTCAGTCATTACTTCAAAGTATTAGAATATTGTGTCAAGCATATATGTTTGGCTTACCTCTGCGGAGCGGAGACCCCAGGTGAAACGGCGATGTGTGGGGTTGGCGGGTTTTGAATCCCAGCCTCGGTATTCGTATAAACTTGTGGATGTATAAACACATCTGGGAACCCTTTGGAATGATGACTCCAATGGTACATTTCCACAGGTAACAACCTTTACAGAAATCAAAGTATTATCAGCAGAAGCATTTTTATGATTACATAATAACAAAAAATAATCTGATTAAATTAGGGGACCTAATTTCCGTTTTTCATCCTTAAAAATGAATTGCCTATTGCTGGAACATATCCATTTTCTTCTCAACACCGTTTTACTCTCTATTTATTTATTGTTTGGTTAGAAAAAAAAAGTCTTAAAAGGTACAATAACTTTCTTCCATTTAAGGGCAAATCAAATTAAATTCATTGTAACTCTTTATTTCTATCTGTTGATAAAAAATGTAAGCTAAATTGTAATTTCATGATAAAGAAATTAGTAATTTTATCAGATCTCATTAGCTTATTTGCTACCATAGCTACTATAGTTACCTCATATGTAATCTAAATGATATATATTTTTCTTTTTTGGAAATATGATCATTACTAGTTTCCCCTATTTATTGTAGTTTTCGGTGCGGATATAATTTAACCACCTGACTTTTTATATCACTCCTAAATTCAGGGTATATATAAAGATTAGAGAGGAAAACTAACAGGTACACTACATATGAACTAAATAATGTATACATAGGCCATCTAATGACTCAAGTCTTCAAAAGTTTCACTAAGATAATGTTTATGCAAATTCCCGCAAAAAATAATAGGTATACTACGTATAACTAGATGATGTTTATGCCAATTCCCGAAAAAAGCACTTTGCTAGCAAACTGTAAAATGACACAATGCCCCTAAGTCTAAGCACTTGTTATACTTAAAAATGACAAAAATGTAATCATATATATGTTGACAATCCATCTAAAGTTTCTTTTAAGTAGATTTAGGGGCAGTTTTGACATTTTACAACTCAAAATGTGACAAAAGCTTCACAGTACAAACTATGTACCATGAGAAAGACATTCTTGAAAGCGTGCATGTGCTATCAATCATATTAGGAATAAATACGGCCAAAGTGATCTAATAAGACCTAATAAACCCCAAGAGATAAAAATAAGAAAAAGAGTAATTGACATAGAACTATTATATCTTTAGCGACATTAATATTTTCAAATCTTGATCAAATTATACATTTCTCTTTGACCCACCCCAAATATTCAAGAATCAAATTAGTTTTCATCGACATTGCGTATGCAACCTATCATGTATGTTGCAAACAAGTCGACTACTATGTAAGGACCGCTGTCGAGTTTTCTAGCTTCCGTTAGAATCACGCCATTTAAAGTTAATTAGTATAATAGGCAATGGTGGCATTCACGTAGTCAAAATTAGCAAAGATAGCATTTCCATGATTTGATAACACTATTAATAGGGAATTGTGAGATATTGTTACGTATGTAACGTATGCTCGATTTATTTTTGATCTAGTGCTAGGTTAAGTATTATCAGAGTCTCAAGAGAACCTACCTCACGAAACTAGGTCATTTCGGAGAAACCGCAATATTTTATTTTGTTAGTGTTTCCTTTATTTTAAAAAAAATTATTATTACGTTCGTATCATAAATGTGCAAATAATGGACACTAACAACAAACATCGAACAATGTGTGTATGCAATGTATGTATAAACATGTGTGTGACATACCCCGGAAACCTTGACGAACTGGCCATCTTTTGCGGTTCTAAGCTCGGCATCCGGATACTCAGAGATAAACTTATTAACCGCTTTTTCATCCCAATATACATTCCATGCAAAAGCCACGATCACAATAGCAAAAAGAACAACGACAACAATGAGAAGAATCGGATTACCAACGGCCGCAAGTATAAAAACCGCAGCAATAAACCCCATCATAAACAGCAAAACCATCGACCAAAAAACTAGCTTTGGGAAGCTCCTGAAGAACGACTGTGTACCATCCGGACTCAAATGAGTAACCGCATTGTTTCTAACCATTGATGTGGTTCGTGATTTGATTGAAGCCGAAGAGTCCAACGGACCCGATGTCTTTCTGGGCCCACCCGTTGAGTTAAGCGGTCCGGACAAGATCGGTCCGGACGTAATAAGCCCGGTGGCGGGGAGAACCGGAGGGAGCGGTCCGGAATTATGGCGCGAAGCGGAATTCAACCCTCCGGTTTGAGGCCCGGATAACTTTCGTATCGGTTCGCCGTGTTTGTTTAACGGGCCGGAATTGGTCTTTTTCAATGAAGCAGATCCGGGAACACCGCCTGACAACGAACCCACACGGTTCATGGAATGCGATGATATTTGGCTTGTGTGAGCCATGTTGCCGCTACCCATGGATCCGGTTCTTAACGGACCACTGGTTAGTTGTCCGGATTTTCTTGGCCCGTCGAACATTTTTCCTAATTCTCCGGACTTTTTTATATCGCCACCTGTGTATGGCACTGCGGTTGATGACATTGTCGGAGGTTTTTCTTTTGGTGGCTCTGGACGCCCAGATACGTACAAACCATTGTTTAACTGATGAGATGTGATCCGAGAACTCATTGGTGAAGATCTTAACACCGATTGAAATTGAAGTACACAAAGGATTAGTGACCGGTTCGGCAGTTTCTATGTATGATTAAACCTACACAACAATAATACCTTATAAGCATTGTAAAATCATTTAAAGAATCAGTCCTGTTACAGAAACTCCAAATAACATGAAATAACCAAAATCATAATCAGTTTACCTAAACACTTCACATAACTAATACAATCTCAAATTGCAATAATCAGTTTATTCAAAACCACATCACATTTGTGAGATTTTAAATGAAAAAATGAATTACTTATCTTCTCGCATCAATTTAATCAAAACCACATCACATCTGTGAGATTTTAAAATATAAGAAAATTGTTGAAATACAATGTTTATTCATCGAATCTTGAAATTCAAGAAAAAAATATGAACAAAATTCGTTTACTTCTACAACCTACTCCATGTTCAAGTTATGTATAGGGATATTACCTACACATAATCTAACACATGTGTAGGAAAAATTTTAACTTTTAAAACATATAAAAAAAATTTAATGTGTTTTTATGTATATAACATAAACATATGTTTGTAAAAAGTAAAAAAAAAAAAAGCTTTAAAGATATATGAACTAATAAAAAAATTAACGATTTAGGTTTCTTCTCGCACTAACCCCTCTTCTGAAATTAAACACTTGAAACTAACTAATACAACTTCAAATTAAAACAAAACCAAATTACATTTCTGAGATTTAGAATTTAAAGAAAAATAAGGGACAAAATCCATCTAAAACTGATAATTAAGAAACATTAACAGGTCACATCAGTAGATAAACAACAAATACATAATTATAAACCATGTGGAATCAGAAACCTAATTTTTAGGGCTAAAAAGGCAAATTCTGTCTTATTAGGCAAATCACTACAAATCAAAATCCAGATTCACCAAAAAACAACAACAATTCCTACCTAAATCAGTATAAATAACTAAATTTCACAACAAAATCAGATGCAATTAGTAACATTTCATGGATCTAAAATGAACAATCAAATGTTACCCCAAATTGTGCTAAAGCAGTAACACATATCCGGCCACATACACCAAAATTGAATCAAAATGTGCAGAAAATTAGGTTTTTTTTTGGCAATTAACAAATGACAATCGATTGAACAAAGGAGAAGATGAATGTACATTGATTGGTTATCGAACTGCAATTGAAGCCCTAAATATTTGAAAATTGTGAGAAGGGACGTAGGTGAGTAGCGAGTGAGAGAATCGTATCTTTGCATACATACCTGGACTGGACTGGACTGGACTGGAGTGACTGACTGACTGACTCTGTGTAAACATGGTTGATCATGAGTGATATTATATATAGAGATAGAGATAGAGATAGAGATATAGAGAGAGAGTATGTGTGTGTGTGTGTGTGGTTTGTTTGTTTGCAAAGGTCGTGTATTTTGCTTTCTACTACCTTCATCTTGTAAGATTGATAAATAAATATCATACTTAAATATAAACGTTTAACAATAGTTTTTTTTTTTTTTGCTTAACTTTCTATTTGAAAGCTGGATGGCGGCGCAGTTTATTTCCCGTCTACCTGTTATCCTTATATAATTTGCCCTGTTGATTCAAATGAAACTCTAATTTGGACTTGTTCATTGAGGAACAATTAGGTTATGTTTTGTGTGTTATGTGATTTTTAGAAACAAGATGATTATGGTAACACGTAAAAATAATGCGGTATTATTTATAAACTCTGTTCATTTTTTTTTTGTAAAAAAAATCGGTAGTAGGGTATGACAAACATAATGAAAGTTGTGATACGATATGCCCGTTGTAATTTTGGTAGTTGTGCGTTGTTTTGTATGGTTTAGTGGTGTGTAATAGTGCCATATTGGGTGTCCAACAGACATATTAATGTTTTGACTTATGGTGTTGATTTTAAGGTTAACTGTCTATTGAATATTCAATATTGTTTTGTTAAGTTCATAATAACATACGGTGATCAATATATTGAGTGTTTTCAATGATTTAGATGATAATACGATTGTTACATAAATGATAGCGATCTCAGAAAGATATGGAAGAAAAATCAATGCGTGGAATGATTTTTTTTCTGTGTATTCTTGCATGTAATCATTTGTCTTGGACGTTACGGTTATGGTTAAGATTTATATAGTCTACCGCATATATATTAGTCAAATTTTGTGAGTGTATGTGTAAACTAACCAACGAGTTTAAGTTATTAAAGTAATGATATTTGAATGCATCCGTAGAATGGTAATCACGGCGAAGGAATATCTCTCAAATATGGTTAGTGTGTTTATTAGGCAACTAGGTATGTCAATGTGCCAACTATAAACGTATTTTCCAAATACTATATAATTATCTTAGTCGACTTAAAATCATTAAAAAAACATGTACCATTGACATAAATCTATGCATATAACTTCTACAAAGAGTTCATAAGGTGATTATTTGAATTATATAAAGCATTCATGAACCTATGCATATAACTACTATACAAAGAGTCCATAAGGTGATTATTTGGATTATGTAATCATGAACTATGAACATTTAATTCAAGAGGTAATGTTAGAGTAACACACATATATGTAGTTACTTGTTTAATATTTTAAAGAAATCCATATTCACCAAATAAATAAAAAAAGAAGGCAATGAAATTATAAGAGAATGATAAATGTGAGTTTTTACAAGTGTTATAGATTAAGGGGTAAACATTGTGATATATGATATATGAGGGTGGTTTAGTACAATTTCATTGTGTATCATATTATGTGGATCTTATAACATAAATCACAATAAGATTCACATTAGTGAGATATAATCAACAAGCAATCCTGAATCCTGATATAAAAATATGTGAATGGTGAGATATAATCAACAACCAATCCTGATATAAAAATATAGGAAGTATTTAACTAAACCAATTAAAAAAATTAACTAAATTGTTGTATTTTATTTAATGACGGAAAAAGAACAGGAAAATGTTTTTATTTGTTGTTTAGCGCTCAACCTTTTTCATTTTTTAATTTGTTTGGTTTAAACTCTTTTATTTAACCTAAAGTAAATTTAATACAAATGTTTTTTCTTGAATTAAAAAGGTGGAAAAGCACGCGAAAGCTTGTGAGGATAATCAGCATGCCTTTGCCCCCTGGCATTTGACACATTCGGCTCCTTGGTGCCGGAGGCAGTTCGGTTCTTATGTAATTTGCCCTGGTGATTGGAATGAGACAATGATTTAAAAATACATAAATCAAGTAAAGTAGCATCTCTTGTTTTCATTTAATACCGACCTTACTATACATTTTTAATACGTTTTCTTTCAGGCTTTATGATTTTACCATTTTTCCCAAGTTTGGTATTGAACTTGATAAAAAAAATTATTAAAAACTTAAAACATGAATAAGTTTATGCGTTTTTCCTATCCTGGTTCTTTAATCATATCAAATGAACGTATTCTTGTATCATTTTATGTAGATGTGACATGTCTACGATGCACAACTGACAATTCTATGGTTATGATATGCTCATGCTACACATGTGTTTGCATTGAAAATAAAATAATGTGTGCATAGTGTGTTAAGAACCTATCAATGAAAAGAAAACAAGATATATACATATAAAAAAACGTGTTATAGTTTTGTGTACAAGGATGAGCAAGTGTTTTTCATAGGAAGTCTATTGTACTGTTTGTTTTTTAAGAGGTAAAATATTTGGTGGTGGACGAAGGTGGTGGGTGGTGGACGTGGACGTGGACGGTAGGTGATTGTGGACACTGGTAGTGGTAGACAGTGGTGGTGGGTGGTGGACGGTGGTGGTGATGGACGGTGGTGGGTGGTGGACAGTGGTGGTGGTGGTGTCACAACCCCCAACCCCTACCCCGGGAGCGGGAGCCACGAGACAACTCCATAGCTGGCTTCTAATAGCTTTCACATCAAGTTACCTGAAACGCGTTTTAAAAATATTTTATCAGCAAGAAATACTGGCGAGTACATTCCAGTTTATAAAATGAGTTTTTATAACAGTACAGTATTGAGAGCGATTACAATGTTTATATCTACCCAATTACTCATTCAATATTTGTCACATGGGCAGTTACAATGACTGTGGTTATATTACTATTGGCTAACTCTTTGTCTAATAGCAACGCTTGATAAGTAGTGTATACAAAACCCCACACACCGGCAGTAATTGTAGAATACAAAAACTCAATCACTGTAAGTATAACTGAAAATATTTGAGATTTTGTAACACAATTTGGTAGAAAAAGAGAATGACTAACATTGTAAACTTAAGTATTTCTACGGGCTTTCCGGTGATAATTCCTGATTATTATCTTGAGTTTCTAATAAAAACATACAATGCACGCGTGTTAGTAAAATAACCCAAGTCACTATCTTGAGTTTCTAATAAAAACATACAATGCACGCGTGTTAGTAAAATAACCCAAGTCACATTAGTCATACAACACGAGACAGAACCCCAACGAACTTAGTCAGGCAGAGCCTCGACATGCGTTGGTGGGCCCTAAAGCAATCGGGTTGGGTAACGAATTAGTGATCGGGGGTTAAAATACTTACAATGGGGCAGAGCTTCGTGTTTGAAGGGTATAATATCGGGCTATTTTCGCACTATAGGGACAGAGAAAGAAAAGAAGATTGAACGGTTTGAACCGATGCTGAGAGGCTCCATTTATACACTTTTTTGGGGGTTTCTCGCGCCCCGTGACCCGTTTTCCTTGGTTCTCTCGCGCCCCGCGAGGGCACCCTAGCTACAGCTAGGTTTGACCACTCATCAAGTAGGTCAAGCAGCTGTCCCGACACGTGGCACTCCGGGTGTCCGGCAAGTCAAGGGTCTGTCGCGCCCCGCGACCGGCCCCCTTGATCCTGTCGCGGCCCGCGAGCCACATAAAATAATTATTTTATCTATTTTTAATAAAAATAATGTTATACGGGTTCGGTTACGTGTATAAGGGTTATATTTAGGGTGTTTTTCGAGGGTTGTTATAGGTGGGTGGTGGTGTTTAACCTTATGCACACCTTAGAAGATCTTAGAAGTGGTTGGGCCAAGTCTGCACCAAGAAGAGTTTGCGCAAACGTTTTTAATGAAACGTCTTCGTAAAAACAAACAATCTACAGATGGCAATGTCTACGTGTAGTCTGTGCGAAGCATACAGAAGAGCCAGCGCATATATTTTTAGAAAAACAAACACCACAAAGACATCGTATCTACTAGATTTAAACTAGATGACTAAGGTGCTGTTTGTTTTTTAAGAGGTAAAATGTGTGACAACCCGAGATCTCGAGGTCCTTCCTATACACATCACTTGTTTCACAATTATGTTCTGGTTACAACTTGTTTTAAGTGGTGTCTTGTGTGGTGTATCTGTATGGTTTATATATGCTTGTGCTTGATTCTGCGTGATGTGAATGCTTAGTATTGTTGTTGTTGTGTTAATGGCCATAAACGACAAAGAATGGTATTTCGCCGACACAAACCATCCACCTTCAATGCTTGACGAAACATGGTGTTTCGTCGAAGGATGTTTCGTCAAAAGACAATCGTCGCCATGATGTTTCGTCATAGGATACTCGTCGCCGAGTGTAGACCTTCGGCCCAAATCCATGCGCGGCCCAAGATGATGTTTTACTTCTTAACCTCTCATAACCTGCAAACTAAAAACCCTAACTCTCCTCTCTCTCGCCCTATCTAGTAACCGACGGCGGCAAGGAGGACACCTTATTCTTTCCGAAGCTCTCTCTCTCTCTCTCTCGTTTTGGAGTATCTCTCTCTTCATCCCTTGGTTAGTGTGATTCATCGTTAAGTCGGTTTATATTTGCTGTTAATCTTGATTATGTGTTTGCACGATGAATTATGTTGATGTGTATAACCTGATTAATATTTAGAATGTGGCTAAATGATTGTATTGTGTTAATGAATTAGTTGGAATGTGGCTAATGAAGATCCATCGTAAAATTTATATGTAAGTGCTTGTGATAGGGTATTTATGCGTTTGTCAGTATCAATGGTAATTGTTAGTTTGTGTAAGGATGATGTGAACTGATGAACTAGAACTTGCATGATTCGATGAGTTGGTGGAATATATTGATATATTTGTGTGGATTGGGTAACAGTTATAGATAATGATAATGGTGATTCTGTAAGTTGCAATGATAAATCGTTTTACGATCCGGATGTGCTGATGATGTGTATTGAAATCGATTAAGAACAATTAGGTGAGATAGTCAATGCCATGATTAGGGTTTCTGTGATCTAGTATTGGGGCGAAACAGCATGATGACGAAACACTTAGGTGTTTCGCCACCTCTTTTAGCCGACGAAACATAAGTTTCGCCACCCCTTAACTCGACGAAACTTATGGGTGTTTCACCATGGCTCAACTCGACGAAACTTGTAAGAGTTTCGCCATGATTGTAACTCGACGAAACCTAAGAGTTTCGCCATGTCTGATCTTTCTTCGGATACCATCTGAGAACTATCTTAACAGAACAATTGATATAGCATGAACTGTGTTTGATGTGAATATTTAGTTACGTGTTTGACTGAGTTATTGCTTATGTAATCTACGAGACCTGCTAATTGTGTATTGATGATTAGAATAAGTATGGCTATGTGTTTTACTGATACATTACTTGTGGAATGTGAACTGATTTATGTGATTAACAAACCCATTCGATAAAAGCTATTTAAGAGTCTAGTACATGAGGGGTGAACTATAAAGGAGCGGGGTATGTGCTACATGTTAAACTGTGATCGTGGGATAGATGCAAACTGTGACTGACGTTGTTAGTAACCCTTGTTGGAAACATGAACTTGTGATTATAGACGTGCATGAAACCTAAATGTTTACTATGTGATACGTGTTTTGGATACGTGATTGTGAAACTGATTACTCTTGGTAACCACAGTAGGGTTTGGTTGACCAACTGGGAACGGGTAATGTAACGAAACATACCGAGCAAATCTAAGGTGAGTTCACTGCTCTTTTTCCAAGCATGCATCCCGGGGAGGGATATCTGGTAATTGTTTCGGGGAGGAACGTCGGGTTATTGGGATGTTGGTTATTACACTCATTTCTATCATTAAGACCCCTTACATCTACCGATTAGTTGCCGGGGAGGCAACGAGGTTATTAATTGATATTGCTATTAGGTTTGGCACCCTCACACCGTACCGTGGAGGACGGGCGTGAACTAATTACCTTAACCACTTGACCAATGTTTTGATAGAGGCATTGGGGTTGGGCAAATACATCTAGTAGCCATCTGCGGTAATCGAGTTAATAACAACATCAAATCTGTGAAACGTTTTAATCTGGTAACTGGTATCTAAACACGTTAACAAAACTTTGAACTCACCAGCGTCGTCTGACACACTTGTCTGCATGCTTACAGGTTTATAGGTTTATATCATTGGAACTTGCTGTTTGGGAGGCTGGAGTGGTCATGGGTCGTGATACATGGAATCGCAAGACGAGTCTAATGGTTTTATAGATGTGGTTTATGAGACACCTAACAAATGATTTAGGCTTCCGCTGTATACGATGAATTACATTTAACATTTTCTAACACTTTATGAATGAATGAAAGTTTTTATTCAAATATAGTTATGAGTTCAATGTGATTGGTGGCTAGATCCTGGTACGTTATATGCCCTGCGGTGTTTCCGCAAGTGGTATTTTGGGGGTGTGACAGTTTGGTATCAGAGCCACTGGTTATACTGAACTTGGTTTTAAAACGTTTTTATAAAACCAGGACTATAACCGAAAAATTCTGAAAACAAGAATACGACCATGACACTCAGCTCCAAATAGCAAGGTTCCTCTCTCGTTTACTCACTGCACAACATAACTAGTGAACACTTACATATGATATTGCATGTGATTGCATGTTTAGCACAACAATATGAATTCATGTATTACTTGCATGTGTTAAGTGATTGATAGTGTGGTGTTACCCTAGAGATTCGTGACCCCTATTGTGTGATATTCTTTGTTTGACATCTGAGTTTGAGGAACCATTTGACATGAGTTAGGAGGAACTGAGATAAGCATGCAAATCACAATATTATTGTGGGTGCACACATAATAATAATGTGGGGTGCATGTGAGTCCCAGTGAGGCTTAACAAGTGAAAAAGGGGTTCCGCCCTGTTATTTGATCAGTGTGAAACATAACAAGTCTATAGGAATCATAGTAGTTATTGTCTCCTACTCGAATGTGACCTTTTCACTTCTCTCTGAATCCTTACGAATCTCGATGCTATCGAGTATTACCCGAACACCCATCCGAACGCCTAGCGAACTGGATAGAATGTTAGGCGCTTGCATGAACGTCCCTGAGTTGGATGTCACAGCGTTGAATGATTGGTCGATACCTTACTCCCTTCTCTTCGTTTGCTGGAACTCAACGTATTGACGCCATAGATCTCGGAGTGCGATCAACTCTGCAACTCTCTCGCAACATACCGTGTATTGCTCAATCGACTTGCTAGATCGATGGACAGGAGGACGAGTGTAGTACCTTACCGACTTCAGTATTTGGACGACCCTGATTACCAGCAACGAACATCAGCAATTTGACCCCAATCGAATCTTTAACCCTAGTCAGCGACTTTTGGGAGTCAACTCTTACGAATCAATCGGGACATAAGCAATGACAACAGATTATAGTGTGGAATGTGTGACTACCAGCACAATGAACAGCACCTTAGGACGTGGCACGGAAATGTGACTAGATGGACCCTGTTGGTGAAAGATCGTAGGGCTCCGTTTCAAGCCACGGCACTAGGGGCAACAGTCACGGCAACATCAAGATACTCGTAATCGTAGCCTACCGTATGAAAACAAGGGTGACTTCGACAAGGATTGACTGTTGTTAAGTCAAAACGTCAACAACCAAGGGAACGATAACAGTATTGGGAATCCACGTGACCGTAACAGCACTGGTAGGGGTGCTTGTGGAAGGGCGTATAGGATTGGCGTGAGCGACGCCAGGCATGCCAGCAACATGGTAGCTAGTATGGGTAGCTAATCGCTTCGTCTCTGTTCTGTATAACCTTGAAGCATCTTGAAACCAGACCTGTTGTGTGGAATCGGCTGACGACAAGACAATTGAAGCCTCATATGTTGGTTGGGATGTAAACACGGCCGTGTGGGACAAGCGTTCGACGTAGACCTTCCTTCTGCTATCCTTGGTGGTTCCGATGCCGTAGTTGTGTAAGTTGGTTAGCTAGATATCACGTAGATATACCCTGTGGGAAGAAAATGTTGCGTCGCTTGGTACTTCGAAGTGTCAGAATGGTGTAAAGGTTAGCATCATATCAGTAATGAAAGCCCAGAAGTCTCTATGGAGGGATTATCTCACTACGATAGCAACCATTACTGATGTTAAGACCAAGGAAAAAAGGATCGGGGATCCACCAACTGTTAGTCGGAATCTCAGTTCGATCTCACGCCAGAGACAGACTTGATCCTTCGTACTTCTTACTGTCTTGCGCCAGGAGTGTTGCAAGAACTGTTAAATTAACCACAGGAACCGTGGGACAGGAGTTTTGTCGGACCTAGTTTTCGCTCCGGGGAGCCCCAGTTATATCCGTGAAGATAAGCCTTATCATTGGACATGTGTACTGAATATCGAGAACTCAACAAGGTGACAACCAAGAACGGTTTACCTTGACCATTGTATTGACAACCTGTTGACCAGTTGCAAGGGTCAAGCTCCCATTCGAGGATTGGCTAACGAACGAGCTATCGTCAGATGGAAGTCCAAGGGAAGGATGTTCCGGGAACGGCATATCGAACGCAGTACGGCCATTGCGACTTTGTATACCATGACTCTTGGGTGGATCAACACGCCAGCAGCTTTATGGGCCACATGAATCAACCGTGTTTATTGACGACATTTTGAATCATGACCAGGAGGAAGGAACTACATGGGCGGCATATGTATCCTATTTTAGAACTCCTGAGGGAGGATCCACTCCGCGCGAAGTCTTGTTAGAGGTAACTTCTAGTTTCAACTAATCGACACCAAAGATCCCTTCGAGGATACAGCGATTTCTTGGTCTCGCTAGGTGCTATCGCAGATTCATCACAGGATTTTCGAAGATCGCGTAGCTTCAACCTCTTTAGCACAGCAGGGTGCGGTGTTCGTGGAAGACAAAACAGGAGGACGACTATTCAGCTTTCGAATCCCAACTCTGCAACGCACTGAGCATCGTCTTTACCCGAGGATGCGGGTGATCTAGTGGTGTATCATGATGGTTCGAATCAGAGACCCAGTTACTCGCCGATGCAACACGAGAGAGTGATGACTTACGTAATGGAGTTACAAGAGGAACTACACGACATACAACCTGCGGTGGAAACCGTGGTCTTTGGATTTAAGTTGGAGGCATCACTTGGACGGTACCAAATGCACTACTTAGACCGATCACAGGGGCCTCCCGTGTACCCTGGTTTCGAAATAGCTAAGCATATGATGACATCACCGGATGGAACCCTCGAGCAATTACGGATATGGAACCTAAACACGTATGAGCACGCAGCTCACTATCGACTCTAGCCTACCCGATCAGATTCGCCTTGTTCTAACCGAAGCATTAAAGGAAGAGGAATTTCAAGTTGGGTCCATGTGGGGCATGGAAGAGCAACGTTTGGCAGATGGGTTGATATTCACTACTTCATGGAACACATATATTTTCCCATTATGCCGCAACCGTAGGGAACTTGAGTGGAGCAAAGCACACCTGCCTCAATATTCTAGTCGTCTGTGTTTTGGCGGGGGATATTAAGATTTATGAATCTTGTACTGGAGACCAGACATGAAGGTCCGCATAGCAAAGTATGTGAACGATGTTTGACTTGTGGGAAAGTCAAGGTGTAGTATCAGCAACCAGAAACACCCATATGGAAATGAGAACAGACTGCCATGGATTTTGTCACTAGTCTACTTACAACTCAGAACGGAAACAATATCACCTGGGTGATCGTTGATTGTCTCATGTTACGAGCACACTTTCTTGCAACCAAGGAAACTGACGAGTCTTCACAGTTTGTGAATATTCCTCTGAGAGAGGCGGTTTTTAGGCACGAGGTGCCAACTAGGGCTGTTCAAAAAACTCGAGGCTCGCAGTTCGCTCGAAGTTCGCTTGAAAAAAGTTCGAAAAAAGCTCGGCTCGAAATTGGCTCGGCTCGAAATTGGCTCGATCTAAACGAGCCGAGCCCGAGCCAAGGTAGGTTCGGTTCGTGGCTCGCTCGTTAGTTGGCTCGTTGGCTTGCTCGTTTGGCTCGTTATCATTATTATATATATATTAATAATATTATAAAGTCTATACTAATAAACTAACACAATATTTTAAACCCTTAATATTTTAAATCCTTACACTCTATATTTAATTTTAAAATCCGGATGTCAGAGCTTTATCAAATAGAGTTTTGAATAGCTTGAAGACAAGACCACTCAAACCCTTACCCCAAACCTTCAGTCAATTTCTTTCTCTCACTAAATAAACAAAACCCTTACTCTACTCTATCTCTCTATTGAGTCAATCTATACATATACAAACAACATACACACACTCAAAGAATAAGCAGTCAACACCTCAATACAACATACAAACCACACCCCCCTGCTCGCCTCTCTCGGCTCCGACAAGTAACACCCCCTCCCCCTTTTCGAACAACAAAACGAACCACCACCACTGTTCGGTGGTGGTGCGGCGGCTGCGAACAGAAGAGAGGGAGACGAGAAGAGATAGAGAGAGACCGAGGAGAGAGAGAGAGCGTTGGAGACAGAGCCGGCGGTGGATGACGTTGAAGACGCGAGCTAGCTTGTCAAGCCGCGAGCTGGCTCGAACTTTTTTCGAGCCGAACTCGAGCCCATATTTTCAGCTCGCTAAAATTTTCGAACCGAGCCCGAGCCGGCTCGTTTAACTTCGAGCCCGAGCCCGAGCCAAGGTAGGTTCGGTTCGGCTCGGCTCGTTTACACCCCTAGTGCCAACTCCTGATACCTTTGATTTTGATCTATGCCTGATTTATGTCAGGCAATACACAACACTCTTGGCTCACGTCTAGGCATGAGCGTTGCTTGTCACCATAGGACAGATGGTCAGAGTAAACGAACCATCCAGACACTCAAGGACATGCTGCGAGCATGTGTGATCGACTTTAGTAAGAATTGGAAGGATACTTACCTTTGGTTAAGTTCTACCGGAGCAGTTACCATTCTAGTAATTAGATAGCTCTGTTTGAGGCATTGTGTGGATGATAATGCCGATCTCCTTGTTGGACTAAGATGGGTGACAACCTAATCACAGGTCCAGGACTGGTATTCGAAACTCTTGGGAAGATTTCTTGGATCAAAAATCGTTTGGTGGCAACACGTGACCGTCAGGGAAGCTGATAAGCTTAGAAAACACTGGGAGTTCGTTGTGGGCGAACATATCATAATCGAAAGCCTCACCCTGGGAGGGTGCGGTACGCTATGGGAAACGTGGCAAGCTTAATTTATAATACGTTGGACATTAGGAATTCTGGAAAGAATCGGTGACGTGGCTCACAAACTCGAGTTAACTGGAGAATTGGATAACGTTCGCGATGATATTTACGCCTTGAATCTAAGGCAGTGTTTGTCCGATGAAACACTTGTGATATCTTTACCAGAGTCTAAGGTTGTCTGACCAGTTGTATTTATTAGGGAATCTATCGAAAGCATGGATCAAGAAGTCAAGGTTCGTTAGTAGAAGTTGTATGACAATCGTGAGAGTTCGTTGGAACTCAAGATGTGGACCGGAGTTCACGTGGGAACGCAAAGGTCAGATGAAGCTTTAGTATCCTCAATTGTTCAGGTGGTTGAACCAACTTTTGCTATCATTGGTGAATTTCGGGACGAAATTCCCTTTCAAGTTGGGGGTGATGTGGTACCCGCGGAAAATCCACAGTCATCCTGAGTTAACATTTTACTGTTTTGGATTGCTTGTCAAATTTCGGGAATACCCGCGGAAAATCCACAGTCATCCTGGGTTAACATTTTACTGTTTTGGATTGCTTGTCAAATTTCGGGACGAAATTTCTTCCAAGTTAGGGATGATGTGACAACCCGAGATCTCGAGGTCCTTCGTATACACATCACTTGTTTCACAATTCTGTTCTGGTTACAACTTGTTTTAAGTGGTGTCTTGTGTTGTGTATCTGTATGGTTTATATATGCTTGTGCTTGATTCTGTGTGATGTGAATGCTTAGTATTGTTGTTGTTGTGTTAATGGCCATAAACGACAAAGAATGGTATTTCGCCGATACAAACCATCCACCTTCAATGCTTGACGAAACATGGTGTTTCGTCGAAGGATGTTTCGTCAAAAGACATTCGTCGCCATGATGTTTCGTCATAGGATACTCGTCGCCGAGTGTAGACCTTCGGCCCAAATCCATGCGCGGCCCAAGATGATGTTTTACTTCTTAACCTCTCATAACCTGCAAACTAAAAACCCTAACTCTCCTCTCTCTCTCGCCCTATCTGGTAACCGACGGCGGCAAGGAGGACACCTTATTCTTTCCGAAGCTCTCTCTCTCTCTCTCTCTCTCTCTCGTTTTGGAGTATCTCTCTCTTCATCCCTCGGTTAGTGTGATTCATCGTTAAGTCGGTTTATATTTGCTGTTAATCTTGATTATGTGTTTGCACGATGAATTATGTTGATGTGTATAACCTGATTGATCTTTAGAACGTGGCTAAATGATTGTATTGTGTTAATGAATTAGTTGGAATGTGGCTCATGAAGATCCATTGTAAAATTTATATGTAAGTGCTTGTGATAGGGTATTTATGCGTTTGTCAGTATCAATGGTAATTGTTAGTTTGTGTAAGGATGATGTGAACTGATGAACTAGAACTTGCATGATTCGATGAGTTGGTGGAATATATTGATATATTTGTGTGGATTGGGTAACAGTTATAGATAATGATAATGGTGATTCTGTAAGTTGCAATGATAAATCGTTTTACGATCCGGATGTGCTGATGATGTGTATTGAAATCGATTAAGAACAATTAGGTGAGATAGTCAATGCCATGATTAGGGTTTCTGTGATCTAGTATTGGGACGAAACAGCATGATGGCGAAACACTTAGGTGTTTCGCCACCTCTTTTAGCCGACGAAACATAAGTTTCGCCACCCCTTAACTCGACGAAACTTATGGGTGTTTCACCATGGCTCAACTCGATGAAACCTAAGAGTTTCGCCATGTCTGATCTTTCTTCGGATACCATCTGAGAACTATCTTAACAGAACAATTGATATAGCATGAACTGTGTTTGATGTGAATATTTAGTTACGTGTTTGACTGAGTTATTGCTTATTTAATCTACGAGACCTGCTAATTGTGTATTGATGATTAAAATAAGTATGGCTATGTGTTTTACTGATACATTACTTGTGGAATGTGAACTGATTTATGTGATTAACAAACCCATTCGATAAATGTTATTTAAGAGTCTAGTACATGAGGGGTGAACTGTAAACGAACGGGGTATGTGCTACATGTTAAACTGTGATCGTGGGATAGATGCAAATTGTGACTGACGTTGTTAGTAACCCTTGTTGGAAACATGAACTTGTGATTATAGACGTGCATGAAACCTAAATGTTTACTATGTGATACGTGTTTTGGATACGTGATTGTGAAACTGATTACTCTTGGTAACCACAGTAGGGTTTAGTTGACCAACTGGGAACGGGTAATTTAACGAAACATACCGAGCAAATCTAAGGTGAGTTCACTGCTCTTTTTCCAACATGCATCCCGGGGAGGGATATCTGGTAATTGTTCCGGGGAGGAACGTCGGGTTATTGGGATGTTGGTTATTACACTCATTTCTATCATTAAGACCCCTTACATCTACCGATTAGTTGCCAGGGAGTCAACGAGGTTATTAGTTGATAGAGCTATTAGGTTTGGCACCCTCACACCGTATCAGGGAGGACGGACGTGAACTAATTACCTTAACCACTTGACCAATGTTTTGATAGAGGCATTGGGGTTGGGCAAATACATCTAGTAGCCATCTGCGGTAATCGAGTTAATAACAACATCAAATCTGTGAAACGTTTTAATCTGGTAACTGGTATCTAAACACGTTAACAAAACTTTGAACTCACCAGCGTCGTCTGACACACTTGTCTGCATGCTTGCAGGTTTATAGGTTTATAATATTGTCGTATTGACAATATTAATAAGTATAGCCCGTAGGCACTTCGTCACTAAGGATGTTGATAATATGATCATCATATTGATGATATTAGTCATGATCACATTGATCATATAGACTAATAGGCTTGAGCATGGCTCACCACCTTAGACAAGGAATCATAAAGATCACAATGTCAGTGTCTCAGATGGACAATACGTTATAGCCCGTAGGCACTTCCCTTCTAAGGGATGGTTATAAAATGATCATCTTATAGGATGATATAAGCCATGATTTCTAAATCATAAGGCAAATTAGGAAATTTAAAAATTTCCAGTATAGGGATGACTATTGTGATTTTCTCGAATCACATTTGCCAAAAGTGCTAACACGTTCTTAGGTGTTAACAAGGATTTGAATCTTTTAAATAGGTCCTACCATCTTGGCCTCGTCATATAGGCTAGGTTTACCTTTAAGATTCCTTTTTAATAATTAACGCAGAACAATCCTAATTCGGGATGTTAATAAGGATCTCAACCTAAATTGAGGAACTGCCATCTTGGCCGAGTCTTAATAATGACACCAGGCTAGGTCTTGTCCCTTTTTAGATTTTGCCATTTTATTATAATGGTAGATCTTATAATATAGGAATGATATTTTAAATATAATCGTTCCTTTAAAATTTAATAAGTATATGGTTGCCCTAAACGGGACTTCTAATAAAAATGACTTGCCCATGCAAGGCTAATCAGAAAAATAACAAAAGAAGCAAATAAGGACAAAATAAAACGAATTAGAATTTGTCCTATGTTCTTGTCTAGACTCAAGAATGTGCAACTGTGTAACTGAGATTAAACACAAAAGGCTAGTGTTTAATTCACTCAGCGTTGGCTCTGATACCAACCTGTCACACCCCGACTTTCCACGTGTCACCGGTGGGCCCGGTGGGGAGTATCGTGACGTGGTTGGCAACATAATAGTCAAACAACACAATATATAAATGCACAGCGGAAGCAAAAGATAAATATATTACAATCCGAATATAAAGTAATATCGAGTATTACAACGGAAAGTAAAGGATCCACGGGCGGATCATAAACGTAAACATTGTTCAACAGACTTTAGACGCCTAGAACTTGCAAGATTCCTTATTAACGTCCTGAGCCGCTTCCAGCCTATTACGTACTTGTACCTGCCACTTAGACTTTTGAAAATACGTCAGTTTTCACTAGTAAATACACTCAACCGACTCATTTGAAAATGTTTATGAAAAATTGATTTGAATGCACGTGGCACGAAAATATTTCGACACTTTGATTAAATTGCACAGAGACTAAATTAATCTTTTATACTTGATTAAAATGCACAGAGGCAAAATTAATCTTTTTCACTTGTATACTTGGGACAAACTATATTTCATGTTATCAGTTTTACATAACTTGCTCTACATACGGGGCCCGGATCTATGCCGGTTCATGATTAACCGACACACCACTATTCCCCTATTGGGAATTCCATATTGGGTATAAACATATGGCATCTGTCAGGTGTATGCCTACACCCCGTGCTTAGGTCGTGGCCATTGCATTTAATGAGTCAAGGATATCCAGGACACGGTCGCATTAATCCCCAATGTTTCAGTCAAGCAATACGAATTAAAACAGGTTATTTGGATTTCCCGACTTATTGGTCTTTGAATCCCATAACTGACCATGCGGTATTTATATTACCGTATCCCAAGCCCGTAATAGGGAAAATAAGTTAAGAGTATTTACCTGAGCTAGCTCCTGTCTTAAATAGCAAGAATTTAATAACTCAGCCGTATTCACTTAAGTAAGCGTAGGTACCATTTACCGGAAGGCTCTAGTCTGGAATGATGGTGTAAATAACTAATTAGAATGCTAACGGGGTTAATTAAGCCTAAGCTTAGACCTGTTAGTCTTACAGGAAGATACGGTTCGTACGCACGATTAAGTGAAGACCGGAATAGAATGTGATTTAAACCCGACATGTTCAGAGACTTGTCTTATATGGGTATTTCATACACATTCTGGTTTTTGAGATAAAACCAATAAGGTTTGACCCGTTTCGGTTAATTTATGTAAACTTGTTACATAAACCGAACCGTACGCGTAATAAGCGTGACGGGCATTCATGAGAGCTATATACAGGTTTCCTAAGTTAATTTATGCCTCAAATATGTTGTGACATCAGTAAGATGTCTTTCATTATGCCCGTAACGAATTTAAACACAAACTATGCCCCGTAGGGGTAGTTTGGTCATTTAAAAGGTTATAAAAGAGTTTAAGTATTTATCTGAGTTACAGGTCTAATGTAATCAGAAAAATACTTATTTTACTAAGTTATAACAGTAGGGTAAAGTATATATGTGAAATTTATCAATTATAACCAAACTATGCACCGTAGGGGCATTTTGGTAATTTCACATAAGCCGAAAAGCTCAAAACTGAAGTCTGAGTTTAACAACCTTTGCTTACTGTTAAAATATTATAATTTGCCTCAAATATTAGTAGGTATCACCCTTGGTATGTTTAAAATAGTTCTAGTACATACTATACGTTAAAAACGCTTAAAAAGGCGATTAGAAACCATTTCCGGGTTTGATACATAAATCTGATATTTTTATGTTTCCAGAAGGCTTAAAATAATTTATTTATCATTTAGAATCAGTAGCAAAAGGTTTGGAGTCATTTAGATATGTAAAACTCATTTTATGGCCCGTAAGGGCAAAACCGACAATTACCGGATTAAGCCTACGACTATGAGTTATGCTCAGCCTAAAATTAATTAAAAATCTTTAAAAATCCCAAAATAATATATTACATCAGTGGGTAGAGATATTGATATCAAAAAGTATGTTTAAGTAGGCTATACGCTAAATACGCCGTTTAATTAACATAAAGCTTTAATTTTACGCTAACGAGCAGAACTCTTAACCTACACCTCAAACTGATGTCAAATTTTGTATGCAAGTTTATATATCAGTAATTAAAGTTTCTACTCTTTTACATTTCCACAAATCATGTTTTAAGGTAATAAGGGCATAATGGTCAACATATGAGCAATTAACGGAATCATGCGTATTAATCGGTTAACTAACGAACCATGGTGTATAATCACAGAGGGTTATACTAGCATGTAACCTGGTCCAAATGAAGCTCTAAGGCATTTCTAAAACATACCATAACGGGTCAGAACTGAAAGTCAAAGTAAAAGTCAAACTATGCGACTTTCGGTTCCGAACCGGGTCTAAACAGGAAATTATCGGGTTGAACATGTTTAGACATGTTCTTACACTAATTACCAAGTTATATTAATGATCAAACAGGTTGCACGCCTTCTAGATTGCTAATTATGCGTTTTATGCTTCTGTTGACTTTTTCGGATTAAGTTTGACCCGACAAACGATCTAGTTAGGATGGGGATCAGTGGGTGCCCTTTTAAGGGTTTATTGCCCACATAATTACCAACTTATAACTACCTTTACATCGACTAATCGCTGGACCGACAGTGATTAATCGTTAAGTCAAACCGTAATTACGACGGTTTGACTTTTAAGCTATAAACTAAGTAAAATGCGATTAAGGAAGGTTATGGGTACTTACCGAAGTCCTAATTATGATTAGGGATGCTTGGGGACTGCACTTGTGCTCCAAAAATGATCAGAAATGATGTTTGAAGGAATGATCAAAATGTTGCAACTTTGGTGCTATTTATATGGGTTTAATCACCTTGGATGGTTGACACACAACACTATCCATGGTTCCTGATCATCAACACATGTCCCTAAGGTCCTAGGAGGCACTTAGGGGTCGCCCATGAAGTGTAAAATTCGATTTAAGTCGGTTACAAGGCATAAACAGGCTGATGTCAGTCATTTCTGCATCTGATGTCCTGACGCGGCCCGCATAAGGTCTTGACATGTCTTACGCGGCCCGCATGGGCCTTTTGATCAGGTTATTTACATTTTCAAGTTTTTGCATATGTCCCTTGGCCTTTCGAAGAGTCAATTAAACTTATTCTTTGCATTTTGGCCCCTTCTTATTTACCTACAAGGGCTTTAGGACTTGTACCCACTTTTCTAAGTCCTTGGCCACTTGGTTATTACCCAAAAAGTCACAATTTTCAATGTTAACGCTTTAACCCCTCGCATACGAATTTGATCATAACTTTCTCATACGATAACGAAACTTGATGAAATTTTTATCATGTATTCTAGTGAGCATAATTAACCGTTACAAAGCTTCGGGTTTGATAAAAGGTCACTCAGAGGTATAACTTAAACATGTTGACACATTTAACCCCTGTAGTTTGTAATCTCTCACTTTCTTTCACAATTAGCTTCGTATGATCCATGATTTATTCGTTTAAGGGTATAAACATCATGTAGGGTTAATGTACAATATATTTATTCACTGTTGACACTTGGAACTCGTATATTCACATACTTTTCGTGATTGTCAACTTTAGTCCTTTTATAACATTCTTTCACACGTTCAAACATATGACACGTGTCAACACATTATAGGACGTGAATTTTCGAGGTGTTACATCCTCACCCCCTTAAAAGAAATCTCGACCTCGAGATTTGTTAAAGTAAATGAAGTATTTTCTGCCGAATAATGGCAACTTACAGAAAATTAGGGATTTGTATGATCTTATTCGTTGTTTCCAATGCAACTTTCAGATCCAGATAAGTGGACTTTCCAAAGTCTCGTCCATCCAACGGATGTTTTGATATTTTATCTATACAAGGTCTCCAAAGGACCCACCTTGATACTTATATTACAGCTATTATGGAAAAGCTTATCTTAAGGTGAGATGGTTATTCCAACCATTGCTCAAAATTTATCTTAAGGAATAGTTAATCCTTTCAGTTAGTCGAATATATCGACGATCCTGGGTAGCTGATGGAAATGCTTAATCGTTGCCTAATGAGGGTTGCGGTAATCAATGCATAAGCAAAATGAATCGTCTTTCATAACTAACTACCCCGAAATCTCTGGATATTGAGTTAGGCTATATGAACCCTCTATTTTAAAACTTAGTTAATCAGGGTTTCGATTCTTTCAATAATGGTACTAGCCGTCTTGGAGATTTCATATTAATACAACCTTACAAGGGTATAAACCTTAACTCTACCTGCCTCCCTGGAGTAAACAGGGTAAACTTAGGAAAAGGTAATCAAGATACAAGGAGGTTACAGAGATTTTCCATATCTCAGGCTCCAATTCATCCATCATTGCTTGTGTCAAAAAGAAAATGACACATTTATGTTACTAGTCCACAAATTTCTTAATTGGGAACATTTACTTGGGCAATTTTATTCTGGATATCTCCTTTGAATACTACTAGTCGACTTTAGTACAATATGAACATTGGGATATCTCAGGGGTTCCATGCATTAAACCTCCATACTGATCAGGCATGGAAGCAATCTATGGGACACACTAGGATACGCCAATCCTCATATGGTACTCTTATCAAACATAGTTTGGCATTCGCAGGCGATATAAAATAATGAGAAATAATAAAATAAAAACAGGAAAAAAATAACGTCAAGCGAAAAGCAGACGTCGTAAAACACTGAAAAAAAAATAACTAAGTCCATCCAGGACCTGCGTGTTGGACGAACTTGTCAAACGCAGAAAAATAGATGTGACGCCGGAAAAAAATATACGAAATAATGTTGAACCCCACACGCACGTTGCGGTGCGTTAACTCACAAAATTTAGAACGAAACGAAAAACTTGGGAAAGATGAAAAGTATGGTGGACCAAATTGAAAATAAAAAAGAGTTGGGATTAAATTGGAAAAGATGAAAAACTTTAGGTTAAAGGTAAAAAAAAACAAAGGGTCTAAATTGCAAAATTGAAGTTATTTATTAATTTTAGATAAAGATAATGATAGAAATAAGTGATATTTATATATTGGTTATTAATTAATACTAGAATTACGACCCGCCGCAATGCGGCGGGGATTCTTTAGTTATAACTAAGTCGATTTATGACGCGCACGTCATGTTGAACCTGTCAAACGGGGAAAAATAGACGAAACGTAAAAACGTTAAACCAAAGACGCACGTTGCGATGTGTTAAGTCACAAAATTTAGAACGAAGCATTAAGCAAAAAATTGCGGAAAACAAAAGCTATAAAGGACCAAAGCTGAAAGTAAAAAAAAAGTTGTGAGGATATATTGCAAAAGATAAAAAGTTTTGTGTTAAAAGTAAAAAAAAAAAACAAATAGTTTTGGGTTAAAAGTAATTTATGAAATACTTTTGGGTGAAAAGTAAAAAAATCAATTTTTTTTAAAAACCCCCAAAAGCCAACGTTTTAACAACCATATGCATAACCATTTTTTTTTGAAAAACCCCCAAAGCCAAGATTACCACACATAAGTAAAAAAAATCAAAGTGATTAAATTGCAAAAGATGGAAACTTTTGAATTAGTAGTGAAAAATCAAATTAATCAAATGGGTTAAATCGTATAAGATAGAAACTTTTGAATTAGAAGGGAAAAATCAAATTAATCAAAAGGGTTAAATTACCAAAGATTAAAACTTTAAACTTAAATTATCAAAGATTAAAAGTCTAGGGTTAAAAAGAAAACAAAGATTAAACTTAAAACTTAAATTGTTAGACATTAAAACTTTAAGGTTGAAAAGGAAAATTTCCATTTTTTTTTTTGAAAAACTCCCTAAGCTTACATTACAACACATGTATGCATAGTTAGGTTGCTTCTTTATAAGAATAAAATTAATATTAAAAGAATTTTTTAAACAAATATAAATAAAAGAGTAAACTTCCGTTTTGCTCCCTGTGGTTTGGTCATTTTAACGGTTTTACCCCAAACCTTTAAAAATAGCCATTTTACTCCCTGATGTTTTGGTTTTGTTGCCAGTTTGCTCCCTGCGGGGAGCAAAATGGAAAAACAAACAATTTGGATGGAGTTAGAGGCGGGGAGCAAACTGGCAAAAAAACCGAAACATCAGGGAGTAAAATGGCTATTTTTAAAGGTTTGGAGCAAAACCGTTAAAGTGACCAAACCACAGGGAGCAAAACGGAAGTTTACTCTAAATAAAATTTATGAGGTTGAAAGAGAGAATGCCATGTGGCATTATTTTGAGTCTTTTATTATAAGTTAGATTTGTTGGGGTATAATATAGAGTAAATTACAAAAATCGTCCTTTATGTATGCTAGTCATTGCAAATTGTGTCATTTATCTTTAATAAGTATAAAAATCGTACTCGATATTTACAAACCCTTACACATTATGTCCTTTAGCCCTAACTCAGTTAGTTTTTATGGTTAAATATGACCAAATGGACCCCACATAGAGGTACTTTAGTCATTTTACCTTAAATATTAAAATAAATAATCATCTCCAACACCCACCTGCAACCCCCAACACCAACACCAACACCACCATCCACCAATACCCACCTGCCACCACACCCCACCTGCAACCACCAACACCACCACCCACCTACCACCACACCCCACCTCCACTATCACCACCGCCAACCACCGAACCTCCACCTCCACCACCGTCAACACCTCCACCACCGCACCTCCACTCCTGCTGCAAAACCCCCACCACCGTTGCACAAACCCAACCACCGCACCTCCACCATCACCACCGTACCTCCACCACCGTCAACACCTCCACCACCGCACCTCCACTCCCGTTGCACAAACACCACCAACGACGGCCAGAAAATCAAGATGCCACCACTACGCCCTAATAAACCACAATCCAAATTCAACCCCTAATCTACATTTAAGCTACTAACCCCAAATAAACTTATCTGATGTACGGTACGGTCAATGGTTTGCAGCAGATCTGAAACAACTTTCTCCGATCTTCAAACGCGTTTACGACGAATTGTTCCGCATCCCCAATCGGCACTCACTCCATCTTTATTCCCTTTATTCCCTTTTCTATTCCGCATCCCAATCTACACTCACTCCATCTTCATCTCCAAACCCTAAAACCTTCTATTTCATCTTCTCAATCGATTTATGATCTTCCATATGGCTACCTCCACCACCTTTTATTTCATCTTCTCAGTTGGTGGTGGTGGTCGGGTGATAGAGGTCGGGTGACGGTGGCCGGATGGTAGTTCTGGAGAGGAGAACAAAGAGAACATAGTGAGTAAAGTGGGGGTTGTTGATGGTGGTGGTGGTTCTAGAGTGGGGGTAGTGGTGGTGCTAGATTGGTGGTGGGATCAGGAGGTTAGAGAGAGGGAGAGAAAGAGATAGTTAAGAGAGAGAAAGAAAATCAGTTAATATCTTTAATTATTTAAAAGTATTTTTTTATTTTCTTTATTAGAGATATTTTTAATAAATTAGTAAAATTACCAAAATACCCTCATGTGGGGTACCCTTGGTCTGATTTAACCATGAAAAATAACAGAGTTAGGGCTAAAGGACATAATGTGCAAGATTTGCAAACATCGAGTATGGTTTTTGTACTTATTATTAAAGATAAAGGACATTGTTTGCAATAAGTAGCATACATAAAGGACGAGTTTTGTAATTTACTCTATAATATAAAAAATAAATATAGAGTAAACTGTCATTTTGGTCCCTGAGATTTGGTCACTTTTGCCACTTTAGTCCAAAACTCAAACCTTTTGCATTAGGGTCCCTGTGGTTTCAGTTTTATTGCCATTTTGGTTCAAAAATGAAATCAGATCAGATTTGTCTTATAAAATCCTGCAATTTTGTCATTTTTCTCAGGGGCAAATCAGGTCATATTTGTCTTATAAAATATGGTATTTATTTATAAAAAAGAAATGATAATTTTGCCCCTGCGGAAAAGGATAAAATAGCAGGATTTTATAAGATAAATATGACATGATTTCATTTTTGGACCAAAATGACAATAAAATTGAAACCACAGGGACCCAGATGTAAAAAGTTTGAGTTTTGGACTAAAGTGGCAAAAGTGACCAAACCACAGTGACCAAAATGGCAGTTTACTCATAAATATATAATATAATATAAAACAAAATAACATTGAAGAAACACAAAACTAATCTGGTGATTAGTTTGGGATTGTGCCTCGACAAATAAGGTTAATCATCTTTGTCTCGTCCAAGCTGTGATGGTGATTTTCCTGCAAAACACTAAACACCTCGTTAAGCTCGTTACGAGGGGGGGAATAGGGGGGGTTCTCCTCGTAACCACTCTCCGGCATGAGAATAAGTATATGCTTTGAGGATTAAGTATGTAATTAAGAGAGTAAGAGAGCAAGGAAGTGGATCCTTAAACCCTAAGTGAAAGTTCCTATTTATAGCCAGAGTGGTGTGGAAAGAGATGGGCTGATGGGACTTGGGCCTTACGTTCGCAACAAGGAATATTCGTTTTGTCCCCCTCGGCCATGACCGTTGGTGCTTCTGGGTGAGAGGAAAGCTGGCGCACGTTGATTGGATCCTCGTGGCCTGACCATTGTCCTTGTCGTCCGTTCTGTCATCAGCGGCTAAGTGGAGATCGTGGTGCAGCTGTCAGCGCGCGCTGATTGGTACCACGTAAGCGTACTTGTGTACCTTCTTGTCTCCTGTACGATTGTCAAACGTGGAGCACGATCGGGTACAACCTGTTGGACGCTCAATGGCTCGTTGTTCTGCCACTTGTACCTTTAGTACTTGTCCTTAGATTAGTTGCGCTTCTGTCATCCGTGCGGCTATCAGGAGTGTTCCAAATAGCCGGCGCAAGGTCCAGGAAGTGCGGGTTTTCATCCAAGGAGCCAAGTGTGAAATCTGGTCTTGAGTTTGCCTTAACCCCGCGCGTGACCTAGGTCACAACTGTTTGGCCGGCGCCAGGTTGGGAAAGCAACCAAATTAGTCTGTTAAAAGTATGGTCTCGTGCGCGACCTGTCTGGTAGGCACATGATTTGGGACCATACCTCTTCAAGTCCCCAGTCCAGTGTTGCTTCCATGCGCAAGTTGCAAGTGGGTGGAGCTCTGGACTCAGAAAAGTCTGAAGTTAAGCCTACTTTTGTTCAGCTCTTTATGAGGCGTCTTTAAAGCTAGAAAGGTTGGGGCACGTGTAATGTGACACGTAGCACGTGGCGCAACTGCCAAGCTGTGCTCGTGTAGTGTATTATTATTTACGTGGCGCAGCTATCTGGCTTGATGTTGAAGTGACATGCTTTGTTGCGTAGGGCAATTCTTAAAACTTGAAAGTCATCTTTGAAAGGAAAGTTGGCGCGCGTGTGGATTTGTGTTATTCATACGGCGCAACTTTCTAGCTTGTTGTTGAAGCAATCTGTTCATTTACGCGGGAAAATTTCTTGAAATTTGAAAAAGCAACTGACAAGTTGGTGATGACCGAGACGTTTGGGTTGACCGCTGACACAGTGACGATTGTGCTGTTACTGTGTCAGACGCACCGTTTCGTCTGCTGTCAGGCAAGTGAGGCCCATGCGCGCGTGGTAACCGTCGTTTCGCTTTTCCCGCCTGACGTGTCACCTTCTGGTTGGACACGCGCGCGGTTGCTTCGGCGCGGTTACCCATCGCATTAAATGCGATTGGTATATATATGCGATGAGGGGAGATTGAAGATCACTGTTTCGTTGAATATTCCCTTCTTCTATTTTCTTATCTTCAAATCTTCCATTGAAGCTTCTTCAAATCTACATCTTTTTTCCGCAGATCTTCAAGTTTCTTTAATCATATCTTTAGATCTTCAAGATGTCGACTGGTGATGATATTATCATTGTAGAGGAGGCTGGTGGTGGTTTACCACAACTGAAATGGGACCAAGGCCTGTGTGAACAGATTGTTCGTGGTCAACAATTTGCATCAGAGTGGGATGCCCGATACCCTGCACAGGGTCAAACGGCTGAAGATGCACCGCCTGGTTATATTACTTTGTTTGCCGATTTCTTCTCCGAAGGAAACTTTTGGCTACCGACGACCCATTTCTTGGGTAACATTCTACAATACTATGGTTTCCATATCTCACAAATGAGCCATTTGGGCATGGTGCGCGAGAGGCACTTCGAATTTGTTTGTCGGTCGCAGGGGGAAGAGCCAATAGTTGATAAATTCAGGATCTTTTACCATCTTCAAAGAATATGGGTTTCTTCTCTTTTGCACTGCGCGGTGCGAAGAAGATCTTAATTAGCCCTCCCAAAAGCTTCCATGATTGGGAGATGAAATTTTTATTCATTCGCGCGGAGGTGATTCCTATGGCGATGCAGTTACGAGGAATGGGGCCGATCCCTAAGGAAGAAATGAGGGTTCCGTGCGTCGTGGCCTGGCATGAGTGTCTAATGGCGCAGCCTAACCGGGTTTTTGGTGAGCAAGTGCTGGTCGCTGCCGGAATGAGCGATAAATGGCCTGAAGACAACAAGAATGTGCATGTTTTGCTTCTTGATGGTGAAGGTAAATATCCTTCGAGTATTCTGTTTGTAAAGGAGTTTTTGGAAATCCTTTAATTTTTTGCTAACTTCTATTTTCTTAATATAGAAACCGCACTATATCAAATTCTTTTCCCCACTTTTGTTGGTGTTATGGGCGGGAGGCCCTTACGCGATGGGGAGGAGTTCTGATTGGAATAGATCTGTCCCAACCTTATGTGCGCACGGATTAACGCATTTTCTGTTCCACCGGTCGCAACTGAAGGTGCTCGCATCCCCAATCCTAGGCCTTGTAGGGCTAAAACTTCTGCTGGGAAAGAGATTATTTATCTTCCCAGTGAGGAGTCGATAGCCTCATCCAATCATGAGTTAAATCCTTCACCTGACCTGTTTGCAGGTGTGTTGCGCAATTTGGGTGTTGACACTGAAGAAAAGAAGCAAAAGAGGGTTTCGAAGAAAAAGACAACTTCTGCCGGAGGCACGACCATTAAAAGGACAGAAGTGGTCGGTGTGACATCTAATGCTGCGTCGCATAAAGGTACTCCCCAATTTCGAAAAAGTAGACTAGAAGACTTTTTTTATGTAGCTGATTCCTTAGAGGAATTGTATGCCATAGGTGGAAAGCCATAAGGCAACGTGGTGATGGATGTGCGTAGCTCGAGGAGCGTGGGCTCTAAGGGCCCTGATGTAGAAGAACTTGAGGTTGAGCTTGATGCTGAGGAGCTAATCAGGAAGAATGCCTTGAAGAGGTCCCGCGTGGAGGCGAAGACTGAAACGACTGTCCCTGCTAAAAAGGTTTCCACTGGCAAGCCTATTGGGAAGAAAGGGAGTCTGAGGAGTCATTATTCTGAAGTCTCTCTGGGTAAGTGTTTTCACCTTTGTATTTCGTGTTGTCTCTTTTTTGCCCCTTGTCATTTGTTGACAATTTTTTTTCTTTTTGTTCTCGATTGCAGAGGTTTCAAAGAAGCCGGATGCACGGCCAAAAACCACTGTCCTTCCCCCCAAACTGCTGCTGAGAGAAAAAAGGCTAAGGCTTCTAAGGCTGGGGAAAAGCTGATAGATGTAACTCCGCAAATCGAGAAGGTTCCAGAAGTTGTGAAGGCTGTAGGAGGTGATCAGCCCGTAACTGAGCGCGTAGATCCTGAAGCGCGGGTTGAAAACCCTACCGCGCAGCATACTGCCCCCATCCAGATAGAAACGATGACATCTACCACTAGGGAGTCTGCTGGCGGTATTCATGCAGAGGGCCAAGTGAAGGCCGGAACCACAGGTGGTGGAGACGCAGGGGGATCGGGTGCGGGCACCAGAAAAGATCCGTCGGGAAAGAAACCAAGGGGTCCGTCGCCGATCCGTGCTGAAGATACATTGGGCGACATTTATTACAAGACTTACGATGATAATCGCGTCAACAAAATCCACGCCCCTGTTTGGAGCTTAAAGCAGAGCGATACTTTTGCTGAGTTTGGGGCGTACCGGGAATGGATGATGGGGACTTTCCCCCTAGGTGAAATGCGCCACCGAAAAGACTGCGTGCATGATCATTTATATAGATCATATATTTATGCCTAGGACAATGCTGCTTCTACTAATCATCAAATTGCTCGTGAGTGGCGCACGATGTACCTTGAGCGCTCTGGCTAGGAAAAACATCGTGAGCGGTTGGCTGCTGAAGACAAACTGTTTAAGTAGACGCATGCCAAGTTTCAGGAAGAAAAGGCTGCCTTTGAGAAGGAGAAAAAGTCGGATGAATGGGGCCTCCAAGGCTTAAAGAAAAAACTACAGGCGAGCGAGGATACTCTCGCTGAAGAGCGCCAAAAGTGGCGCGCGGCATGTGACAACGATAATAAGAAGATGTTTGTCGCGCGTACCAAGATTATGAATCTTGAAGCGCGTGTTGAAGAGTTGAAGAAATCTGAGGCAGATTATAAGGACAAATATGAAGAAGCCAAATCACACAGAGAGCATGTTGAGGTCCTTCAGGCTAGCCCTCTTTCTGTTTGTGTAGATAACTAAGTTGAAGAAAATTTCTAACTTGTTTATGTTTTCTTCGAAGGAATTGAAGGTTGACTTGTCAGCCCAAATCATCAGCAAGGATAGGGATTTGGTGAAAGATGCTCTAGTTAACGATCGGGTTGAGTTACGGATCATTGGTGATGTTAGTGCTGAGATTCGGATCCTAGGGCTAATGTCACCGTCTGTGCAGGTTAGTTGTTTGATTTTGAATGTGGTTTTGTGAGGTGATTGTGTACGGATTACGAATTTGTTTTGTTTTGTTTTGTTTTGTTTTTGTGTTGCAGGCGTCTATTGATTGTGGTATAGCAATTAGTCCTACTAAACAAGCTTTGGTTTCCAAAGTGGATTTGATGGTTTGCAGGTGTAGATGATGATGATGAGCAATTTGGTTTAATTGTTTGTTGTTGATGATGCGGTTTTGAAGATGAGCAATTTGATGGTTTTGAAGAAATAAAAATATTTTTTATATATAATAGTAAAATTACTAACATACCCTCATGTACGTTGCACATGCTATACTTAACTGAAAATTTTAACCTGGTTTGTGCTAAAGGACCTAGGGTGTAATGGGTTTTCAAATAAAGGACTGTGACTGTAATTATTGAAGTTAAAGGTCATCCATTGTAATCTAATACAAACATAAAGGACGGAAAGTGTAATTTACCCTAATCTTTTTCTAGAATGGTAATGGTACTTGTAATATAAATAGTTGTGGAAGTCTGTTAAGTTTTAAGTGTTATTTTCATTATTGATGATATGTAACTTTATTAAAATACGTATAATAATAATAATATTAATAATAATAATAAAGTTATCTTATGTTTTAACTTTTAATGAACCAAAAATAACATCGTTTGTTTGTTACGGGGGGACGCAATTGAAGCAGTGACAGATGTAGCTAAAGTAGAGTACCTTGACTCAATTGTCAAGGTACAACATTGTTACATGGTAGACAAGTATGTTTCATACCTACAACGCCAATACATGCCATCGGTACCGCATGTTGCATCACTGAAAATTGGCAGAAAGGCTAATTTTACGCCTTTACCTACCAAAGACATACCCACTTACCACTACAGCTTCGCAACCTACGTTGATCATTCAATAAGAATGAGGCCATCAAGGTTACTTACAGGTGAAAATAAAAAAAAAATCAGTAATTAATAGAACAATCTAATGTCCTCACTAATTATATGCTGAAATGAATAAACTACATAAGGCGTGTAGAGAATGTAACACCCATCATGTACATGGCTGGAAAAAAAGCTTAAAATGATCACCATTCCATGTGAAGGTAAAGTGTCTACCGAAAGCTAAACATACTATAACAACCTAACATACAAACATATATTTGTTATTGCCGCAATGAAATCGAAGACACTTTTTAGGAAGAGAAAGAAAAAATGATCCAAATGGAGGACACCGTTGAAGAAGCATTCGCAATCACTGCAACCATGGTCATTGAGTTTAGCAAGGTTCAACTGGAGTCCACAATATCAACTACGGTTGCTGTCAATCCATCAATCGCAAATATTCAAACATACCTGAATGGGTAAACAATGAAAAATAGAAACCTATATTCAACTTTGTTGATTAGGCATCTCGACGACTGAACTATGTTGTTCTTTTAACTCATACACTTTTGTTATATTATGATGTAAAACATGTTGCATTTAAGAAAACATTTTATTGGGAAAAAATATTAAAGTTTATTATTAGAGCCCGATTTTCCCTAAGAACTTCAAGTTTCAGATAATAAAAAAAGAAATTTGATTATACTTTTTTAATAAGAGGAAGTATGATCAAACCTTTCACCAAAAGCATACAAAATCTACAATGAGTTCAATTTATTACAATTGAGATTTAAGTTTTGAGCATCTATCCATCTCGGACACACACGTAAACATAATCAGATTATTTTCTAAACATGTACACTTTTCATCACATAATCATCTAGATTTCAAACAAATGCAGCTGCTAACAGTTAATTTAGACATATTATTTGATTCTATTATTTATCGGACCTGGTTGAACAACTCAATTATATATACTTATAGTGGGAGTCTTTTCACTAGAGTTTGATCATACTTCCGGCTTATTATATTAACAAAAAAAGATAACTCTACTTACCTCCTCAGAGGTAGGACGACCACTCATCACTTGATCATTTGAAACCCTCGATCATAGCTTGCCATATTATTTTATCATCTAAATCTATTTTCATCCATTTTTACATGGGGGCATTTGTCACTTGATCACATGAACCCAATCATAATGATTTATTTGTTCATTTTTTAACTTGTTTTATGTAATAGGTCATACTATTCATGTGTTTCTCTGACCAAATTTACAAGTTAGTACTAAACATGTATCTCTTATACATATTATTACAAATTCGACCAATTAGTGTCACTTGCAGAACAACGGGCATCATTAAACCACATCAACTGCTGAACTATAGAAGAAAACTCAGAACACCACCATGGTAAAAGAACATAATCTCCCTTAAACTTAGGCTAAACTTATGTAACATAATTCAACCATTATTTATTAATTATCAATTTTTTTCATTTATCTTATGTGATATTTTCAACCTGAATTAAACATCTATATCTTACATGAATGTTAAAAAGCCCATTTCATTCTTCATGTATTAATAAGGTCACAACACATGCATTGCATGAATAATCACAATTTATGAACACCATGACTGGTTTTATGTGAACTGTCCCAAATGCACAAAAAGAGCATATGCGGAGAATGACTGATTCGTTTGTTTGGACGATGAGATAAACAAAGAGCTGATTTTCATGTACATCTCTAATAGTCTGAAACCTGCAATATGAAGCCTGTGACAAAACTGACATACATGTTTATTATTACTAATGTATCAAGTTTGCCTACTAAGTTGAACAATTTATAGTTTGGAAACAGAAACCCAAAGGTTCTACCAAACAAAATTAGTTCAAGGAAGGAGGAACTAAAGCTACTGCACATTGTCGTGAACAAAGCATAAAATCTTAGGGCGATGTAATCAACTAGGGGTGTGCAAAAAACCGAATTAACCGACCCATAACCAAATTAACCGTAAAAACCGAACCATACCAAAAACCAGTGGGTCGGTTTATTGTTCTTCTGAAAACCGAAAGTAGCGGGTTGGTTATGGTTATCAATATTTCCATACCCGCCATAACCTAACCGAACCAACATATAATAAACACTTTGTTGGATTTAGGATTTTCACCTTTTTTTAATGTTTGATTTTTTTTGTTTAACGTTTTTAGTATTTATGAGTTATTTCATATCATTTTGATTGAATCTTTATTTGAATTTATGGAATATATCATATCACTTTGTTTTAATATTCGGTATTAATATTATAGATTATATATATTTTTAGTACCATGTAATATACGAATTTATAGAAATACGCAATAACAATTTATTCCATATTTTTAAAAAAGTGAACTATTTTTAGCTAGGCCTAAATTTATGGTTAACCACCCATAACCGACCCGCTATAGCATTTAAAACCGATTAACTAAAACCACCATAACCAATTGGTTATGGTTATGATTATCCAATAACCCACATCACGGTTATGGCTATGATTTTAGGCCAAAACCGACCCATACACACCCCTACAATCAACAACACCAGACCCAAAGAAACCAACAACTAACTAAAAGAGCATTACCACAATCTTCGAGTAGGTTATACTTGCATCATTATTTGTAAGCTCTATCTCATATATCACCATGTAAAGCCTAAATGTCATCAAATACTATTTTTAATTTTTATATATATTATAATTATAATAATTTATTATTATATTTACTGTTAATAACATATTTTTAATTTTTTTCCTTTTTTAAAACCATATATTTTCTTTACCATTTTTTAATAATTCTTTTTCTTTTTTTAGAACATATATTAATTTATCAAATAGTTTGATACTTCTTTAATAATTTACGTTTATAACTCTTTTCTAAAACTTAAGTACGTAGTTGTGCTTGATTTTTTCCCTCGGCATTCCGTTATAAGTTTTGTTAAAAATGAAGTTGTACTCAAAATAAAGCATTTATTTGGTATCATAAAATGGTACAATGATAAAGTAAACCATTCTAATGGTTTGCCTTTCTAAACAGCATGCTTTATTTTCAAACCACGTTTGTTTTACATTATCATTTGCTCAGTTTTGCCGCAACGTGCGATGTCAAAAAAAAAAAAAAAACTAGTTGAATACTAAGGTCCATGGGTCATATTACATATCTTTAATTAATACTAGTATTAAACCTCTGCGTTACAGCGGTTAGTGTAAAACTGTGTCAAGTAGTACCAATGCTATACCACTGTCAGCGACTACCAACACTGAAAAAGCTCGTAAAAACCAATTAAATAAAAATGAAAAAATAACGCCTAGCGAAAAGCAGACGTAAAATCTTTGAATCACGAACGCTCGTTGCAAAGAAATTAAACCGAAACGTAAAACATAGAAAAAAAATAACTAAGTCAATCCAGAACCGCACATTGGTCGAACTTGTTAAACGGAGAAAAATAGATGTGCTGCGACGGGCCAGTCAAACGGAAAAAAATATACGAAAAAATGTTGAACCCCACAGACTATTTGCGTCAAACTGCGAAAGTATGTCGATTCGTATAGTAACGAACATTCCGGAAGTTAATCATAAGTTAAACATACCCTAAATATCCTTTACATAGCTTAGAAATAGGCTTTGAGGGGTCCGGTATGCGAAAATAAACTTTTTGATCAACAGGGACTAAAAGCGTCAAAAAGTGCATAAGTCTGCATTTACGCGCATATCTTACGTTCTGAACATGCCCGGACATCCAAAAATTTTTGAAATCATTAAAATATTTTATTTTAGTGATTGGAATGCAAAAAATTCATTCGTTTCGCAATTTGGATCGTTTTCGCGTCCGTTACGATTTCCGTCGTAATTAACCGAACAATGCAACCGTACGGCCAAACGAACCGACATCCGAGATGTTTTCAAGCATATTTCATGTTCTCTACACTTTAACTTCATTATGGAGCTTTAAAATGGGTTTGACGGGTGTTAGAAGTGCCAAAACGTGACAAAACACACACAGGGACCAAAACTGCCAAACTCCAAAAATGGCTGGTCTGCAAGGTCTATACGGACCGTATGGGACCCTTTGCGGTCCGTAAGCAGCCCCTAGTTCAGCAGAAACCAGTTTCCCTCAAACCCAGCTGCTTGCACTTGTTTCCTTTGCTTGTTTTCAATCTTGTGGGCTGGTTTGATGGTTTTTCAAGCTCCAAAATCAGTCTCCAACAAGTGGATGGCCATGATCAAGTCTAAAAACAAGTGGAATGATCCTATTGATCCATGATTCCTATAAATAGCAAGCTCCTCATTCTCATTCTTCACACATTTGATTCAAACCTGCTCTAAGTTGGAGTTCTATACTTCATACCTGAGCAAATTGAATCAAATCTTCCTTGGTTGGACCCTTTGTAAGTTTCTTTCATACGTTTTATGCTTTTCAAGCGTGAAAGTCAAACAATGTTTGACTTTCTACTTTGACCACGTTTTGGTCAATTCAAAGTTCAATCGAACTTTGCAATGTGAGCGTAATCACGATGGTTATAGTCCCATGTGACTATACCTACTGATTACCACGTCGATTAGTCGAAGTGACGAGTTAAAGTTTCGGTCAAAGTACGTATTTATGCGTATTTTGCAACGAAGCTATTTTTGGGTATCAAAACACTTTGTTTTGATATCAAACTTGTTTTCTAACTTAGTTAAACATGTTTTAACATGTTTAACTCGTCACTTTTAGTCTAGTGCTTGTTTTGGGTCGTAAAGTCAAGCGGTCTAAACCACCGCTTAGACTTTCGAACCCGACCCGTTTGGTCGATCATTAGGATTCGACCAAGCATATTATGTGACCATATTTGTACAGGGAATAACCTTCCGAGGTTATACCTTATGGTCACTTAGTTTAATTAGTTGTATGATAGGTAGTTTATATGCCTCAGGTAAATGACCAAAATGCCTTTTTTCATGCATAATTGGTATTTAAGCATATGTAACTTAATTTTTGTCACTTAAACTGATTATGCAACATATTTAAACATGTTAGGGCATATAATACTTTTCATAGGACTAGTTAGGCATGTCGAACGCGCATTCGCGCGAACGACGCGTTAAAGTAGCGTAAGCTACCTTAATGGGTCGTAACGGGTCGTAACGGGTCGTAAGCACTTAGGATAGGTTCCGATTTAGAATGTCAGATTTGTTAAACCACATCACATGAGTTCCAATACTCATATGGTTTACGAGACCTCATTCTACCCGATCTTCCGATTTAGGTGCCGATTGTTTAACTAGCGATCTGATTACTAGGTACCACTTGATTCCTTGATTTCCGAGCTTTGTTAGGACACTTAATCGAGGATACTTACAATCTCAAGTGAGTACATAGTCTCCTCTTTTACTGTTTTCAAATATTTTGGGGTGATACATATGTGCCAATACACTATTTTCATGTTTTCGACTATATGATACACATGCATAGTACTATCTTTGACGAATTGAACTATTATCCATGATTAAACACTGATTTCCAAAGTTTTTACGACTATTTTTTTGTTCATATGTTTACTTATACATTCATTAACAATAATCAAGCTGATTGGTAGTACGATATAGCGCTATAGGACTAGACACCCCATTCCTGTTGTATGGAATGTCAGAAACCAAATTGTAACCAAATAGAATTTGCCTTTGTGGTATTTCTATAGTCTCTAAAGTGTAGTTTGATGCACTAAGGTTTGAATGTATTGCTAAATCGCGATTTATGGTATATTTTGATATACTACCAACGTGATACTGTTTGCTAAAGCATAAGTTGATATGCTATTGTTTACTAAAACATAGCTTGATATATTACCAAACCACGATTTAGGTATGTTCCGACATACTACCAACGTGATATTGTTTACTAAAGTATAGTTGATATACTACCAACATTGTTATTTCATAAACTAAAGTATGTGTTGATATACTACCAAAGCATAGTTGATATGCTATTTTCAAAACAAAACATAAGTTGATATGTTATTTACAAAACCAAAGTATAATGTATTATACTACCAATGTTTTCATTCTTAAACCAAAGTATACTTGTGATATACTACCGAATCTTTTATTTCCGAAACTAAATTATATTCTAATATACTATCTATTTAACTATTTCAAAACTAAAGTATATTTAGATATACTACTCATCCGCTTATCTCAAAACCAAAGTACATTTTTGTATATACTATAAACATTTTACCAAAACGACGCATTTTAGAAACAAAACTTTTACAAGGATTCATAGCTATTTTTGAAAACATAAAACCTTTTCTCGTGTTATCCAAAGCCATGAATCTATTACACAAAACCTATGTTACTCACAGACATTTTTATGCTGACGTACCTATTTTCACATATGTATCAGGTATGCTATGTGATGATTGTTGACGCATGCTACACATAGGGTGGACTTGTGCCTTAGCGACTTTAAAACTTGAGAGTGAATTATTTGTATTTATCTGATTGTACTAAAACAATGAGTTCAATAATTCAATAAAACGAAACTATTTAATCCATGGTTGTGAAACAATGATTTTGTTACGACACTCCCCGACGTTTCCGCCACGATTTGTTGTTTTACGTGGTCGGGGTATGACAATTATTTGTCAAAACACTAAGTTACACCACCTAAGAACTTAGTACTAGTTACGATTCTAATGGGTACTTTAACCCATGAAAACATTCAAACCCCTATGGGTTTCATAGTGTCAAAAACGAGTATTAGGTGCTAAATGGTTATTTTCTCATATATTTACTTTCCATATACTTTAAATTCCGAACTCCTAATCCTCTGTTATCATCCAATACTCATACACCTACGTTTCCTTGTGTAGAAGGACTTGGTGTTTCATCCTCCAACAATCAACAACCTCCTCGCGGATTAACAAGTGGAAGCTTGCAAAACCGTGAGTATACTTGAAACCCCCTTTTTCGTTTACCACCTTTTGGGTGTAACATGTTAAACTATGAAAACTTACACTTATACTTATTTATAAAATGCACAAACATTCCGTATACATGGATGCATACTTGTTACTTGATACGTTAAATCTGGGTTTATACATTTTGTGTTAGACTTGTCATTAACTTCGTACGAGCCTATCCTTGACATATATAGCGCTATAGGATTAACGCACCGCCTGTGAACGTTGGGTTATGTTAAGAGCTTATTGTGTTTCATCTTGGTTTAATTAGTTATGCACATGCCAGTTTATTTTTTATCTTGTTTCGACTAGCTTGCCATGTGGAATTGTTTAAAACTTATCTTTTTATACTATGTACGAAAAACATGTATACTCGCCTTTGCATTTGCATTGAACTTTATTTTAAACATTTTACTGGTTGATGTTGACGATTGTATGAAATCTAGTAGGGATGACTAGAAACACGCTCAAGAAATTACTAGATTTGAATATTTATGTTATGATGAACTCGTTGTATTTGTCCTTTATTTGTTGTAATTTGAATTCCATGTATTGTAATGACAATTTGAGTTTTGAAATGAAAACGGTTTTGATTTAATTATTGTCGCAACTAGCGTTATGTGTGATGAGCAATCTATCTTCGTCCCACTTCGATGATTCCGCCATTGGTTGGGGTGTGACACCATGGCCATTGTACTTGCTGCACTATCCAAGTTTTGCATATCTGGAAGTTGACCACGGCCCGTGTCTATGGGACATGGCCCCGTGTCTCTTATCTGCTTCTGTTTGTCTTCTTCTTTCTCGAATCTTGAGTGGGGCACGGCCCCATGCCTTGGTGGCACGGCCCCGTGCTTGTTTTCTGATTCATTGTTTTTGGTCTTGGGGTGAAGCTCGGAGGGTTGGTATAACGTATCAACTTCCCTTCTTTTGTATTCATGCTGGTTTTTGCCGTTAATTTGTTCCTTTTGTACATTTACGCTCTTTTAATCCTGAAAATCAAAAGTATACAAAGAAACGCACTTTTTCCAACATTAGTACCAAAAGGTTGATTTTATACCTTATTTGATATAATTTATATGTTGCATTCGGTGCATATCAATGATCTACCATGTGACATATGCTACTTTTGTCTTGCTGCAATAGAGTGATTGCTGCTCACGTGCACGGGCATCTACTAATTCACTTGATAACTGATGCTCACGCCAATCGACTGATGCGGCTCAATACCCCTAGTTTAGTATATAGAGTTTTTTTGATTTTTTTTTTCCTGAGCAAAGAAAACAGTAAAAAAAATTATTTTTTCGGACGGCCTGCCCGGTAGGAAGGTGAGAGAAATCTCCCCCTCCCTGGACCCCTCCCCCTCTCTTAAGGTAGAGGGAATCTTACAGGCTAGCTAGGTTTTCTTTTTCACTCGCTTATGGTTTAAGGGTACCATTTCCGCCTAACCATTGTTTAGAAAGTAAAAAAAAAATAATTCTTAAATTGTTTAGACTAAACTTTTGTAGGATCGAGATTCGATCAAAACGAGTCTATCAGAAGAGTTCTAATCCATATCAAAGGCGGAATTCAATGATACAGACTTGATTACAGCTTGATTCACTCTTTAATTGTCTTGTTTATTGATATAACACTGTTACAAATCAAACGACACGTCGGCAGCACTTAGGTACCGGAATCAGGAACTGTTACAAATGAATTGGCAGCTCACCTATTTATAGGCATGGCATTTCGTACGAAATGACCAAGGTTCATTTCGTGCGAAATGGACACAGTCCATTTCGTGCAAAATGGCTCTTGTCATTTCATGCGGAATGGTCAATTATCACTAGAACCATATTATCTAGCCTACCGAGCTCCATTCTATCCAATCTAGACACAAGACTCGATAAAAGACGAAGTCGACAGACATATGCACCAACAAACTCCCCCTTGGATGTCGACGAGTCTTCAGTGCGACAAAATTTCGTTATGTCGAGTCTTCAATCTTCATCAGTCTTCATGCTCTTTTCAAAGTATCTGAAAGTGTCAGCATCCTTCAATCTTTATCTCTTCCAGAATCTCAATCTTGCTCTATCTTCTCTTGATCAGATCTCTTGATTCCTTAAGTTCTTCAATATCAGCAGTTTGAGAGAACATCAAAATTCGAATCTGGATCTAAGCAGCTTCAGACTCCCCTTTGCTAGCAGACTCCCCCTTAAGCTGTTCCGGGATCGCAATCTGACTTAGCATTTCCACAGGTTCAGGTCGTCTCCTGGCTCTTCGTAGCAACAGGATCAGGAACCTGGCTTGAATCTGCACATCTTTAGGAGTCGAAACCTGGATATCCTGCACATCTTCAGGAATCGAAACCTGGCTAACCTGCACAGTCTCTACCTCAAAATAAATTTCACAAATTTAACAATTTGACAAATTTACATACCACATGCAGGTATTGATCAAAATGATTTAACATTTTATAATCTCTGATGATCACTTGTAAGAAAAACATTCAAATTTGGTTTCAACTGAATAAACCATTTAATCATTTCAAAATCAAATCTCAATTCATACACACTCTCCCAACCTGTTGTTTATCAAGTTTAGCACTCGGAATTTTGAAAATCAGCTTTTCAACACTAGTTGTCGAAAATCTTTTTGTATTTTTCAAAAAAAAATTATGCTAAAACACACTAAAAATCTTTTTGGATTTTGACTTTAATGAAATGCAATAAAGAAATATTTACAAACAATATTTTTGTGAGTTTGTGTAAGAGGATCATATCAGTTTATGAAACAAATCACAAGCACCGTTAAGCTTTAAACATTTTAAGTTTTTAAACGATTCACTTAGATTGTCAGTATACTAATCCACTTAAATTTTCACACAGAGTTCAACTGTTTCGAGATACGAGATTAATGTTTTAAAGACTTAAACTTATTCGTGTGTCCCACCTCAGAATATACTCCCGTATCCAGATCCCAATATTCAGTCTTACATGTGAGTATACCTAGATGATATCTGTAAGGGGTTAAATGCGAGACCATGAGAGCTCAGGCTATTGCTTCCGCAAAATCATAGAGATGATGGTTCGACTTTCAGTGGGTTCCCTTTAGAGAATCTTTTCTTCAACAACACATGATTAGCATTTTTCAATGTTTCATCATTTTTTATGCTGAGGGCGGTACTTTTATTTCAAGCAAGCGAAAAGTATTATACGGGGACTAGGTCATTGCTTCCGCAAAATCAGAAGTCTCAGGATAATACCCCAGATATCACTAAGCATAAAGACCTAGTATCTCAGAAAGAGGGGTCTTTCAAACAAGATTTCGGGGGTTACCCATATATCCGAGAGATGTTCCCCACGAAATAAGTAAGTTTGATATTTAGGTTTATATCTCGAACACAATCTACTAAGCGTGTAAAAACCTATTGGCATATCATCAGTGAGACCGTTTATCACTTTTAGACTTTCCAATTCGTTAGCATGCTGTGATAGTCCACTGATGTACTATCATTTCCTCTTTTTCTCAACAAAACTCATTTTTGAATTTTTTCAAAGTTTTTTGATTTTTTTATCATGTTTTTGGATTTTTCAAATTTTTACTCCCCCTAAAATCAAAATATGTTTCAATTTTGATTTTCTAGGAAAATTTGAAAACAAACTGTACAAGGTAAAATGACAACTGATTTTCAAGCTTCAATTCACTATCCACTTGGCATAAACAATCAGAACTCCCCCTGACAACAAACTATTTTCCCATTATGATTTCAAAACACTTAAGTTTGTTTTAATCAAATGGTTTTTTCAGAAAATTAGTTTTGTTGATTTTAACACTTGTAAAATTGGGGTTATGATCATCACATTGTTTTCCAAATACCATTTGAATGAAAGTTAGATTAAGTTCAACTTAATGACCTTGATTAACCACTTGTAGGTGAAAACCTCTTTTTCAAACACATGTAAGTTCAACCATGACATTTGAAATTTTAAATATGACAATTTTAAGATTTTGAGAAAGATGCCGATTCATGCTCCACGATTACCAACTTGGGAGCTCCGGCAAGTCAGGATTTTAAGTAGAAAATGCTGTCACCCAAGCCTGACTAGTCTTGGGTGATTTTGATTCAATTCTATCCCACCATCTTTTTTATTTGTAAAAATCTTTCACACTCTTTACCTTCCCATCAACCATCTTCCCAAAGATATGTTTTACTTTACCATTAAAATCCTTTTCAGCATCAAATTCTTCCTTACCAGAGAAGAATTGATCTAAAATTTCAACCTTACCAACTTTCAACTTCAAGTTTTCTTTTGACAATGGCGGGAAGTTTTCATCGTTCATTTCTGGAACGGAATTCTCATCATTTTTCTCAACAAATGACTCATCTGACTTTGACGAGTTAGATTCATTGTCAGAACTACTCTCTGATTTAACAACCCATCTTTGTTTGTTCAAATCAACTTTTCTTTTATAAAAACGTTTCGAACTTTCACCAGCTTCAAAAGTCAAATTTTTTAACACTTTGAATTTTTCTGCTGGTTGTTTTGTTTTATCAACATATTTCTTTTTCAAATCTGAGTTAGAAGAAACTCCATGTGTTGTGTTGTTGGGCTTTGGGCAATTCCAAGCGATGTGTCCAACTTCTTGGCATTTGAAACAGGTTCTTCTTTCAACTCTCCGTTCAGATTCTTTCAACAAATTCTTCTTTCTTTCAGCGAAAAACTCTTGATTTGACTGTTTCCTGAACAATTTCTCCTTCTTTTCTTCTGAGCTTGTACCTGAAACAAATTTAGTTTTTGGTTTATAATTTCTCTCATTTTTATAATTTTCAGGTGGAATAAACCCTAAACCCTTCTTTTTGAAATTACTGTTATGGTTTGGTTTCTTTTGAAAACCTGAACCAGAACTGTAACCTTTCTTCTTGTTCAATCTCTGTTGAACTCTTGAAGTGTATTTTTTAGGTTTTTCAGCAAGATTTAAATCTTTTATTTCAGAAATATTAATTTTCGTTAATTTGAAAACCTGTTTAATCATTTCAATTTTAACACTTCTTATTGGAAATTCTTCATCAGAAAATAATTTGTCAGAATCATTCAAAGTATATGCTACTTTGAATGTTTCGTCATTCAAGTTATTTTTTGACATCAGAAATTCTTTATTGTAAACCCTTTTGACTGGTGAACTCGGACTCTTGTCTGATGAACTCGAACTTTCAGTTTAGACTCCGACTTTGACTCTTCATCCATATCCAACACCTGATCGACCACTTTCTTTAATAACTCCGACTGTTGATCAGTGTCAGACGCTGTGAATGTGACATCAATGTTGTCTGGTAACTCATCAATGGTTTCAGACTTTAACTTTATGTTGAGTGCCTTATTTAAACGTTCCTCATTTGGCTTTCTAGGAGAATAACTTTCCCAGATCGGAGGCGGACACTTGTTATACTTGACACTTTGTTTCTTACCAGTATCCTCTTCCGTCTTTTTATCTTGAAAAGCTTCAAGACCTGCAACAGTAGGATAAACTCAATCAATCAAATAATCACAAGTTGTATAACTCGACAACAATCGTTTGATTCTTTCACTTTCAATCTTTTCGAGTTCCAAATCCTGCTTCAGCTTTGCACAGTCTTCAATATACTCATTGATGACCCTCTGCTTCGTCATTAATGTTGAACTCATCATCGTCATAGCAGCATCTACTTCTAAGTTTGTCTTGTTCAGACTATCAACTGTTCTGTTTAGCACATCATACGATTCTTTTACATATTTCACATCAAACATAAACTTTTCTTTCATCTCTTCAAGTTCACGAATCTTCTTGTCTTTCTCTTCATAATGTTTGCAAGGTTCCAAACATTTCAAACAAGGTTTAGTGACCTCGATAATCTTTTCAACTTCAACAATCTTCTCAACTTCGACGATTTTTTCAACTTCAACTATTTTTTCGACTTCAACTATCTTCTCAACTATTTTCTCAATCACCTTTTCAGTCAATGGTTCTTCATCGAATTCTATTTCTGCTTCCCACCCTTCAACTTCAACCTTTTCAGTCGAATTTTCCTCAACTTCTGCTTTCTCGGCTTCCATTTTTGCCTTTTCTTCAGCAATCTTTCTTGCTTGTAATTCTTCCAATTCTTTCTTCAGACGAGAAGCCCTTTTTTCTTTCAACATCTCAATTTTATCTGCAAAAAACAAATTAAAACTGAATGAGTCTAAAATTTTTCTATCATTATTAATGTATTCTTCCTCATCATCGGTATCTTCATCACTTTCTGATGATCTGAAAATCGTCGTTCTTTTTGGCTTAGATTTGACTTCTTCTTCTTCCAGGATTCGAGCAACTAATCCTGAATCAGCCGGAATGTATTTGTCCCAGCTAAATCCCTCTGCCACTTTTTCATCGTCTTGATTAACAAGAAAAGCTTTCTTCTTTCCGTCTTCAATAGCACGGGATGATGATGGTTGTTGAACAATCTCATGAAAAATTGATTTTTGATAATAATCATTCTTTCCAAATAGATCTTGTCTTCCGGTTGCTTCTTTATTTTTACATTCTTATTTAAAATGCCCCTTTTCTTTGCAACGAAAACAAGTAACCTTTGATTTGTTAAACCCTATCGGATATGCAGCAATATCACGAAAATCATCTCTTCCGGTGATTTGTGTGAATTTTTATGCTCTTCTTACAGCACTGGCTAAACACCACTTGATGTCCATCAATTCAAGTTCCTCAGCATCAATCTAGTCATAATCCTCTTTGGTGAGCATCGGATTTCCAATTCTTCCAGCAACTAAACTTTCATAAGACTCTAACATAGTAACCAGTGATGCCATGTGTTGCTTAGCAATTTCTGGAGAAAGATTTTGACCATTTTGAATATTCAATGTAACATTGCATTGCAGATTTGTTGAGTTCTGTCGTTGAGGACTTGGTGTTGTGTAATTCGGATCAAAACTTGAATACGATGACGAATATCCACCACTCTGAGTTACTGTGCTACCATTTGTTCCAGAAGAACTATCAGCACTGAAAGCAGTCTTAATCTTTGGACTCAGAGTAGTCTCAAATTTGTTTCCTCTGTAGTATAGACTAACATCTTGTTGAGCATTTGGATTATTCCTGATAGCAGTTTTCTGAATATCCAATTCATGTTCTTCAATCTTTTGAATGAACTTCGCCAAATTCATACTCTCAGATTTTCTCATATGTTTTAAAATCAGCAAATATGTTCCCCATTTATGCTGTGGTAGCACATTGGCTAGCTTATCAACCCATTCATCGTCGTCTTTCTTTATTTCCAATCTTCCCATTTCCTGAACAAGATGACAATATCTATCAATAGTCATTTTTGTTGTTTCACCTTCAAAAGCTACAAACATATCAAATGATTTCTTTAGTAAAGCTTGTTTGTTCTTTATCATATCAGCACTTCCCTTAAACTTGTTAATCAACGCCAACCAAATTGATCTAGAAGTGCCTTCATGTTGAAGTAACACGAAAATATCTTCTTTTACGGATTGTTGGAGAAGACTAATCATCATTTTTCACTGGTGTATTTCAATCTCTCAGCCACTGAATAGTCACTTAAAGCTTTTTCAATCCCACGTTCATTTTTCGGTTTAACGTAATCTACATCCAATGAGCACCATGCATCGAACTTATAGGCTTGCACCAAGTTTTCAAAACGATTTTGCCATCCTTTAAAATCCTCGATGTACATAAGTTTAGGAGGCTTTTGAGACGTTCCCGTTTCATTTTCAATTTCAATTGTTTCAGCAGCAGTAACTGGAGCAGCTGGAGTAGTAGCAAACGCGTTGTAAAATTCCTCTTCCATGTTTCGGTAACTTTGGTGCGAAATGGCCTCTACAAGCGAAATGGCAATCTGATGCGAAATGGCTGATTTCGAACGGAATGACTGATTTCGTACGAAATGGCACAACAGATGATTTCGTAAGAAATGAAATGTAGTTTCAAGCGAAACGGATAATCCTTTTCACGCGGAATGGCAAATTCAAGCGAAATGGAAATCTATTTCGCGCGAAATGGAGATCAGTTCAAGCGAAAAGGCAACTTGGAGCGAAATGGGTCAATTCGTGCGAAATGGGTCAATTCGTGCGAAATGGGAGGTCACAGGGTTCAATTCGTACGAAATGGAATGTCTGTTTCACACGAAATGGCTCATTTCGTACGAAATGCTGCTGACGTCACCTATTCGGTCGGATTTTTATCAAATTGAACAGGTTTTAGTTCGAATTAAGGTCTAATTCTTTCAAGGATTGTTTAAAACACAGTTTCGCTTGTTATATGTGAAATTCAATCCATTTTAACCGTAAAATCTTGTTAATTTTGAAAAAGAAGGTGTAGAAGTCAGAAATTTTGGTGAAATCAGGCTGATTTGGTAAGAACTCTTCCTCCTGAGCTCTGATACCACTTGTAGGATCGAGATTCGATCAAAATGAGTCTATCAGAAGGGTTCTAATCCATATCAAAGGGGGAATTCAATGATACGGACTTGATTACAGCTTGATTCACTCTTTAATTGTCTTGTTTATTGATATAACACTGTTACAAATCAAACGACACGTCGACAGCACTTCGGTACCGGAATCAGGAACTGTTACAAATGAATTGGCAGCTTACCTATTTATAGGCATGGCATTTCGTACGAAATGACCAAGGTTCATTTCGTGCGAAATGGACACAGCCCATTTCTTGCGAAATGGCTCTTGTCATTTCGTGCGGAATGGTCAGTTATCACTAGAACCATATTATCTAGCCTACCGAGCTCCATTCTATCCAATCTAGACACAAGACTCGATAAAAGACGAAGTCGACAGACATATGCACCAACAACTTTGTTCTTCGACTTCACTTTGTCTTCGTTTAGTCCAGTTCAAAGTTTACTGCAACCATTGGACAATGGCATTTTCTTAGCTAAAGGTAGATCAAAAAATGAAAACTTTTACAAAAGCCCGTATTTCGCGACTATAACAAATGCTTATCCGGAGCAAATCCTTTATCCTACGCACGACGTCAACAAAACGAGGCATGAGAACCAAAGCGCAGGCAGGGAGAGCCGGGCCAACTACTAATTATTAACCGTCCTTTCAGTTGGGACTTTCAAGCAAGCCTTGCGAAGGCAGCCCCCTTTCTCGTGCATCAAAGACTTCATTTCCCGCATTAGCCGGGTAATCGTGTGACCTTACTGCAGGTGGAGGGTAGACTACTGCCGATGGAGGTGTCACACCCCAACCAATGGCGGAAACATCGGGATGAGACGAAGTGTGAAGATTGCTCGAGACATCATAACACTATTGGTGACAATATTTAAATAATTCCCATTTCATTTCATTACTTCAAATTGTCAACATTACATAAACTCAAATAACAACAAGTTCCAAAAGTAATACATAACAACATAAGCAAAATTTGATACAACATATTAAACCTAAACGTCTATATGTGTATCTAGGCATCAACGCTACTTCTTTTCATAGCATCGTCATCATCAACCTGTAACATGTTTAAAATACAATTCAATGCAAAAGCAATGGCGAGTATACAAGTTTGGTACGTACATAGCAAAAGATAAGTTTTAAACAATTCCTCATAGCAAGCATGTGATTCAAGATAAACAATAAATATGGCATGTGTCTAGCATATCAAACCAAGGAAATGCAACAGGCTCATGACATAACCTCAAGTTTACGGGCGGGTCGTTAATCCTATAGGGCTACATATGTCACGGTTTGGCTCGTACGAAGTTAATGATAAGTTCAACACATAAGAATCACCCAAGTTTAAAGTATCAAGCCATCACGTATACAAGCATGTTATAGGAATGTTCATGTGTTTAAGCAAAATGTTCATGTGTAGGGTTTTTGATAAGCAAACATGTTACACCCCAAAAGTGGTAAAAGTAAAAGGGGAAAATACGAGTATACTCACGGTGGTTGCAAGCTTTCCTACTTGAAATCCCGCGAGTGAGTTGGTGGATGGATTAGTTTGGAGCACCTAGTCCTTCTACATAAGGAAACATAGGTGTGTGAGTTTGGCGTTAACGGAAAATTATAAATTCGGAATTTAACATAGCATAAGTATAAAATATGATACGAAAAATAGTCATCTTTCACTTAGTAACCTTTGTATGACACTATGTAACCACTAGGGTTATTTTGTATTTCATGGGTAGTATACCCATTAGAATCATACCATGGTTTTAAAGTCTTAGATGATATTCTACTACTCTTAACATATAAACACAAGTTCAATATTAAAAGGTTCGAATGAGTGTATGTACATATTTAGGTTAAGTATTACATATTACTTAGTCCAATAATTCATGTAGGAGGTAAAAGATTAGAACCTTCATTTAGGCACCTCGAGTAGTCATGGATGTCAAGTATGGGGTAGGAAGAACTAGCTTCCGTTTAGGAACCCCTTGTATGTTCACCACTTCACTTGATGTAAAAACAACCAAGGAGGGTCACGAACCAGGATTTAGTACAATAATATAATCAATCTAATCTATAAGAAATCATCAAATCATGTGAGGATTGTATGTAGGACAACCCAAGTTGTTCCATAATCACTCATTCATCAAGATCTAAGCTTGACATGATTTGTGGGTTAAATACCCTAACAAAACATAAAGTATTTGAGGTTTAATCCTCTGATTTCAAGTGTCTCAACCTTGTTTTTAAGCCTAACCAACCATAGAAGGGGTTGTAAGCATTGGGACATAGGTATGTGATGTGTTAGACACAAGTTTGTTGAAGTTTAAACAAGTTTGAAGAACATAAATCAAAAGAGAAAGTTTTTGGATCATTTCAGGGGATTTCCAGGTCTGATTTCTCCAAGGAGAAGTCAAGGAATCATACCCTATGATTATCCAAGCAAGTAGGAAGAAGAATCGGGTGATTTCGTTAAGAAATGAGCAAGTTATACTCACTTTAGTGCAAGTGTATGAATCTGCCCGAATTCTGAGTTTGCAACAGATTTAGAGAGTGAAATTGTGAGATGATTTGAGTTGTGAAAGTGTAAAATGGTGAGGAGAAGGTGTATATTTATAGTGGAAGAGTTTGAGTGTGATTGGAGGTGTTTAGAGGTGGCTAAATGGTGATTGGGGAGTGTTAGAATGATGGGATTCGTGCCAAATTCGCGTCTGATTGAAGCTGCTGTGTTTTTCTGCGAACATGAAGGCCATGCGGCCCGCATGAGATATCAAGTAAGCTGAAGCGGGCCGCCCGGGCCTGCTTATTTGACTTAAAGTTTCAAAAATTACACTTTAGCCCCCAGACTTGTTTATTTTGATGTTTTTAGGACTTTTATGGACCATTCTTGCCACAAAAGCATACTTTAAGATAAAACCAAGTATGAGGAGTATAAAACAAGTATAATTGAGTGTAAAAGTATCATAGTCGAGTGTCGTTTACGTTCAAAGCACGTATTATGCATAAGTTTCATGTATTTACAAGTTTAGCACGTAGTTTCCAAGAATTACGAATAAGTATCAATTGTTCCACGAAATTGAATGTATGAGCATATATAAAGTATGTGTAACATGTAATTAACAAAATACGAGTTTCATTCATGATCCAAGTCTCGGATTTTACAACGTTTACAAAGAAAGAACGATTACAAGAATACAAAGTTTCCAAAAATAGAATTACGAACAAAACTTTCTATAAATGGAAAGTACAAATAAGCGGGGCGTTACAGTCTCCCCTCCTTTTGGGAATTTCGTCCCGAAATTGAAGAAGACTTAGGAAACAGATGTGGATATTTTTCCTTCATATGACTCTCGAGTTCCCAAGTAAATTCAGCGCCACGTTTTCCTTCCTATCGAACCATGACGATCGGAATTCGACTGCGCCTCAATTGCCTGGCTCCTCGGTCCATGATTTCAACCGGTTTTTCCACAAAATGAAGGGTTTCGTTGACTTGTAAGTCTTCGAGAGGAACATGTAGTCCTTTGTCAGCTAGACACCTCTTCAAGTTGGATACGTGGAAGACAGGGTGTACATTGTTGAGTTCTTCAGGCAGGTCTAGTTTATACGCAAACTTGCCAATCCTTTCGAGAATTTTGAAAGGACCAACGTAGCGAGGTGCGAGTTTCCCTTTCTTGCCAAATCGAACCACGCCCTTCCAAGGGGATACCTTGAGAAGCACGAAGTCCCCTGTCTCGAATTCCATTGGTTTGCGATCCTCATCGGCGTAGATCTTTTGTCGGTGTCTAGCTTTCAGTAAGTTGTCTCGAACCTGTAAAATCTTGTCCGTCGCCTCTTGTATGAGTTCGGGACCAGTGATTTGAGCGTCGCCAATCTCGTGCCAACAAATAGGCGAACGGCACTTGCGACCATACAATGCTTCGAAAGGTGCCGTTTTAATACTCGTGTGATAACTGTTATTGTACGAGAATTCGACCAAGGGCAAGTGTCTATCCCAGTTGCCACCAAAATCTATTACGCATGAACGAAGCATATCCTCTAAGGTTTGGATAGTACGCTCGGTTTGACCGTCTGTCTGAGGATGGAAGGCAGTGCTAAGGTTAAGCTCAGTACCCATAGCAGACTGAAAGGTTTGCCAAAGGCGAGACGTAAAACGAGCGTCACGATCGGAAATGATGTCAACGGGAATACCATGGCGGCAGATGATCTCATCAGTGTAGATTTGAGCCAATTTAGCGACTTTGAAATCTTCACGGATGGGAAGAAAGTGAGCCGACTTGGTTAATCGATCAACGATCACCCAAATACTGTCATGGCCAGAAGAAGTGCGGGGAAGCTTAGTGATAAAATCCATGGAAATGCTCTCCCATTTCCAGATAGGAATTCTTGGTTGTTCGAGTAATCCAGAGGGGCGTTGATGTTCAGCTTTCACCTTTGAACACGTGAGACATTTCGAGACGAAAGTGGCTATATCCTTCTTCATTCCAGGCCACCAATAGGACGTACGCATGTCATGGTACATCTTGTCGGCACCAGGGTGAATAGAATACTTCGTATTGTGTGCCTCCTTCATCAGGAACTTGCGAAGATTATTGCGATTAGGAATCCAGATACGATTGAGATAGTATAAAATACCATCAGGTTTGGACACGAGACTGTTTTCAGCACCACATTGCATCTCGTTGTAGAGGTTACCCTCGTTAACGGATGCATATTGAGCTTCACGTATGCGACTCTGAAGATCGTGGACGAGTTGGAAACAACGGATACTTTTGACATGAGTTTTACGACTGAGAGCGTCTGCTACCACGTTCGCTTTACCTGGGTGGTCTTTGATTTCACAGTCGTAGTCGTTTAATAGTTCCACCCAACGGCGTTGACGCATGTTCAGTTCTTTTTGATCGAAGATGTGTTGAAGGCTCCTATGGTCGGTGAAGACCACACACTTAGTACCATAGAGGTAGTGTCACCAAATCTTCAACGCAAAAACAACTGCGCTAAGTTCAAGGTCGTGAGTAGTGTAATTCTTCTCATGTATTTTGAGTTGCCTTGACGCATAAGCGATGACCTTGTCTCGTTGCATAAGCACACAACCAATACCAAGGAGGGAAGCATCGCAATATACGACAAAGTCGTCGTTTCCATCAGGAAGTGTAAGGATAGGAGCATTGCATAGCATGTCCTTGAGCGTTTGAAAAGACTCCTCTTGTTCGGGACCCCAAACAAAAGGCTTCTCTTTTTGAGTCAAGGAGGTCAAGGGGACGACGATTTTCGAAAAGTTGGAGATGAAGCGACGATAGTAACCAGCAAGACCAAGAAACGAACGAATTTCAGATGGAGACTTAGGTGTGACCCAATTCTTCACAGCTTCGATCTTAGCGGGGTCGACTTGAATACCAAGTTCGTTGACAGTATGACCAAGGAATTGAACCTCTTTTAACCAAAATTCACACTTGGAGAATTTGGCGTAAAGACGTTCAGCACGAAGAAGTTCGAGGATAAGACGCAAGTGTTGTTTATGCTCTTCTTGTGTCTTGGAATAGATGAGAATATCGTCAATGAAAACGATCACGAAGCGGTCCAAATATGCTTTGCATACGCGGTTCATCAAGTCCATGAATACAGCAGGTGCGTTGGTCAACCCAAAGGGCATGACCACGAATTCGTAGTGACCATAACGTGTACGGAAGACGGTTTTAGCCACATCTTCTTCGAGAACTCGAAGTTGATGATACCCAGAACGAAGGTCGATTTTTAAAAAGCAGGTCGCGCCTTGCAACTGGTCGAAGAGATCATCGATGCGCGGAAGAGGGTATCGGTTCTTGATGGTAAGCTTGTTGAGCTCACGATAGTCAATACACATTCGGAATGACCCATCTTTCTTTTTGATGAATAAAACGGGAGCGCCCCAAGGAGAAGTACTAGGGCGTATAAAGCCTTTATCAAGAAGCTCTTGAAGTTGACTTGAGAGCTCTTGCATCTCGGAGGGTGCTAAACGATAAGGGGATTTAGCGACGGGCGTTGCGCCAGGCACTAAATCGATGCGAAAGTCGACAGAACGAGCAGGAGGCGGACCAGGAAGATCGTCAGGAAATACATCGGGAAAGTCACGTACAACGGGAACGTCGCTTATGCTTGGGCCTTTGTCCCTCTTTTCCATAATATGGGCGAGAAAGGCGAAGGTACCCTTGCGTAAGCACTTGTTTGCTTTGATACACGACATAAGCTTAAGGCCTTGAGAAGGCTTTTCACCATAGACGTGTAGGGAGTCACCGTTTGGAAGAGGTAGGCGAATAAACTTCTCAGAACAGACAACTTCAGCACGAACTCGCCTAAGCCAGTCCATACCTACTATGACGTCGAAACTACCCATTTGCATAGGTATGAGATCGATTGAAAACGTATGATCGTTAAGGATTAAAGAACAATTGGAGAGAACGGAATCAACAGCGACGGTTTTACCATTAGCGAATTCGACAACGAAAGATTTTGGCAACTTAGAGCGTTTACACTTGAGCAAAGACTCGAATTCTAACGATACGAAACTTTTATCGGCACCAGTATCAAATAGGCATGAGGCATAAATATGGTTAACAAGAAACGTACCAGTAATGACGTCGTTCGCGTTTTGAGCCTGGGCAGTAGTGAGAACAAAAGCTCGACCTCGAGCGGGTTGTAGAGCCTGTTGTTGTTGTGGCTGTGGTTGTGGCTGTCGAGGCTGTTGCGGTTGGTATCGTTGAGGGCAGTAGTTGGCCATATGGTTGGTATCACCACATGTGAAACATGCTCGCACAGGAGCGACTTGATTTGGAGCTAAAGGGGCTTGGTTTCCATAGGCCGGTGGTGGGTTGCGGCAGTATGGAGAAGTATGCCCATTTCGGCCACACTTGTCGCACTTTCGACATTGAGCGTTTGGATGGTGATGATACTTGCATTTACAACACTTAGGTTGCGTTCCAGTATAAACCTTGCGTGGAGTCTCATCGTTGGTAGAAGCAGGTACGGCTTGTAGGGGTTGTGGGTTTGGCGAAGTGACAACCGCATAATTTTGGCTTGAAGCCTTCCACTTCTTTCCCTGGTTTTTCTTGGACGATTGGGAGGGTAAGGGCTCGTCAGTAGTAGTGTCAATGGTAGCTTGGCGTGCACTCTTCGTTGAAGCCTTGTCAAAGGTTCCATGAAGAACACAGTTGTTGTTAAGTTCGGTGGCTATACGAAAAGCATCTTCAAGGGTTTGGGGGTTGGCAGAGGCAAGGTGGTTTGTCAGGGAAGGTGCAACACAATGAACGAATTTGGCTATTGACTTGGGGACGGTCTCAACTTGTCCAGGACAGAGGACACTGAGTTGTTTAAAACGCGTAATCAGGCCATCCATGTCACCCCCTTTCTGAGTAAGGTTCCAAAATTCTTTCTCCAATTTTTGGAGTTCGTGGGGAGGACAGAAGTGGTCTTTCATAAGTTGTTTGAAATCGCCCCAAGGCATAGCATGTGCAACCTCGTTTCCCCTCTTGTTGCGTTCTGTTGTCCACCATTCGAGTGCCTTTTCACGAAACACCCCAGTTGCATTCAAGGTTCTTAGTTCATCAGGGCAGCCACTTTGTAGGAAAGTAAGCTCGATTGCATCAATCCAGTTCATCATGGCGGTAGCGCCATTTTTTCCAGTAAACTCTAAGGGTTTACAAGCCATGAATTGCTTAAACTAGAAGGTCGATTTGGGTTTGTCTGCCTTTGAGTCGACAGAGCCATGTGGTGAATCGGAGTTTGTATGAATCTTGCTAACAATGTCGGGTAGGACCTTAGCAAATTGCTTGGCCATGAATCTCATGCAATCCTTTTGTGATATGGTGTTGGAAGTCGAACCCTTCTTTGACTTGGTTCTCTTTGACGCACCGTTGGACGACATCAAAAGATGGAAAGAGAAGGAAAGGATGAGACTTGGTCAAAATTTTAAAACAAGGTTTTTTGCATGTAAAAACAAGTAAGTGTTCATGTATCATGTAAAGTTCACATAAAGCATAAGTTTCCAACATGTATTCAACAAGTATAACACATATGATTGCGGAAGGGTATATAAATTTAGTTTGTTCACGAGGTTTATTATTGTTTTTGGTTGCGATGACGTGCGAAAAGAGTTTAAAAGTTTGAAATGAAGAACGTTCAAATATAAAATCACATATAAATTGAGATACATAAAAGAGAGGCTCAATAAAACATTGGATTGTTTCGGGTAGAGAAACGTCGACAATTCCAAAGTGGGTCGAAAGTCCTTTCGAATTAGAGAAAACGTGCTTTGGCCTATAGGTAAGATACTCTCGTCGAGAAGCGATTAACGGTATCTTACCCTTCCAGTTACTACACGTCTCTAATCGATCAAACAATCGGGACTTTGGCGAGATCGAAAATCGAGGAGTGGGACTTAATCGACAAGGTGCGGGTTTCACCCCTAACTTGAAGATTTCGTACCCTAAATGTGGTTGGTACTTGTCGGGTCAAAATAAAATTTCGACACTTTAACAAGGGTCCACTAGAGTTGAAAAGGAAATTACCATTAAGTTGTGGATTTCACTCCTAGCTTAATGGTGAAATTTCGTGCAAAAATAGTTCAAGGTAGAATGAGAGTCGTTTACCAAATTGTGGGTTTCACGCCTATTTTGGTAAAGTCGTCTCGTTTGTGTTACAAGAGTATACAAATAATCAAAAGTGTGTTTGTGTTAGCCTTAGGAAAGGCATGTAAATTTAACAACAAGAAGTGTAGCTAGGAAGCATGTAAGGTAGAATGCATAAGTTTTAAAGAACAAATAAGAGACAAAGTTCCTAAAACTATAGACTAGGGCAAAAGCATGGCAATTTTCCTAATTCCCTATAGTTATGGCTCTGATACCAATCTGTCACACCCCAACCAATGGCGGAAACATCGGGATGAGACGAAGTGTGAAGATTGCTCGAGACATCATAACACTATTGGTGACAATATTTAAATAATTCCCATTTCATTTCATAACCTCAAATTGTCAACATTACATAAACTCAAATAACAACAAGTTCCAAAAGTAATACATAACAACATAAGCAAAATTTGATACAACATATTAAACCTAAACGTCTATATGTGTATCTAGGCATCAACACTACTTCTTTTCATAGCATCGTCATCATCAACCTGTAACATGTTTAAAATACAATTCAATGCAAAAGCAATGGCGAGTATACAAGTTTGGTACGTACATAGCAAAAGATAAGTTTTAAACAATTCCTCATAGCAAGCATGTGATTCAAGATAAACAATAAATATGGCATGTGTCTAGCATATCAAACCAAGGAAACGCAACAGGCTCATGACATAACCTCAAGTTTACGGGCGGGTCGTTAATCCTATAGCGCTACATATGTCACGGTTTGGCTCGTACGAAGTTAATGATAAGTTCAACACATAAGAATCACCCAAGTTTAAAGTATCAAGCCATCACGTATACAAGCATGTTATAGGAATGTTCATGTGTTTAAGCAAAATGTTCATGTGTAGGGTTTTTGATAAGCAAACATGTTACACCCCAAAAGTGGTAAAAGTAAAAGGGGAAAATACGAGTATACTCACGGTGGTTGCAAGCTTTCCTACTTGAAATCCCGCGAGTGAGTTGGTGGATGGATTAGTTTGGAGCACCTAGTCCTTCTACATGAGGAAACATAGGTGTGTGAGTTTGGCGTTAACGGAAGATTATAAATTCAGAATTTAACATAGCATAAGTATAAAATATGATACGAAAAATAGTCATCTTTCACTTAGTAACCTTTGTATGACACTATGTAACCACTAGGGTTATTTTGTATTTCATGGGTAGTATACCCATTAGAATCATACCATGGTTTTAAAGTCTTAGATGATATTCTACTACTCTTAACATATAAACACAAGTTCAATATTAAAAGGTTCGAATGAGTGTATGTACATATTTAGGTTAAGTATTACATATTACTTAGTCCAATAATTCATGTAGGAGGTAGAAGATTAGAACCTTCATTTAGGCACCTCGAGTAGTCATGGATGTCAAGTATGGGGTAGGAAGAACTAGCTTCCGTTTAGGAACCCCTTGTATGTTCACCACTTCACTTGATGTAAAAACAACCAAGGAGGGTCACGAACTAGGATTTAGTACAATAATATAATCAATCTAATCTATAAGAAATCATCAAATCATGTGAGGATTGTATGTAGGACAACCCAAGTTGTTCCATAATCACTCATTCATCAAGATCTAAGCTTGACATGATTTGTGGGTTAAATACCCTAACAAAACAGAAAGTATTTGAGGTTTAATCCTCTGATTTCAAGTGTCTCAACCTTGTTTTTAAGCCTAACCAACCATAGAAGGGGTTGTAAGCATTGGGACATAGGTATGAGATGTGTTAGACACAAGTTTGTTGAAGTTTAAACAAGTTTGAAGAACATAAATCAAAAGAGAAAGTTTTTGGATCATTTCAGGGGATTTCCAGGTCTCATTTCTCCAAGGAGAAGTCAAGGAATCATACCCTATGATTATCCAAGCAAGTAGGAAGAAGAATCGGGTGATTTCGTTAAGAAATGAGTAAGTTATACTCACTTTAGTGCAAGTGTATGAATCTGCCCGAATTCTGAGTTTGCAACAGATTTAGAGAGTGAAATTGTGAGATGATTTGAGTTGTGAAAGTGTAAAATGGTGAGGAGAAGGTGTATATTTATAGTGGAAGAGTTTGAGTGTGATTGGAGGTGTTTAGAGGTGGCTAAATGGTGATTGGGGAGTGTTAGAATGATGGGATTCGTGCCAAATTCGCGTCTGATTGAAGCTGCTGTGTTTTTCTGCGAACATGAAGGCCATGCGGCCCGCATGAGATATCAAGTAAGCTGAAGCGGGCCGCCCGAGCATGCTTATTTGACATAAAGTTTCAAAAATTACACTTTAGCCCCCAGACTTGTTTATTTTGATGTTTTTAGGACTTTTATGGACCATTCTTGCCACAAAAGCATACTTTAAGATAAAACCAAGTATGAGGAGTATAAAACAAGTATAATTGAGTGTAAAAGTATCATAGTCGAGTGTCGTTTACGTTCAAAGCACGTATTATGCATAAGTTTCATGTATTTACAAGTTTAGCACGTAGTTTCCAAGAATTACGAATAAGTATCAATTGTTCCACGAAATTGAATGTATGAGCATATATAAAGTATGTGTAACATGTAATTAACAAAATACGAGTTTCATTCATGATCCAAGTCTCGGATTTTACAACGGTTACAAAGAAAGAACGATTACAAGAATACAAAGTTTCCAAAAATAGAATTACGAACAAAACTTTCTATAAATGGAAAGTACAAATAAGCGGGGCGTTACAGTCTCCCCTCCTTTTGGGAATTTCGTCCCGAAATTGAAGAAGACTTAGGAAACAGATGTGGATATTTTTCCTTCATATCACTCTCGAGTTCCCAAGTAAATTCAGCGCCACGTTTTCCTTCCCATCGAACCTTGACGATCGGAATTCGACTGCGCCTCAATTGCCTGGCTCCTCGGTCCATGATTTCGACCAGTTTTTCCACAAAATGAAGGGTTTCGTTGACTTGTAAGTCTTCTAGAGGAACATGTAGTCCTTCGTCAGCTAGACACCTCTTCAAGTTGGATACGTGGAAGACAGGGTGTACATTTTTGAGTTCTTCAGGCAGGTCTAGTTTATACGCAACCTTGCCAATCCTTTCGAGAATTTTGAAAGGACCAACGTAGCGAGCTGCGAGTTTCCCTTTCTTGCCAAATCGAACCACGCCCTTCCAAGGGGATACCTTGAGAAGCACGAAGTCCCCTGTCTCGAATTCCATTGGTTTGCGATCCTCATCGGCGTAGATCTTTTGTCGGTGTCTAGCTTTCAGTAAGTTGTCTCGAACCTGTAAAATCTTGTCCGTCGCCTCTTGTATGAGTTCGGGACCAGTGATTTGAGCGTCGCCAATCTCGTGCTAACAAATAGGCGAACGACACTTGCGACCATACAATGCTTCGAAAGGTGCCATTTTAATACTCGTGTGATAACTGTTATTGTACGAGAATTCGACCAAGGGCAAGTGTCTATCCCAGTTGCCACCAAAATCTATTATGCATGAACGAAGCATATCCTCTAAGGTTTGGATAGTACGCTCGGTTTGACCGTCTGTCTGAGGATGGAAGGCAGTGCTAAGGTTAAGCTCAGTACCCATAGCAGACTGAAAGGTTTGCCAAAGGCGAGACGTAAAACGAGCGTCACGATCGGAAATGATGTCAACGGGAATACCATGGCGGCAGATGATCTCATCAGTGTAGATTTGAGCCAATTTAGCGACTTTGAAATCTTCACGGATGGGAAGAAAGTGAGCCGACTTGGTTAATCGATCAACGATCACCCAAATACTGTCATGGCCAGAAGAAGTGCGGGGAAGCTTAGTGATAAAATCCATGGAAATGCTCTCCCATTTCCAGATAGGAATTCTTGGTTGTTCGAGTAATCCAGAGGGGCGTTGATGTTCAGCTTTCACCTTTGAACACGTGAGACATTTCGAGACGAAAGTGGCTATATCCTTCTTCATTCCAGGCCACCAATAGGACGTACGCATGTCATGGTACATCTTGTCGGCACCAGGGTGAATAGAATACTTCGTATTGTGTGCCTCCTTCATCAGGAACTTGCGAAGATTATTGCGATTAGGAATCCAGATACGATTGAGATAGTATAAAATACCATCAGGTTTGGACACGAGACTGTTTTCAGCACCACATTGCATCTCGTTGTAGAGGTTACCCTCGTTAACGGATGCATATTGAGCTTCACGTATGCGACTCTGAAGATCGTGGACGAGTTGGAAACAACGGATACTTTTGACATGAGTTTTACGACTGAGAGCGTCTGCTACCACGTTCGCTTTACCTGGGTGGTCTTTGATTTCACAGTCGTAGTCGTTTAATAGTTCCACCCAACGGCGTTGACGCATGTTCAGTTCTTTTTGATCGAAGATGTGTTGAAGGCTCCTATGGTCGGTGAAGACCACACACTTAGTACCATAGAGGTAGTGTCGCCAAATCTTCAACGCAAAAACAACTGCGCCAAGTTCAAGGTCGTGAGTAGTGTAATTCTTCTCATGTATTTTGAGTTGCCTTGACGCATAAGCGATGACCTTGTCTCGTTGCATAAGCACACAACCAAGACCAAGGCGGGAAGCATCGCAATATACGACAAAGTCGTCGTTTCCATCAGGAAGTGTAAGGATAGGAGCATTGCATAGCATGTCCTTGAGCGTTTGAAAAGACTCCTCTTGTTCGGGACCCCAAACAAAAGGCTTCTCTTTTTGAGTCAAGGAGGTCAAGGGGACGGTGATTTTCGAAAAGTTGGAGATGAAGCGACGATAGTAACCGGCAAGACCAAGAAACGAACGAATTTCAGATGGAGACTTAGGTGTGACCCAATTCTTCACAGCTTCGATCTTAGCGGGGTCGACGTGAATACCAAGTTCGTTGACAGTATGACCAAGGAATTGAACCTCTTTTAACCAAAATTCACACTTGGAGAATTTGGCGTAAAGATGTTCAGCACGAAGAAGTTCGAGGATAAGACGCAAGTGTTGTTTATGCTCTTCTTGTGTCTTGGAATAGATGAGAATATCGTCAATGAAAACGATCACGAAGCGGTCCAAATATGCTTTGCATACGCGGTTCATCAAGTCCATGAATACAGCAGGTGCGTTGGTCAACCCAAAGGGCATGACCACGAATTCGTAGTGACCATAACGTGTACGGAAGGCGGTTTTAGGCACATCTTCTTCGAGAACTCGAAGTTGATGATACCCAGAACGAAGGTCGATTTTTGAAAAGCAGGTCGCGCCTTGCAACTGGCCGAAGAGATCATCGATGCGCGGAAGAGGGTATCGGTTCTTGATGGTAAGCTTGTTGAGCTCACGATAGTCAATACACATTCGGAATGACCCATCTTTCTTTTTGACGAACAAAACGGGAGCGCCCCAAGGAGAAGTACTAGGGCGTATAAAGCCTTTATCAAGAAGCTCTTGTAGTTGACTTGAGAGCTCTTGCATCTCGGAGGGTGCTAAACGATAAGGGGATTTAGCGACGGGCGTTGCCAGTTTAACCATTTCAGCGACAGGCGTTGCCAGTTTAACCATTTCAAACTACCCGTTGGAAAAGTCAGAAAACGTCCGCTCCATCTTTTATTTATTAATAATATTACTAAGAGTAAATTACTGTTTTGGCCCTTGTGGTTTAGCCAGTTTAACCATTTCAGCCTAAAAAGGATCTTTTAACATATCAGACCCCGAGGTTGCATCTTATAACGGTTTTGGCCCATAATACTAACTTTATTATTTTTTTTGCAGTTAATTGTAAGGGTAATTAGGTAATTATATACCTTAGGGGTTGTTTTTTATAATTACAAAGTTCTTATAATATTTATGAGATTATTAACGCAATTACTCAAGTATTTTTTATTATTTGGTTATTTTCACGATTATTATTTAACAAAATATGTTTTATCTATACAAATAAATATGTATTTTCATTAAGCTTTTGTTTTATAAACGTCGTTTTAAAATCATTTGTTTTTTTAGCCTTTCTTTAAACCGTCTGTCGTTTTTAAAATTATTCATTTTTAAACCGCTTGTTTATTAAAATCGCTCTTTTTAAAGTTGTTTGTCTTTTAATGTTTTTCTTAAACGATTAATTTTATACCGTTCTTTTTAAAATCATTTTTTAAACTTTTTTAAACAATTCGTTTTTTTAGTCATTAATTTTTAAAAGCGTTTCTTTTTAAACCGTTAATTTTAGAACCGTTTTAGATATCGTTCATTTTTTAAACTTTGTATTTAGTTTACTTATAGCCGTTAGGGAAAAATAACTTCAGAAAATGAACGACTTCAAAAATCGAAGGAATTAAAAAACGGTCGATTTTAAACAAACGAGTGGTTTAAAAGAACGAGGATTAAAAAAATGATGTTTATAAAAAACAAAACCTTAAAAAAATAAGTTAACAAGTGTAAGTAACTAGAAAATGCACGCATTTAATAAACGAATGGTGAGAAAACTAATGAATTTTGAATAAATAAACGATACAAAGAAATAGAAAATTTGAAAAAGAAATATCCATTATAAAAAAGTTGGAAAAATGAACGATCTTTTGCAAACTTTTTATTAGAGTGTTTTTTTTTCAAATCATACATTTCTTTTGTTTTTTATACACGTCGTTTTGTAAAATTTAAATAATGAACGACCTAAAAGTGTGTAGTTTATAAGAGTTAAAAAAAATAATTGATTTAAAAAAATGGTATAAAATGATGTGTTTAAAAAACTTCAAAATACAAACGACATTAAAAAGAATGATTTTAAAAAACAAATGGTTTAAAAAGGAACAATTTTAAAAACGATAAATGGTTTAAACAAAATGTAAAATAACAAATTATTTTTTAAAACGACTTTTATAAAAATAAACGATTAATGAAAATACATATTTATTTGTATATTTAAAACGTATTTTGTTAAATAATAATCGTGAAAATAACGAAATAATTAAAAAAAACCTTGAATAATTGCATTAATAATCTCTTAAATATTAAAAGAACTTTGTAATTATCAAAAATAGCCCCTAAGGTATATAATGACCTAATTACCCTTACAGTTAACTGCAAAAAATAACCAAGTTAGTGTCAGGGGCCAAAACCGTTATAAAATACAACCTCAGATATGTTAAAATATTCCTTTTGGGCTGAAATGGTTAAACTGGTTAAACTACAGGGGCCAAAACAGTAATTTACTCTATTACTAAATAATACTAGATAAATATCTGACTAATATTATGAATATATAAAAACTCTTTAAAATATAAATTAAATAATGAAATAATGAAACAAATGATATAATAAGTATCTATAAAAATCCATAGCAATCTTGAAAACACACGAATATAATATCTGAAAGTTAGTTAAATTAATATATCATGATATGTAGCATAATCAAGAAAAACTGTTTAAAAATAACTACAACTAATTTAATATTTTTTGTAGTAAAATCGTAAAAATGTATAATTTACGATCAATTAGTTGGCACATTTTGAGACGATGCGATTAAACCACGACGTCTCTATTTTATTTGTGTATCTATGTGCTTAGGAAACACTTTAGTTCCGATGAGATACAGTCTTTTATTATTATTGTTAATGGTTTTATATTTTTTAATCCCATATATTTAAAATTACAAAAATTAAAACTAAGTTTTATACATTAATATCTTAATAATAATTTATTTACACATTACCAACTATTATTATACCTATTGAATTTTTAATTATTTAAGATTTTGAGCAACTTCTATCGTGCTAAATTATTTATCATTTCTTAAAAAATTATATATAAATATTTACTTATAAAAAAATAAATAGATTTTATGTTAATTAAGAGATATAATTAAAAGATGAAAATAAAAAAAGTAGATTTTGTAAAATTGATTTAAACTTAAAAAAAATTAGGTGTTAGTACCCAAATGTGTTACATTGATAAAATTAAAAAAATGGAAGGGTATTTTAGTCATTATATTGATAATTTTGGTGTTAATACCCAAAGCTGTTACAAAATTGAAACCATAAAACCTAAACATGTTAAACCACAGGGTCCATATGTGTAATTAACTCTACTCATAATAAATTATTACTCGGCTAAGTGGGGGAATGTTAGATTAAATATATATTGTGTATATAATCATGTAGTCATTATAGTCATTTTTATATTTTAGTGGATCAAAATAATAATAATAATTATACCTTATTAATATTAGTTGGTAATTTTTGATGAACCGTATTACCCTTAGTAACTAATAAAGGTTTCTCATTTGGTGTATTTAAGGAGATAACTACAGAGAGTTAAAGGTTAGACACTAATCATAACATCATAATTTTGACCTCCTCTATCTCCCTTATTTAGGACATCTCATCTCTTGAAGTCTTAAATCCCATCAATCATATACACCCTAAACGGGAACTCGATCAAGCTAACTATCATGTCGAAATCCATGGCTGCATTAGTTTCTGGATTATCTATTGGCCCGCTTTTACATGTTTTCAATTATGTGCTTACAGAACTGTTCAACATAATTGCTACACAAATAGTCAGTAGATTATTTTTGTATCTTACTTGATATATATGCAAAATGAAAAAAAGTTGAAGATACAACATATAATGGTGCAAATACTTTAACAAGGGAAGAATATAATGACGGTTAATAACAGTTTAATTTTTCATTCTTCTGTTCTTCGATACAATGGAATATGTTATTTGAAGATGCCTACTAATGTCACTTACCAAAAGAGAAACGCATCCCATCTTAAATAAATCTTCTTTATTTGCTAAAGATGCGTATATATGTAGACCTAAAAAGATCCACCATGAGGGGGAATTGTAGACCAACAAAACAAGCAATTGGAATGAAAGCTAATCCACATATCGGGGCAAGCAACACTTGTTTTTCACCACAAAAGACAAGGAACAAGGTTGCGCCAAAGGCTACTAACATCGCTGTTGTAGAAAGTAACAAGGAGAACAGACCCATAAACAATCTCCTTGGCAAACTGACTAGAAAGTCTTTCTCAGCAAAACGTGCTGTTAGGATCGACAAGAACACTAGTAGTGCGGTAGTGGATGCGAATAGTGAAATTGCATTGGAAATGGCGAAGACAGTGAATGCACTTTGCTTTTTAAGCAATGGGGTCCCCTTTTCTTGATGGCTTCCACCTGGGACAGTAATTGCAGCTGCAAATACTATTGTTGTAATAAGTGCAGCAGTGATGCTACATGACTTTGCTGTGGTTTTCATCCACTGTTCCCCTTTCTTGACTAAGTCCTTGTGTTCCCTTGTGAAAACCATATCTGGAGTCTCCTCAAAAATGTTTTCTTGAGTAATATACGTAGGAAACACAAGTTTCTTCACTTCCTAAGAAATAGTTTAACTTGGTTAGATTGCTAAAAAAACATAACTTAATAATTCATATATGATTAGTAGTAGTAAGTAGATACCTCACGCCATTGAAGTTCTCGTTGTAGTTGTAATGCTGCACCTGTTCTCTGATTAAGTACCCTTGACGGCGCCAATTTTCCAGCCAAGTGCAAGATATTGTTTTTAGAAGAATCTACAAAGGTTCTATATAGATTTTTACGCTCCCCAATGTCAATGTCATTGATAAGGTTGTAGATTTTTTCGGAACGGTTTATTATTGTCAACTGAATAATATCGTACCCACTTTTATCTGTACTTTGAATTGCTTCAGGTGCCCTTAATAAAATCTCTTTAACAAATTTATCAGCGTTTTGACATGCAGCCTCAAGAATTGGTCGGGTATAATAGGGGTGATGAGTACCAGAGTAATCCAACTTGTCTATTTCATCACATACCAATCCTAGAACCTTCTTTGCTTCCTTAAATTCCTTCCTTTTTGCTTCATCAAGAAAAAAATATTAGTTAAAGTGATTATCAATTTGGAAGGAGTTATTTTATTCCATACTCTTACCTAGTAGATTAATTAACCTCCACAAGCTTATACAAATCACAAATAATGCGAAACACAAGCCCAAGATGAAAGATATTCCATCTGGAACAATGGCTAATACTGAACAAGCACAAAAAAATATTATTAGAAAATACAACTTACTTTTAGTCAAACATACACACTTAATTCCTAAGTTGTGTTTACCTATAAAGAAAATAGAAAGCAGCACGTGGACGAAGATAGATGCTTCCCCACTCGGAAATGTTTTAGCTATAGCTATGAGGACGTCGTCACTTTTTGAAGCAAACTCGGGAAATATTTGCACCAGCTCAGATGCTAAAGCTACAAATATAAACAAATAAATGTACCTGTTCAAAGAAGTGCCTCTGTGTGCCATAGTATTTATCTTACAAATTGTCTACTTACTGTATTCTTTTGCAGAAACGGCACTAACAAGAAGGTCGACCACAATTTTGGTGTCAGCAAAGGAAGATTGCAACTCGGTTTTGCCATCATCACCGAAGGCTTTCAACAGATATCCAATGGTATCAAGATGCAAGTTCTGGTAAGCTTTATGCAGTGGTTGTTCACCTTTATGATTTTCAATTCGCAACAAATCGCTATTCTTTTTAACCAGGAGCTCTGCTGCATTCGTGTTCCCAACAATAGCAGCAATGTGAAGCGCTGTGCTTCCATCAGAGTCTCTCTTTTGAAGCACTTGTTCATCGTTTATATAATAGGACATCAAACTCTCCACCAAAGGATTAGGACCTCTTCCAACCGCAATGTGAAGTATGGTGCTACCATCACTATTGATTGCCTCTGTAGCTAGGCCTTTATCCTTTTTTAGCATGGATTTTACTTTTGACCAATCCCCCTTTGTAGTAGCTTCACGTAACCTCTTCTTGTTTTCACTGTTTTGCGTATCTTCATTTGTAGTTTCGGTTTCTGTTCGAAAAATGTCTCCACCCACAATTACTTCTATAGGATTTGCACCTTGGTCTGTTGTGTTTGTTTCTGCCTCTGATTCTTTTGGAGTTAAATCTGTACACCATTTTTGATTTTTATTTCAATTAGTGATTATGTATGAAGATATTTTAGACATGCACAATTTTATGCATGGTTAGATAAGTTTCACAGATACGGTTATTGACCCTCCAATCCCAAATCAATCACAAGAAGGGTAGCAAGCAACTATCAGCGTTTGCGGATAAATGATAATGCAGCATGTGTACCAACAATGACTATCGGACGTTGGCTAGTACAACTCCAAATCTTTGAGACGAAACATTGGTACATGTCTGTCCACAACAACGTAGGACTGGACCTTGCAACAATACTACATTCCCAAGACAAGAAAAGATGATAAAAATAGTTGGAGGATGACGATTACGAGGGAGGATTTGAAGGCTCTCATGGGCCCTGTGTGAATGGGCCAAAACTAAATCGGCTTTATTCTTCAAACTAGTATCAAGCCCCTGCGTTGCAGCGGTTGTCATAAAACTGCATTAAGTAGTAGCAATACTATACCATTGTCAGCAACAACCAACACCAGAAAATCTCGTAAAAACAAAATAAATAGAAACGGGAAAAAAATAACCCCGAGCGAAAAGCAGGCGTAAAATCTTTGAATCACGCACGCTCGTTGCTGAGAAATTAAACCGAAACGTAAAACATAAAAAAAATAACTAAGTCCATCCAGGATCCGCGTGTTGGACGAACTTGTCAAACGTAGAAAAATAGATGTGACGCGACGGATCAGTCAAACGGGAAAAATATACGAAAAAATGTTGAACCCCACACACACGTTGCGTTGCGTTGCGTTAACTCACAAAATTTAGAACGAAAAACTTGGGTAAGATGAAAAGTATGGTGGACCAAAATTGAAATTAATAAAAAGTTAGGATTAAATTGGAAAAAATTAAAAACTTTAGGTTAAAAGTAAAAAAAACAAAGGGTCTAAATTGCAAAATTGAAGTTATTTATTAATTTTAGATAAAGATAAGGATAAAAATAAGTGAGATTTATATATTTGCTATTAATTAATATTAATATTAAAAGAAATTTATTAAACAAATATAAATAAAATTTATGAGATTGAAGGAACGAATCACATGTGTCATTATTTTGAGTCTTTTATTATAAGTTAGATAAAACAAAACAGTAAAAGAATGTTTTTTAAATTAATAAGTTGATAAAGAAATTAATATTATTATATGAGTTAAATGCTTGGTTAGTCCCTGTGGTTTGCAAATATTGCAGACTTAACCCATCAGAAGAAATAAGAAATCTGATTTGTACTTGACACTTCATTATTATCTAAACTGGTCTAGTCTCTACTAGAGGGATACCAAATGCTATCCCTACTCTACTAGCAATAATCTCAAAGATTCAAACCAATCCCTTTCACCCCAACAACTTTCCACCACAACATTAACTTCTCTTACATATCTATTCATACTCATTCCAACAAAACCAATAAATAAAAGCTAATACCCTGTTCTAAGAATCAATGTTCTAAGAATCAACAAAAAAAGTATACTGGTCTTACCAAGAAGAGTTAAATGCTTGGTTGGTCCCAATGGTTTACTAATTACACGCGTGGTCCTCAAACTTGTCAAAAATGCACTCGGTTGGTCCCTAGCCCTAACATCAGTTAAATTTCTCAGTTAAGTCCATGTTAAATGACCAAATTACCCTCAACAATTAAAAAAACAAAAATAAAAATAAGAAACAAAAGGAGATCGCCCACCCATCATCATCTTCTTCTTCAACCTCTCTCTCCCTCAAAATCCAGTAACCACCATCAGCCATCATCTTTGGACTTTGGGCCACCACAACCACCACCTCCGAACACCAACGTTCACCGCTGTGAACCATCACCTGAAACAAGCACCGCGAACCAATACCGTCTTCATCTTCTCTCTATTGGTTACAAAACTTAAACCCAAAACACGTCTCCACCAAGCAACCACATTGCCGCATCACCGCTGTCTGTTCGCCGGAACCCACCACAACCCCATCCAAACCATCAACCACCAAGAGAACTCAATTCGATTAGCCCCCTTTCACTTCATACTCACTATTACCTAATTATTATTATTATTATTATTATTAACCATCTTGTTCGATTCAATCAACAGATAAGGTCATGCTGAGCAGCAGCGACTCTGGGGGAACCGTTTACTGGTTTCGAAACGAAGAACACACGAAACCCACATCGAATTTCAAAGGAATTGTTGTGATTTTCACTTGGGGTTCGGTTCAAGGCTCTCAATTGAAGGATTATGTTAATCTTTATTTGTCTTGCGGGTGGAATTCTCTCGTTGTTGTTTCCGATATTCTGAATCCGTAAGTTCTGTTTTGACATAAATCATAAGTTTTTATCTGTAATATGTAAAGGGGTTTTTGTGCTTTGATGATATAAAGATTCTTGGGGTGTAAAGATAGATGCTTTGGTTGTGGATGTTGCGGATTTTGATTTGAATGTTTATGGGTATAAAGGATATGTGCAGATACATTCAAAGAATACTAATGGTGCTCACAGGTGAGAGAAAGAGAGAGGTGAAGAAGAAGATGGGGTGGGCCCCTCTTATATTTTTTACTTTTAATTGTTGAGGGTAATTTGGTCATTTAACATGGACTTAACTGAGAAATTTAACTGATGTTAGGGCTAGGGACCAACCGAGTGCATTTTTGACAAGTTTGGGGACCAGGCGTGTAATTAGTAAACCATTGGGACCAAGTCTGCAATTTTTGCAAACCACAGGGACCAACCAAGCATTTAACTCTACCAAGAACTTAAAAAAGAAATGAAGTTTATAAACCCACAAGGGAAAACCGGTGAAGTTAATTTGTAAGAATACTATTAAAAGACCACAATTAATTAAGTTGTAGCTGATCAAACGAAGATGCTATCATGTATAATAAGTTTTGGGTGGACAAATAAATAGTACATACCTTCTTGTAGACGTACAGCAGTATCACAAATGGTTTGTAGTTTTTCCCAAACAGCTTTAGCGGAACCGAGATTGTGGACATCTGCAAGTAAATCCTCACTAATAGAACCCATGATCCAACCTCTCTGTGCTAGAACATCTTGGGCCGACAAATATGGGATCAACTATGCCACCCATATTGTTGCTGTCCAGCAGGCAAAGCATTTGTGACTTCCAAACATGATAGTTGTTGCGGCCTGAAAGTTTGATGGAAACAAAGTTGGATACATTTGTATTTGATGCATATAAATACTCAAAGTCTTGTATTCGTGCTGAAGCACTCAGAAGAGCGCTTGAGGACTCCCCCATTTGGATAGATCGGTAAGCAAGTTTGTAGAGAAAGGGAAAGGGTGAGAAGCAAGAGGATTGTGTTTGATATATTTGATCAACTCATTTATGTGTGTGGGGGTGGGAGTGAGGAAGCACCGTAGCAGCCACAGTTTCAAAAGTTGATTTGACGGACGGTTTGAATATGTGAATCCTTCTTTGTCTCAATGAATATGAGACTAGAAGGAGTGGGGGCCGGCTAGGACCGGCGCCGGTCCCCCACACCGCCCCCCTCCATCCCACCCGTCTTCACCAGCAAACCCAAGCCGGGCTTGCCGGGCCACCTTTGAAGATATAGCCGTTAATAACGGCTAGTTTTATAAAAAAAAAAAAAAAAAAAAAAAAAAAAAAAAAAAAAAACCTTTTTCAATTTAAATATATACCCATTCTTTATACCATTTCTTCAATATTTCACCCATTCTTCTCCCATTCTCATCCATTTTTATAAAAAAACACTCCCATTTTTATACCAATCTTTTATAAAAAAATATCTCTTCATCCACAATGGCATCTAATCCTTGGTGGTCCGGCTCTTCTTCGGATGAAGAGGAGATGTTTTTCGCAAGCGCTATGGTACAGGCGGCGCAGATTCTTTTGGAAGAGGAAGAGGATTCGTCTGAAAACGTTATTACCAGACGAATATATGTTAACAGAAACCGCGAAGGAGCGCACGAGAACTTGGTTAACGATTATTTTTCGGAAGCACCCCTTTACAACGCCGACACTTTCAAACGAAGGTTCCGAACGAGTCGCCGTTTATTCACACGGATTGCTGATGATTTGGCGGGGCTAGACCCGTTTTTCACTCAACGACCCGATGCTCGGAATTATGAAGGGTTCACCACGTTACAAAAGTTTACTGCGGCCATTCGCCAACTGGCGTACGGGACAGTGGCCGACGCGTTGGACGAGTACTTACAGATGTCCTCAAGAACCGCGCGGGAATGTTTGTATCGGTTTTGCCATAATGTGGTGAAACTGTATAGCAAAAAATATTTGCGGAAACCAAACGCGTATGATGTTCAACAGTTGTACCAAGCTCATGAAGCAAGGCACGGGTTTCCGGGAATGCTTGGTAGCATTGATTGTATGCATTGGGCGTGGCATAACTGCCCGACTGGGTGGCGAGGCCAATACACGCGAGGTGATCACGGCTATCCAACCTTAATACTTGAGGCCGTGGCGTCACAAGATTTGTGGATCTGGCATTCTTTCTTTGGGCTCCCTGGTTCACTCAACGACCTCAACGTGCTGTACCAATCGACGATCTTTAGCGATGTCATTAATGGAATCGGTCCGGACACCCGTTTTACAGTTTCAGGGGTTGAATATAGACGCGGGTATTATCTTGCTGACGGAATATATCCGTCTTGGTCTACAATTGTCAAGACTATTTCATATCCTGAAGACGAAAAAAGGAAAAAATTCGCCAAGCGTCAAGAAGGTGCAAGAAAAGACATCGAACGTTGTTTTGGTGTTTTAAAAAAAAAATGGGCCGTCCTTGATCAACCGGCACGTGCGTTCACACCGAAGCGGTTGCGCCTGATTATGTACGCTTGCATTTTGCTCCATAACATGATTATTGAAGACGAAGGTCGGGCGATTTGTGAGTATGATGAGAATGCATCTTACGGGAATATTGTCCCGGTAGATCCGACGCAACAGGATTTAAACTCATTCGCGCTAACCAACGACTTCACGCATATAAACCTTCAACAGGATTTGGTAGAACATATTTGGAACAACGTTAACGTAGCGGACGGTGCCGAAGACGAAGACGAGTAGTTTAGTTTTTTTTTAGGAAATGTAATATTTTTTTATTTTTCGGAAATCTATTTTTTTTTTTTTAGGAAATGTAATTTTTTTTTATGTTATGAAATGAATTTATTTATGTTGTATTTGTTAATTTTTATAAAGTTTTTATTAAGTTAATAAAGTAAAACTTAGAAAATTATAAAATAATGAGGTGGGGTAGCCCCATCCTCCATCCCCCTCAATTATGAAGGAGACCCATCCCCCACGAGCCGCCTACGTGGCGCTTACGTGGAGGCTCATCCCCGTGGGGATGAGCCTAACCACTCCTTCTAGTCTGACCCCTGTCTAGATAGGAATAAGATCAAATACAAACACTTAAATTTGTAAGAACCGTAATAACTAACACATAATTGACAAGTGTCTATTAATAAAAAATTAGTTTAGGGGTAATTTAGACCTTTTGACCATATTTATTTATAACTAATTAAAAATAAGAAAAATTACAAGTTTTGTCCTTTATCTTTAGGGTACTTTACAGGCGGTGTCCTTTTTTTCAAAACTTTACAGGCGGTGTCCTTTATAGGGAATTTTGTTGCAAGTTTTGTCCTTTGAGCCTAACCTAGTTAGATTTTTTTGTTAAATCTGATTACCCAAGGGTATTTTAGTCTTTTTACTTATTTAAAGGACAAAACTTGTAATTTATTCTTTAAAAAATATTTCAAAAAAAATATTATATATATATATATATATATATATATATATATATATATATGTATAACAATAGATATTTATCTCTCCTCCCTCCCCCTCTCTCCCTTCACCCACCACCACCGTCTTCACCAACACCACCATATGCCGCCGCCACCACCACTGTCTTCACCATCACAAAATTCTCTAACCAGATATCTGATCATCCACCACCACTACCATTACTACCATCACCACCACTCTCTATCTCTAATAATAACAGCAATAATCAAACCATAAATACCAAGCACACCAGCCATAACAACCGGCACAATCGACTTCATCACCAGCTCCAGCCTCATCACCCCCATCGACGCCACACCTACACCACTCTTAGCAGTCCCATATGCTGCCCCCATACCTATCCAATTCACAAATCCATCAATCAATCAAAGACCTAATTTCAATTCCTCCAGATCCACAATTTCAATATCAACAATTGTATAGTTTCTAATCAAACGTATCAAAAACATCATAAATTAGGGTTTTCAGGGATTACAATCGGTCGTCCTGATGTTGTATATCCAATTCGTTGATGAAATCGGGCAGTTAATTAATGAAGTAGATAGTAAATAAAAAAAGTGATAACTAGGGTTCGGGTTTGATGGGACGTACAAGAGAAGACGAGGGCGGCAGCAGCGCCGAGGAAACCGAAGAAGGGGGCGGTTTCATCACCGTTGAATCCTGAACCTGAAGAAGGGGGCGGTTTCGTCTGTTGGGTGGACGGTGGTGGCTGGGTGTTTGTGGGTGTTTGGTTAGGGTTGGGGTGGGCGGCGACGAAGTGGTTGTGGTGGTGGTGGGAGGATGGAGGACGGTGGCAGATGGTGTGGTGGGTTAATGGTGGTGATGATCGGTTGATGGTGTTTGAGGTGGGAGGTGATGATGATAAGATCTGAATGGTGGTGTATATACAGATGATAATAATAATAATAATAAATCTTAAAACTGTTTTGTTTTAGGAAAAATTACAAGTTTTGGCCTTTAAATAAGTAAAAAGACTAAAATACCCTTGGGTAATCAGATTTAACAAAAAAAATCTAACTAGGTTAGGCTCAAAGGACAAAACTTGCAACAAAATTCCCTATAAAGGACACCGCCTGTAAAGTTTTGAAAAAAAAGACACCGCCTGTAAAGTGCCCTAAAGATAAATGACAAAACTTGTAATTTTTCCTTAAAAATAATTACAAAAAACTATAATCAGCACAACACTATATAAGAGTGAATTTCAAGGATTGTCCTTTATCTTTATACCCATTTTCAGGCGATGTCCTTTATGTTCAAAATTGACGAGTTTTGTCCTTTATGTTTTCAAATCATACACGTTTTGTCCTTTAGGCCTAACCCAGTTAGTTTTTTCAGTTAATTTGGTCATGTGTTTTGCACATGAGGGCATTTTTGTCAATTCAAATGTGGTCTCTTCCACCCATCACTACCTGGACTTGTATTTTGACTTTTGAATTGACAAAAATGCCCTCATGTGCAAAGCACATGACCAAATTTAACTGAAAAAACTAACTGGGTTAAGCCTAAAGAACAAAACGTGTATGATTTGAAAACATAAAGGACAAAACTCGTCAATTTTGAACATAAAGGACATCGCCTGAAAATGGATATAAAGATAAAGGACAATCCTTGAAATTCGCTCACTATATAATTAGCATAACATCCTTAATCGTTCTCCATTATCAGCACATCGTCCTCAATCGTTCTTCATTATCAACATAAACAACATTAGCACAACATCCTTAATCGTTCTCCATTATTAGCACACCAAATGTGCTGATTATATCTATTTTTGGTATTTGTTTTTATTATTTTTGTAATTAACATCAGCACGTTATCAGCACAATTATAAAACACCTTTTGTTAACTTTTTTTTAAAATCACTTTTATAAATACAAAAAAGGTATAACAATATCGTACTCATATTAAAGATAAAAAAATACTTGATTTTATTGTATATTTCTTTTTTAAAAATAATGAAGTATATAAAAGTTATTTTAGTTTAAAAAACCTTGGTGGAATTTGTATTTAATGGAAATGGTCAAATGACTAGCAATTTTACAAAATTACCCCTAACTTGTTAGTACTAATTTTTAATTATAAGGGTTTTATTTATAATCAACACCAACCATTGATTTAAATTATCAATGGCTCAGATCTGTTCTTACGGTTCTTATAGTTAACACTATTTGTACAGGATCTCAACTCCCTATCTATAATCTATATTTTTATATTTTTTGAACGACAAAAATCTCATCGCATTTGTCATTTTCAATCACTTGAGGAATACATTATTTTAGAGTAAACTACAAAAATGGTCCATGAGGTCTGATAACCTTTTCATTTTAGTTCAAAACTCAAATCTTTTGAATTTGGGTCTATGTGTTTTCAATTTTGTTGTCATTTTCATTCAAAAGCAAAATCTGGTCAGATTTTTCAGTTAACATCCATTTTTTTTCTTTTTCCTCCCCTTTAATGAAGGGTAAAATTGTCATATTTTTTTAATTTATTATAATAAAACGTTAAAAGACTAGTTTGCCCTTTATTAAAAGGAGGAAAAAGACAAAAAAAAATTTGAATGTTAACTGAAAAATCTGAACATATTTTGATTTTGGATGAAAATGGCAACAAAATTGAAACCACGGGGACCCAGATTCAAAAGGTTTGAGTTTTGGAAAAAAGTGGCAAAAGTGACCAAATCTCAGAGATCATTTTGACAGTTTACTCCATTATTTTATCATCTGATTTTCCTCTATAATTTATAATCTATAATACAGTACAAAGTTTATGATCAAATACAAAGACTCTTAAAAATAAGAATTGTACAAAAGCTCCTATAAATAAACTCACTACAACACCACCCAAAACCTAAACACCCCCCCCCCCCCACCGAAAAAAAAAATTTAGACAAAAAGTATCGATTTTAAAAAAAAAAAATTGTGTGTTTTTTATATTTTTTAGCATTTAGTTGTGGGGTTTAGTTATTAGCATTTAGCAGGGGTTTTTTTTTTATTTTTTAGTATTTAGTTGTGGGGTTTAGTTATTAGCATTTAGCAGGATTTTTTTTAGGTTTTTGGGGGGTGGGGGTTTTGGTTTTTGGGTGGTGGTGGGTGGGGTGGGTGTTTAGGTTTTAGGTGGTGGTATAGTGAGTTTATGTTTTAGGTTCTTGGACACTTGTCACTCTATAATGTCTTCTTACACTTCTTATTTTTGAATCCCTTTGTATTATAACTCAACCCTACATTACAACTCATTTTAGTTGGACAATGTGATAATTAAAAAAAAAATGGTTGTTACAACTTTTGAAATATAGGGTTCAAGTGCTTTATACAATAGTTCCTAGTTTGCCCCATTTAATAAACATCTCCTAATTAATACATTATTTAATTAGTGGCAGACCCACAAAATTTTTGCATGGGGCGCAAATTTTTTAAAGGTCGTTTGTCTATTGCTATATAATATTTTTTTCTAATTTGCGTCGGCTCAGGACGAGTTGGGTCATATTGGCGGAAAAATTAATACCATGATTCTCATTCAAGCCAATAATTCAATAACATCTCAATATCACTTATTCGCTCACAATCTAAGTCTTTAACATGGATTTCATATAATCATATTGGTGATTAGACTCAATTATAACTTATAACTCATAAATATATTCAATGTTCTAAACTTCTAATACGTATTAACTAACAATACTACACAATAATTGTAACACCTCGTAAAATTGTGTCCAGTAATGTACTGACACGTGTCCCTATTCCTAATTGTGCCTAATATTAGCTAGGAGGGACTAATTTTGCCAATTATGGAAAGTATGAATGTGAAGGGACTAAAGGTGTCAACATAGTGAAACTATGCCCTCTGAGTGACCCTTTACGGTGTCCGTATTCTCAAATGAGCCACTTGTTGGATGAGAGGAACCGTTTGTGAATTTATATGAAAGTTTGATATTTAGAGGACTAAAGGCGTCAACATGTTAATTTATACCTCTGAGTGACCCTTTAATGAACCGGGAGCTTGATTATGTTTGGTCATACTCTTGGGTGTGCCAAACATTGGACAAGAGGGGCTATTTATGTCATTTATAATAATGTATATAAGTATGGAAGTTGGAGGGACCTTAAGTGTCAAAGCTCAAAAGTTGTTTTGTGGTCCGAGGTCCTTTACGGACCGCAAAGGACCAGTCTCTACGGTCCGTAAAACCTGCACAGCGACCAGTTTTGGCTTGTTGCCCATACAAAGTTGCCATACACCTCAAATTCGTTACAAGGGGCTGCATGGTGGTTTAGGACAGGTACCTAGACACTTGTTCTCATCTCTAACACCTCCATTACACCTGGAATCATCAGATTAAATCTCCAAACACTATAAATAAATGCCTTGGTCATTCACAAGAACTTGCACCTTTTTGTTTTCACTCCTCTCATCTATTCTGGAGATTCCCAACTGAAGGGAGCTTCCATATTAGTCCTTTTTCATCAGAGGTTCACTGGTAAGTGATCTTTTCACTTGAATTTTCGTTTATTAGGCTTTTAAAGCCAAAATTCAAACATTTTCGATAAATGCTTTGACTTTCGGTTTAGACCTTAATGGTCCAGCCATTGTTCGAGACGAACATGGCTACGTGATTGTAATTAGGTATGTGTTAATCCCTAAAAAAGGCACCTCCTGAAAATCATGTTTACTAGATCAATTGACAGGTCAAAGTTTAATGCTTTAAAAAGTCAAACGGGTCAGATTTTATAAATGTTATAATCTGAGTTTATATATGTTCTAAAACATGTTTTAACACTTAAACAAGTTGGTAATAATTATTAGAACATGTGTAAACATGTTTGGCTCGTCAATTCCAGTTTTAATGTCGGTTCGCAACCAAAAGTCGCAAAGTTTGACTTCTGCTTTGACTTTCGATTCTGACCCGATTTAGAAAAGTTTGCTACTAATTTAAGGTTGCATTATGATCGTAATTTAATGTAGCATAACCCTCTGAGGTTATATTATATGATCATAATCATATTCTGAGTTTTTGTACAAGTTTCGTTATTGTGCCATACTTTGACCAAATTGCCCTTTTTATAAGAAATAAGGTTTTAATCAATAAAGAACTTGCAAATGGTTTACCTACTGATATGTTAATGTAATTAACATATTTTGATGTTATTAAACTGATCATAAACTGAGTTTACATAAAAGATCGTAAATTATGTTTTAAAATGACCAAAGTGCCCTTTCGGCACATAAAATGGTTTTAAACATAATTTATCATATCAAACTTATTATCTACTGATATAATATCATAACCAACATATTTTGGGATATCAAATCTGTTCACAACCTCAATTTTGATTAAAGATCGTAATTTACGTCATTTAATGACCAAAACGCCCTTTTGGCGCATAGTATGGTTTTAAACCATAACTATCAATAAAAATTGTTACCTACAGATATTATAACTTATTTACAATGTTTTCACACTAGGTACATGATCTTAACTCAGCTTTATAAACAAGTTCTCAAACTATGTACATATTGACCAAAATGCCCCTTTGATGCATAGTTTGGTCTTAAACCATAAAATTCACATATGTTTGATTACTTACTGATATTATATCAAAAATAAAGTATTTTTACAGAATGATAATGTTTATAACATCATTTTATACACAAGTTCCTTTAATACGTCGCTTAATGACCAAATTGCCCTTATGAGGCATATTTTGATTTTAAAACCTTAACGGGCATATAAGTTGATATCCTACTGATATTACAAATTATTTAAAGTATATTGGCATATAGAAATTATTCATGATTCGCCCGGTTACTTGATATCACTTACACACATACGGTTAGGCTTTTGTAACTAGTTTACATAAGTTTATCGAAACGAGTCAAACCTTATCATTTTTAACTTCAAATTCCAGAATGTTATTTGTTTACCCATATTATACAAGTCTTAGAGAGTGTTTAGGATTACGTTTTGAAGTGATTATTTGATTATTGTGTTTGTAAAACATAAATAATCTAAAAAAGTGTTTGGATGAAAAAGTGATTATCTGCCTCCAAAACGCAGTTTTGGAGAAGCATCTACCTACATGATTTTTCAAAACACAGTTTTGAAAACGCAAAATCTATTTTGAAAACGCAACACCAAACACCCCCTTAGTACTTGTTGGGTTTAAACTACATTCGATTCCGGTTATCGCTTAATCAAGCGTATTGTACCGTTTTTTATATTTTAAGTTAACTGGTCCAAGTCTATGACTTAAATAGGATCTGTTAGCATTCTAATTGGTTATTTTTACCATCATTCCAGACTAGGGCCTTCCAGTAAATTGTTACCTACCTTAGTCAATTGATTAACGGTTGAGTTATTTATAAATCTTGCATTTTAAGACGAGTGTTAGATCAAGTAAATACTCTTAACCTATTTTCCCTATACGGGCTTGGGATACGGTAAATTATTACTGCTTGGTCGGGTGTGGGATCATATGTCGGATTGTGGCTACAAAATCTTCATAACCCGTTTTAATCTGCTTTGTTTGATAACTTAAACATTGGGGTTTAATGCAACCGTGTCCTGGATATCCTTGGCTCGTTTAAGTTACTAATGGCCACGACCAAGCATGGGGTGTAGGCATACACCCGACAGATGCTTAATGCTATATTAAAAATGTTTTCTTACCCACAAGTTGGGGATAACTCCTTTGTGGGTTTAAGTGGTGTGTCGGTTAATCATGTCTTGGTGTTTAGTACTGGCTCCATATGTATTAACAGGCAAGTAAAACTGTATACAAGATCATTCTGAATTGTCCCAAGTTATCAAAAGATTTTATGTGCCTTGTGCACTCAAATCAATTTTGAAATATTTTTAAAATGTGTCGGTTAATTGTATTTACCAGTGAAAACTGACGTATTTTCAAAAGACTAAGTTACATGTGCAGATATGTAAATAGGTTGGAAGCTGCTCGGTAATGCTAGAAGAGGAATTTGCAACTCCTTTGCATAAGGCTAGTAGTCTGTTGATTTCACTTTTGTACATATTATGATCTGCCTGTGGATTTTTATTACAAACAAGTCTGTATTATTATTTTGAACATTTGGACGCTTACGTTTGTAATAATATTTTATACTCCAAGACTTCCGCTGTGCTTTCTGTGATTATTTGACTATGACGATATCAATCTTACGTCACGATACTCCCCACCCGGGCCCACCGGGTTTGTGTTGAAATATCGGGGTGCGACAATAATAAAGAAACTCACCATTCGAAGAACAGCCACCACCACCATCGAATGACCACATACCACCACCGTCCTCTATCGCCAGGCGCCGCGGAGGCGGGGGAGAAGCCGAAAAAGTAATACGGAAAAGGAATCGCTTTTGATGCTAAAAGGAGCACAAATTGATATTGGGGATGAGTTGATTCGGAAATCGATCCTTATTAGAAAAATATGAAGATAATTGCATATTTAATGAATAACATGCACATATGAAGGACATTTTAGGTTTTCTTTCTTTAAAGAAAGAAAAGAAGATGCGTAGAAAGAAAAAGCGACCTTTTGGAAACTTGGTTTATGTGTACTTTTTAAAAATAAGACTTTTCTTAAAATACACAACGGATATATTCAATTAGAAACAATATAAGTTATTTAAAAAAATACATTTGTTTTACAACTCTCAAAACATAACGAATTCCTTTCCACCGCTATCATGAGTAATTCCTTTCGCTAGCCAAGAGCAACACTGACTTAAGTTACACACCTGCAAAACAATCTAACATACATGGAAAAGTTAGCTACGTTGAGTGAGTTCTAACAATTTAAGTTGAAACGTTTAACTCAAACATCAAAGAATCATCATTTGTAACACTAAAATTTCATTTCATATAAGAACATCACTGCCACCACATCATACCCATTTCATAACCACCTATTGTGACATCTGTGCCTCCACGATCATCATACAAGTACGAATACAATGAAATCTTGTGTTTCTATCTTGGAATTTGTACAAATACATGTGACCTTTGCACATATCAATTCTCGTTCGATTTCGAGCTCTAGATCGCTTTCTAGAAAGTTATACGCAAACTGATGCGTAAACGTAATTAGTTTAAGGCGAAAAACACTCTGGAACAGTGACATAGGCTTAACATACCTGAAATAACCTTTACATAACTTAGAAATAAGTTTTGGAGGGTTTGGTGTGTCGAAATTAAGTTTATTTAATCGAAGGGACTATTTACGTCAAACTGTGAAAGTATGCCGATTCGTATAGTAACGAACATTCCGGAACTTGATCATAAGCTAAACATACCCTAAGTATCCTATACATAGCTTAGGAATAGGCTTTGAAGGGTTCGTTATGCGAAAATACGCTTATTTGATCAATAGGGACTAAAAGCGCCAAAAAGTGCACAAGTTTGCATTTACGCGCATATCTTACGTTCTGACATATCCGGACATCCAAAAATTTTTGTAATCATTAAAATATTTTATTTTAGTGATTGGAATGCAAAAATACCATTCGTCGCGCAATTTGGATCGTTTTCGCGTCCGTTCGAGCTTTCATCGTAATTAACCGAATAACGCAACCGTACAACCAAACGAACCGACATCCGAGATGTTTTCAAGCATATTTTATCTTCCCTATTCTTTAACTTCATTGTGGAGCCTTGAAATGGGGTTAACGGGGCCTAAAAACACCAAAATCCAAGTTTTACACATGCAGGGACCATTTCTGCCAATCTGTCAAAGTTGTCTTGGCGGGCCGTGAAGGATCTAGTGTGAGTCTTTGCGGGGCGTGACAGACTACCAACACAGAAACATTGAACTTGGTCATTTCAGCTGATTTCAGTGGTTTTAATCCCTGATTTGAGATACCATTTGATAGTTTTTGAGTTCCCATTGTATTCTAAACCATGTTCCACAAGTGTATGGTTAGGATTGAGCTTTGATTCTTGCAAAAACACTTGTCAAGATCTTGTAAACTCAAGACTTTCTATAAATACCCACTTGCTTCATTCTCATTTCCTCACACATTTGATCTAAATATGCTCTCAGTTGAAGTTAAGATTTCATACCTGAGTGTTTTGGATCAAATTCTTCCTTGCTTGGACCTTTTGTAAGCTTCTTTTATGCTTTTTATGCTTTTCAAGCATGAAAGTTAAACAGTGTTTGACTTTCTGCTTTGACCATGAATTGGTCAACACAAAGTTCGTTCGAACTTTGCAACGTGAGCGTAATCACGATGGTTATAGTCCCTTGTGACTATACCTACTGATTACCACGTCGATTAGTCGAAGTGATGAGTCAAAGTTTCGGTCAAAATACGTATTTATGCGTATCTTGCAACGAAGCTATTTTTGGGTATCAAAACACTTTGTTTTGATATCAAACTTGTTTTCTAACTTAGTTAAACATGTTTTAGCATGTTTAACTCGTCACTTTTAGTCTAGTGCTTGTTTAGGGTCGTAAGTCAAGCGGTCTTGACAACCGCTTAAACTTTCGAACCCGACCCATTTGGTCGATCGTTAGGATCCGGCCAATCATATATTGTGACCATAGTTGTATAGGGAATAACCTTCCGAGGTTATAGCTTATGGTTACTTAGTTTAATTAGTTGTATGATAGATAGTTTATATGCCTTAGGAAAATGACCAAAATGCGCTTTTCATGCATAATTTGATTTTAAGCATATGTAACTTAACTTTTGTCACCTAAACTGATTATGCAACATATTTAAATATGTTAAGGCATATAATACTTGCTATAGGACTAGTTAGGCATCTCGAACGCGCATTTGCGCGAACGACGCATTAAAGTAGCATAAGCTACCTTAATGGGTCATAACGGGTCGTAAGCACTTAGGATAGGTTCCGATTTAGAATGTAGGCTTTGTTAAACCATATCACATGAGTTCCAATACTCATTTGGTTTACGAGACCTCATTCTACCCGATCTTCCGATTTAGGTGTCGATTTATTAACTAGCGATCTGATTACTAGGTACTACTTGATTTCCTTGGTTTGCCTGAGCTTCGTTAAGTTCATTAGATCGAGGATACTTTCCAAATCAAAGTGAGTACATAGTCCCCTCTTTTACTATTTTCAAATATTTTAGGGTCAAACACATGTGCCTACTTGTTACTTCCGTGCTTTTCGTGCTTTCATGACATATATTTGCTATGTTCATTAGTACGCATATAGTACATGATTTCCATTATGCTTTGCTATGTATGTTTACTTAGCATGTTAGCATATTGATTTACATTACATTTATGCTTAATATGTTCATTTAGCATACTTAGTACATTGTTTTCACATAACATGCTTACATTTGGTATGATTATCCATCGATATTTTACCTATGGGGTTGAGTAAATTCTTTTATTCACCATACATAACATTTTACCTATGGGGTTGAGTAAATTTTTTTATTCACCATACAAGACATTAGTTGTTATCTGACATTGGTTTGACAACACACATTTGGTGGTTTATTTGGTAAGTGATTTAAATAACGAGGCATGTGTAATATGATAAAAGCATGGTGGATACGCCGCTGGTACTTCCTATATATAAGTGCTTTTATGATATTACATATCGCAGCGTTATCTAAACCACTTGACAGAAACAAAAACATGATACATTGTTTTACAAACGACATATTTATACAAGACATTGTTTACAAACGACATATCTTATACAAATTCATTTTTACTTGGTTATTTATTTAACCATGCATTACTCTTTTATATCATCTGATTTTCATATCGAATTTCATAAGATTTTATAAAGGAAAATATTTTACAAGATTCATGACTACCTTTTATTTAAACACTTCTTTTAAATTTCAAGTCATGAATACTACAACAACAAATCCTATATATCTCACAAGCATTTTTATGCTGACGTACCTATTTTCACATGTGTTTCAGGAGCTATTGCATGATGATGTTCGTGACACACTTAGGCGGACTTGGGCCTTAGTGACTTAAAACTATGAAAGACAGTTTAATTTATGTTTTGTTCTGTAAATTCTTAGTCAATGTAAACACCTTAATTAATGAAATCAAACTTTAAATTCCATGTGTTATGAAACAATGATTCTGTTACGACACTCCCCGACGTTTCCGCCGCCATTTGTTGTTTTACGCGGTCGGGGTGTGACAGTTGGTATCATAGCTCATGGTTATAGGGAATTAGATTAATAGTAATGCTTTGACCTAGTCTATAACCTTCCTAGGACCCTAACACAAGTTACCTTGTGTTTAGTCTTAAAACAATATCATCACTCATCTTTGGGTGACAACCACAACAAGAAAACAAAATAACTAATCCGCTTTGAAAACCAATCATCTGTTCTTGGATGATTTGTTATAAGGTTTTGAAACTCCAAAGTTTTCAAAATCTCGTCAAAGTTTGGGTCTAAATGATGTGAACACGTGCAATCTGGAAGGGTGGATGCCTGTACTGTGACAACTAGCACTTTTCCGTACATTCCGTACAATAATTAGACAGTAATATGTGCTTTAATGACTGTGCATGATCTAGTTTATAAGATGAATGAATTTCTGATTTCTGTTATATACATACAATGGCATTTCATGTTGCAAGACTTTTGTCATTACTGCACGCAACCTAATATAGATCTATGGATGCACAGAGTAGAGTTAGCACAGTTGTCAGATAAACTAGAGGTACTGACGGGAGTTCAGTACTTAGACAAACATGATGTTAAGACACAAAATAAGCCCCAGGACCAAATGTTACACTAGTATAGTGTGTAGGAAAGTAGGGATCACAAAACTGCCTTCCTAGTGATGACATAGGTACTGGAAAGTGCCAGAAACACACTAAAACTGCAAAATTCTGCAGAAAATAAATAAATTCAGCAAAAATTCAGCTTTTAACAACTAAATATAATGTAGAATTATGAATTAATGGTCCTGAATGCTTTCCAAAGTATCGAGAATCGAAACTATCATAAAAGGTAACCTAAAGCACACTAACTGCATAATTTAGCACCTTAATGAACCGGTAACCAACCGAACAACCGGACACTACCTGAAACATCAAATTCTTACTAGAAGCATTGTTTTAAGTGTTAATGAACATCATATTACATCTAATAAACATTAAATACATAAAATACCTAACTAGCACCATCGAATCCTAACTAAATCAAGTAACTAACCATTAAAAGTTAAACTTTACCCCCCCCCCCCATGTTGGACGGTTAGGGGACATGGGTCCCACCCTTGATTTTCTTGTTATATTTTATAAGATATTGTTTGGAATGTGCTTAACAAATATGCCATACGCCATCCTAAAGTTAGAGAATTTTTATAAAAACCCACAAGACTATAGCATAAATCTTTATCATCTTCTAACACCCCAAAACTCCCTTCTTCTTCTCCAAAGGCTACGACCCAAACACCATCCACCCTCATCCTCATTTCAAGTTTCATTCCATCCATTCTCTTGATATACAATGGTGTAAGAAGCAAAGTTAGGAGTGGAAGCAATGGAACTTGAAGGACCTTCACCATTTGCTTTTATCCACCTCATTTCTTCTCTTGATCATCCCTAGCCTTGTGCTAGTAGTAAGACTCTTGTGATCTCATTTTACTTCATATTATGTTGGTTAAAAGATGATATAAGATGTTAAACATAAAGATCGTGAAGAAACATAAGCATAAACTTGAACATAAAGCTCTAAAACATGAAGATCAAGTTGTTTTAAGTGTATGTAGTATACTTGAATGTTGATTTCTTGTGTTTATGATGTTGATCATCATAAGAACCTTGCTAGATGATGATTAAACACATGATCTAGCAAGTGTAAGGATAGATCTTGAGAAATTTGTGGTGATCATCCTTTATGTAAATCATGAACTTGAAAATAAACTTGTTTTAATGTATGAAGATTATTCCTACAAGTTATAAGTCTTGAAAATAAAAGATTTCAAGAATAATATTTTCAAGAAACTAAAGTTTATTACAAGATCTAACATGATCATGATGTTTAAAGGAAGTAAACACGTTTTAAGTGTTAAATCAAAGCTAGAAACATATTGTTAACCAGAAAAATACAAGAAGAAATATTTTTAGGAAATCTTCATACAAGTTGTGAAGATCTAAATTCTTCAAGAATTATATTTTTAAATAAATAACCACACTTTAAAGGGTAACTAAGCTTACTAAGTACACTAGTAAGTTACTACAAATTTTTACAAAGTTTCAAGTTCATGACATAGTGTAAATTTCATATTTTTTCGCACATGGTAAGTCTTGAATAAATTGTTGATGAATGATGATGATTTTAAAGGAAAATGATATGCTTTGAAAACATGGAAACCTCCATTTTCAAGGGGAAACTATGGCAAATTTTTTCTAAAAATTAAACACTTAGAAAAATATTTCCAAATAAATATTTACAAGTGTATTTTAAACCATTGATTTTTCACATAAAAGTTTGCCATAATTTTTGTTACAAAATATAAATATTGGAGGTTGGTTTTTATAAATAAAAGTGACTAAATATGTATTTAGGAAATATATATTTAGAAGTCACCATGTGTGTGATTGTTTGTATATTTTGTGTATTAGTTATATTATTTTAGGACATGAAATAATATAACTCATCAAAATACCCAAAAATTACAATCCAAAATATTACCAAAATTTCCAAGAATATGAATATACAAGTTATACACAAAATATTGGTGAAACCGAACAAGAGAACATAACTTACAAAATACCCTGGAAATAATATTCATATGTATATTTTGGTAAAAGATATTTTGGACACCAAGTGAATAAAAATATGATTTTTACAATTATTACAAGAATATATCATATTTTTGACAAGAGAAAAATATATTATTTTTGGCAAGTATAAATATATATTTTTCTGGAAATTTTTAGAAGATATATTATTTTTGAAAGAAATATATATTTTCTCAACAAACATGAAATACAATATTTTTGGGTGAAAGATATATTTTCTCAAATAAATATGAAATATATCGTTTTTGGAGAAAGATAAGTTTATATATATTTTCTAAGTTAGACTTGAAAATATATTACTTTTGGAACTTATATGAAAATACAAATATTTTGCCAAAGGAAAATTATAAATAATTTTTCTAAGTAATATTTATTGAAATATATATTTTGGAAATATATATTAGTGAACTTTTATTAAAGATAATATTCCGGAATAATTAATACAAAATTAAGTATAAGAATACTTAACGAATACAATAAAAATACGTATTCTCATACTTATAAATACACACCAGAATACGCCCCACATACATGGCAAAAATATACAAATACAAGAATACGAATACACCCATCCTTGGGAAGGAAAATACAAGTATAAATACTTGAAGAGTATTAAGCTAAAATATACTGTCTTAACAATTATTCCGAAATTTAATAAATATAATTTAAGTTAAAATATTTATTATTTTAACAAATAATTATAACTTGGAATAAAATTAAAGACACGAAGAAACGTAACTCAAAGACACTAATTAATACTAAGTCAAGGCACGACCCGCTCGTCTAATAGACCGTAGTACGTTGCAGGTAGTCGTGCACACTAGTAGCAGCTTGAGTTACGTCGGATTGAAGAAAGCAAACTTGTGAGTTCATGTTCCCCCTTTTCTTTTAACTGTTTTTGGTTTTATAACTCTCGGGGGTGGAATACATGTTACGATTGTTTAAACGGTATGAATTGACTAGGAAATGAACTATTAGATCATGTGAGCATAGATTAAATTTGAAATGCCATTAGTTCTTACTTAGGGACGAAGGGTAGATCTAACGGGTACGGCCGAACCCCACTCATGGTACTTATGTGACCACTTGAGTGCTTCGGTGTCCCAGTCGAGGTAAATCGACAATGGTCAAGGTGAATTGACATGGTCAAGTTAAATTGACGGAGTCAAGGTGAATTGACGTAGTCGAAGGGAATCGACGAGGGTATAAGTCTACTCATTTCGAGTGCTCCCAATGTCTTCACATGTTTTAAAGTCCTTGCAAAACTTTAATTTGATTTGTTCATAAATGCTTTTAATGCCTGTTTTCAAAGGAGTTTCTTAAAGGTTTACAAGGTTTTTCAGTACTCATACAAAACGCATGAACTCGCTTAACTTTTGTTGATGTTTTTCCAAAATTACATGTATTTCAGGTAACAGGTTAGATCTTGGGCGCGGGTGTTGTCTCTAGAAGTAGATTTGAAGTTTAGATGTCATCCACTTATGTTGGTTTGTGACTTAGTCGAAGGTTGTGTTTTAAAACTTAAATAACTGGTGTTTGTAATACTTTAAATTTTATGAATGGATGAACATCGTTTTGATCATATAGTTGTTTATTATGATTGAAAGCAATGATATTAAACCAGTCACACAACATACGCTTCCGCAAAAGTCAGGGTGTGACAGTTTAGTATCAGTGCTTCGATTGTAGTGAACCAAGATTCCTTCTCGAGTCTAGACTACAATCATTAGGACTCTCACACGAAAACATTTTCACACAAAGGTTTTTAATTGCATTCACGAAAGCGCCAAGATCTATGAGTAAAAAAGTATTCAAAAGAAAAGACAAGGCAAGGACATTAGTAGGGAGGAGAATACCCCAAATTAAGGTGCCAATTAAGGCATAGTCTATGTGGGATAGACTTTCCAAAGACAAAATGACCCCCCCCCCTCCGAAAGGATAAACGAGAGTTATATGTGATATGATGCATCTATTTGCCTGTTTATGCTAAGTAACATATTTATTTATTGATATATATATATATACGTATAAGTGTACAGAATAATTATTGACGTGAATGAGATACCTTCGACTTTGAATCCTATTATTGTTCTTGACTCACACGATGAAGCTATCGACCTCGCGTTTACTGCAAAGCTCATAGCTGGAGTGATTACCAGACGAGATTCTAAGCTTGTTTCCGTAGGAGATGGCCGTTCTTCCCTCTCAAATGCGAAGGTGCCTGACTATGGTAGTGACGGCGAGGCGGAGGAGGCAACCTTGGACAACACCCTCATCAGCAGGACGAGGTCCCTGTGGTTTTTGAAACAAGATTGAAGACGCTCTTGTCCGGACTAGGAAGATGAAGTATTCATCTTAGAGGTGCCCCTCCAACCACTAGGAATTCTCCTTATTCCTATTACGTTTAATCATCGTGCTTATTCGCGCGTAACGATGACAAATGTTAGCGCGTGGACCACTGTAATGGTCCTTTCCATGTCAGAGGAATAAGGACAGTAGTGTCCCCTCTTTGATTGATCATCTGCTTAGACGAGGGAAAGTTGGGGTGACCTTGCAAGACAATTTATTATTACGGAGGCCCACGTAATAACGACTTGTAGTGCATGGAAATCCTGGTGGACTCTGCGGGTTAGGCTGATGATCACCATCCCTCCAAAATAATCTCTAGGTGTTCACACCTTTGTCTGGTAGAACAACACCTAGACCATTTCCTTAGCACTTTACAAAGTAGGAAACCTGTCTTTGCCTACTTCATGTCTGACACTTCTACCCGTCTACGAGCCGTTTAGGAACCGATATCTAAGCAAGAGAAGATGGTTAACGCCCGAGAAGGATTCAGTGATGTTACACTCTCTATCACACCTGTATGTACAGCCCCCGTCTCATGGGATGTATACCCGTCATTGTTAAGCTAAAGCCCTAAGGAAACCAATGTAGAAGGAAAATAACTACCGCTTTCATATTATGAAACTTGTATGACCGAGGCGATGTAGCCTCGAGTTCATTTTGTTTTCCCCTTACAAACAATAAGTCAAGTTGCCAAGCCTATATGAGAGCTCAGTGGTTGTTTCCTTACTTATACATTGTTGATTATATATGCATGTGATATTAGGTGATTACATGCTTGCTTGTGGTGATATGTACCTCATAGACAATTATGGAATGTTGTCGAACCTACCCCGTACCTTTTGACAGAAGAAAATGCCGCCCAGACGTGACACAGACACCATTATGTTAACTAAGGCGGAACTCAATGAGCGCATTTCCCAAGCTATAGCGCAGCATGAAGCCCTCCGCTCTGAACGCAGTGGTGGCACTTCTGGAAATAACCCTCCAACTAGCTGCACCTATAAACAGTTCATGGACTGCAAGCCATTAAATTTTGATGGCACAGGAGGTGCCGTTGCATTTGTTCGTTGGGCGGAAAAGACTGATTCCGTCCTGAGAATGAGTAACTGTTCGCCCCAGTGGAGTGTTACCTTTATCTCAGGGTTGTTTTTGGATGGCGCACTCTCCTGGTGGAACCTTCAGGTTCAGACCCTTGGCGAAGATGCTGCTTATGCACTAAGCTGGGACGAGATCAAGGAAATGATGGAGAAGAAATATTGTTCTAGGGCCGAAATCCAGAATCTTGAGACTGAGTTCTGGAATTTGAAAATGGTTGGGCCGAAGATCGCTGAGTACGTCCAACACTTTCATGACTTGTCTAGGGTCGTTCCCTACTTAGTCAAGCCAGAATTTAAGAGGATTGAGCGATTCATTTATGGACTTGCACCGCAAATCATGAGCATGGTTACTACCTCAAAGCCTCCAATCATCACAGAGGCTATCGATTTAAGTGTCACACTTACTGAAGAAGCTCTACGTACGGGAAAGTTTTCGGAATCTGAGACAAACAAGAAAGAGACTCATGTGGAGTCTTCGGGCAACAAGAAAAGGAAGTCTTCGAACCTGAAGATAGGCACCCAAGTCAGCTATGGAAGCTCTAAAGCAAACAAAAGAAAGGAAGTGAACCCGCCCCGTGGTAGGAAGGCTTATGGAGCCACTAATAAGGCCGGTGGTAAGGTTTATTTGGGGAATAAGCCGAGATACAAGGAATGCAATTTTTAGCATGAAGGTCGATGTTTGAGGCCTAAGTGTGGAAAGTGTGGAAAGGAAGGGCACAACAAGGATGCCTGTTGGGCAAAGGATCCAGACGGAAGAGATAATGGTAGAGTACCAGGTTGCTACCGGTGTGGTGAAGTAGGGCACTTTAGGAAAGATTGCCCTAGGAAGAACCAAGCAAGGAAGGGTTTTCACGAACGGAGCTCGTAAAGCACGCCAGGATCCAGATGCGGTTACGGGTACGTTCCCTATTAACCAACCTTATGCATCTATTTTTTATTAATACTGGCACCAACTTTAACCTTGTATGCTTAGAACTTAAGAAACTGCTTAGCCTAGTTTCGAGTAGAATAGACGTCCCGTATTCTTTAGTATTGGCGGATGGAAGGTTAGTTAAGCGAAAGAGATGATTAAGGATTGTATTTTGGGAACTTAAAAGGCCGGAGCCTTCTACTACCATTGACTTGGGAAGTCATGATATGGTAGTCAGCTTGGATTGGATATCCAAGTGTAGAGCTGAAGTTGTTCGTTATAAGGAAAATCATTCGCATCCCTCTTGCGAATGATGAAACACTTATATCACGCAACCTTCTAGCAATAGGTGCAAGGGTACTAGGCCCCATAAGGCAGTGGATCTGCGACATCTCACATTGGTCATAGAGACACATGAGCGCCTCCGAATAGACTGCATAGCTTTCCTAGCTCATGTTGCCAATAAGGAGACCAAGGAGCTGGAGCTAGAAGACAACCCCATGGTGGAGGAATTTCCAGAAGCCTTTCCTGAAGACTTGCCAAGAATACCTCCACAGCAGCAAGAGGAGTTTAGGATAAACCTAGTACCAGGAGTGACACCAGAGACATATGACGCCTTACCCACTAGCTTTCTCCGAGATACATGAGCCTCCAATGCAACTGCAAAAGCTGCTAGACAGAGGAAATCTACCAGGCTGAACCACTCACCGAGGGAAGCCCCCGGTGATGTTCATTAGGAAGTAGGACGACCATTCTTACACGCGTACACAGTCTAATCTGAGAGGAACTCAGAAGAACTAATGTAGAAAAAGTGTTACGCGTAGGTAACATGGAGATAGACGACTAACCATCAAGAATCGATACCCCTTACCGAGAATTAATGACTTGTCAACCAACTACAAGGTCCTAGCTACTATTCCAAGATGGAATTGAGGACATGACGTCCTTAGTTATGGACACGAGAAGAGAGTTGGCAGTTTCCATTTTACATCAACTTCAGAGAATGGGATATCAAGGACCGGTATCCTTTGTCAAGGATTGGCGACATAATTGAACCAATCGTAAGGTTCTAGTTACTACTTAAAGAGTTACTTGAGGTCAGGATGTCCTCAACTGCAAATACAAGAAGAAAATATCCCTAAAACGACCTTTAGGACTCGCTTCGAGCATTGGCGAGTTCCTTGTCGTGCCGTTTGGCTTAACACATGCATCGACAGTATTCGTGGACCTCATGAATCGAATGTGTAAGCTATACCTGAATAGATCATGATTATATTTATTGACTACATTCTTACATGTTCAACGGCCAAGGAAGGTCATGAGCAACATCTGCAATTTATCTTGTGACTCTTAGAGAAAGAACAGTTGTATATTAGGATGTCTAAGTGCGAACCTGGGATTCGCGAGGTAAGATTGTTAGGATACGTGATGGATAAGAATGAGATTTATGTCAACCCTGCAATCAAGAGCTAAGGAGTTAGAGTTGTGGTTTTTGTGACGCTTCTCGACAAGGTCTTGATTGCGCGTTGAGCCAACGATACCAAGTCATCACATACGCGTCACGTTGATTAAGGGATCATGAGAAAAGACCTTGAACTAGGTACAGTAATTGGGCGTCGCAGATTTGACGTCATTACCTGTATGAAAACGCTGCACGATCTTTACTGATCACTTGGGTTGCAGCACACCGTAGATCATAAGGACTTAAATATTAACGAAGATGGACCGAGCTACTGAATAATTGCGACTGAGAGATTAAGTTTCACCTAGACAAGGCAAGCGTTGTAGCAGACGCCTTGAGCCGCAAGGATCGCGCAAAGCCTCTAAGGGTGCGAGCCTTAGAGATGACCATACAGACGAATCTCGTCACTTAGATTCGTGAAGCTAAGCAAGAGACGCTCAAATCAACAAACCTTCAAGCTGAAGTGTTTCATGAATGGAAGTGCAATTATTGCCTAAGGAAAACGGAACCTTGTACTTCATGGAACGACTTTGGTTATCGTTTCGCGGCATTTATGTACGCCTGTTTTAGGACAAGGCTCATAGGTCAAGGTACTCGATCCATCCTAGGATCCGACAAGATGTACCAAGACTTGAAGGATTAATATGAGTGGCCCAAGATGGAAGCCGATATAGCTACATGTGGGTAACTGTCTTACTTGTGCCAAAGTTAAGACAAAATACCAGGAACCATCAGAACTACTGCAACAGCCTGAGATTCCCATGTGGAAGTGGGAACGAATCTCAATGGATTTCATTACAAGCTACCAAAAACCCAAAGAGGTCACGATATGGTTTGGGTGAGTATTGACCGACACACCAAGACCTGCACACTTCCTACCGAGCAGTAAAGAAGACAACGCAAGGGAATTAGCAGAGATTTAGCCTAGAAAGATTGTGGCACGTCATGGAGTGCCTGATCCTACCTTGTCCGACTGAGATGGTCATTTTGTGCCAAGGATATGGCAGACGTTTCAAAAGGAGATTAGGTCACGATTGGCCCTTAGTACTACATTTCACCCTCAGGCGGACGGCCAGAGCAAATGAGCAATACAGCCTTTGGTAGACTCGCTATGTGCTTGTGTGATAAACTTTGATGAAAAGATGAATTACTCACTAGCCCTTAAGTGAAGTTTTCCTACAATAATATTTATCACACCGCTGTTTGGGCCGCTTCGTGTGAAGCCTTATAGGAACGTAAGTATCGGTCCCCCTTCGTGTTGGGCGGAGACCGGAGATAAACGATTTACTGGCCCAAATTGGTTCAGGAAAACTATAGGCAAGATCATTCAGATATGTGATCATGTCAAGACAGCACACAATATGCAGAAAGGCTACGCCGACAAGCGGCGAAAACCGTTGGAATTTGAGATAGGAAGTATGGTTTTAATGAGGGACTCGCCTTGGGAAGGCATGGTATGATTTGGAAAGCGTGGGAGGTTGAACCCACGGTATATTAGACCTTTCGAGATCCTGGAAAGGATCGGAATCATTGCTCACAAACTGAAACTTCTAGAGAAGATCAGTAGTGATTACGACACATTCCACGTGTCTGGTCTTTAGAAGAGCCCGACTCTGGGAACAGTCGTTGTTCCTGCAAACAGGATTCACGTCAGCGGCAAACTCCAAAAGAACCTGTTAAGGTTGTAGTCTGGGAGTCCGCAAGGCCCGGAGAAGTCGTAATCGATTTGTTAGAGTTCATTGGAATTCATACCATGGCCCAAAATTTACTTGGGAATATGAAGACCAAATTAAGCCTAAGTGACCACATTTGGTTCACAACTCCCCGGCGACCGATGGCATCGCTTGAATTTCGGGACGAAATTCTTTTAAGGGGGGGGGGGAGAATGTGACAAATGGCACTTTTCCGTACATTCCCTACAATAATTAGACAGTAATTTGTGCTTTAATGACTGTGCATGATCTAGTTTATAAGACGAATGAATTTTTGATTTATGTTATATACATACAATGGCATTTCATGTTGTAAGACTTTTGTCATTACTGCATGCAACCCAATATAGATCTATGGATGCACAGAGTAGAGTTAGCACAGTTGTCAGATAAACTAGAGGTACTGACGAGAGTTTAGTACTTAGATAGACATGATGTTAAAACACAAAATAAGCCCCAGGACCAAGTGTTACACTAGTATAGTGTGTAGGAAAGTAGGGATGACAAAACTGCCTTCCTAGTGATGACATAGGTAACGGAAAGTGCCAGAAACACACTAAAACTGCAAAATTCTGCAGAAAATAAACAAATTCAGCAAAAATTCAGCTTTTAACAACTAAATATAATGCAGAATTATGATTTAATGGTCCTGAATGCTTTCCAAAGTGTCGGGAATCGAAACGGTCATAAAAGGTAACCTAAAGCACACTAAACTGCATAATTTAGCACCTTAACGAACCGGTAACCAACCAGACACTACCTGAAACATCAAATTCTTACTAGAAGCATTGTTTTAAGTGTTACAAAGCTAGTTGTGGTCACCGACCATCATATTACACCTAATAAACATTAAATACATAAAATACCTAACTAGCACCATCGAATCCTAACTAAATCTAGTAACTAACCATTAAAAGTTACACTTTACCCCCCCCCCCATGTTGGACGGTTAGGGGACATGGGTCCCACCCTTGATTTTCTTGTTATATTTTATAAGATATTGTTTGGAATATGCTTAACAAATATGCCATATGCCATCCTAAAGTTAGAGAATTTTTATAAAAACCCACAAGACTATAGCATAAATCTTTATCATCTTCTAACACCCCAAAACTCCCTTCTTCTTCTCCAAAGGCTACGGCCCAAACACCCTCTACCCTCATCCTCATTTCAAGTTTCATTCCATCCATTCTCTTGATATACAATGGTGTAAGAAGCAAAGTTAGGAAGTGTGGAAACAACGGAACTTGAAGGACCTTCACCATTTGCTTTTATCCACCTCATTTCTTCTCTTGATCATCCCTAGCCTTGTGCTAGTAGTGAGACTCTTGTGATCTCATTTTACTTCATATTATATTGGTTAAAAGATGATATAAGATGTTAAACATAAAGATCATGAAGAAACATACGCATAAACTTGAACATAAAGCTCTAAAACATGAAGATCAAGTTGTTTTAAGTGTATGTAGTATACTTGAATGTTGATTTCTTGTGTTTATGATGTTGATCATCATAAGAACCTTGCTTGATGATGATTAAACACATGATCTAGCAAGTGTAAGGATAGATCTTGAGAAATTTGTGATGATCATCCTTTATGTAAATCATGAACTTGAAAATAAACTTGTTTTAATGTATGAAGATTATTCCTACAAGTTTTAAGTCTTGAAAATAAAAGATTTCAAGAATAATATTTTCAAGAAACTAAAGTTTATTACAAGATCTAACATGATCATGATGTTTAAAGGAAGTAAACAAGTTTTAAGTGTTAAATCAAAGCTAGAAACATATTGTTAACCAAAAAATACAAGAAGAAATATTTTTAGGAAATCTTCATACAAGTTGTGAAGATCTAAATTCTTCAAGAATGATATTTTTAAATAAATAACCACACTTTAAAGGGTAACTAAGCTTACTAAGTACACTAGTAAGTTACTACAAATTTTTACAAAGTTTCAAGTTCATGACATAGTGTAAATTTCATATTTTTGGCACATGGTAAGTCTTGAATGAATTGTTGATGATTGATGATGATTTTAAAAGAAAATGATATGCTTTGAAAGCATGGAAACCTCCATTTTCAAGGGGAAACTATGGCAAAAATTTTCTAAAAATTAAACACTTAGAAAAATATTTCCAAATAAATATTTACAAGTGTATTTTAAACCATGGATTTTTCACATAAAAGTTTGCCATATTTTTTGTTACAAAATATAAATATTGGAGGTTGGTTTTTATAAATAAAAGTGACTAACTATGTATTTAGGAAATATATATTTAGAAGTCACCATGTGTGTGATTGTTTGTATATTTTGTGTATTAGTTATATTATTTTAGGACATGAAATAATATAACTCATCAAAATACCCAAAAATTACAATCCAAAATATTACCAAAATTTCCAAGAATATGAATATATAAGTTATACACAAAATATTGGTGAAACCGAACTAGAGAACATAACTTACAAAATACCCCGGAAATAATATTCATATGTATATTTTGGTAAAAGATATTTTGGACACCAAGTGAATAAAAATATGATTTTTACAATTACTACAAGAATATATCATATTTTTTACAAGAGAAAAATATATTATTTTTGGCAAGTATAAATATATATTTTTCTGTAAATTTTTAGAAGATATATTATTTTTGAAAGAAATATATATTTTCTCAACAAACATGAAATACAATATTTTTGGGTGAAAGATATATTTTCTCAAATAAATATGAAATATATCGTTTTTGGAGAAAGATAAGTTAATATATATTTTCTAAGTTAGACTTGAAAATATATTACTTTTGAAACTTATATGAAAATACAAATATTTTGCCAAAGGAAAATTATAAATAATTTTTCTAAGTAATATTTATTGAAATATATATTTTGGAAATATATATTAGTGAACTTTTATTAAAGATAATATTCCAGAATAATTAAAACAAAATTAAGTATAAGAATACTTAACCAATACAATAAAAATACGTATTCTCGTACGTATAAATACACACCGGAATACGACCCCACATACATGGCAAAAATATACAAATAGAAGAATACGAATACACCCATCCTTGGGAAGGAAAATACAAGTATAAATACTTGAAGAGTATTAAGCTAAAATATATTGTCTTAACAGTTATTCCGAAATTTAATAAATATAATTTAAGTTAAAATATTTATTATTTTAACAAATAATTATAACTTGGAATAATATCAAAGACACGAAGAAACGTAACTCAAAGACACTAATTAATACTAAGTCAAGGCACGACCCGCTCGTCTAATAGACCGTAGTACATTGTAGGTAGTCGTGCACACTAGTAGCAGCTTGAGTTACGTCGGATTGAAGAACGCAAACTTGTGAATTCATGTTCCCTCTTTTCTCTTAACTGTTTTTGGTTTTATAACTCTCGGGGGTGGAATACATGTTAGGATTGTTTAAACGTTATGAATTGAATAGGAAATGAACTATTAGATCATGTGAGCATAGATTAAATTTGAAATGCCATTAATTCTTAATTAGGGATGAAGGTTAGATCTAACGGGTACGGCCGAACCCCACTCATGGTACTTATGTGACCACTTGAGTGCTTCGGTGTCCCAGTCGAGGTAAATCGACAATGGTCAAGGTGAATTGGCATGGTCAAGGTAAATTGACGGAGTCAAGGTGAATTGACGTAGTCGAAGGGAGAATTCGACATAGTCGAGGGAATCGACGAGGGTATAAGTCTACTCATTTCGAGTGCTCCCTATGTCTTCACATGTTTTAATGCCCTTGCAAAACTTTAATTTGATTTGTTCATAAATGCTTTTCATGCCTGTTTTCAAAGGAGCTTCTTAAAGGTTTACAAGGTTTTTTAGTACTCATACAAAACGCATGAACTCGCTCAACGTTTGTTGATGTTTTTCCAAAATTACATGTATTTCAGGTAACAGGTTGGATCTTGGGCGCGGGTGTTGTATCTAGAAGTAGATTTCAAGTTTAGATGTCATCCACTTATGTTGGTTTGTGACTTAGTCGAAGGTTGTGTTTTAAAACTTAAATAACCGGTGTTTATAATACTTTAAATTTTATGAATGGATGAACATCGTTTTGATCATATAGTTGTTTATTATGATTGAATGCAATGATATTAAACCAGTCACATAACATACGCTTCCGCAAAAGTCAGGGTGTGACATGTACCTCTAGTTTTCTGTCTAAGGCTAGAGTGTTCGTACAAATCCACATAATCGGACCAGTCATTCTTACATAGGAACTCTTGGGGTGAGTGTCCACTTATAGGCTAAAGCATGTCTTCGCGATACATTATTATGACCCATTTACTTTGATTAGTCACCGTGTTGTTTGTTTGTTTTAAATAACAAACAAATGATCACAATCCTTATGTCTTATCGATATTCTTTTAAGCATCCAATTTTTACTATCCGATATCATCTCACTCGTTTTTCATGTTTCCTTGTTCTTTTTAGAATATGCCTCCCCAACGAGATGCATAACCACAATCTAACGCCAAACTCGCAGCCATTATCACTCAGCAGATCACTGCTGTGATCCCGAACCTAATAACTCAGATTAATCAAGCAAACAACAATAGCAATGCTCAGTGTAGTTTCAAAACGTTTAATTCGCCTAAACCACTGAAATTTTCGGGGTCTCAAGGAGCAACTACGCTCCTACAATGGTTCGAGAGTCTGGAAAGTACCTTTAGACATGTGCAATGTCCGAATGTGCGAAAGGTTGAGTTTGCATCCAGTGTTTTCGAGAAACATGCTCTAGCATGGTGGAACGGTGTAATGAGGGATAGGGGTGCCGATGTGGCAATGGCACAAACCTGGGAAGAGCTTCATGCTCTAATGATGAAAGAATTTTGTCCTCGTCATGAACTCAGGGCATTGGAAAGGGAATTTGATGATCTTAAACAAGACAACGGTGAACACCGTGCTTATACTGACCGGTACGAAGAATTGAGCTTGTTGTGTCCAACCATGGTTACGCCTTTGGATAAGGCGATCGAAAAGTACATTGATGGCCTCCCTGACCCAGTTCAGGACATCGTTACAAGTAGCAACCCTACTACCGTCAGACAGGCCATTGAACTATCTGCTACCCTGACTGAATCTCAGATCAGGAAGGGTAAACTTTTCCGAAAAGGTGACAAGAAACAAGCAGCTAATACTCAAGAGGAAAACAAGGAAAACAAGGAAAACAAAACCGAATCTTCTAAGAAGCGTAAGGCTTCACAAAACTGTGCGATTGCTGCTCAACCCAACCCAAACCCTCACAACCAACCAGCTCAACCTCCTGCAAGGAAACCTTATGCCGGTACTGCACCGATATGCAACAAGTGCAATGCACACCACCTAGCTCACCTACAGTGTCGTCTGTGTGCATCATGTGGGCGACTCGGTCACCTGGAAAATGCTTCTCGGTTTAACCCAAACCAAGGTTGTCCAAACCAACCTCAAGTCAACCCTGCTCAAGCTCGCTTTCCACCTGGATCGTGCTATAATTGTGGTGATCTTATCACTACCGGAACAATTGCCCAAGACTTGTTAATGCAAATCCAGCGCGTGGACGAGTGTTTAACATAAACGAGGCAAACGCAAATGACAATGCAGCAGTAAACAATTAGACTTTTGTATTTTTCCCTTGTTGTTATCTTTGACGCTTGAAACAATTCAGTTGTTATATAAATAAATTTGTTGTTTCACTTTTTTTTACAAGACTGATACGATTGTGTGTATGTGTGACATACCCCTAAGATAACCGACGCCAAGGAACCGTGTTCGTTGCAAAACAAACTACCCTTGCCATTTTCTCATTTATGTGATCACTCGCGATCTCCACTAAAATCCTAAGTACTTGTTTCCTTTTAAGAAACAAAGTACAAGGTACAAGTTACAACTCTGGACGAATACCCAAAGTACCACTTTAAATCCTTGCCTGAATATCTAAGGGTACTTTTCATAAGTCCTTCAAAAATCTCATGCGATAAGTCTAGGTACATATCATTTCATTTTGGTTTTCATAACAACATACATAGTATATGTTTTCAAAACCTCCTTCACGATTTCAAAAACTTTTCATATGGTTTAAAAACATTTAACATAATATATTTACTTAATATACCAAATGTATAATTTCAAAAGCATTATCCATGTTTTCAAAAAAACCATATACATGATTTCAAAACCTTTTCACATGGTTTTAAAACATTTTATAAACATATTTACCTAATACACCTACCACATGATTTCAAAAGCATTACGTAAGATTTCAAATGCATTAAACACATTTTCCAAAGAACTCCATGCATAGTTTTCAAGAACATTCTGCTCGTATGTTTACTTAACATACGTAGTACACCACCTCCAAATTCTGCTTCATATGTCACCATGGCATATCTGGCACCTTGACTTCATAAGCATTTTACCTCATGTTTTGATTTAAGCATCTAGAACAAGGTTTCGAAACATCTCTCGCTACACGGATTCCAAAATCCTTGTAGGATCTTCCTATCTTCATAGTTAAATCATTGTGGGAATTCGAAGCGCAAAATCAAAGTCCAAGGATTGGATTCCTGGCATACTTTAAATACACATGTTCAAATCAATAACAAGTTTACAAACAAAATTTATAACAAGTTGATAACAAATTGATGACCAAGTTGACAATTATGTGTTTATGTGTGAATCAAATTACTCGTTATCCAAATCCTCATAATATCTTCCGTATCTTTATATGATGGATTCATAGAAGGATATCTAAATGTACTATCTTAAATCCTTAATGGGCTTCTATGTAATAGTTAAGACCCTTGGATTGTAAAGTACTATTCCAAAATTTAAGACATCATTCATTGATATAGTTAAAGAGACCCCCTTGGGTGGTCTAATTAAAGAGATTGATTCGTCAATCTAGTTAAAGACATCATTCGTTGATGTAGTTAAAGAGACCTCTTGGGTGGTCTAGTTAAAGAGATTGATTCATCAATCTAGTTAAAGACATCACTCGTTGATGCAATTAAAGAGACCTCTTGGGTGGTCTAGTTAAAGTGTAACAACTCTCATCAAAAGTCATATCTATTTAATTAAATTGTCCAATAGGAAACCCTAATTGAGACACCCAAGTGATTCTACACAAACCCTAAAATTTTCAGAATTTTCAGAATCAGGATTAGGGCCCCTAAAACTCAGGGGGGTAAAACCCTAGTTACGATTATCTAAATAACTCTCTGTCAAATTCGAATTTTGAGAAACTGTCGACTCAGCAAGCCTACCCATGCACATAGCTACCCTATGAAACTAGGTTAGCAGTCGCGTAGCGCGACGACTATAGGGGTAACCAGTCGCGCTACGCCACTGGGTCAAATTTTCAGTATAAATAGTAGAGTTTGGGACTTGATTCTGGGCACTGAAACGACGTAAAAATTCGAAGTATACGCTGAGTTATAGCAGAAACACTATCAAAACACACACGATCACTAATTGCTGCCGCAAAACAGGGTAATAACTCGATCCTATTACGATTCATTTTCCGATCGATCAATGTACTCAATGGATGTTTAAGTACTGCCCACATTAGGGTGATGCTTTGTCATTAGTCGTTAATTCGATGGATGTTTAAGCATAGCACTTTGTCATTCGTTGTGAGGGTTGATCTCGTGAGTTATCGTAAATGCTGTATTGATTACTAACCCAGTTTTGTGTGCATTGTTATTTAAATCAGGTTAACAAGGCTAATCCGTAGAGTAAACTCTATCCATGTTAAATCTGCAATGTGAGTCATTCTTTTTTTATCAAATTACTTTCAAAAGCATGTTTATTTTCAAAAGTTATAATTATAGTGATTAAGTTTATGTAATCACCAAGTTACAGCCGGTATGTGGGGTTTTGTATACATTACTTGATAATCTTCACCATTGGGGCAGCCAAGGGGTGATATGACCATAATCACAGACACCATTGGACGAATGGGCCAATGGGTCGAGTGATAAAGTACTGTGGGTAGTTGGTTGATATCAGAAACATTGTAATCTTCCTTAATATTGTAAATTATAACAAACAGGTTGTTTTAATAAATAGAATGATTCACTCAGTATTTCCCGCTGACAAAACCTTTTTCAAACATGTTTCAGGTGATCTGTTGTGATTTAGGAAAGGTGCTACGGAGCACTGCAAGCTTAAGAAAGTGGCTCATTGTAAAAGAAAGAAATATGTTTTATTAAATAAAGATTTCTGCGTGAAATCATAATATTGTAAATTAACGGGATTTTATCCCGAGTTGTGAAATAAAATAATCGGGAAAATTTTAGCTTTACAACGATCCTGATAATAAACTTCCGCTGTTAAACTCAATTAAATAAATACCATGGGGTTTTCTGTCCCGCGGCTCCTGAAACGGGTCAAACCGGGTCGGGGGTCGTGACAAAAATAAGGTGGTATCAGAGCCACTGAGTTACGCTAATTAAGTATTTAGAAATACTTAATTTTTCCTGATTACTATTATGTGATTATGTGTTTTATTAACTGACTATTTGTTAGTTACCATATGGGTAAGAAAAAGCTTTCCAGCATCTATCTTAAATTAGATAGGTCATCCAATGAGAAGGGAAGTTCATCCCAAACTAAATCCTCAAAACTTCCTGCAATTCCTGAAGAAGGAATATTTGTTCGAAAAGCCCAATACGAGAAACCACTTTTTCCCGATAAAAGAAGTTTGATTCTTAAGAAAAGTCAGGAGAAAATAAAGAAAGCCCGAGAGAAGAAAATTAAACAGGAAACCCAGGAATTAACCAGTAAAACACCTTGGGATGACAAATTAGAGGAAAAATGGGCAGATCTTTATATGCTGGCCACTGTAGCAGTAAATGCTAATATTTAAAATACCATGATTCCGTAATAGCAACCTTATTTACAAGCCCGAAATATCATCTAGTAAATAAATAAAACCTAACATGTTTAAAATATTCATTTTCCTTTGTATAAATTAGTCACAGGGTATGCAATTAAACTTAAAGGTTATTTCTAAATTTTAACTTAGCATTTTGTATTTTCTTTGTATGTTAAACAACATGAATGAGTTATCGAAAGCCCTAGAGAATCTCAATCTATACCCTGTAAATATAGAAGTTTCTAAAGAGTTTACTGGGTATTTTCCTGATGTGGAACAACCTGTAGAATTCAATGCTCCACCTTTGAAAAAGCCAAAACCAAAGAAAAGAAGGAAATACGTATGGGGGAGTCGTATACGTAGGAAAAAGCCAGCTACGAAACTTCCTAAAATAAACAAATCCTTTAGAAAAAGGAAAAGAAGTTGTAATCGGGGAAAGTTCGAAACCACAGGATTTGGAGATAGAAGTGGGGGAAGATGCTAGAGAAATGGGAATACAATTTGAGGAATATTCTAAGGAAATAGAAATGGAGGTTGGAAAAGGTTCTAGACCAACTCAGATGGAAATTGGAGAAAGCTCCAACCAAAACCAGGGAATGACTTTTCAGGAGGAAATAGATTTTTTATTGGCACGCTGTGATACTATTCAGCCTGTCAATACAAATATTTTTATTCGTCCTATTGAAAACCAAATCCATATAAATCTTGAACCAGCAATCCCAGAACCAATAGTCCACTCCCAACCTGTAGAAATGGACGAGTGGTGGACAAATGATTGGCAATTTCAAAACATTGTCAACAGTCCTTATTCCTTTCTTCCACAATTCGATCCAGAACCATTACCAAATCCACCCATGAGTAACGAAAATATGGCTGAACTTCGCCATTTTGGTGAAGAATTAATGGATGCGGGAAATAGAATTCGGGAGATAGGGGGACAAATTGCTTGGAAGTATGATGAAAGGGAGCTTCGTTTTTAGGAAAAATGACGAGAGATAATGGGTTGGTAAAACTGTGGTTGTGTAATAGTAATAGTAAAATCAGTATTTGTAAAATAAAATAATAAAACGGTTGTATATAGAGGCATGATATAATCTATAAACTAAATGAAATTTTAGATTTTGTTTGTATATTCGTTTACGTGATTATGTGCAATTAATTGTGACATTGGATTATTTCTTTTATACTAATTATTTATCTATAAATTAATTATCAGATGGCAAACATTGGTAATGAACCAGTAAATGAAGTAATTCAATCCGACCAAATTCAGGAAGAACAATTGTTAAATAGACAAGATATAGAGGATATCGTTGCACAAGGAATAGCCAATGCTATTCCAGCAATTATTGCTGCTGTTCAAAAACCTGTTAAACCGCAATCAATCATTCCTAGTAAACGTACTCAAGGCGATAACTTTAGTAATAGTATAAACGGAGGCGGAAATTATGTTAATAACAATAATGATATGCAAACCCCAATTTTCAAGAAAATGAAAGCTGCAACACCTGGTTGCACTTACAAAGAATTCCTTGCCTGTAAACCAACTGAGTTTTCAGGTAACGAAGGGGCTATTGCAGCATTACGTTGGTTAGAGAAAACTAAGGCAATAATCGCTATAAGTAAATGTGCTGAAGAAGACCAAGTTATGTATGCGTCTAATCTTTTTAAAGAAGGGGCGTTAGAATGGTGGAACACAGTGATACAAGCTAAAAGAAGGATTGTGGCCTATGCCATCTACTGGGAAGAATTTAAGAGTCTTGTAGAAAGAAAATTCTATCCCGAGTATGAAAAAGATCAAATGGCAAATAAGTTCCTAAACCATCGGATGGTTAATGTGGACTGTCGAGGATATACTTCGACATTCTTCGAATATGCTAGGGTGGTACCAACACTGGCATCGCCAGAACTGGTACTCATTTCTCGCTACATTTGGGGACTGATTAGTGAAATCCGCAATATCGTTAAAGCTGCGAGACCTCGCACTATTGACGATGCAGTGGAACTAGCTAACACCCTAACTAATGAACTGGTACGCACAAGAGATGAAGACAGGAAAAAGGAACTGGCTCAGAAAATTACCCAAGGATTTCGTGTGGGTAATAGTAATAACTTCAAGAAAAGAGGAGCAGGGCAATCTTCAAATCCACCTTTCTGTAGGAATTGCAAAAGGAAACATTATGGAAGATGTAATGTAACCTGCAACCTTTGCAAAGCTGTAGGACATCGTGAAGAAAACTGCAGAAAGAAATCCATAATTTGTTACAATTGTGGAGAAGCCGGACAGTTCAAACCAGAATGTCCTAAATTGATCAAACCAGCAGACAACAAAACCAAGGCGACCGAAGGAGCTACTAAGAAGAATGTCAGAGCATTCCAGTTAACCACTCAAGAAGCAGAACTCATTCCAGATGTGATAGCTGGTACGTTCCTAGTTCACAACGTATACGCAAAAGTATTATTTGACTCTGGTGCGAAAGTTTTATCAATACTTTATTCTGTCAAGCTCTTAAGTTACCTTTAACCAACATTAGGCAGATTTTTACAGTCGAAACCGCAGATGGGAATTCAGTTAAAATAGATCAGGTTTTGAAAAAAGTAGAAATAGAACTTTCAGGTCATAAATTTTCTGCAAATCTGTTACCTATGAAATTAGCTGAATTCGATGTGGTGTTAGGAATGGATTGGTTAATAGCCAACCATGCTCGAATCCTTTGTGATAAAAATTCTGTAGAAATTCAGGCACCCACTGGAGAAGTAATCACGATTACAGGAGATAAACCACGTAAGCCCATGAAATTCATATCAGTAATGAAAGTTGCTGGTTATGAACGAAAACAAGGAATAGTATATATGATTTTAGTAATCATTAGTACTAAGGGTAAAGAACTTAAAGAAATTCCTGTAGTCTCAGAATACTCAGATATATTTCCAGAAGATTTACCAGGGTTACCACTAGATAGGGAAGTAGAATTTAGGATTCATCTAATTCCTGGAACTACACCGATAGCTAAGGCACCTTATCGGTTAGCTCCTACCGAAATGTTAGAACTAAAAACACAATTAGATGAATTACTAAGTAAAGGTTTCATAAAACCTAGTTCATCCCCGTGGGGAGCACCAGTGTTGTTTGTAAAGAAAAAGGATGGTTCCATGAGAATGTGTATCGATTATAGAGAATTAAATAAGGTTACAATTAAGAATCGATACCCATTACCTAGAATTGATGATCTTTTTGATCAACTCCAAGGAGCTAGATATTTCTCTAAGATAGATTTACGCTCTGGATATAATCAATTAAAGGTACAAGAAGAAGACATACCTAAGACTGCTTTCAGAACTAGGTATGGTCATTACGAGTTTACAGTCATGCCCTTTGGGTTAACGAATGCACCTGCAGCATTCATGGACATGATGAATAGGATCTGTAAACCGTACTTGGATAAATTTGTAATTGTCTTCATAGATGATATACTTATTTATTCAAAAAGTCAGGACGAACATTGTCAGCACTTGCATGCACTCTTAACTTTGTTAAGAAAAGAAAAGTTGTATGCCAAATTCTCGAAGTGTGAATTTTGGTTACAAGAAGTGCAATTCTTAGGACACATGGTGAATCATGAAGGTATTCACGTAGATCCTGCTAAAATAGTGGCAATTACCAATTGGAAGGTTCCGCAAACCGCAATGGAAATTATAAGTTTCATAGGTTTAGCTGGGTATTATAGACGGTTTATTAAGGATTTTTCCAAGATAGCTGTACCATTAACTAAGCTAACCTGTAAAGCCACTAAGTTTGAATGGGGACCTAAATAAGAAGAAGCCTTTAGAATCTTGAAGCAGAAATTAACCAATGCTCCAATCTTCGCCTTACCAGAAGGAACTGAAGATTTTGAAGTATATTGTGATGCTTCAAAACTAGGATTTGGATGTGTGCTGATGCAACGCAAGAAGGTAATTGCGTATGCTTCAAGACAGTTGAAAAAGCACGAAGAAAATTATACAACTCATGATTTAGAGTTAGGATCCATAATTTTTGCCCTTAAGATTTGGAGACATTATCTTTACGGAAGTAAATTTACTGTCTATACGGACCACAAAAGTTTAAAATATATTTTTGGGCAAAAAGAGTTAAACATGAGACAAAGGAGATGGATGGAAATCTTAAGTGATTACGATTGTGATATTCAATATCACGAAGGAAAGGCAAATGTAGTTGCAGATGCCTTAAGTCGTAAGTATTATGAGAAACAAAGACGGGTTCGTGCTCTCAGATTAAGTCTACAGTTCGATTTAATGGAACAACTAAGGTATTTTCAAGAAACAACAATAGAAGAAGTTGCTGAAGGAATGAAGGGACGAATAAAAGATTTAGAACAAGGAGCTGATGGAATTTGGAGATTTCATAAGAAAAGGATTTGGGTACCAAAACAGGGAGAATTAAGAAATAAGATTTTGGAAGAAGCCCATAAATCTAGGTATACTATACATCCAGGAAACAATAAGATGTACCAAGATTTAAGAAAGAATTTCTGGTGGATAGGTATGAAAAAGGATATAGCTAAGTATGTATCAAAATGTCTTACTTGTTCACAAGTTAAGGCAGAACATCAGAAACCTTTAGGTCTACTACAACAATTAGAAATGCCGGTATGGGAATGGGAACTCATAACAATGGATTCTGTTACTAAGTTACGCAAAACCAGAAAAGGTAATGACGCGATTTGGATAATTGTGGATCGATTAACCAAATCTGCTCACTTTCTACCTATGAAAGAAAACTTTAGCATGGAAAGACTGGCAAAGTTGTATGTAGATAAAGTAGTATCCTTACATGGAGTTCCACTCTCCATTGTTTCGGATAAGGATAGTCGTTTTACTTCTGATTTCTGGAAAAGTTTCCAGAAAGCAATGGGAACTCGACTCAACTTAAGCACTGCATATCATCCCCAAACAGACGGGCAAAGTGAAAGGACAATCCAAACTCTAGAAGACATGCTTAGAGCATGTGTAATAGATTTTGGTGGAAATTGGGATGATCATTTACCATTAATTGAATTCTCCTATAATAATAGTTATCATTCAGGCATTGAAACTGCCCCATTTGAAGCACTGTATGGAAGAAAATGCAGAACTCCAGTATGTTGGGCAGAAAATTGGAGAAACTCAATTGTCAGGTCCTGAGATTGTGCAAGAGACAACTGACAAGATTACTCAAATCAAGGAAAGGCTGAAAACGACTCGAGATCGCCAGAAAAGTTATGCAGACAATAGATGCAAGCCATTAGAATTCCAAGTTGGAGACAGAGTACTGTTAAAAGTTTCTCCTTGGAAAGGAGTTGTTAGATTCGGTAAGAAAGGAAAGCTAAGTCCAAGATACGTAGGACCATTTCCAGTAATCCAACGTATAGGACCAGTTGCTTATCGTTTACAACTACCAGAAGAATTAGCTGGAGTACATGATGTATTTCATGTATCCAATCTCAAGAAATGTCTAGCAGACGAATCTCTGGTAGTACCTCTTCAAGACATAGAGGTAAACGAAAAGTTAAAATTTGTTGAGAAACCTCTTCAGATAGAAGACAGAAAAGTGAAGTTTCTCAAGCACAAACGACTAGTGCTAGTTAAAGTCAAGTGGAATTTAAGGAGAGGACCTGAATACACTTGGGAGCTAGAATCCGAAATGAAGAGAAAGTATCCTCATTTATTCCAGTAAATCTCGAGGACGAGATTTTATTAAGGTGGGGAGAATGTAACAACTCTCATCAAAAGTCATATCTATTTAATTAAATTGTCCAATAGGAAACCCTAATTGAGACACCCAAGTGATTCTACACAAACCCTAAAATTTTCAGAATTTTCAGAATCAGGATTAGGGCCCCTAAAACTCAGGGGGGTAAAACCCTAGTTACGATTATCTAAATAACTCTCTGTCAAATTCGAATTTTGAGAAACTGTCGACTCAGCAAGCCTACCCATGCACGTAGCTACCCTATGAAACTAGGTAAGCAGTCGCGTAGCGCGACGACTATAAGGGTAACCAGTCGCGCTACGCCACTAGGTCAAATTTTTAGTATAAATAGTAGAGTTTGGGACTTGATTCTGGGCACTGAAACGACGTAAAAATTCGAAGTATACGCTGAGTTATAGCAGAAACACTATCAAAACACACACGATCTCTAATTGCTGCCGCAAAACAGGGTAATAACTCGATCGCTATTACGATTCATTTTCCGATCGATCAATGTACTCAATGGATGTTTAAGTGCTGCCCACATTAGGGTGATGCTTTGTCATTAGTCGTTAATTCGATGGATGTTTAAGCATAGCACTTTGTCATCCGTTGTGAGGGTTGATCTCGTGAGTTATCGTAAATGCTGCATTGATTACTAACCCAGTTTTGTGTGCATTGTTATTTAAATTAGGTTAACAAGGCTAATCCGTAGAGTAAACTCTATCCGTGTTAAATCTGCAATGTGACTCATTCTCTTTTTATCAAATTACTTTCAAAAGCATGTTTATTTTCAAAAGTTATAATTACAGTGATTAAGTTTATGTAATCACCAAGTTACAGCCGGTATGTGGGGTTTTGTATACATTACTTGATAATCTTCACCATTGGGGCAGCCAAGGGGTGATATGACCATAATCACAGACACCATTGGACGAATGGGCCAATGGGTCGAGTGATAAAGTACTGTGGGTAGTTGGTTGATATCAGAAACATTGTAATCTTCCTTAATATTGTAAATTATAACAAACAGGTTGTTTTAATAAATAGAATGATTCACTCAGTATTTCCCGCTGACAAAACCTTTTTCAAACATGTTTCAGGTGATCTGTTGTGATTTAGGAAAGGTGCTACGGAGCACTGCAAGCTTAAGAAAGTGGCTCATTGTAAAAGAAAGAAATATGTTTTGTTAAATAAAGATTTCTGCGTGAAATCATAATATTGTAAATTAACGGGATTTTATCCCGAGTTGTGAAATAAAATAATCGGGAAAATTTTAGCTTTACAACGATCCTGATAATAAACTTCCGCTGTTAAACTCATTTAAATAAATACCACAGGGTTTTCTGTCTCGCGGCTCCTGAAACGGGTCAAACCGGGTCGGGGGTCGTGACATAAAGAGATTGATTCGTCGATCTAGTTAAAGGTATCATGTGTTGATATAGTTAAAGAGACCCCTTGAGTGGTCTAGTTAAAGAGATTGATTCATCAATCTAGTTAAAAATATCATTCGTCAATATAGTTAAAGAGACCCTCCGGTGGTCTAGTTCAAGAGGTCATTCGTTGATCTAGTTAAAAAGATCCTTTGGTGACCTAGTTGAAGAGTCTTTTTGGTGGTCTGTTTAAAGAGATCATTCGTTGATCTAGTTAAAGAGACTCTATGGTAGTCTAGTCAAGTCACCACAGGATTATTCATTTGATTTTCTTCCCTTGCACATTATAAAATGAACTGTGCGGACTGTGCAAGGAATTGCGTAATTATGGATGCATACGTAATTATGGAATTCAGTGCACAGAAACCACAACAAGTTTTGTCATGTGTAATTTAATATACTAGAAGTTCTGGACCTTGACCAATGTTGTTTTTATGTTATACTCTCCGACTTCAATTTCGAGCTCACACAAGTTTCCTCTAAATTAAATTTCGGGACGAAATTTCCTTAAGTAGTGGAGATTGTGATATCTGTGCCTCTACGATCATCATACAAGTACGAATCTAATGAAATCTTGTGTTTCAATCTTGGAATTTGTATAAATACATGTGACGTTTGCACATATCAATTCTCGTTCGATTTCGAGCTCTAGATCGCTTTCTAGAAAGTTATACGCAAACTGATGCGTAAACGTAATCAGTTTAATGCGAAAAACACTCCAGAACAGTGACATAGGCTTAACATACCTTAAATAACCTTTACGTAACTTTGAAATAAGTTTTGGAGGGTTTGGTGTGTCGAAATCAAGTTTATTCGATAGCAGGGACTATTTACGTCAAACTGCGAAGTATACCGATTCGTATAGTAACGAACATTCCGGAACTTGATCATAAGCTAAACAAACCCTAAATTCGTTACGCCCATTTCGCCACAGTTGAAACAAGAACCTGGTGGAAAATGACCTTGAACAGGATTGTTGTTAACTTGATTTGGTGCAGCTGCTGTTGGGCAAACCCTCGCTGTGTGACCTACAAGTCCACAAGCTTAGCATGTGCGGCACTTCACACCAGCATGATGATGTAGGCTACATTGGTTGCACAAGGGTGCAGTTCCGTTGTAGGGCTTCCTAGCAGGGGATTGAGCTGGTTGGTTGGGGACGGCTTGATCATTGTGAGCGACCACGACGAAGTTCTGAGAAGCCTTTCGCTTCTTTGACTTCTTAGGAGATCCAGTCTGTTCATCCATGGTCTTTGATTCCTCGATTGGTTTCTTGTCACCCTTTCGAAAAAGTTTACCTTTCCTGATCTGAGATTCAGTCAAGGTTGCAGATAGCTCAATGGCCTGTCTAACTATAGTAGGGTTGCTACCAGTCACATTGTCTTGTATTGAGTTAGGGAGGCCATCAATGTACTTTTCGATTGCCTTATCCAAAGGCGTGACCATGTTTGGGCATAACAGACTTAACTCCTCATAACGGTCCGTGTAGGCTCGATGCTCACCGCTATCTTGCTTCAAATCATCAAATTCCATTTCCAGAGCCCTTAGCTCATGACGAGGACATAATTCCTTCATCATAAGAGCCCTAAGCTCGGCCCAAGCCTGTGCTAAAGCAACCTCAGCACCACGGTCTCTCATCACCCCGTTCCACCATGTAAGAGCCCTCTTCTGAAACACACTAGAAGCAAACTCGACCTTGCGATTATCAGGACACTGAACATGACGAAATGTACTCTCAGTGCTCTCGAACCACTGTAGGAGCCCAGTTGCTCCTTCAGAACCACTAAACTTGAGTGGCTTAGCCCAATTGAAACTCTTGAAATTGAATGGAGTATGATTGTTGTTGTTGGCTTGGTTCCATTGAGCAATGAGATTTGGGAAATCAGCAGCCATTTGTTGCGCGATGATTTCCGCCAGTTCGGCATTCGTTATCTGATTGTCACGTCGAGGAGGCATTCTAGGGGAGGGAAACATGAAAGGAAACGAACGAGACGATTAGATGAAAAGGATGAGGTGTTACAATATTTGACAAGAGCAAAGATGGTGGTCATTTGTTTGTTACCACAAGGCAAATAAACGACACATCGTGACTAATAAAAGTAAATGGGTCAAAATGATGTATCGCGAAGACATGCTCGCCTATATGTGAATACTCACCCCAAGAGTTCCCAGGTAAGAGTGACTGGTCCGATTATGTGGATTTGTACGAACACTCTAGCCTTAGACAGAAAACTCAGGGTACAGGCATTCACTCTTCCAGTTTGCACGTGTTCACACTATTTAGGACCCAAAACTTTGACGAGATTTTGAAAACTCAAAGGGGTTCAAAACCTTATAACAGAGTGTTCAAAACCTTATAATAGAGGGTTCAAAACCTAGTAATCAATCATCCTAGAACAGATGATTAGTTTTCAAAGCGGTTTTGAAATTTATGTTCATGTTGTGGTCGTCGCCTAAGGATAGGTGACAGTATTGTTTTATGACTAAACTCAAGTAAACTCGCGTTAGGGTCCTAGGAAGGTTATAGACCATTCATTAACATATTTTATTTTAGTGATTGGAATGCAAAAATACCATTCATCGCGCAATTTGGATCGTTTTCGCGTCCGTTAGAGCTTTCGTCGTAATTAACCGAATAACGCAACCGTACGACTAAACGAACCGACATCCAAGATGTTTTCAAGCATATTGTATCTTCCTTATGCTTTAACTTCATTGTGGAGCCTTGAAATGGGGTTAACGGGGCTTAAAAACACCAAAATCCAAGTTTTACACATGCAGGGACCATTTCTGCCAATCTGTCAAAGTTGTCTTGGTGGGCCGCGAAGGATCTAGTGTAAGTCTTCGCGGGGCGCGACAGACTACCAGCACAGAAACATTGAACTTGGTCATTCCAGCTGATTTCAGTGGTTTTAATCCCTGATTTGAGATACCATTTGATAGTTTTTGAGTTCCCATTGTATTCTAAACCATGTTCCACAAGTGTATAGTTAGGATTGAGCTTTGATTCTTGCAAAAACACTTGTCAAGATCTTGTAAACTCAAGACTTTCTATAAATACCCACTTGCTTCATTCTCATTTCCTCACACATTTGATCTAAATCTGCTCTCAGTTGAAGTTAAGACTTCATACCTGAGTGTTTTGGATCAAATTCTTCCTTGCTTGGACCACGTAAAACAACAAAACGTGGCGGAAACGTCGGGGAGTGTTGTAACAGAATCATTGTTTCATAACACATGGAAATTTGAATATTGTTTTATTGATTAAAAGAGTTACAATGTCTTGACAATCAAAGAAATATAACATAATTAACTAGTCTTGCATCTTTTATTGTCACTAAGGCCCAAGTCCGCCTAAGTGTATCTCGATAAGTCCTACGCATCAACTCCTGAAAACACATGTGAAAATAGGTACGTCAGCATAAAAAATGCCTGTGAGATACATAGGTTTTGTGAAAAATAGGATTCATGACTTGTAAGTTTAAGAAAATGTTTAATAAAGTTTAGTCATGAACCTTGTAAATTGATTTGTTTTGTAAATCGTTTGAAAACAATAAGTTCGGATGATATGTATAAATAAGAGAATAATGTATGGTTAAATGAATAACCATGTAAACTGAGTTTGTATGAGATAAGTTGTTTGTAAATCAATGTCTTGTGAAAAGTATGTTATTTGTATAAAATGTTGTATGTCTCAAATTGAAATGATTCAAATAACGCTACGATATGTAATACCATACAAACACTTATATATAGGAAGTACCAGCGGCGTATCCACCATGCTTGTATCATATTACACACGCCTCGTTACTTAAATCACTTACTCAAACCAAACCATCAAGATGTAATGTTTAACAATTGTAGAAATGTTTATGTGTAGTCAAATGTCTATTGTCAAATGGTTCACATAATCAAATGGTTACAACGGTTCACATAGTCAAATGGTTACAACGGCTTACATAGTCAAATAGTTACAAACGGTTCAAAATGTGATATAATGTGTTCATATGCTGGATGAGCATATGCAACAGGATGTAATGTAAAACACTGTGTCCATATGCTGGATGAGCATATGCAACTTAATCTAAAACAATGTGTCCATATGCTGGATGAGCATATGCAACAGGATGTAATGTAAAACAATGTGCAAAGTATGCACACAATGGACATACATAGCATGAAATGTAATGAAAAACGATGTACTAAGTATGCACACAATGGGCATACTTAGCATGAAACGTAATATAAAACGATGTACTAAGTATGCACACAATGGGCATACATGTGACAACCCTAACTTCCAAGGTTAGTGTCGTCTAATCTTGTGACCTTAACTTTCCGTTTTCTCTTTTCAATGTAAAACGTAGTAGGGCGTTATAACTTCATTACATGTAAGTATGTTATTCTTTTCACTCAACACTCGTAACCCTAACAAATCCCCTAAACGTAAAACGTAAAACATGGTGGTATATGTTACATATCATAGGACTAAATGGGTCAATCCTTGTATCGATAATATGGTTGGGCCGTGTCTATACTATAAGTCCTTAATGAACTACTTTAAGCTGGTTCCAAATAGTATTGGGCCGCCAGGCTTAAGCCCACTCGGTTAAAGCATAAATCGCCCACAATCCATATTATTATTTGAACGTAATATCATGTGGTGACTTACCACAAAACTCAAACTAAAGAAACCCTACTTCTTCCAATTCGTACGTGAGGCAGACCCCTTCCCCCACCCTTCGAGACATTACATTCTTGGATCAAGCTTGTTGGGTTAGTGAATTATTATGTTTAATTTGTATTGTTAGTCTTGTTGTGTATGATTTGATCGCATGATGTTAGGATTATATTAAACATCCTTTTAGATTTCCTGTTGTAATTATTACCAACTTGTAATGAGAATCAGTTGAGAGATTATTTGCGAATATGTTGTTATTAGATATTAAAAGTTAGGAATGCATGATAGTTGGTGATATGTATGACCATCTGATATGGGTTACAAACTTGGAAAGAAGGGTTGAAGTATGATTTCTTGGTTTGATGTATGCTTACATTATTATTAATGGTTTAGGTTGCAATATATGTATGGTGTGGCATGATTAATGTATTGTAATAAATTGTATTGATAATAAACTGTTATGTAAATGGATGAATAATCACATGTGAATGATGAATATTTGAGGATTGGGATTGAATGATTTTGTCATATATTGATCTCGATCAACATATAGATTAAGTATACATGAAGCATGTGAATTAGAGGTATGAGTTAGTGGGACGGTTACATAGGGAATTGAAAAGGGGTGACTTGGTCAAACCACACACACACCATTTGCATTAAACACATCAGTAGGTGGCATGCTCATGTCATGAGTCTTTGAATTGATTACATGTTTAGTTAGTGGACTTTAAATGCTATATGGGCTGACTGGTGTTGGCAAAACAGATTTGAGCACAATGGATTAAAATAAGGATTAGGGGTTAGGGAATTACTACTCATACACTTAAAAAGCTTGTAATGTTCATGACACAAATTGTTCTAAATCAACAACAGAATATGTGTGTTTAATTCGTAAATGAACATGGGTGTAGTTGGAGTGGGCCGAAGTCTAGTGGGCTGTTACAAATCAAAGTGCTAAACTAGTATTAACATTGAGTTATGTTAATAAATTGAATCTGGGCTTCGATGGACTACACACACACGCACTTGTAGATGACATGTTGTTTTGGGCTACACAGAATATTGAATAAACAATGTGCCGCACCCTTATAATGAACTCGTGTGAGGCCCAGATACCTGTTAGATGATTACATGAAGATAATCGGTTAAATTATGATGCATGATTGCTTGTCACAATTAGCGTGTGTACTTGAATGTAAACCGAATTACTAGTGATATATTGTGTGATTTAATTATGAATACGTGATACTTGTGCTATACGTGTACTTATGTGATGTGTGGTACCTGGTATGCTGTTTGATCTGTAATGTGTGCCAATACGTGAAGTACTTGTATACGAATCTGATTAAAACTTGGTAACCATAAATAGGGCGTGATTGATCAACCCTGTCTGTTAGCTATTTTCTTTTAAGAGTCCAACCGAGCAAACCAAGGTGAGTTCACACTTTCTACAAGGCATGGGATTCCCAGGGGTTGGGAATGGGTAAAGGATTTGAACTGAAACTGCGTGATCTCCTGGTTTGGAACACGTACACACCCTCTTCATTGAAGGGTGACAACACGTGATAATGGTATAATTGGAAACTGCGTAATCTCCTGGTTTGGGGGTTACGTACACACCCTCTTTATTGAAGGGTGACAACACATATACTAGACCAAAATCTCTATCATGAAGTCCCTCCTTTTATATCGACTTAATCGCCGTGCCAATGGCGAGCGGGTCATTAGTTAGATAGCGCTATTTAGGTTTGACAAGCCTCACACCGTGCCGCAGAGGACGGGCGTGAACTAATGGATCTGGGCACGTCAATGATGATAGACATTGACGCTAGGGCACCAACTTACGTCAGTCAGTGGTCGATATGGTAAACAGGTCTAGTGGTTAACATGGGGAAGCCCCCACCAACTATGGATTGGTTTGGGAAACAGGGTAAACGGATTAACTTACTACTTACAAACGAACTCAATGTTTTTGAAACAACCTAACAAAGAACACCAACTGTGAACTCGCTCAACTTTGTTGTTGACTCGTTGTTACATGCCTTGCAGGTCGTTAGGTATCTTTGGAGCTTGCACGAGCAGGAGGAGTCGTTGTGGAGCATGGACGGTTGTGTGCCACGTTACATTTAAACTCATTGAACTTTTATTTTGGTTTTTCGTTTTATGCTTCCGCTAATTAACTTGAACTTGGTTAACTAGTTTTTGAACACCAATTATATTGTGTGGTTGGATTTTATTTATTCTAAATACATTGTTCAATATGGTTGGTGGCTGGATCCTGGTCAGTCACGCCTCCATGCGGTGATACTCCGCTTGTGGATTTTGGGGGTGTGACAGATTGGTATCAGAGCCATTGGTTATAGTGAACTTGATTTTAAAAAGGGGAAAAACTTTTTGATAAAACCAGACTATAACCTGTACAGTGCTCAACGATCCACAACGACGCTTCACTCCACGTGCAAGACTCCACACTATAGGTGATATGATTTATGTTTATATTGCCTACTTGCTAGTTACATAGAACTTTGCTCGTGATATGCTTAGATAAACTTAACAACTATTGTTTGAAAACACTTGTGTGCTTACTCTCTTCTATCATCGAACTTTCGCGAACCTCTCTCACCCATGTTTCCTTTGATGTGACAATACACATTTGTTTATGACGAAACACACGAACGCACACTCGTCACTATAGCAAGATGGCATGGATTGCTTGCTCACCTTATGATGCGTTGATAGTATGCCATAGTCCTTAGGTTTTTGTGATCTTATTACATTGATGACCTCCGTTTGACATCTGAGTTTGAGGAACCATTTGACATGAGTTAGGAGGAACTGAGATGAGCATGCAAATCGCAATATTATTGTGGGTGCACACATAATAATAATGTGGGGTGCATGCGAGTCCCAGTGAGCCTTGACAAGTGGAAAAGGGGTTCCGTTCCGTTATTTGACCGATGTGAAACATAACAAACCTATAGGGGTCATAGCAGTGATTGTCCCCTACTCGAATGTGAACTTTTCCTTCATCTCTGGATCCTTTCGAATCTCGATGCTATCGAGTATTACCTGAACACCCATCTGAACACCTAGCAAACCGTGTAGAATGTTAGGTGCTTATACGAACGTCCCTGAGTAGGATGTCGCAGCGTCGAATGATCGATCGATACGTTTCTTTTTTTTTCCTCTTCGTTTGTTGGAACTCATGTATTGACGCCTCAGATTCTGAAGTGCGATCACTTCTGCAACACTCCTGCAACATACTGAGTATTACTCGAACCACTTGCAACATCGATGGACAGGAAGATGAGCGTAGCACTTTACCGACCTCAGTACTTTGACGACCCTGATTACCGGCAATGAGCACCAGCGAATTGGCTTCAAACGAATCCTTAACCCTTGTCAGCAACTCATGGGAGTCAACTCTTATGAATCAATCGGGGCATAAGTGAGGACAGCTGATGGTAGTATGGAAGGTGTGACTGCCAGCACAGTGAGTAACGCATTAGGACGTGGCTCAGAATGTGAAAAGATGGACCTTGATGGTGAAGAGTCGTAGAGCTTCGTTTCAAACAACAGCATTAGAGGCAACGGTCACGGCAACAACAAGGTATTTGTAATGGTAACCAACAGTATGGAAAGTGAAGGTGCTTACGGCATGGAGTGGCCAATGTTAAATTCAACGACAACAACCAAGGGAACGACGACCGTACTTGAAATCCTCGCAACGAGTACAACAACACGGCAAATGATGCTCATAGAGGGACATTAGGGATTGGCGTGGGCGATGCCGGGATTGTAACAACATGGTAGCCTACGTGTTCTTGGTGACTAATCACTTCGCCACTATTCTTCTTAATCCTGATGCTTCTTGGAACCTAACCTGTTGTGGAATCGGCTGATGGCGAAAACAATGAAACCACTCGAATTCCAGGTTGGGGATAGAGTGCTACTCAAAGTCTCACCTTGGAAAGGTGTAGTTCATTTTGGCAAACGAGGAAAACTCAATCCGCCTTACGTCGGACCGTTCGAAATCATAGAGAAAATAGGCAAAGTGGCCTACAAACTGAGCCTACCAGCAGAACTCGGTGGAGTTCACAACGTATTTCACGTGTCAAATCTGAAGAAATGTCTGTCAGACGAGACCCTCATAGTTCCTTTGAAGGAGCTCACTATCGACGATCAGTTGCGATTTGTCGAGGAACCAGTTGAAATCCCAGACCGAGACGTTAAGGTCCTCAAGCACACTAGAATATCTCTTGTTCGAGTTCGTTGGAACTCCCGTCGTGGCCCAGAGTTTACCTGGGAACGAGAAGATCAAATGAAACTCAAGTATCCCCAGTTGTTCGGAAACAGTGCAACCACTACTGAGGCTGAAGCTACTACAGAATTTCGGGACGAAATTCCAAACCAACGGGGGGATGATGTGACACCCCAGGAAAACCAGGAAACAACACAACACAACTAGCTTCCTCAGTAACCGCATGCTAAATTTCGGGACGAAATTTCTTTCAAGTTGGGGATGATGTGACAACCCTAACTTCCAAGGTTAGTGTCGTCTAATCTTGTGACCTTAACTTTCCGTTTTCTCTTTTCAATGTAAAACGTAGTAGGGCGTTATAACTTCATTACATGTAAGTATGTTATTCTTTTCACTCAACACTCGTAACCCTAACAAATCCCCTAAACGTAAAACGTAAAACATGGTGGTATATGTTACATATCATAGGACTAAATGGGCCAATCCTTGTATCGATAATATGGTTGGGCCGTGTCTATACTATAAGTACTTAATGAACTACTTTAAGCTGGTTCCAAATAGTATTGGGCCGCCAGGCTTAAGCCCACTCGGTTAAAGCATAAATCGCCCACAATCCATATTATTATTTGAACGTAATATCATGTGGTGACTTACCACAAAACTCAAACTAAAGAAACCCTACTTCTTCCAATTCGTACGTGAGGCAGACCCCTTCCCCCACCCTTCGAGACATTACATTCTTGGATCAAGCTTGTTGGGTTAGTGAATTATTATGTTTAATTTGTATTGTTAGTCTTGTTGTGTATGATTTGATCACATGATGTTAGGATTATATTAAACATCCTTTTAGATTTCCTGTTGTAATTATTACCAACTTGAAATGAGAATAAGTTGAGAGATTATTTGCGAATATGTTGTTATTAGATATTAAAAGTTAGGAATGCATGGTAGTTGGTGATATGTATGACCTTCTGATATGGGTTACAAACTTGGAAAGAAGGGTTGAAGTATGATTTCTTGGTTTGATGTATGCTTACATTATTATTAATGGTTTAGGTTGCAATATATGTATGGTGTGGCATGATTAATGTATTGTAATAAATTGTATTGATAATAAACTGTTATGTAAATGGATGAATAATCACATGTGAATGATGAATATTTGAGGATTGGGATTGAATGATTTTGTCATATATTGATCTCGATCAACATATAGATTAAGTATACATGAAGCATGTGAATTAGAGGTATGAGTTAGTGGGACGGTTACATAGGGAATTGAAAAGGGGTGACTTGGTCAAACCACACACACACCATTTGCATTAAACACATCAGTAGGTGGCATGCTCATGTCATGAGTCTTTGAATTGATTACATGTTTAGTTAGTGGACTTTAAATGCTATATGGGCTGCACTGGTGTTGGCAAAACAGATTTGAGCACAATGGATTAAAATAAGGATTAGGGGTTAGGGAATTACTACTCATACACTTAAAAAGCTTGTAATGTTCATGACATAAATTGTTCTAAATCAACAACAGAATATGTGTGTTTAATTCGTAAATGAACATGGGTGTAGTTGGAGTGGGCCGAAGTCTAGTGGGCTGTTACAACTCAAAGTTCTAAACTAGTATTAACATTGAGTTATGTTAATAAATTGAATCTGGGCTTCGATGGACTACACACACACGCACTTGTAGATGACATGTCGTTTTGGGCTACACAGAATATTGAATAAACAATGGGCCGCACCCTTATAATGAACTCGTGTGAGGCCCAGATACCCGTTAGATGATTACATGAAGATAATCGGTTAAATTATGATGCATGATTGCTTGTCACAATTAGCGTGTGTACTTGAATGTAAACCGAATTACTAGTGATATATTGTGTGATTTAATTATGAATACGTGATACTTGTGCTATATGTGTACTTATGTGATGTGTGGTACCTGGTATGCTGTTTGATCTGTAATGTGTGCCAATACGTGAAGTACTTGTATACGAATCTGATTAAAACTTGGTAACAATAAATAGGGCGTGATTGATCAACCCTGTCTGTTAGCTATTTTCTTTTAAGAGTCCAACCGAGCAAACCAAGGTGAGTTCACACTTTCTACAAGGCATGGGATTCCCAAGGGTTGGGAATGGGTAAAGGATTTGAACTGAAACTGCGTGATCTCCTGGTTTGGAACACGTACACACCCTCTTCATTGAAGGGTGACAACACGTGATAATGGTATAATTGTAAACTGTGTAATCTCCTGGTTTGGGGGTTACGTACACACCCTCTTTATTGAAGGGTGACAACACAGATACTAGACCAAAATCTCTATCATGAAGTCCCTCCTTTTATATCGACTTAATCGCCGGGCCAATGGCGAGCGGGTCATTAGTTAGATAGCGCTATTTAGGTTTGACAAGCCTCACACCGTGCCGCAGAGGACGGGCGTGAACTAATGGATCTGGGCACGTCAATGATGATAGACATTGACGCTAGGGCACCAACTTACTTCAGTCAGTGGTCGATATGGTAAACAGGTTTAGTGGTTAACATGGGGAAGCCCCCACCAACTATGGATAGGTTTGGGAAACAGGGTAAACGGATTAACTTACTACTTACAAACGAACTCAATGTTTTTGAAACAACCTAACAAAGAACACCAACTGTGAACTCGCTCAACTTTGTTGTTGACTCGTTGTTACATGCCTTGCAGGTCGTTAGGTATCTTTGGAGCTTGCACGAGCAGGAGGAGTCGTTGTGGAGCATGGACGGTTGTGTGCCACGTTACATTTAAACTCATTGAACTTTTATTTTGGTTTTTCGTTTTATGCTTCCGCTAATTAACTTGAACTTGGTTAACTGGTTTTTGAACACCAATTATATTGTGTGGTTGGATTTTATTTATTCTAAATACATTGTTCAATATGGTTGGTGGCTGGATCCTGGTCAGTCACGCCTCCATGCGGTGATACTCCGCTTGTGGATTTTGGGGGTGTGACAATACATAGCATGAAAAATGTAATGTAAATCATGTACTATAAATGTACTAATGAACATAACAAGTATATGATGTGAAAACATGGAAAGCATGAAAGTAACAAGTAGGCACATGTGTTCCACCCCAAAACGTTTGGAAAACAGTAAAAGAGGGGTCTATGTACTCACATAAACACCTTGAAAACATTTAAAAGCGGGGGTTCTATGTACTCACTTGAGATTGCTCAATAGACTTTAGATATCCACCAAGCAAAGCTAGAAGGTCACGAATATCAAACGACACCTAATATAGGTAACTACATTAATAACCGGACCTATATCAGAGGATTGGATAGAATGCGGGCCCGTAAACCAAATGAGTATGGGAACTCATGTAATATGGTTTAACAAAGCCTACATACTAAAATGAAACCTAACCTAAGTGCTTACGACCCATTACGACCCGTTTAGGTAGCTTATGTTACTTTAACGCGTCGTTCGCGTAAAATGCGTTCGGACCGCCTAACTAGCCCTATGATAAGTAAAATATGCCTTAACATGTCTAATATAGTTGCCAAATCAGTTTAGATACCAAAAGTTATGTTACATATGCTTTAAATGAATTTTGGCGTAAAAAGGGCATTTTGGTAATTTACCTAAGGCATATAAACTACCTATCATACAACTAACTAAACGAAGCGACCATAAGGTATAACCTCGGAAGGTTATTCCCTATATACTATGGTCACCTAATGTGTTTGGTCGGATTCTAATGATCGACCAAACGGGTCGGGTTCGAAAGCATAAGCGATTGTTTAGATCGCTTACCTTACGACCCTATATAAGCACTAATCTAAAAGTGACGAGCTAAGCATGTTAAAACATGCTTAACTAAGTTTAGAAAACAAGTTTGGTATCAAAACAATCGGTTTTGATACCTAAGAGTAGTTTGGTTACAAAATACGCAAGAATGCGCATTTTGGCCGAAACTACGACTCGTCACTGAGCCTAGATAACGTGGTAATTAGTAGGTATAGTCACTAGGGACTATAACCATCGTGATCACGCTCACGTTATGAAGTTCAAATGAATTTCGCATTGACCCTAAACTGGTCAACGTAGAAAGTCAAACATAGTTTGACTTTCGGATTAGAAAAGCGATAAAAGAACGAAGGAACACTTACAAAGGGTCCCCGCTAGTAAATCTTGATCGAATAGCTCTGGTATGAAGTGATGGCTTCAACTTAGAGCTTTGAGATCAGATTTGTGTGGGTTTTGCAAGTGATGTTGGTGGGTATTTATAGGAAATGGACCACCGTTAGGATCGTTCCTCGAATACCGTGCTTTGATCTTGTCCCTACACTTGTTGCAAACTTGTGGTAACTCAAAATGGCCCCAACATCAGGGATTGACATGTGGCATTGGCCTTTGGAGTGTTGAGAAGTTGTTAACAATTGATTAAACAACTTTTGTTGTTCTGAAGGGGCCTCGCGTGACGCCTAGGGGGCTAGGTGTCACGCCTAGGTCCTTCTGATCAGCAACCAGTTTCCAAAGTTTCCATTTCAGTCCCCGTTGTGTATTAAGGCCATTTCCAACATGTTTAAGTCTCTTTAAGTCAACTTTAAGGCCCTAAAATGATGCCTAAACATTTTGGACATGAAACATGCTCAAAAATATCCCGGATGTCGGTTCGTTTGGTCGTACGATCGCGATGTTCGCTTAATTACGACGACATGCGCATAAGCGCGAAAAACGATCCAAATTGCGTGACGAATGGATTTTTTATGCCAAACACTAAAATAAAATATTTTAGTGCTTACCTAAATTTTTGGATGTTCGGTTGTATTCAGAACGTAAGTTATGCGTGAAAGTGCAAACTTATGCACTTTTTGACACTTTTAGTCCCTGAATGACCCAAAAGTTTATTTTAGCACACCGAACCCCTCAAAGCCTATTTCTAAGCTATATAAAGGATATTTATGGTATGTTTAACTTATGGTCATGTTCTGGACTGTCTGTTACAGTTCAAATTGGCATACTTTCGCAGTTTGTCAAGTTTAGTCCCTGTAAGCGAATTAACTTGTTTTTGCCATACCAAAGCCTTCAAAACTTATTTCTAAGTTATGTAAAGGTTATTTAAGGTATGTTAAGTATATGTTGATGTTCCGGAGTATTTGTCGCATTAAACTGATTACGTTTACGCATCAGTTTGCGTATAACTCTCCAGAAAGTGATTTAAAGCTTGAAATCGAACAAGAATTGATATGTGCAAAAGATACACATATTTACACCAATCCCAAGTATGAAATAAAATATTTCATTGGTTTGGTATTTGTTTGATGGTCGCAGTGACACAGGTGTCACAGCCGGGGTGTGACACCAATACAAGAATCCATCACTAAAGGCTAACACAATCAATTGTAGCTAACATGTAAATCACATCATATAGAAAGCTAACATGTAATGCCACACATCTTCAGGACATCATATACATCCTATACTTTGAGATTATGTATATCTCACGAGTGATTGTCACCACTCCATTCTAGTTATGCCGAATAGGCTAACTCATTCCAGTTGTGCTGAATAAGCTAACTCATTTTAGTTGTACCGAATAGGCCAATTAATTATAATTGTGTCGAAAAAGCTAATTAATTATAGTTGTGCCGAACAGGACCTGGATGTTAGACCCAATGGACCCGGATATAATTAACTCTAACCTAAATCGGCGTGTTCCATGTAAGTTGGTCAAAGTGATACATCTAATCATGAGTAGTTGCATATGAAATAACCAACTAAGACTATACTGAGTGGGAGGGCATAAAGAGGGGGCATTAAGCGCCACGTGACAGCCATGGCAGCAAGGGATGGTAAAAAAAGCACGGGGTGGGAGGGCGTGAAAGTGGCGGTTTTATAAAAACCATTAAATAAATAAAAAATAACCAAGAACCAATCAAAACCAACCCCAAAACCAACCCAGAATCCACCAACCAAGAAAAAGCCGCCACCTCACCACCCATTTGCCCCCACACCGGTGAATATTCTCCCGCCGCACCCACAACGCTGCCTTCCACGTCACACGCGGGCCGGTGTGCCCGACGTAGAGTGGCTTTCACGCCACGTTTCCATGCCCAATCTGTGTGGTCTAACAACCTAACTTTAAGATTCAAAATTTTCTTATATTCTTGTGGATCTAGCATAACAAAAATGAAAAAATATTAATTAGTTGTATCTTCTTGACTTTAAAACAATGATATTGGGGTCTGTTTGGTATGGGTTAATGGAATGGATGAGGTAATGGAATGAACGAGGCAATGGAATGGACGAGGCAATGGAATGGACAAGGGAATGCAATAGATCATTACATTTACATGTCTTGTTTGGTTACCATCGGGAATGTGTAACACCCCGAAAATGGGTTTGGTAATCAAACTCCGTTAATACTAAAAGACGGGTAAAGTACCGTTAGCAGTAAAAATAACCCGGTAAATATTTGGATTTAAATAAGAAATCCTAATAATTAATTACAAACGAATCAAAGAATTAAGGAATTGAGTTTATAAGAGCCCGAGTCAACGAGACTTAAAATAAAACGGGTTTTAACTCCCGGAACCCACTAAGTTAACTAGGTAAAAAATTAACCTAGTTAGTAATGGGTAATTAAATAATAAATAATGAATTATAGTTTCATTTGATCAAAACCAAACATGAGGGACTAAAATGGGACAATTGTGAGAGTTGTATCATTAAAACAAAAAAATAAAACACACCAAACACACACTTAGTGTGTGTCTGGTCGATGTTAAACACAGGGGGCGAACCAGGTTTCTCCACAAACCCTGATTCTCACAAAATCCTCCAAATTGAAGCTCAAATCAAGCCCAAATCGCCTGCATGATTACAAATTCGTGATCACCTAGTCGTGGGGATCATAAGGTATGTAAAAATTTGATGATTCGTGAAGTTGCAAAAATTGAGTTAGCATCATAATTCGCGAATTATGTAAGGATTAGAGGAGCTATGGCTAAGTAGTGATGTACACATGCTTAGGAACTAAACCCTAAGTAAAAATCATGCATATGATGCTATGACTTGAATGATTTGGTGATTTCTTATATGTGTGTTAAATGGGTTTATTGACAATATGATGAACACTCGGATTAGGGTGTTAAATTGATGAATATTGGTTGCTATGATATAAGTTCTTGATGTAGCTCATGAATACTAGACATAGAGGTTTGATTTTGATGTTAATCTTGGTAAAAAAATAACTAGTTATGAACTAGTTTGTAAATGTGTAAAAGTATGCCCACTAGGTGTTTGTTAAAATGCCTAAACGAAGCTAAAATTTTGAAATTCCATGTGAAGGGTGCATTTGGATATGTCGATAGATCAAATGAATTTTAGGAAGTCAAACTAACCAATGATTTAATCGATTGATAAAGTCGACATAAGACCCGTTAGATGGAGTAGTCATAATTGATAATGACTAATCTAACCATCTTTTGAATTATGATGATAGTTTGACGCTTAACGAGCTAGGTGGAAGCTTGATGAGTGAGCGGGTCAAACGAATCAAGTGAGAAGAAAGGCGTATTCGGGATGCGAGGTAAGTTAAAACTTACACCTTTTATTTAATAACTATTGGTTTTATAGATTTTGAATAATCAAAAGTCACATTTGACTTATGATGTTTCGACCCGACGTGCGAGGTTCGGAACAAAAGACAATAATGATAAACCATGTTAAATGGTTAAAAAGAGCTAATAAGGTCATTTAGTTATGTAATGACTAATAAATAACGAGTTTTGAATAATTTACCTTATAAGGTAAATCAATACATTTAATAAAGGTAGAACGGTAATGTGGTCACTCGTTGACGATAACCGCTAGTTTTGAAGGACACTTTATGGCGTAAGATATAAATAGGTCAAATAATCAAGAAATAGATTTATAAGAAAATCGACCGTACGGTGTAAACCGATACAAGTTATGTAGACGAGATGATAATAAATCCATCTCGCAAAAGTAAATGGTCATATTGACCAAACGGGTCAAAAGGTGAAAATATCACCCTTTGACAATATCGGCTAATGTTTTGTCGACTTGAATGATTACAGGAATAAATATCGATTGAATGTTGTCATCGCTATTACTTAGCGGCTACTAAGGCAAGCTATCAAAACAGGTCAATATATTGATTCGAGCCAGGTATGTATAATTGGTCAAATCATCATTAGAACTTGAAGTTCAATGAGGGCTAAACAAGTTAAAATGGACATTGGGTTATCTTTTAAGTAAACCGAATGATTTAAGTTATTGTCATTGTGTTTTAAAAAAAATGATGGCTATTTAAACAAGATCCTAGTTTAAAAAGTGGAATTTTGGTCAATTACGACATGAAAAGTCCTTTGTTGTAAAGAAAGGGTTTAAGATGACCAAAACGCCCTCGTAAGCAAAATAGAGTAAATGAACCTTAAGAGTCGTTTAAAAACAAGTTATATGATCAAGCAAATACTTTGAATAAGTAAAAAGAATGAAAAGGGTAAATCTTGGGTCAAATGACTCAATATGGGTCTTTGCCGTAGAATGATAGTCCGAGGGATAAAACTCGGAATATATGTATTTCCATATTAAATCCACCACAAATATAGTTGTGGTGGAATACTACTTGGTAAGAAATGTAGAAATATAAAGTTAGATACAAATGAAAGCGATTTTAGGCTCGAAAGTGCTTAAATACCCTTAACGGGTCAAAATAAGTATACGAGCGAAAACGGCTTTAAATGGTGTAATAAACCTATGATTAGAACCTAATATAGTAGGTAACATTAATTGGAAGAAGTGTATGAGATATAGGAATCAAATAAATACGTTTGTTTGATAAAATGCATCAACGGGTTAAAATTCGATAAAAAGGTAACGAGTCAAAGGCTTAGAAGTCTCAAAAATTTCTTATGTTGGATGTAGGATTTTAACTCCATAAGATGGAGGATTAAATTACGGACATGTAGGAAAAAGAATCGGGTAAAACGGATCAATAACGAAGAAGTTATGGCCGTTTCCGTGAAATCAGATCGTGCTGGGAATATGCAGCAACCAGCTGCAACAATCTGATGGAATAAGGCAGTGGCGTAGCGCTACTGGCAGTGGCGCTACGCGAGCACGAGCCAGTTTTGGGAAAAAATGATTATTTTAAATTATTTTGCGTTGCGAACCTGTTTTAATACGTTTTAAGCTACGTATGACTAATCCAACTCATGTTTTATGAGTTTCAGGTAAATTTTAGCACCGGAGGACGATCAAGCGACGAGAAAGAACCGGACACGATCACGAAATAAGCTTCCGCATTATGCATCGTTATTATGTTAAACGACAAACGCACACATGATATGTTGTATACTTTTTAAATTGTAAAAAGTTTTAATAAACCCGTAATTTCCAATGCATATGTAATCTTAATTACATGACTGTTTTTCGTAAATGATACGTTAAACCTTAATTTATAAGAACGGGTGTTACAAGTTGGTATCAGAGCCTTGGTTTAAGAGATTCAAGTATGGTGGGAAAACTATGCTTGGACTTAAACCTTATGCTCTTGATAAAGATTAGTGTTCGGTTCGAGGCTTGATCCCAAATCTGGTAAGTGCATGTATGTTAATAGTTTAGCATGCTAAAGTGTTGTAAGCAACATTTTAGGCTATCGTGTGATACACGTTACCCCAATTAAAATGATTGATATAGTTGACGAAAATACGCGCGTTGACGCGTATAGTAGAAAAAGCCTTGTATTATAATACGGGCGATTATTGAAGTTGACGTTACTAACTTTTGTGAATGTTTTAATTGAAGGACACTCGCGTTGGAAGACGACGAGAGTCAAACGAATTATGGATATGATGATGGAACGGTCCGAAGTATGACAAGAGGAGCATGCTCACCGAGGACTAAATCGCGTAACGACCGCGTACAAGGTTAATGGCATGGAATGCCTGTCGGGGCAAACATTACCAGGTGCACATTTTAAATAATCGCACAAATAGCAATATGCAACAAATAAGTAGAAATCGAAAGTTGCATATGTAGATTAAAAACTTGAAAAAAAACCCGAATAGAAAATGTATTCGGGATATTGTTTCCAAGAGAAACAAATAGAGGCGTTACTTACATAGGGCGTGATGTGAAAACTATAAAAAGGTCATGTGTGTCATGTATTAATCGCTTACTCTGGCCAAGTAAGTAGTGGCATATGATACCATGAACTTCTTATGGCGGATACGTTTACATCCGATGTAGTAAGGGCGGGGTGAATGGGACTAACTTAAAAGTACCCAAAGGAGTCAAATGAGCAAAATATTTGATAATAATGTAAACGCACAGCCGGGTGACGGAAGCGTATTACATTAGGATGATGAGCCCGAGTGAAGGGACAAAGATTAATGTAAAAGGATTAAGGTATGCAATTGGGAGGGGTGTGCTTACACTCGAACCCGGAGAATGCAAATATGACTCTTAACGGGCCTATTTTGTAAAACGCCAAATTTGAGAACAAAGTAGGAATATAAAAGCGAAATGAAGTCATAATGCATACCGTAAGGGTTGCAATAATAACGACTTCGGTAAAACACCCTGTTGGTGGGTAAGGATTTAAACGCATGCGTAGACTGAGAAACATGAACGCGAAATAGAAAGTCAAAAGACTCGGAATATGAGTCATGACTAAAAGATGACAAGAATTTTCGCAAACATAAATTTTGATAAAAAAAAAATTTACATTCGACTAGTTAAAAGTCGAACGGGTCGAACAAAGAATGAAATTTGATGTTCACCAGTGATGAAATTTCACACGAACAAGTCAAACGAATTAAATAAATGATGACGCTTGCTAATGTAAGTAGGCGCGGACTGAATAAGTAAAAGTGTGAGATGTTAACTAACCTATGTAAAGGGTTATGGGCGTTAAGAACGTTAAGATAAAAGAACCCGGGTAATGGGTTGTATAGAAGTATAAGTATGAACCGGGAAACGGTAAGCGTAGAACAAACTGACGCGTAAATAACGTCAAAAGTCATAAAGTCGGAGGATTAGTCCGGAAGTAAACAAATGAAGCCTTAGACTACGGTCAAGGTCAATTGAAGTTCAAGAGCGAAAATAAACGATTCCAAACATAATAAGATATGCCTTGAAGCTATATATGTATATATACATTTGAATATAGACAAGAATAAAAGATGATCTACGGGATCATCATAACCTACGGGATTAAAACAGTGTTAAGGTCTACGGGACCAAAAAGACCCTCGGGTCATAAAGAGAAGGAAACGAGTTGTTAATGTCTCACCTTAAAAAGGTGAAAAATTTAAAGAAATAGCCTATGAGGCTAAGTGAAAGAACCTACGGGTCAATAGTGTAAAGCAAGGGAACTAGTTATGATTCCCCGCGTAAAATGAGAACGGAAAAGAATAAATTATGGGTTGTCAATTTCCTTAATATGAGTAATTGACATAGTTAAAAGGAAAAACGTTAAACTAAAATTCAGTTTTAGTAAGAAACAACGTTTTAACAAATATGAATACTATAAGACGAATTTGGAAATAACAAATATTAAAGAGTATGGGTCTTAACATCGATAGGTGCAAGACGATATATTCGAAAAAGTGGTATTTTCGAAAATGAAAGGTTGATATAAATTAAACATGACGTGACACGATCATGGTCAAGAAATGCAATGTGAAGTGGAATCACATTATCACCAAGCGAGCGGTAAAAAGCAACTGGACTAATAAGTCTAGTTAGTGAGACCGGTTAAGGTCATTTAAGTAAGTTGGTTGCTTGTAACCGGTGGATTCGGTATAACTGAACCGAATAAATGAATTTGAAAACAAAAGAAATTGTTGCTAAAAGTGAAAGATATCACTAAAGACCTTTAAACGGGTCAAAGTAACGGATTCATAAGGAAATTCGATAGTATATGAAAGCGATGGATATCGCTAAGTTAACTAAACTAGTGGAGATAACGAGATTACGTTATTTCGAAGTTACACTATGTCGTATGAGATATGTAGACAATTAGTAACCAAAAAGATGTTACCGTACTTTTCGGGTAATACTAACGATTGGTTAAAAAGTATAAGTAATGTTTAAAATATTTCTCGGATTGAATACATTGAGTTTAAACTCAATGAATTATGTAAGAAAAGGTTTCGAGGACGAAACTTCTTTAAGGGGGGTAGACTTGTAACACCCCAAAAACGGGTTTGGTAATCAAACTCCGTTAATACTAAAAGACGGGTAAAGTACCGTTAGCAGTAAAAATAACCCGGTAAATATTTGGATTTAAATAAGAAATCCTAATAATTAATTACAAACGAATCAAAGAATTAAGGAATTGAGTTTATAAGAGCCCGAGTCAACGGGACATAAAATAAAACGGGTTTTAACTCCCGGAACCCACTAAGTTAACTAGGTAAAAAATTAACCTAGTTAGTAATGGGTAATTAAATAATAAATAATGAATTATAGTTTCATTTGATCAAAACCAAACACGAGGGACTAAAATGGGACAATTATGAGAGTTGTATCATTAAAACAAAAAAATAAAACACACCAAACACACACTTAGTGTGTGTCTGGTCGATGTTAAACACAGGGGGCGAACCAGGTTTCTCCACAAACCCTGATTCTCACAAAATCCTCCAAAATGAAGCTCAAATCAAGCCCAAATCGCCTGCATGACTACAAATTCGTGATCACCTAGTCGTGGGGATCATAAGGTATGTAAAAATTTGATGATTCGTGAAGTTGCAAAAATTGAGTTAGCATCATAATTCGCGAATTATGTAAGGATTAGAGGAGCTATGGCTAAGTAGTGATGTACACATGCTTAGGAACTAAACCCTAAGTAAAAATCATGCATATGATGCTATGACTTGAATGATTTGGTGATTTATTATATGTGTGTTAAATGGGTTTATTGACAATATGATGAACACTCGGATTAGGGTGTTAAATTGATGAATATTGGTTGCTATGATATAAGTTCTTGATGTAGCTCATGAACACTAGACATAGAGGTTTGATTTTGATGTTAATCTTGGTAAAAAAATAACTAGTTATGAACTAGTTTGTAAATGTGTAAAAGTATGCCCACTAGGTGTTTGTTAAAATGCCTAAACGAAGCTAAAATGCTGAAATTCCATGTGAAGGGTGCATTTGGATATGTCGATAGATCAAATGAATTTTAGGAAGTCAAACTAACCAATGATTTAATCGAGTGATAAAGTCGACATAAGACCCGTTAGATGGAGTAGTCATAATTGATAATGACTAATCTAACCATCTTATGAATTATGATGATAGTTTGACGCTTAACGAGCTAGGTGGAAGCTTGATGAGTGAGCGGGTCAAACGAATCAAGTGAGAAGAAAGGCGTATTCGGGATGCGAGGTAAGTTAAAACTTACACCTTTTATTTAATAACTATTGGTTTTATAGATTTTGAATAATCAAAAGTCACATTTGACTTATGATGTTTCGACCCGATGTGCGAGGTTCGGAACAAAAGACAATAATGATAAACCATGTTAAATGGTTAAAAAGAGCTAATAAGGTCATTTAGTTATGTAATGACTAATAAATAACGAGTTTTGAATAATTTACCTTATAAGGTAAATCAATACATTTAATAAAGGTAGAACGGTAATGTGGTCACTCGTTGACGATAACCGCTAGTTTTGAAGGACACTTTATGGCGTAAGATATAAATAGGTCAAATAATCAAGAAATAGATTTATAAGCAAATCGACCGTACGGTGTAAACCGGTACAAGTTATGTAGACGAGATGATAATAAATCCATCTCGCAAAAGTAAATGGTCATATAGACCAAACGGGTCAAAAGGTGAAAATATCACCCTTTGACAATATCGGCTAATGTTTTGTCGACTTGAATGATTACAGGAATAAATATCGATTGAATGTTGTCATCGCTATTACTTAGCGGCTACTAAGGCAAGCTATCAAAACAGGTCAATATATTGATTCGAGCCAGGTATGTATAATTGGTCAAATCATCATTAGAACTTGAAGTTCAATGAGGGCTAAACAAGTTAAAATGGACATTGGGTTATCTTTTAAGTAAACCGAATGATTTAAGTTATTGTCATTGTGTTTTAAAAAAAATGATGGCTATTTAAACAAGATCCTAGTTTAAAAAGTGGAATTTTGGTCAATTACGACATGAAAAGTCCTTTGTTGTAAAGAAAGGGTTTAAGATGACCAAAACGCCCTCGTAAGCAAAATAGAGTAAATGAACCTTAAGAGTCGTTTAAAAACAAGTTATATGATCAAGCAAATACTTTGAATAAGTAAAAAGAATGAAAAGGGTAAATCTTGGGTCAAATGACTCAATATGGGTCTTTGCCGTAGAATGATAGTCCGAGGGATAAAACTCGGAATATATGTATTTCCATATTAAATCCACCACAAATATAGTTGTGGTGGAAGACTACTTGGTAAGAAATGTGGAAATATAAAGTTAGATACAAATGAAAGCGATTTTAGGCTCGAAAGTGCTTAAATACCCTTAACGGGTCAAAATAAGCATACGAGCGAAAACGGCTTTAAATGGTGTAATAAACCTATGATTAGAACCTAATATAGTAGGTAACATTAATTGGAAGAAGTGTATGAGATATAGGAATCAAATAAATACGTTTGTTTGATAAAATGCATCAACGGGTTAAAATTCGATAAAAAGGTAACGAGTCAAAGGCTTAGAAGTCTCAAAAATTTCTTATGTTGGATGTAGGATTTTAACTCCATAAGATGGAGGATTAAATTACGGACATGTAGGAAAAAGAATCGGGTAAAACGGATCAATAACGAAGAAGTTATGGCCGTTTCCGTGAAATCAGATCGTGCTGGGAATATGCAGCAACCAGCTGCAACAATCTGATGGAATAAGGCAGTGGCGTAGCGCGACTGGCAGTGGCGCTACGCGAGCACGAGCCAGTTTTGGGAAAAAATGATTATTTTAAATTATTTTGCGTTGCGAACCCGTTTTAATACGTTTTAAGCTACGTATGACTAATCCAACTCATGTTTTATGAGTTTCAGGTAAATTTTAGCACCGGAGGACGATCAAGCGACGAGCAAGAACCGAACACGATCACGAAATAAGCTTCCGCATTATGCATCGTTATTATGTTAAACGACAAACGCACACATGATATGTTGTATACTTTTTAAATTGTAAAAAGTTTTAATAAACCCGTAATTTCCAATGCATATGTAATCTTAATTACATGACTGTTTTTCGTAAATGATACGTTAAACCTTAATTTATAAGAACGGGTGTTACAGAATGGAAGGAATTATTACCGGGTATTGTTTGGTAGAAAAAAAGGACGAAGGAATAACATTGATGGTGAGTGTTGGTGGCGGTTGGTGGTAGTGGAGGTGGAGGCGATGGCAGGTGTGACAATGGAAGGTTGTAGGTTGCGGCGACTGGTGGGTAGTGACAGCGGTGGGCATCGGTGGTGTGTGGTAATGATGGTTGGTGCCAGCGTTGGTCGGTGGTGGTAGTGGCAGTGGGGGTGGTGGGTGGTGGCGGCGGAGATGGTGGTGGGTGGCAGTGGCGACGAGTGGTGGCGGCGGCGGTGGAGGGTTGTTGTGGCGGAGGCGGCGGTGTGTGGCAAGGGTGGCGGGTGGGTGGCAACGGTGGCGGGTGGGTGGCGACGGCCTTTGGGGTGGTGACAGTGGCGGGTTGCAGGTGGCGGCGAAAGTGGGCATCGATGGTCAGTGGTGGTGGCGGGTGGTGGCGACAGTGGTGGGTTATGGTGTTGTTAATGATGGGTGCAAGAGGGGATAGAATGAAAAAAAAACATGAAGGAGGATGAAATGGTTTTATTGATTCATATGTCTGTCGCCTACGTCATCGAATTATATCGAGTCTGTAATTGGATCAACGATGTTAGATCTCATATGTTTGTATTCCACTTCGTACGAAGAGAACTTCACCTCATATGCAGTGAGCAATCTAGCTTCGTACGAAGGTAGATTGAAGTCTATAAATAGATGAGTTTGTGCGAAGTTAGATAGGGATTTTGTAGAATGGACGGCGGAGCTCTGTCCAGTTGTTTCCAGATTTGTACAAGTTGAACCAATTAATGAAACAACAGTTAAAAGTGAATCAATCTTGTTAATAATGTCACCAAACTATAAAACGGATTCCGCACGTTTAATACTAGGTTATTCAGATTAGTGCCTGAGCTTTTGGGAGATTCGAATGGACCTACAAGTGGTACCAGAGTAGGAAGGCCTGATTTGAAGACATTGGACAAGATTCAGCCATAAATCATTTTTCTTCTACTCATTTCTTCTTATTTTTTGACATTTCGTAGAGTTTGAACGGACAAAATGGACTGAATTTTTTCAGGTTTGTTTAAAATTGACTAATAACAAACCCTTGAAAGAATCAGACCTAAAATCAACTGAATTCATGATCAAAATGGCAAAAAAAGTGAAATCTTGAACTCTCACTTTGCACGAAAATAATATTATCCTCGCACGAAGAGAAAAGTTGTGAAATTTGAAAAATTTTATCCTCGCACGAAGTAAAAACATCACTTCGCACGAAGTGAAATTTTTAAAATTTTGGATTTTATCTTCGGATGAAGATAAATCTAAGTTTTGATACTTTTTACTTCGCACGACCTGGGATTTTAATTGTGTTTGTGCTTTCACTTCGTTCCAGGTTAACTTCGTTCAAAGTTCCCTTCGCACCAAGAAAGTTTTTGAACAATTTTGTGATGAAATGGAGAACGAGTTTTATAATTGTTTTGCTACAATGTCTACATCAATTTCTGATTCGATCAACCAAAACTTAAACTTAGAAAATCAAATGGGAACAATGTAGAAGCCGCCGAAGTTGATGAATCTCGAAGATTTTGTAGGATGGCAGGAATGCTTTTTGAACTGGGTTCAAGCAAATTACTTAAATTGTTGGAATGCTATTGAGGAAAAGTATGTTGCTCCTGTTGGCGATAATGGGTTTGAAAAAACTATAACTCAGTTTACTACAGCAGAGAAAGATAAGTTTGTAAATGAAAAGAAAATGATGAACATCTTGCAACAAGCCATCAAAGAAGATATACTCACGTTACTACAACATGATGGCGATGCTCAGTCAATTTGGAATGCATTAAGAGTTAAATTTCAAGGTAGCACACAAATGATGAAAAGTAAAGCGGCACTACTCAAGAAAGAGTTTGACATTTCTACATCATTCAAAGGAGAGACAATGAAACAAGTTATTGAAAGATATCGTCATCTTGTGTTGCAAATGAGACGGTTTGGTATTCAAAAACAGAATGATGAACTGGTTCACAAGTTGGCCGATACATTGCCTCAGGGAGAATGGTCGAGCTATCTAGCTATTTTGAAAAACAGTTCAGAATACGATTCATTGAGTTTGAGGAAATTCATTGAAAAGATTGAGGGGTATGAGCTTGAAATGCAGAAGATGGCTAAAACAAGAGGTGTAAATTTTCAGTAGGACATTAATCTTTACTACAAAGTAAGTTCAATAGCCAGCATTCAAGGCCCAAATATTGAAACCGCATTCAGGGCTGAAAGTTCACCTGGTTATTCAACGTTACTGCAAACAGTGGCAGTGGGTTCACATCTTATTCTAGTTTTGAACCAAATTCTCTGACATAGAGCCCCCAATCATCTCAGAGCTCGAACAACTACCACAACCACAACAACTTCAATCCTCGTATCCTGCAGTGCAACATGGCTATAAATCTTCAGAACGCTCAAGATTTCAACGAAAACACGGCTAAACAGCATATGAGCTTACTTGCATCAGTGTTGGAATCACATGAGAGTCTGGTTGCAGGAAGAATAGGAAATCCTGAAATGACAAAAGAGGATTATGATCAGATTGATCTGAAAGAGCTAGAGCTGATGGATATAAAATGGTGTTTGGCTAGTGTAATTCGTAAAGCTAAATTTTTTTTAGAAATTACTGGGAGGATATGTCTCGCAGCTCCTTATTCAAAACTGGGATTTAATAAATCTAAAGTGACTTGCTTTAGATGTAGGGAAAATGGCCACTTCAAAAGAGAGTTTACAAACAGTGAAGTTCATGGAAGCCATCAAAATCCTTTTGATGATTACTATAAACGAGCCATATATCACAGAACTTCTCAACCTCAGAATCAATAAGAAGAGGGTTCATCAAGATCAAAGAATAAAGACCTAATTGCTACACAAGAAGATGAAGGTTTCAACTGGGATAAATATCTTTCAAAAACCGAAGGTCACGCATTATTGGCAGAAATTATTGAAAACTAGAATCTGAGATTGTTTACGATGAAGTTCCCGAAGAATTTGATCATTGTTATTTTTCTGAAAAATAAATTTTACAAAACGCTTGTCAAGCGTTTATGGCTCCTGATGTTTTTCAATCTTTTGCAGGATTCATCGGTGAACAAAGAGATAACCAGAACACACAAAATGAAGAAGACATGCTTGTTAAGAAAGTAGTGATGGATCGATTGAATGAGGAAGAAGAAATTTGTAAGATTGGTCAGAATGTGAAGGTTAAGATAGTCCAGGAAGAAAAGAAAATAGAGAAAGTTGAAATAGAAAGACAGTGCACAAAATGTTTGGAACCATGCAAGTCTTGTCTAGAAAAGGATGAGAAGTATAAAAAGCTTAAACGTCATTCTGATAATTTTCTAAGTGATTTCAAAGAGACGAAAGAAGCTTATGATATGTTGAGTAGAACAATCAACCTACACCGTGTTGAAAGCAGAGAAAACAATGCTACTATTTCAATGTTAAAGGAAACAATCATGGACAAATAAATGGTGATCAACATTTCTATTAATACAATTGCCAAATTGAAGAGTGAGCTGGAAACAATGAAAATAGAGACTGAAAGGGTTGATAAAAATTTAATCAGTTACTCAACAGCTTCATATGTTTTGGACCACATTCTCCCGAAACCGACTAGAAAAGATAAAAATGGAGAAGATATCTGCGAATATTAAAATAGAGGTTTGGGTTACAATCGATGTCCACCCCCGATATGGAACGGTTATGCCAGGAAAAAATCCTGAGGGGGAGGAAAAGGCACTAAACTTGAAACTGAAGACAGTAAAAACCAAACAGAAAGATCAGCTGTCTGACAACATCGATGTTACCAATTCAAAATCTGATGGAGATTGTCGCAACCCCCGATCCCTTATCTGTCCTGGGAACGGGCGGACGCGAACTCAGTAGTGGTGATATCAGTTATTTAATCTTGCAGCGGAATTTACATCAGGACCGTAGTTAGGAAATGTTTATCAGAGTAAAACCACCATAATTGATATTAATAAACACATGGGCAAAACCCAAGTTTCTTGTTACAGTACATTTATAGGGACAAACCCTATATTATTGAATTTAAAACATCGTTTATTAGATAACTTTTATAGCCACTTATTTTCCAAGCCGCCAGTGCTCTCGAGCTGGCTTTTTCCCAGTTAGCTTTCACATTGTGTTACCTGAAACATGTTTTAAAAATATTTTGTCAGCAGGAAATACTAGTGAGTGAATCCCAGTTTAATCAAGAAACATTTTATCAATTAAGACAGTATTGAGAGCGATCACATTGTTTATTTCTACACAATTACTCATTCAGTACTGTCAATCCTTGACTTGTGGGTCATATTACACATTGGCTAACTCGTTGTCCAATGGTAACGTACTGTCATTCCGACTTACTACTCGCAAGTAATAAATTTTGTATACAAAACCCCAAATACCGGCAGTAATTGAAGAACTACAAAGACTCAATCACCGCTTAATCGCATTGTAAAATAATTAAGGTTTTGTAAAACATTCCAAAAACGTTAACAAAAAGAGGATAAACTCACTTTGCTATCTTAATCTTCTTGTAAGGGTTTCCTGGATATAATCTATAATTTATACAAATGTACATTGGTTAGTATCATAACCCTTTGAAATTATTAATGATACCTTCCCCGAGACGGCATTCCAACAACTACGTCGGGCAGAACCACGACAGTTGTTACGGAACCCTAAATCAATCGGGCAGCGTAACTATTACAAAACTGGGGTTATAATACTTACAACGGAGCAGAACCTCGCTAATTAGGGGTATAATACTCGACTATAATGCCTCTAATTCAGAAAGTGAGATTGAGAATTGAGAAATGAACGAACTGAAATGAAACCCGAGGCCTCCTTTATATAGTTGCTGATATTGACTCTCAGGCGGCCCGCGTAAATCACAGGCCAGGGTTACGCGGCCCGCATCAACCCTGGTCAACTCAGTAGCTTGTCCCGGTCACCAAGTAGACCCGCCACGATGTCGACACGTGTCAACCTCTGGGTGTATCCGCGTTTCATGATCTCTAGCGGCCCGCGTAAACTAATGTGAACTCTTACGCGGCCCGTCTTAACTTAAGGTTTACTGAAATCAAGTTTCAGCCTTGATACGCGGCCCGCCTCAGCTTAATTTTTAGGGTTTTTATTTTATTTTATATGTTATAACATAATAAGGGCTCGGTTTTCACACACGGGGTGTATTTAAAGACATATAAGGGTATTTTAAAATATACTAGAGTGTCGGAAATATTATGAGGGCGTTGGCTTTACCGAGGGTTGTTACATTCTCCCCACCTTATTTTAGAGCTCGTCCTCGAGATCTACTGGAATAAGTGCGGATATTTTCTTTTCATTTCTGATTCAAGCTCCCATGTATACTCAGGTCCTCTTTTGGAGTCCCACTTTACTTTGACTAGAACTAGTCTCTTATGCTTGAGATTCTTGACTTTCATGTCTTCAATTTGTAGAGGCCTTTCTACAAACTTGAGTTGTTCATTTACCTCTATATCCTTAAGAGGTACTATCAATGATTCATCAGCTAAACACTTTTTGAGATTAGATACATGAAACACATCATGTATTCCTGCCATTTCCTCTGGCAGTTTTAGCTGATAGGCTACAGGTCCTATTCTTCTAATAATCTTAAAAGGTCCAATATACCTGGGACTTAGCTTTCCTCTTTTGATGAATCTTACCACTCCTTTCCAAGGAGAGACTTTCAACAATACTTTATCTCCTACTTGAAACTCCAATGGCTTGCGTCGGTTATTGGCATAACTCTTTTGTCGATCACGTGCTGCTTTCAATCGTTCCTTGACTTGAATAATCTTGTCAGTCGTTTCTTGTACTATCTCAGGTCCAGATAGTTGCTTTTCCCCAATTTCTGCCCAACAGACTGGGGTTCGACACTTTCGTCCATAAAGTGTTTCAAATGGTGCAGCATTGATACTTGTGTGATAACTATTATTATAAGAAAATTCTATTAAAGGTAAGTGATCATCCCAATTACCTCCGAAATCAATTACACAAGCTCTAAGCATGTCTTCCATTGTCTGAATTGTCCTTTCACTTTGTCCATCTGTTTGTGGATGATAAGCCGTACTTAGCTTTAACTTGGTTCCCATTGCCTTTTGGAAACTTGACCAAAAATGAGATGTAAAGCGGCTATCTCTATCAGAAACAATTGATAAAGGAATACCATGTAAAGAAACAATTTTATTTACATACAATTTAGATAATTGTTCCATACTAATTGTTTCTTTCATTGGTAGGAAATGAGCAGACTTGGTTAGCCTATCTACAATCACCCAGATTGTATCATTTCCTTTCTTTGTTTTGGGTAATTTAGTAACAAAATCCATTGTTATTAATTCCCATTTCCACACTGGCATTTCTAATTGCTGTAACAAACCTGAGGGCTTCTGGTGTTCAGCCTTAACTTGTGAACAAGTTAAACATTTAGAAACATAGGCTGCTATATCCTTTTTCATTCCTATCCACCAGAATTTTTTCCTTAAATCCTGGTACATTTTATCACTCCCTGGATGCATCGTATATTTAGATTTATGGGCTTCTTCTAAAATACGATTACGCATGTTTCCTAATTTAGGTATCCATATTCTCTTTTTATGGAATCTCCAAATTTCATCTGTTCCTTGTTCCAATTCTTTTAGCATACCTTTTAATTTTTCAGAATCATCCTTGATTACTGACTCTTGTGCTTCTCTTATTTGATCATTTAAATCTACTTGCAGATTTAATTTAAGAGAACGTACCCTTCTTGGCTTTTCATGATACTTTCGGCTTAAAGCATCTGCCACTACATTTGCTTTTCCTTCATGATACTGGATATCACAATCATAATCACTAAGCATCTCCATCCAGCGTCTTTGTCTCATATTCAACTCCTTTTGCTTGAAGATATACCTTAAACTCTTATGATCAGTGAATATGGTAAACTTACTACCATAAAGGTAATGTCTCCAAATCTTAAGAGCAAAAATTATGGCTCCTAATTCTAAATCATGGGTTGAATAATTCTCTTCATGATTCTTAAGTTGTCTAGATGCATAGGCTATAACCTTTTGACGTTGCATCAACACACATCCATAACCTAATTTAGAAGCATCGCAATAGACTACAAAGTCTTCAGCTCCTTCTGGTAATGCTAATATGGGTGTATGGGTTAATCTTTGCTTAAGAATTCTAAATGCTTCTTCTTGTTTTAATCCCCATTCAAACTTAACAGATTTACAGGTTAACTTAGTTAAGGGAATGGCTATTCTAGAGAAATCTTGAATAAATCTTCTATAATAACTGGCCAATCCTATGAAACTTCTAACCTCAGTTGGTGACTCAGGGGTTTTCCATTTAGTAATTGCCTCAATTTTTGTTGGATCTACATGAATTCCTTCATGATTGACTAAGTGTCCAAGGAATTGTACCTGTTCTAACCAAAACTCGCACTTAGAAAATTTAGCATAAAACTTTTCATTTCTTAATAGACTTAAAAGTGCGTGCAAATGCCTTGCATGATCCTCTTTATTCTTAGAGTAAATTAGAATATCATCTATGAAAACAATTATGAATTTATCCAAATATGGCTTACATATTTGGTTCATCATGTCCATAAATACAGCTGGGGCATTGGTTAAACCAAATGGCATGACAGTAAATTCATAATGACCATACCTCGTTCTAAATGCGGTTTTAGGAATGTCCTCTTCCTGTACCTTTAACTGATGATATCCTGACGTTAAATCGATTTTAGAGAAAAATTGAGCTCCTTCCAGTTGATCAAACAAATCATCGATTCTCGGTAATGGGTACCGATTCTTAATCGTGACTTTATTTAATTCACGGTAGTCAACGCACATACGCATTGATCCATCCTTCTTTTTAACAAATAATATCGGTGCTCCCCATGGCGACGAACTTGGTTGTATAAATCCTTTTTCCAACAATTCATCTAAGTGTTTCTTTAATTCTTGCATTTCTGCAGGTGCCAAACGGTAAGGTGCTTTAGCAATCGGTGCTGTTCCTGGTATTAAATGGATTCTGAATTCAACTTCTCTATCTGGAGGTTGCCCTGGCAATTCTTCTGGAAAGACATCTGAAAACTGAGATACTACTGGAATATCTTTTAAATCCTTTCCTTTAGTGTTAGTGATTATGGAAATCAAATACACTATAGAACCTTTTCTTATATAACTTGCAGTTTTCATCACCGATATGAATTTAGTGGACCTAGAGGGTTTATCTCCTTTAATTGTGATCGTTTTACCTTTTGGTGAATTTACTTGGATTGACTTTTGATCACATAAAATACTGGCTTTATTGGCTATTAACCAATCCATTCCTAAAACAACATCGAATCCTGCCAGATTCATGGGATATAGGTTTGCAATAAATTTCTGATTTAAAATTTCTATTCTTGCTCCCTGCAAGATTTCAGAAATTCTAACGGTTTCTCCATTGGCTGTCTCTACTAGGCATTCTAGTGGTAGTTTAGTTAATGACTGATTTAGAATTTTGCAAAATGATGTATTAATAAAACTTTGGTTTGCACCAGAGTCAAATAATACTTTTAGCAAAGATATCATTAACTAAAAACATACCAGCTATGACATCTGGAATCATCTTGGCTTCATCTGCAGTCAGAACAAATGCTCTAGCATTTTTAGTATTCTTGTTGTTTGCAGCTGGAGCTAATTTCGGACAGTTTGGCTTGATATGACCTTGTTCTTCGCAATTGTAACATATCATGCTGTTTTTCTTTCTGCAGTCTTCTTCCTTGTGTCCCGATATTTTGCAAAAGTTACAGTATATAGAGCATTTTCCCGAATGCTTTCTTTTCCAATTCCTACAGTAAGGTGTAGAGGTAGAACCTATATTTCTCCCATGGTTAGAATTTCTAGAACGAAATTCTTGAGTCAACTTCTGGGTTAGGTTCCTCCTTTGATCCTCTTCTCGGGTACGGACTAACTCATCAGTCAAGGTATTGGCTAGTTCTACAGCTTCTTCTATGGTTTGAGGTCTAGCTGCCTTGACTACATGTCTAATTTCTCTGATTAATCCCCAGATATAACGGGAGATTAACACTGGTTCTGGTGAAGCAAGAGTTGGCACTATTCTGGCATATTCAAAGAATATTTTAGTGTACCCTTTACTATCCACACCAGTCATCCTAAGGTTTAGGAATTTGTTTGCTATCTGTTCTTTTTCATTGGGTGGGCAGAATTTCCTTTCTACCTTATTCTTAAATTCTTCCCATTCCATATTATAGGTTCTATCACTTCCTCTTGATTGAAGGATAGTGTTCCACCATTCTAGTGCTGAATTCTTAAACAGATTAAAAGCAAATAATATTTTATCTTCTTCAGCACATTTACTTATCCTTAAGACTGCCTCAGTCTTCTCTATCCAGCGTAGAGTTGCAATGGCCCCTTCGTTTCTTGAGAATTCCATTGGTTTACAATACCAGAATTCTTTATAAGAACAACCATAAGGCATGGTTCTTCTCCTTTTTGGAATAGGCATTTGAAGTAAAGGTCCATTGTTTACATTGTGTTCCGGTTCAATGGGTCGCTTACTGCTATGCTTACTTTTATTATCAGCATCCTTAACATTTTGAAGAATAAAAGGCATTGCATCTATAATTCCCTGTGCTACTATGTGTTGGATAGCACTATTATCCACTTGATTGTTATTGTTATTGATGCTTGGATTCTCATTAACCATGTTAATGTTACTCTGGTTATCATTATTCTGATTTCCTTGATTTCCTTCGTCGGCCATCTGAATTTTAAACATTTATCCCATATTAATATCACAAGATAATAGATCATATCGTAATTCACATAACACATCTAACCAAAAACATCGATCATTGCGACTTGTACTCTATTTTCATATACTATGCGTCTATTACACACTAGTACTGAAATAAAGATTACAATACCAACAGAAAGAAAATTATACTAATAGTACTATGCATCCGTACACACATAATTTTATTTTATTTTATTATTATTATTATTACTACCATTTCCTCCATCTTTTTTCAAGGATATGGATTCATCCAGAAATCCATATTGCGTTCATCGTATTTCCATACGAGACGCTCTCCCACTTGACGCATTCTCTCACTGCTTTCTAAAATTTCCTCCCCGAAAGTCCTAAGTTCTTGAACGTTTTCTGCACTCATTGGGGGTGCAGGTTCTCGGACTGGGTTTCGAATCTGGGGTGCGGGTTCCTGATATGGGGGTAAAAGTGCCTGAAATCGGTAAGGATCCTCTAAGAGTTCCCTGATGTAGTTATCATGGTAATAAGGATCTAAAGGGTCCATACCTGAATAGGCTCCTATAGGTGTGTCTTCAGGGATAGAGTAATGTTGCACATAGTCCCTATTTTGGTCCCACCAGGGGTCGTAATTCGGGTCTAGGGGGTTTGGTGCAGGTACCCTAGGGATTTCTTCTGGGTTAAAATCGTGCATCTCCACTTGGTTTTCTGGGTTTTCTATCTCCATGGGTTGTTCTGGGTTTTGTGGTTGTGGGCTACTAGTTGTTCCAGACTTGGGTCAGCAACAGTTGTAGCTAGGATATGGAAATTAGCTAGGCTTCTATTAAGCATATCCTGTGTATGTGCATCTGTCTCTCGCTTAGCAGCTGCTAGAACTCTTTGCTGTTGCAACTTTCGCATTCTCTTCCTACGAGCAAAGGCTTCCTTACTAAACCATCCTCGTTTCTTATGAGGGAATGGCTCTTCTGACTGAGCTCTAAAAGCAAACACTCCTTCTTCCTGATCAGCAGTATACCCCGAAAGGGCAGGCTGTGATGATATACCTTCACTCCTAGGTGAATCAGATAACTGACGATTCATGTCTGAGGTTTCTTGATCACTCATACTGTAACTAACAAATAGTCAAATAACACATAACAAATAATTACAGTTATGCATATATTTCCATTATTTCCTAACACAAAATTTTGAATTTAAGTGTCAACATAACACTTCTTTGGCTCAGACCAGTGGCTAGGCTCTGATACCACCTTCTGTCGCAACCCCCGATCCCTTATCTGTCCCGGGAACGGGCGGACGCGAACTCAGTAGTGGTGGTATCAGTTATTTAATCTTGCAGCGGAATTTACATCAGGACCGTAGTTAGGAAATGTTTATCAGAGTAAAACCACCATAATTGATATTAATAAACACATGGGCAAAACCCAAGTTTCTTGTTACAGTACATTTATAGGGACAAACCCTATATTATTGAATTTAAAACATCGTTTATTAGATAACTTTTATAGCCACTTATTTTCCAAGCCGTCAGTGCTTTCGAGCTGGCTTTTTCCCAGTTGGCTTTCAAATTGTGTTACCTGAAACATGTTTTAAAAATATTTTGTCAGCAGGAAATACTGGTGAGTGAATCCCAGTTTAATCAAGAAGCATTTTATCAATTAAGACAATATTGAGAGCGATCACATTGTTTATTTCTACACAATTACTCATTCAGTACTGTCAATCCTTGACTTGTGGGTCATATTACACATTGGATAACTCGTTGTCCAATGGTAACGTACTGTCATTCCGACTTACTACTCGCAAGTAATAAATTTTGTATGCAAAACCCCAAATACCGGCAGTAATTGAAGAACTACAAAGACTCAATCACCGCTTAATCACATTGTAAAATAATTAAGGTTTTGTAAAACATTCCAAAAACGTTAACAAAAAGAGGATAAACTCACTTTGCTATCTTAATCTTCTTGTAAGGGTTTCCTGGATATAATCTATAATTTATACAAATGTACATTGGTTAGTATCATAACCCTTTGAAATTATTAATGATACCCACCCCGAGACGGCATTCCAACAACTACGTCGGGCAGAACCACGACAGTTGTTACGGAACCCTAAATCAATCGGGCAGCATAACTGTTACGAAACTGGGGTTATAATACTTACAACGGAGCAGAACCTTGCTAATTAGGGGTATAATACTCGACTATAATGCCTCTAATTCAGAAAGTGAGATTGAGAATTGAGAAATGAACGAACTGAAATGAAACCCGAGGCCTCCTTTATATAGTTGCTGATATTGACTCTCAGTCGGCCCGCGTAAATCACAGGCCAGGGTTACGTGGCCCGCGTCAACCCTGGTCAACTCAGTAGCTTGTCCCGGTCACCAAGTAGACCCGCCACGATGTCGACACGTGTCGACCTCTGGGTGTATCCGCGTTTCATGATCTCTAGCGGCCCGCGTAAACTAATGTGAACTCTTACGCGGCCCGTCTTAACTTAAGGTTTACTGAAATCAAGTTTTAGCCTTGATACCGCCCGCGTAAGCTTGAGGTGAGGTCCTACGCGGCCCGCCTCAGCTTAATTTTTAGGGTTTTTATTTTATTTTATATGTTATAACATAATACGGGCTCGGTTTTCACACACGGGGTGTATTTAAAGACATATAAGATTATTTTAAAATATACTAGAGTGTCGGAAATATTATGAGGGCGTTGGTTTTACCGAGGGTTGTTACAGAGATGATGGATCTGATGTGGTTAAACAAGTGGTTGAGAATGTTTATGGACAAGAAAAGGATAAAAATGTTTTTGAGACCTAAACATAAAAAAGAAAGTTTGAGTTCACGGTCTGAAAATGACGAGAATTTTCATGATGTATATCTTAAATCATCATAAAGTAGTTCAAATAATGATCCAACAATTTTAGTGTACAAAATGTGTGGATCTAATCAACTACATTCTGAGAATGTGAACTTGGACCGAATCGAAAAAGTTTTTAAACTTGTTGAAATTGAAATTTCTGAGATTGAAAATTTAACAACAGAAAAACAAGCTTCCAACTTTAAAAGAAATAAATCTTATTATTCCAAACCCAAAAGTTTTTATTCATACAACCAACAAAAAAAATTATCATGGTTGGAAAGGGTCTGGGAATGGTAAGAGGACTAATAACAAGTTTGGAAATTCTAAATTCTTAAAGAAAATGACTTTTGTCCCTGCAAGTTCAGAAATTCAAACAAAAGTCAATTTTACAAACAGTCTAATGAAGAATTTTTCAAAATGCAACAAAGTAAACAGGTTGAGGAATTCTTTGTTATTGACAGTAGGACATGTTTCAAATGTAACAAAGTTGGACACATTGCTAGGAAATGTCCGCAAAAGAATCCTAAACTTGTTCATGATGTCAAGAAAAATTCTGAAGATTTGAAACAAAAATCGTCACTAATGTTTGTACCAACACATGTTTGGAAACAATGTACAGAATCAACAAACAAAATGAAACCAGTGAATACTAAGTTTTCAAGTTTTGAAACTGGTGAATCTTCAAACAGTAAAAAACAAAAAGATTCTACATTGTATTTCAAAAAAGCTTTGAAGAAAAATCAAACATGGGTGATGAAAGACATAGATAAAATTGTTGAAGAAATTAAGTTTGAAAGGTTAGAGGATTTTCCTAAGCTTGAAAAAGTTGCAAATAAATCTGTTTGGGTAGAGAAAATAAAAGTCAAAGAAAGTCCACCCAAGACTGAAAAGACTTGGGTGTCTCTATTCAACCAATTGTTTGTGTTTCTGTGCAAGAACTTTCGAGTTCAAAGTAAATCAAGAAGAATGAAGTTCCCTGGCACATGATGAGGAGTTTGGTCAGTTTAATATTGTCACACCCCGACCACGTAAAACAACAAAACGTGGCAGAAACGTCGGGGAGTGTTGTAATAGAATCATTGTTTCACAACCATGGATTAAACAGTTTTGTTTTATTGAATTAAATGTATTACATTACACTGGAATTAGAAACAAAACATGAACAAATAGACTTCCATTGTTATTAAGTCACTAAGGCCTCGTCCATTCCTATGTGAGCGTACACAAATATCATCATCAAACATCATCAACTATGGTACCTGAAACACATGTGAAAATACGTCAGCATAAAAATACTGGCGAGTACATAGTTTTATGTGAGTGTCAGATTCATGGCTCATTTTACATGTTGCAATACTTATTTAAAAACCTTATTTTGAAAAGTATAGTAATGCGACATAATTAACCAACTCAAATCAAGTTGGATATGATTTATAAAATCTCGTAGCCATGATTCTTAACTCCAAAACATTTGTTTTATGAAATCAAATTGTAAAACATATCGTAGAAACTTGTCAACAAAACTCGTATGGTTTATATTATTCAGAAAACATCATTGTGTGACATCGTTTCAAAATCGTTTACCCAAGTGATCTAGATAACGCAACGATATATAATGTGTTAAAAACACTTATATATAGGTAGTACCAGCGGCGTATCCACCATGCTTTTAACACATTACACCCACCCCGTTACATAATCACTTCCCTAACCCAACGGTTCAAACAGTTACAAATGGTTCCCATATAACAAATGGTTACAAATGGGTCACATATATCAAATGGTTACAAATGGTTCACATACATCAAATGGTTACAAATGGTTCACATATATCAAATGGTTACAAATGGTTCGAAAAGTTCAAAATGTAAAACAATGGGCTAGCATGTTAAGTGAACATACATAGCAAAACATAATGAAATCATGTACTAATAGTGTACTAATGAACATAGCATGTATATGATATGAAAACATGGAAAGCATGAAAGTAACAAGTAGGCACATGTGTTTCACCCCAAAACGTTTGAAAAACATTAAAAGAGGGGTCTATGTACTCACTTAAGATTGCTTAATAGTCTTTAGATAACCACCAAGCAACGCTAGAAGGATCACGGAAGTCAAACGGCACCTAATATAGGTAACTAAGTTAATAAACGGACCTAAATCGAAGGATTGGATAAAATGTGGTTTCGTAAACCAAATGAGTATAGGAACTCATGTAATATGGTTTAACAAAGCCTACATTCTAAAATGAAACCTATCCTAAGTGCTTATGACCCATTACGACTCGTTAAGGTTGCTTACGCCACTTTAACACGTCGTTCGCGTAAAACGCATTCGGAATGCCTAACTAGTCCTATGACAAGTATTATATGCCTTAACATGTCTAATAGTGTTACCTAAGGCATATAAACTACCTATCATACAACTAACTAAGGCATATAAACTACCTATCATACAACTAACTAAGGCATATAAACTACCTATCATACAACTAATTTTCCTATGCTTAAAATGAATTTATGCGTAAAAAGGGCATTTTGGTAATTTCCTAAGGCATATAAACTACCTATCATACAACTAACTAAACGAAGTGACCATAAGGTATAACATCGGAAGGTTATTCCCTATAGAACTATGGTCACCTAATGTGCTTGGTCGGATCCTAATGATCGACCAAACGGGTCGGGTTCAAAAGTATAAGCGATTGTTTAAATCGCTTACCTTACGACCCTACATAAGCACTAAACCTAAAGTGATGAGCTAAACATGTTAAAACATGTTTAACAAAGTTAGAAAACAGGTTTGGTATCAAAACAAACGGTTTTGATACCTAAAAGTAGTTTGGTTACAAAATACGCAAGAATACGTATTTTGGCCGAAACTACGACTCACCACTATGCCTAGATAACGTGGTAATCAGTAGGTATAGTCATAAGAGACTAAAACCATCGTAATTACGCTCACGTTATGAAGTTCAACGAACTTCGTGTTGACCATAAACTGGTCAATGCAGAAAGTCAAACAAAATTTGACTTTCATGCTAAAAACGCGTAAAAGAACGAAAGAGGACTTACAACGGGTCCAAGAATGGAAATTTAGATCCAACTTGCTCAGGTATGAGGTGCTAAGCCCCAACTTAGAGCAAATAGATCAGATTTGTGTGTTGCAACAACGAAAAGGCATGGGTAAATATAGGATTTCTAGGACCGTTAGGATCGTTCCTCGATTCCCGAGCTTAAATCTGGACCGTACACATGCACCCATTGTTTTCTAAAACCATGAGAGCCGCTAGTATGAGTCCATGGTATTATAAAAACCATTAAATATCAGCCCATAGTTTGCAAAACCATGGGCTAAAACCATCAAAACTTCAAAATTGGACTAGGTTCCTTGAATCTGGTCAAAATTTCAAAAATGGTCCCTGCACTTGTAAAACTTGATTTTTGGCACTTTTAAGCCCCGTTAACCCCATTTCAAGGCTCTAAAATAAATTTAAAGTATAGGAAACTTAAAATATGCTCAAAAACATCTCGGATTTCGGTTCGTTTGGTCGTACAGTTGCGTTGTTCGGTTAATTACGACGGAAATCGTAATGAACGCAAAAACGATCTAAATTACGCGAAGAATGAAATTTTATCATGCCAATCACTAAAATAAAATATTTTAATGATTACATAAACTTTTGGATGTCCGGATATATTCAGGACGTAAGATATGCGTGAAAATGCAAACTTATGCACTTTTGACGCTTTTAGTCTCTATTGATCAAATAAGTTTATTTTAGCATACCGAACCCCTCAAAGCCTATTTATAAGCTATGTAAAGGATATTTATGGAATATTTAACTTATGATCAAGTTCCGGAATGTTCGTTACTGTACAAATCGGCATACTTTCACAGTTTGTCGAAATTAGTCCATGTAAGCGAATAAACTTGATTTCGCCACACCAAACCTTCCAAAACTTATTTCTAAGTTATGTAAAGGTTATTTAAGGTATGTTAAGCCTATTTCACTATTTTGGAGTGTTGATTGCATTAAACTGGTTATATTTACGCATCAGTGCGCGTATAACCTTCTAGAAAGCGATTTAAAGCTTGAAATCGAACATGAATTTATATGTGCAAACGAAACACATATTTTTACAAATCCCAAGTATGAAACACAATATTTCATAAATTTGATATTTGTTTGATGGTTGCAGAGGCACAGGTGTCACAGTCTCCCCTACTTTAGGAAATTTCGTCCCGAAATTTATTCGTAGGAGTCTGTCTATGACGCTGTGTTAAATAATTGTCTTGCATGGAATCTAGGGTTTTTATCTATTTGCATAGAAAACCCCATCAAAGATATGCAAGGCATAATCCTGTTATTTCTCTCAACGGACATTTTTTCAGAAATGAAAATGAACGGAATGAGTCATTTTCCTCAATGGGTATTCTTCAGAAATGGAAATGAAGGAAGAATCAAGGATATCCATTTCCCTCGATGGATATTCTTCAGAAACGAAAATGCACGGAATGAGTCATTTTCCTCAATGGGCATTCTTCAGAAATGGAAATGAAGGAAGAATCAAGGATATTCATTTCCCTCAATGGATATTCTTCAGAAACGAAAATGCACGGAAAGAGTCATTTTCCTCAACCGTATTCTTCAGAAATGGAAATGAAGGAAGAATCAAGGATATTCATTTCCCTCAATGGATATTCTTCAGAAACGAAAATGCACGGAATGAGTGATTTTCCTCAATGGGTATTCTTCAGAAACGGAAATGAAGGAAAAAGACAAATCAGGGATATTCATTTCCCTCGATGGATATTCTTCAGAAACGAAAATGAACGGAATGAGTCATTTTCCTCAATGGGTATTCTTCAGAAATAGAAATGAACTGGGTCAACTCTAGACACATGACAAAACTTGTTGTGGTTTCTGTGCACTGAGTTCCATAATTATGTATGCATCCATAATTACGTAATTCCTTGCACAGTCTGCACAGTTTGTTTTGTAATGTGAAGGGGAAGAAAATCAAACCTGTGATGAGTGTGACTAGACTATCATAGGGTCCTTTTAATTAGATCGACAAATGATCTCTTTAATTCGACCACCAAGGAGTCTTTTCAGCTATATCATCACATGATATTCCTAACCATGTTTTTGGATCAATCTGTTTAACTAGACCACTCAAGGGGTCTAATTATGGAATAGTACATTATAATCCAAGGGTCTTTACTATTACGTAGAAGTCCATTAAGGATTTAAGGTAGTACCTCTGGATATCCTACTATGAATCCCTTAAACGAAGATATGGAAGATTCTACGAGGATTTGGATAACAAAAATTTGGATCATTCAAAAACATAAAAGGGAACACATAAGCACATAAGCACATAATCACATAATTGTTTAATTTGACCTTTAATTTGTTATCTTTGGACGCGGATACTTAAAGCACACCAGGAATCCAATCCGTGGATTTCATTGGGCACTTTAATCATTTTCAAGAATCTATCTATGAAGATAGGATGATCTTCCAAAATCCGATTTTGTTTTCAAAGAAACATAATATTCGAATTAAGGTACACACCAATTTAGGATTTACGGAAATACCCTTAGGTACCCTATTTAAGGATTTATAGTGACACTTTGGGTATTCGTCCAGAGTTGTTACTTGCGCCTTGTACTTTGTTTCCTTGGAAGAAACGGGTACTTAGGATTTTCATGGAAAACGCAAGAGATAATAAAATGTAAGAATTTTGGGGGTAGTCTGCTCTTCAAGGAATACGGTTCCTTGATTGTCGGTATTGTAGGGGATATGTTGTTTATACATGCAACCACATAAATACATTGCAATGTAAATAAAAGATTTATTTATAAACAACGATAACAATTGTTTCAAGGACCTTGACAACAAAAGAAAATAATACATAAGACGTGATTATTTCTAAATGGTGTTGTCCTCTAGTCGGTCAGATGCTCATTCCCGTGCTGGATTTGCATTAGCAAGCTTTGGGCAATTTCTTCGGAAATGACCCATCTCGCCACAGTTGTAGCAAGAACCTGATGGAAAACGAGCTTGAGCAGGATTGTTGTCAGCTTGATTGGGTGCAACTGCAGCTCGACAAACTCTTGATGTATGCTATAAGTCCACAAATTTGGCATTTGCGGCACTTCACACTAGCATGATGATGAAGGTTACATTGGTTGCACAAGGGTGCAGTTCCTTTATATGGCTTCCTAGCAGGGGGTTGAGCTGGTTGGTTGGGGGCAGCTTGATCATTGTGAGCAACCACGGTGAAGTTCTGGGAAGCTTTTCGCTTCTTTGACTTCTTGGAGAATCCAGTCTGTTCATCTTTGGGTTTCGATTCCTCGATTGGTTTCTTATCACCTTTTCGGAAAAGTTTACCTTTCCTAATTTGAGATTCAGTCAAGGTAGTGGATAGCTCAATGGCCTGCCTAACTGTAGCGGGGTTACTACCAGTCACAATGTCTTGTACTGGGTCAGGGAGGCCATCAATGTACTTTTCGATTGCCTTATCCAAAGGCGTAACCATATTCAGGCATAGCAGACTTAACTCCTCATAATGATCCGTGTAGGCTCGATGCTCACCGCTACCTTACTTAAGATCATCGAATTCCCTTTCCAAGGCCCTGATCTCATGACGAGGATGTGACAACCCGCACTAAACCAGGTATCCGTACAACTTAATTAATGATTAATTACTACTTGATTACTGTGCTTGTTTGAACTAGCTGATAAACTGCTACCTGCATACTGATACATGCACTTACTTGCATCATACTTTATTTGCTGTCACTACATTATTTACATACTGGACCCTAGTGACAAATATGATGCACAAAAAGCACAGTAGCACTAAACGGATACACAGTGAACATGCTGATATAACCAGCATCAGGCAGACACTGCCTCTAAGGCCTGTTAAGAGCCTCGTATATTTTGGCTACACTGGTAGTGAGTGTAGGGATATAAGGGTTGTGGTACCGCGTCTCTAGGAATAAGATACACTGATTCGGATGTGCCAAAAACGTACTTTAAGTACCAAACACAGCACTTTAATAATTAATCCAGCTTCTAGCTGACTAGTAAAGTGCCAGAAAATGAGAAAATAACACTAGACACTTTCTAAAGTGGCGGGAAAACAAATTGTGTCACTAAAAATAACAATAACGACACTTTAAAGCCTTTGTAACGCTTTAACGGATTACTATCCAACCGGACACCCGGACTTTACCCGGAACACGAAAATATTACTATTTCTCACTAATTATATTTTTTTCTGAGCCAGCTAGGGTCCCCGTATACCCTAACACCCGTGTTAATACATAACACTCTAGTAACTAATATTAAAATCCTAATAACCTAACTAATACTTGGAGATTAGTTACAAACTAACCAAATAACCCCACCCCCCCCCCTTACGATTTCGGTCCCCTAGGGGACACACTTGTACCTTGCAAGATCTCCTAATCATCTTGGTTTAAGATCTAGCCTACATAATTACCATTGGGTAATACACTTGAACTTTGTCTATAAGTAGCAACACTTAACCATGAGATCATTATCACCAACAAATCAACACTCACACACTCTCTCCCTCTCCATACCACTCTCGGCCGAACCCCCTTACAAGCACCCACCCATTTTCGGTTCTTGTTCACCCCATTCCAAGATCATACAAGCTCTAAGGGTTGCGTATTAGGAGCTTTGGTGCACTCGGAACGCGAAGGACCACTTCCGTTAGCTTTTATCCACCTCTTTTTCGTCAAGATTCTTCCCTAGCCCCGAGCTAGAGGTATAACACTTAAAACTTGTTTTTAAGCTTATCTAAAGTGGTTAAAAGAAATTATGTCGGTTGAATCTCGTTAAAATGAAAGATGATGATCAAAAGTCTACTAAAAATACTTAAAATGGTGGTTAAAGACATATAACTTGTGTAAAAGTCGTAGGACTTGAAATATGTGATCTTTGAGACCCGATCTATGATGTGGTAGCTCGGATCTCCGTTTAACCCGACTTTGTAAGATCATGTATCTTCACATAAGCTCGTTTTTGGTTACCGCAAGGGTTAAAAGGCGAAACTCTACCACACAAGATGCATGAACTTGTGTAGAAATATTTTACTTGTGTAAAAGTAATTTAACTTGTACAATGGAGTTTAAAACTAGTAGATCTACGTATCTGCAAGTGGTATTTTTGAAGAACCACACATTTAAGAAACCATGTATTTTAAAGAAAGGATCTTACACTAACAAACATGATTTTATAAACCACAAGTGTGTAGACACTTGTGAAATGAAAAGATCCGACAAATAACTATTTTTGGGAAAAATGACTAGAAGTTGTAAAGACGGATTTCTCTAGTCACAAGGTTTTTACGAGATCAAAGTTACTTTATATAAAGATCTACATATATAAAGGGGATTTACACTATAGATTCGGAAAAACTGCAAGTTCATGCGATTATGCGATTTACATACTTGTCGACTAGTTTGATGTGTCGGAAATTGTTTGATTGAATAAAGAAGTTGTTGAATTGATTTGTTAAAAGAAAATGATACGCTTGAAAGCGTGGCCACCTCCAGTTACAGAGGAAACTCTGGCGAAATTTTCCAAAAACCTAACACTTAGAATTATTTACACAACAAGTGTTAGAACTATTTTTGGACATATTTTCAAAACATAAATTTCGTCAGCACTATATTTTACTAAATATTCGGAGGTGGGGTTTTCACAAAGATTAACGTGATAAATATATTTGTCACAACACTGTTTATGATTATTTTGTGAAATACATAAATATTATTTTAGAGTGAAAATAATATTTACAAGCGTTAATGATTCCAAAACTTTACGAACGCTTCCACAAACATATAAGTTACACCGGTAATTACATTACCACAAGATTGATAAAACATAACTTACGCACATGTATTGTATCCCCCATCCTTGGGAAGAAGAATAACTACCAAGTGTATACGGAACATAAACACGAAATAGTTGTCTAACTATTTCCCAAAGACATAAACTGTAAAGCTAAGGCACGGCCGTCCGTCTAATAGAATTAGCACTTGTAGGTCGTTGCACAGCTTACTGTATTGGAGACACTTGGTAGAGACGCGCATTCACTGTGAGTTCATGTCCCCCTTTTCTCTAACTGTTTTCAGTTTACTTAACTGCGGGGGTGAAATACATGTTACTATGATTTACGAGTACTTTACAACGGTATGTTTAACGTAAGGAGGTGTTATACGATCATGTGAGTGGATAGGAACAACATGGGGCCATTAGTCCTCATGGAGGGACCGAGGGACAGGAGCGGTAGATCTATCTGGGTGTAGCGAGCCCAGCCCCCGGCCAAACTAGAAACGGACCGTGGGGTGACTTTGTCCACATACTTTGCCGTGGCGAAATCTGCTAGGTTTGAGTCTCCCTATTTGCACTTCACATATGTCAGTGGCCTTGCAAACCATTGGTGATCACAAGTCCTCTTACACTGCTACATACCACAGCTATTTTATACTCACAAGTGTTTTACATACTCACTTACACATGAACTCGCTCAACATTATTGTTGATTTTTCAACTTACATGTATTTCAGGAAATTAACGAGATCTGGCACGGTATGGCATGTTTTCCGCTGCACTAGTTTCCGAGGTCATCCGGGGTTTAGGGGATGTGTCTCTTTCCTGGACAAGACACAGCCCTTAAACCATGTTTATGTTATGTTTAAGTTTGCAATGTCTGTTGGACAAGGTTATGGTTGTTGGTTAAAACAATGGTACTGTATTTTGTTTTCAAAACTTAATGGATGATCTTGCATAATTTTAATTCATATAGCTTGGTTATGATTAAGCTATGGTATTAAGAAGTCACACCAAAATTAACCACGCTTCCGCAAAGCCAGGGTGTGACAGCTTGGTATCAGAGCTCTGATCATAGCGAACTAGGATTCTTTCTCGAGTCTAGACTATGATCACTAGGGCTCTCACGAAAACATTTTTCTGCATACCACTTAAGTCCAGATCCAAAACTTTTTACAAACAAATGTTGAGCACATTTTATTAATTATAGGCTCAGCTTGGAGGGCTGAGGATCGGTCTGGAGGATCGAGGTGATTAAGGTAGTTGAGCACGTTGGTTTGTTATAGGATCGATCTGGAGGATCGAGGCTCGGTCTAGGTGACCGAGGTAGTGGGCTAGCAAGGCTAGGAAGAAAAGGCTCGGCTTGGAGGGTTGAGGATCGATCTGGAGGATCGAGGTTTGGTTTAAGTGAAGGATAGAGCAGTCTTGTAGACTGGATGGTATTGGCTAGTAAGACTAGGAGGATTATGTGATGCCTTACTTGATGACTTATGTGATTACTTGATTTATGATTGACTATTTGTGCATGTTTGTGTATATGTTACAGACACAAGGATTCTGCAGACACTGGTGGTTCAAGCACCACAGGCCCGAGGCCTATTGTTTCAGACGACATTGAGTCATCGGAGCACGAGGTTTACACGTCCGACTTCACTAGCACAGATGAGGACGATTTTCAGCCTTTTGCACTACCTGACGGTGCTGGCGTGCTCGCAGATGGTCCTATCGCAGGGGATCTACCACTGGCACTGATCCCTGCTCCTATACCGCTGGCTGCGTACCCAGCTTATGATTTACCCATCGACGATGAGGAGGATGATATCGATATGTTTGATGAGGAGCCTTTCGAGGAGGATGCTCAGGGCGAGGCCCTTCCTGCTGCCGATCCCTTGTTGATCGCAGACGCACCCGTCGCGGAGTCACCTGTTCACTCCCCAGTCGCGGACTCCTTTGAGTCTGTAGCTTCTGTACCCTCACATGTTCAGAGTGCACAGCACTTCTCTTATGGATCAGATCCTGATCAGGCATCTTCTGTTGCCCCTATCCCCAGTTTCGCTTTTGACCATGATGATGAGGGGGATTCCGATCCTATGTTTCCCCCAGGGTTCGACCCAGATCGTGACTTAGAGTTTGTTCCCATGGACCAGTTTATGGAGGATCCGGCAGACCCTGTTGACCTATTTGATCCTATTGACCCAGATTTTGAGTTTGAGATGGCTTTTGATGACTTCAAGCCTGCCGTTGCTCCTGAGCAGGCAGCCGCTCTAGACCCTATACCAGAGCATGACCCAGTACATGCTGATATCCCTTTTGAGCCTGTTGTTGCTGATCTCCCTGTAGATGTTCCTGTGATTGAGGGCGATCATGTTGCTGTTGATCCCATTGTTCCCTTACCCGTTGGTGATGTACCTGTTGACCACCCTATAGAGCACTTTGCACCCGTTCACCCCGTTGTTGCTCCCTTATTTGATCCCGTTCCCCTAGAGCCCGGACATGCACTGTTCGCGGCACATATGGATCCACCGGATGAGTCCGCACAGCACGGTTGGATACCGGCTGATGAGGATGTTCCACCTTTTCCTCCACAGATTCCTGTTGCACCACATGTTGACTTTTCATTTCAGGTTCCTATGTTTATACCTCCAGCAGGGCCTGGAGAGGGTTCTTCAGCACACCCTGATGGGCATGTACCGATGCCTATCCCTTTTATGCCTCAGACGTCATTTGTTCCACCCGCTGTTGCACCGCTTCACGTGGCACCTTTCGACCCCACTAGCGAGCCATTTCTTTGGGCACCTGGCTCCGGTATGCCACCCACTGACCCCTACCATGCTTTTCACAGGGGACACACTATTGAGGACGTCTTGATGTCCTTTGTCGCACAGCATGAGTCCCACACACAGCGTATCCAGGAGCTCGAGAGAGCTCGGTTGTCACCTTGTCAGAGTCATGGTCAGACACACTCTCCCCTACAGCCGTTTCGACCATTACCTCCAGATATTGCTGCTCGTCTTTTTACACTGGAGCAGCAGGTTGCCTCTATTATTCGTACTCAGCGAGCCCAGGAGGAGGACTGGCTCCAGTTACGCCGGTTGTTTTATACTCACTTTCCCCCTCCTCCACCACCATCTGCATAGAGCTCACCAGTTACTGATTAGATAGACGAGGATGAGAAGACGGCGATTGTTGGATTGCACAAGCATTTTGGAAGACCACTTTATGTTTTTGACTTTTGACATGTACTTGATGTTATATTTGACACTGATCTGTTATGATTTTTGGACAGGGGTGATGTAGCCCCTAGTTGATGGATGATTGTATGACACTATGATGTGCTGATACACTTACTCTGTGGTCTTGATGTATGGCAATCGCAGTATTCTCATCATATCTGTTTTGCTTGATTACTTATTTGCATTGTTATGGTATGAGATGTGGATGATTGATATATGTGATGTATTGATGACATGAGATATTACGTGCTATTACTATTACTATATACGTACTTTTCGCTATGGCCTGACCAACGTAAACCATCATTTAGAAAATGCCGCCAAGACGCGAACCAAACATGCCAACTAATGAGGCAGAACTCCAGCAGATTATTGCTGCTGCCATAGCACAGTACGCAGCATCTCAGCCAGGAGCAAGCGGAAGTGTTAACCAAGGCAATAACAATCCACCTCACGGTAATACCACGCCATTCGGACCTACCATGAACTAGTTGGAGATTTTAGCGATGATGCTAATGCCAAACACATGTTTTAACATACGTGCAGGATGCACCTACAAGCAGTTCTTAGACTGCAAACCAGTTAACTTCGATGGCACAGGAGGTGCAGTTGCCTTTACCCGCTGGGCTGAGAAAACCGATTCTGTTTTACGCATGAGCAAGTGTGCAGAGGATCAGCAAGTCACATACATTTCAGGGCTGTTTCTAGATGGAGCCCTATCCTGGTGGAACCTACAAGTACAAACACTAGGCGAAGCTGCCGCCTACGCCCTGACTTGGGCCGAATTGAAAGAACTAATGCGCAAAAAGTACTGTTCACGCGCAGAAATTCAAAGGTTGGAGACTGAATTTTGGCACCTAAAGATGGATGGACCAAAGATTGCAGAATACGTCCAGAGGTTTCACGACTTATCTCAAGTGGTTCCTTACATGGTTACGCCAGAATACAAGCGAATCGAGCGCTTCATTTGGGGTTTGGCTCCCCAAATCATAAGCATGGTAACCTCCTCCAAACCAGCGACTATCACTGAAGCCATCGATTTGAGCGTGGCTCTCACCGAGGAGGCGATTCGTCTAAACAAGTTTGATGAAGTCAAGGCAAAGAAGACAGAGACTCACGTTGAGTCCTCAGGAGATAACAAAAGGAAGTTTTCAAACTTCAAACAAGGCGTCAGTATGGCAGTAAAGAAAGGAAAATCAGCTGGCAGTACCAAGAGAGGAAAAGGGTACCAGGGCACCCAGCCCAAATGCAACAACTGCCAACGCCACCATACTGGCCATTGTAAGATGAGAGTTTGTGAATCTTGTGGAAAACCGGGCCACTCAAAGGAATCATGTTGGGCTAGTGCGGGCCGGGGAGGCCAGGGAGGATATATGAATAGGAATGATAACCGGGGTGGAAATGGGAATCGCCCGCAAGGAAATTTTGGAGGTAACAGAAATCAAGGCAACAATGCTAACCAAGCGGGCGCAGTGAATCGTAATCCGGGGAATGATCAAGCTGGTGGTAATGGGCAGAGACTCGGATGCTATAACTGCGGGGAAATCGGGCATTTTAAGAAGAACTGCCCAACGTTGAATCAGGCCCGCGGTAGAGTATTCCAACTCGAAGCTAGGGAAGCACGCCAAGATCCAAATGTTGTTACGGGTACGTTCCCTATCAATCAACGCTATGCATCCGTTTTATTTGATACCGGTGCCGATTATAGCTTCGTATCGTTAGAATTTAAGAATATGCTTGGGTTAGCTGCTAATAAGTTAGACATTCCCTACTCGATCGAATTAGCTAATGGAAAGTTAGTTGGAGCCGACGAAGTAATCAGAGGTTGTGTGATAGAATTGGGAGAACGCGAGTTTACTCTGGATCTACTACCAGTCCAATTGGGAAGCTTCGACGTGGTGGTAGGAATGGATTGGTTATCCGGAAACAAGGCTGAGATAGTATGTCACGAGAAAGTTGTCCGTATCCCAACTGATGATGGTGAGACAATTGTGGTTCACGGAGAGAAGCGTGACACACCGCTAAGATTTATCAGCTGCTTGAAAGCAAGGAAGTGTTTACAGAAAGGATGTGTTGCTTTTCTGGCACACATCGTAGACAAGAAGGCTGCTGAGCCAACAATCGAGGACATCCCTGTCGTAAGGGAGTATCCAGAAGTCTTCCCAGAAGACTTACCCGGACTGCCACCTCAGAGGCAAGTGGAGTTTCACATTGACTTAGTTCCAGGCGCCGCGCCTGTGGCTAAGGCACCATACAGACTTGCTCCGTCTGAGATGCAGGAATTGTCGACACAACTTCAAGAGTTGTTAGACAAGGGTTTTATCCGACCAAGCTACTCGCCTTGGGGAGCTCCGGTCCTGTTTGTCAAGAAGAAGGACGAAAGTTTCCGCATGTGTATTGACTACAGAGAATTGAACAAACTGACGATCAAGAACAGGTATCCTCTGCCAAGAATCGATGATCTGTTCGACCAACTTCAAGGTTCAAGCTGTTACTCTAAGATCGATCTTCGATCTGGATACCATCAACTAAGGATACAGGAGGAAAGTATCCCGAAAACAGCCTTCCGAACTCGTTATGGACACTACGAGTTCCTCGTTATGCCATTTGGTTTGACAAACGCACCTGCAGTCTTTATGGACTTGATGAATAGGGTTTGCAAGCCATACTTAGACAAGTTCGTGATTGTATTCATCGACGATATCCTGATTTACTCAAAGACGAAGGCTGAACACGAGCAGCATCTTAGAACCATATTGGAGCTGCTAAAGAAGGAACAGCTGTACGCCAAATTCTCCAAGTGCGAGTTTTGGCTACGCGAAGTCCAGTTTCTTGGACATGTGGTTAATGGGGATGGAATTCATGTTGATCCCGCAAAGATCGAGGCAATCAAAAATTGGGAAACGCCTACAACGCCAACCGAGATTCGACAATTCTTGGGGTTGGCTGGCTACTATCGAAGGTTCATCGAGGATTTCTCGAAAATCGCTCAACCTTTGACGCTCCTCACGCAGAAGGACAAGACGTTTGATTGGGGAATCAAACAGGATGAAGCGTTTCAGATATTAAAGGGTAAGCTTTGTAACGCGCCAATCTTAGCTCTACCAGAAGGTACTGATGACTTTGTGGTATACTGCGACGCATCGCGTCAAGGATTGGGTTGTGTGTTAATGCAACGCCAAAAGGTCATTGCTTACGCATCACGCCAACTGAAAGTGCACGAAAAGAATTATACCACACACGATTTAGAGCTTGGCGCAGTGGTTTTTGCTTTAAAGATCTGGAGACACTACCTGTATGGTACGAAGTGCACAATCTTCACAGATCACAAAAGCCTACAGCATATATTCAACCAGAAGGAGTTGAATATGAGGCAAAGACGATGGGTTGAATTGTTAAACGACTACGACTGCGAGATAAAATATCATCCAGAGAAGGCGAATGTAGTCGCCGATGCCCTAAGTCGTAAAGAAAGAATCAAGCCCATAAGGGTTAGAGCTTTGGAAATGATTATACGAACCGACCTTTCCTTGCGCATTCGTGCTGCACAAAAGGAAGCTCTCAAGGAGGGAAACCTTGAGGAAGAATATCTCCGTGGAATGGAGAAGCTTTTGGTACCAAACGAGGAAGGGACGTTATGTTTTGAGAAAAGGATTTGGGTTCCTCTGTTTGGTGGATTAAGGGAAGTTATTTTCGACGAAGCGCACAAGTCACGGTACTCTATCCACCCTGGATCGGATAAGATGTACCAGGATCTCAAAGATTACTATTGGTGGCCTAGGATGAAAGGCGACGTTGCTGTTTACGTGAGCAAATGTTTAACGTGCGCTAAGGTCAAGGCGGAATACCAGAAGCCTTCGGGACTTCTGCAACAACCTGAGATTCCCAAGTGGAAATGGGAACAAATCTCAATGGATTTTGTTACAAAACTGCCAAGAACGCCAAGAGGCCATGATATGATTTGGGTGATTGTTGACCGCCTAACAAAGTCCGCACACTTTCTGCCAATCAAGGAGAAAGACAGTACTAGTAAACTTGCGGAAATTTACTTGAGAGAGATCGTAGCACGTCATGGAGTACCTCTCTCGATCATCTCTGATAGAGACGGAAGGTTTGTGTCAAGAATATGGCAATCCTTCCAAGAATCTTTTGGCTCACAATTGAATCTGAGCACTGCGTTCCATCCGCAAACTGACGGCCAGAGCGAGCGAACGATACAAACTTTGGAAGACATGCTGAGGGCATGTGTTATGGATTTAGGCGGTAGCTGGGATAAACACTTACCTTTGGTCGAATTTTCATACAACAACAGCTACCACACCAGTATTGGTGTCGCGCCATTTGAGGCCCTATACGGACGCAAGTGCCGATCACCACTATGTTGGTCTGACGCAGGTGATAGGCAGCTTGCTGGTCCCGAAATCGTCCAAGAGACGACAGACAAGATCGCGCAAATTCTTAAACGCATCGAAGCAGCTCGCCACAGACAAAAGGCCTATGCGGATCCAAACCGAAAACATGCGGATTTTCAAGTTGGAGAAATGGTTTTACTGAAGGTATCACCCTGGAAAGGGGTGGCACGCTTTGGAAAGCGTGGGAAGTTAAATCCGCGCTACATTGGTCCTTTCAGAATTCTGGAAAGAATTGGGACAGTAGCATACAAGTTGGAACTACCTGCTGAACTGAATGGTGTTCACGATACATTTCATGTATCCAATCTGAAGAAAAGTCCAACTCAAGTTGACGTTGCCATTCCTATCGACGAGATTCATATTGACGACACGCTCCACTTCGTTGAAGAACCTGTTGAGGTCACGGATTGGAAAGTTAACAAGACCCGCCGGAGCAGTGTCAAACTCGTCAAAGTACGTTGGAATGCCAGACATGGTCCTGAATTTACCTGGGAACGTGAGGACCGGATGAAAGAGAAATACCCCCACCTATTTCCTAAGAACTCTGCATCTACAAGCAGAACTTAAATTTCGGGACGAAATTTATTTAACGGGGGGAGAATGTGACAACCCGCACTAAACCAGGTATCCGTACAACTTAATTAATGATTAATTACTACTTGATTACTGTGCTTGTTTGAACTAGCTGATAAACTGCTACCTGCATACTGATACATGCACTTACTTGCATCATACTTTATTTGCTGTCACTACATTATTTACATACTGGACCCTAGTGACAAACATGATGCACAAAAAGCACAGTAGCACTAAACGGATACACAGTGAACATGCTGATATAACCAGCATCAGGCAGACACTGCCTCTAAGGCCTGTTAAGAGCCTCATATATTTTGGCTACACTGGTAGTGAATGTAGGGATATAAGGGTTGTGGTACCGCGTCTCTAGGAATAAGATACACTGATTCGGATGTGCCAAAAACGTACTTTAAGTACCAAACACAGCACTTTAATAATTAATCCAGCTTCTAGCTGACTAGTAAAGTGCCAGAAAATGAGAAAATAACACTAGACACTTTCTAAAGTGGCGGGAAAACAAATTGTGTCACTAAAAATAACAATAACGACACTTTAAAGCCTTTGTAACGCTTTAACGGATTACTATCCAACCGGACACCCGGACTTTACCCGGAACACGAAAATATTACTATTTCTCACTAATTATATTTTTTTCTGAGCCAGTTAGGGTCCCCGTATACCCTAACACCCGTGTTAATACATAACACTCTAGTAACTAATATTAAAATCCTAATAACCTAACTAATACTTGGAGATTAGTTACAAACTAACCAAATAACCCCACCCCCCCCCCCTTACGATTTCGGTCCCCTAGGGGACACACTTGTACCTTGCAAGATCTCCTAATCATCTTGGTTTAAGATCTAGCCTACATAATTACCATTGGGTAATACACTTGAACTTTGTCTATAAGTAGCAACACTTAACCATGAGATCATTATCACCAACAAATCAACACTCACACACTCTCTCCCTCTCCATACCACTCTCGGCCGAACCCCCTTACAAGCACCCACCCATTTTCGGTTCTTGTTCACCCCATTCCAAGATCATACAAGCTCTAAGGGTTGCGTATTAGGAGCTTTGGTGCACTCGGAACGCGAAGGACCACTTCCGTTAGCTTTTATCCACCTCTTTTTCGTCAAGATTCTTCCCTAGCCCCGAGCTAGAGGTATAACACTTAAAACTTGTTTTTAAGCTTATCTAAAGTGGTTAAAAGAAATTATGTCGGTTGAATCTCGTTAAAATGAAAGATGATGATCAAAAGTCTACTAAAAATACTTAAAATGGTGGTTAAAGACATATAACTTGTGTAAAAGTCGTAGGACTTGAAATATGTGATCTTTGAGACCCGATCTATGATGTGGTAGCTCGGATCTCCGTTTAACCCGACTTTGTAAGATCATGTATCTTCACATAAGCTCGTTTTTGGTTACCGCAAGGGTTAAAAGGCGAAACTCTACCACACAAGATGCATGAACTTGTGTAGAAATATTTTACTTGTGTAAAAGTAATTTAACTTGTACAATGGAGTTTAAAACTAGTAGATCTACGTATCTGCAAGTGGTATTTTTGAAGAACCACACATTTAAGAAACCATGTATTTTAAAGAAAGGATCTTACACTAACAAACATGATTTTATAAACCACAAGTGTGTAGACACTTGTGAAATGAAAAGATCCGACAAATAACTATTTTTGGGAAAAATGACTAGAAGTTGTAAAGACGGATTTCTCTAGTCACAAGGTTTTTACGAGATCAAAGTTACTTTATATAAAGATCTACATATATAAAGGGGATTTACACTATAGATTCGGAAAAACTGCAAGTTCATGCGATTATGCGATTTACATACTTGTCGACTAGTTTGATGTGTCGGAAATTGTTTGATTGAATAAAGAAGTTGTTGAATTGATTTGTTAAAAGAAAATGATACGCTTGAAAGCGTGGCCACCTCCAGTTACAGAGGAAACTCTGGCGAAATTTTCCAAAAACCTAACACTTAGAATTATTTACACAACAAGTGTTAGAACTATTTTTGGACATATTTTCAAAACATAAATTTCGCCGGCACTATATTTTACTAAATATTCGGAGGTGGGGTTTTCACAAAGATTAACGTGATAAATATATTTGTCACAACACTGTTTATGATTATTTTGTGAAATACATAAATATTATTTTAGAGTGAAAATAATATTTACAAGCGTTAATGATTCCAAAACTTTACGAACGCTTCCACAAACATATAAGTTACACCGGTAATTACATTACCACAAGATTGATAAAACGTAACTTACGCACATGTATTGTATCCCCCATCCTTGGGAAGAAGAATAACTACCAAGTGTATACGGAACATAAACACGAAATAGTTGTCTAACTATTTCCCAAAGACATAAACTGTAAAGCTAAGGCACGGCCGTCCGTCTAATAGAATTAGCACTTGTAGGTCGTTGCACAGCTTACTGTATTGGAGACACTTGGTAGAGACGCGCATTCACTGTGAGTTCATGTCCCCCTTTTCTCTAACTGTTTTCAGTTTACTTAACTGCGGGGGTGAAATACATGTTACTATGATTTACGAGTACTTTACAACGGTATGTTTAACGTAAGGAGGTGTTATACGATCATGTGAGTGGATAGGAACAACATGGGGCCATTAGTCCTCATGGAGGGACCGAGGGACAGGAGCGGTAGATCTATCTGGGTGTAGCGAGCCCAGCCCCCGGCCAAACTAGAAACGGACCGTGGGGTGACTTTGTCCACATACTTTGCCGTGGCGAAATCTGCTAGGTTTGAGTCTCCCTATTTGCACTTCACATATGTCAGTGGCCTTGCAAACCATTGGTGATCACAAGTCCTCTTACACTGCTACATACCACAACTATTTTATACTCACAAGTGTTTTACATACTCACTTACACATGAACTCGCTCAACATTATTGTTGATTTTTCAACTTACATGTATTTCAGGAAATTAACGAGATCTGGCACGGTATGGCATGTTTTCCGCTGCACTAGTTTCCGAGGTCATCCGGGGTTTAGGGGATGTGTCTCTTTCCTGGACAAGACACAGCCCTTAAACCATGTTTATGTTATGTTTAAGTTTGCAATGTCTGTTGGACAAGGTTATGGTTGTTGGTTAAAACAATGGTACTGTATTTTGTTTTCAAAACTTAATGGATGATCTTGCATAATTTTAATTCATATAGCTTGGTTATGATTAAGCTATGGTATTAAGAAGTCACACCAAAATTAACCACGCTTCCGCAAAGCCAGGGTGTGACAGAGGACAGAATTCCTTCATCATCAGGGCTCGAAGCTCTTCCTATGTTTGAGCCAGTGCCACATCGGCACCCCTATCTCTCATCACACCATTCCACCATGTCAAAGCTCGTTTCTCAAAGACACTAGATGCGAATTCTACCTTTCGCTCATTTGGGCATTGAACATGCCTGAAGGTGCTCTCTAGACTCTCGAACCATTGCAGAAGTGCAGTCGTTCCTTGAGACCCAGAAAACTTTGATGGCTAAGCCGAGTTGAAACGTCTTGAAGTTGCAGGGGCATTATTGTTGTTGAGAGCTTGGTTACATTGAGCAACGAGGTTCGGGATTGCAGTAGTAATTTGCTGCGTAATGACAGCTGCCAGCTCTTCAATAAGTACCTGATTTTCACGTCGTGGAGGCATTCTAAAAAGGGGAAACAAGAGAGAAAACAAATGAAATGGCATTGGGTAAGAATAGGATGTTACAATTACCGACCAAAATCATGGGTGATGGTCATTTGTTTGAACCACGAAGCAAACAAACGACACAAAAAGGCTGAATCAAAGCAAATAGGTCCTCATAATGTATCGCGAAGACATGCTTGCCTATAAGTGGACACTCACACCAAGAGTTCCCAGGTAAGAGTGACTGGTCCGATATTGCGGATTTGTACGAACACTCTAGCCTTAGACAGAAAGCTCAGGGTACAGGCACCCACCCTTCCAGTTTGCACGTGTTCACATTATGTAGACCCAAACTTTGATGAGATTTCGAAAACTTTGACGGTTCAAAACCTCACAATAAATCATCCTAGAACAGATGATTGATTTTCAAAGCGGATTCGAATTTTGTATTCTTGTTGTGGTTGTCACCTAAGGATAGGTGACGATCATTTGTTTTAAAACTAAACACAAGATAACTTGTGTTAGGGTCCTAGGAAGGTTATAGTCTAGGTCAAAGCATTACTAATAACCTAATTCCATATAACCATTGGCTCTTATACCAACTTTTCTGTCACACCCCGACAACGTAAAACAACAAAACGTGGCGGAAACGTCGGGGAGTGTTGTAATAGAATCATTGTTTCACAACCATGGATTAAACAGTTTTGTTTTATTGAATTAAATGTATTACATTACATTGGAATTAGAAACAAAATATGAACAAATAGACTTCCATTGTTATTAAGTCACTAAGGCCTCGTCCATTCCTGTGTGAGCGTACACAAATATCATCATCAAACATCATCAACTATGGTACCTGAAACACATGTGAAAATATGTCAGCATAAAAATGCCGACGAGTACATAGGTTTTATGTGAGTGTCAGATTCATGGCTCGTTTTACATGTTGCAATACTTATTTAAAAATCTTATTTTGAAAAGTATAGTAATGCGACATAATTAACCAACTCAAATCAAGTTGGATATGATTTATAAAATCTCGTAGCCATGATTCTTAACTCCAAAACATTTGTTTTATGAAATCAAATTGTAAAACATATCGTAGAAACTTGTTAACAAAACTCGTATGGTTTATATTATTCAGAAAACATCATTGTGTGACATCATTTCAAAATCGTTTACCCAAGTGATCTAGATAACGCAACGATATATAATGTGTTAAAAACACTTATATATAGGAAGTACCAGCGGCGTATCCACCATGCTTTTATCACATTACACCCTCCCCGTTACCTAATCACTTCCCTAACACAACGGTTCAAACAGTTACAAATGGTTCCCATATAACAAATGGTTACAAATGGGTCACATATATCAAATGGTTACAAATGGTTCACATACATCAAATGGTTACAAATGGTTCACATATATCAAATGGTTACAAATGGTTCACATATATCAAATGGTTACAAATGGTTCGAAAAGTTCAAAATGTAAAACAATGGGCTAGCATGTTAAGTGAACATACATAGCAAAACATAATGAAATCATGTACTAATAGTGTACTAATGAACATAGCATGTATATGATATGAAAACATGGAAAACATGAAAGTAACAAGTAGGCACATGTGTTTCACCCCAAAACATTTGAAAAACAGTAAAAGAGGGGTCTATGTACTAACTTGAGATTGCTTAATTGTCTTTAGATAACCACCAAGCAACGCTAGAAGGATCACGGAAGTCAAACGGCACCTAATATAGGTAACTAAGTTAATAAACGGACCTAAATCGGAGGATTGGATAAAATGTGGTTTCGTAAACCAAATGAGTATAGGAACTCATGTAATATGGTTTAACAAAGCCTACATTCTAAAACGAAACCTATCCTAAGTGCTTATGACCCATTACGACTCATTAAGGTAGCTTACGCCACTTTAACGCGTCGTGCGCGTAAAACGCGTTCGGAAAGCCTAACTAGTCCTATGACAAGTATTATATGCCTTAACATGTCTAATAATGTTACCTAATCAGCTTAGATGTGAAAATTTAGGTTACATATGCTTAAAATGAATTTATGCGTAAAAAGGGCATTTTGGTAATTTTCCTAAGGCATATAAACTACCTATCATACAACTAACTAAACGAAGTGACCATAAGGTATAACCTCGGAAGGTTATTCCCTATACAACTATGGTCACCTAATGTGCTTGGTCGGATCCTAATGATCGACCAAACGGGTCGGGTTTGAAAGTATAAGCGATTGTTTAAATCGCTTACCTTACGACCCTACATAAGCACTAAACCTAAAGTGACAAGCTAAACATGTTAAAACATGTTTAACAAAGTTAGAAAACAGGTTTGGTATCAAAACAAACGGTTTTGATACCTAAAAGTAGTTTGGTTACAAAATTCACAAGAATACGTATTTTGGCCGAAACTACGACTCGCCACTATGCCTAGATAACGTGGTAATCAGTAGGTATAGTCATAAGAGACTAAAACCATCGTGATTACACTCACGTTATGAAGTTCAACGAACTTCGTGTTGACCATAAACTGGTCAATGCAGAAAGTCAAACAAAATTTGACTTTCATGCTAAAAACGCATAAAGGAACGAAAGAGGACTTACAACGGGTCCAAGAATGGAAATCTAGATCCAACTTGCTCAGGTATGAGGTGCTAAGCCCCAAATTAGAGCAAATAGATCAGATTTGTGTGTTGCAACAATGAAAAGGCATGGGTATATATAGGATTTCTAGGACCGTTAGGATCGTTCCTCGATTCCCGAGCTTAAATCTGGACAGTACACATGCACCCATTGTTTTCTAAAACCATGGGAGCCCCTAGTATGAGTCCATGGTATTATAAAAAGCATTAAATATCAGCCCCTAGTTTGCAAAACCATGGGCTAAAACCATCAAAACTTCAAAATTGGACTAGGTTCATTGAATCTTGTCAGAAATTTCAAAAATGGTCCCTGCACTTGTAAAACTTGATGGCTCTCAAAGAAAGTTAAAGTATATGGAACTTAAAATATGCTCAAAAACATCTCGGATGTCGGTTCGTTTGGTCGTACAGTTGCGTTGTTTGGTTAATTACGACGGAAATCGTAATGAACGCAAAAACGATCCAAATTACGCGACGAATGGAATTTTATCATGCCAATCACTAAAATAAAATATTTTAATGATTACATAAATTTTTGGATGTCCGGATATATTCAGGACGTAAGATATGCGTGAAAATGCAAACTTATGCACTTTTGACGCTTTTAGTCTCTATTGATCAAATAAGTTTATTTTAGCATACCGAACCCCTCAAAGCCTATTTCTAAGCTATGTAAAGGATATTTTGGGCATATTTAACTTATGATCAAGTTCCGAAATGTTCTTTACAGTACAAATCGGCAAACTTTCGCAGTTTGTCGAAATTAGTCCCTGTAAGCGAATAAACTTGATTTCGCCACACCAAACCTTCCACAACTTATTTCTAAGTTATGTAAAGGTTATTTAAGTTATGTTAAGCCTATTTCACTATTACGGAGTGTTCGTTGCATTAAACTGGTTATATTTACGCATCAGTGCGCGTATAACCTTCCAGAAAGCGATTTAAAGCTTGAAATCGAACATGAATTTATATGTGCAAACGATACACATATTTTTACAAATCCCAAGTATGAAACACAATATTTCATAAATTTGGTATCTGTTTGATGGTTGCAGAGGCACAGGTGTCAGAAATATGAAAATTTTCATATGGCCCTAACGGTTTTTACTTTAACGTTTGTTTTACATTTTTTTAACATTTTGAAGAAAATTTGAAAATTTCACAGAACCCTCACTATTGAATAGACATAATTGTTTGATAAGACAGATTTGTAAATGTTTTTAAAATCAAAAGTGTCAAATTTTAGTCATCTTAAGGGGGAGGGAGTTTAAAAGAAAACTGTGAAGCAAAAATGGATAGAGAATTGAAGTGATTCTCATCGGCTGGTTAATGTTTCTTTCTTAAAAAAACATCTTTTTGAATTTTAGGGGAAGAAAATTTTTTGAGAAAATCCAAAAACATATTAAAATGCAAAAAGTACAAAAACATGAAAAAGATAAAAGCATTTTTCGTGTAAAAAGAGGAAATGATAGTAAATCAGTGGACTATCACAGTATGCTAAAGAAATGTGGCGTTTAAAAGTTCAAACGGGTCTCACTGATGATGTGCCAATAGGCTTCGCACATTCTCTAGATTGTTTCTAAGATATAAACATAAAGAAAAACTTCTTAATTAGTGGCTTAACATCTCTCGGATATATGGTCTTAGTACACCGAAATTTCGTTTGAGAGATTGCCGAATTCTGAGATACTAGGTCTTTATAGATAATTGATATCTGGGGTGTTATACAAGTTCTTCTGATTTTGCGTCGGCAATGGCCTAGAACTTGTAGAATACTTTTGCGTAAAACCCTGAAAACTGCAGCAAATTGAAAATATCGAAAGATACAACAATTGCAGTACAAAAGATTCCAAACTGGAACACCACTTTTAAGTAGAGTCTCCATCTCTTTGTCTGTACGGTGGTAGTAATCTGAGCTCTCAAGGTCTCGCACAACACAGATACAGATATAGATACAGATATCGGTTAGATATATTCACCTGTAAGATGAAATCAAGGGAGTCTTGATACGGGAGTATATTCTGAGGTGGGAAACACTATTAAGTCAAGTTCTAAGACATCTAATTAACATATCTCGAATCAATTGAGAAATGTGTAGAGGTTTAAGTGGATAAGTATACTGAAAATCTAAGTGAATCTGTTTAGAACTTAAAGTTTATCAAAGATCAACGGTACTAGTGATATGTCTCATAAACTGATATGATCCTCTAACACAAACTCACAAAAATGTCTGTAAATATTTTGTACATAGTTATTGCAGTTTATTTCAGAAAAATCCAAAAAGATTTTCAGTGTGTTTTAGCATAAACTTTTGAAAATCAAATAGATTTTATGTTCATCTTAGTTTCGACTGCCGATAATGAAAAGTTGATTTTCAAAATCTAAAGTTGCTAAACAAAATTTATAATTTATAATTTGTTCTGAAATGATAAAAAGTTCATCAATTTGAAACTTAACATTGATAGAAAACATCAGTTAGTTTACAATGAGATCAACCAAGGTCATAGATTTGAACTTGGTAGATAAATCAGATATTCAAGGTCATTAATTTGGACTTGATTAACTGAGAGGGTTTAGAACTTATAAGATAATTAAAGTTTGAAATTTTGAAAATCTTATAAATGTTTGATTTGAAAATTTTAAAAATTTGAATCTAAAATGTTTATTTGAATGTTTAGAAGAATGAATAGGAAGTTAGAAGTAATGGGGAGCAGATCAAAATGTTGAACAAAGAACAGAAAGCTCAAAGAAAGGGGGAGTATGCTGATATGCAATGTTTATCATTCAAGATTAAAGTAAAGAGGAGATTGTTGAAGATAATGTCTGGAGATCAAGGACGTTAAAGTTATTCAAAAGATTCAAGAAACTTGAAGATAGTCAAAGACTCGAAACTTAAAGAGAGTATTCGAAGACTGTGGCAACAGCCAAGGGGGAGACTGTTGATGCATATGTATGTCGCCTATGTCATCGAATCATATCGAGTCTGTAATATGATCAACGATATTAGATTTCATATGTTTGTAGTCCACTTCTCACGAAGTGAATGATTCACCTCGTACGAAGTGAAGTAGTTCACTTCGTACGAAGAGAACTTCACCTCGTACGAAGTGAGCAATCTAGCTTCTCACCAAGGTATATTTAAGTCTATAAATAGATGAGTTTGTGCGAAGTTAGATATGGATTGTGTAGAACGGACGGCGGAGCTCTGTCCATTTGTTTCCGGATTTTGTACAAGTTGAAACAACAGTTAAAAGTGAATCATTCTTGTTAATAATGTCACCTAACTATAAAACGGATTCCACATGTTTAATACTAGGTTATTCAGATTAGTACCTGAGCCTTTTGGAGATCCGAACGGACCTAAAATTTTGATGGAATGAAACCATACCATTGACCAACCAAACACCCTTTTCTTCATTCCCTCGAAATGGTCCATTACATTCCACCTCTCATTCCTGCATACCAAACACTACCTTGATGTTAGATCGGAGGTGGCAATAGGTTTCGTAAAAGTTCAAAATGTGAATATAATCTTGTAAAAAAATTGATTATATTATGTTCATTTTTATGGAACAAGAGGAAACTTTGTTATAATTCAGTAATAAAATTCCGCTTGTTACCTAGGGAAGAAACACTGACCTGAATGGTAAGCTATGACTAGGACTTCAACTCTTGGCGATCCGAACCACTACATGCAAAATAGAACACCGTTAGGACTTATTACAGGAATGGGGTTATTCCTGTAACCACCCTCCGGCATGTGAATAAGTCTCGGTTTGGGAGTAAGAAAATATGTGTAGAGAGAGTAAACGAGAGAAGAAGATGCATACCTTTGATGTTTACCTCTATTTATAGTTTACCATTAGGGTTTCCCCTAACTTAGGATGGGCTCTGATAAGTTATGGATTTGCATGATCTTCCCAAAAGATTGGGGATTCGGTTATGTAGTTTATCCATGCAGAATAGAAGATTCTAGAATAAACATTTACAATTATATATTTGTAATAAAATAATAGGTAATGACCGGGTCGGGTTAGCCGTTCCGGGTCATACCTCGTCATGTCCCCCAAGTCCGAAGTTATGAAATGAAGTTCATGAGATCGGACTAAAAAAGGAAAAAGTCAAAATGCCCCCTTTGAGTTCAAGTTTCTCGAGTCGGGTACCGTTACTTTTTTGAAAAATGGCGGCGATGTGAAGAGGTGTGACATGTAAGTCATCATTAGGATGACAGTTGTACCTGTCCTGTCTTGACACGCATACCTATCCGTTTTGCCTTTTTGAATTCGAAAGGTTGCTATCCCTTTCCTATAAATAGGTTCCATTGTTAGGGTTTTCCTATTTCGATCTTCGCTCTCAACTTCTTCAATTTCTTGATTGCATAAAATGGCTTCCAAAACCGGTGAATCTTCTTCAGCCCAAACATGTTCCGATGCACTGTATTGCAAATGGGGAACTGTATCATTCAACATTCTTATACAAGAGTACGATATCAAACCAGAGTGGAATCCGGTGTTGCCTTCGAAGACAGACACGGCGTTCCCATTGAAAAAGGGTAAAATCACTCTGTTCAGTGATTTTTTCAAATTCTGCAATTTCCGGTTGCCAATCACCAAGTTTTGCAAGTCCGTTCTTGACGAGTATCCCATTCACATCTCTCAACTGCATCCTTTAGGGTTAGTTAAACTTCGTCACTTCGAATTTGCCTGCATAGCCCTGGGTCATATCCCTGAAATTACAGTGTTTAGGGTTCTTTTCGTTCTTGTGTGGAAATCCCCCTTTTTTACCTTTGACCGGCGAGACATTGGTGTGTCTTTCCTGAGGGACATCCCTGCCAGTGCCAGGGATAAGGACTGGAAGAAGAAGTTTTTCTATATTGCCGCTAGTGTTATCCCCGAGGAGATGCAATGGAGGGAAATGGGGGCCAAGGACAAGTTCAAGGATGACGGTCCCCCTGATGATGCCTATGTCGAGAACGCTCTGTTTAAGAGGTTAAGCCAACGCCCATCCGAGTGCACGGTGATCCCGGAGGGGGCCTTGGTAATGGCTGGGATGAGTTTGTTGTGGCATAATATCCGGTTGTACCCTGCCTTTCAGAGGGTTGATGAAGGTACACGTCAATTTCCTTTGAATTTAATCTGCAAATTGTGTTTGTTTTAATGTGTATAAGTGCCAAATAGGTAAATGGAGTTTGTTTGACTTCGTTAATCCCCCTCGGATGGCTGCCGTGAGGGCCGCGGACCATGTGATTGGGGAACAGGAGCCTGACATACTGAAGATCCATCTTGAGAAATTTCTACTTCCCGCCGTGCCGGCGGATCCCACTGCTTATGTGTCTAAACTTCCCCCCAGCGGGGGGAGCAGTGTTTCCATTGTAGAAACAAGGAAACCATCCCGGATAAAGATAATCGGGAGGAAAGTTATTACCGCGGGGGCCACTACTTCGCTTGTGGCGGGTAGCATTTTTGTGGCCCCGAGGGGTACTGTTGTTACTTCCGCTCCTACCAGTTTGGTGAGTCCACAACGGGCGCTGAAAAAGCATAGGATGATGCCTCCTTTGACCATCTTTCAAGCAATTAAGGCTGCTCACGCCTTACCTGCTGGTAAGTGATTTTATTTGTAGGAGTTGCATTCCTATATTCTTGTTCTGAATATCTGATTTGATGCAGGTTCCTTTGCTGAGGCCCCAGTTGAGGGTGGGTCCTCTATGCCTTTATCTTCTAGTGGAATTATTCCTTCCGTGGCTGGCGGGCCAAGCCTTTCAGACCTTATATCCCAGGCGAGTGCTATCGCTGTTAGCTCTTCAATGCTGCCGCCTGTGTTTACAACTGTTGTGGTGTGACACCCAGCCCTGTTACTACACCACTTTTTCCAGCGCTACCCCCGTATCCCTGTTTGACTCTCCTGTTGGTGTTTTCTCTGCATCTAAGAAGGAGATGCCTACAACTTCTGTTGTTGGTGAGTCACCAAGTGCCAGGGATACCACTGTAAGTGATACTGGGGGATCTAGCTGTGGTTTTGTTGATGACGTGGCCCGTTTAGGTGATGATCTTTATATTCCCACAATTTGTTGGGACTCGCATGCTCAGGACAAACGCTATCAACCTAAGTGGAAGATAGCGGAGTCTTCCAGGCTGGTTTTCCCCTCAGTGGTGCATCACTGGGTTGAGCGAGCATACCCCTCGGCTGAATCAGCCTATGTAGAGGGGTTAGATAATGAGAACCTGATGAACGCGACGATGGTGGATGCTATCAGTCAACCCCGGAGGTTGGTAGAAATCCGTCGCCGGTGGATGCATGATAACAATGAGCTCCACCAAGTGCGGATTACCATTCAGAAGCTGATGGATGAAAAATATCGTTTAGAAAGCCAACTCCAAGCTGCTGGTCTCAGGGAGAGTCGGTTTGTCTCTGAGAAAAACAAGGCAGAGGAGGATCTGAAGCGTGTAACAGCAACCTTGCTGAAGAAAGGGTAATGTGGGCTCGTGACATAGTGAAAAAGGAACGGGTCCTTTTTCACGCCAAGGCTGTTCAAGAAGAACTGAAACGTAAAGCCGTCACTGAGGCTTAGAAGGTGAGATCTGAGTTATCTGCTGAGGTGGAAAAGTTACGTATTGACACCGATTTTGTGTCTCAGGTGCAGGAGAGGTATCAAAGTCTCACCGTGGAGTTAGACGCGTCTAATGCCAAAGCTCAAGCCAAACAAGCTGAGTTGGAAGAGCGGGAGGAGCAGCTTAGGAAGCTGCAGCTGGTGTGTGACTCTCTCGTTTCAGAGAAAAATCAGCTTGTTCAATCTTCAACCGCCCAACAGGCGCGTCTTAAAGAGGCAGAGAGTGCCTTGGATCAATCCAATGCCGAAGTCGATAGCCTTACTAGCCGCCAGGCTGGTTTACAGGGTGATATGAACTGGTTGATAACCAATGGCTTGGTTGGGGATTTTGAGTATCTCCGTTAATCAGAGTCCTTTGTTACTCTCTTGGACCACCTGTCTACTACCGCTTATAATTCAGGGCACCATGATGGCGTATATGATGGTTATTTGAATTGCCAACAAGCGGGTAGGATCACTCCCGAGTTCCATGATAATAGAGGTAAACTGACAGCGGAGATGGCGGATGCTCTTGAGGCAGCTTATAATGACCCGCTGCCCGTGTATGCGGAGCTGGTTGACAAGGTAGCCGAAGACGGCGTGGACTCCTTACGCCAGATGCTGGGTGTGGCGGAGAAATCTGGAGAGGAATGAGTGTTTTTTATTTGTTATTTCCACTGTTCCTTATATATTTTGTAAAAACACTATTTGGTTTTGTTTGGGATGCGTGTAAGCACTCGATTTTTGTCAGATAATTAATGCACTTATCATTATGATAACGCCGCCGTTTACTTAAGTGTGGCGATTTGACGTGTAATGATGCCATGCTATTAAATTTGTTGTCGTCACGGTTGTCAGCCTTCTTAACCCCTTATAAATTGTGTCTTGCTTTTTCCAAATTTGGTAAATGAAAATTTTGAGCGAAAATGCCGTAATCGGAAAGTTTCTGACATACTTCGAAACCTGGACGCAGCGGAAGCTCTAGTCCGTCTCCAGGATCCGGTGACAGAGAAGAGAATGAGGGGTAAAAAGGCTAACTCTGGCGAAACCATGCCTTGTATAAATAGGTCTTGTAAAAGTATCGGAGATGACGGCTCTTCTGGTTTTCAAGCTAAAGCCGAAGCAAGTGTAGTGCTCTTATCATCCGACACCTTGATGCAAGCATTTCCTTCCGAGTATTCCCAACGTCGTAGAGCGGTATATGAACGACGCCGAAGTGCCCGTCGATGTGCAGGCTCAGTTGGTTATCGGAGGATGTCAGCTTCTTCGGTTGACGAGGTGAATATTGATGACCTAATCATTGATCCTCATCCATTGGAGTATTATGGTGAGGCATTGCATACCCCTGCAGAGGTGTTAGCAATGTTCCCCGGTGTGTAGATAAGTAGAACATATTCGTTTTTTGGTATTCCCATATGTTGGTGTTTAACAACAGGGATAAGTACTTGGTTTTGTAAGATAGTTGTATGTATTTATTACCAAAATACCTATCTTTTGTATTAGTAAATGTATCTACTACCAAGATACCCACTCTTAGTGCTGTATAGTTTTGGCCATCTGACTTATATATGAAAAATATTTTCGTGTCAGAGACATTTTTTACCGTGATATGCAGTTTGAATGCGATGGTAATTTTTTGTACTGTGATATGCAGTATAAAAGTGATGGTAATTGTTGTTGTACATGTAGGTAATAAAAGTGAATAAAAAGTAATTTTTATTAACTTAATAACTGGAAAGAAAAAGAGACATCGTTCCTGATGGATTACACTTGTTTCAAAAAAGAAAATAGCTAAACCCGTCGTTAGGGGCGGGGGCCTACATGTAACATCTTTTCAACTGAGCAGCGTTCCAGCTACGTGGAACCGCTGTGTCATCAAGCCTGGACAGGCAGTAAGCCCCTTTGTCTAAGTCTTCCTAGATTATATAGGGGCCTTCCCAGTTGGGTCCCAGCTTGGCTGAGGGTTCCGCTCGACTGGCGTCGTTATCCCGCATGACGTACTCGCCCTCCTTGAAGGTTTGCTGAGCCACGCGCTGGTTATAATACTTCTCTAAGGTTTTCTTGTATTTTGCCTCGTTGCTGGCGGCGGCTTCGCGTCGTTCTTCCAGGAGGTTCAGGCCTTTCCGTAGGAGCCTGTTATTGTGATCATCAGTTGTTAGGCGCCTTAGCGAGGGTAGCCCCACTTCTACGGGTATCATCACCTCTGCGCCATAGGTTAGGCTGAAGGGGGTCTCGTTGTTGCTTGTCTTGGGCATGGTTCGATGTACCCAGAGGACATTTGGCAATTCTTCTACCCAAGAACGTCCCTCGTAGCCTAACCTTCTTTTGATTCCATCCAGCAGACTTCTATTTGCCCTCTCCACTTGGCTGTTTCCTTGGGGGTGTGCAACCGATGTAAAGATTTGTTGAATTTGAAGCTCTGCACACCAATCTTGTAGGACCTTATCTGTGAATTGTGTTCCATTGTCACTTACAAGATATAGCGGCAATCCAAATCGGCAGACTATATGTTCCCATAGGAATTTCTTGGCATTTACAGCAGTTATCTTGGCCAAAGACTTTGCTTCAACCCACTTGGTGAAATAGTCGATTGCCACAATTAAGTACTTTAACTTTCCTAGGGCCAGTAGGAATGGCCCTACGATATCAACTGCCTATTTTTTGAAAAGGCCAGGCCGCCGTAACGGGAATCAATTTGTTTTTAGGGCGGAGTGTTTGCGGAGCATACTTTTGACAGCTGCGGCATTTTCTGAGTTCGCCTACCACGTACATGCATCCCGGGCCAGTAACCCAGCATTTTGGATTTTAGCAACGACTACCCGGGGTCCTGCGTGAATGCCGCATATACCGGTGTGTATTTCTTGAATCAGGTACTTAGCTTCCGATGGGGATACACATCTTAACAGTGGTCCCAAATATGACTTCCTATATAGGACGCCGTTGTTTACCTCATATTTTAACGCCTTTGTTTGTATCTTCTGAGCTGAGCCTCGCCTCTGGCGGAGGGTAATTCCCCTTTTGTGAGGAATTTCAAGATGGGAGTGTACCAGCAAGTTTCTTCCGCTGTGACGGCGGATACTTCCCGGGACTCTATGGAAGGTGACTGTAGCATTTCCACCTTCACTTCCTTTTCCATTCCAGAAGTAGCCAGCTTGCTTAGGGCGTCAGCTATTTGATTTTTTCCTCAATGGACGTGATTGAGAGTGAAGTTGTCAAAATAAGCTATGAGTTCCTTGGTTTTAGCCAAGTACTTTGCCATTGTCTCATCTTTGGCTTCGTAAGTCTCATTCACCTGGTTATTGACCAGTAAAGAGTCAACGTATGCATCAACCCTTATTACTCCCATGGATTGGGCCATTCTCAGACCCGCTAACAGCTCTTCATACTCTGCTTCGTTGCTGGAGCATTCAAAGTCAAACCGTATGGCGTACATCAATTTTATATCATCCGGGCTTATTAGCATGAGGCCCGCTCCGGCTCCTTTTCCACTGGAAGACCCGTCTGTATATAACTTCCAGGTTTGCCTGGCTGTGCTAGATTCGGGTATGTCGTTAACCGCGGGGTCTTGTATTATTTCTCCATAAGGAATTTCAGCTAAGAAGTCGGCGATTACCTGACCCTTGATTGCTGTTCATTTTCGATATTAAATGTTTAGGGCTTCCAACTCAATTGCCCATTTAGCTAACCTTCCAGAGATTTCTGGCTTATGTAAAATTTGCTATAGGGGATAGTTTGTTAAAATTTGCACGCGATGCCCTTGGAAGTATCTTCGGAGGCACCGGGTGGCGTGTACCAGTGCAAGTACCAGTTTTTTCTAGTGTTGGATACCACGTTTCAGGGCCTGCTAGTACCCGACTAATATAGTATATGGGCGTTTGTTTGCCATCCCTTTCAACCATGAGTATCGCGCTTACAGGGTTGTGGGCTGCCACAAGGTACATCTTCAAAAGCTCCTCTGGGTATGGCGTTGTCAGCATATGTAACTTTTCAATGAACCGCTTCATGTCTTGCAAGGCTTCTTCTGCTTCACTGGTCCATTTGAAGTTTTTCTTGTTGAGACAGTCTTTCAACGTTTTTATAAATGGAAAAGATCTCTCGGGGTGTCTTGCCAAGAACCTGTTTATAGCCACTAAACGCCCATTCAGTGCTTGTGCCTCTTTTAAAGTTCCGGGGGAGGGCATTCACGTTATAGCAGTTATCTTTTCTGGGTTGGCTTTAAAGTCGTCCCGGGTAACCACTACCCCCAAGAACTTGCCTTCTTCTACCCCGAATGAACACTTCTTGGGGCTGAGTTTAATATTGTATTCTCTCAGCTTTTGAAAGGTTTCTTCGATATCGTCGAGCATTTGCTTTTCTTACCTGCTCTTGATTACTAGGTCATCGACATATACCTCCAAATTTCTGCCGTTTTGCTTTTCAAAAGCTTTGTCCATTAGCTGCTAGTAAGTGGCCCCAGCGTTACGTAGACCGAAAGGCATTTTGGTGTATCAAAAAATACCCATGTCGGTGTGAAATGCAGTTTTTTCTTCGTCTTCTCTTGACATCTTGATCTAGTGGTATCCCTTGTAGGCGTCTAAGAAGCACTTGTACCTGAAGGGGACCAAAGAGTCAACTTTAAAATCCATTTCGGGCAGCGGATAGGCGTCTTTTGGGCAAGCCTTGTTCAAGTCTTTGAAGTCAATGCACATTTGCCATGTGCCATCTGGTTTTTTGACCATAACGGGGTTTGATACCCTTGTATGGTATTTTGTTTCCCGAAGGATTCCAGCCTCGACACACTTTCTTACTTCTCTTACTACTGCATCTCGATCAGGAGCCATGCTTCGCTTTTCCTGGGCCACTGGTTTGATGCCTGGGAGTGTAGCTAACCTGTGCTCTGCCTTATCCCAGGGTATCCCGGTCATATTAGAATGTTCAAAAGCAAAGATATCAGTGTTCCTTCTTAGCAACTCTTTCAAGTTGTTTTTGACCTCAGGAGAGAGGCTGTCTTCTATTGTAATTGTTTTCTCAAGGTGGCGTGTGCTCAAGACCCACCTTTCTGGGCCGATGGCATCTGTAGGTCCTTGCCGATATCTTTTAGTGTCCAAGACTTCGCCCACCTTGTCCCGGTAAACTGTTGCAATCCCTCGCGGTGTGGGGAACTTTATGAACCCGCGCGCCGTGGAGACCACAGCGTCTAGTTTTCCCAAGGTAAACCCTCCAATAATTACATTGTGATAGGATTCAGCACGTACCACAAGAAATGTGAGGAGTATGGTCCTTTCGTTAGGGGCAAGTCCGAATGTTACTGGAAAAGTGATTTGGCCAATTGGGTCAACCTTTTCTCCTGTAAATCCCTTAATAGGGGCGTGCACTGACTCGGGAAGTTTCTTGTCTTCCGGTTGCATCCTGTTGAAACAGTGCTCATAGATTATGTCTTCAGAGCTCCCGGTGTCTACCAGGATCCTTCTCATATTTTAGTCTCCTATAGCGGCGGATATGATGAGGGGGTCGGTGGTGAGGAGTAAATCCTCAACACGTGGTTCGATCGTCATGGTTGCCAGCATCCAAGGTTCGAGTGTGGAGAAACTCCGTTTCGCTCCCTTTCCTTTATCGGCGTATACCATGTTTAACTCCCGCTGTCTCTTACCCGCCCCTTTGTCTGTATCTTCCTTGCTAGGGAGCGGGCCATTCTTTATGTCTCGTACCAGGTGAGCCCATTTCCCCGTCTTCACATAATACTCAATCTCCTTCTTCAATTGATAGAAATCGTTGGTATCATGGCCATTGCCCTTGTGGTATTCACAACATTTACTGGTATCTTTGATGGGCGTGTCTTTCAATGGCTTGGGAGGATTGAGTTTTAGGTTCTCAGAGGCCAGGATTTTTGCTGGTGTTTTACTCAGATTGGGGTATTCAGACCTCGACTTGAAGGAAGATTCGTTTCTTGAATACGAGCTCCTGGACCTGTCATACCGCGAGTCTGACCGGTCGCTTTTCTGGAACCTGTCTCATCTATTCTTGCCTTTGGAGTTCCGCTGCTCCTTATCATCTTGACTTTTCTGTGCCTCATTTTTCCTGTTAGCAGCATGACTGGCCGCCACTGTTTTTTCTTGTGTGACATACACTTTAGCTATTCTATGGATTTCATCTATGGTTGAGGGCACGCCATCCCTTCCATATAATGTCCTTAGCAATTCATCATCATTTACTCCTTGTAGGAAAGCACCACAAGCCAAGTCGTTTGTTATGCCTAGGATCGCCAGGCTTTCTTTGTTGAACCTGACAATGAAACTTTCCACTGTTTCGTTGTCTCGCCGATGTATGTGAAGTTCGTTTCTATCTTTGGTGTGACGCCTTTGCTGACTGAACTGCAGCTGGAATTTGGATACGAGGTCTTCGAAGCTATCGATTTCCCCCACAGGTAAACTATCCCACCATACTCGTGTTGCCCAAACTAACGTTTGGACAAACATCCTGCACCACAGAGGCATGGGCCAGCAGGCTACCTCCCCTGCACTCTTGAACAGGTTTAGATGGTCATCAGGGTCACTTAAACCATCGTATTTTCCCACCGTCTGGGGCATCTTGGGTTTCTCCTTGATCGGGGACTCAGCGATCCTCCTTGTGAATTTGGATTTGAAGTTGGCGTATGCAGGCTTATAAGGCCTGGTAAGGTCGTCATCTTCCACGTTGATGGGCTGTACCTGTTGAATTGCCCCACCCTGGCTTGTTCCTTGGGTGACCGGGGGCTGTGAGGTGGTGATGTTGAGTGTGGAGCTGGGACCCCCATTTGGAGAGAAACGAGGCCTTGATGTGTTACCCCAATCATAGATGGGTTCCGCCGTAGGCGGGGTCTGTCCATATGTTGGTTGTGATGTTGGAAAAGACCACCAGGGTGGCATGTAGGCCGTGTATGGCGGTTGCTGCGTGTAACTTTGTGATCTCATCTGAGGCGAGTATGCTTGGTTGTTGTATGGGGGCAGGTACCCATAAAGGGGTGCATAGTAATAGCTCGGGAAATAGGCTTGATTCACAGGTGTAACTGGAACGTTCATGATTCCGGCGGGCATGATTACCGGCTGGTGGGGTGGCGTGGATAATGCCGCCATGAGCGCTGCTGAATACAGTGGTGGCAAACCGTACGTGAGAGGCGGCTGATAGTACTGGTCCATACTCATTTGCTGTGTGATGTTTCCCGGACCCGCGTGTCACACCCCAACCGATGGAGGAAACATCGGGGTGCGAGCACTAAGCGTTCAGATTGCTCATGAGAATCCATAACACTAAATAGTTTCAATATAAATTAGATTCATTTCATGCAATTGTCTAAAACAAGGTCAACCACCAAAACATAGTATCAAACTAAAACAAACATAATCGTTGTTTCAAAGTTTCTAGTTTTAGCTACGTGGAGTATCTAAGTTCCATCCTAGTTTGTTTCACGATTCCTAGCATCCTGTCAGCCTGCAACATGTATTAAAATAAAGTCAGTACAAAATGTACTGGCGAGTATACAAGTTTGAGTAATAGCATAATAAATTAAAACAACTCATATCCATCGTGTAAATGATACAAAAATAGTTTCAGCCATGCTAGTGTTCGCAGTCCAACAAGTGATAGCCCAAGTATCTCGATGCTTTAGTGTTTTCCCAAGTCTCAAGGAAAACTAGAATCCTCCTAACAATACCCCCGAGAATAATGGGGAGGTGCATCTCCTATAGCGCTACTATTGTTAAGGCGGAACTACACACTCTGGATTAAACGTCCACATAGCACAAAGAGTCTAGAATCAAGAATCACAAGTTTCACATACACATAGGATAGAGTTTAGTTTCCAAAAGTTTCAAGTATCATAGTTTAATAGAATACATGTTGCATCCCAAAGTTTAAAACAAAAAGGGATCTAGTATACTCACAGTGATTGCTTAACAGATTAACTGTTATTGGATCAAAGGGAGCTCTTTAGAGTTAGCCTGATTAGATTACAATAGATAAGTCTCGGCCAAAACAACGTGATTCAAACCAAGTGTCGGATCAGACACCTTGATCGGATTGCCACTCGATTGGGATGACTATTGTGTGGGGGACGGATTGCCATCCGATCGGATGGTCATCCGATCCAAGTGTTGAGATTCCAAATTAATTACCAAGTGTTCAAGTTAGGTCACCTCGATCAGATGGATATCCGATCGAATGGCAGTTCGATCGGATTGCCACTCGATTATTGAGGTTTCCAAAGTTTCAAGTTTTCGAAAAGTTTCTAAGAGTTGAAAGGTTCCAAAATCCATTGTCATTTTGATCGGATGGCAGTTCGATCGAATGGCTATCCGATTGGATTGCCATTCGACGATCAAAGATTCAAAGTTCCCAAAAATGTTTAAGGTTACGAGAAAAGTATCACCTGATCGGACGGCAGTTCGATCGGATGGCAATCCGATCGGATTGTCATTCTATTGATTTGTCCTTGTCCCGTTCACAACGGTAAGCACATCAATGTATAGCCGATCTTGATCGGATGGGAATCACCCCAGTCCGATCAGTCATCTGTCCATGATAGTACTTATGTCGGAATCCGTACTCCGGTCATCTTCTCCGGCAACAATCCATTTCCAAGCTGACTCAAGACTAATCATCAAGTCTTTAGTCTGTTCGGATCCGGATTCCCCCGTTTTAAGTGAAAAGTTAAGAAAAGATGAAGATAAACATAAGTTTTTGCTGCAAAAAGTCTAGATTTAGTTAAGATTCAATGTAAAACACATTAAATTCCTTAGATCTGAGTTAGATCTTGACAGGAATGACATCACACCATAGTTTGTACAAACCACCATGATGACGTCACCCTCAAGAGCTCAAATCTTAGAGATTTCACGATGAAAAGTGAGATTTCAAAGGAGAATCATGTAGAGAATAACGTGTAGATCAAAGATGTACAAGAATCTAGTGTAAAACGTACCGAAATCGCCGAGAAATGAAGAAAAGTGGGAGTGAGTGCGTTTGGATCGAGTGAGGCTGTCACACCAGTGAGAATGATGTGACAGGCCTATTTATAGTGTCAGAGGGAGAGAGTGAGGCGGTGTGCACGGATCGGATGGCAGCTCGGTCGAATGGCCATCCGATCGGTTGGTCATACGATCGGATGGTCATCCGATCGTATTGCCATTCGGTCAATCCCATCCTTTATGCGTTCCCGTCTTTAATTCGATTTGCGAGTTAGATTAAGCGTTGCGTATTATTGGGTACTAGTATCACATAACTAGATTATATCATTAACACAAAAGTTTCCATAGTTTCCGCCAGTGACAAGACTCTAGTCCCTTGTTCAACCAAGTCTCAAGTTTCACGAGCCTCAAAAGTCAAGCACCAAAGTATCAAGAGTCAAGAATCTAGATCCCAAGTGTCAAGAATCATAGCTTCCAAGTATCAAGTATCATAGTTTCCAAGTGTCAAGTATCAAGAGTCATAGTATTAGATTCACAAAGTATCAAAAGCATCACATAACTCATAGTATAGGGGCCAAAAGTGACAATTAGCTAAAAGTCTAGGGACGCAGGCGTTACAGTCTCCCCTCCTTTAGGAGATTTCGTCACTGAAATCTAGGAAGAAGACTGCTCGAAGAGCTGCGGATACTTGGTCTTCATCTCACTTTTCAGTTCCCAAGTGAATTCAGCGCCACGCTTTCCTTCCCATCGAACCTTGACTATGGGAATTTTGTTGCGCCTCAGTCGCTTGATGCCCTGATCCATGATTTCGACCGGTTTCTCCACAAAGTGTACAGCTTTGTTTATTTGCAAGTCTTCAAGGGGAACCTTTAGTTCCTCGTCGGCTAGGCATTTACGTAGATTAGATACGTGGAACACAGGGTGCACGTTGTTTAGTTCTTGTGGTAGGTCGAGTTTGTACGCCACCTTGCCAATCCTTTCGAGTATCTTGAAAGGGCCCACATAGAGCGGAGCGAGCTTTCCTTTCTTACCAAAATGAACTACTCCCTTCCAGGGAGATCCCTTGAGAAGAACTCGGTCACCAACATCAAATTCCAGAGGCTTACGCCTATTATCAGCATAGCCCTTTTATCTGCTCCTAGCCTTGATCAAGTTATCACGGACCTGAAGAATCTTATCCATTGTCTCTTGAATGATTTCAGGGCCAGTAAACTGCTTGTCACCAATCTCATGCCAGCTGAGAGGAGATCGGTACTTGCGGCCATACAAAGCTTCGAAATGAGCCATCTGAATACTGGAATGATAGCTGTTGTTGTACGAGAACTCAATCAATGGTAAATGTACATCCCAGTTACCACCAAAGTCGATGACACAAGAACGGAGCATATCCTCTAGGGTCTGAATAGTACGCTCGGTCTGTCCATCCATTTGAGGATAAAAGGCCGTGCTAAGATTCAAATGAGAACCCATAACGGATTGAAAGGTTTGCCAAAGTCGTGAAGTAAATCGACCATCACGGTCTGAGATTATGTCGAGAGGTATGCCCTGACGACATATAATCTCATCGGTATAGATTCGGGAAAGGTTCTCCACTTTATAATCTTCGCGAATAGGAAGAAAGTGGGCGGATTTGGTCAAACGATCAACAATCACCCAGATACTATCGTGACCAAATGGTGTACGGGGTAGTTTAGTAATAAAGTCCATAGCAATGCTATCCCATTTCCAGACTGGGATTTCGGGTTGTTCTAAGAGTCCAGAAGGACGCTGATGTTCAGCCTTTACCTTCGAGCAAGTAAGGCATTTAGAAACATATGTAGCAATGTCCTTCTTCATGCCAGGCCACCAATAAGTCATACGCAAGTCATGGTACATCTTATCAGTGCCTGGATGAATAGAGTATCGAGACTTGTGAGCTTCATTCATAATGAGCTCACGAAGGTTATTGCGATCTAGAACCCAGATACGATTGAGATAGTATTGAAGACCATCCGATTTAGTTTCGAGTTGATTCACGTTAGCACCATGAACTTCAACAGATAGACTACCTTCATTAGCTGAAGAATACTGAGCTTCACGAATACACGCATGAAGATCACTAGAAATACGAATAGCCTTAACATGAGTTTTACGACTAAGCGCTTCGGCCACTACATTCGCCTTGCCAGGATGATAGCGAATTTTGCAGTCGTAGTCGTTAAGCAATTCCACCCAATGTCTCTGTCGCATGTTCAGTTCCTTTTGGTCAAAGATATGTTGAAGGCTCTTATGGCTAGTGAAAACCACACACTTAGTACCATACAGGTAGTGTCGCCAGATCTTTAACGCAAACACGACTGCACCAAGCTCCAGATCATGAGTAGTATAGTTTTTCTCATGTACCTTGAGTTGACGAGAGGCATAAGCAATAACATTGTCCCGCTGCATGAGCACACAGCCCAACCCACGGTTCGAGGCATCACAGTATACCACGAAATCGTCATTCCCATCGGGTAGAGTAAGAACAGGAGCGTTACACAAAAAGGTCTTAAGAGTCTGAAAAGATTCCTCTTGCTCGGGACCCCATGCAAAAGGTCTCTATTTTTTAGTCAACGAAGTGAGAGGAACGGCAATCTTAGAAAAGTCCGAAATGAATCGGCGGTAATATCCCACCAATCCTAGAAAGGAACGAATCTCAGATGCCGATTTTGGCGTACTCCAATTCTTCACAGCTTCGATTTTAGACGGGTCAACATGAATACCTTGCTTACTAACGACATAACCAAGAAATTTCACTTCATTAATCCAAAACTCACACATAGAAAATTTAGCGTACAGGCGTTCACCACGTAAGAGTTCAAGCATCAAGCGTAAATGACGAGCATGATCAGCTTTAGATTTAGAATAAATGAGAATATCATCAATGAAGACCATCACAAAACGATCCAGATAAGGTTTACAAACACGATTAATAAGATCCATGAACACAGCGGGTGCATTGGTCAATCCAAAAGGCATGACCACGAACTCGTAGTGTCCATAACGTGTACGAAATGCGGTCTTGGGTACATCATCCTCGAGCACACGAAGCTGATGATAACCAGAACGAAGATCAATTTTCGAGAAACAGGACGCACCTTGTAGTTGGTCAAATAGATCATCGATACGAGGTAGGGGATAACGATTCTTAACGGTAAGCTTGTTAAGTTCACGGTAGTCGATACACATACTAAACGAACCATCTTTCTTTTTGACGAACAGCACGGGAGCACCCCACGGAGAGGTACTTGGACGAATGAATCCCTTGTTGAGCAGTTCTTGTAGTTGGCTGGATAACTCTTGCATCTCAGAAGGTGCAAGTCGATAAGGAGCCTTGGCGACAGGAGTCGCACCAGGTATGAGATCAATACAAAAGTCGACCGATCTAGGAGGAGGAAGACCAGGAAGATCTTCAGGAAAGACATCGGGGAAATCACACACTACTGGAACGTCACTTATGTTCTTCCCTTTGCCCTTTTGTTCCACCACGTGGGCCAAGAAGGCAAAGTTCTGTTTACGTAAGCATTTGTTCGCTTGAGTGCATGACATCAACTTCAGTCCTTTTGAAGGTCGGTCTCCATAGACATGCAAAATATGGCCGGACGGCAGAGGTAGACGAACAAACTTCTCATGAAAGGCAATCTCGCCATGATTCTTACGCAACCAATCCATACCGATAATGACATCAAAACTGCCCAATTGCATGGGTATTAGATCAATAGTAAATACATGGTCGTTAAGAATCAAGGAACAACCACAGAGGATAGAATCAACTAGAATAAACTTCCCATCGGCAATCTCCACCGAAAACGACTTAGGTAACATAGAGCGTGCACAATTTAACAAAGATTCAAAGTCAACGGACACAAAGCTTCTGTCGGCACCAGTATCAAATAGAATTGAAGCGTAAAGGTTATTCACAAGAAACGTACCATTGACGACGTCATTGTCGTTACGAGCCTGGTTAGCATTAAGATTGAACGCTCGTCCACGAGCGGCTGGCTGTTGGTCCTAGTTTAGCTGAGGACACTGGTTACGAAGATGGGTAGTATCTCCACACTTGTAGCATGCACGAACAACGTTGACTTGCCTCGGATTCTGCTGGGGAGATGGGAGAGATGGTAGGGCGGCCTGAGCTGGGGCTTGCTAAGCTGGTGGGGCATGGTTAGCTTGACGATAGTAAGGAGTCGTGTGACCATAGCGATTGCAGTTGGTGCACAAACGACATGCAGAATTAGCAGGATGATGGAAGTTGCAAGTTGTACACTTGGGGTAAGGCCCAGAGTACTGCTTTTTGGCTTCTGGTGCAGTAGTGATTGGAACAGTAGTAGCAGGAGCAGGTTTAGTAACAGGGTTTGCAGCAGGTACAATAGCATTGCATCCTGAACCCTGAGACGTTCGCCTCTTGTTCTTGCTGCCACTAGACTACTGAGTAACCTGATGAGCAGACTTAGAAGGAGCAGAGTTAGCAAACTGCTTATCACGAATGCGGTTGTTGTTGAGACTAGTTGCAAGACGGTAGACTTCCTCAATAGTTTTGAGCTGAGCTGCTTCAATAGAATCACGCATAGCAGGAGGTAGACCATTGATGTACTTGGTTATCATGCGTTTAGGAGTAGAAACCAAGTGAGGAACAATTAAGCTGAGCTGCTTGAAATGGGTAGTGTAAGCCAGATTATCATCACCAATCTGCTTCAAGTGCCAAAACTCTTCTTCAAGCTTCAACTTTTCATGGGGAGGGCAGAACTCAAGCATCATTAGTTCACGCACCTCGGCCCATGGAAGAGCATAGGCTTCTTCGTTCCAACGGATGTTTCTCTCATTAGACCACCACTCCAACGCTCTACCTTGAAACATTCCAGTCGCACTCCTAGTCTTTAAGTGATCTGGGTACTCGATGTTGATGAAAGTAACCTCAATGTTGTCAAACCACTCGAGCATAGCGGTCACCCCATCACTGCCCGTGAAAGGCTTAGGGTTGCAGGAGATGAAATGTTTGTAGCTGAACTTAGTAGGCCTTAGCTTTTCGGCTTTCGAGTCCACAGAGGATGGAGGAGTGTTTGATCCTTGGATCTCAGAGTCGATCTTTGGCATGACTCGAGCGATCTGGTCGGCCATGAAGGACATCATCTTTTTCTGAGACTTTTCCCTGGATCTTTTAAGAGTGTCGGATAGTTTTCGAGAAGACATCTAAAGATCCAACAAGAGGATCGTATAAGTCTAGATTTCATGAAGCCTCACAGTATAGATTCACACACGATAGATTAAGACTCAAGATTCAAGAAGATTCACATAGGTTAAAGATTCAAGTTTCACATAGATTCCAATAGTCTCAACACCGCAAAACCCACGACCTTCGCATGGCACGTTGTACAAAGTTTGGCAACATGTCAGAAACGCTTATATATAGGAAGTACCAGCGGCGCATCCACCACGCTTCGGGCACATCGCTTCTGCCTCGTACTCGGTGTCATGTTACATGTCGCAATTGCATAACACACTCATTATCATCGTCATAGGTTCACATAGATTCCAATAGATTCACATAGATTACCATAGATTACAATATATTCCAATAGATTCACATAGATTCCAGTAGATTCACATAGATTAGTGTTAACAATCCACAAAGAACGAAATCCCGCATGGCACGTGCTACGAAAGTTCGGAAACATGACGGAAGCACTTATATATAGGAAGTGCCAGCGGCGTATCCACCATGCTTCAATCATGCCACGTCCGTCTCGTCATCGGTGTCATGCTTCGTTAACCACACCATTAGATTCCATCATAGATTGGCCAAATAGATTCAACAACATAGATTAACCAAGTAGATTCCACAACTTCAACCCGAGCCTACAAAACTACGAACTTCACTTAGCGCGTGGTACGAAGGTTCGGTAACATGTCAGAAACACTTATATATAGGAAGTACCAGCGGCGTATCCACCATGCTTCGGACATGCCACGTCCGCCTCATCTTCGGCGCTAGGCTACGTTTCGTATTTTGTTTCTCAAAACAACACATACATAGATTACACATAGATTACACTAGAGTACGCATAGATTACACATAGATCATACTTAGATTCCACATAGATTACACAAGTAGTTTCCCATAGCTTAGATTTCAACAATCTCATCACCGGTCTGTAAAAAACTAAGTTTCGCATGGCACTTGGTACGAAAGTTGGTAACATGCCTGAAACACTTATATATAGGAAGTACCAGCGGCATATCCACCACGTTTTGGACACGTCACGTTCCCCTCATATTCTATGCCATGTTACATTTAGTGTCTTACAACCACAAAAATACACATAGATTCATCGGATAGATTCACATAGCATCATAGTCGTTTAAGATTCCTACATAGATTAACGTCATGAATAAAGCTTCATAAATTTAGTTTGATCCTGAGATGAGAGTTAACCTTTTAGATTGCAGACATACGTGCAAAATTTGTGTAAAAAGCTTCAAAATAATCGAAGAATCAAGGTAAGTGAAGAATCGAGTCTAAAACCACACATAAAATCGAGATAACATAAAAGATAGGCTCAAAAAACATAGGATTGTTCCGGGTAGAGGAACGGTGACTAACCAAAGCGATTCGAACCCCTTTCGAATTGAGGCAACGTGTCTTGACTTACTTAGACAAAGATGCCATCGATGTTATGCCTACGATATTCGTCCTTTTGGTCATTTCACGTTCCTAATTGAATGGAAGTTTCGAGACTTTGGCGAGATATAAAATCAAAGAGTGGGAATAGTTATCGAGGTCTGAGTCTCACCTCTATCTTGACAACATCGTACCCTAATAGCGTCGGTACTTATCAACAGATAAGACCTACTAGAACATAATAAGGAAATTTCCCATCAAGGTTCGGATGTCACTCCTGACTTAAGGGCAAATCTCGTGCAAAATCCAAACACTGGTTAGCAGTGTTTTCAAGGTATCAAGTGTATATTGTGTCAGCCTTAGGAATGGCATGTAAGTTTAGCAGGAAAATGTGTTGCTAGGACGCAAATACGGTAGAATGCATAAGTCTTAAACAACAGATAAGAATCAAGATTCCTAGAACTAAAGACTAGGGCAAGTATTCCTACTTATCCTAATTCCCTATAGTTATGGCTCTGATACCAATCTGTCACACCCCAACCGATGGTGGAAACATCGGGGTGCGAGCACTAAGCATTCAGATTGCTCATGAGAATCCATAACACTAAATAGTTTCAAAATAAATTAGATTCATTTCATGCAATTGTCTAAAACAACGTCAACTACCAAAACATAGTATCAAACTAAAACAAACATAATCGTTGTTTCAAAGTTTCTAGTTTTAGCTACGTGGAGTATCTAAGTTCCATCCTAGCTTGTTTCACGATTCCTAGCATCCTATCAGCCTGCAACATGTATTAAAATAAAGTCAGTACAAAATGTATTGGCGAGTATACAAGTTTGAGTAATAGCATAATAGATTAAAACAACTCATATCCATCGTGTAAATGATACAAAAATAGTTTCAGCCATGCTAGTGTTCGCAGTCCAACAAGTGATAGCCCAAGTATCCTGATGCTTTAGTGTTTTCCCAAGTCTCAGGGAAAACTAGAATCCTCCTAACAATACCCCCGAGAATAATGGGGAGGTGCATATCCTATAGCGCTACTATTGTTAAGGCGGAACTACACACTCTGGATTAAACATCCACATAGCACAAAGAGTCTAGAATCAAGAATCACAAGTTTCACATACACATAGGATAAAGTATAGTTTCCAAAAGTTTCAAGTATCATAGTTTAATAGAATACATGATGCATCCCAAAGTTTAAAACAAAAAGGGATCGAGTATACTCACAGTGATTGCTTAACAGATTAACTGTTTTTGGATGAAAGGGAGCTCTTTGTAGTTAGCCTGATTAGATTATAACAGATAAGTGTCGGACAAAACAACGAGATTCAAACCAAGTGTCGGATCAGTCACCTTGATCGGATGGCTGTTCGATCGGATGGCTATCCGATCGGATTGCCACTCGATTGGGATGACTATTGTGTGGGGGACGGATTGCCATCCGATCGGATGGTCATCCGATCCAAGTGTTGAGATTCCAAATTGATTACCAAGTGTTCAAGTTAGGTCACCTCGATCGGATGGTTATCCGATCGAATGGCAGTTCGATCGGATTGCCACTCGATTATTGAGGTTTCCAAAGTTTCAAGTTTCTGAAAAGTTTCAAAGAGTTGAAAGGTTCCAAAATCCATTGTCATTTTGATCGGATGGCAGTTCGATCGGATGGCTAATTGGATTGCCATTCGACGATCAAAGATTCAAAGTTCCCAAAAATGTTTAAGGTTACGAGACAAGTATCACCTGATCGGACGGCAGTTCGATCGGATGGCTATCCGATTGGATTGCCATTCGATTGATTTGTCCTTGTCCCGTTCACAACGGTAAGCACATCAGTGTATAGCCGATCTTGATCGGATGGGAATCACCCCAGTCCGATCAGTCGTCTGTCCATGATAGTGCTTATGTCGGAATCCGTACTCCGGTCATCTTCTCCGGCAACAATCCATTTCCAAGCTGACTCAAGACTAATCATCAAGTCTTTAGTCCGTTCAGATCAGGATTCCACCGTTTTAAGTGAAAAGTTAAGAAAAGATGAAGATAAACATAAGGTTTTTGCAGCAAAAAGTCTAGATTTAGTTAAGATTCGATATAAAACACATGAAATTCCTTAGATCTGAGTTAGATCTTGGCAGGAATGACATCACACCATAGTTTGTGCAAACCACCATGATGACGTCACCCTCAAGTGCTCAAATCTTAGAGATTTCACGGTGAAAAGTGAGATTTCAAAGGAGAATCATGTAGAGAATAAAGTGTAGATCAAAGATGTACAAGAATCTAGTGTAAAACGTACCGAAATCGCCGAGAAATGAAGAAAAGTGGGAGTGCGTGCGTCTGGATCGAGTGAGGCTGTCACACCAGTGAGAATGATGTGACAGGCCTATTTATAGTGTCAGAGGGAGAGAGTGAGGCGGTGTGCACGGATCGGAAGGCAGCTCGGTCGAATGGCCATCCGATAGGTTGGTCATCCGATCGGATGGTCATCCGATCGGATTGCCATTCGATCAATCCCATCCTTTCTGCGTTGCCATCTTTGATTCTATTTGCGAGTTAGATTAAGTGTTGCGTATTATTGGGTACTAGTATCACATAACTAGATTATATCATTAACACAAAAGTTTCCATAGTTTCCATAGTTTCCGCCAGTGACAAGACTCTAGTCCCTCGTTCAACCAAGTCTCAAGTTTCACGAGCCTCAAGAATCAAGCACCAAAGTATCAAGAGTCAAGAATCTAGATCCCAAGTATCAAGAATCATAGCTTCCAAGTATCAAGTATCAAGAATCATAGTTTCCAAGTGTCAAGTATCAAGAGTCATAGTATTAGATTCACAAAGTATCAAAAGCATCACATAACTCATAGTATAGGGGCCAAAAGTGACAATTAGCTAAAAGTCTAGGGATGCAGGCGTTACACCACGGATGTTGTAACGACTCTCACGAAACTGTCCTAAAATGCTTCGTAAGTTAAAAACCGAACTCGTACATCTTTCCTATTTACAAAATTCTAAGAAAACAAGAAATATTACTTGGTCGCGGGCCACGAAGGAATTAAGGTGGGTCTTCGCGGGGTGCGACATGCTCTGAAGTCTCCGGATAACGATCAAGGCCACGTGTTGCACACGTGGCAGGTCTAGGGTGTGACACAACAGCCCTAGCCGTAGCTAGGGTGGCCCTCGCGGGCCGCGAAAGACAGCCCTCTAGGCTGTCGCGGGCCGCGAGAAAGTCAAAATGCAGCTATAAATAGAACGTTGCATGGACAGTTCAGTTGTTCGAAAATTTTCATCAAAAATAGTTCCTTTCTGTTCAAAATAGTACATTTTAGTATCGAGACGCTGCTACGATAACGGGGTAATAACTCGATCACTGCTACGAAACAATGTCCGATCGATTAAAACCGATCCGATGGATGTTTAAGTGCTGCCCGAATCTTGGGCTATACTTTGTCATTCGCCGTGAGGGTTTCGATCTCGTGAGCTATCGTGAAAGTTGTATTAAGTTACTAACCTAGTTTCGTTTGCATTTTTATTTAACTAGGATTACCGGCTCAATCAGTAGGCTACCAGTAATCGTTTAAATCGGCAATGTGAGTCATTCTCTTTTTATCAAACTGTTTTATAAAATCTCAAATTATTTTCAGTTATATTTTACAGTGATTAAGTCTTTGCAAATATTTAATTACTGACAGTAAGTGGGGTTTGGTATACATTACTGCTGTAGTATCAGATGTTAGGTGGGCGCGCCTAAATCATGATATACGTCACTTTTGGGTGACAGGACCCAATAGTGATATGACCACAATCACAGATCCGGTCGAGTGACAATTGGACCAGATAATTATAAGATAGGGGCAATTGTAATCGCTCTTAATACTGTGAATTATAGCGATGTGTCTTTTTGTATAAAATGGAATGCACTCGCCAGTATTTCCCGCTGATAAAATCATTTTAAAACATGTTTCAGGTGATTTACTGTGATCAAGGAAAAGTGCCGCGTAGCACTCTAGCTTGAATGAAGTGGCTCAGTACATAAATAAATATGTTTTCTGTAATCAGGGAATTTCCTAGAAAAATTCCTTTACTGTAAAGTACGGGGTTTGTCCCGATGTTAATAATAAAATAATTCGGTGTTTTCCATTTAAACGATCCTGTTAAAAGTTTCCGCTGCCAAGTAACCACCAATACCACGGGTTTCTGTCCCGCGGCTTCCGAACCGGTAAAACGGATCGAGGGCCGTGACAGAGAAATGTGGTATCAGAGCCACTGGTTTAAGCCAGTTAAGTATTTGAAAAATACTTAAATTTTAGATACAAATTTTGTGCTTCTGTGAAAATTTATATGCAATAATTTAAATTTTAATTTAGAAATTTTATGTTTCCTTATATGTGACTAACTACATGAGTGAACTATCTGAGACTCTCCAAAACCTCTCAATACATTGCGCTGAAATGGAAATTACCGGTGACCAGGCCGGATACCAGGCTGATGCAGACGAGCCACTAGTGTTTCAATCCCAGGAAAAGCCCAAACCCAAGAAAAGAAGAAAGCTTTTGGATTGGAAGAGAGGAAGAAGGAAGAAACCTGCTACACGGAAAGTGAAGAAAACTGGTGACCCAAAGGGAAAAGAAAAAGAAGTAGGAGAAAGTTCTGGCCAAGCTCCAACTTTACCACCCTGGGAGGAGCTAGATAGAAAACTGGCAAACTGTGAACTTTTCGGCCCAGCAAATGAACCCTTCTGAATTTTCTCCCACAATCGGAACTCCCTATCAATTTGGAACCTGTCATCCCTGAACCAATTGTCAACCCCCAACCTCTTTCAGGACAAATGGAAGAATGGTGGACCAGTGACTGGCACTTCCAAAACTTTATGAATAATCCAGATGTGTATTTCCCACAGCCTGACCCATCCCCTGCTACTTTTCCACCCATGAACCCAGAAAACGTTGCGGAACTACGCAGGTACGGCGAGGAGCTGGTGGATGCAGGAAACCGGATTCGGGCTGTAGGAGAAAACCTCTCCTGGAAGTACGACGAACGGGAGTTTCGTTTTTGAAAGCTGTTAACTGTAGTATAGTTAGTTTGTGTAATAATAATATGTGAAAATATATATATATATATATATATATATATATAATATATAATATTGTATAATAATACTAAAATAAAACCTCTGTAAATATCCGGTTTGTATGGATGCATAAATATTATATATATATAAAAATATAAATTTTGCAATGTTGACGTTTTGGTTATATGTGTCGACTTACTTGCGGCTGTGATTAATCTATTGTGTTTAATTGCTATCCATTTTGTGATAATAATCCATGTATATTATTAATAATTCAGATGGCAGACGCAGTGAACCAACCGGAAAATGAAGTTAACCAATCTGAACCAAATAATCAAGAAGGTTTTCTTAATAGAGAAGATATAGAAAATATAGTTGCTCAGCGTATAGCCAACGCTATCCCAGCAATTATTGCTGCTGCTAGAAATCCTGTAGAACCTTCCAAAACCCACGATAGCAAACGCACTCGCGATGATAATTTCAGTCATAGTGTAAACAGAGGCAACAATAATAATGTGATTCAAGCCCCCGTACTTAAGAAAATGAAAGTGATGACAACTGATTGCACTTACAAAGAATTCCTTGCCTGCAAACCAAGCGAATTTGCAGGAAATGAAGGAGCCACTGCTGAACTCCGTTGGTTAAAATAGACGAAAGTTGTGATCAAAATAAGTAAGTGCGCAGAAGAAGACCAAGTCATGTATGCATCCCACCTTTTTCAAAGAAGAAGCTTTAGAATGGTGGAACACGATGCTACAAGCCAAAGGTAGTGATGTGGCCTATGCCATGACTTGGGAGGAATTTAAAGAATTTGTAGAAAGGAAATTTTTTCCTTCCTACAAAAAGGAATAAATGACAAATCAATTCCTGAACCATCAAATGGTGGATGTTAATTGTCGTGAGTATACTTCGAAATTTTTCGAGTATGCTAGGATTGTACCAACTCTGACTTCGCCAGAACCTATACTTATATCTCGCTATATTTGGGGACTGATTAGCGAGATTCGCGACATAGTTAAAGCTGCAAGACCTAGGACGATTGACAATGCAGTCGAGTTAGCCAACACCTTGACTGACGGATTGGTGCGTACAAGAGAACAGAACAGAAAGAAGGAATTGGCCCAAAAGATTACCCAAGGTTTCCGTGTGGGTAATAATAGTAACTTCAAGAAAAAGGGGGCCGGGCAGTCTTCCATCCCGCCATTTTGCGGAAACTGTAAGAGGAAACATTTCGGATATTGTAAGGAATGTTGTAGTTTCTGCAAAAGACCGGGGTGTAGGTCCCCTATTCGTATGGATCTTCACAGAATTGTCTTTCCAATCAAGAGTGCGGAATCCTCTTGATCAGAATAAGCAGAAAACGTGTAGAAAACAGAAACAGCAAATCACTTTCAAACCAGATCTTTATTGATTATCTATCAAAGTGATTACAATCAATCAAAATCCCTAACCACACTAATTTCGTCCAAGCACAAGCTCTCATGAAATTCTATCTCTCACAAATACTGTTTTGGCTGATTTTTCTAAACCCTAAAGCCTAACCTTGTTTATATAACACATGGTTTGCTACTTGGGCCAAGGCTTCCAACATGGACTGCGAATTGGACAGGCCCAATTCGCCTCCATCATCCAATTCATTGGGTTTGGTTAGCCCAAACATTTCAACTAACTATTACAAAGCTAAACCCGCTAACTGTTTATCGTTTAACTAATTACAAGATATCCAAAGACCAAATCTAAGCTGTTGTCACAAACATGCACCAACAAACTCCCCCTTGACAATAGCTTCATAAAATAACTTTGTCTTCAGTCTTCTTGCAATCTTCATGTAATCTTGCACTGTCTTTGGTCTTTGGATAGCTTCAGCTTCAATAGCTCTGTCAGCAACAGACTCCCCCTAAGCTGATGCATCCAATCACCAAATCTTCAAAACTTTAGCGTTTGAGTAAACTCCAGTTCAGCATTTGAATAGCAATCTGCAATGTAGAAAGGAGGTTTTACCATGCATCCAATCAAACTCTCATCTTCACAGCAACTTCTCACTTTAACTTCTCAGCAACACAGCAACTTCTCAGCAACACAGCAACTTCTCAGCAACTCATCAACTTCTCAGCAACATAGCAACTTCTCAGCAACTCAACACTTTAACTTCTCAGCCACATACTGCTTCAATCTGTATACTATAAAACAAACATCTCGAGAAACCATAAGAATTTTTCAACCTAAGTTAAACAAATTATTATTATTCAAGAGATTGTTAAACTGTATCACAGATTAAGCATTTTCAACTTATCACCAACACGCAAAACTTTTTAATCACACCCTATAACCCGCTTGATTTAAAATTTTGAACTCACTTTCCAACACCGTCTCCCCCTATCAGTAACAATTCCTCCAAGAATAACAGTTTTCCGTACGTTAAGAATTTTAAACATAAAAAGACACTATTTTTGGATTTTTATATTTTCTGAAAGCAAGTAAATAACAAAAGCAATAAACACTCTATTTTTGTGAGAATCACTGGTAAGAAGATCATATCAACAAAATCAAACTGTTTGACACTATTAGATAATTCTTTATTTAATTTTTCATGAAAAGCAGTCCAAGACGATTACCAGTATGTTTGTCCTCTTAAACAAAATGCATGAACATTTCAAGTACCATTACCGTATGATACGTTAAGGTAATATTAATTACTGAAATACTAGTGTGTCCCACGTCAGGATATACCCCCGCGATCAAGGTATGCACAAAGATTCATCGTAGTAGGTGAGTATACCGAATTCGTCCTTTAAGATATCATGACAGTGCCTAGGTCTGCATATGATCTATTTTATCATGTTTTGATTGCTTAACTATGAACACCCAAATAAATACTAATCAAATCCTGGAAATATAAACAACACACTCTATCATGCAAGTATCTTCCCTACCACATATTTCACAAGTCCAATCCAGATTTCTGAAATCTTAACTGGGAATAGGTTGAGAAGAGAACAAAATAGATCTTTAGGAGAGATGGTATAATATACAGATCAAATGAGTTTTTTTTTCTCAGTTTGATATAGGTTTCTTGGGTTTCATTTGGGCACTTGAGGGCCTCTTTCGGGTGTATTAGATCTATAGCGCGACAACGTACAGCTAGGTCAGCATGTATCTGGATGCAGCAAAAGCTGTCGTTGCCTAGCACCTCCAGGTCAGCATATATCTGGATGCAGCAGAGGAGGTACACGACTTTTTTCAGAGAAGATTTCAGAATCAGATCAAAATTGTGTGTATCGGGACAACATACAGACATTCAAATAGAAATGAGCTAATTCCAAGTGACTTTCTCTCCTGGGGTCATGTACAAGTTTAGTTCCGAACAGAAAGACAATCAAGATATCCCCAGATGAAATAACAGTATAAAGACCCAAAACTTCAGATTTTGGCAATCTATCAACGCAAGATTTAAAGTCATTAAACCATACACTACTGATGTGTTCCCCACTCATACACAGTTCATTTAAGTTTATATCACATTGGTAAGTTGATTATTTCATGCTTTTTGCCTACTGGTACATCATATAATGAAGCTGCTATCACACTTAAGCAATTTATTTTTAGTTTCAGTGTGACAGTCTAACTTGCTGATGTACTATCATTTCTCCTTTTTCACACAGTGATAACTCATTTTTGATTTTCTATTTTTTATGTTTTTAAATTTTTAATGTTTTTATTTTTGATTTTTAAGAAAAGCAGTAAACTATTTACAAAAATTCTTATGAAAAACCAGTTATTCAGGATTCCTCATCCCATTGAGTTCGACTAAGTGTTCAAAGCGAGCCCTGTCAAAAGCTTTAGTATAAAGATCTGCCAGGTTATCTAGTGTGTCGACTCAGCACTTTCAACCTCAATTTAAATCAATCAATATAAATATATCAACAATCTCAAATCCCCCTTCATGTGCCTAGAGCAGCCATTATCAACATAAGTTGATAATCCTCCTTAGCAGCTCCTGCACACACCAACTAAGAAATTAGTTAGATTGGGGGACCCAAGCCTTAATGGTCTTGGGTCGTCCAAATTCACCAACTACTGGAACATCCATCCAATATCCATTACTCCTAACCGGAGTCTTGGATCTCAGACCTGTTGATGTAAATGGGTTTTGATATCCATAAGGTCTATGGTCCTGAGGGTTCCTATATGTATTTGGACTATTTGACCTTTGGAAATTTTGATTTTGATATCTTGAATTTTGATTCCAAGAAGCATTATAGTTATAATTTCTAAAGCCATTGTTATAAAAATTTCGACCACCATTATTCTGGTATCGATTTTGATATTGACCTTGACTTCTGAAATTATTTGAATTTCCATTAAAATTGTTCACTTTTGGTGAACTGCTTCTAGGTCTCTCGTATCTGCCTGGTGGAGATCTAGGCTGAAATCTTTGTTGATTTCTTTGAAAACGTGGAACTTGTGGAGTTCCTGTTCCAGCCTTATCTACACCAACAGCAACATTCTCTGGTTGCTTAGGAGCAGATTTCTTTGGAGAATTTGAGCCTTTCTCCTCACTATCACCTTCCTTCACTGGTAATTTCCCTCTCTGTTTTTCACTGAGTTGTGCTTCACTCTTTTTGTTAGGACAGCAGCTTGCTACATGTCTCTTTGTGTGACATTTGAAGCACGATCTCTTTTTCAAAGACTTCTTAGCTGGAGTCTCTGAGGTAGATCCCTTATCAGATGGTGATGATCCCTTGGATGAACCTTGTTCAGTTTGCTTGATTTCAGATTTTTCTATGCGCTTATTTTTAGCAAACTCTACATTTGATTCATTTTCAATAATAGCAGTTTCATTTTTCATATCACTACCTTGAACAAAATTAATCTTTTTAACAAAAGGTTGATTTTTATTCTTAGGCGGTGAATTTTTCCTTTTCAAATCATCACTCTCAGATCCATCACCTTTACTTGATGTGGATGCGAAACTACTTGGTGTAGATGCCATAAAGTCTGCTAGCTCATCTTCACTAGGCAGGAATGAATAGTCATGACTAAGAGGAGGTGAAACTTCATTAAAACCTTGGAAGCCCACACTGGTCTTGTCATTACTCTTCTTTAACCCACCCATCATGTGTTTCATTACAAAAGACGAATCTCTGAATTGACTCAATTTCTTTTCAAGTTCAACAATTTTGAGTTGTGCATCTGACAACTCTTTGCATTTTTCAGAAATCTCTTTTGTTTTCTCAGCCATCATGTCATGAGCTAAGTTTATGACTTGAAGTTTTTCATTTAGTTTGCAAGTTAAAGCTTCAATTTCAGCTTCACACCCTTTTATTTTCTTCAAGTATGACGATTCATTTCTTTTAACAAAAAAGTTTACTTCTTTTATGTTAGACATCTCACTTACCAGACCTTGGTTTTGTGTTGTTAACCTGGCAACCTCACCCTGTAGTTCACGACATCTCAAACATACAGAATTAGATTGTACCTTTTCCTCATGAACTTCTGTATTTTCATCAGCAACAACCTGTTCAGCTTCACTCTCCTTTTCTACTTCAGCATCCACTTTAGATTCAGCATCACTCACACTAGTTTCAGCCTCATCAACCGACACTATCTCTGCCATGAATGCCTGAGTGGCACTCTCATTTCCCTGATATCGCTTTTGTAATGCATCCCACATATCCTTTGAATCAGTGTACTTTTTGAAGGTATGCTTGATGCTATCAGGTAAGCACATCTTTATTGCTGCCAAGGCTCTCTTTTCAGCATCAACCACCTGTCTCTTAGATTCATCCATCTTGTCATAAGACAGCACTAAGACCCTTCCTTCAATACTACGCGTAGGAGCAACATAGCCATCTATCATACAGTACCACATTCTGGTATCTTCACTCTTCACAAATGCCTCAAACTCCTCTTTCCAGTCAGCATATTCTTTTACATTTTTCAGCTTTGGCCAATGTTTAACAGTCTCACTGACTTTGTCCATTCTGACCATCTTTAAACGCGTTTTTATCGTAACCGTACTGATAAAACCGTACAAAATTTCTCCGAAAACAGTGGTTACCAAATTACACCTTTAGAATCGTCTCGAAAAGACAAATCCAATGATATAAAATGCTGATCTGTTATTTTCGCTGGTGAATCAGTTTGTTTCGCTGGTCAAGTTCGTTGCTTAATTTCACTATAACGACGACTGTAAATTCGCCGAAAACCGTGATAATTTCGCTGTGGAAAATTATACGGTTACCAAAGTCGCCTTTGGATTTGATTTCGCCGGTTACCGAGATATAAGTCCCAAATTCGCTGGTGTGTTAATTTCGCTGGTCAGTCAGCAAAATAAATCAAATTCGCCAGTTAAGTTTGGAAACTTGATCTGATTGAAATTTTGAAGATTTTTCTGATTCTCTAACACGAATCTGCAAAATCAAAACAAGCAAATCAGCAACGTAAAACCGAAAATTATGAAGAACTGATTGAATAAACACGAAGAACAGTCTTCGAATCTTCAAGTCTATCAGCCGAAAACTTTTCCAGAATCAACCGAATCTTTCCAGAAATCCTACGAACCACCAAACAAACAAACCAGAAGATCAAACAGCCAAAAAATTCGAAAATTTTATCAAATCAGCCAAAAAATTTCGAAACCCTAATTTTTCAGGTTTCAAGATTTCGAAAATTCTTCCTGTTTATGCAGCAACAATTCTGAACCGAGCCTTCAAGAGCCTAATGCTCTGATACCAATTGTAGGTCCCCTATTCGTATGGATCTTCACAGAATTGTCTTTCCAATCAAGAGTGTGGAATCCTCTTGATCAGAATAAGCAGAAAACGTGTAGAAAACAGAAACAGCAAATCACTTTCAAACCGGATCTTTATTGATTATCTATCAAAGTGATTACAATCAATCAAAATCCCTAACCACACTAATTTCGTCCAAGCACAAGCTCTCACGAAATTCTATCTCTCACAAATACTGTTTTGGCTGATTTTTCTAGACCCTAAAGCCTAACCTTGTTTATATAACACATGGTTTGCTACTTGGGCCAAGGCTTCCAACATGGACTGCGAATTGGACAGGCCCAATTCGCCTCCATCACCCAATTCATTGGGTTTGGTTAGCCCAAACATTTCAACTAACTATTACAAAGCTAAACCCGCTAACTGTTTATCGTTTAACTAATTACAAGATATCCAAAGACCAAATCTAAGCTGTTGTCACAAACATGCACCAACACGGGGCACCGAGAAGAAGAGTGTAGGAAGAAAGCGACTATCTGCTACAATTGCGGAGAAGTCGAGCATATTAAGCCAAATTGCCCTAAATTGATCAAAGCAACTGAAAACAAATCAAAGGCTACCGATGAAGCTAATAAAAAGAATGCAAGGGCCTTTCAGCTGACAACGCAAGAGGCAGATCTGATACCAGATGTGATAGCTGGTACGTTCCTTGTCCATGATGTCTATGCAAAAGTATTATTTGACTCTGGTGCAAACCAAAGTTTTATAAATACTTCATGCTGCCAAGCTCTTAAGCAACCTTTAACCAAACTTAGGCAAGTTTATATGGTAGAAACGGCAGACGAAAACTCTGTCAGTATAGATAGAGTACTGCAAAAAGGAAAAATAGAACTCTCGGGTCATAAGTTCTCAGCGAACCTTTTACCTATGAATTTAGCTGGATTCGACGTTGTGTTAGGAATGGATTGGTTAGTAGCCAACCATGCTCAAATCCTATGTGATCAGAATTCCTTAGAAATTCGTACTCCAACAGGAGAAATAATTCTAATTACAGGAGATAAACCACGCAAGACACTGAAATTCATTTCAGTAATGAAAATCGCTAACTATGAACGAAAGCAAGGAATAGTGTATATGATTTCATTAATCATTAACACTAAAGGTAAAGGACTTAAAGAAATTCCGGCAGTATCTGAATACCCCGATGTATTCCCAGAAGATCTCCCGGGATTACCACCTGATAGGGAAGTAGAGTTTAGAATTCATATTATACCTGGAACTGGACCCATAGCTAAGGCACCCTATCGATTAGCACCAACAGAAATGTTAGAACTGAAGAAGCAGTTAGATGAATTGTTAAGCAAAGGATTCATAAAACCCAGTTCATCCCCTTGGGGAGCACCGGTGTTGTTTGTGAAAAAGAAGGATGGTTCGATGAGAATGTGTATCGATTATAGGGAATTGAATAAGGTTACTATTAAGAATCGATACCCATTACCTAGGATTGATGATCTTTTCGATCAACTTCAAGGAGCTAGATACTTCTCTAAGATAGATTTACGGTCTGGATACCATCAACTGAAAGTACAGGAAGAGGGCATTCCTAAAACTGCTTTCAGGACTAGATACGGCCACTACGAGTTTACCATCATGCCATTCGGGCTTACAAATGCTCCTGCGGCATTCATGGATATGATGAATAGAATCTGTAAGCCGTACTTCGATAAATTCGTAATTGTCTTCATCGACGATATACTTATTTATTCCAAAAACCAGGACGAAGATTGTGAGCACCTGCACGCACTCTTAACTCTGTTAAGAAAAGAAAAGTTGTATGCCAAATTCTCCAAGTGTGAATTTTGGTTACAGGAGGTGCAATTTTTAGGACACATGGTGAATCACGAAGGCATTCACGTAGATCCTTCTAAAATAGAAGCGATCACAAGCTGGAAAGTCCCCCAGACAGCTACAGAAGTCAGAAGCTTTCTAGGATTAGCTGGATACTATAGGCGTTTCATCCAAGACTTTTCAAAGATAGTTGTTCCATTAACTAAGCTAACATGTAAAACTGTTAAGTTTGAATGGGGACCTAAGCAAGAAGAAGCCTTTAGAGTTCTAAAGCAAAGATTAACAAACGCCCCAATTCTTGCCCTACCCGAAGGAACAGAAGACTTTGAAGTCTACAGATATGCTTGTAAGCTAGGATTAGGATGTGTGTTAATGCAACGCAAAAAGGTAATTGCGTATGCATCAAGGCAATTGAAAAAGCACGAGGCAAATTACACGACTCATGATTTATAATTAGGAGCAATAATTTTTGCCCTTAAAATTTGGAGACATTATCTGTATGGTAGTAAGTTTACTATCTTTACAGATCATAAAAGTTTAAGATACATATTTGGGCAAAAGGAATTAAACATGAGACAAAGAAGATGGATGGAAATCCTAAGTGATTACGACTGTGATATTAAATATCACGAAGGAAAAGCAAATGTAGTAGGCGATGCCCTAAGTCATAAATATCATGAGAACCAAAGGCGAGTTCGTGCTCTTAGATTAAATCTGCAGTTAGATTTAATGGAACAACTGAAGAGTGTTCAAGAAACATCAATCGAAGATAATACTGAAGGAATGAAAGGAAGGATAAAGGAACTAGATCAGGGAGCTGATGGAATTTGGAGATTCCATCAGAAAAGAATTTGGGTACCTAGACAAGGAAACTTAAGAAATAAGATATTAGAGGAAGCCCATAAATCTAGGTATACGATGCATCCTGGTAATAACAAGATGTATCAAGATTTGAGAAATAACTGTTGGTGGATATGGATGAAGAAGGACATCGCTAGTTACGTTTCTAAGTGTTTAACTTGTTCACAAGTTAAGGCAGAACATCAGAAACCTTCAGGTTTACTTCAACAATTAGAAATGCCTGTATGGAAATGGGAACTAATTACAATGGATTTTTTTTACCAAGCTACCCAAAACTAGGAAAGGTAACGATACAATCTGGGTAGTCGTAGATAGATTAACCAAATCAGCTCATTTCCTACCAACAAAGGAAACCTTTAGCATGGAAAGACAAGCTAAGCTATACGTATGTAACACCCCAAAATCTAATAATAAACTATTTGAATGTTTAAAAGTTTTAAATAAAAATTTATTAAGTTATATTAAACAAGGAAGTTTAGAAAGTTAGGAAAATGTACTAGATTGATAACATGAATAATCCCAAGGGGCTGAAGGTGTAAATTGGCAAAATAAATAAGAAATTAAAGATTGGATGTGGGTAAAGTGTGGGTGTGCGACGCAGGGAACGAACAGGAAGGGAACAACCCCTTCTTGCCCTAGTTTCTCAAATCACAAACAATTGAATGAGTTTCTGACCCTAATTCGAATGCATGTAATCATATTCCCAACCATCTAAGAGTTTCCTACATAAGGTAAGTCGGATTTTGTGATTTGATGCTAGTTAGTGAATATGGGTTTTGGTCAATCTGTGAATTAGCATGAAATTAAGCTTATGTGTGCATTAGAATTATCATTTAGAAGATGTTTTATGCCTGAATTCGTTTGTATTGAAGGTTTGAAGTAAAACCCATTTAACCTAGTGGTATGGTAATCTTGCAATTCAATAAAATGAGTAGTTGTGATTGATGAATGTATGAATACTAAAATAATTGATGAATTACCATGTTGTAGAAGGATTTTGTTATGTGATTGAGATTGATAAAAAGAGTTGTGAAGCCTACTAGAGAAATTATGCATAAACACTTGTACTTAGTGCTAAAATTGTTGTACGCACACCAAGTGTTCGATTAAATGCTTGAATAATTGATTCATGTAATTTGAGTGAATTGGGATGTCTTGCCTTGTGTGAAAAATATGGAAATGATAGTCGTAAAAAGGGTGTGTGTGGAATGCGAATTTAATATGAGTACGAAAGCTATGTAAATAAATGACAAGATCTAAGTAAGAATGGGATTATGTGTAGGAATCAAGGAAGAAGGAGGAAGCTCCGGTTCACAACAAAAATCTCAAGAACGAGGTAAGTTCAATTACTTACAAGTTTATGTAATGTTAATAGTTGTATAGTTATCATTACAAATCCATGTTTATTGTCAGTTTTATAATCCGTTAGATTCTAGTTAAAATTTATAGAAGTTATGTTCTTAATTGAAATTGTAGTCAAGAATAAGATTTCATATTGATTCGTATTGAACGGGTCAAATGGAATATCATGGGAATGTTCACGATTTGGTTTATGAGAATGATCCGTTATGAACGGGTTGATTAGTATGGAATAAGTATGAAACAGGATGATAGTATGTCGAACCGTAACTAAATGGGTCGACCACTTAAGAGAATGAATGTTAGAAGAATCGAATGATAATGTTGGTAGAATTTTAAGTTGTATTATGTAAAGTTATTGACAAGTTTTCTCTGTTGTAATAATAGGTAAATCTCAAGTGCTTTGGCCTCTTTCTCGGATCGAACACGCACCACGTAAACCACATATGCGCTTCCGGTTTAAGTCGCTTACTTGAAAAGGGTCAAAATGGTTTTGTAATGTAATGTTAAACTAAGTTAGGATGTTTGTAGTAACTTGGGTATTTTTCTTAAAACTTATTTTGGGCGGTATCGCCAAAATACTTGTAATGAATTTTTGTATGGTGGTATTACTCGTCTTTTCAAAAGATGTCTTTGTGCTTTGGTTTTGAAAGAAATTTGGTTAAAACAGGGAATCGTTTATGGTACGAACGGGTCATGCCCAAATTTTCGATATGTGTCATGTTGTAGTCTTTCGAATGTATGAAATAGTGGGCGTTTCAAGTTGGTATCAGAGCCTAGGTTTGAGGGATTCGAACACAATGTAGTGCTTGGACTCAAGCCGAAAGCTCGTAAGAATGGGTGTGTTCGCTCCGAGACGCAAAAAGAGGTAAAACTTCTAAGAAAATTTTTATAGTAATTGTTGCCATGAGTTAATAAGTAATAGAGAGATTGGAAGGAGTTTAAAATGTAGCTATAATAGTGAATGGTGTATTATGATCATCAAGGAATGGTGGGATTAAAACCGTACTCGAAAACAGATCAAAACGGCTTCAAAAATGAAAATTTTGGTCTTTTTAGCTGGGCATTACCGTAGCTTACGGTAGCCACCGTAAGCTACGGTAGACACTGGGCAAAAAAATAGGCTACTGTAAGACAGTAGGAATCCACCGTAAGGATTCAGTCAGCACCGTAAGCTACGGTAGCCACCGTAGCTTACGGTGGCTTTCTCGCGCCCCGCGTAGAACCAAGTATGGGCTTTCGCAGCCCGCCAGGGACCAAAAAGCTGGCAAAAATTTTTAATTACTGCTGTTTTAACTATGGGAACTTGATTTAATCATTTCTACGGCCCTGTAATCATTATTAAGGTCACTTTTGTATCAAGAATGATGAAGAAATTGTATACTAAGGAAGAAAGTATGAATTGATAAGATCAAAGAATATGATCTAAACAATACGACATTATCATCGATGACGATAATGTATAAAGTATGAATTGCAAAGTGGAATGAAGTAGGATAAAACGAGTATGTATGTGCTGAAGAGGTGTATAAAAAGGAACTCTAATGTATAGAATGAATGTTTTATGTAGATGACGGACACAAGTAATGTAGATGATGCTGAAGTAGCACGACAGGAAGCATTCGATAATAAGATGATGGAGGCGGCAGAAAAGGTTATACATGCCAACCTTCCTAAGTTAGCTCAAGAAGTCGAAAGCCGTGTCTTAGGGATTGTAGATGAGATGATGACTAGCAAGATTGAGGAGTTAAAGGAAATGATTGAAGGGTCTAGAACTAAAAGTAAGGAACGAAGGTGTACATATAAGGGTTTTATGGCGTGTAATCCCTCTTCATATAATGGGGAGGTTGATCCGATAAAGTGTCAAAGGTGGATAGCAAACATCGAAGTTGTGTTTATACGTAGCCGATGTGAGAAAGAAGATCAAGTAATTTTTGCTGCGGGTCAGCTTCAGCAGCAAGCCAAGGATTGGTGGGATACCCAATGTAAGGAGTTAGGGGAAGTAAGACTCCAAACACTAACTTGGCAAGAATTTAAGGAGTTGTTCCTAAAGTATCATTGCCCGCTGTCGGCAATTGATAGAATACAAGATGAATTCTTGCGTCTTCGCCAACAGGATGAATCTATTGATGAAATCACCAACACTTTCTTTGATAAGCTAAAGTTTGGTGACGATTTTGTCAAGTCTGAAAGGATGAAGATAAACCGGTATTACGGCATGCTGAAGGCCGAGTATAGGGAATTCATTACCCCCTCAAAGTGTGAAACCTTGAATGAACTTATCAACTTGGCCCAGGATAGAGAGATAGAGCTAAATCGACAAGTGGAAAGGGGGGAGAAAAGAGCTGCTGAAAAGCCGACAACTACGAGTCCATCCAAGAAGCCTAAGCAGCACGACACTAGAAACAAGGGAGGATCTAAAAGCAGTATTCCTCCATACAAAACTTGTGGAAAGCTTCACACCGGAGAATGTCTATTGGGAAAGAAGGGATGCTATAACTGTGGTCAGGAGGGGCACCCTTATTATAAGTGCCCTAGTCCCGTGAGGACGTGTTTCAATTGCTTTACTCCTGGTCACGTAAAAGTCGAATGTCCAAAGCTTAAACAAAAGGGGCAAAAAGATGAAAAGAAGAATGAAAATCAGAAGGCTCGGGGAAGGATGTTTCAGATTACCACCGAGGAAGCTAAGGTTCTACCGAATGTTTCATCAGGTATTTTCTTAATCAACCAAATCCCTGTGAATGTGTTATTCGATTCCGGTGCTAGTAAATCTTTCGTGTCAGACGAACTTATGTGCCATCCCTCCTTTAGAAAAGAACGAATGCATGTGCCCTTAGAAGTAGAAGTAGCGGATAGCAAAAGTTATTTGTTATGTGAAGTTTGTAAAAATTGTAAGATCACCATAGAGAATGAAGATTTCGAAATAGATCTTATTCCTATGACTTTGGGGGAATTTAAAGTAGTTGTGGGAATGGATTGGTTATCCCGTTATCACGCGGAAATACGATGCGAGGCGAAAGTCATTCATGTGTGTCACCTAATGGGGCTCGAATAAGTATCTGTGGGGAAAGAAGATTAGAGACAAAACTGTGCACGGTTGTCGAGGCGGTAAAGTACGCATGGAATGAAGGTAAGGCATATTTGGCTTACGTTGTGGACACAAGACAGAAGGTACCTGAAATTGGAGAAGTTGAAGTTGTGAACGATATTCGGATGTGTTTCCGGATGAATTACCGGGATTACCACCCGAACGAGAGGTGGAATTCCGAATTGAATTAAACCCGAGTGCCAAGCCAGTGGCCAAGGCTCCCTATAGATTAGCTCCCGCTGAGATGCGAGAACTAATGACACAAATATAAGAATTGCTCGTTAGGGGCTTCATACGCCCGAGTGTGTCACCTTGGGGAGCCCTGGTACTTTTTGTGAAAAAGAAAGATGGTTCGATGCGCATGTGCATCGACTATCAAGAATTGAACAAGCTGACAGTGAAAAATAAATATCCTCTACCTCGAATAGATGACCTTTTTAACCAATTGCAAGGAGCGAGCTGGTTTTCGAAAATCGATCTGCGCTCGGGATATCACCAACTTCGGGTACGAGAGGAAGATGTTGCGAAAACGGCGTTTAGAACCCGATATGGACATTACAAGTTTTTAGTAATGTCATTTGGGCTAACTAACGCGCCGGCCGCATTCATGGATCTTATGAATAGAGTATGCCGGCCCATGTTGGATAAGTCTGTAATAGTATTTATAGACGATATACTGGTTTACTCTCGTAGTAGAGCCGAACATGCAAACCATTTGCGTGAAGTATTAGAAACTCTTCGGAAGGAAAAGCTTTACACAAAGTTTTCAAAATGTGCCTTCTAGCTTAGAGAGGTGCAATTTCTTGGCCATGTCATCAATAAGGACGGTGTCTTGGTGGACCCAACTAAAGTAGAGGCCGTTATGAACTGAGTTCCTCCTAAGAACCCGAGTAAAGTAAGAAGTTTTTTGGGTTTGGCTGGGTATTATCGAAGGTTTATACAGGATTTTTCCAGAATAGCATTACCCTTGACCAAACTAACCAAGAAGAATGAGAAATTTGAATTGGGGCTTGAGCAAGAAAAAGCATTCCAAATATTAAAAAGTAGGCTGTCTGACGCACCAGTTTTAACCTTACCCGAGGGATCAGAAGACTTGGTGGTATACACCGATGCTTCACATCAGGGGTTGGGAGCTGTTCTAATGCAACGGGGTAAGGTGATAGCCTATGCTTCAAGGCAGCTTAAACCACACGAAAGCAACTACCCAACACACGATCTAGAATTGGCTGCAGTAGTATTCGCGTTGAAACTGTGGCGACATTATTTGTACGGAACAAAATGCACAATATATTCAGACCACAAAAGTCTCAAGTATTTCTTCGAACAAAAAGACTTTAACATGAGACAACGAAGGTGGTTGGAATTAATTAAGGATTATGATTGTGAAATCCTTTATCACCCAGGGAAGGCCAATATCGTAGCAGATGCGTTAAGCCGGAAGGAATACCCACCACCCATACAAATTAAATCAATGAAAATGACTGTCACCCCTAAACTTTTGGAGTTGATCAAAGAGGCCCAAACAAAATCCTTAAATGCTAATGATCCGAGGAAGGAAAGAATGAAAGGCTTAGCTGATGAATTAAAAATGAATGCTGACGGCATCATGACCAGGTATGGCCGAATCTGGGTACCTTGGTTATGTGAAGTGAAATCACTGTTACTAGAAGAGGCCCACAAATCTCGCTAGGCGGTACACCCCTGGAGCAACAAAAATGTATCAAGATTTGAAGAAAGGATATTGGTGGCCTGGAATGAAACGCGACATTGTTAAGTACGTGGCTAAGTGCTTGACATGTTCCCAAGTTAAGGCGGAGCACCAAAAACCGTATGGTAAATTGCAACCTTTTGAGGTACCAGTTTGGAAATGGGAAGACATAACCATGGATCTCGTTACAAAGCTTCCTAAAATAAAACGAGGTCACGACGCTCTTTGGGTTATAATCGGCCGACTTACTAAGAGTGCCCACTTTTTGCCCATACGAGAAACTATTTCATCTGAAAAGTTGGCAGAGATTTATACGAATGAAATAATAGCTCGTCACGGAGTACCCGTGTCTATTGCGTCGGATCGTGACACAAGATTCACGTCTCGATTTTGGCGTAGATTTCACGAAGATGTGGGCACAAACTTGCGACTGAGTACCGCGTACCATCCACAGACGGATGGACAGTCGGAAAGAACTATACAAATGTTAGTAGATATGTTGAGGGCTTGTGTCATAGATTTTGGGGGTAACTGGGACGACCATTTGCCGTTGGTAGAGTTCGCGTATAATAACAGTTATTAGAGTAGTATCCAAATGGCGCCATACGAAATGTTGTACGGTAGAAAGTGTAGAACCCCTATATGCTGGGGAGAAATCGGGCAACGAGAACTCGCTCCTAAAGATGTTGTGGCAATAATAAATGAGAAGATTGATCAAGTACGGGCTCGTTTGAAGGCAGCGCAGGACTGACAAAAATCTTATGCAGATAAAAGAAGGAGCCCTATTGAATTTCAAGAAGGGGATCGGGTGTTCCTAAAGGTCTTGCCGTGGAAGGGTATAATTCGGTTCCATAAACGGGGGAAGTTGGGTCCTCAGTACATTGGACCGTTCAAAATTATAGCCCATGTTGGAAAAGTGGCATACCAATTAGAGTTACCTCCGGCTTTAGATGGAATCCATAACACTTTTCACGTGTCACAATTAAGGAAATGTCTAGCGGATGAAACGGCGTATGTGCCACTTGACGATATCAAGCTGGATAAGAAAATGAACTATGTTGAAAGGCTGGTGGCTATTAAAGATTCCAAAATAACGCATTTTCGAAACAAAGCCATTCGACAAGTTCTAGTTCAATGGCAACACCGGAAAGGATCGGATTTAACATGGGAATCGGAAGATGAAATGCGAAAGCACTACCCGTCTTTATTTGGTACGTATTAAGGTTTCGGGGACGAAATCTCTTTTAAGGGGGGTAGATTTGTAACACCCCAAAATCTAATAATAAACTATTTGAATGTTTAAAAGTTTTAGATAAAAATTTATTAAGTTATAATAAACAAGGAAGTTTAGAAAGTTAGGAAAATGTACTAGATTGATAACATGAATAATCCTAAGGGGCTGAAGGTGTAAATTGGCAAAATAAATAAGAAATTAAAGTTTGAATGTGGGTAAAGTGTGGGTGTGCAACGCATGGAACGAACAGGAAGGGAACAACCCCTTCTTGCCCTAGTTTCTCAAATCACAAACAATTGAATGAGTTTCTGGCCCTAATTCGAATGCATGTGATCAAATTCCCAACCATCTAAGAGTTTCCTACATAGGGTAAGTCAGATTTTGTGATTTGATGCTAGTTAGTGAATATAGGTTTTGATCAATCTTTGAATTAGCATGAAATTAAGCTTATGTATGCATTAGAATTATCATTTAGAATATGTTTTATGCCTGAATTCGTTTGTATTGAAGGTTTGAAATAAAACCCATTTAACCTAGTGGTATGGTAATCTTGTAATTCAATAAAATGAGTAGTTGTGATAGATGAATGTATGAATACTAAGATAATTGATGAATTACCATGTTGTAGAAGGATTTTGTCATGTGATTGAGATTGATAAAAAGAGTTGTGAAGCCTACTAGAGAAATTATGCATAAACACTTGTACTTAGTGCTAAAATTGTTGTACGCACACCAAGTGTTCGATTAAATGCTTGAATAATTGATTCATGTAATTTGAGTGAATTGGGATGTCTTGCCTTGTGTGAAAAATATGGAAATGATAGTCGTAAAAAGGGTGTGTGTGGAATGCGAATTTAATATGAATACGAAAGCTATGTAAATAAATGACATGATCTATGTAAGAATGGGATTATGTGTAGGAATCAAGGAAGAAGGAGGAAGCTCCGGTTAGCAACAAAAATCTCAAGAACGAGGTAAGTTCAATTACTTACAAGTTTATGTAATTTTAATAGTTGTTTAGTTATCATTACAAATCCATGTTTATTGTCAGTTTTATAACCCGTTAGATTCTAGTTAAAATTTATAGAAGGTATGTTCTTAATTGAAATTGTAGTCAAGAATAAGATTTCATATTGATTCGTATTGAACGGGTCAAATGGAATAGAATGGGAATGTTCACGATTTGGTTTATGAGAATGATCCGTTTTGAACGGGTTGATTAGTATGGAATAAGTATGAAACAGGATGATAGCATGTCGAACCGTAACTAAATGGGTCGACCGCTTAAGAGAATGAATGTTAGAAGAATCGAATGATAATGTTGGTAGAATTTTAAGTTGTATTATGTAAAGTTATTGACAAGTTTTCTTTGTTGTAATAATAGGTAAATCTCAAGCTTAAGTGCTTTGGCCTCTTTCTCGGATCGAACACGCACCACGTCAACCACATATGCGCTTCCGGTTTAAGTCGCTTACTTGAAAAGGGTCAAAATGGTTTTGTAATGTAATGTTAAACTAAGTTAGGATGTTTGTAGTAACTTGGGTATTTTTCTTAAAACTTATTTTGGGCGGTATCGCCAAAATACTTGTAATGAATTTTTTTATGGTGGTATTACTCGTCTTTTCAAAAGATGTCTTTGTGCTTTGTTTTTGAAAGAAATTTGGTTAAAACAGGGAATCGTTTATGGTACAAACGGGTCATGCCCAAATTTTCTTTTTTTGTGAAAAAGATATGTGTCATGTTGTAGTCTTTCGAATGTATGAAATAGTGGGTGTTTCAACGTAGACGAGGTGGTGTCACTACATGGAGTTCCACTCCTCATAGTATTGGATAGGGATAGTCGTTTCACTTCACATTTCTGGAAGAGTTTCCAACAAGCAATGGGGACACAATTAAATTTAAGTACAACATATCATCCCCAGACAGATGGACAAAGTGAAAGGACGATTCAAACCTTAGAAGACATGCTCAGGGCATGTGTGATAGATTTCGGTGGAAATTGGGACGACCACTTACCATTAATAGAATTCTCCTATAACAATAGTTATCACACAAGCATCAATGTTGATCCATTTGAAGCACTTTACGAACGGAAGTGCCGAACTCCAGTATGTTGGGCAGAAATAGGAGAAAGTCAACTATCAGGTCTCGAGATTGTACAGGAAACCACCGACAAAATAACCCAAATTAAGGAAAGACTGAAGACAGCTCGAGACTGCCAAAAGAGCTACGCTGACAATCGACTCAAGCCGTTAGAATTTCAACTCGGAGATAAAGTACTTTTGAGAGTTTCTCCTTGGAAAGGGGCAGTTCGATTCGGTAAAAAGGGAAAACTGAGCCCAAGGTACGTAGGACCATTTACAGTTATCCAACGAATAGGACCAGTTGCATATCAATTACAACTACCAGAAGAATTAGCAGGTGTACATGATGTATTTCATGTATCTAATCTCAAGAAATGTCTATCTGATGAATCACTGGTAGTACCTCTTCAACATATAGAGGTAAACGAAAAGTTAAAGTTCATTGAAAAACCCATTCAAATAGAAGACAGAAAGGTCATGCACCTCAAACACAAGAGATTGGTACTAGTCAAAGTAAAATGGAATTCAAAGAGAGGACCTGAATATACATGGGAACTGGAATCGGAAATGAAAAGGAAATATCCTTATTTGTTCCAGTAAATCTCGAGGACGAGATTTTAAATAAGGTGGGAAGGATGTAACGACTCTCACAAAACTGTCCTAAAATGCTTCGTAAGTTAAAAACCGAACCCGTACATCATTCCTATTTCCAAAATTCTAAGAAAACAAGAAATATTACTTGGTTACGGGCCGCGAAGGAATTAAGGTGGGTCTTCGCGGGGCTCGACAGGCTCTGAAGTCTCCAGATAACGATCAAGGCCACGTGTCGCACACGTGCAGGTCTAGGGTGTGACATGGCAGCCCTAGCCATAGCTAGGGTGGCCCTCGCGGACCGCGAAAGACAGCCCTCTAGGATGTCGCGGGCCGCGAGAAAGTCAAAATGCAGCTATAAATAGAACGTTGCATGGACAGTTCAGTTGTTCGAAAATTTTCATCAAAAACAGTTCCTTTCTGTTCAAAATAGTACGTTTTAGTATCGAGACGCTGCTATGATAACGGGATAATAACTCGATCACTGCTACGATACAATGTCCGATCGATTAAAACCGATCTGATGGATGTTTAAGTGCTGCCTGAATCTTGGGCTATACTTTGTCATTCGTCGTGAGGGTTTCGATCTCGTGAGCTATCGTGAAAGTTGTATTAAGTTACTAACCTAGTTTCGTTTGCATTTTTATTTAACTAGGATTACCGGTTCAGTCAGTAGGCTACCAGTAATCGTTTAAATCGGCAATGTAATTCATTCTCTTTTTATCAAACTGTTTTATAAAATTTCAAATTATTTTTAGTTATATTTTACAGTGATTAAGTCTTTGCAAATCTTTAATTACTGGCAGTAAGTGGGGTTTTGTCTACATTACTGCTGTAGTATCAGATGTTTGGTGGGGGCGCCTAAATCATGATATACGTCACTTTTGGGTGACAGGACCCAATAGTGATATGACCACAGTCACTGATCCGGTAGAGTGACAACTGGACCAGATAATTATAAGATAGGGGCAATTGTAATCGCTCTTAATACTGTGAATTATAGCGATGTGTCTTTTTGTATAAAATGGAATGCACTCGTCAGTATTTCCCGCTGATAAAATCTTTTTAAAACATGTTTCAGGTGATTTAATGTGATCAAGGAAAAGTGTCGCGTAGCACTCCAGCTTGAATGAAGTGGCTCAGTAAATAAATAAACATGTTTTCTGTAATCAGGGAATTGCCTAGAAAAATTCTTTTACTGTAAAGTATGGGGTTTGTCCTGATGTTAATAATAAAATATTCCGGTGTTTTCCATTTAAACGATCCTGTTAAAAGTTTCCGTTGCCAAGTAACCACCAATACCACGGGTTTCTGTCCCGCGGCTTTCGAACCGGTAAAACGGATCGAGGGCCGTCACAGATGTGATGACGGGCATGGTGTTGTGACGTATTGTCTGTGCACTTGCCGCTGATGTTGGGGTAGAAACAATGGTAGTTGCTGTGGTTGGAGCCACCGGTCGTAACTGCCATGAGGTATACGAGAGAGGGTCCATGGCTGCCGCCCCGAGAGGAGCGACTGAGGCCCTCGAAAAAACCCGGTGGTACTTCTGCCTTAAACTCCTGGTCCAAAGACCTGGTTACAGCGGGTGAAACCGGCATGGTGGTAACCGCAGAACTTGTCATCAGCAGCGGGTTACTAGTAATCACTGCTTGGTTTGGTGTTGTTGCCGTGTTCTGATCGCTTGCCATTGGGTCTGCGTTCACATATATTACCTAATGGTCCCACAGATGGCGCCAATGAATATACACTGACCTAAACAATAAGCTCCGACTAGGACTTCAACTCTTGGCGATCTGAACCACTAACTGCAAAATAGAACACCGTTAGGACTCATTACAAGAATGGGGTTATTCCTGTAACCACCCTCCAGCGTGAGAATAAGTATCGGTTAGGGAGTAAGAAAATATGTGTAGAGAGAGAGTAAACGAGAGAAGAAGATGTATACCTTTGATGTTTACCTCTATTTATAGTTAACCTTTAGGGTTTCCCCTAACTTAGGATGGGCTCCGATAAGTTAGGGATTTGCATGATCTTCCCAAAAGATTGGGGATTCGGTTACGTAGTTTATCCATGCAGAATAGAAGATTCTAGAATAAACATTTATAATTATATATTTGTAATAAAGTAATAGGTAATGACCGGGTTAGCTGTTCTGGGTCATATCTCGTCACCTAGGTACATCTGCAGCTCACCTTTATTATAGTTTGTTATTTAGCTTTGGTCAAGGGGATTGGATATTTAATTTCAATCTGAAACTCACCTTTATAAGATCTTGCATGTTTTAGGCTTCTGGAAATGAAATTGCTTGATTTATATAATTATTTTTTAGAACGAGAAACAAATCAACTTCTAATCTACTCCAATTAATTACCAACACATGCACCTCCCATGATTTGAAACCTTCATCTCTAGGATAGAGGGAAGTATGGGTGTTCGGGTTTTGGATAGGAAAAACTGAACTGTGAACCGAACATTTAAAGCTCGGGTTGGTCAGATTTAGGTTATTTTGGTTCGGGCTGTTCGGGTCAGGTTGTTCGGTTTTTGGGTTTAGATGTAATATTAAAAAAAAGTTTTTTCGCAAAATATACTTAAAATCCAGCATTCTACTTAAAAATATCATCAAAATTAAACAATATTTGACAATATGTTATGATAATGTTTAAATGTCATAAAACATAATGTTTCGGATACCAAAACTCAAAACAAACACATCTACCAAGTACCGAATAAAGACATTAAATGTTCGGGTTTTTTTCGGGTTTCGGGTTTTTGGCTACGAAAAAATACCGGATAATCGACCCATATAAGGTTCGGCTTGGTCGGGTTCGGGTTATTTGGGTTTGGGTTTTTCAGGTATTCTCTATCTCGGGTTCGAGTGGCTTCAAATTTGGGTCGGGTTTCGGGTTCGGATAAAAATGAACAGCCCTAGAGGTAAGACACCTTACCACCTTACCATATTCCTTGAGGACAAATGAAATTGTTCGATAACTTATAATATTAGAAACTCAATTGGCATCGAACTTGTTAGGACTTAATCTGGTCAAAAGGAAAGGAATGTATGCGTATTTTTTAGCGATTTAGAGTAAAAACTAATCCTTAGATATCAAATGAGTTACATTAAGGGTAAATAAGTTGGCTTTTAGTTTATCAATAAGATAGTTATGGATATGTGTTTGGAGTGGTAAAAATTGGCCCTCATTTTATAGATCGTTTTAGGCTTCAAAAAGGTTGAGCAAATCCGGAAATATGGCAATCTCATTTGGTTGGCCGATTAGCATGTTTAAGTTGACGAGTTGAAATTGCCAAGATGTGTTCAACTCAAATAACGTGTTACAAAGATAATCCAATAACACTGTCTATCTAACACATTTGAATTTAAATACAAATTAACATACTAGTAAATAACAATTAGTAATTATCTAATTAAGTAGAAGATATAACAATGTTTAACACATTTGAATTTAAATACTAATTAACATACTAACAATGTCTATCTAACACATATATATGTTGTTTGAAAATAAAAGGATGAGACATGTGCCCTAATTTTGTTGGATATTTATGTCCGGTTCGATAAGTCAACACTACCAACCGGATCTTGACCCGTAAGAGTTACACCGTGGGCAACGAACTAAAATCCACTTAACTGGTTTAACTGGTAAGTACGAACAATTTGCGAAACGGATCATAACTATATTTATGATCATGAGCGGATTTATATTATTAATAATCGTTAATAATATTATAATTGTTTATCTTAATTAATAAACTTGTTGCGGGTATTAACTGAGAGACGGGTACATGAACCGGATGAGACAAGTACACTCATCTCGCTACTTGTCGTGCATGCACCCGTGCTACGCCACGTGTCGCACATGCACACTTGAATCGCCACTTGTCACGCATGCATGGTCTCTTTGCCACTTGTTGCACATGCATATGCATGTCCGCCACTTGGCAAATATGCATGAACGTCCATCTTCCATTTGATTGGGATTTTGGTCTTGCATTGTGAGATGATGAAGAACTAGAACAAAAGCTCTCAAAACACCCACAACCATAACCTCCGCCACCGCAGCGAGGCTGCCGCCGCTTTTCCGCCATCGCCGGCCACCGACGCCGCCATCGCTACCCGGGCCTATACCCTAGTTTCGTTAGTTCGTGTCACTAGCACCTGTTCGTTGAACCTCGGTGTCTCAGCCTGTTATTTACTAACCGAAGGTATATCTAAACCCCCTATTTTGTGTTTTTATTTCGTGTTTGCATCTTGGTGATCTTGTTCCATTGCGGACATTCCTTGGTATAAAAGTGTTCAAATTATTTATATATTATTACATATGCTTCTGTTGCTTAAAAATGTGTGTGTGTGTGTGTATATATATTACTAGTTAAAGTTTATTTAACTAACATATATATATGTGTGTGTATAAGGATTAGAATAAAATACAAAGGCTCCTTAAAATAAGAAATATACTAAGGCTCCTAAAAAAACCTAAACACCCACCACCACCCAAAAACCTATGGGGGTGGGGGGTTAGGTTTTTCGGTGGTGGTGAGTGTTTAGGTTTCGTTTTAGGTTTTTGGAGGGGGAGGGGTTAGGTTTTTGCGGGGTGGGGGTTTGCTTTTTTTTGGGTGGGGGGGGGAGGTTAAGTTTTTGGGTGGTGGTGGGGTGGGGGTGGGTGGGTGTTTAGGTTTTGGGTGATGGTGTAGTGGGTTTAGCTTTTAGGTTATTGGACACTTGTCACTCTATAAAGCGTTCTTACTCTTTTTTACAAATTACAATTGTGAGCATTTGTAGAATAACTTAACCCATGTGTATAGATATTTGTCAAAAATGTTTTGACTAATCTTTGTAAGAAATAAATATATATACATATATATGAACCGAATTCAAAAAAAAATATTATACCATGAATTCCCTTCAAATTTACACTTGTGCAACACAATAAAAGGAGTCTTGGAGTGTGTTTTATTTTGAGAGATAATTATCTAGAAAATATCTTACAAGACTTTATAAATTACACTTTGAATAGCTAGAGTATTAGTAGGGGGACGAGGAAAAAAAGAGTGAATTGTAAGGATTGTCATTTATCTTTATACCAATTTGCAGGCGTTGTCCTTTATGTTTAAAATTGACGAGTTTTATACTTTATGTTTTGAAATCTTGCACGTTATGTCCTTTAAGCCTAACTCAGTTAATTTTTTCTGTTAAATCTGGTCACTTAAGGGCATTTTAGTCTTTTAACCAATTAAAAACAAATTTAAAATTAATATATAAGATATATAACAAAAACTAAAACACTCTATTATCTCTTCCTCTCCCTCTCAACCAACACTCCCACCTGCCACCACCCACCCCTTACAACCAGCCACCACCACCCGACCATCGCCACAACTGGTTCACCTCCACCAGCCGACCAGCACAACACAGCCCACGCTCTCTCCCCAATTTCAAACCCTACAAATAAAAAACCCCCAATTTCAAAATCCTAATTCAAACCCACCTCAATTGTCATCTGAATCGGAATCAAAATCAGACTCTGAACAAAGTTCCAGACTTCAACTTGATTTAAGGGGGTTTCAACGTAGACGAGGTGGTGTCACTACATGGAGTTCCACTCTCCATAGTATCGGATAGGGATAGTCGTTTCACTTCACATTTCTGGAAGAGTTTCCAACAAGCAATGGGGACACTATTAAATTTAAGTACAACATATCATCCCCAGACAGATGGACAAAGTGAAAGGACGATTCAAACCTTAGAAGACATGCTCAGGGCATGTGTGATAGATTTCGGTGGAAATTGGGACGACCACTTACCATTAATAGAATTCTCCTATAACAATAGTTATCACACAAGCATCAATGTTGATCCATTTGAAGCACTTTACAAACGGAAGTGCCGAACTCCAGTATGTTGGGCAGAAATAGGAGAAAGTCAACTATCAGGTCTCGAGATTGTACAGGAAACCACCGACAAAATAACCCAAATTAAGGAAAGACTGAAGACAGCTCGAGACTGCCAAAAGAGCTACGCTGACAATCGACGCAAGCCGTTAGAATTTCAAGTCGGAGATAAAGTATTGTTTAAAGTTTCTCCTTGGAAAGGGGCAGTTCGATTCGGTAAAAAGGGAAAACTGAGCCCAAGGTACGTAGGACCATTTACAGTTATCCAACGAATAGGACCAGTTGCATATCAATTACAACTACCAGAAGAATTAGCAGGTGTACATGATGTATTTCATGTATCTAATCTCAAGAAATGTCTATCTGATGAATCACTGGTAGTACCTCTTCAAGATATAGAGGTAAACGAAAAGTTAAAGTTCATTGAAAACCCATTCAAATAGAAGACAGAAAGGTCATGCACCTCAAACACAAGAGATTGGTACTAGTCAAAGTAAAATGGAATTCAAAGGACCTGAATACACATGGGAACTGGAATCGGAAATGAAAAGGAAATATCCTTATTTGTTCCAGTAAATCTCGAGGACGAGATTTTAAATAAGGTGGGGAGGATGTAACGACTCTCACAAAACTGTCCTAAAATGCTTCGTAAGTTAAAAACCGAACCCGTACATCATTCCTATTTCCAAAATTCTAAGAAAACAAGAAATATTACTTGGTTACGGGCCGCGAAGGAATTAAGGTGGGTCTTCGCGGGGCACGACAGGCTCTGAAGTCTCCGGATAACGATCAAGGCTACGTGTCGCACACGTGCAGGTCTAGGGTGGCCCTCGCGGACCGCGAAAGACAGCCCTCTAGGATGTCGCGGGCCGCGAGAAAGTCAAAATGCAGCTATAAATAGAACGTTGCATGGACAGTTCAGTTGTTCGAAAATTTTCATCAAAAACAGTTCCTTTCTGTTCAAAATAGTACGTTTTAGTATCGAGACGCTGCTATGATAACGGGATAATAACTCGATCACTGCTACGATACAATGTCCGATCAATTAAAACCGATCTAATGGATGTTTAAGTGCTGCCTGAATCTTGGGCTATACTTTGTCATTCGACGTGAGGGTTTCGTTCTCGTGAGCTATCGTGAAAGTTGTATTAAGTTACTAACCTAGTTTCGTTTGCATTTTTATTTAACTAGGATTACCGGTTCAGTCAGTAGGCTACCAGTAATCGTTTAAATCGGCAATGTAATTCATTCTCTTTTTATCAAACTGTTTTATAAAATCTCAAATTATTTTCAGCTATATTTTACAGTGATTAAGTCTTTGCAAATCTTTAATTACTGGCAGTAAGTGGGGTTTTGTCTACATTACTGCTGTAGTATCAGATGTTTGGTGTGGGCGCCTAAATCATGATATACGTCACTTTTGGGTGACAGGACCCAATAGTGATATGACCACAGTCACTGATCCGGTCGAGTGACAACTGGACCAGATAATTATAAGATAGGGGCAATTGTAACCGCTCTTAATACTGTGAATTATAGCGATGTGTCTTTTTGTATAAAATGGAATGCACTCGTCAGTATTTCCCGCTGATAAAATCTTTTTAAAACATGTTTCGGGTGATTTACTGTGATCAAGGAAAAGTGCCGCGTAGCACTCCAGCTTGAATGAAGTGGCTCAGTAAATAAATAAACATGTTTTTGTAATCAGGGAATTTCCTAGAAAAATTCCTTTACTGTAAAGTATGGGGTTTGTCCTGATGTTAATAATAAAATATTCCGGTGTTTTCCATTTAAACGATCCTGTTAAAAGTTTCCGCTGCCAAGTAACCACCAATACCACGGGTTTCTGTCCCGCGGCTTTCGAACCGGTAAAATGGATCGAGGGCCGTCACAGATGTGATGACGGGCATGGTGTTGTGACGTATTGTCTGTGCACTTGCCGCTGATGTTGGGGTAGAAACAATGGTAGTTGCTGTGGTTGGAGCCACCGGTCGTAACTGCCATGAGGTGTACGAGAGAAGGTCCATGGCTGCCGCCCCGAGAGGAGCGACTGAGGCCCTCGAAAAACCCGGTGGTACTTCTGCTTTAAACTCCTGGTCCAAAGACCTGGTTACAACGGGTGAAATCGGCATGGTGGTAACCGCATAACTTGTCATCAGCAGCGGGTTACTAGTAATCACTTCTTGGTTTGGTGTTGTTGCCGTGTTCTGATCGCTTGTCATTGGGTCTAAGTTCACATATATTACCGAATGGTCCCACGGATGGCGCCAATGAATAAACACTGACCTAAACGATAAGCTCCGACTAGGACTTCAACTCTTGGCGATCTGAACCACTAACTGCAAAATAGAACACCGTTAGGACTCATTACAAGAATGGGGTTATTCCAGTAACCACCCTCCGGCGTGAGAATAAGTATCGGTTAGGGAGTAAGAAAATATGTGTAGAGAGAGAGTAAACGAGAGAAGAAGATGTATACCTTCGATGTTTACCTCTATTTATAGTTAACCTTTAGGGTTTCCCCTAACTTAGGATGGGCTCCGATAAGTTAGGGATTTGCATGATCTTCCCAAAAGATTGGGGATTCGGTTACGTAGTTTATCCATGCAGAATAGAAGATTCTAGAATAAACATTTATAATTATATATTTGTAATAAAGTAATAGGTAATGACCGGGTTAGCCGTTCCGGGTCATACCTCGTCACCTAGGTACATCTTCAGCTCACCTTTATTATAGTTTGTTATTTAGCTTTGGTCAAGGGGATTGGATATTTAATTTCAATCTGAAACTCACCTTTATAAGATCTTGCATGTTTTAGGCTTCTGGAAATGAAATTGCTTGATTTATATAATTATTTTTTAGAACGAGAAACAAATCAACTTCTAATCTACTCCAATTAATTACCAACACATGCACCTCCCATGATTTGAAACCTTCATCTCTAGGATAGAGGGAAGTATGGGTGTTCGGGTTTTGGATAGGAAAAACTGAACTGTGAACCGAACATTTAAAGCTCGGGTTGGTCAGATTTAGGTTATTTTGGTTCGGGCTGTTCGGGTCAGGTTGTTCGGTTTTTGGGTTTAGATGTAATATTAAAAAAAAGCTTTTTTCGCAAAATATTCTTAAAATCCAGCATTCTACTTAAAAATATCATCAAAATTAAACAATATTTGACAAAATGTTATGATAATGTTTAAATGTCATAAAATATAATGTTTCGGATACCAAAACTCAAAACAAACACATCTACCAAGTACCAAATAAAGACATTAAATGTTCGGGTTTTTTTCGGGTTTCGGGTTTTTGGCTACGAAAAAATACCGGATAATCGACCCATATAAGGTTCGGCTTGGTCGGGTTCGGGTTATTTGGGTTTGGGTTTTTCAGGTATTCTCTATCTCGGGTTCGAGTGGCTTCAAATTTGGGTCGGGTTTCGGGTTCGGATAAAAATGAACAGCCCTAGAGGGAAGACACCTTACCACCTTACCATATTCCTTGAGGACAAATGAAATTGTTCGATAACTTATAATATTAGAAACTCAATTGGCATCGAACTTGTTAGGACTTAATCTGGTCAAAAGGAAAGGAATGTATGCGTATTTTTTAGCGATTTAGAGTAAAAACTAATCCTTAGATATCAAATGAGTTACATTAAGGGTAAATAAGTTGGCTTTTAGTTTATCAATAAGATAGTTATGGATATGTGTTTGGAGTGGTAAAAATGGGCCCTCATTTTATAGATCGTTTTAGGCTTCAAAAAGGTTGAGCAAATCCGGAAATATGGCAATCTCATTTGGTTGGCCGATTAGCATGTTTAAGTTGACGAGTTGAAATTGCCAAGATGTGTTCAACTCAAATAACGTGTTACAAAGATAATCTAATAACACTGTCTATCTAACACATTTGAATTTAAATACTAATTAACATACTAGTAAATAACAATTAGTAATTATCTATATATCTATATATAATATATATAAGCATCTCCTATGTCTACGTAATTTACTATCATATTTTTAAGATGGCATACCAAAAGCTAGAACAAATTCCTATATTTTTACACTTTTCTTCCTTTTTTTGCCCCTGCTCACACACACAAAATCATTTCCTTACCTGCCCTTAAAAAAACCCAACAGACGTCCTCATAATCAAACCCCCTCTAATTATATCGCCACATTCAACAAGGAATTCCAAAGATCTTCCTCATTATTTTTCTCTTCTCAAAATGTCAGTTAAGTACCGATTCCATCCCACCCCTGTTAAGTTGTGTTCCAGCCTCTTGAGTTTTCATTTTCCTTTCATGCTCCCCAGATACTAAACTCGATCTAGGTTGTTTTGTTTGTTGCAGGAAGCAGGTGAACGACCAGGTCTCGGTGGTCTACAAAAGGTGTCCTCAGAGTTTCCTCGTCGTCACCAGAATCCACCTTTTTGAGAAGCCGGCCATGGAAACCAGGCGCAAACGTTTGCACCTGCATCTCCGTCTTATCAGGTTTGAAGCTTAGGCGACGTTAATGGTAGTTTTGTTTCAAATATCAGTGTGCAATGGTGATTATTAGGTTCAAGAGGTCATTTCAGTTAGGTATTAGGGCTCAGAATCATTTATCTATCGGTGATTTTGTGAAGGTTTAAGAGGTAATTTAATTAGGTTTTTTTAATTGATCAATATTCAGACTTCTTAAATTTATTTAGGGTTTAATATTCTAAACGAAATTTCACTTTGGTGATTGACAATGGTTCGTGTTAGGTTTTTCGGATGAAAAAAAATTGGTGTTATTCGAGGAGCTGCTTGGAGATGGATCAAAGCCTGGTCAACCCACACGAGTAAATCAGGTTCGTGTACAAGAGGCATATCCTAACCCGACAACTTGATTACTTAATCATTTACTCATGTATTTCGTATATATAGTTGTTGATCAATCGCGTATCGCATGTGGGCGAATTTTGTTATTACTCTGTTACAATTAGATAATTTTGTAGAGTGTTTGAGATTTGCTTATTTCCTTGTTATAATCTGACAATGGGTGGATGATGTTACCTACTTGACCTTGAAAATTTTATCTCAAAGTTAATATAATTGCTCATATAAGATGGCATTTTATATCTTAAACAGTGAAACCCTTTTGAAGCATGGCTTTTGCTACAATGAGAAGGATATCCTATATTCAGGTTTTTATCTTCTTTTTGCACATTATGTTGGTAGAATGTGAAGGCATTCCAATCTTTTAAATTTTTTAAATGTAAAACCATCTTATATATCGCCATTGTATTTCAGGTATCACTGGTACGCCGCTACAAGCAAATTATATTCATGGGGACGATATACTACCAGACACTAAAGCACATGGTAATTGACAAAATCATTTATTACTTTTTTCTCTAATGGGATTATTCAGAAAGATCAAATGTAACAAATCTATATATAAAAAAGTTAGTTCTGGAGATTTTATATTGTTCCATAATCAATTGCATCATATATTATAGCTTTGTTATCAACACTTACAAATGAGTATTTGAGCTTTCTATGAATATAAGGTCAGAATGGGTTTGGGTCACAGTGGGTTCAATTTTGTTCAGGTCAAAACGGGTTGCAACCAAAATAAGTTTGGGTCGAGATGGATTCTAGCAAAAATAGGTACGGGTCAAAACAGCTCCTCGGGTTGGTTTACAAGTCCGGGTTTGATTCGGATATGTATATTCAGAATGCGTTCATTCATTTTTACTCGGGTTGTGACCACATGGGGTATGCCTATAAGGTGTTTCATAAAATGCCTGAGAAAGATGTGGCTTCGTGGACTTCTGTGATTAATGGGCTTGTTGATAATAAGAGGCCGATGGACGGTTTATGGTTGTTTAAGAGGATGGAGATGGAGGGTTTTGGGCCGAATGATGTTACGGTGATCTCGGTGCTTAGAGCTTGTGCGGAAACCGGAGCGTTGAGTGTTGGAATAAAGTTGGATCAGTTTGTTAATGGTAGAGGGGTTAAGTTGAAAAAGAAGGGCGTTACTGCGTTTATTGACATGTATTTGAAATGCGGGTGTTTAGATAGTGCCATGAGGGTTTTTGATGAGGCTGTTAATAAAGATGTGTATGTTTGGACAACGATGATAGCGGGTCTTGCTAGCCATGGGCGCTGCAAGGAAGCCGTTGAATTGTTTGAGCAGATGGAAAGCGTTGGTTTGAAGCTGGATGAGAAGACTAAGACCAATAAGAAGTTGCAGCGTTGAGGTACTTTATGACATCAATTGTAAATGTTGTTATCAATTGTCATATTATTTATATCGTGTTGTCGGGGATTTGAGTTGCATTTAGTCTTTTTGTATGCTTACCAGTTTAGATATAAGATTTTTATATCTATATGGGATAAGACAATAAGTTGGTAGCATATGATATGTGCAGGTATTAATTCTTGAAATGATTCAGAAAATGGACAAACTGGTGGTGCTAAAACTTCTAGCCTATCAAAGCTTTCACAGGTATCTATATCTTTTAACTGGTCTATTGGTTAAAAAACCTGTTAATAACCAGTTCTTGTACTAAGTACTTATAACCGGTTACTAACCTACGGTTAAAAATAACCACTAACTGGTTATTCCTAAATTGGTTATTAAAGGTTACAATTACGATTAATTAACCGGTTATTTTGTGCACCTCTACCAGAGACTGAAAAAAGATGCACTGTGGATAGGCACTTAGGTGGCATCGATGGGAACACTCAAAAGCGATGGAACTGGAAACGTGGTCCTGCTTTTTTTCTTGAAATTACCGAGTATAATTGGCTGAGAAGAGATCTGGACGTTATGGCTTTGGCTAAAGTTAACGATAAGTGGGTTTGGATCGAGACTAACTTATATGAATCTCAATTTGTGTTGTCAAGAGAATGCTTTCCAAAAGGAACGATTATTGCGGTAACTACGTGTTAGAATGGTGTAAGTGGTTACCGTTGAAGTGTATTGTTTTCGTGTGGAGAGCCGAAATGGAAAAAAATGCGACGGGAGGGGCTTTTATAGACTGAAATATTAATGTGGAAGTCTCAAACTGCCCATTTTGTGATTACAGCGATGAAACAGTGAGTCACTTGTTTTGCTCATGTATGATTGCTTCGACAATTTGGCTGCACATTAGTAGATGGTGTCAAATAGCTCTATTTGTCGTAAGCTCGGTTAGAGATATCCTAGAGTTGCAGAATCTTGTGGGCTTGACAGGATTGGTTAAGAACGTCTTTCATGGAATTTTGATCGTCGGATGTTGGCTAGAAACAATTATTAGAGAAATTAAATCGTTGGGTTATTTTGAATTAGCATTAAATTAAAGGGAATGACCGTTTTGTGGTCCGATTGGTGTAATTTTGTATATATGTAATCCGGTTTGGTGTGTGTCTGCCCCGTCTTGTGAGTTGGAGGTTTTTAAGGAATATGTTTAAAAAAAAGAATAATACTTAAATTAGCACATATCAAATACCAACCCCTTCAAAAAATGTCACTAAACACCGTGACTTTGACATTAAAGTGTTGACTTTTAAATTTTTATCCACTTCATCGTAGTCAGCTACTTCAACCTTCCTCTTGAACTACTGATTAGACACATGCTTATGGATTTCAAAAAGATTGTTAATGGAGAAAGCGAACTAGGGGCGATTTTACACCATCTTGATAGTGTTGATATCAAACACCACATCATTCATGTTCCTTTCAGCCTCCATGAATTTCACCTAATCCATATATTTTAATAGAAAACGAGCAACGCGTGGGTCCCTACTCACCAACCTAAGTGATATGTTTCAAACCGAACCGCCTCATACATAGCCCTAAACTCACCAACCTAAGTGATATGTTTCCCGCCACATCGTGCGGGTAAACGACTAGAGAGGACTTAGTTTATATACTTTCTTGTTAATGTGTGATTGAAAATTTTGGTATTCTTAGTGTCTCTTGTGGACAAACTTTTAAGCATTTTCCCGAACCTATATGATCTTTTGTTTTGGGAAGCGCGAAGTGCTTTTATATATACACACAATATATATACGGTTTTTAACGTTTTTAGGTTTGAATTATGTTCTCGGCCATATTGTCGACACCGCTGCAACGCGCGGGTTCCCCACTAGTCTAATTAAGTAGAAGATATAACAATGTTTAACACATTTGAATTTAAATACTAATTAACATACTAACAATGTCTATCTAACACATATATATGTTGTTTGAAAATAAAAGGATGGGACATGTGCCCTAATTTTGTTGGATATTTATGTCCGGTTCGATAAGTCAACACTACCAACCGGATCTTGACCCGTAAGAGTTACACCGTGGGCAACGAACTAAAATCCACTTAACTGGTTTATGTCACACCCCGATTTCCACGTGTCACCGGTGGGCCCGGTGGGGGAGTATCGTGACGTGGTTGGCAACATAATAGTCAAACAACACAATATTTAATATGCACAGCGGAAGCAATTTAAAAGATATAATACAACCGAATTTAATATTGTATATCAATGTCACAATATCCGGAAGTTTATCCAAAGTCGGATCGAAATAAAAATAGTATTTATGGTTCAACAGACTTCAGGCATCTTAAGCTTGCGAGACTTCTAATGATGCTAAGGAGAAATCCTAGCCAATTTCGCTTAGTACCTGCATTTAATCTTTTTGGGAAAATACGTCAGTTTACACTGGTAAATACATTCAACTGACTCATTTTGGAAAATGATTTAAAATTGGTTTGGATGCACATGGCATAAACATTTTTATTTAACTTGGGAGAATTATTTAATATTATAATCTTGTGAACGAATTACATGTTCCTTGTGCGTTCAGTAGCCCGGATCTTGTCTGGGTTAAAGATCAATAGACACACCACAATGTTCTTTTATGCACTGACGGGTGTACGCCTACACCCCGCGCTTAAGTCGTGGCCATTTCGTAAAATGATGCCAAGGATATCCGGGACATGGTCATTAACCCCCCAAAGGCTTTAAGTAACAAGACTGTTTAAACGAGCCGATCAAATTATTCAACTACCCACCTAACGGTGGAGATTTGATGCCCGATCAAGCGGTATGCTATATACCGTATCCCAAGCCCGTATAGGAAAATAAGTTAAAAGTATTTACCTGAGCAAGTATTAATCACAATAAGCAAAATGCACGTAGCTTTTACTGGTTCTCCTAATCTGGAACGAAGGTTTAATATAACCTATTAGAATCCTAACGGGTCTTTAATTAAGCTTAAGCTTAGACCTGCTAGTTTCAAAGATACGGTTCGTACACACGATTAAGCGAAGACCGGATAGAATGTGATTTAGACCCGACAAGTTTGAAGACTTGTTTAATATGGGTTTATTATTCACATTCTGGATTTTGAGAATAAACCGATAAGGTTTGACCTGTTTCAGCTAATTTATGTAAACTTGTTACATAAACCGAACCGAACGCGTAATAAGCGTAACGGGTATCCGTAAGAGCCATATACAGGTTTCCTAAGTTAATTATGCCTCAAATATGTTGTGACATCAGTAAGATCTCTTTCATTATGCCCGAAACGTGTTTAAACACAAACTAGGTCCCGTGGGGGTAGTTTGGTCAATTAAAAGTTTATAAAAGAGTTTAAGTAACAATCTGCGTTACAGGTCTGATGTAATCAGAAAAAATACATAATTTTCTAAGTTATATCAGTAGGATAAAGCATATATGTGAAACTTATCATTTTTAACCAAACTATGCCCCGTAGGGGTATTTTGGTAATTTCACGTAAGCCGAAAAGCTCAAAACTGAAGTATGAGTTTATCAACCTTTGCTTACTGTTAAAATATTATAATTTGCCTCATATATCAGTAGGTATCAACCCGGGTATGTTCAATATAATTTTTAATACATACTATGCGTTAAAAACGCTAAATAAGGCGATTAAAGGCCATTTCCGGGTTCGATACTTAAATCTGATATTTTTATATTTCCAGAAGGCTTAAAATAATTTATTTATCATATGTGATCAGTAGCAAAAGGTTTGGAGTCGTTTTGATATGTAAAACTCATTTTATGGCCCGTAAGGGCAAAACCGACAATTACCGGATTAAGCCTACGACTACTAGTTATGCTCAGCCTAAAAATCTTTAAAAATCACAAAATAATATATTACATCAGTGGGTATTAAGTTTGATACCAAAAAGTAGGCTTAACTAGGCTATACGCTAATTACGCCGTTTTATTAACATAAAGCTTTAAATTTGCGACAATGAGCATAACTCTTAATCTACAAGTCAAACTGATGTCAAACTTTGCATACAAGTTTATATATCAGTAATTAAAGTTTCTACTCTTTTACATTTCCAAAAATCACGTTTTAAGGTAATAAGGGCATAACGGTCAACATATGAGCAATTAACAGAAACACGCATATTAATTGGATAACTAATGAACCAAGGTGTATAATCACAGAGGGTTGTACTAACATGTAACCTAGTCCAATTAAATCTCTGAGGCATTTCTAAAACATGCCTAAACGGGTCAGAACTGAAAGTCAAAGTGAAAGTCAACTATGTGACTTTCGGTTCCGAACCGGGTCTAAACAGGAAATTGTCGGGTTGAACATGTTTAGACATGTCCTTGCACTTATTGCTAAGTTATAATAATGATCCAACAGGTTGTATATGGTCTACAATGTTAATTATGCATAAATGGCATTTTAGACTTCCTGTTGACTTTTTAAATATAAGTTTGACCCGACTTTTGACCTGCTTAGAGTGGTGATCAGGGGGAACCCTTTTAGGGGTTTATTACCCACATAAATACCAACCTATAACTACTTTTAATTCGAGATATGCCTGAGCCATTAATCATTAATCTCGAAGTCAAACCGTAATTACGACGGTTTGACTTTTAGCTAAATAACTAAGCTAAAATTAATTAGAGAGGGTTAGGTGATGGAGATGATGAAATTTGGTTATTAAAGTGTTTATATTGCGGGTTTTATTGCGGTTTGAACAATTATTTATTACGAATGTGATAACTACGAAGGTTTGTGATTTTTCAGGTTAAATGCGTAATATGGTGAAGTTAGAGTGGTTAGAGATGAAGTGAAATGACCAAAGTTAATAAACATAGTAAATGGTGTTGTTCGGGATTGGTTTCGGGCCGAATGCTAGCTAGAAGTTGCGAGAAAGATAAAAGTTGAAGTCTAGGGGGCTGTTGGTAATTAAGTGGAACTTGACCTTTATACTTCACAAGTTGGCAGCAAGTCTAAAACGTAGAGTACAGTTTCAAGGTGTAGCCTACGGTATGCCATAAACAAAGAAACATAATACTCGGACCATAACCTGCGGGCCTTAAACCGTAGGCTACGGTTGAAACGGAAAAAAAAACAGCATTGCATATGGTGACAAGTTTTGAGGAATTAAATGTTTTTTAAGAAAAAAAACCCTAGTGCACATGGGACAAAGATGGCAGACATTATGAGGGGAGCCAAAGTCAAAATCATCATCATTACATTAATTGGCAGCTGAATTCTAAAGAGGTAACATCAAATGTGAAGAAGCAAACAACAACATTATCATCTACACACAAGTGACATCATTAGTGCGCAAACTTTGAGGGGGGATTGGTTTTTGGCAGCACCTCTAGGAAAAACAAAGAACTATATGCACGTGATCTTGGGGAGACTTTTGGTTGGATGATTTGTTTTTTTTGGCAGCCATATACCACGTCTGGAGGCCCAATATTAATATAACATCATGTGGACTTCTATTTGGGCCGAATGACAAGGGTAACAATATCTAAATCATCATCTTTGGTGGCAAGTGGGCCGTCATGCAAGGCCATAGGGATCACATCGAAAATATCATCGACATCAGAATATATCATCTTCGACGGCAGAGGGCTCCACACATCGGCTGAGTTGGAGACGACGATCAATCTTACCATGAGCGGCTAGTCCTTCAATGGTTTCCTCCAGATGGAGGGTTTGTGTAATTAGGTACTTTTATGTGTTTTTAATCATTGTAACTTGGTGATCTAAGCATTCGATGCTTTTCACCATCGATTTAATTGACTGATTGTAACTGGTTGCATTTATTTAAACCTTAATTTCTAAGCATTCAGTTCCCGAGAGTTCTAGTAATTGGGATATATTTGATATGGGGTTAGGGTTTGTAAATTGTAATTGATAATCATTCGATAACCTCCCGTTATGTATTGACCAGAGTACTTAGTCGTTGGTTATCACAATTAGTTAATTAGGTTAAACATTTATGTCTATGTGAATGTTTTGATTAAACACATAACTGATCTTGTTTGCAAACCTGAAATTTGGAGGAACCATATTTTCTCCTATTGATTTAAATCACAATTTTTCTTTGTTAATTTAGATAATTCTCATAATCCAACAAACTGATTTTCCAATTCTGTAATAGTTAATTAAAACTTAGCATCATACACTTTCCACAATCCTCCCTTAGTTCGATATCCGACTTATCCTATCTACTGGTTTAGTTGGTTTTTGCATGTCACTAACGACAGACATCAAAATGGCGCCGTTGCCGGGGAGGCGTGCGCAAAGTGTTTAGTGTTAAGTTTTAGTTTAAAAAAATTCAAAAAAAAAAAATTAAAAAAAAAATCCAAAAATAGTTTTTTATTCGTCACATATTCCACTGTTTGCTTTTACCTTGGGTATACTAGTTTTGTCTGTGCAGATTTATTGCAGATCTTATTATGGAAAGTACTTACTGGTCATGCCGAGGTTGTGGTAGTCCATGTCACACGCGTGATGATTGTCCTGTGTTCCGGAAAATGTGTGAGGACGAACAAAGGAGAGCAGATGAGTTGGATTTTTATTCTGATGATGATGTCCACCCATACTATTCTTATTCTTATTCTGATTCTGATTCGCAGCGAGTTGCATATGATTACCAATCGGATACGAATTATTATTATGATGAGCAGACATGGTATGAGAGTAGCTATGATCCAGGGATGGTACAAAGCGTGAGTTACCAAGAGGAGTATGACCATTGTTATGATGAATACTCTCGATTTTCTTATGAAGACCATCCGGTATACTATCAAGATGCCTATCATACCCAGCATACATTTGATCAGGGTGAGTCTGAATGTGCACCCCAGTCACCTAGTTACTATCAATCACCCCAATTTAGAAGTCTTATGGAATATAGGAGACAAAGAGAGCTGGCATACATTGAAAAGGAATTGGCAAAACCTGACCTGTCAATAGAGGACCAGTTGGAGATGTGGATTACGAAGTATAACCTTTTGCTGGCTGAAGTGAAGGATGATGGGCCAAGAATGACTCCAATGGAAAAACGCCAAGCCAGGGATAGATGGGTGTCTCTACAGATGTCTCATTCTCAAGTAAGGGATGAGGTTGTGGAGGTTAATACCACACCGGTGATTCCCCCAATTGCTGAACAGTCAGATGTGGAGAAAATTGTTGAAGGTGATGAGGTGAAAGAAGATATTCCACAAAATAAGTGTGGGGATGCACGTAGAGAGACGAGGAAGGTGACGGTGAAGGACATCGGGCGGATCATCATAAAGTGGTTGTGCAACAATCCGACTTATTTGCCGATATTGAGTAAAAAGAAACGCTTGTGGAGAGTTAACTATCGAGTGTATGTTGGGAACTCGATACGAAAGTGTGGACTGAGGCCGGATTGCAATGCGTCAGTGGACATCTTGAAAAAAATTAGACCCCGCTGGATCAGTGATGTCAGGTACCGTGCATTCATGGGAAATATAAGGGGTAAATGTGCATTGAGACCACCGTAGCGCATATCAGGTACGGTCTGGCTGAAGACCTTTAAACTTAGTGCTCTCGGTCTGGCATTGAGACCACCGTAGCGCATATCATGGTTTTGTCCTTAGTTTTAACCAAAAAATTTAACTGAGTTTGGCCTAAAGGACATAACGTGCAAGATTTGCAAACATTAAGGACAAAACTCATCAATTTTAAAGACAAAGGACAGCGCCTGCAATTTGGGACATACATAAAGGACAAAACTTGTAATTTACTCTTTTTACAAATTACAATTGTGAGCATTTGTAGAATAACTTAACCCATGTGTATAGATATTTGTCAAAAATGTTTTGACTAATCTTTATAAGAAATAAATATATATACATATATATGAACCGAATTCAAAAAAAATATTATACCATGAATTCCCTTCAAATTTACACTTGTGCAACACAATAAAAGGAGTCTTGGAGTGTGTTTTATTTTGAGAGATAATTATCTAGAAAATATCTTGCAAGACTTTATAAATTACACTTTGAATAGCTAGAGTATTAGTAGGGGGACGAGGAAAAAAAGAGTGAATTGTAAGGATTGTCATTTATCTTTATACCAATTTGCAGGCGTTGTCCTTTATGTTTAAAATTGACGAGTTTTATACTTTATGTTTTGAAATCTTGCACGTTATGTCCTTTAAGCCTAACTCAGTTAATTTTTTCTGTTAAATCTGGTCACTTAAGGGCATTTTAGTCTTTTAACCAATTAAAAACAAATTTAAAATTAATATATAAGATATATAACAAAAACTAAAACACTCTATTATCTCTTCCTCTCCCTCTCAACCAACACTCCCACCTGCCACCACCCACCCCTTACAACCAGCCACCACCACCCCACCATCGCCACAACTGGTTCACCTCCACCAGCCGACCAGCACAACACAGCCCACGCCCTCTCCCCAATTTCAAACCCTACAAATAAAAAACCCTCAATTTCAAAATCCTAATTCAAACCCACCTCAATTGTCATCTGAATCGGAATCAAAATCAGACTCTGAACAAAGTTCCAGACTTCAACTTGATTTAAGGGGGTTTGACTTCAACCGTAAAGTTTTTCTGGGAAACGTAGTAGCTTAGAAATTGAAAACATTGATGGAGCTCACCTTCGACCACCTTTACTCTTGTTTCAAAAATGGCCAATGGCATCATCGAGTCAACAAATTAATGGCTTAATAGTTGTCAGTGGCATCATCGAATTTTTACAATATCCTAAAATAATTTAAAAACAAGATAAAATAGACTAATGTTGTGCTGTTAGTGGGTGGGTGGTGGTGGTTTGGCAGGTGGGGACAGTCGGATAGAGGGTGGTGGTTGCTGACTTGCTGGTGGTAAAGGGATGAGTGGTGGTGGGATGAGGGTTTTGTTATTATATATAATATATTTTTTTATATGTATTTTTAAAGAATAGGGTGAAAAGACAATTTTACCCTCATATGCATTGCACATGATTAGATTTGACAGAAAAATATAACTGGGTTAGGGCTAAAGGACAAAATGTGTATGATTCGAAAACATAAAGTATAAAACTCGTCAATTTTAAACATAAAGGACAACGCCTGCAAATGAGTATAAAGATAAAGGACAATCCTTGCAATTCACTCAGGAAAAAAATTAAGAAAGACGGAAAGAAAAAGTCGTTGTCGTGTCCGTGTGGGGTTATTTTATCACCTTCTCTATGACGCCCCAAGCAACTGGCCAAACCACTACTAGAAAACAACTCATTTTCGCTCATTTTCCTATGGGATATTTTGGACAAATTCTGATGAAAACAGAACTATAACTTTACAAAGGAATTAAAACTAAATAGCGACAATACGTTGGAAAAACATCACAAACTGGCTACTTTGCGACACATTTCCGAAGAAACCAAATTTATACATTTCAATACCTTTGTCGGAAAACTGTCAGATATTAATATTTTAAAAAAAATTGTATATCATTACTTAAAAAGAGATGGTCAAATATTAATATCGACTCAAAGTCGAGATAAACAGACAAGAATGGATAAATAACCATTAAGATAAAGGATTACATACGTTTGTCTAAATAGTTTGAACTTGGACTAGAAAAGTTAAGAACAACATAAGAGTAAAATTGGGAACATGTACATACATGGTTGTGGAAGCCAGAACCAAAGAGCAGGTCAGATTGAGGTAGTTAGATAGCTATTGAAGGAGACAGGTATAACAAAAAAGAAGGTCCGGTTGAAACGTGCATTCTATATTTTCTTTGACCATTTCAAACTCATCTCATTTTCAGCTCACCCGGATAGACCTATTATAAATTAGGATAAATTACATTTTTCGTTCTTTATATTTGTATCAGATTACAATGGATGACTTTTAAATTCAATAATTACAGTCACGGTCTTTTTTTTTTGAAAACCCATTACGCCCTAGATCCTTTAGCACTAACCATTTTAATTTTAAACGTTAAATGATGTCACATGGACCCATGTAAGGGCATTTATGTCTTTTCGCACATTTAGATAAAACAAAAAGAATTTTCTAAGGGTATCCGGGGCACTCTCGGTGACCCCTTTCGGTGACCGAAGTCCCCGCTCAGGAACACCGGCGCCATCAAGTCGGTAAGGCAAATCGGGGAGGGGAATCGGGGGTTGTTCACCGATGAAGAATGAAGAGAGAGGGTGTCAGGTCCATGTTTCCCACCAATCAAATTGTTTTTTTTTTTTTTGAATAAAAAAACAATTCCCCTAAGAGGGGAGTGCCGCCATCAAATTGGGGTGTGAGGGGAGTTTAAGAGGGGAGTTGACGTGGCATAACCTGATTGGGTGTGCGTAAGAGAGGGGAGTAAGAGAGGGGACTCCCCTAAGAGGGGAGTGCCCCTCTCACCCTAAACTAAAAAAAAAAAAACTGAACCTCATCTCTCAACTCACTCTCAGCTAGGGCTGTTCATAAAGCTCGCGACTCGTAGCTCGGCCGAAAGAAGCTCGAGAAAAACTAGCTAAAAAACTCAATTTGAGATGACGAGAACCAAGCTGGCTCATTTTGTAACCAAGCCCAGCTCGAGCTAAGCTCGGCTCGGCCCATGGCTCGGCTCGTTGGCTCGTTCTTAGGCTCGTTTAACTCCGACGTAAAGCTCAAGACAAGTTTAACCGCCTGAATTAATTTCGAGCTTGAGCTCGACCCCACCCAGGCTCGACTCGGCTCGACTCGTTTACAGCCCTACTCTCAGCCCTCTTCTCTTTCTCTCTCTCTCACTTTACCTTTTCTCTACCGTTATCAACAGCCAAACTACCATTACCATCACCATTACAACTCTACATCTCAAATTCATACAACTCTCCAGTTCCATAGCTCAAATTCATACAACTCTACATACATATGGTAAATTAGATCGAAAATCTAAAGATTTCAGGGGCCTATGAAGTTATAGATCAATAAACTAAAAGGGTTTCTAAAGATTTCAGGGTAAAGATATCGGTACCACATCATCTCCCACTACCCACGCCCACCGTTCTCCCCACATGCGGCTGACACGAACTCCGACAATGTAGATGAAGATGTAAAGCCCCAAATCTCTAAACCCTCTCTCCGATGAACTGACAACGGATCCGTTTATACCCCACTGTCTTCATAATCGCAGCAAAACCAATAGTTTCTATTCGTAGGTGAAATCGTATAACATAGATTGACGGCGATGGAGGTTTCAGGCATGGTAGTGGTGGCTACGGAGATGGTGGTAGTGGTGGTTGTCGGAGGTTAGTGTTGGTGGCTACGGAGATGGTGGTAGTGGTGGTGGTGGCTGCGGAGATGTGTGTGGTGCAGGTTGTGGTGGGTGGCCAGTGGAGATCAGGAAGAAAAGGATAGGTTTTCAGATTTTGTAGAGGATGAGGGTTTATATGTATTTATATTTTGTTTACTTAAGTGAGAGGAGTTAATAAATAACGGGGAAATGACTATTTTGTCAACATATGTGGTCTACGTGATATCATTTAACGTTTAAAATTAACTTGGATAGTGCTAAATGACCTAGGGTGTAATGAGTGTTACAGAAAAAGGACTGCGGCTGTAATGTCACACCCCAATATTTCCTCACTTTACCGGTGGGCCCGGTAGGGGAGTAACGTGACGTGGTTGGCAACATCATAGTCAAACAACACAATATATAAATGCACAGCGGAAGCAAAAGGATAAATATATTATAATCCGAAATAATGTATCATCACAATATTACAACGGAAGTAAGGGATCCACAGGCGGATCGAAGATAAAATAACACTGTTCAACAGACTTTAGGCATCTAAGCTTGCGAAACTCTTTATTGATGCTAGGAGTAGCCAGCCAATTCCGATTAGTACCTGCACTTAGCCTTTTGGGAAAATACGTCAGTTTACACTGGTAAATACAATCAACCGACTCATTTGAAAAGGTTTTTAAAATGATTGATTTGAATGCACATGGCACGAATAATATTTTATAACTTGGGTTACTTATTTAAATATATAAACTTGTACAGGATTTACATGTTTCTTATGCGTTCAGTAGCCCGGATCGAGCCGGGTTAAAGATTAATGGACACACCACTTTAATTATGAGACACTGACAGGTGTACGCCTACACCTGAGTGCTAAGGTCGTGGCCATTTCGTAAAATGATGCCAGGGATATCCGGGACAACGGTCATTAACCCCCAAAGGCTTTAAGCAAACAAAACAAATTAAACGGAACACCTCAATACTTTAATCATCATACAATTAAAGATTCAATGCCCGACCAAGCGGTATTTTATATACCGTACCCAAGCCCGTATAGGGAAATAAGTTAAAAGTATTTACCTGAGCTAAATATAAATTCAATCCCAGCCGTATCAAATCAGCAAGTACAGATAGCTTTTACTGGGCTCCTAAATCTGGAATGAAGGTTTTTAATAACCTATTAGAATCCTAACGGGTCTTTAATTAAGCCTTGACTTAGACCGGTTAGTTTTTAAGAGGAAGATACGGTTCAAACGCATGATAAAGCGAAGACCGGAATAGAATGTGATTTAGACCCTACAAGTTTGAAGACTTGTATAATATGGGTAAACTAAACACACTCTGGATTTTGAGATAAAAACGATAACGTTTGACCCGTTTCGGCTAGTTTATGCAACTAGTTACATAAACCGAACCGAACGCGAATAACGCATAACCGGGTAACCGAATAGGTCACGAACAGGTTTCCTAAGTTAATATGCTTTAAATATGTTGCGATATCATTAAGATACCTTCCATTATGCCCAAAACGAGTTTAATCTCATATTAAGCCCCTTAGGGGTATTTTGGTCATTTTAAAGATTATAAAAGGGATCAATTAAGCTTCTGTGATCCGGGTCTGAATAAATCAGTAAAATAGTTTATTTTAACTTGGTATATTAGTTGGTGTTAAGTCCTATGTGGCAAAATGGTTTTTAAACCCTTACTATGCGCTTAATACGCGTATAACGCCATTTTAAGCGATTTACGGGTTAAAATAGTATTCTGAGTTTCCAGGTCAGTTTACAAGGTTCAAAACACTTTATTTATTATTTAAAATCAGTATCAATTGGATTGGTAGCAAAAGGACTTGAAATACTCATTTTATAACCGAAAAGGGTAAATTCGGTATTAACCGAATCAAGGCGATAAACCTAGCTTATGATCAGTTTAAAAATAATTAAAAATCTTCAAAAATCCCAAAATATTATATTACATCAGTGGGTAAAAGGTTTGGTGTCAAAAATTGGGTTTAGATAGGTTTTACGCTAATGACATCGTTTAATTAATAAAAACGTTCTTAATTACGCCATTGAGCATAACTCCTAATCTAGACCTCCGATTGACGTGAAATTTTAGGGACATGCTTAATAATCAGTAACCAAGGTTATTGTACTTTCACATTTCCAAAAATCTCGTTTTATGATCATAAGGGCATTATGGTCCATGTTTAAGCACTTAACGGAAACATCGGACAATTAGGGATTTATGTGGTATAAACGCAAAGGGTTATACACACATGTAACTAGGTCCTAATGGAACTTTAAGGCATGTCTAAACCTATCAAAGCCGGGTCAGAACTGAGGTCAAAGCAGAAAGTCAAACTATGCGACTTTCGGCTCCGAATCGGTTCATGTGGTATAAACGCAGAGGGTTATACACACATGTAACTAGGTCCTAATGGAACTTTAAGGCATGTCTAAGCCTATCAAAACCGGGTCAGAACTGAGGTCAAAGCAGAAAGTCAAACTATGCGACTTTCGGCTCCGAATCGGTTCAAAACAGAGAGTTGTCGAATCAAACAAGCGTAGACAAGTTATTATACTTATTTTCAAGTTATATGTATGTTAAAACAGATTACTCGCCCTCTGTATCGTTAATTACATGTTTGATGGTTCGGTTGACTTTTTCGGAAGAAGTTTGACTCGACAAACGACATAGTTAGAATGGAAATCAAAGAGTGCCCTTTTAAGGGTTAATTGCTCATATGATTACCAACTTGTAACATCTTTCATTTTGACAAAACTCTGGTCCGTTTGTGATTTATCGCTAAGTCAAACCGTAGTTACGACGGTTTGACTTCTAGGCCAAAAACGAATCAAGACTCAATTTAGAAGGGTCAAGGATACTTACGTAAGTCTAATAGATGATTTGGAAAGCTTGTATCAGGTCTTGAGCTCCTCTAAATGTCCAGAAGTTGTAATGAGGTTGTATGTTTCAACATGATAATTTTATAAGAACTTTGATCTTTATCAAATGATGCCAAATGGGTCTAGGGTTGTAATCAGATGTCCAACATGTGTCCCTTAGGCTATAAACCACCTTAGACAAGCCCATATAATCGAAACTTGCCATTTAAGTCGGTTAAAAACACAACAGGCAGCTGCTTGTCATTTTTCGCATCTGCAGGTCTGAGGCGGCCCGCTTTAGATCTTGACATATGGGAGGCGGGCCGCGTGGCCCATCTGATCAGGTTTAAACATGTTTTTCGTTATTGCGTTTTGGTCCTTGGTCCCCCGAAAGGTCGTTTTCACTTGTTTTCCAGCATTCTTATCCTTTAATATTGACATATGAGGGCTTTAATACTTATACCCACTTTGTCAAGTCCTCGGGTAACTTCGTGATCACCTGAAAAGCCCTAACTTTCATTGTTGACGATTCTAACCCTCACACCCGAATTTTATCAGAACTTTCTCATATGGTAACGAAACTTGGTGAAATTTTTATGGTACATTCTAGTGAGCATAATTAATCATTACAAGGCTTCGGGTTTGCTAAAAGGTCACTCAGAGGTATATTTTAAACATGTTGACACATTTAACCCCCCGTAGTTTGTAACCTCTCACTGTCTTTCACAATTCGCTTCGTATGATCCATGATCCATTCGTTTAAGGTTATAAACATCATGTAGGGTTATTGTAAAGTATATTTATTCGTTGTTGACACTTTGAACCCTTATATTTACACAGTTTCGTTGATTGTCAACTTTAGTCCTTCAAGAACATTCTTTCACACGTTCAAAGGTTATGACACGTGTCAAGACATTATAGGACGTAAATTTTCGAGGTGTTACATCCTCACCCCCTTAAAATAAATCTCGACCTCGAGATTTACTGAAATAGATAAGGGTACTTTTCTTTCATCGTGGACTCAACCTCCCACGTATTCTCGGGACCTCTACGGCCATCCCATTTGAACTTTACAATTGGTACTTGCTTCCTTCGAAGCTTCTTAAGCTGTCGATCCTCAATCGATATAGGATGTTTATCACATCGTAAATCCGCATACCAATTTGTGATAGTGCTCCTTGACTTATTGGCGGAACACCTCCTTCAGTCACTAGTGTGCAATGTATTTCGAGCTCCGCCAAACTACTTAAATTGGTTTTAGCTTACAAGCTACTTAAACTTGATACATTCGATTTCCTTCAAATGATTTCCATATATTCAGAGCTTAACTAGTCTGGTAATTTAACAATTTTGGTACACCCTTCCTGGGTGATATCTTTTGTTAAACCATTTTCCTTAACAAGAACTTAGAAAGTTTGCTATTTTCATAACTCCTTGAGTTCCTGCCGTATACTGGAAACCTACAATCGATTATGGATTTGTATGATCTTATTTGTTGTCTCCCAGGCAACTTTCAGATCTTGATAATTGGACTTACCAATTCTCTATCTAACAATAGATATTTAACATTCCATCTATACAAAGTCTCCAAAGGAGTAGCCTTAATACTTACATATCAATTATTATAGAAAAGCTTATTTTAAGGTGAGATGGTTATTCCAACCACTGCTCAAAACTAAAATTAAGGAATAGCTAATCCTTGCTGCTAGTCGAACAATTCGACTATCCTGGGCAGCTGATGGCAAATTCTTAATCGTTGCCTAATTAGGGTTGCGGTGATAATGCATAAGCAAAATGAACCGTCTTTCATATCTAACTATACCGAACTCTCAGGATATTGAGTTAGGCTATATGAATCTATATCTTAAAACTTATTTGACCAGGGTTTTCAATTCTGCCAAAAATGGTACTAGCTGTCTTGGAGATCTCATAATAATGCAACTCTAAATGGGATATACCCCTTAACTCTACCTGCCTCTCTTGGGTAAACAGGGTAATCTTAGAAGAAGATGATCAAGATATAAGGAGGTTACAAAGATTTTATAAATCTCAAGCTCCAATTCATCCATCTTTGCTTGTGTCAATTAAGTGACACTTTTACGTTACGAGTCCACGAATTTCTTGATCTGGAACATTTACTTGGATAATTCCATCCTGGATATCTCCTCTGAATACCATTAGTTGACTTTAGTACCATATGACCTCTCGGAATACCTTTGTGGTCCCATGCATTAAACCTCCATACTGATCAGGCATGGAAGCAATCTATGGAACTTATTAAGATACACCAATCTTCATATGACGCTTTTATCATACCATCTGGTATTCGGAATCGGTAGAGATTAAAGAGATATCAACTATATATGCTTTCGCACTTCCTTTTAGAGAGAGGATACTTCTAAAATTTTATGCCTAAAGGTTTCTGACAAGAACAGAAGAAATGGTTCATATGATTTGCCTAAAGGTTCTACCTTACACTTAACATCTGGGGTTCTTACAGGAAAATTTTCTAAAAGTTTGCTAAGTTTATGGTCTGGTGAGAGGCTTAACAGCACCCGAAACCACATGTAATTTATAGCAATAAATTCACAAATAAGGGTTTATCTGGTGAAATTCACAATGTGAGCTGTCTCTAATTATTTAACAGGAGGGTTAAACGCCTCCATTATTAATCCTTCTAACTTAGCTGTAAAATCTTAGATAACTTTAGGACAGTCTCAACTTTGACTGATTACTTCTTAATCATTATAACGTGGGTAGCTGAGGTAGATCCATAATGGATTTTTAATGAGTAGGTTTTTAAACCTTAATGTGCCCTCTTATTGCCAATGCTAACCACTAATAATTATGTGCTTTAATAGGGTACTATCTCAGCCAATGAATTAAAATTTGCGACACACTGTCGACAGTCTAGAACTTTTATGGCGAGAGTCAGAAATTCTTATTCCGTCTTTCCCTTTTTCGCGAAATGGATTTCAGGTTTTTTCTAATAAGGTCCTTAAAACTTGGACCATTCCACAATGTATAAGAGGATCCTACTTGAGGATTTCATTAATGTCCTTACTCATTAAGAGTATTGCCATCAAATGACTGTGATGTATACCTTACCATGTCCTTTCTAGCATAACCACCGATATACTTAATGGTTTCTATTTCACCCTTTCTAGTGTTTAGTCAACATAAGCAAGCCAAGAGTAATTAAAACATAGAGATAAAATCTTGGATTCTAATACTTAGTTAACAGAAGAAGGATAAGTAGGTGACTTATAGTAAGAAGTAAGGAAGTTATTGTACATGTGCTTATATTTAATCAGATTGGAAATTTTCACAAACTAGGCACCTAGCTCGGTTGGCTAGGCGCGCGAAAGGGTGCGGCCTAGACCCAGGTTCGATTCCGGGGACGGCCGGTTCCACCATTTTTTTTACGCGGGCCGCGTAAGGTATCACCCAGGGCTTACGCGGGCCGCATGGATCTTCTGATCCGAAGCAAACCTTCAAAATGACAATCTTGATAATTAACTGCTTCTTATCACCCACAATATGGGCTTGGTCACAAGACGACAAATCCTTACCTATTACTATATAGAGTCCTCTTATTAACGGAACAAGGACAGCGGAGAAGGGTAATTCTTAATGGATATAAAACATCCATCTAATATTGCTGAATTAGTCTCTGAGGTACTATCGGCCAATTTTACTTCATACTTAACGCTTAGAGTTTTATCAGGCAGATTTAATGATTTACAATATCTATTGTCTATGAGAGACTTATCTGAACATGAATCAATTAATACTCTAGCATGAGTGTTACTGGTAAAGAAAGTACCTGTGGTGACATTGTTATCCTGAACAATCTCCTGAGCATCCATTTGAGAGTTTCCAGCTTTGGTCTTCTTATCTTCCTCAAGCTTTTTAGCGTATTTAGGGCAGTTGGTCTTAATGTGCCCCTTTTCATTGCAACCATAGCAGGTTGCGTCTCCCAATCCCTTGCAATCCAAGGTCTTATGCTCCCTGGACTTGCAGATTCCACAGGGTAGAGGCTGGGATTCATATCTGCATTTCCCGAAGTGGTATTTCCTACAGGTTTTGCATTTGATCTTTTCACTGGTCTGCTGTTTGTCCTTCAAATCCTTCCCAGACTTCTTGGTTTTATTAGGGCAATTAGTTTTGATGTGCCCAATTTCATTGCAACCATAGCAGGTTGCGTCCTCCATCTTCTTGCAGTCCAAGGTCTTATGCCTCTTGGACTTGCATATCCCACATGCAAAAGTTCTCGCCTGTGTATGCGAGTTCGATTCATACCTGCACTTCCCGAAGTGCTGTTTCTTGCAGATTTTGCATCTGGGTTTTTCACCCGACTGTTGGTTTTTATTCAACTCCTTGCAATCATGGGTCTTGTGATCCATCTCTTTACAGATACCACATTCCCTGATCTGTTCATATATACATTTACTGAAGTGCCTCTTTTTCCCGCAATTCTTACATTCGGGTTTAGCCTCCTTTAGCTTGGACTGGTTATAGTTTGAACCGGTCTTACCCTTTTTATGACCTTGATTTGGGGTATCATCGCCCTTTCGTTTGTGATCCCTCAGCACGCAATCCACAACGTTATTTATGGCCGTATTTAACATAGCCTGTAACTCGGTTCTTGTTAAGTTCAGTCTTACTTCATCATTCTGATTAACTGAACGATTTTGGGCTTCTGAGGAGTCAGCCATGGTGAAGCTTTGAAGGCTACAAACCAGTAGTAATATTTGATTTAATTATATTGTGAATTGTCGAATTTGTTGAACAAATAGCCATGGCGCAATTAAACCATATAGGCCAATAGATAGAATTTAATTTAATTGATTATGTTTTGCCTAAGTTTAAATAAACCATCTTTGGCATTTAAGCGGAATATAATCCTTCATATTTATTAGACAGGGGACATAAGTCACGACTGCCAATGTCATACTGACATCTTTTATATATAGCACAAGGGCTTGTTCCAAAGGACTTTTGATGGCTCAGAGGCCTTGTCACTAGGGAAATTTTAAAACATAATCGATAATTCCTTTGGGTCGGAAAATTTCATAGTTCGTTGTCTTGACAAGAAGTTATGAAATAAAACTATCTTTTTCATGTATTCATCTTTACTCGTATATATACATCCCAAATGGATGTTTTGATGCGTACATCATTTTCGACGTTTACCAGCCATGATTCCTATTGATCATTTACGCTAAATAAGGGATTTGGAAAAATTCCTAATATAAGGATGACAAGTGTGATTTTTATAGCATCACGGTTGTCGGGAGTGTTATCACATTTTCAGATGATAACAAGGATCTGAATCTCTTTTTAAACAGGTTTTACCATCTTAGCTAGGTCTTCAATGACATTCAAGCTAGGTCAAACCTTTTAAGATTCTCTTTTAATATGTATACTGGCAGGGAAGGAATGATATTTATTTTACTCAGGATTTCTATCATAAATCCTGATTTACAAGTTAATAATAGCACAAATGGCCTAGTTGCGTAGACAAGTTTAATTTATAAGCCATGATTTCAGAGAATCAAAGCATGAAAGTATACTGGCACAACAGGCCTAGTCACAAGGACATTTATAAGTTATAAGCTATGATTTCAGAGAATCAAAGCATGAAGGTTTGAACCTAATTCATTACCTTTATCTGACAGGGAATCATCGCTACCACTGTCTTTTGGTTCATATGGAAATGAACAGGGCCTGTAGGCGCTATATTACCACGTATGGTCAAAATGTGATCATCTCAAGTGATGATCTAAACCCATGATTCAGAGATCATTACATTGGGTTAGGAATCTTTTGAAGAATCCATTAATAAGAATGACGTGTGTGATTTTAATGAATCACGTCTGTCAGGAGTGTTAACATATTTACAGATGTTAACAGGGATTCGAATCTTTTAAACAGGTCTTACCATCATGGCCCGGCCTTAAAATGACCCGAAGGCTAGGTTTCACTCTTAAGATTCTTATTAATATTTAACGCGGAACAATCCTAAATTGAGGTGTTAAATATGGATCTGAATCTAATTATGGAACTACCATCTTTGCTCTGCCTCAAAATATTGCGTGGCTAGGTCTCGTCCTTTTTAGATTTTGCCATTTTATATAAAGGTAGATCTTATAAAAGGAATGTCTGAATGAAAATTTAAAGTTAATTATTCCACTATAAAATAAAAAATACAGATGTGCCCTAGACGGGACTTGAAAGGAATAGCGTTGTCCTCGAAGTAACTGAAAGGTAATTATGTCCTTATAAGGACTATTAAGGAAACGATTTTTAGCAAAAAGGAGTTTCTTCTTTATTTTATTTCCGAATGCTTTCTCCTTGGATGTTCGTTTCATTCTAGCCGCGGTACGAAGCTCAGCAATTCAGGGCTCCGGGTGTGGAGAATTCCTATTACGGCTTCTTCGCTTGGCGACGTATCCAAAATATAAAAATTTAGAAGCAGAATTTACAGATGAGGAATGAGAATATTCCTATGTTAAGTCTAGACTCAGAAGGTCAAAGAATGTGCTACTGTGTCACTGAGATTAAACACAAAAAGGCTAGTGTTTAATTCACTCAATGTTGGCTATGATACCAACCTGTCACACCCCAATATTTCCTCACTTTACCGGTGGGCCCGGTAGGGGAGTAACGTGACGTGGTTGGCAACATCATAGTCAAACAACACAATATATAAATGCACAGCGGAAGCAAAAGGATAAATATATTATAATCCGAAATAATGTATCATCACAATATTACAACGGAAGTAAGGGATCCACAGGCGGATCGAAGATAAAATAACACTGTTCAACAGACTTTAGGCATCTAAGCTTGCGAAACTCTTTATTGATGCTAGGAGTAGCCAGCCAATTCCGATTAGTACCTGCACTTAGCCTTTTGGGAAAATACGTCAGTTTACACTGGTAAATACAATCAACCGACTCATTTGAAAAGGTTTTTAAAATGATTGATTTGAATGCACATGGCACAAATAATATTTTATAACTTGGGTTACTTATTTAAATATATAAACTTGTACAGGATTTACATGTTTCTTATGCGTTCAGTAGCCCGGATCGAGCCGGGTTAAAGATTAATGGACACACCACTTTAATTATGAGACACTGACAGGTGTACGCCTACACCTGAGTGCTAAGGTCGTGGCCATTTCGTAAAATGATGCCAGGGATATCCGGGACAATGGTCATTAACCCCCAAAGGCTTTAAGCAAACAAAACAAATTAAACGGAACACCTCAATACTTTAATCATCATACAATTAAAGATTCAATGCCCTACCAAGCGGTATTTTATATACCGTACCCAAGCCCGTATAGGGAAATAAGTTAAAAGTATTTACCTGAGCTAAATATAAATTCAATCCCAGCCGTATCAAATCAGCAAGTACAGATAGCTTTTACTGGGCTCCTAAATCTGGAATGAAGGTTTTTAATAACCTATTAGAATCCTAACGGGTCTTTAATTAAGCCTTGACTTAGACCGGTTAGTTTTTAAGAGGAAGATACGGTTCAAACGCATGATAAAGCGAAGACCGGAATAGAATGTGATTTAGACCCTACAAGTTTGAAGACTTGTATAATATGGGTAAACTAAACACACTCTGGATTTTGAGATAAAAACGATAACGTTTGACCCGTTTCGGCTAGTTTATGCAACTAGTTACATAAACCGAACCGAACGCGAATAACGCATAACCGGGTAACCGAATAGGTCACGAACAGGTTTCCTAAGTTAATATTCTTTAAATATGTTGCGATATCATTAAGATACCTTCCATTATGCCCAAAACGAGTTTAATCTCATATTAAGCCCCTTAGGGGTATTTTGGTCATTTTAAAGATTATAAAAGGGATCAATTAAGCTTCTGTGATCCGGGTCTGAATAAATCAGTAAAATAGTTTATTTTAACTTGGTATATTAGTTGGTGTTAAGTCCTATGTGGCAAAATGGTTTTTAAACCCTTACTATGCGCTTAATACGCGTATAACGCCATTTTAAGCGATTTACGGGTTAAAATAGTATTCTGAGTTTCCAGGTCAGTTTACAAGGTTCAAAACACTTTATTTATTATTTAAAATCAGTATCAATTGGATTGGTAGCAAAAGGACTTGAAATACTCATTTTATAACCGAAAAGGGTAAATTCGGTATTAACCGAATCAAGGCGATAAACCTAGCTTATGATCAGTTTAAAAATAATTAAAAATCTTCAAAAATCCCAAAATATTATATTACATCAGTGGGTAAAAGGTTTGGTGTCAAAAATTGGGTTTAGATAGGTTTTACGCTAATGACACCGTTTAATTAATAAAAACGTTCTTAATTACGCCATTGAGCATAACTCCTAATCTAGACCTCCGATTGACGTGAAATTTTAGGGACATGCTTAATAATCAGTAACCAAGGTTATTGTACTTTCACATTTCCAAAAATCTCGTTTTATGATCATAAGGGCATTATGGTCCATGTTTAAGCACTTAACGGAAACATCGGACAATTAGGGATTTATGTGGTATAAACGCAGAGGGTTATACACACATGTAACTAGGTCCTAATGGAACTTTAAGGCATGTCTAAACCTATCAAAGCCGGGTCAGAACTGAGGTCAAAGCAGAAAGTCAAACTATGCGACTTTCGGCTCCGAATCGGTTCAAAACAGAGAGTTGTCGAATCAAACAAGCGTAGACAAGTTATTATACTTATTTTCAAGTTATATGTATGTTAAAACAGATTACTCGCCCTCTGTATCGTTAATTACATGTTTGATGGTTCGGTTGACTTTTTCGGAAGAAGTTTGACTCGACAAACGACATAGTTAGAATGGAAATCAAAGAGTGCCCTTTTAAGGGTTAATTGCTCATATGATTACCAAATTGTAACATCTTTCGTTTCGACAAAACTCTGGTCCGTTTGTGATTTATCGCTAAGTCAAACCGTAGTTACGACGGTTTGACTTCTAGGCCAAAAACGAATCAAGACTCAATTTAGAAGGGTCAAGGATACTTACGTAAGTCTAATAGATGATTTGGAAAGCTTGTATCAGGTCTTGAGCTCCTCTAAATGTCCAGAAGTTGTAATGAGGTTGTATGTTTCAACATGATAATTTTATAAGAACTTTGATCTTTATCAAATGATGCCAAATGGGTCTAGGGTTGTAATCAGATGTCCAACATGTGTCCCTAAGGCTATAAACCACCTTAGACAAGCCCATAGAATCGAAACTTGCCATTTAAGTCGGTTAAAAACACAACAGGCAGCTGCCTGTCATTTTTCGCATCTGCAGGTCTGAGGCGGCCCGCTTTAGATCTTGACATATGGGAGGCGGGCCATGTGGCCCATCTGATCAGGTTTAAACATGTTTTTCGTTATTGCGTTTTGGTCCTTGGTCCCCCGAAAGGTCGTTTTCACTTGTTTTCCAGCATTCTTATCCTTTTATATTGACATATGAGGGCTTTAATACTTATACCCACTTTGTCAAGTCCTCGGGTAACTTCGTGATCACCCGAAAAGCCCTAACTTTCATTGTTGACGATTCTAACCCTCACACCCGAATTTTATCACAACTTTCTCATATGGTAACGAAACTTGGTGAAATTTTTATGGTACATTCTAGTGAGCATAATTAATCGTTACAAGGCTTCAGGTTTGCTAAAAGGTCACTCAGAGGTATATTTTAAACATGTTGACACATTTAACCCCCGTAGTTTGTAACCTCTCACTGTCTTTCACAATTCGCTTCGTATGATCCATGATCCATTCGTTTAAGGTTATAAACATCATGTAGGGTTATTGTAAAGTATATTTATTCGTTGTTGACACTTTGAACCCTTATATTTACACAGTTTCATTGATTGTCAACTTTAGTCCTTCAAGAACATTCTTTCACACGTTCAAAGGTTATGAAACGTGTCAAGACATTATAGGACGTAAATTTCCGAGGTGTTACATGTAATTATTGAAGTTAAAGGTCATCCATTGCAATCCGGTAGAAACATAATGGATGAAAAGTGTAATTTACCCTATAATTTACACTAACGCAAATCAGCCCATAATCTTAGCCACAAAAATCCAAATAAACCCATAAGTTAGCTCTTAAGCCAGTACTGCCCTCTCTAATTAAAATCGATAGGCACTAGTATTAATCCCCCGTGTTGCGGAGGGGATATAAACCATGTCAAGTAACACCAATGCTAGTGACCAGCAACACCAAAAAAGCTCGTAAAAACAAAATATATAAAGGTAAAAATAATACCAAATGAGAAGCAGATGTAAAATCGTTGAGCCCTGCATGCCCGTTGCGGCGTGAAAATGAGAATTAATTAGACTGAAACATAAAACCTAGAAAAAAATAACTAGATCGATCAAGGACCCCGCGCGGCGACAGGCCTGTTAAACGGGAAAAAACGGACGAAAAAACGTTGAACCCACACGCACTTGTTGGTGTGTTTACTCGCAAAATTTAGAACGAAACGTAAAATGATAAATTTGCAAAGATGAAAAGCACGAGGATCAAAGTTGAAAATAATAAAAATGTTGAGCTAAATTGCAAAAGATGAAAAACTCTGGGTTAAAAGTAAAAAAATAAATCAAATGGGTTAAATGCAAAAAATTAAAATCTTTGGGTTAGAAGTGAAAAGTGATTTTTTTTTAAACTCCCCATGCTTGGAGTACAACTCCATAAAACATGGAGATGTTGCTAATCTATAGTATGGAAATGTTGAGCTAAATTGCAAAAGATGAAAAAGTTTGGGTTAAAAGTAAAAAAATAAATCAAATGGGTTAAATGCAAGAAATTAAAATCTTTAGGTTAGAAGTGAAAAGTAATTTTTTTTTTTGGAAAACTCCCCATGCTTGGAGTACAACTCCACAAAACATGGAGATGTTGCTAATGACAGGCCTGTTAAACGGGAAAAAACAGACGAAAAAACGTTGAACCCACACGCACGTGTTGGTGTGTTCACTCGCAAAATTTAGAACGAAACGTAAAATGATAAATTTGCAAAGATGAAAAGCACGAGAATCAAAGTTGAAAATAATAAAAATATTGAGCTAAATTGCAAAAAATGAAAAACTGTGGGTTAAAAGTAAAAAAATAAATCAAATGGGTTAAATGCAAAAAATTAAAATCTTTGGGTTAGAAGTGAAAAGTGAATTTTTTTTTTTTTTTTTTTTTTTGAAAACTCCCCATGCTTAAAGTACAACTCCATAAAACATGGAGATGTTGCTAATCTATAGTATGGAAATGTTGAGCTAAATTGCAAAAGATGAAAAAGTTTGGGTTAAAAGTAAAAAAATAAATCAAATGGGTTAAATGCAAGAAATTAAAATCTTTAGGTTAGATGTGAAAAGTAATTTTTTTTTTTTAAAACTCCCCATGCTTGGAGTACAACTCCACAAAACATTGAGATGTTGCTAATTTATAGTATGAAAATATCATGAGAATGCACATAGCATTACAAAGATTACAAGATCATGAACCCTCCACCTCTAGCATAGAGGGAAGTAAGGGTGTTTTTCGGTTTTTTTCTCGGGTTTCGGGTTTTTAGAATTTGGTTGTTCGGGTTTTTGGCTAGGAAAAAGTGACTCAAGAACCGAACATTTAAAGCTTGGATTGGTCGGGTTTGGGTTATTCTGGTTCGGGCTAGTTCGGGTCATGTTGTTCGGTTTTCGGGTTACATGTAATATTAAAAAAATGTTTTTTTTTTTTCGCAAAATACACTTAAAATCCAGCATTCTACTTAAAAATTATCATCAAAATTAAACAATATTTGACAATATGTTATGATAATGTTCAAATGTTGTAAAACATAATGTTTCAAATACCAAAAACTCTAAAACAAAAGACAACTACCAAAAAAAAGATATTAAATGTTCGGGGTTTTTTCGGGTTTCGGATTTTGGGTTTTTCGGGTTTTTTGCTACGAAAAAAAAACACTATAACCGACCCAAGTAAGATTCGGAATGGTCGGGTTCAGGTTGTTCGGGTTATTCGAGTTCGGGTTTTTCGGGTATTCTCTATGTCGGGTTCGGGTGGCTTCAAATTCAGGTCAGGTTTCCAGGTTTCGGATAAAAATGAACAGCCCTAGAGGGAAGACACCGTACCACCTCGCCATATCCCTTTGAGAAAAATGAAATTGTTCGATAACTCATAAAATTAGAAACTCATTTGGCGTCGAAATTGTTAGGACTTAATGTGGTCAAAAGGAAAGAATGTATGTATATTTTTTAGCGATTTAGAGTAAAAACAAATCCTTAGATATCAACAGGGGCGGACCTACATAGTGGTCAGGGTGGGTGGCCGCTCCCCTTGAAAAAAAAAAATTAGTGTATATTTTAGGCCAAAAACCCGACCGCACCCCTTGAAAATATAGTTGACCACCTCATCCACACCCCCAGCAAATAATTTATGGGTCCGCCACTGGGTATCAAATGAGTTACATTAAGCGTAATTAAGTTGGCTTTTAGTTTATCAACAAGATAGTTATGGATATGTGTTTGGAGAGGTAAAAATTGGCCCTCGCTTTAGGCTTCAAAAATGTTGAGCAGATCCTGAAAGATGGCAATCTCGTTTGGTTGGCCGATTAGCATGTTTAAGTTGACGAGTTGAAATTGCCAAGATGGATTACATTAAGGGTAATTATGTTGGATTTTAGTTTATCAATAGAGTAAATTACAACCGGTATCCTTCACGTTTGCATCAAATTACAACTGGTATCCTTTAATTAAAGAAATTACAGGCTATGTCCTTTGTGTTACCGGTTTGTAACACGTTATATCCTTTAGACCTAACATAGTTATGTTTTTTTGGTTAAGTCTTACTATGTGCCTCTCGCATGAGGGCAATATTGTCTTTTAATCTCAATTTTATATTAAAAGACGAAATAAATAAATCTCTTTTATCTCCTCCATTTTTTTTCAAACCAATAAATAAATAAATAAACAATATTTTAGAATTAATCTTTGTTTTTTATCAAAGCAATCAAACGAACTGACTACGATGATGTTGGAAGCTTACCATAAATTTCATCGATGTCGTTTTGTTCTAGTGCTTGTTATTGCAAGGTTTGATTCACGTTCCTTTTTTCTGTAGTATTTTTTTTTATCGAAGTTTTGAGAGACATAGACAATAGCTATGGTTTTTAAGATGAATATGAACAATCAGATGTTATCAGATGCAATAAGGAAATCAAAATTCATGTTAAATTGAGATAAAAAGACCACGTTGCCGTCATGTGAGATGCACATGGTAAGACTTAACCGAAAAACTTAACTAGGTTAGGGCTAAAGGACATAACATGCTAAAAACTGGTAACATAAAGAACAGGGCCTGTAATTTCTTTAGTTAAAGGACACCGGTTGTAATTTGAGACAAACGTAAAGGACACCGGTTGTAATTTACTCTTATCAATAAGATAGTTAGAGTAAATTACAAGTTTTGTCCTTTATGTTTATATTAAATTGCAGGCGCTGTCCTTTTGGCTAAAAGTTTACAGGCGGTGTCCTTAACCTTTCAAAATCTTGCACGTTTTGTCCTTTAGGCCAAACCTGGTTAGAAATCTCAGTTAAAAACTTTCATGTGCAATGCACATGAGGGTAAAATGGTAATTTCCCTCTCAACACTTACACTTTCCCTTTCTTCTTCAACTAGAATTGATTCCGCTGCGTTGCAGCGGCTTGACGAACACAAATTTATAACACCAACTGATTCACACGACGTAAAGCATAGATGATGGCAATCGAACTTATGTCGACGCATATTATAAAGTCAAGAGGATCAAAGAGATAATATATAAAAATTTTAGAAAGCGGAGGGTGAAAATGATTGAAAGTTGAGGGGAAGCAAGAAACTCTTTCACTAATAGATGAAAAAAAAGAACTTAAAGAATTTAAGTCACTTTATGGTATCAATACACTACTGACACTCAGTGTAACAATCGAAAGAAAAACTCTCAAAAATAAAATTGCTATATCAAAAACCATAAAAAAGAAATCAGCAATAGCAGTACTATGATACTAAATTATTTGGATGGCACCTACTCGGTTCCTCACGTTCTTTCAAATTAACGAAATATAACATAGAAATTATTATTTAAATATATGTCTTTTAAGGTAAATGAAAAATCAAAGAAATCAAACTTTAGTGGAGGAAAGGCAAAAGTCAAAAAGTGACCTGGCGCAAACTATCGATGCTAATCTATCTTCTCTATAAAAGGAGATTAAGTGCTGACCTAATTTTTCCTATGTGTCAACCATTGAGGTATGCCACATTGGCCATGGTGATGTCATAAATCCGATTTATTGATAATATTAATCTGTTTTTTATTTGTTATGAAAATGAAAAAGTATTGTTTTTTTAGGAGGAAAAATTCAAAATTCAAAATCTTGGCTCCAAATTTAAAATTCAAACCATATCCATATAGTGTGTCTTTTTAATTTCTGAGATCTTTTATCAACTCTCAACTCTCTCTCTAAAACTCGCTTTCTCTCTCTCTAAAATTCACTTTCTCTCTCTCTCAAATCCAGGAATCCCAAACACCCGATCATGAAACCATATCTGATTTTAAGAGCACACATGATGCGATTAGGAGGCTACAACAGGAAGAAGAGGCGACTACGAAGGCAAAGAAGCCGGTGAAGAAGAAGACGTTGACGGTGGTTGTGGCCTGAATAAAAAGATGACTGCTACAAGGATTGGTTGGGTTTCGCCGGTTGTGATAATGTGATGGTGTGGTTCAAGTGTAAGGACTGCAAAAATGTCCCAAAACGACCCGTAAGTGAAAACCCAGACCCCTGAAACCCCACTATGCATGAAAAATCAAGAAAATCAAGAAAAGTGGGTTTCACGCAGGCCGCGTAAACCATAAGAGGAGTTTACGCGGGCCGCGTCAACTTAAGATTTGACCGGATAAGCATCCGGGCCATGTGTTGTCCACCTGGCACCCCTACTCGTGACCCAGCAAGCCTACACGTAGACTAGGGGCTCTCGCGGGCCGCGTAAGAGCCTGTTAAGGCTTACGCGGGCCGCGTAAGACTCAAATTTCAGCTATAAATTGCTTGGATCATGAGCAGTTCACTGGTGTCGAAAACAATTCTCAAAAAAACGAAGATATACTGATCAAAATCATAATTTACATTAGGGAGGCGCTGCTACGATACAGGGTATTAACTCGATCGCTGCTACGATTCAATGTCCGATCGATTGAAACTATCCGATGGATGTTTAAGTGCTGCCCACATTAGGGCCATACTTTGTCATTCGTCGTGAATTCGATGGATGTTTAAGTATTGCACTTTGTCATTCGTTGTGAGGGTTTTAATCTCGTGAGTTATCGTAAATGATGTATTAGTTAATGACCTAGTTCGTGTGCATTGTTATTTAAATTAGGTTACAAGGCTAATCAGTAGGCTAAACTTTGCACGTTTAAATCTGCAATGTGAGTCATTCTCTTTTATCAAAAGTATTTTACAATACTCCATTTATTTTCAAAGGTTATAATTACAGGGATTAAGTCATGGTTATCTTAATCACTGGCTAGTGGGGTGTTGTGCACATTACTAAATTTCTCACGGTTAGGCTAATAAATCTTAACAGTGATAATCATCACTACTTGGGTGAAAGGACCCAATAGTGGTATGACCATCGTCACCAGGAGGTGACACGGCGCCAGATAAAAATAAGATAGAAGCCATTGTAATCGCTCTTATGCTGTAATTTATAACTATGTGTCGTTTCATTAAATTTGAGTGACTCGCCAGTATTTCCCCGCTGATAAAATATTTTCAAAACATGTTTCAGGGTGACTACTGTGAACCAAGGAAAAGTGCTACGGAGCACTAACAAGCTTGAAGTAGTGGCTCAGTTAAATAAATAAACATGTTTTGTAAATCAGGGAATTTCCTTGTGAAATTCCTCTATTGTAAATTACGGGGTTTATCCCGAATTATGAAATAAAATAATCGGGCATTTCAAGTTTTAAAAGATCCTGTAAAATCTTCCGCTGTCAACTCAGCTAATAAATACCACGGGTTTTCTGTCCCGCGGCTCCTGGACCGGGTAAAACCGAGACGGGGGCCGTGACAGAAAAATGTGGTATCAGAGCCACTGATTTAAGCCCATTAAGTATTTAGAAATACTTAATTTTCTTAATTACCATCCTGTGATTATGTGTTTTTGTTTACTGACTACTTGTTAGTTACAGTATGGGTAAGCAAAGAATTTCGGACATCTATCGTCAATTAGATAGTTCACCAAAAGATAAGGGAACTTCATTTCAATCAAATTCCTCAAAATACTCAGCAGATACTGAGGAAGGAATATTTGTTCGTAATGCACAGTTTGAGAAACCACTTACCATTAAGAAAAGAAGTTGGATTATTAGAAAAAGTCAAGAGAAAATAAACAAGTCACAAACAAAAGAAGTGATAATTAATAAAGAGACTCAGGAAACAGGTGATAACCCACCATGGGAAGATGAATTAGACGAACAATGGGCAAATCTCTATATGTTAGCCACTACAGCAGTAAATGTTAACCTTTAACTACCAACACCCTGACCCAGTACTAGCACCCATATCATCCATAAGCCAGAAACTTTAAAGAAACTTGCCCATTAGATAAACAACTTAGTAAGAAAAGATAGACTAAAATAAATTATTAATGCAAAATCCCTAGTATATTTTAACTTTCAGTTGTAATTGTAATATATATATATATATAATCGCAATATTTTGTTTTAATCAATCTGTTTGTATAAATATATTAGATATTTGTAATTAATATTTAATTTTCTGATTACCTTTTGGTGATTATGTGAAAATTCAATTTACAAAATTTTAACCTAGAATTTTTGTGTTTCTTCATATCTGCTAAACAGCATGAATGAGTTGTCTGAAGCTCTTCAGAATCTCAATCTCTATTATGTTAATGTGGAAGTTTCCAGAGACTTTACCGGTTATTGTGCCGACGTTGAGGAACCTATGGAATTTCAAGCCCAGCCACCGGAGAAACCCAAGCCAAAGAAGAGAAGAAGAATTGTGGGCTGGAGACGTGTGCGCAGGAGGAAACCAGCGACACAAAAAGTTATAAAGACGGAGGATCACAAAGATAAAGGAAAAGGAATAGAAATTGGGGAAAGTTCTAGGCAAGATCAGGAAATGCCACCCTGGGAGGAGCTGGATCATAAATTGGCACTTAGTGACCTCATCGGACCTGCCGGTAAAAACGTCTTTAATTACCCAGCGGAAGCACAACTTCCAGTTGACCTAGAACCTGAAATCCCAGATCCTATTATCCACACCCAACCTCTACCAGCAGAGCTAGAAGAATGGTGGACCACCGACTGGCAGTTTCAAAATCTCCTAAATAACCCTAATACCTTTTTCCCACAGTTTGACCCGGAGCCTCCACTTCACCCACCTATGAGCTCCAAAAACTTGGCAGAACTCCGCCACTATGGCGAGGAACTAGTGGACGCGGGAAATAGAATCCGGGAAGTAGGAGAGAGGATATCTTGGAAGTACGACGAGAGGGAGCGTCGTTTCTGAAGTGTCAGCTAACAGGGATCATGTGTGATTGTGTGGTGTGTTTGTTTAATAATAATATAATCATAAAAATATAATTATGTGAAATAACTTAAAAAAATAAGACTTTTGTAAGATAACCAGTTTGTACGGATGCCTATTATATATAAAATATCGAAAGTCGAAAAATCGATAATTTTGGCTATACTTGTTAACATGATTATGTGCAATTATTTTATTATGTTTGGTTATTAATTTATTTTATGCTAATCACTTATATAAATTAATTACAAGATGGAACACGCTGGTAATGAACCTGTTAATGAAGTTAATCAATCTGAGCAAAACAATGAAGATCAATTTCTGAATAGGCAAGATATCGAGAATATCGTTGCTCAGGGAATAGGCAATGTGTCACGGCCCCCGTCCCGATTTTACCCGGTCCAGGAGCCGCGGGACAGAAATCCTGTGGTATTTATTAATTGAGTTGACAGCGGAAGATTTACAGGATCTTTTTAAACTTGAAAATGCCCGATTATTTTATTAGATAATCTGGGACAAGCCCCGTATTTTACAATAGAGAAATTTCACGAGGAAATTCCCTGATTTACAAAACATGTTTATTCATTTTATTGAGCCACCTCTTCAAGCTTGTTAGTGCTCCGTAGCACGTTTTCCTTGATTTACAGCAGGTCGCCTGAAACATGTTTTAAAAATATTTTATCAGCGGGGAAATACTGGCGAGTCATTCAAGTATATAAAACGACACATTAGTTATAAATTACAGCATAAGAGCGATTACAATGGCTTCTATCTTATTTTTATCTGGCGTCGTGTCACCTCTTAGTGACGATGGTCATACCACTATTGGGTCCTTTCACCCAAGTAGTGATGATTATCACTGTTAGGATTTACTAGCCTAACTGTGAGAAATTAGTAATGTGCACAATACCCCACTTGCCAGTGATTCAAGATAACCACGACTTAATCCCTGTAATTATAACTTTTTGAAAACAAATGGAGTATTGTAAAACTTTTGATAAAAAGAGAATGACTCACATTGCAAGTTTAACGGGCAGAGTTTAGCCTACTGATTAGCCTTGTAACCTAATTTAAATAACAATGCACACGAACTAGGTCAGTAACTAATACAGCATTTACGATAACTCACGAGATTAAAACTCTCACAACGAATGACAAAGTGCAACACCTAAACATCCATCGAATTCACGACGAATGACAAGGTATAGCCCTAATGTGGGCAGCACTTAAACATCCATCGGATAGTTTCAATCGATCGTACATTGAATCGTAGCAGCGATCGAGTTAATACCTTGTATCGTAGCAGCGCCCCCTTATGTGAAAATGTGAATTTGAGCAGTATACGTTTTTGAGAATTGTTTTCGACACAACTGAACTGCTCGTGAACCAAGCTATTTATAGGTGAAATATGAGTTTCACGCGGCCCGCGTAAAACTTAATAAGAGTTTACGCGGCCCGCGAGGACAACCTATTCGTAGACTAGGGCATCCGTGTCACACATAGGTGTGCCACATGGGTGACACATGGATCTGGACGCTTATCCGGTCAAACTTAGAGTTGACGCGGCCCGCGTAAGGGTCCGCTTATCCTTTACGCGGCCCGCCTGAAGATCAAAAATCTGATTTTCTTGATTTTTGATATGGATTAGGGTTTCAGGGGTCCGGGTTTTCACTTATGGGTCGTTTTGGGACATTTTTGAAGGTCCTTACATCCTCCCCACCTTATTTAAAATCTCTTCCTCGAGATTTATTGAAATAATTGAGGATACTTTCGCTTCATCTCCGATTCTAGCTCTCAGGTATATTCGGGTCCTCTTTTCGAATCCCATTTGACTTTGACCAGTACTAGTCTTTTGTGTTTGAGAAACTTAATCTTTTTGTCCTCTATTTGAAGCGGTTTCTCTATGAACTTCAACTTTTCATTTACCTCTACATCTTGAATAGGTACTACCAGTGATTCGTCAGATAGACATTTCTTGAGGTTGGATACATGGAATACATCATGTACCCCGGCTAACTCCTCTGGTAGTTGTAAGCGATAAGCAACTAGTCCTATACGTTGGATTACTGGAAATGGTCCTACGTATCTTGGACTTAATTTTCCTTTCTTACCGAACTACTCCTTTCCAAGGAGAAACTTTTAAGAGAACCTTGTCTCCGATTTGAAATTCTAACGGCTTGCGTCGATTGTCTGCATAACTCTTCTGGCGATCTCGAGCCGTCTTTAGTCTTTCCTTGATTTGAGTGATCTTGTCGTTAGTTTCTTGCACTATTTCAGGACCTGATAATTGACTTTCTCCTATTTCTGCCCAGCAGACGGGAGTTCTATACTTACGTCCGTACAGTGCTTCGAATGGGGCAGCTTCAATGCTTGAATGATAACTATTGTTATAGGAGAATTCGATTAAGGGTAAATGGTTGTCCCAGTTCCCACCAAAATCTATCACACATGCCCTAAGCATGTCTTCTAGGGTTTGGGTCGTCCTTTCACTTTGTCCGTTTGTTTGAGGATGGTATGCAGTGCATAAATTTAGTCGAGTTCCCATAGCTTCTTGGAAACTAGTCCAGAAATGGGAAGTGAAACGACTATCCCGATCCGATACAATGGAGAGTGGAACTCCATGTAAAGATACTACTTTATCTACATACAACTTTGCCAACCTTTCCATGCTAAAGGTTTCCTTTATGGGTAGAAAATGAGCTGATTTGGTTAATCGATCCACAACTACCCAAATCGCATCATTACCCTTTTTGGTTTTGGGCAACTTAGTAACAAAATCCATTGTTATGAGTTCCCATTTCCATACAGGCATTTATAATTGTTGTAGTAGACCTGAAGGTTTCTGGTGTTCTGCCTTAACTTGTGAACAAGTAAGACACTTAGATACATATTTAGCCATATCCTTTTTTCATTCCTATCCACCAGAAGTTATTTCTTAAATCTTGGTACATCTTATTGTTACCAGGATGCATGGTATACCTAGATTTATGGGCTTCCACTAAAATCTTATTTCTTAATTCTCCCTGTTTAGGTACCCAAATTTGTTTCTTATGGAATCTCCAAATTCCATCAGCTCCCTGTTCTAATTCCTTTATTCTTCCTTTCATTCATTCATCATCATCCTTGATTGCTGTTTCTTGAATGCTTTTCAATTGTTCCATTAAATCTAATTGTAAACTTAATCTAAGAGCACGAACTCGTCGTTGTTTCTCATGATACTTACGACTTAAAGCATCAGCAACTACGTTTGCTTTTCCTTCGTGATATTGAATATCACAGTCGTAGTCACTTAGGATTTCCATCCACCTCCTTTGCCTCATGTTTAATTTTTTTTTTCCCAAATATATATCTTAAGGGCAAAAATTATGGCTCCTAACTCTAAATCATGAGTCGTATAGTTTTCCTCGTGCTTTTTCAATTGCCTTTATGCATATGCAATTACCTTCTTGCATTGCATTAGCACACATCCTACTCCTAGTTTTGAAGCATCACAGTATACTTCAAAATCTTCTGTTCCTTCTGGTAAAGCTAAAATTGGAGCATTTGTTAATTTCTGCTTTAAGATCTTAAAGGCTTCTTCTTGTTTAGGTCCCCATTCAAACTTAACTGCTTTACAGGTTAGCTTAGTTAATGGTACAGCTATCTTGGAAAAATCCTTAATAAACCGTCTATAATATCCGGCTAACCCTATAAAACTTCTAATTTCCATAGCTGACTGCGGGATCTTCCATTTGGTGATCGCTTCTATCTTAGAGGGATCTACGTGAATGCCTTCGTGATTCACCATGTGTCCTAAAAATTGCACCTCTTGTAGCCAAAATTCACACTTCGAGAATTTGGCATAAAGCTTTTCTTTTCTTAACAAGGTTAAGAGTACATGCAGGTGCTCACAATGTTCCTCCTGACTTTTGGAATAAATAAGTATATCGTCGATGAAGACAATTACAAATTTATCCAAGTACTTACAGATCCTATTCATCATGTCCATAAATGCTGCCGGAGCATTTGTTAACCCAAAGGGCATGACTTTAAACTCGTAATGACCATACCTAGTTCTGAAAGCAGTTTTAGGTATGTCTTCTTCTTGTACCTTCAATTGATGATATCTGAAGCGTAAATCTATCTTAGAAAAATATCTAGCTCCCTGAAGTTGATCAAAAATATCATCAATCCTAGGTAATGGGTATCGATTCTTAATTGTAACCTTATTCAATTCCCTATAATCGATACACATTCGCATCGAACCGTCTTTCTTCTTCACAAACAACACTGGCGCTCCCCACGGGGATGAACTAGGTTGTATAAATCCTTTGCTCAGTAATTCATCTAACTGCTTTTTCAATTCTAGCATTTCTGTGGGTACTAACCAATAAGGTGCATTGGCTATCGGTGTAGTTCCAGGAATTAGATGAATTCTAAATTCTACTTCCCTATCAGATGGTAACCTTGGTAGTTCTTCTGGGAATATATCTGGGTATTCCGATACTACTGGAATTTCATTAAGTTCCTTATTTTTAGTGTTAATGATTACTGAGATCATATACACTATTCCTTGCTTTCGTTCATAACTAGCAACTTTCATTACCGAAATGAACTTCATTGGCTTACGTGGCTTATCTCCTGTAATCACCACTAATTCTCCTGTGGGTGTATGAATTTCTATGGAATTCTTATCACAAAGAATTCGAGCATGGTTGGCTACTAACCAATCCATTCCTAACACAATATCGAATCCGGCTAAATTCATAGGTAACAGGTTTGCAGAAAATTTATGGCATAAGAGTTCTATCTTTCCTTCTCGTAACACCTTATCTATTTTAACAGAATTCCCATCTGCTGTTTCGACTGTAAAAATCTGCCTAAGGTTGGTTAAGGGTAATTTAAGAGCTTGGCGGAATGAAGTATTTATAAAACTTTGGTTGGCACCAGAGTCAAATAATACTTTTGCATAGACGTCGTGAACTAGGAACGTACCAGCTATCACATCAGGGATTAGTTCTGCTTCCTGATGTCACGGCCCTTGGCCCCGGTTTGACCCGGTCCAGAGTCGCGAGGCAGGAAATCCGATGGTATCTGATTAAATGACAGCGGAAGTCTTTTTAAACAGGATCGATTAATATTAAAACTGCTCGTTTATATATAATATAGGGATAAATCCCAAAATTTTACAATAAAGTGATTTCACTGGGAAATCTTTATTTCTCAAAACATGCTTCTTTATTTATTTTACAAAACATGTTTCTTTATTTTATACTGAGCCACTTCCTTGAGCTTGTAGTGCTATATGGCACTTTTCCTGAATCATAACAGATCACCTGAAACATGTTTGAAAAAGGTTTTGTCAGCGGAAAATACTGAGTGAATCATTCTATTTTGCATAATGATGCATAGTTATTAATTACAGCATAAGAGCGATTACAATGGCTTCTATCTTCTTTTTATCTGGCATTCTGTCACAATGGTGACGATGGTCATACCACTATTTAGATCAATGAACCTAAATAGTGATGATTATCCCTGTAGGTCAATGAACCTAACAGTGATTATCCCGAGTAGGTCAATGAACCTAACTGGGAGAAAATTAGTAATGTGCACAATACCCCACTAACCAGTAATTCAAGATATCCACGACTTAGTCCCTGTAATTATAACCTTAAAAATAATTTGAGGTATTGTAAAATAGTTGATAAAAAGAGAATGACTCACATTGCAGATTTAACGAGCAGAGTATAAGCCTACTGATTAGCCTTTTATCCTAAATTTAATAACAGGCACACAATTCGGTTAGTAACTTAATACAGCAGTTACGACAATTCACGAGATTAAACCCTCACAACGATTTACAACTGCAATACTTAACAATTCAGCGGATTCACAACGAATGACAGAGTATAGTCCGAATTCGAACAGCACTCAAACATTCAAGTCGAAATCACGATGAATAACAAAGTATAAACTCAATTTGAGCGGCACTTAAACAATCGTTGGATAGTTATAATCGATCGGACGTTGAATCGTAATAGCGATCGAGTTATTACCCTAATTGCGGCGTCGATTAGTGAATCGTGTGTGTTAATTTCTGTAAACAGAAGATATCTCGGAGCATAGAACGAATTTCTTCGTCGAACATACGCAGAATTTCAAGTGCCAATGTCTGCTATTTATACCCGAATTTTGCCACCCCTTACGGACCGTAACAAATAACCCTTACGGTCCGTAAGGGACACCTCCTCCTTATAGAGTTGCCACGTGTGGGACTAGGCTAGCTGAGTCGACGATTCTTGAATTTTTTATTCTGATAACGAATTAAGAGGATAATCGTCAAGTAGGAAATGCCCCCCCCCCCCTGAGTTTTAGGGGCCCTGATCCTGATTCTGATTATTCTGAAAATTTTAGGGTTTGCGCAGAATTACTTGGGTGTCTTAATTAGGGTTTCCTATTGGTCAAATTAATTTAATAAATATGACTTTTGATGAGAGTTGTTACACCTGAGTAGTCAACTGGAAGGCTCTTGCATTTTTCTTGGTAGTTCCTTCTGTAGGTTTGGTTTTATTGTCAGCTGGTTTAACCAATTTTGGGCAGTCTGGCCTAAAATGTCCAGCTTCTCCGCAATTGTAGTAGATTGTTGCTTTCTTTTTCCTGCAATCTTCTTCTTAATGCCCGGGAATCTTGCAGAAATTGCAATACCCCTTGCATCTACCAAAATGCTTTCTTTTACAGGTATTGCAAAATGGAACAGTGTAAGATTGCCCAGTTCCCTTTCTCTTGAAATTACTACGGTTACCCACACGGAATCCCTGGGTAATCTTTTGGGCCACTTCCTTCTTCCGGTTTTCTTCTCTTATGCGTACCAACCCGTCAGTTAGGGTGTAAGCTAATTCCACAGCATCGTCAATAGTGCGGGGTCTCGCAGCTTTGACGATATCCCGAATCTCGCCAATCAATCCCCAAATATAGCGGGAAATAAGCACCGGTTCTGGCGAAGCCAGGGTAGGTACAACTCTAGCATACTCGAAGAATGTCGTAAGTATCATGAGAAACAACGACGAGTTCGTGCTCTTAGATTAAGTCTACAATTAGACTTAATGGAACAACTGAAGAATATCCAGGAAACAACAATCAAGGATGATGCTGAAGGAATGAAAGGAAGAATAAAGGAGCTAGAGCAAGGAAGTGATGGAATTTGGAGATTCCACAAGAAAATGATTTGGGTACCTAAGCAAGGAAATTTAAGAAATAAGATTTTAGAGGAAGCCCATAAATCTAGGTATACAATGCACCCGGGAAACAATAAGATGTACCAAGATTTAAGGAACAACTACTGGTGGATAGGAATGAAAAAGGACATAGTTAAATATGTTTCTAAGTGTCTTACTTGTTCACAAGTTAAGGCAGAACACCAGAAACCCTCAGGTCTACTACAACAATTAGAAATGCCGGTATGGAAATGGGAACTCATAACCATGGACTTTGTTACTAAGTTGCCCAAAACCAGAAAAGGTAATGACGCGATTTGGGTAATTGTGGATCGATTAACCAAATCAGCTCATTTTCTACCCATGAAAGAAACCTTTAGCATGGAAAGGTTGGCAAAGTTGTATGTAGATGAAGTCGTATCCTTACATGGAGTTCCACTCTCCATTGTATCGGACAGGGATAGTCGTTTCACTTCCCATTTCTGGACAAGTTTCCAAGAAGCAATGGGAACCCGACTAAATTTAAGCACTGCATACCATCCTCAAACAGATGGACAGAGTGAAAGGACGATCCAAACCCTGGAAGACATGCTTAGGGCATGTGTGATAGATTTTGGAGGAAACTGGGATGACCACCTACCCTTAATCGAATTCTCCTATAACAATAGTTACCATTCAAGCATTGAAGCTGCCCCATTCGAAGCACTATATGGACGAAAATGCAGAACTCCAGTCTGCTAGGCAGAGATAGGAGAAAGTCAACTATCAGGTCCTGAAATTGTACAAGAGACCACCGACAAAATTACTCAAATCAAGGAAAGACTGAAAACAGCTCGAGATCGCCAGAAAAGTTATGCCGATCATCGACGCAAGCCACTAGAGTTTCAAGTTGGAGACAAGGTACTCTTAAAAGTTTCTCCTTGGAAAGGAGTAGTTCGGTTCGGTAAGAAAGGAAAACTTAGTCCAAGGTACGTAGGACCATTCCCAGTAATACAGCGAATAGGACCAGTTTCTTATCGCTTACAACTACCTGAGGAGCTAGCAGGAATACATGACGTATTTCATGTATCCAATCTCAAGAAATGTCTATTGGACGAATCTCTGGTAGTACCTCTTCAAGACATAGAGATAAATGAGAAATTGAAGTTCGTGGAGAAACCACTTCAAATAGAAGACAGTAAGATCAAGTTTCTCAAGCACAAAAGATTGGTTCTAGTTAAAGTTAAGTGGGAGTCAAAAAGAGGACCCGAATACACCTGTGAGCTGGAATCAGAGATGAAACGAAAGTATCCTCACTTATTTCAATAAATCTCGAGGACGAGATTTTAAATAAGATGGGGAGGATGTAAGGACTGCAAAAATGTCCCAAAACGACCCGTAAGTGAAAACCCTGACCCCTGAAACCCTACTGTGCATGAAAAATCAAGAAAATCAAGAAAAATGGGTTTCACGCGGGCCGCGTAAACCATAAGAGGAGTTTACGCTGGCCGCGTCAACTTAAGATTTGACCGGATAAGCATCCAGGCCACGTGTTGTCCACCTGGCACCCCTAATTGTGACCCAGCAAGCCTACACGTAGACTAGGGGCTCTCGTGGGCCGCGTAAGACTCAAATTTAAGCTATAAATTGATTGGATCATGAGCAGTTCACTGGTGTCGAAAACAATTCCCAAAAACGAAGATATACTGATCAAACTCATAATTTACATTAGGGAGGCGCTGCTACGATACAGGGTATTAACTCGATCGCTGCTACGATTCAATGTCCGATCGATTGAAACTATCCGATGGATGTTTAAGTGTTGCCCACATTAGGGCCATACTTTGTCATTCGTCATGAATTCGATGGATGTTTTAGTATTGCACTTTGCCATTCGTTGTGAGCGTTTTAATCTCGTGAGTTATCGTAAATGTTGTATTAGTTAATGACCTAGTTCGTGTGCATTGTTATTTAAATTAGGTTACAAGGCTAATCAGTAGGCTAAACTCTGCCCGTTTAAATCTGCAATGTGAGTCATTCTCTTTTATCAAAAGTATTTTGCAATACTCCATTTATTTTCAAAGGTTATAATTACAGGGATTAAGTCATGGTTATCTTAATCACTGGCTAGTGGGGTATTGTGCACATTACTAAATTTCTCACGGTTAGGCTAATAAATCCTAACAATGATAATCATCACTACTTGGGTGAAAGGACCCAATAGTGGTATGATCATCGTCACCAGGAGGTGACACGGCGCCAGATAAAAATAAGATAGAAGCCATTGTAATCGCTCTTATGCTGTAATTTATAACTATGTGTCGTTTTATTAAATTTGAGTGACTCGCCAGTATTTCCTCGTTGATAAAATATTTTTAAAACATGTTTCAGATGACTACTGTGAACCAAGGAAAAGTGCTACGGAGCACTAACAAGCTTGAAGTAGTGGCTCGGTTAAATAAATAAACATGTTTTGTAAATCAGGGAATTTCCTTGTGAAATTCCTCTATTGTAAATTACGGGGTTTATCCCGAATTATGAAATAAAATAATCGGGCATTTCAAGTTTTAAAAGATCCTGTTAAATCTTCTGCTGTTAACTCAATTAATAAATACCACGGGTTTTCTGTCCCGCGGCTCCTGGACCGGGTAAAACCGAGACGGGGGCCGTGACATCAAGGAAGCGAGGACAAGGCGGCGGCTAGGGTTTTACCGAGATTCGTACAATTTTCTTCAGGTTTGTTCTCGAATTCCTACACTCTTTTGTTCAATCTTGCATCAAGATTTTGTTTAACGGTGGTCTTGTGATGGCTTATTACAACAACCAGACGTTTATTCCCTTCTTCAGAAGCTTCATTCAAGGTAGATGTGAGATCAGGGTTTAGATATCTTTTTATTATTTACCAGCAACTTTATATTTTTCTTAATGATTTATGAGTCTGTACATTGCATATTGTGTGTATGGCGTAAGAAATACAACTACCGATCAAAAAGTAAAACAACGGAAGGTTCGATTTGGAGTATTTCAGTATTTCGGTTTGTTCTTGATTACAGCAGATCGACAAAATAAAAACCTTTCCAGTTCATTTTGTTATTTAGGGTTTTTTAGTTTAAATCTGATTGTTCAATTCTTGTGATTGGGCTTTTGATGTCTATATGTTTTAGATTCAGTTTGTTAATTCATTTTTTTTGTACTTTGTAAAGTTTTTCGTTTTGTGCGAACTAAGGTTCAATCGAGTTTAATTTGATTCGGTCTGATTCGATTAGGTTTGATTTCATTTTTTGTGACAAATAATTCAATTCGAATGCTCGCTTTTGTTTGATTAGGTCTGATTCGACTTCATTTTTGTCACACTACATTTAAGCATTTTTTTATCAACGTAGGGTTTTTTTTATTGCTCGCGTTGTTTGTTGATTTGAACGCAGAAGAAGAATGAAGATGTGTTGCGGTGACGGTTGGATATGGATTGTTTTATTAGGGTTTTGCGTGAAGTTGAGGAAGAAGAAAGGTGACAGTTAGAATGAAGATGTGTTAAGGGTGTCGGCTGATACTGGACAGAAGAGATATAGTGCTTAAAGGTACGCATAATATTATCCAATCAATGACTTTTAACAACATTTGTGGAAAATATGTAGCTAATGGGCACCAGATATATTTCCCCTGAACTTGTGATTTTGTGAGATAGGATCGCTCTTTCATCTATATCAGGTACGAACATTGTAGACTACGAACATTGTAGATTGATCTCTTTATTTTCACGGTTCATTTGAGTACGTAATTATCAGCTAAGAGTTCAGCAAATATGAACAAATGTCATTTTTTTCTTAGGTTTTGGAGATTTTTGTTTATAATTTGTTGTTATTTATGAGTTCAGTGTATACTTTTGTGAGTTTATGTATGTTTTGTTGCTGATTTTCAGCAGAGAAAAAGGCTAAGGCTAATGGGACTCTTGATTCTGGCAACTCTTAGCTATCATTAGCACATACATACGGCTTCAACCAACAGAATTCAATTGCTAAGCCCTCACCAAACTATCACCACTCTTTTTTGGTCAATTGGCCCTAAATTGTTTATCACGACAATCATACACAAGCGCAGTTTTTATTACCCAACCCATACCCACATCTATTTATCCAATTACATCGATCTCAGTTAACACAATATCTTTCCCCTTTCCTCTTTAAAATCCTAAAAGTGAAAGCATGAACTATCCAGGTATGTTTTCTAGATCTTTCATTATGTAATCTAAGATTCCTTTGTTTTTTCGATTTACTTATTTTCTTATTGACTGATTATGGATTCCTAACATATGGGTTAATCTTGTGTTGTATGTATATATGTACGTATGTTTGATTACATTTATACACACATATGTGTGTATGTTATTGAAATAGATTTGGAAATTGTGGTGATTGAATATAAAAAAAGGTTAAGCTGCACTTCATATTGTTGTAAAATGGTTGGTTATTGCTATTATGGATGATTTATTGGTTGCGGATCACTCCAGAGTGGTGTTATTTGCAGGGCAAGCTTTAGGAATGCAGAATCTTATATACGGGTTATGTCCTTAGGATTCCATCTATTGAACACATATCATATCAAACTCTAAATATTTGTTCAGATTTGAGGCAAGTTGCTGTTGTTTTTAAGTTTTAAAAAGGGTATAATCTATGCTGCAACTTATAATATGGCTACCTATTAATATAAAATTTGCCTGATAATATATAAAGCAGTCACATTTAGCATTATCTTGATATCCAGAATATGAAACCTACTGCTTATATTATAAATTAGGTAAGATAGTTCATTAGGTTTTTTGTTTAATTTGGATGAAATTTTGTTACCACACATTTCGAATTCTGAATTTACTATCTAAATCATCTTCTTTTCTTTAGTTCAGTTCATGTTAGACTTATTGTTGTTTTGTAGGTAATCGGTTAAGGTTATTGTCACTCATAACAAGGTCAGTTTTCTTCTATATTTAAATTTAATTTCATCAATGCATGCTTTCTCTCCAATCATTGTCTCTATGCATACCATTTTTTTAGATCCACATTTTTTATCTTTCATATTTGTATGCTAATGTGCAGTTATGAGCTGGCTACATATACATTTGAGTATCACGTTTTTTAGCTTCTCTATCTCCCATTAGCTTCGAGTAACTTTTATTTTGCTTTTATCTTGCATACAGTTTTTTAGATCGATGACAAGCATGAATCTCATAGGTATACTTTTTTGGTTTCAATTGTTACTGTAGGTGTATCGATATATAATTTTTTTGTTGATTTACCGAATTCACTTTTTGATTCGTTTTATTTGTGGTGATGATTTTTGTTTTGTTGTAGTGTTTGATTTGTTTTTTAATTATTTTGCTTAGCTGATACACGAGAATCACCCATAGAACTCACCACCAGAACCATTGAGCATGTCGAAAACGATGATCATGAAGCCAACAGCAAGAACTTACATAAACAATCACTGGTTAATTCAACACTCAGGCAAGTCTAGATGGGTTGTTTATTGATTCACTGATCTTTGTTTGTTTTTCATTCAGTTTACTTTTCACTTAAACGTGTTTTGATGATAATAGCAATTTGCTGATTATGATGACGGTTAGTTTGATAAGCAGCAAACCGGTGTACACATGTGGAGGCTGCGGTGCAACATTTCAAGTTTGGTAGCATATAACTAACTACTTGTGTTTTTTTTTTTGGAACATTTTGTTTGCTTTTATGTTTTAATATTTTAATGTGTTAATACAGCCAAGCAGTGGAATAACAGTACAATTGACACCACATCATACAGACCAAACAACAATTCTTCAGGAAAAACCGGTTAGTGCATTCAGAAGTTAATAATCTGAATTATGGATTGGTATTAAGATGTTTGTAAATTGGTTCTTTGTTGTCAGCTGATGTTGAGATTCTTGAATCAGTGAAAATCCGGTGCCATATAATTAAGTACAAGTTATATTTCAAGCTTTCTCGATCTGTTTGCAGGTGAATAGGTTGACTCGATGAGGTATGAAAAATAGAATTGATAAATTTAGGGAAAATGTGATTGAAAGATGATAACGCAATAGTGGAGGATCTAATTCTACAGCTTCGATAAATTCAGGTGTGTATTCAAATAATGCTTCCTAGATGTTTGAAGACCGACAAATGTCCAACGAAGCAGCACTGTGGACATTTGTCGTTCTTTGTCGGTTTTCAAACATCTATGAACCATTATTTGAGAACATCCTTGGATTTATCGGAGCTGTAGAATTAGATCCTCTACTGTTGGGTTATCATCTTTCAAACCCATTTTCCCTAAATTTATCGATTTTGTTTTTTCATGCAGGATATAATCTGTTTTTTAGTATTTGATTTGGCCGATGACCCATGTTCAAGGATGCTTTATGTTTCAGACTATACGAAGATTGCATTTGGTGGTCATAAGGTTAAATTTTAAATTAATATGGTCTCATTTGTTACTAAGCTTATAATTATACTTAAGCCATCACATTCTTTTTGTTAGGTATCAATGCATCTAATCACAACAACCATCATTGAGCCATCACATTCTTTCCGTTTACATATCAGGTAACGGTTTTTCTTAATACATCTCGAAAATTAGATAGTAATTGTCAAGTATATGTATGATTTTTCAATGTCATTTTGAAACTTATTGGATAGTAATTGTCAATTTCAGATAGGTTGGGTATTGAGACCAAGAAATTCAACGCCACTTGCAGTTATGGTTTTAAGGTCAATTATTGGCTTCAAACAGAGACATATGGCCTTTGTTTCTGAATGTATTGTAGCTTCAATTATGACTTATGCCTGATGTTGTTGTCAATTTATAAGTATAATGCGAGTGTGAATTCATTAATTAATTTCACATCATATTTTACATATAGATGTAGACAAAAACTTTTATCATTATACTTATAATACTAACACATACCGTTTTTAACATTGTTTTATAAAGATATGTAACTAAACACAAACAATTTAAATGATGTATTATAATCTATTTTTTAATATTTGATTTCGATGGTTATTAAACCTACCCGTGTGTCCCTACAACTAGTTGATATATATAATAATGTTTAAACCTGCAACAAAACCAAAATCCCATTACACGGATTTCATAACATCACACAATTTCAACGATGAAAGCAAAACAGCTGCATAATTTCAATCTACCCCCAGGTCTGAAGTGGGGGAGAGAGAAGTTCTTGAGGTGCAGCAACTTTGATCCATTATCAACAATTCAACATATAAAGCACAATCAACATAGGACAAATCCCTAATCAAAAGCAGCTTAACAAAATCAACAAAATAAAAAATTTAAGAAGCAAATCTTTCATTCAATATTATCAATCACAATAATTAAAAAGAAAAAACTGATGAATTGGAGGGTACATTGAGTTGGTACAAACAGGGCATTCAAGAAGCTCATGAACACTGGTTGTGGGATTAATAGTTGAAGGAACAACATTAACATTATGACTTTTCGGATGCGGATTTTGGGGAGTGTTTGGGTAATTATGATTGTGATGATTAATATTATGATGGTGATATGGGATTTCATCATCCAATCCATTCGATGTTATCAATATCCATGTTGAAATGAGAAAAAGAACAAGACCCACAAAGCAAATTGATTAGATCTTGATAAAGAACATGTGGGTTTTGCTTATTTTGTTGGAAAAATGAAAACTTTACCCTCCCCACTTAGGTTAAAGACGATGAAATCAATAACCAGGGGAGGAAGAGAATGAAGAGGAAGAACAGAAGGTGCTTTGCTTTTCTTGATTTCATTTTGGTTTTGTTGCAGGTTTAAACATTGAAGAAGAAAGGGAAAGTGTAAGTGTAAGGGTTGAGAGGGAAATTACCATTTTACCCTCATGTGCATTGCACATGAAAGTTTTTAACTGAGATTTCTAACCAGGTTTGGCCTAAAGGACAAAACGTGCAAGATTTTGAAAGGTTAAGGACACCGCCTGTAAACTTTTGGCCAAAAAGACAAAACTTGTAATTTACTCAGATAGTTATGTATATGTGTTTAAGTTGACGAGAGTTGAAATTGCCAAGATGGGTTCAACTCAAACAACGTGTTACAAAGATACATATAACAATGAAAAGTAAGGATGCTAACCTAATAACAATGTCTATCTAACACATTTGAATTTAATTAAATACGAATTAACATAACATGCTAGTAAATAACAATTAGTAATTATCTAATTAAGTAGAAGATATAACAAGGTTAACACGTAGTACAATTCAGATGATGTGGCGTTCAAAGTTTGAATGGTCCAATCATCATTGCAAACTATATGCGACCATGATGGATTCAAACCCGTAGAATTCATAGCGCATTCGCTTTCCATATGAAGATTTTCTTTCCATTTATGAAGAGCATTGGCTTCTTCCAATGAAGCAAAAGTATAATTTGGTACGGATGATAGTAGTAGAGCTAGAGATAAAAACAAGTTTGAACATGAAATTATTTCCTTTTTCATGTTGTTTTGAAAGAGAAAAGAGGGGACATGTGGCCTAATTTATACTTGTGCAACACAAGACAAGGGCTCTGGGAGTGTGTTTTACTTTGAGAGAAACAATTTTCTATAGAATATCTTACAAGACTTTATTAGTTACACTTTGAATAGCTGGAGTATTATTAGGGGGACGGGGAAAAATTAAGAAAGATGGAAAGAAAAAGTCTTTGGTGTGGCCGTGTGGGGTTATTTGATCACCTTCTCTATGACGCCCCAAGCAACTCATTTTCGCTCATTTTCCTATGGGATATTTTGGACAAATTCTGATGAAAAACAGAACTATAACTTTACAACAGAATTATAACTATATAGCAACAAAAAACGTTGGGAAAACATCGTAAGCTAGCTACTTTGCGACACATTTCCGACGAAACCAAATATATACATTTGAATACCTTTGTCGGAAAACTGTCAGCTATTAATATTTAAAAGAAATTGTATATCATAACTTAAAAAGAGATGGTCACATACCAATATTGACTCAAAGTTAAGATAAACAGACAAGAAGGGACAAATAACTATTAAGGGATTATGATCAGATACAAATGCTTCTAATTGTAAGAAGAGTTTAGGTTTTTGGGTGGTGGTGGGTGTTTAGGATTTTTTTAGGTTTTCCTTTTTTTTCAGGGGGGGGGGGGGGGGAGTGGGGTTAGGTTTTTGGGTGGTCGTGGGGTGGGGGTGTTTAGGTTTTGGGTGGTGGTGTAGTGGGTTTAGGTTTTAGGTTATTGGACACTTGTCACTCCATAAATCCTTCTTACACTTCTTACAAATTAGAAGTTTTTGAAGAATAACTTAACCCAACTATTAAGATAGAGGATTACATACGTTTGTCAAAATAGTATGAACTTGGACTAAAAATATTTAAGAACAATATAACAGAAAAATTGATAACGTGTACATCCTTCGAATTTTCTTTGACCCATTCAAACTCATATCATTTTCAACTCACCCAGATATACCTGTTATAAATTATACCAACTCAAATCAGCCCATAATCTTAGCAACAAAAATACAAATAAACCCATAAGTTAGCTCCTAAGCCAGTACTCCCCCTCTAATTAAAATCAATGAGAACTAGTATTAATTCCCCGCGTTGCGGCGGGGACATACACCATGTATAGTAACACCAATGCTACGCCACTGCTAGTGACCAGCAACACCAAAAAAAACACGTAAAAACAATATATATATATATATATATATAAAGGTAAAAATAATACCAAATGAGAAGCAGATGTAAAATTGTTGAACCCTGCATGCCCGTTGCGGCGTGAAAATGAGAATTAATTAGACAGAAACATAAAACCTAGAAAAAAATAACTAAATCAATCAAGGACCCCCAATGGCGATAGGTCTGTTAAACGGGAAAAAACAGACGAAAAAATGTTGAACCCCACACGCACGTTGTGGTGTTTACTCGCAAAATTTAGAACTAAACATAAAATGATAAATTTGCAAAGATGAAAAGCACGAGGATCAAAGTTGAAAATAATAAAAATGTTGAGCAAAATTGCAAAAGATTAAAAACTCTGAGTTAAAAGGAGGGGAGATTGAGATGGTTTGGGCATGTGAAGCGGAGACAAACGACGGCACCAGTTAGAGTAGTGGAAACTCTTACTGTGGAGGGGAGGAGAGGAAGAGGCAGACCCAAACTGACATGGGATGAGCAGATTAGGCATGATTTACTAGAGTTGCATCTTTCTGAGGACATGGTCCAAGATAGGACTGCGTGGAGACGTAGGATTAGGGTTAAGGACTTTTAGGGGATATTGCAGAAAGGTCTTAGGTGTATTTTAGGGACGTAGGTTTTCTTATTCTTTAAGTGACCTTACCGGTGATTGCATTCCTGTGTTCATGCCCAAATGTTGTATGATATTATGCATGATTTACATTATATTGTGTCACTCTGATAACTTTCTTGGTATTGCTGACTTCTTATTTCTATGTTCTTTGACTTGGTGTGTTGGTATGATGTTCGTTTTGGAGCCGAGTGTCTATCTGGAAGCAGCCTCTCTATCCCTAGGGATAGAGGCAAGGTCTGTCTACATCCCACCCTCCCCAGACCCTATAAGTAGCTTTGTTATTTGTGGGATTTACTGGGTATGGTTGTTGTTGTTGTAGTTAAAAGTAAAAAAAATAAATAAATCAAATGGGTTAAATGCAAAAAGCTAAAGTGAAAAAGTGATTTTTTTTAGAAAATTCCCCATGCTTGGAGTACAACTCCATAAAACATGGAGATGTTGCTAATTTATAGTATGGAAATGTTGAGCTAAATTGCGAAAGATAAAAAGGCAAAAAGCTTTGAGTTAAAAGTAAAAAAAAAAAATCAAATGGGTTAAATGCAAAAAAAAAAAAAAAAATCAAATCTTTGGGTTAGAAGTGAAAAGTGAATTTTTTTTTTTTGGAAAACTTCTCATGCTTGAAGTACAACTCCACAAAGCATGGAGATGTTGCTAATTTATAGCATGGATGCAAAAAGTTAAAATCTTTAAGTTAGAAGTGAAAAGTGATTTTTTTTTAGAAAACTCCTCATGCTTGGAGTACAATTCCATAACATGGAGAAGTTGCTAATTTATAGTATGGAAATGTTAAGTTAAATTGCGAAAGATGAAAAACTTTGAGTTAAAAATAAAAAAATAAATAAAATGGGTTAAATACAAAAAATTAAAATCTTTGAGTTAACTTAAAGTGAAAAGTGATTTTTTTTTTTTTGGAAACTTCTAGTACAACTCCATAAAGCATGAAGATGTTGCTAATTTATAGTATGGAAATATCATGAGAATGCACTTAACATTACAAACATTACAAGATCATGATCTATATATGTTACACCTCCAAAATCCACCATGCGGGGTGTCACCGCTTGGGGGCGTGGCATGACCAGGATCGAGCCACCAATCATATTGAACAACGTAATTAAGTAAATAAAACCAACCACGATACAATTGGTGACCAAAAGCTAGTTAACCAAGTTCAAATTAAACAGCGGAAGCATTAAAGATAAAACCCAAAACATAAGTTCAATAAGTTCATAAAGTTCGAATATTAAGCACGTGACATAACAGTCCTTATCCCACAACGACCTCCTCCTCGTGCAAGCTTCATAAGCATCTAACGACCTGTAAGGCATGTAACAACGAGTCAACAACAAAGTTGAGTGAGTTCACGGTTGGTTGTTTAGTTTTAAGTTGTTTCCGAAAACATGGTTTGTCTTTCGCTGGCTTATTTGCCGTGGGGGTTACCCCATAGTTGTAAGTATGATTAACCAGTTCCTTCTTTATTACCCAAACCATATCCCTAATCGGTGGGGGCTTCCCCATGTGAACCACTAGACCGTTACCATATCGACTACTAACGAAATTAAGTTGTGTCCTACGTCAATGTCTATCATCAATGACAGTTTGCCATAGTCCATTAGTACACGCTCGTCCGACCCAGTTCCTTCTTTATTACCCAAACCATATCCCTAATCGGTGGGGGCTTCCCCATGTGAACCACTAGACCGTTACCATATCGACTACTAACGAAATTAAGTTGTGCCCTACGTCAATGTCTATCATCAATGACAGTTTGCCATAGTCCATTAGTACACGCTCGTCCGACTGGCACGGTGTGAGGTTTGTTAAACCTAATAGCGCTATTAACTAATGACCCGCTCGCCATTGGCCTCGGCGATTAAGTCGATATAAAATGAGGGACTTAATGATAGAGTTTTGTCTAGTAAGTTTTATGGTTGTTGTCCTACCCAAGGAGGACGAAAGTAAGTATTCTACCCAAGGAGAATACGCAGGATTAATATTGGCATCCTACCTATGGAGGATGGCAGTACATATCCTACCCAAGGAGGATATGTAGGTTCCGTTTTAATTCTTTAACCCATTCCCAAACCACCGGGAATCCCATGCCTTAGAAAGTGTGTGAACTCACCTTGGTTTGCTCGGTTAGATTAATTACTCTAATAATCAGGAAATCAAGCACGTCCTAATAAGGTACAGATAACAATCAGTTTCTCATGCACGACACGTATCCTACGTACGGTTTATTTACTCATTACTTCTATCACATACCACACAATTCAAATGTCAAGTTATATTGTTAAGTTACATTATTTTACCGTAAAATAATATAACTATCTCACAAAATAAACAAGTATCCACACAAGTGTTCTAGTATAAGATATATATTCTAAATATATATTTACCCATTTTTATTTACAAAAATCAACCTCTGACACTTTGTATTTTGTTACAAAAATTATGACGAAGTTTGTTAGTGCATATGACTGTTGACTTCGTCTTGTATCGAGTCGCGTAATAGAATAGATGAAACAAGTCACACAGTTCGAGTTTAACAGGATACAGAGGTGAACAAGCCAGTTCAAACGAAGTGGATGTTCAAACGAAGTGGAAGTTCAAACGAAGTGGATGTTCAAACGAACTGGACCAGTTCGTATGAACTGGAGATGCTTGTTCAAACGAACTGGATTTAGTATAAATAGTGGACTTGTTGTTTTCATTTGTAACTTTGGGAAATCTAGAGCCAAGGTGCTGCCAAAGTGTTTCTTGTCTTCTAAACGTTCTAAAATCAATACAAGAGACTTGTAAAGTGTATAATAAGCTGAACGAAGATCAAATCTTTGTATTCCGCCTCTGATTTGATCCGAGAATTCTTCTGAACGACTCGTTTGGTCGTGTAAACGATCCTACAAGTGGTATCAGAGCTCAGGAGGAAGAGTTCTTACCTTTCAGCTCGTTTTCACGGAGAAATTCTGATATCTACTCCATTCTTTCACATTCTTTTGAAATTAACCGAGATTCGTCGGTTAATATGATCTGAATTTGTCACAAAACCTGTAAAACTGTGTTTTAATCAATTGATTAACAAAATACACGGTAAAATCGAACTAAAATTGATCAACTTTATCAAAAATAAACCTGTTCGTTTGAATTCAGATCCAGTTCGCATGAACAGAAGTTTTAATCTCAGATCTATGACGATTTAGTGGACGAAATTGAACGTTTTATATATCATTAAAATCGGAATTTGTTGTAGAACAAGCCTTGGATATCATTTTGGACAAAAACTTATCAGATTGGTCAAAAATGCTACACTTCGTTTGAAATTTGAATTCAGTTCGTATGAGATCTGTCCAGGTCGTGTGAGTTTGTCATCCAGCTCGTACGAAGTGACCTTAGTTCGTTTGAATTCATCAGATCGTTTGAGGAGTTCAGCTTCGTGTGAAGGACAGTCCGTTTGAAAGATCATACGAAGTACCTAGTTCGTTTGAAGAGTTAAATTGAAACGAAGTGACCTAGTTCGTCTGAAAGGACATAAGAAGTGACCAGTTTCATAGTTTGTTTAAGGTTGACAGTCCGTTTGAAAATAATCAGTCCACGTGAAACAACAGATTCTGAATAAGTCATCTGATTCATTAATTGAAATTGAATACATGTGATTAGCGGTGCAATCAGAAAGGTTTTGATGATCAATTGTGTCAGATATTAATTCAAAAGGTTGCATGCGTTGAAAATTGATAGTATGTCGGCCATGTTCTATTTGAGTTAATCAAGATTGCATGTGAAACTTATCAGCTCATGTGTTTCAGATTGATGGAGTGGTCCAATTGAAATCAACTGATATATATTATGTTCGTGATTTGATTCATGGTTTGCATGTGAAGATTGATTTTGTCGGCCATTATAGAAATTGATTATCCAGTTTACATGTGATATATCGGTCCAATTAGCATTCAAAGTTCAATTAGTTGTCGGCTCATGACTGCAGTTTGCTATTGAATATCACCGACCCATGTGACTTTATAAGTAAGGTCTAATTAAATTGATTGATAATAAAGAGATTGTCGGCCATCTTTAAATTCAGTTGATTGCAGTTTGTCGGTTAAGTGTCCAATTTGAAGTTCCAATCAGCGAATATCATACCAGCTCACACGGTTTATGTTGATATAAACGACAGATGGACAGTTGTTGTTGAAAAATGTGTTAGAGTTTTGAAGAGGTTAAATCACAGCTGATGACTTTCGAGACTATTAAAAAAATTGGTTTTCTTATAATTTTGAACCAGACCGCACGAAGTTTGTCAAGTCGCTTGTGATTGTGAACTAGGTAGTACCAAAGCCAGATCGTACCAAATTCAGGTCGTACTGAATTCAGGTTGTGTGATAGTGATCCAGATCGTTTGAGATTGTCATCCAGGTCGCGTGAAATCATCAGATCGTTTGAAACAGAATTCAGGGTGTTTGATTAATAACCAGATTGTTTGAAAATCTATCTTTGTGAATCTTTCAATACTGAAACATGGGTTCTGAGTTTTATATTGCACATAATAAGTTTAATAGTTTTAATTGTATCAAGGGAGAGTCTACAAAAGTTTTAATTGTATCAAGGGAGAGTCTACAAAAGAATTGATCGAGAGGTATTGCAAGTTGTATGTAGAGATGAGAAATTTGAACATTAACAAAATGGATGAGACGTGGGTTGACAAGTTGGCAAATGCTTTACCAAATGATGTGTGGGGAACGTATTTGTTAGCTTGGAAGAAGAGCTTTGAATATTATGGCTTCAATTTGAGCACGTTTGTTGAGAAGATTCAAGCTCAAGAACTTGAACTCCAAAATATTAGAAAAATGAAGTCTGTTGATGAAAAATTCGAACCTGAGAAAAATGTTCAAGTGGTAGAGGAGCAGGTTAAAGAAATTTCAGCTATCGAGGTTGAGAAGAAAGCTGAAGCTGAAATGATGTCCGAGAAGTGCTTAAACTGTGATAAATCTGAAGCAGACAATGTCAAACTCTTGAAAGATGTAGAGAGTTTGACATTGGAAATCAAAATTTTGAAAGAAAAGGATAAAGATTTTGAAAATGAAAAATTAAAATTGGAAAAAGATTTTCAAAGTCAAATGAAGATTTTAGAAGATGAAAAATCTGTTATTTTTAAAAATGATCTTGAAAAACAAACTGAAATAAATTCTCATCTTCAGAAAATCATTCGGCTTGAAAATGAGGCTGAAATTGCTCGGAATAAAATTGATGAGCTTAAAAAGAAATTGAAAGGTTTTGAGACTTCGTCATCAACACCAGATTATTCTTGTCCAAAACCAATCAATTCTGTTCCAATAAGTGACAATGTCACAAATTTTGACAAAGTCAAAATTGAAGATTGTGATGATAAAACTGATGATGAAAAAGAAAAAAAGAAAATATTTTTGGAATTAGAAGAAAAATTTAAAGAAACTGTTTTACATTCGACTGAAATAGGTGAATGCTCAAAGCAAAAACCTGTTAAGAAGAATGTAGAACAAAAACAAAATGTTAAAAATTCGAAAAAGTTTCAAAACAACAATAATAAAAGGTCACCAGTTCAGTCATTCAATCATTATAAAAAATCAAAAAAATTTGAAAATCAAAACTCACAAAAAGTTGGTAATAAGTGGTGCAGGTTTGACCACAGTGCTCAAGCGTCAAATCAAGCTTATAGGAGAAGTCATGAGTACTCCAAATCAAATCAGTATTATGATTTGAGTGTTTGGTTTGAAAGTGGAGAATGGTACGATAACAGGGTGTGTTACAACTGTGGTTTTCAAGGACACATTGCTGTTAACTGCCAGAGACAGAGATTTGAGACAAGAAGATGTTATGAATGCCAAATCAAAGGTCACATTGCCAGAGATTGCCCAATAAGATCAAAGAGAAGATCCAGGGCTGAATCTCATGGAACGGTAAAGAAATCAGTCAAAAGTGATGAAAAGCCCAAAGAACCGAAAGTGAAAGAACAGAAAGTGAAACTTTCACAAGGGCAGAAAGACAGGCTGAGAAAGAAAAGAAAGAAAGCAAGAGAGTATCTTGAAAGGATTTTGTCCTCGGGTACAACAGTTAATTCAGATAAAAGTTCTGATGAATCACTTTGCTCAACAAAAAAATCAGTCAAGTAAAATGAATCCATCAGATACAAATCTGAGGACAAAAGGTAGGGTAAAGGTAAAATTTGTTGATCAAACAGTTCCAATAAAGGTCGGCGATGAATCTGTTGTGTTGAAAACAAAGGAGCCACCTTCTGGAAAAGAATTTGTTTCTTCAGACGCAAAGGGGTCACATTTTGGCGATGAATCTGACTTGTCAAAGTCAGATGAGCCACGTTCTGGCAATGAATCTGATTCGTCAAAATCATAGGAGCCATTTGTTGATCAAAAAGGAGAAAATTCAGTTCCATCAATGGATGATATCAACTTTCCACCATTGCGGACTGAAAATTTTAAACAAAATGTTGAGAAAGTCTTTAACCCCAAAGTAAAACATATTTTTGGAAAAATGGTTGACGGGAAAGTCAAAGGGGTTAAAGAGTTTTATGAAGCAAAAAGGTATGTTCAAAACACCCAAGGACCGTCAGGCTTGGGTGAATCTCTTTAACTGAAAAACCTGACTTGCCGGAGCTCCCAAGTTGGTAATCGTGGAGCAGGAATCGGCATATTTCTTGAGAAATTCACTCTGGTGATATTTCGACTTACAATTGGTTAATCAGGGACATTAAGTTGTACTTGATTTAACTATCTTACAAGTGGTATGATTGTTGGAATTTGTTTTTGTGATAAATCTACAAGTGGTTGAAAACAGTGTGATGAATTAAACCCCATGTTTGTGAAACGACAAACAAAACTAATTTTCCGGAAAAACCATTTTGATTAAAATAAACTTAAGTGTTTTGAAATCATAATGGGAAAATAGTTTGTTGTCAGGGGGAGTTCTGATTGTTTAAGCCAAGTGAATGGCGAATTGAAGCGATTCGATATCATGTTGTCATGTTTCTTATACAGTTTGTTTTCAAATTTTCTCAGAAAATCAAAATTGAAACATATTTTGATTTTAGGGGGAGAAAAATTTTAAAAAAATTAGAAAATTTGAAAAATGCCAAAAACATCGAAAAATCAAAAATGAGTTTTGTTTTGAAAAAGAGGAAATGATAGTAAATCAGTTGGACTATCACAGCATGCTAAAGAACTGAAATGTCAAATGTGATAAACGGTCTCACTAAAGATGTGACGATAGGCTCAGCTAGACTAGTAGATTTGTGATAACGATACAAACTTAAATGAAAAAGCCTAGTTCTAGTGGGAAACATGGTCGAAAGCATAGTACTTAGTTTTGTCCTTCTTGACTGTGTGCCTACTCAGTAATCGCTGATTGTCGAAAGACATAAAACTGGTTAAGTTTGTGAACTTTCACAACTTTGCTAAAAAGTCGCTGTGATTGTGCATTTCATTTTGCAAAGATTTAAACTTGTCTTATTTCGTTATTTTGTTTAAGCATTGGACATCCTCTGCGTATACGTGAGTATCGACCTGGATGTTATTGTCTAAACGTTCTGCTTTATTTTCTTGGTGTTTCGTTTAAGCTTTGGACCTCCTCTGCGTATACGGAAGTATCGACCTGGTGGTTAAAGCCTAAACAACTTCAACTTGTTTTATTTTTCTTATTTTGTTTAAACATTGGACTTTCTCTGCGTATACGGAAGTATCGACCTGATTGTTAATGTTTAAACATTCCGCTTTGTTTTCGCACAAATCACAGTTGATAAAAGTTTAAAGGCATTACTTGAGTTAGTGTATTGCATGATGAGGGGATATGATGAGATCGTGGGGTCCATAAGAACTTAGTGCAATATTAATATACCTTAACGTATCGGTAAGCATGTCGAAAGTTTTTAGATTGAGTTTAAGTGGACAACAATATCGTCAATCTATGTGAATCGTTTAAAACTGAAAATGTTTAAAGCTTAACGGTGCTAGTGATTGGTCACATAAACTGATATGATCCTCTTACGCAAACTCACAAAAATATGTCTGTATATAGTTTATTTCCTAAAATCCAAAAAGAATTTAGTGTGTTTTAGCATAAAATTTTGAAAAATCCAAAAAGATTTTCGACAAATGATGTTGGAGAGCTGATATTCAAAATTCTAAGTGCTAAACAGGAAGAACAGCAGTTTGGGAGAGTTTATTTGAGATGAGAAATGATTTTGAAATGTTTAAATGGTTCATTAATTTGAATCAAATTTTTTTGAGTGTTACGTATTCAAGAGGTTTAGTAGAGCTTATTCATGATAAAATTGTTTATCTTACAAAGTGGTAGAGAGTGTGCAGGTTAAAGCCAGGTTTTTGATCCTGTTGCTACGGAAAGCCAGGAGACGTTTCAGATCCTGTAAAAGTGCTATGACAGATTGCGATCCCGGAACAACTTAAGGGGGTGTCTGTTAGAAAATGGGAGTTTGAAGAGTGAAAGAACCAGACTCAGTTTCTGGAGAAAAGCTAATAATGATGTTTGAAGAGAAAGAGAGAGTTTGAAGGATGCTTCAGAGTCAAACATTTTGGAAAGCGTGAAGACTGTTTAAGACTGAAGTTTTGACGTACTAAAGTCTAGTACTGAAGACTCCGTCAACATCCAAGGGGGAGACTGTTAGTGCATATGTCTGTTGACTTCGTCTTGTATCGAGTCGTGTAATAGAATAGATGAAACAAGTCACACAGTTCGAGTTTAACAGGATACAGAGGTGAACAAGCCAGTTCAAACGAAGTGGATGTTCAAACGAACTGGACCAGTTCGTATGAACTGGAGATGCTTGTTCAAACGAACTGGATTTAGTATAAATAGTGGACTTGTTGTTTTCATTTGTAACTTTGGGAAATCTAGAGCCAAGGTGCAGCCAAAGTGTTTCTTGTCTTCTAAACGTTCTAAAATCAATACAAGAGACTTGTAAAGTGTATAACAAGCTGAACGAAGATCAAATCTTTGTATTCCGCCTCTGATTTGATCCGAGAATTCTTCTGAACGACTCGTTTGGTCGTGTAAACGATCCTACAAAGTTTATATTCGAAACACAAGTTATAAAATATACTTGTAACGCTTGTTTAGAAAAATATTTTCTAAGTGTTGGAATTTTTAGAAAATTTCGCCAGAGTTTCCTTTGTAAACGGAGGTGTCCATGCTAATAAGCATATCATTTTCTTTTCCAACCATCATTCAACAATCAACAACAAGTTACTAAACAACATTACTCTACTCAAGTGCAAAAGCAATGCACTTTACATAACAACATGAACTTGATGTTTCATAAAAACGCGTAGTAACTTGGTATGGCGTTAGTGGGTATAGTTACCCTCCAAAGTGTGTTTACTTTATTTAAAATCCTATTCTCGGGATTTTTGGATGTTCACAACTTGTGAACATATTTTACAAAAATATTTATTTACAACATTTCATGTGTCACTAGTGTTCTCATACTTATTTCTTTCCAAAAATAATGTAAGTGCTAGAAAAGTTATGATCCTTCAAAATCACCTTTTTAACTTGGTTTGTTTAGAAAAACCATTCTCCAGACTTGGATTTACAAGATTACTAGTTCACTTGGTTTATTATTTTTCAAGAAAATCATCCTACTTTCAAGTTCATGTCTTCACTAGTGGATGATTATTTCGTGTACACATAATCATCCCTAACTTGTTAAGTCATGTTTTTAATCATAACTTAACAAGCTTCATATGATGACTAACCATCATTTTACTAGTAATTACCAAGAAATCATCAACACATTCAAACAATATCATTCTACCATTATTTCATCTTGTTTCTTCATCTTTAAGTTTATGTTTCAAGACTTAAGATTCATGTCTTTTAGGGTTCATGAGATTTCACCATAAAACAATCTTTAACCACTACAAACATGATGAAATCAAGGATTAAAGAGGCTTACTACTAGCTTTTAAGCTAGGGAAGATCAAGAGTAGAAATGAGGTGGTTAATAGCAAACGAAGAAGGTCCTTGTTGATCCGAAAGCTCCTAGCTCTTTTGTATGGTCTTTATCACCCTTGTATGCTTGTGGAATGATTGATGATGATCGAATGATGATGATGGTGGTGGTTCTTGGGGTCGGCCAAAGCCAAGGGAGAGAAGAGAGGAAGAGTTTGTTGAAGTGATGAAGATGATTATGAGATTAATGGTCTAGTGGATATATAACAAGTCTTCCAACACTCCCTTATCCTCTAGTCCATATGTCCCCTTAAGTACTTGCAAATCCCTTAAACAAATCATGAAAATCAAAGGGGTGGGGGCCACTTCTAGAACCGGTTTGGGGGGGGGGGTGGTTTAGTTGGGTTGTGATGATAAGTTAAGTTAGTTAGTTGAAATCTAATGTTTAGTTAGTTCTTTGTGTGTGTTATGTATTATATAGGGTGTTAGGGCGTTCGGGGACCATAACTAGCTTAATAAAAGTGAAACAATGTATTTGACAATATTTTTATGTTCCGGGTAATGTCCGGTTGTTCGGTTAGATACCGTTTCGTTAAAGTGCTTAATTATTCCGTAAAGTGTCTTTTATATATCGTTTTGTGTCACAATTAATCTCCGAAACTTAGGAAAGCATACAGGACTATTTTGTCAAATTTTCTGTACAAGACTAGTGTGTTAAAAAGCACATGTAAGTATGAGACAGAAATCAGAAAGCAGTTAAGTAATTCAGCACAGTCATCAAGCACTTTAATTAACATTAATAAATCGTACGGATACATGTAATTTTTTAGGGTTGTCACATTCTCCCTCTGTTAAGAAAATTTCGTCCCTAAATTTAGCGCGTGGTTACTGAGGAAGCTAGTTAAGTTGCGTGGTTTCCTGGTTTTCCTGGGGTATCACATCATGCCCCCGTTGGTTTGGAATTTCGTCCCGAAATTCTGCAGTAGCTTCAGTCTCAGTAGTGGTTGCACTTTTCTTAAACAACTGGGGATACTTGAGTTTCATTTGGTCTTCTCGTTCCCAGGTATACTCTGGGCCATGACGGGAATTCCAACGAACTCGAACAAGAGGTATTCTGGTACGCTTGAGAATCTTAACATCTCGATCAGTAATCTCTCGGGTTCCTCGACGAATCGCAGCTGGTCGTCGATAGTGAGCTCCTTGAGAGGAACTATGAGGGTCTCATCTGACAGACACTTTTTCAGATTCGACACATGGAAAACATTGTGAACTCCGCTGAGTTCTGCCGGTAGACTCAGCTTGTAGGCGACTTTGCCATTTTTCTCAATAATTTCGAACGGCCCGACATAACGCGGATTGAGTTTGCCTCGTTTGCCAAAACGAACTACACCTTTCCAAGGTGTGACTTTGAGTAGCACCCGATCCCCAACCTGGAACTCGAGTGGTTTACTGCGCTTATCAGCATAGCTTTTCTGACGGTCACGAGTTGCCGCCATTCGTTGTCGTATCTGAGCAATCCTCTCGGTTGTATCTACTACAAGTTCTGGGCCTGTGATTTGACTGTCGCCAACCTCTGCCCAACAAAGAGGTGATCGGCACTTCCGTCCGTATAATGCCTCAAACGGAGCGGCCTGGATACTGGTGTGGTAACTGTTGTTATACGAAAACTTCACTAACGGGAGGTGTTTTTCCCAGCCATTACCAAAATCGATCACACATGCCCTAAGCATGTCTTCAAGGGTTTGGATGGTGCGTTCAGATTGCCCATCCGTCTGTGGATAATATGCCGCACTCATGTCTAATCGAGAGCCAAAGGACTTGTGCATAGCTTGCCACAATGCAGATGTAAAACGTGAGTCACGATCAGAAATGATGGAGGTTGGCACTCCGTGCCTTGATACTACTTCCTTTAGGTAGATGTCTGCTAGGGTAGAAAACTTATCCGTTTCCTTGATAGCCAGGAAATGTACAGACTTAGTCAGTCGATCCACGATCACCCAAATGGTATTATTTCCGCGTTGAGATCTAGGCAGGCCAGTAACGAAATCCATGGAAATTTGCTCCCATTTCCATTTCGGGGTCTCTGGTTGTTGAAGTAGGCCTGATGGTTTCTGGTCCATAAGTTCCCGTAAAGTGGAACCCAGATGCGCCCTGTTACATAGTAGGCGCCGTCTTCCTTTTGTTCCAACCGCTTCCTCGATCCTCGTAAAGTCTCAGCCCTGATGTTCTCTACTTTCAACGCTTCGACCTGAGCTTCTAGTATCTGAGCGGGAAGACTAGATTGGATGGTAAGTTGTAACGCACGTACACGCTTAGGTATAGTATCCTTTCGACTGAGGGCGTCAGCCACAACATTGGCTTTCCCCGGATGATACTTGATCGCACATTCGTAATCATTCAAGAGCTCGACCCATCGACGTTGTCGGATGTTCAACTCCTTTTGCTTGAAGATATGCTCGAGACTCCTGTGATCAGTGTAAATGGTGCACTTGGTACCGTACAGGTAATGTCTCCATATCTTAAGTGCGAAAACAACTGCTCCCAACTCCAGATCGTGAGTAGTGTAGTTCCTTTCGTGAACTTTAAGTTGGCGCGATGCGTAGGCAATGACCTTGTCACGTTGCATCAACACGCAACCAAGTCCTTGGATGGAAGCGTCGCAATAAACCACAAAATCATCTGTGCCTTCAGGCAAGGAGAGGATAGGCGCGCTACAAAGTCTATCTTTTAAGTGCTGAAATGCGGACTCCTGTGCATCACCCCAACGATAGGTGACACCTTTTTGAGTCAGTGAGGTGAGAGGTTGCACAATCTTAGAGAAATCCTTAATGAATCTTCTGTAGTAGCCCGCCAAACCCAAGAATTTGCGGATTTCTGTTGGTGTACGGGGTGCAGGCCAGTTCTTGATCGAGTCAACCTTGGATGGATCCACATAAATCCCATCCTTGTTTACCTCATGGCCTAGAAAATGTACTTCACGAAGCCAAAAGTCGCATTTCGAAAACTTGGCATACAGTTGCTCTACTCGAAGAAGTTCAAGAATAAGTCTCAGGTGTCGTTCGTGTTCTTCCTAACTCCATCAATAGATCAGGATATCGTCGATGAAGACTATGACAAATTTATCTAGGTAAGGTTTGCACACTCGGTTCATTAGATCCATGAAGACCGCACGTGCATTCGTCAATCCGAAAGGCATAACTCGAAACTCGTAATGGCCGTAACGAGTTCTGAATGCTGTTTTGGAGACGTCCTCATCTCGGACTCTCAGCTGATGGTATCCCGATCTCAAATCAATCTTAGAGTAATAGCTCGACCCTTGCAGCTGGTCGAACAAGTCATCAATGCATGGAAGAGGATAACGATTCTTCACGGTCACCTTGTTGAGTTCGCGGTAGTCAATACACATTCTGAAGGTACCGTCTTTCTTTTTAACGAGTAACACTGGAGCTCCCCAGGGCGAAGATCTAGGACGTATGAAACCCTTTTCCAAGAGTTCTTGTAATTGCGTGGACAGTTCTTCAAGTTCCGACGGAGCTAGTCGATAAGGTACACGAGCTATTGGTGCTGCTCCAGGGGCTAGCTCGATTTGAAACTCGACTTGTCGATGAGGCGGAAGACCAGTAAATACCTCAGGAAAATCGCGCACAATAGGAATGTCTTCAATTCTCTTCTCTTCCATTGATGTGTCAGTAACGAGTGCTAGAATGGCCGTGTGGCCCTTTCGCAAACACTTCTGGGCCTTAAGGAAAGAGATAATGCCTACGACAGCACCACTCTTGTCGCCATGAATCATGAGAGGTTCTTCACCAGAACGAGGGATGTGGACAATCTTCTCGTTGCAAAGAATTTCTTCTTGCTGATGAGATAACCAATACATCCCAATAACAACGTCGAAACTACCCAGAACGATAGGAATGAGATCGATAGAGAAGGTCTGACCAGCTAAGACGAGGTTACAACCCTTAAATATGTGTGTGGCCTCGAGACTTTTACCGTTTGCTAGCTCTACCGTGTGTTTGGTGGTCAAGAGTGTTGGGGTGCGCTTGAGCATTTGACTAACTTTTAAGGACACATAACGAGTATCGGCACCCAAATCAAATAAAACAGTAACAAAGAAATCATCCAGAAGAAACTTACCCATCACAACGTTGGGATCGTTCCTCGCGTCGCCCTGACCCAGCACGAAAACACGTCCCCTGGAACCATTGCCATTATTGTTATCCCCGTTGTTGCCTCCATTGTTGCCTCCGTTGTCGTTCCCGTTTCCTTGGTTGTTGTTGTTCTGATTCTGGTTCAGCTGAGGACAGTTCCTCTTAAAATGGCCTTCAGCGCCACAGTGGAAGCATCCTTTATTGCCCTGCTGTTGCTGCTGCTAGTGGTTCTGTGGAGCTTGTTGTTATTGTTAGCGATTCTGATTTGTTGGTCGTGCGCCCCTTCAATCCTTTGCTTCATGACCAAACTTGTTGCACCTCAGACAACGACCCTTGTGGCACTGCCCGCTATGATGCTTGTTGCACCGGTTGCACTTGGGGTGGTTCCCTCGGTATCCACCCTGTCCTTGACTACCAGAAGATTGCTGACCAGGACTCTGGTAGTCATCAGTATTTCGCTGCTGAGACTGAACTGAAGTAGAACCCTTGCCCGAATTTCCATCCCACTTACGCTTGTAATCACTAGGAGCATCAGTAGTAGTAGTAGCCCTAATACGCTTGGGCAGCTTGTTCTGCTCAACTCCCTGATCAGTGAGACGATGAGCCAACTTGATGATTCGCTGAATGGTGCCAAGATTAGCTGAGGTCACGTGGCTTTGAATTTCTGGCACCAAACCCTTAAGGTACAGCTCGATACGCTTGATAGGAGGATCCACCATAGTGGGACACAGGATAGCTAATTCGTTCGACCTCTTTGTGTATGCCTCGATTTCAGACCCCGTCATCTTCAAATTGAAAAATTCTACTTCTAGCTTGTGGATGTCGTCACGACTGCAGTACTCTTCTTTGATCAGTTTTTTGAAACCATTCCATGGGTTGGCATTAGCAACCGCCAGCCCTAGCAGTTGAACCTGTGCTTTCCACCAGGTTAACGCAACACCTTCTAGTGTTCCAGTAGCATATTTCACCCTACGATCTTCAGGGCATTCACACATCTCGAAAACAGACTCAAGCTTCTCGAACCAGTGAAGAAGACCTACAGCTCCTTCTGTGCCGCTGAAACTACTAGGTCGGCAATCCATGAATGTTTTGAACATGTACACAGGAGGCTGAGCATGTTGACCTGTTGCGCGAGAATAAAAGACAAGGTTAAGCATGAGGGTTGGTTTGCGAAGGTAGGATCTAAACGTCCTAAGATGGGTTGTGAAGGGGTATGGTCCCAAATATCGCGTCAGCACGACCGCGAATGACCATTACCCTCATCAAAAAACCTCCAACAGCAATAAACTCTCCAGTGTCCGCGTGGGCACACGCGAACACTGCGGTCCAATCTATCCATTGATGAGAAGACTCACCTTAAGGACGGAAACTAATGTTACGCATAGCGATGCGGCCTCGCACCGCATCCTATGAACATTTTCGTCACGACAAGGGATCTGGACAACAATAACAGTCACTAAGCAGCGATGCGGCCTGGCACCGCATCCCGCGTAAATCATGGATGGAACAACCAATGCGGGAACATCATCCAATGACCGCAAGCAGCGATGCGGCCTGGCACCGCATCCTGCCTTCAAAGCAAGTAGGCCTGACACCACAGTGCAAGTGGCACTGGGAACAGTTGCCTACTGGCCCACGTATGTACAACAGTCTGACACCACCGCAGGACGTGGCATCACCACAGTGTCCGACAGGTCTGACACACCTGCAAATAGCTGTGCGATGTCAGGCTAGCTACTCAACTACCCTCCTTCACTCCTCGGCTATAAATACTCACCCCAAACAAGGTTTGAGGTATCACTTCTCAACTCTCTCAATACTACTACTATCATACTTTGCTTCCCAAGCAAATTACTGATTCTCACGCCGGAGAGTGGTAACAAGGAGCACCCCCCACCCCATCCTCCTTGTTACGAGTCACGGTTTGTTTCCTTGTGCAGGAAACCCACCACCAGACGATCCAGCCAGCGATCCTCGGAAAGAAGGGATTAAACCTCTTGACGAGACCAGTGAGTTAACCCTACCCGGTTAACCATTGTTTCATCATTGGCGCCCACCGCTACTCTTAGCACTTTTTTCCAATCATCCTTTTCTTTCCAAAGATGTCTGATCGTCAAAACAACAATACCGGGGATAACCTAAACCCCGCAAACCAAGGGCCTGCGGGAACCATTCCCCTAGGCCCAAATGCCCAACACATTGGCACATCAACGCAAGGGGGCGCATCCCTTACGTTTGGACACGATCTGTCACAATACGCTGTCCAGGCATGAACCCTCATACCTGGTATGACCAACAAGCGGCCCTTCTGGCCGCAACGTACAACAGAGCTTGTGCAGACGAACAAGGAGGTATCGAACCTACCCCGATACCGCGTACACCTGCCGGTCGTGTTTTACGATACGACGACAGGGCCCCCACACATCCAGCCTCCAGAAGCAGACAGGAGGACCGCGGCTCCTCTTATTGTGATGTCCGCACACTCAATGAGGACGATTCCTCATACGGGTCCCGCCGCAGGGACTCCGTACATAGCCGTTTAGGCCCCCACGAAGAAAGAAGGCGACAATCTACAACTCGCCGTGACACAAACATTCATAGTCGTCTAGGACCACAGTCCCACCGTGAAGGGTATGGTCATACCGATCCAGATGACAGTACATACCGCGGGGAGTCCCATTCCACCAACAGTAGACCGGGCGGACGCAACTATGTTCCTCCCAATCAACCCCGCAACACATACCTCCGCGCTGCAAAGCGCAACCAGGGCAAACCTTATAGGCCGAAATCTGCGGCCGAAAACTCTAAGTTTGTCCCGGAGATCGCCAACGCCGATGTCACCACCACAAAATTCCCATTAAAGATTGGGAAATACAACGGCTCGACCGACCCAGATGATCACAACAACATCTTCGTCGGTGCTGGGTGCAACGGTAAGTGGGACGAACCTACCTGGTGCCATTTTTTCCCACAGACCCTAACAGGTCTGGCCATGGCATGGTTCGATTCTCTGCCACCAGGGACACTGACCTCATTCGAGGACTTACAACAAAAGTTCCTCGCGCACTTTAGCCAGCAATGACGCCATGAACGTGATTCAATGGACGTCATGAACATCTGGCGCAGAGACAACGAATCGCTTGACGCATTCGTTGTCCGTTACAATAAAGAGATCCTAGAGATAGGCGACGTTGACAACCAGATGGCACGTAACCATTTCATTGTTGCAGTCAAAGACGAACAAATGGTTATGAATATTTCTGTCGGTAACGGCTTGCCTAAGAAGTGGGAAGATGTCATGGCTAAGGTCAAAACATATGCCCAAACGCAGCGGTCTCTCAGACCGCACATGTCAAAGGCACAACCCCTAGCGGAAGGCCAGTCTTCCCGACAAGAATCCAAGCGCAGCAATAAGCGCAACAGGGACACATGGAATCGCGGCAGCGATCCCAAGCCATATGTCCCCCGGAACAACCAGCCTGACGCAAGGGCTACAATCAACGCCCAACGAGAAAACCGGGCGTCAAAGAAAGAGTCTCGGGACCGCAGCTGGACTGAGATCAACCAGTCGCCAAGCGACGTTCTCCTCACGGATGCGCAATTCCTGAGACCGGCCCAACCAATGAAGTCCAAAAAGAATCAAGATCTCGCACTCTACTGCGAGTATCACAAGGACTCGGGCCACACCACGAACAACTGCATCAGTCTCCGACTGGAGATTGAGCGAGCCCTAAAAGAGGGGAAACTGCAACACCTGTTGACAGGCGCACAAAAAGCAACCAAGCGCATCACTCCCCACAACGAGGGCACCTCCACGGGTAAGAGGGCCATGTACGTGGCCTCTACCCACATGATCAATGGAGGAAAAGGAAGACCGCGTAAGGCGGCGAGAAGACCGGACAATGACTGGAAGGACGAGCAAGTCGTCTTTCCAAAAGTCCGAGGCGGACCGCGCGATAGGCGCGCCGTGGTCATCACTGGGCACCTAGCTCACTACTGCACCGAGCGATTGTTCATCGACCCGGGCAGTACGTCCGATATTATATACGAGCAATGCTTCAACCAGTTCGATCAAGAAGACAAAGATCGACTGCAGCCAGCGGACTACCCGTTGGCCGGATTTTCAGGGGAAACCGTATTCCCCCTGGGACAAATTACCTTCCCTGTGCGCATCACCAACGGAAGGCACACAAGCACGGAGGAGGTGAACTTCATGGTTTTACCTCACACCTCAAAGTATGACGTAATTCTCGGGAGGGAGTCCCAAGGCGACTTCAACATGATAACATCCGTCCCCCACTCTGCCATCGGTTTTCCAACCGAAACGGGGATCGCGATAATATACGCCCAAAGAGAAGTCATGTCTACGGACGAACTGCGTCCGACAAAGGTAGCAAGGCCTACCCCCAACACTCAACCAGAAAAATGGGTTCTTAACGCAAGACACCCAGAGCAAACAGTCACGTTGGGCCATGCCTTGACACCTACCATCAGAGCGCGCCTGAAGAAACTCCTCTTCAGAAACCAAGATATTTTCGCGTGGACACCCGCAGATATGACAGGGGTACCACGCGAAATTGCGCAACACTTCTTGAATACCATGCCAGGTATCAAGCCCGTGATCCAAGGCCAACGCCACCTCGGATCAGCAAAGAACGCAGCGATGGAAAAGCAGGTACAAGAGCTGCTCTCCGCACGCATCCTGCGGGAAGTAAAATACCAGACTTGGCTGCCCAACCCAGTCATGGTAGAAAAACCAAGCGGGGGCTGGCGCATGTGTGTCGATTACAAAGACCTTAATAAGGCCTGCCCCAAGGATTGTTACGCACTCCCAGAGATCGAAGAGAAGGTCGACAACCTCGCACCATTTCGATGGAAGTGCTTCCTCGATTGTTACAAAGGCTATCACCAAGTACAAATGGCAATCGACGATGAAGATAAAACGGCATTCCGCACTCCTACCGGGAATTACTGCTACACCAAAATGCCGTTCGGGCTGCGCAACGCGGGCGCAACCTATCAAAAGTTGATGAACGACACCTTTCGCGGTCAAATCAGCAAAAGTGTCGAAATCTATATGGACGACCTGGTCGTCATGAGCATGGAGGAAAACACCATGCTCGACGACATCGAAAGAACATTCCAAACTCTGCGAAGCGTTAACATGAAGCTCAACCCAGGGAAATGCTCGTTTGGAATGGAAGAAGGCAAATTCCTTGGATTCATCATAACCAAAGATGGATTCAAGGTGAACCCGGAAAAAGTTCAGGCGATCGAGCGCATGCCATCGCCTTCTACGATGAAGGAAATGCAACGACTAGCCGGTAGGCTAGCCGCACTCAATAGATTCTTAGCCAACCATGCAGCTAAGTCTTACCCTTTCATCAAGACCCTGCGGAGCTGTCTAAAAAAGGAACAATTCCAATGGACCGCAGAGGCCGAAAAAGCTTTCTGGGAAATGAAAGAGTGTTTGATCCAACTCCCAACTTTAACCGCACCACGAAAAGATGAGCCACTTATCTTATACTTGTCTGCCGCGGACAACGCGGTAGGCGCGGTACTTATAGTGGAGCGGGAAGGAGTCCAAACACCCATCTACTACATCAGCAAAATGCTCAACGACCCAGAGACAAGGTACTCCATCATGGAAAAATTGGTACTGGCACTAGTGCACGCATTGAGACGTTTACGACGTTACTTTGCAAACCACGTCATCACAGTGTTAACCAACTATAGGATCGGCCCGATCCTATCAAAACCCGACATCTCTGGGAGGTTAGCAAAATGGGCAATCGAGCTAGGCGCGCTTTCACTGAACTATAAGCCGCGCCCCGCAATCAAAGGCCAGGTCTTGGCTGACTTCGTCGCTGAAATACCAGCAAACCGCATCCAAGAATGCGAAGAAGAACAAAACCCTGTATCACAACCATCCTCCACAGAAACCTGGGCATTATTTACAGATGGTGCATCCAACGAAGATGGTTCTGGCGCAGGTTTGCGAGTTGTCAGCCCCGATGGCCAAGAGCTAACCTACGCAATACGCCTCGATTTCGAAAGTACGAATAACGAAGCGGAGTATGAGGCTCTACTGGCAGGGTTGCGTTTAGCAATTAAACTCGACGTCAAACATTTGGAAGCACACGTCGATTCACTACTAGTTGCAGGGCAGATACGCGGTGACTATGCCGCAAAGGGGGATACCATGATCCTCTATCTCGAACAAGCCCTGCAACTGAAGTCAAAGTTTACCTCCTTCAATATTCGCCACATCAACAGGAGTGAAAATAAACCCGCGGACGCACTATCAAAACTTGCGTCCACCAGCTTCCAACACCTGGCAAAAGAGGTACGCATCGAAATTCTGCAAAATCCCTCGGTACCCCTGCGCCAAGTCAATGTCATCCAGTACGGTACAACTTCCTGGATGACACCGCTCATTGCATACTTACAATCAGGTGTTACCCCCGAAAACAAAGCAGAGGCACGCAAATTGCAACACAAAGCGTGTCATTACCAAATGGGAGACGGTATCTTATACCGTAAATCATACCTGGGGCCATTCCTACGATGCGTCAACCCCCAAGATGCCACATACCTTATCAACGAAATTCACGAAGGGATATGTGGCATACACGCAGGACCACGTATGGTGGTGGCCAAAATCATGAACGCCGGATATTATTGGCCGGGCATGCACCTGGACGCAGTCAAAGTCTTACGCAAGTGTTTCAATTGTCAGCGACATGCTCCCAAGACCTTGCGTCCCAAGAACAACCTGATCCCCGTCACCACCGCATGGCCATTCCAGAAATGGGCAATTGATGTGGTGGGACCATTTCCAGACGCACCAGGAGCAGTGAAATTTATCATAGTAGCTGTTGATTACTTTACAAAATGGGTAGAAGCAAAGCCACTTGCATCAACCACCGCTATGATAGCAAGGAAATTCGTGTGGGAACATATCATCTGCCGTTTCGGTCTACCAATGTGCATCGTCACCGACAACGGTACCAACTTCGCTGCCGACGACTTTCAAAAATGGCTAAAAGAGCTAAACATTGAACGCATATTCTCCTCAGTGGCGCATCCGCAAGGGAACGGCCAAGTCGAGAGTATCAATAAAAGCTTAGTCGAAGGCATCAAAGCACGGTTGGGAACAGCCAGACGCGGCTGGGTTGATGAACTCCCAAGTATTTTATGGGCTCCCAGGACAAGCCCAAAAACAAGCAACGGCGAGACCCCCTTCAGCCTGGTCTACGGTACTGAAGCGGTGATCCCCGCGGAAGTAGGCCTCCCCTCACCTAGAATGTTGGCCATCAACAAGATGGACAACAATGAGGAACGCAGGGTTGACTTAGACCTCTTGGAAGAAAGGCGCGAAAACGCTGCCATCAACGAGGCCATGTACAAAACCAAGTTGGAAAAGTACTACAATGCACGCGTTCGCATTTGTACCTTCAACCCTGGAGACTACGTCCTTCGTGACAACGAAGCATCTAACGCAGAACGCCCAGGGAAACTTGCCCCCAAGTGGGAAGGACCGTACCTCATCCAAGAGGTCCTGGGCAAAGGCGCGTATAAACTACAAACATTAGAAGGCGAAACTATCGCACGCACATGGAACGCACAGCAACTTCGACGCTGTTATATGTAAGCCATGTTTTCTGCATGTAATCTATTGGGCCGCAGGCCATTTGCAAATAAATAAATAGACGATTCAATGCAATATTGTTTATTTATTTCTATTACAAATGCGTGTTCCACTCTGAGGTATACACAAAAACAGATTAGCAAAATCTTCATTCGTGATACCCACACAGAATGGTAACCACACGCAACTATTGTAATAGGCCAACAATGGCAATACTGTTTGTCTAACCAGATACAAATCTTCATACTTGCATATCACCTAGATATGCCAAAGGCAATTACAGATTTAGTATTACTCACAGTAACACTAAACGCGTACAAATTCAAACATGCAAGTACTAAAAACACTTGTAAAAATTGAAACAACAATTCTTTATATTCAAAAAATTCCTGCACCTACGCGGTGCACAAGGAATTTACATAAAGTTTTGTAACGGTTACATAAGGAAACAAAAAAGGCACGCAGACCAATCTAATCTTCCTTTGTGCCACTGGGGCCCGCACCATCCGTGCCCTCAACATCTGGTTTTTCCTCATCTTCATCTTCATCAGCGTATAAGACTCGCAAGCGGTCCACATAATCCTCCGCTTCTAGACACTTTTCAAGTTCTTCAAGATCTGTGAGGGTTGTTTCATTAAACTCCTTAACCGCAGCAGCAAGAAGCGCTTCAGTGTCCACGCCATGAAACCCAGACCGCTCATCAGTAAGCCCGCCACGCGCTGCAACGTTCAAATGACTAATACAGCGGTTGTAGCCAGCTTTGAAACCAGCATCCCGGGCACGCTCCCTGATCTCGTTAACACCTGCTACGGTCTCGGGTGCGTCAAGAATGGCAGTAACAATCTGCGAAACACGAATACAATGGTTATCAAAGGCAAACCTACAACAAAAATAACAAGGCAACGGATACTTACATGCCCGATCCCGCGCATACGCATCCATTCATGATCAGCCTTGAGCAACTCAAGTGAAGAAGCGTGGCTATCCCTAGCCTCTTCAGCCTCTCTTGCCCGCACTTCAGCTTCAGCAGCACGGGCAGAGATTTCCTCAATAGCGACCCCCCGGGTCCGCACTTCAGCCTTTTAAACAAGGAATCAGAAGTATACAAAAAGAATCAACAAACTTGTGAGACACAATTTCAAAGTTAGGAAAAACTTATGCCTGAAGGTCCAAGATAGTTTTGCTTAACTTGGTACGATCAACATTTGCCCCTTCAAGAGCTTTTGCAGCACGAGCCTCCGCCTCCTTGGCCTCTTCCAGGGCCTTGGCAAGACGAACCTCTGCTTCCTTGGCCCCTTGGGCAGCCGCAACGGCCTCAGCTTTCTCTTTAGCCAACGCAGAAATTGCTGCCTTGGCATTTATAAGCTCCTGACGAACATGAAAGAGAGTTTCATTCTGTTTACCCCAAGATTCTTTCCAAGTCTTGCGCTCATCAGATAGCGTCTTGCGCTCATTAGAAAGGGTTTCTTTCCAACGTTTACGCTCATCAGACAGCAGTTTTGCAAGGGAACGAACCTGTTTAAGCTCAGCAGTTGCAGCCCACTCTTCAGTCTGCTTATGCTTCTCAAACGCAGCTTTATCCCTCTCAAGCTGCTCTGCACCCTCACGTGCAGCCTTCACCAACTCCTCAGTCTCTGCACGCAACCGCACATTCTCTTCCTCCCTGCGCGTCAACACCTTATAGTTTTCCATAATGGTGTTGGCCATTACAGAACTCCCAACAAGCAGGGAGGAGAGTTGGTTAATCTGGGCTTCATTTGGTAAGGCACGGGCCCGGTTGACTTCAAAGGGGGTGCCCAGACCACCCAAAATCTCCCTACACGCAGAGGGATCAGCGGAAACGTCATCCCCTTGCATCACAGACCACGGAGGGCGGTGGTAAGACATGGCCCGATCTTCTGTGTAGGAGCGATAATAGTACTCCAATTCAGACTCTTCAGGCTGAATAGGAGTCTCTACAAAACCCGCACCACCAGAAACGGAACCGGAAGCCTTCTCGGCAGCAGGAGACTTTGGCTTTCCAGTGTAGCCAAACTTCAAGTCAACCTCATCAGTATCCTCTGGGGTGATAACATTATCACCCGAATCAACAGTGTCATAGATTTGAGCCACGGGACGCTTCCCAGAGTCCACCTCCCGCACAGAGGCTTCAGGAGTAACAACCTTATGAACCCCCACACCCGCAGCAGTGTCATGCGGAGGGGGGGAGGAGGAGCATCAAAGATGAAACCTTCATCTTGCAGTTCTGAAATCAAAACAAAATACTTTAAAGTACAAGTATAAACACAAAATACTTGTTAAAGACATGCATCACATACCAGATACAACCGCAGGCTTCCTTGGTCCAACAAAAGCCTTGCGCCTGGTCTGAATTTTCGGCTTCTTTCTCCCACCAGCATCACCAGCTTCCTCCGTTTTCCTCTTCTTCTCGTCACCTGGTTTGGAACCCGCAGTAGTTCCACCTGTGGCCGCACCAGCACCTGGAACACCCAAGCCCTCAAGGGTGTCAGATACTACCACGTAATCGGTATATCTGCGGAAATGAGAACGAGAGATACCTGCTGCATGCGGCACCAAAGGCGGAACAACATGCGCCTCAGGGTTTTTCTTACCGCGACCCCGCACGGCTTTATCTGCGTGCTTCTTCTCAGCATGTTTTTTGGGGGCACCCTTTGACTCAAATTTACCAAGGTTCCCAAGTGTACCTGCGTATAGAACTAGTTAATGCCCCGCCCGCGTTGCGGGGCAATAGCCGAATAAAGAGCGAGTGTTAGTCAGCTCATTGATACAAAAAACAATTAAATCGAGTCAACCAATTAAAAAGAACACTTTTGTAGTTTTGAAAAAAAAAACTAAAACAATGGCAATATTGTAATTTTTAACTAAGGGAAAGTTGTATTTTTTAACTGGGGTAAAATCGTAATTTGCCAAAAGCAAAAGTAATGGCAGTACTGTAAATTTGAACCAGGGGCAACATTGTTAATTTTCACAGGGGCAAATTCGTAATTTTGAACTTGGGGGTAACAACGTAATATAAATTTGAACTAAGGGCACAATCGTAATTTTAAGCTGGAGGCAAAAGCACAATTTTATTTTGAACCGAGTGGAAAATCGTAATTTTGAGTTGGGGGCGAAAACATAATTTTATTTTGAACTGGGGAAAAAACGTAATTTTTAATTGAGGGCGAAATCACAATTTTCTAAACGGGGAAAAATCACATTTTTGAACAGAGGGCAAAATCGTAATTTTTAGCTGGGGGCAAAAACAAAATTTTATTTTGGACCGGGGGCGAAAATGTAATTCTGAGCTGAGGGCAAAACCACAATTTTATTTTTAATGGAGGGAAAAACGTAATTTTGAGATAGGGACAAAAGCGTAATTTTATTTTGAGCTGGGGGTGAAACCGTAATTTTAAAGAGGGACAAAAACGTGATTTTTGAATGGATATAAAATAATAAACTGGTTGGTCCAATGGGAGAGTGTCAGGCAAAGTCGTAATTTTGAATTGAGGGCAAGAGCGTAATTTTGAAATGGGGACAAAAAGCGTAATTTTATTTTGAGTTGTGGGCAAAAACGTAATTTTATAATGGATATAAAACAATAAACGCGTTGGTCCAATGGGGGAGTGCCAGGCAGCTGCCTGGCACTATTCCCCCAGCTTATAAATGTATACGTAGGATAATATCAGCAACAAACCTTGTAAAGCAATAAAGGTTATGAATAATACCTTTGCCCTGCGGCAGGGGTGCAGTCATCACCTCGCGTGAAGCAACGCGGAACAAAGGGACAATCGCCAAGTTAAAACCTTTACCTTCCGTAGTCGGAACAAGATCAACTTTGCCAGTAAAAGTTGGATCAAATATCTTCCACACTTCCACAATTTCTGATAATACATATCCAAATTAATAACAAACACGGGAATAAATCAACCGCAAAAGAGTGGTAACACTTACCACCAGTTTTTTCCCGCACCACAGGCATGAAATTCCTCTTAGGCCGGGTCAACATAATCCGCAGCACCCACAACTCATTGTTGGTCAGCTGCCTATGCTCAATGGGTTTCAGCCTTGAGAACCACTCCGCAGTCTCCGCGGTAGGCATAGCAATATCCTCCGCAGGGATAGGCTCATTGACGTTCCGCATAGTCATGTCCACAACAACTGCGGCAACTTTAACGTAGAAGAACTTACATTTCCACTTCGTAATACCCTTCGGAGGGGTCATCAACTTGATGCTTCCATACCGTTCTCTAAAGGAAAAGAAACCGGTGTTCACCGTCAACTGGTAAAACCCCCGGAAGTTTTCAACGGTAACCGGCAGACCAAGAGCACGAAAAGTTGATTCAAAATGTCTAATACGGATCATCCCAAAAGGACTCATCTGGGAGATATGGATCTTGAAATGTTCCAAGACCTGAGCAACAAAAACTGTTAATGGTAAACGAAGGTTACCATCAGTAAAACACTCGGCCCACATGGTGATGTGACCGGCCGGAGCACAGGCACCAGTATCACCAGTTTGGGGATAAGCAGCCCCATACTCGTGAGGCATCTCAATCCTGGCCATCAGTTGGTCGAATGAAGCTCTCGACCACTTCAATGGTGGTAGGCCACCACCAGGAACACTGCCACCATTATCTTCTTCTTCTCCGGCCACCGGAGAAGATGCTTCAGGGTTTTCACCCTCCACATTATGTGGGTTAGATGGATCAGCCATCAGAAATATGTAGAACACAAGTTTCGAGTTAAAGAAAAACTCAGAAAACTCAAAAGATCACCGGAATAAAAGACAGATTGATCGGAGAAGACGAAGGGAATGCTCTCTCTCTCACCAGAAATTTTTTCGAAAAATTTGAACAGTGAGGGGAAACCAAACGGTTCCCCCTTTATATACTCATCGCAATAAATGCGATACAGTAAACCGCCTCAACACGTTCAAAATAGGCGAGTTACAAGGCGACACGTGGTCAGCGACCTTTCCGCTGACGGTTATCACGCGCGCGTGGCCGCCCACGCACCTGACAGAGAAGACTTTTTCACTCCCTGCTACAGTGCAGTTATGACCTCGGTCAGTGCAAACGTCTTTTCAAATCAGCACATGTCAGAATCCTACCAACTTCAACAACCCACACGTGCAATCGTGACGTAGGCAACAGAAAGCGACAACCTTATCCAAACACAAGCGGCATGCGGTTTCTCTGGTTTACCGCACCATAACCCATACCGCATGTCGTTTTTTACATACCCCTCAAAAAAGGCAAAAATATATATCTTTAAATTATATAAAGGGGTATAAGTCATAAACCGCACATATCCACGAGCACACGTGGAATATGCGGAGATGACGCACACCAACCCGCACAGGTGTGTCAGATACTCAGAACCAGCACGGTTCTTTGGACTGCGAAAACCGCTTCTCAGGATGCGGTAAACCGCACTCCATGAAAGCTTCTTCAAGCTTCAAAACCCTCGTTTCCGGTTCACAACCACAGAGGGAACGCAAACAGCTTCTCCTTAAGGGAAAGGACAAGAATGCTGAGCAACCGCACATCAGCAACCCCGTCCCCTGAACCTTCAAGAGCTACATCTAGACTACAAAGCTTCTAGAAGCGAGTTCTTTGCTGCAAACCGCAACCATTCGTGCGTGGTTACTGCAAACCGCAACTATGCGAACGGTAGCTACGGAAGAGCCACAACTAAGTCACCACGCAGAGGAGCAAAGCTACTTCAAGGAAAACCGCTTTCCAAATAAACGTGAAGGAAAGTGGCTACAAAATGAATGCGGAAGAGTTTTAACCAACTTCCTAAGTATCTAAGGAGATCTCTTCCGACAACACTACTTACAGGGCAACTACTTTCCAACAAAGCGTGAAGGAAAGCAGTTCCAGAACAGCGGTAACAAGTCTGCCTATGACTTGTTATCCACTTATGGACCGCATAGAATAAACAATGGTAGGCACAACCCTGCCTTGACCATGTTTATCTGCCCATAGTCCAGATTCACATTGTTCGACCAAACACGGCCAACAACAATGCAACTACCCCACGATCCTCAAAGAAACAGGGCAAACAAAGTTCGGCAACGAGGTAACCGCAAAGAACGCGCGGTTACTAGAGAGCTAAACCTCTGAGGACGTGCGGTTACTTGAGAGATAAACCGCAGAGGACGTGCGGTTACTAGGAAGCTAACTGGAGAACACGAATACCCCACAGAACAGGGTTCATCATTGCATGTCCAGTTGCTAAACATAGAGCTTGAGCAAAGTACGTACAACTTTGTACTAGCTGAAGCAGAGGTTCCAACTAGACTGAAGAACACACCTTCAGTCACGATCTCAAAGGTTGGTTCGAACCCTGCTAACACCTTCAGTCACCGTCTCAAAGGTTGGTTCGAAACACCAACAGGTGGCTGATGACATCAACAAAAGGCAGACTAAGAGACAAGTCCATGGCTGAGAATTCCGCATCAGACGGAACTTGCTCACCATGCACCCTTCTCAAAGGAAGAAACAATCCACTAGAAAGGCCTACTACTTAAAGAAGGTGCCATCTGCATGGCACAAACTTAACCTTCTAAACAACATAGTCCAGTATCCCTCCCACATGCAACTCGCATACGGAAGGAACACTAGACTGGGGGGACTTGAAGGGGTATGGTCCCAAATATCGCGTCAGCACGACCGCGAATGACCATTACCCTCATCAAAAAACCTCCAACAACAATAAACTCTCCAGTGTCCGCGTGGGCACACGCGAACACTGCGGTCCAATCTATCCATTGATGAGAAGACTTACCTTAAGGACGGAAACTAATGTTACGCATAGCGATGCGGCCTCGCACCGCATCCTATGAACATTTTCGTCACGACAAGGGATCTGGACAACAGTAACAGTCACTAAGCAGCGATGCGGCCTGGCACCGCATCCTGCCTTCAAAGCAAGTAGGCCTGACACCACAGTGCAAGTGGCACTGGGAACAGTTGCCTACTGGCCCACGTATGTACAACAGTCTGACACCACCGCAGGACGTGGCATCACCACAGTGTCCGACAGGTCTGACACACCTGCAAATAGCTGTGCGATGTCAGGCTAGCTACTCAACTACCCTCCTTCACTCCTCAGCTATAAATACTCACCCCAAACCAGGTTTGAGGTATCACTTCTCAACTCTCTCAATACTACTACTACTATCATACTTTGCTTCCCAAGCAAATTACTGATTCTCACGCCGGAGAGTGGTAACAAGGAGCACCCCCCACCCCATCCTCCTTGTTACGAGTCACGGTTTGTTTCCTTGTGCAGGAAACCCACCACCAGACGATCCAGCCAGCAATCCTCGGAAAGAAGGGATTAAGCCTCTTGACGAGACCAGTGAGTTAACCCTACCCGGTTAACCATTGTTTCATCAGGTTGATATGGCAGGTTATACCTCTTGCAGGGACAGATGCGAGTGCCTCAGCAACCCCTTCATTGATCAAAGCCGTCAACTGGGTTTGAGTTAGGTTGATACGTCCTCCGCGACCGTTCATGATCTTCACAACGAAGGAACGTAAGTGAGAAAAGTGCCGCGAAAGTGCGTAAGTGTGGGACGACAGTAGAGCGTAAGCACACAAGGTTCAAATAGTAATTATGACGTTAATTAATGCACAGTGTGAACTATCTAACCGACAATATAACATAAATCATACCACCTATTGTGTCAAGTCTTGCACGTGGAGCGAAGCGTCGTTGTGGATCATTGAGCACTGTACAGGTTATAGTCTGGTTTTGTCAAAAAACTTTTCTCTTTTTAAAACCAAGTTCACTATAACCAATGGCTCTGATACCAATCTGTCACACCCCCAAAATCCACCATGCGGGGTGTCACCGCTTGGAGGCGTGACATGACCAGGATCGAGCCACCAACAACGTAATTAAGTAAATAAAACCAACCACAATACAATTGGTGACCAAAATCTAGTTAACCAAGTTCAAATTAAACAACGGAAGCATTAAAGATAAAACCCAAAACATAAGTTCATAAAGTTCGAATATTAAGCACGGGACATAACAGTCCTTATCCCACAACGACCTCCTCCTCGTGCAAGCTCCATAAGCATCTAACGACCTGTAAGGCATGTAACAACGAGTCAACAACAAAGTTGAGTGAGTTCACGGTTGGTTGTTTAGTTTTAAGTTGTTTCCGAAAACATGGTTTGTCTTTCGCTGGCTTATTTGCCGTGGGGGTTACCCCATAGTTGAAAGTATAATTAACCAGTTCCTTCTTTATTACCCAAACCATATCCATAATCGGTGGGGGCTTCCCCATGTGAATCACTAAACCGTTACCATATCGACTACTAATGAAATTAAGTTGTGCCCTACGTCAATGTCTATCATCATTGACAGTTTGCCATAGTCCATTAGTACACACCCGTCCGACTGGCACGGTGTGAGGTTTGTTAAACCTAATAGCGCTATTAACTAATGACCCGCTCACCACTCGGCGATTAAGTCGATATAAAATGAGGGACTTAATGATAGAGTTTTGTCTAGTAAGTTTTAAGGTTGTTGTCCTACCCAAGGAGGACGAAAGTAAGTATTCTACCCAAGGAGAATACACAGGATTAATATTGGCATCCTACCTATGGAGGATGGCGGTACATATCCTACCCAAGGAGGATATGTAGGTTCCGTTTTAATTCTTTAACCCATTCCCAAACCACCGGGAATCCCATGCCTTAGAAAGTGTGTGAACTCACCTTGGTTTGCTCGGTTAGATTAATTACTCTAATAATCAGGAAATCAAGCACGTCCTAATAAGGTACAGATAACAATCAGTTTCTCATGCACAACACGTATCCTACGTACGGTTTATTTACTCATTACTTCTATCACATACCACACAATTCAAATGTCAAGTTATATTTTTAAGTTACATTATTTTACCCTAAAATAATATAACTATCTCACAAAATAAACAAGTATCCACACAAGTGTTCTAGTATAAGATATATATTCTAAATATATATTTACCCATTTTTATTTACAAAAACCAACCTCCGACACTTTGTATTTTGTTACAAAAATTATGGCGAAGTTTATATTCGAAACACAAGTTATAAAATATACTTGTAACGCTTGTTTAGAAAAATATTTTCTAAGTGTTGGAATTTTTAGAAAATTTCACCAGAGTTTCCTTTGTAAACGGAGGTGTCCATGCTAATAAGCATATCATTTTCTTTTCCAACCATCATTCAACAATCAACAACAAGTTACTAAACAACATTACTCTACTCAAGTGCAAAAGTAATGCACTTTACATAACAACATGAACTTGATGTTTCATAAAAACGCGTAGTAACTTGGTATGGCGTTTAGTGGGTACAGTTACCCTCCAAAGTGTGTTTACTTTATTTAAAATCCTATTCTCGGGATTTTTGGATGTTCACAACTTGTGAACATATTTTACAAAAATATTTATTTACAACATTTCATGTGTCACTAGTGTTCTCATACTTATTTCTTTCCAAAAATAATGTAAGTGCTAGAAAAGTTTTGATCCTTCAAAATCACCCTTTTAACTTGGTTTGTTTAGAAAAACCATTCTCAAGACTTGGATTTACAAGATTACTAGTTCACTTGGTTTATTATTTTTCAAGAAAATCATCCTACTTTCAAGTTCATGTCTTCACTAGTGGATGATTATTTCGTGTACACATAATCATCCCTAACTTGTTAAGTCATGTTTTTAATCATAACTTAACAAGCTTCATATGATGACTAACCATCATTTTACTAGTAATTACCAAGAAATCATCAACACATTCAAACAATATCATTCTACCATTATTTCATCTTGTTTCTTCATCTTTAAGTTTATGTTTCAAGACTTAAGATTCATGTCTTTTAGGGTTCATGAGATTTCACCATAAAACAATCTTTAACCACTACAAACATGAAGAAATCAAGGATTAAAGAGGCTTACTACTAGCTTTTAAGCTAGGGAAGATCAAGAGTAGAAATGAGGTGGTTAATAGCAAACGAAGAAGGTCCTTGTTAATTCGAAAGCTCCTAGCTCTTTTGTATGGTCTTTATCACCCTTGTATGCTTGTGGAATGATTGATGATGATCGAATGATGATGATGGTGGTGGTTCTTGGGGTCGGCCGAAGCCAAGGGAGAGAAGAGAGGAAGAGTTTGTTGAAGTGATGAAGATGATTATGAGATTAATGGTCTAGTGGATATATAACAAGTCTTCCAACACTCCCTTATCCTCTAGTCCATATGTCCCCTTAAGTACTTGCAAATCCCTTAAACAAATCAAGAAAATCAAAGGGGTGGGGCCCACTTCTAGAACCGGTTTGGGGGGGGGGGTTGGTTTAGTTGGGTTGGGTTGTGATGATAAGTTAAGTTAGTTAGTTGAAATCTAATGTTTAGTTAGTGCTTTGTGTGTGTTATGTATTATATAGGGTGTTAGGGCGTTCGGGGACCATAACTAGCTTAATAAAAGTGAAACAATGTATTTGACAATATTTTTATGTTCTGGGTAATGTCCGGTTGTTCGGTTAGATACCGTTTCGTTAAAGTGCTTAATTATTCCGTAAAGTGTCTTTTATATATCTTTTTGTGTCACAATTAATCCCCGACACTTAGGAAAGCATACAAGACTAGTGTGTTAAAAAGCACATGTAAGTATGACACAGAAATCAGAAAGCAGTTAAGTAATTCAGCACAGTCATCAAGCACTTTAATTAACATTAATAAATCGTAAGGATACATGTAATTTTTGAGGGTTGTCACAATATATTTATTCCTTACAGGATATGAACAAAAATAATCTGAAAATTAGGCCCATAAAGAAAACCTTTTATATAGCTTCATGGCCAAGGCTAGAATACACCAATAGTGGTGCACAAAAAACCTAAACCCGGACCCAGAAAAAAACCCGGAACCGGGTATTATAAAAACCAGGTTTTCTATAGCCGAACCCGACCCAACCCATAGGGTAGGGACCGAGTATTCATATTTGATCAAGGTCAGGGTGGATACAAGGGGAATCACCCCAAATGTAATCGCTGTAACTTGCACCCCAGTGGGCCATGTGGTAAAGGCAACTGTCATCGATGCAACAAGGCTGGTCACATTGCAAGGGATTGCAGGAGTCAGCGTCCGGCGAATCAGAACCGGCAGCAACAGCAAGCCCCACCCAATCAACGCCAGCAGCAGCAACAACAAGGTAACAACAAAGGGTGCTTTCAATGTGGTGCTGAGGGCTATTTCAAGAAAGACTGCCCCCAGCTAAATCAGAACCAGAACAACAACAATCAGGGGAATGGAAATGACAATGGGGGAAACAACAATGGTAATGGGGCAAGGGGTCGTGTGTTCGTGATTGGTCAGGGTGATGCAAGGAACGATCCCAAAGTTGTGATGGGTAAGTTTCTTCTGGACGACTTCTTTGTTACTGTTTTATTTGATTCGGGTGCCGATACTAGTTATGTGTCCCTAAAAGTTAGCCAAATGCTTAAGCGCACCCCAACACTTTTGAACACCAAACACACAGTAGAGCTAGCAAACGGTAAAAGTCTCGAGGCCACCCACATAATTAAAGGTTGTAACCTCGTCTTAGCTGGTCAGACTTTCCCTATCGATCTTATTCCTATCACACTTGGTAGTTTCGACGTCGTTATTGGGATGGATTGGCTATCTCATCAACAAGCGGAAATTCTTTGCAACGAGAAGATTGTCTGCATCCCTCGTTCTGGTAAAGAACCCCTCGTGATTCATGGTGACAAGAGTGGTGCTATCGTAGGCATTATCTCTTTCCTTAAGGCCCAGAAGTGTTTACGAAAGGGCCACACTGCCATTCTGGCACTCGTTACTGACACATCAATGGAAGAGAAGAGAATTGAAGACATTCCTATTGTGCGCGATTTTCCTGAGGTATTCCCTGAGGAATTACCTGGTCTCTCGCCCTATCGACAAGTCGAGTTTCAAATTGAGCTAGCTCCTGGAGCAGCACCAATAGCTCGTGCACCTTATCGACTTGCTCCGTCAGAACTTGAAGAACTATCCACGCAACTACAAGAACTCTTGGAAAAGGGTTTTATACATCCTAGCTCTTCGCCCTGGGGAGCTCCAGTCTTGTTTGTGAAGAAGAAGGACGGTACTTTTAGAATGTGTATTGACTATCGCGAACTTAACAAGGTGACCGTGAAGAATCGTTATCCTCTTCCACGCATTGATGACCTATTCGACCAGTTGCAAGGGTCGAGCTATTACTCTAAGATTGACTGGAGATCGGGATACCATCAGTTGAGAGTCCGAGAGGAGGACGTCTCCAAAACAGCATTCCGAACTCGCTACGGCCATTACGAGTTTCTGGTTATGCCTTTCGGATTGACGAATGCACCAGCGGTTTTCATGGATCTCATGAACCAAGTGTGCAAGCCTTACCTGGATAAGTTTGTCATAGTATTCATCGACGACATCCTGATCTATTCTAAGAGTCAAGAGGAACACGAGCAGCATCTGCGGCTTATCCTGGAACTTCTTCATAAAGAGCAGTTGTATGCCAAGTTCTTGAAATGTGACTTCTGGCTTCGCGAAGTCCACTTTCTAGGCCACGTAGTAAACAAGGATGGGATTCATGTTGATCCATCCAAGGTCGACTCGATCAAGAACTGGCCTGCACCCCGTACACCCACAGAAATCCGCCAATTCTTGGGTTTGGCAGGATATTACAGAAGATTTATCAAAGATTTCTCTAAGATTGCGCAACCTCTCACCTCACTAACTCAGAAGGGTGTCACCTATCGTTGGGGTGATGCACAGGAATCTGCGTTTCAGCACTTAAAAGATAGACTTTGTAGCGCACCCATCCTCTCATTTCCTGAAGGCACAGATGATTTTGTGGTTTATTGCGACGCTTCCATCCAAGGACTGGGTTGCGTGTTGATGCAACGTGACAAGGTCATTGCCTACGCATCGTGCCAACTTAAGGTTCACGAAAGGAACTACACTACGCACCACTTGGAATTGGGAGCAGTTGTTTTCGCACTTAAGATATGGAGACATTACCTGTACGGTACCAAGTGCACCATTTACACCGATCACAGGAGTCTCGAGCATATCTTCAAGCAAAAGGAGTTAAACATACGTCAACGCCGATGGGTTGAGCTCTTGAACGATTATGAATGCGCTATCAAGTACCATCCGGGCAAGGCCAATGTTGTGGCCGATGCCCTCAGTCAAAAGGATACTATACCTAAGCGTGTACGTGCGTTATAGCTTACCATCTAATCTAGTCTTCCTGCTTAAATTCGTGATGCTCAGGTTGAAGCATTGAAAGTAGAGAACATCAGGGCTGAGTCCTTACGAGGATCGAGGCAGCGGCTAGAACAAAAGGAAGACGACGCCTACTATGTAAACGGGCGCATCTGGGTTCCACTCTATGGAAACTTACGCGAGCTTGTGATGGATGAAGCGCATAAGTCCCGTTATTCAGTACATCCTGGTTCGGATAAGATGTACCAGGATATCAAGACTACGTATTGGTGGCCTAGTATGAAAGCCCACATAGCAACCTACGTTAGTAAATGTTTGACTTGTGCGACAGTCAAGACTGAATATCAGAAACCATCAGGCCTACTCCAACAACCAGAGATCCCGACATGGAAATGGGAGCAAATTTCCATGGATTTCGTTACTGGCCTGCCTAGATCTCAACGCGGAAATGATACCATTTGGGTGATCGTGGATCGACTGACCAAGTCTGCACATTTTCTAGCTATCAAGGAAACCGACAAGTTTTCTACTCAAGCAGACATCTACCTAAAGGAAGTAGTATCGAGGCACGGAGTGCCAACCTCCATCATTTCTGATCGTGACTCACGTTTTACATCTGAGTTGTGGCAAGCTATGCACAAGTCCTTTGGTTCTCGATTAGACATGAGCACAACATATCATCCACAGATGGATGGGCAGTCTGAACGCACCATCCAAACCCTTGAAGACATGCTTAGGGCATGTGTTATTGATTTTGGCAATGGTTGGGAAAAGCACCTCCCTTTGGTGGAGTTTTCGTATAACAACAGCTACCACACCAGCATTCAGGCCGCTCCGTTTGAGGCATTATACGGACGTAAATGCCGATCACCTCTCTGTTGGGCAGAAGTTGGTGACAGCCAAATCACTGGCCCAGAACTGGTAGTAGATACAACCAAGAGAATTGCTCAGAAACGAAAGCGAATGGCGGCAGCTTGCGACCGTCAGAAAAGCTATGCGGATAAGCGAAAGAAACCACTCGAGTTCCAGGTTGGGGATCGAGTGCTACTCAAAGTCTCACCTTGGAAAGGTGTAGTTCGTTTTGGCAAACGAGGCAAGCTCAATCCGCGTTATGTCGGACCGTTCGAAATCATTGAGAAAATTGGCAAGGTCGCCTACAGGTTGAATCTACCTGAAGAACTCAGCGGAGTTCACAATGTTTTCCATGTGTCGAATCTGAAGAAGTGTCTGTCAGACGAGACCCTCATAGTTCCTCTCAAGGAGCTCACTATCGACGACCAGCTGCGATTCGTCGAGGAACCAGTAGAGATTACTGTTGGACCGTTCTATGACCCTTAAACGTCAGTCAAGGCAATTCATCTCAGTTTACAGAGGCGGAATCAAAGTAAACTAAGTCATAATAGCTCTAATCCTTTTAATCTTTCTTTTCTGATTAATATGAGTGCTTGTACAAGGTTTTCTGATACAGATCCGTCAGCACTTCGTCACACGTACAATGACCTCTTCTCAAGCGAAATACATAACACACATATATATAGGCTTGATGATTTCGCTTGAGCATGCTTGAAGCGAAATCGTATGTAGTTGATTTCGCTTAAAGATGTTTCAAGCGAAATCTTCAAGATTAAACTATACAAACCCTAATGTGTGTTCTTTCAATCAATCTAGACACAAAACCTAATGTAGACGAAGTCAACAGACATTCTATGCACTAACAGACTCCCCCTTGGATATTGACGAAGTCTTCAGCTCCTGAGTCTTCAGTCTTGGTCTTTTCTCCAACTCTCTGTCTTCACATCATAATCATTCTTCACAAGTTTAGAATCACATCCTGACTCCATTCTTCAATCTTCCCTTTGACTGTTGATCCAGACTCCTCCTTTCATTGACTCCCCCTCTCAATATGCTAGAATCTGAGAAAATCTGGTTCAAGCTTTATCATTTAGCTGCCGTTGGGAATAATGAAGATCAAACCTGTTTAACCTGCACATCCTCTACCACAATATAAGTTTCACAAATTTATAATCATTAAATTTAAAAACTTACTGGTAGACAACATTCATTCATCAAACATACTAGTTACATCAAGTTCAAACGAATGACCTTGATTAACTTATCACTCAATCTTTCAAAACATTTGTATATAGCATTCAAAGTTTTCAACAAACTCTTCCAACCCTGTTCATCAAGTTTAGCACTTGGAATTTTGAAAATCAGCTCTTCAACATCAGTTGTCGAATTTTTTTTTTTAATTTTTGATCTTAAAGACATACAGTAAACAAATATGTACAAACAATATTTTTGTGAGTTTGTGTAAGAGGATCATATCAGTTTATGAAACAAATCACTAGCACCGTTAAGCTTTAATCATTTTAAGTTCTAAACGATTCACATAGATTGACAATATTGTTGTCCACATAAACTCAAACTAAAAACTTTCAATCTGCTTACCGATACTTTAAGGTATATTAAGATAGCACTAAAATTCTTATGGACCCCACAATCTCAGCATATCCCCTCATCATGCAATACACTGACTCAAGTAATGCCTTTAAACTTTTATCAACTGTGATTTGTGCGAAAACAAAGCAGAATGTTTAAACATTAACAATCAGGTCGATACTTCCGTATACGCAGAGAAAGTCCAATGTTTAAACAAAATAAGAAAATAAAAATAAGTTGAAGTTGTTTAGGCTTTAACCACCAGGTCGATACTCCCGTATACGCAGAGGTGATCCAAAGCTTAAACGAAACACCAAAGAAAATAAAGCAGAACGTTTAGGCAACAACATCCAGATCGATACTCACGTATACGCAGAGGATGTCCGATGCTTAAACAAAATAAAGAAATAAAACAAGTTTAAATCTTTGCAAAATGAAATGCACAATCACAGCGACTTTTCAGCAAAGTTGTGAAAGTTCACGAACTTAACCAGTTTTATGTCTTTCGACAATCAGCGATTACTGAGTAGGCACACAGTCAAGAAGGACAAAACTAAGTACTATGCTTTCAACCGTGTTTTCCACTAGAACTAGGCTTTTTCATTTAGATTTGTATCGTTATTGCAAATCTACTAGTCTAGCTGAGCCTATCGTCACATCATTAGTGAGACCGTTTATCACATTTAACACTTCATATCCTTAGCATGCTGTGATAGTTCACTGATTTACTATCATTTCCTCTTTTCTCAACAAAACTCATTTTTGCTTTTTCAATGTTTTTGACATTTTCAAATTTTCTAATTTTTTTAAAATTTTTCTCCCCCTAAAATCAAAATATGTTTCAATTTTGATTTTCTGAGAAAATTTGAAAACAAACTATACAAGAAACGTGACAAACTGATATCAAATCACTTCAATTCGCCATTCACTTGGCATAAACAATCAGAACTCCCCCTGACAACAAACTATTTTCCCATTTAGATTTCAAAACACTTAAGTTTGTTTTAATCAAATGGTTTTTCCGGAAAATTTAGTTTTGTTTGTCTTTTCACAAACTCGGGGTTTCATCACATTGTTCTTCTTTAACCATTTTGAAAGATTAACAATTAAGACCCTTGTCAACAACAAACACTAGTAGAAAATCAAGTACAACTTAATGTCCCTGATTTACCACTTGTAAATCGAAATATCACAGTTACCATCCTGTGAATTTCTCAAGAAATGTGCCGATACCTGTTCCACACTTACCAACCTGGGAACTCCGGCAAGTCAGGTTTTTCATTTGAAAAGATCTACCCAAGCCTGACCAGCCTTGGGTTTTACAACTTTTACCTCAACAGATGGCTCTTCTGGTTTTGACGAACCAGAATCATTGCCTGATTGTGGCTTGTCTGACTTTGATGAGCCAGATTCATTGCCGACATGTGGCTCCTTTGTTTCCAAAGAAACAAATTCATCACCACCAACTTTCTCTTTCTTCACTCTCTCTTCTGTCCTCAGATTTGCATCTGATGAATTCGTTTTACTTGCCTTTTTAGTTGAGGAAAGCAATTCATCAGAACTTTTTCTCGGATTACCAGTTGTATCCGAGGACAAAATCCTCTCCAGATATTCTCTGGCCTTCTTCCTTTTCTTTCGCAGTCTGTCTTTCTGCCCCTGTGAAAGTTTAACTTTCTTTTCTTGAATTGTCTGATCCTGAACTTTAGGTTTTAGAACCTTCTGTTCATGGGGCTTGACGTTGACTGGTTTCTTTGCCATTCTTTGAGAATCAGCCCTCGATCTTCCCATCGATCTCCTTGGGCAATCTCTAGCAATGTGACCTCTAATTTGGCAGTTATAGCATCTTCTTGTCTCATAACCCCAACTCTGGCAGTTAACAGCAATGTGTCCTTGATAACCGCATCTGTAACACATTCTGTTATTGTACCATGTACCACCTTCAGTCCAAACATTCAAGTCATAGCACTGTTTGGCTCTGTGGTAATCGTCACTCCTTCTGAAAGCTGGATTTGGCCTTTGAGCTCTGTGGTCCGACCTGCACCACTCATTACCAACTATTTTTGAGTTTACATTTTTAGATTTTTGTGATTTTTCAAAATGATTGGATGACTTAACTGATGAACTTTTATTTTCACTTTGAACATTTTTCGGTTTTTTATCCTTTTGTTTTTGTTCCACATTCTTCTTTACAGGTTTTTGCTTTAAGCATTCACCTTTCTCAGTAGAATGTAGAACAGTTTCTTTAAACATTTCTTTTAATTTCAAAAATGTTTCATTATCATCAGTTTTCTCATCACAATCTTCAACTTTGACAGTGTCAAAGTTTGTGACAGAATCACTTATTGGAATAGAATTGATCGGTTTTGGACAAACATATGATGCAGAAGTCACAAAACGTTTCAATTTATTCTCTAAATCTTTGATTTTCTTTCTATCACATTCGGCTTCTTTTTCAAGTCGAATAATCGTCTGACGATGGGAATTGATTACCTTTTGCTTTTCAACATTGTTCTTGCTAAAAACAGATCTCCCATCTTCAAGAATTTTTATTTGACTTTGAAAATCTTTTTCAATCTTTAATTTTTCAATTTTAAAATCCTTTTCTTTTTCTTCAAAATTTTTGTTTTCTAATGACAAACTCTCAATATTCTTCAAAAGTTTGTCATTCTCAGATTTTAGTTTTTCGCAGTTCAAGCGCAAATCCAAAATCTGTTCATTATCAGCTTTCTTCTCGTCTTTCAAAGCTTTGTTTTCCAATGTCAAATTCTCCACATCTTTCAAGAGTTTCACACTGTCTATTTCTGATTTTTCACATTTCGAGCATTTTCCATTCATCTCTTCATTATCAGCTTCTTTCTTTGTTTCCTTCATGTATGTTCTTGCACAGAAAATTTTAACAAAATCAAGAGGATTCATATTTTCATCAATATAACAACCCCTCTTAATATCGTATCTCATAACATTTTTTGCTGCAAGACACACAGTGATTCGTTTTCTCATTTCAATGAACACATCCAAATCTATCTTTGCTGATTCTCCTTTTATTTCATCCAATAACTCCCTTTTTCTTGAATCTTTATGAATCCTATGATTTGTTATTTTATTGATGAAATCTCTTAAATCAAAGCGTGATAAACTAGAATCCCGTCTCAGTTCATTCACGAATTTATCCCATTCCAAAGGTAAAGCATCAACAAATTTTGAGATTCTTTCATCTTTTGAATGATATATCTTATGTCTTTCTAACTTGGTGATTAGATTATAAAACCTTTCTTTTAACTCCTCCACTGATTCATTCTTCTTGCATACAAAATTTTCCCATTTTTTAATATAACCATCCTTATCATCTAATCTCTCATTCCAAGCTTCCTTTTTCCAGTTATTCAGATTTTCAAGATTCTCATTTTCCTTTTCGTCAAACATTTTGATATCACCTGCAAACAAAACAAACAAACAAACACTTTTGTAAAATTTTAAGTTTTGAACACTCAGCCACTTCAAGCGAAATACTTGAAAGTAATCAGCTTCAAGCGAAATCAGCTGTCCTATTTCGCTTCAGTTAACCAGACCTTCAAGCGAAATCCCACAAGATCTATTTCGCTTCAACTAATCAAACCTTCAAGCGAAATCTGAAATAACAGTTTCGCTTCAACTGTTCAAGCGAAAACTACTATTTCGCTTCAGGAAATCTCAAGCGAAATTGTCCAAACAATCTGATTTGAAGCGAAATCAACCTGTTATCTTCGAATACTTTCAAGCGAAATCCAGTTTTAGTTCAATTTTAACATGTTTTAGTCTGAATTTTAGTCCGAAACTTTGTAGGCTTTGTTAAAACTCAGTTTTACACGTTATAATCGAAAATCAGACCATTTCGACCGTTGGAACTTGTTCAGATCTGAAAAATGTAAAAAGAAATGAGTAGAAAGAAGATAATCCGGTAGAATTAAGCTGCTATGGTATGAACTCCTCGTCCTGAGCTCTGATACCACTTGTTGGACCGTTCTATGACCCTTAAACGTCAGTCAAGGCAATTCATCTCAGTTTACAGAGGCGGAATCAAAGTAAACTAAGTCATAACCGCTCTAATCCTTTTAATCTTTCTTTTCTGATTAATATGAGTGCTTGTACAAGGTTTTCTGATACAGATCCGCCAGCACTTCGTCACACGTACAATGACCTCTTCTCAAGCGAAATACATAACACACATATATATAGGCTTGATGATTTCGCTTGAGCATGCTTGAAGCGAAATCGTATGTAGTTGATTTCGCTTAAAGATGTTTCACGCGAAATCTTCAAGATTAAACTATACAAACCCTAATGTGTGTTCTTTCAATCAATCTAGACACAAAACCTAATGTAGACGAAGTCAACAGACATTCTATGCACTAACAATTACTGACCGAGAAGTTAAGATTCTCAAGCGTACCAGAATACCTCTCGTCCGAGTTCGTTGGGATTCCCGTCGTGGCCCAGAGTATACCTTGGAACGAGAATACCAGATGAAACTCAAGTATCCCCAGCTGTTTAAGAAAAGTGCAACCACTACTGAGGCTGAAGCTACTGCAGAATTTTGGGACGAAATTCCAAATCAACGGGGGGATGATGTGACACCCCAGGAAAAGCCAGTAAACACAGCAACTTAACTAGCTTCCTCAGTAACTACGCACTAAATTTCGGGATGAAATTTTCTTAACAGGGGGAGAATGTGACAACCCTCGTAATTCCATGTATCCGTACAATTTATTAATGATAATTAAAGTGCTTGATGACTGTGCTGAATCATTTAACTGCTCTCTGATTACGGTGTTATACTTACATGTGCATGTTAAGATACTAGTAGTATACAGAAAAGTTACTAAATAGTCCGGTATGCTTTCCTGAGTGTTAGGAATTAATTGTGTTACAAAAATATATATAATAGACACTTAACGGAATAATTAAACACTTTAACGAAACGGTATTTAACCGGACAACCGGACATTACCCGGGACACCAAATATTTGTCAAATACATTGTTGTATTTATTTTTGACTAGGCATGATCCCTGAACACCCTAACACCCACTAACTTCTCTAGTAAATAACACATATAAGTATACACTTGAGATCTAACTTGGAATTGCAACTTAGTTGAAAATGTTACACTAACCCCCCCCCCCCAACCGATTTTCAGTCCCAATGGACCCCACCCAAAATCTTCACCATATCCTACTACAAGATTTTATGTCTATATTTTGTGTAGATTGGTTACTTGCATATCTTGCCAAGATATTGCAAATCATATAAGTATGATTACTAGATCACGAAATCTCTTCATATCTTCATCCTACCTTCTCTAGATCACCTCACACCTCTCTCTTCACTACTCTCTCTCTCACTTTCGGCTTTCCCCAAACCGAACCCATCACCACCACATAACCACCATCTGCTTCCAAGATTCAAGTCCATTCAAGCTTCAAAGTTGATCCATGGAGGTTGCAAGTTGAAGGGCTTTCTAAGGAGCTTCTTTCACTTGTTTTTCACCATCATCTTCTCCATCTTCTTCACTAAGAATCATCCCTAGCTATAAGCTAGTAGTAAGTTCCTTATGCCACCTTTGTTCATCTTGTTTCATGATTAAAAGTTGTAGTATGTTAAATCTACAAGAACACTAAAAGGGTTTAAACAAGATGATGAACATAAAAGTTACATGAAGATTTACATGATGATATGTTGTAGTGAACATGTTGTTGATTGCTTGATGATTTACTTGCTAATATTGATGTTAAATGTCGTTATGGATCTCTAAACATGTTAACGGAATCAATCGAACACACTTTAGAATGTTAAAAAGCTGAAACAGGATGGCTGTTTGGTGATTACAGCCAACTTCAGTTGGCTGTAATTGAACCTTAATAAAGCGAAAAATGTATTTTCTGAAGTCTAGATTTATGTATTATGAAATACGGTTCTAATGGCACTGGAATCATAATTTTTGGACTTTGTTTACTATTTTTAAAGTGTCGTTTTGTAACAGCAGCTAGAGCTGCATTTTTCCTGCTGAAAATATGCGTTCTGTTTTCCGTCATAACTTGAATTCTGGGTAGTGTTAGATCATGAAATTTTTACTGTAGATGTTCACTGTTGTCTCCGTAATTCTCCCACTGGAATTTCGTAAATCGGGCTCTCAATGATTTTTTAATAAATTATTCCGTGGACTGCAATCAGAAAAAGATGAATCTGGTTACAGTCCGGAAAATGAATTTTTATAAAATATTGGTGATGAATTGGATCCCGAGATTTTTACACAATAATATTTGGATCGTTTAAGACTTTCTGTAAAAAGTTGGGAATTTTTGGAATAAGTTAACTATTTTATTAAAATCCCCGAAAACAGCCTAGTTTTGAAGATTAAAGCTGAAACGACATAAGTAGTGATTTGCGTGTCTAAATATCGGGTAGGTTATCTAAGAATGATATAACATGTTATATGTCAATAAAAGTGCTATGTGCAATGTCGTATGTTTGTTTATGAGTGGGGAATAGATGAGAAGTTTATATTGGCATGAACCGTTAAAGTGATGCATGTTATGTGATAGATACGTGTAGGAACTTTGTGTTCCATTTGAAGTCACTAATAAACTAAGTGGTAATCATACTAGGACGTGATTGACCGACCTTGACTGTTAGCTATATTTGAGAATCTAACCGAGCAAACCGAGGTGAGTTCACACTTTTCTACAAAGCATGGTAAATTCCCGGTGGGAATGGGTTCAGGAATAGGGATTCCTCGTCCTTTGAGACGTGTTCAGGAATGTAAATTCCTTGTCCTTTGAGACGTGTTTAGGAATGTAAATTCCTCGTCCTGTTGGGACGGATTAGACTTACTGGACTAGAACTCTATCAGCGAAGTCCCTCCATTTTTGTATCGACTTAATCGCCGAGGCTATGGCGAGCGGGTCGTTAGTTAATAGCGCTATTAGGTTTAACAAACCTCACACCGTGCCAGTCGGACGGGCGTGTACTAATGGACTATGGCACGTCGGTGATGATAGACACCGACGCTAGGGCACAATTGATTTTCGTTAGTAGTCGATATGATAAACAAGTCTGGTAGTTTAAATAATGGGGTAGCCCCCACGGCCGGAGTGCCGGGCTGGATAGCCAGGGAAGGTGGACATGGGATGGTTAACTAATAAACGTTTTCGAACGATGGGGTAACCCCCACGGCTGGATAGCTGAATGAGATTAAACTACGTTTTTGGAAACAACTCTAAAATGGACAACCAACCGTGAACTCACTCAACTTTGTTGTTGACTCGTTGTTACATGCTTTGCAGGTCGCTAGATGCTATGGGGCTTGCACATGGAGGTGGTCGTTGTGGGATGCGAACTGATATATCCCGTACTTAATGAATAAACTTTATAAACTTATGTTTGGGTCTTTAAACTTATGAACTACGAATTTGTGTTTTGGTTTAACGTCTTAAGCTTCTGTTTAAATTGAACTTGGTTAACTTACTTTTGGTCACCAATTGTATTGTGGTTGGTCTCATTTACTTAAATACGTTGTTCAATATGATTGGTGGCTCGATCCTGGTCATGTCACGCCTCTAAGCGGTGATTCTCCGCATGGTGGAATTTGGGGGTGTGACACGGGTTATATAAATACCCGGAACTAGGTTTTTTTATGCCCGGTTATATAGCTACCTCTAGTTTTAAGTAGATGCATCTTTGAAAATATGATTACACACACCTAATTATGAACATTCCACTTCTGTTTAAGCTTATGGGCTTCGTGAGGGCTTTTAAGCTTTGGGAGAATATCACTCACAAAGTTGATTGAATTTTTTTGTCCCCTATTCCCCTTGCTTATGGGCTTCGTGAGGGCTTTTTTGTCCACTAGAAGAAGACTAAACGAAGACGATCAAAAAACGAAGACGACCAAAAAGAAGAAGATCAAAAAGAAGAAGATCAAAAAGAAGAAGATCAAGATGCGAAGACGATTCAAGTCCTATCTATGTTTTTCTTTTATCTATGTTATTTTATCTATGTTTTCAAGCATTAAGACTTCTAGTTCTTATGATTTAACAAAATTATGTATGCACTTTGATGTAATCTTTTTTAATTATTAAGTTTCTAATGATATTTGAAGTATTTGGTCATTATTCCCCTCTATTTGTTGGAAAGATCCATTGGTGTTTGTCTAATACAAAAAAAATGAAAAATTGATAGAACTTGATTAAAACATAACATAGCAAATAAAATATATTGTTTTTTATGTAATCCAAAAGGATTCAAATCAGGACTATTCCTTCGATCTAGCACTATCGAATTTAAATTTAGAAATGTCATTAAAAGTTCAATAGGCACTATCCACTAAAACATATAAAGAAACATTAATACCCGACCGGTTTTTTTAATACCCGGTGCGGGTTTTTTCCCAACCCGATGCATACCCGAACCCTACCCTATGAATACCCGAATCCGGAAATAGGGTATTATAATACCCGTGTTTTATAAAACCCGACCCGAACCCTATCCGAACCCGGGTATATAGGGTATACATTTTTGGTAGAAAACCCGGACCCGGACCCGACCCGGTTTTTAAAAAAACCCGATTTTGTAAAACCCGATACTACCCGAACCCGGTTCCATACCCGGAATCAGTTTATAAAAAAACCCGATTTGTGCACCACTAACTACAAATGCTATGCCAACAATGGATAAAAGAAAGACCAACAAATGGCTTTTGCTGAAGTACATATATGCAGGTCCTAGCTCATATGAGAATACAAGACCTAAAGATGGCCTTTTGTGACAACTTCAATACCAACCCTAGTGGATGTAATATAACTCTTGTAACATAAAACATGAAGTATGTAGTAGTGTTACTAAAGGCTATAAATATATGCAGTGTATGTTTTAAGACTATAAACAACTATGATGCTAAGGCGTCGCTGCCGTAATGCGTGGCCTATGGTCACCATCTAGTCTGTATTTGACGTGATGTCGAAGTTTTACTCAAATTTAATCCAAATACAACTAATTAGCTAGCGGTAAGTGGGTATCGAACACGGAAGTTTGTGGAAAATGTATTATCTAAGTAGTTTTTCTAAGTGACTAAATTTAAACTAAATTGCAAAAAGTAAATTTCAGAATTTGGATTGATTGGTTTTAATTATCAAGATTAAACTAAATTAGATTGCAAATCAAAGTTAAGTTTTGAAAACAGATTAAGAAGATAGCGATCATCCCAAGTTTCAGGTTTTAAGCGACACTAATGTTCATGCTCAACTAGAAATAACCATATAGACATGGCTCATGTTTGGTTAAACGTTTATGATGAAAGGGAACTAAGTACTCGGATTCCTAGAACGCGAGGTTGTTACTCGATGACCAATTAACTAATATCCAACCCTAATCCCTCCCATGATATCTCGATTACCAATGGCACCAAGAACGTATGGTTTAGACCATGATCAAACACAAATTAACATTTTACAAACGAATATCCAAACACCATAACAAACTAAACAAACATTGCAAAGTTCATTATTCTAGAAATCCAAACATAAACATAGTGTCTCAAACAAACCTTACACTTAGGATGATCACCAATGAAATTAGCCGCTCATGGTGTGGTGAATCATCATAACATTCAAGTAATTGTTCATAGGAATAAAAAACATAAACCAATTGTTTAGAATCTTCAAAATCACTCCACAAGTCCCCAAAATCGCCCTCAACCAGCTCCCCAAACGTACACCATGATTGGAATAATGAAAAGGCACAACTAATTGTCCATTAAAGAGGGAGTTACATTTCTGTTTGGGCTCCATCGTAATTTACGCCAGCCACCGTAAATTACGGTGGCCCAAAAATCCTTACGCCCATGTTCTACTGCCTTACGGTGGGAGAATTTTTCTGGGGGCAACCATAAATTACGGTACCCACCGTAATTTATGGCGGAGCCTGGGCTTATCTCCTTTGTTCTTCAATCATCCAACATGCAACTCCAATCCAATCAAACGGTTTCCAAAGCTGCAATTCCACTCCTTTTTCAGCCCCAAACATACCTGAAACACAAGCAACCGTAGTCATCTAATCCTAGACAATTACTTGATTAAATGCGGGATTTAGCTATCGTTTATAACACTTAAGGGTCGTCCTACGGACTACCCGTCAGTATTCATTCATCTAAATAAAGAAAGTGTTCATAATAAACTTATTCTTATTCGTATTTGTTCGTTTAACTAAATAACTTGTTCAGTCGTTTGTTTAATAAATAAACTAAACTTCCTGACTAACGAACGCGAGGTTTTGGTTGACCACTCCAACACAAACATTTAATTTATGATTGTTAACTTTCAAAGTCGGGGGGCTAATTCGACAATTTCCCTTTTCTTGGAGAGAACGACAGACGCATCAAACCTTCTCCAAATTGAAATTTAAACCTAAAAACATTCATCTTCATTAGAGCACTAGTTCAGAGTCGCCATTACAACTAAGGTACCAATTGCTCTTCATTTTTCCTCAATTCTTCCTTTTATTTTCAATCGGTGTTCCTTTAATACAATTATTTCTTGTTTTTCTTCGAACAGGAAGGCGATTACGATCAGATTAACGTGTTTCAGCTTAATCAGTTTCAGGTATAATTTTGTACAACGGATGTATTTACGATTGATTAAATTCTTTGTTGTAGGTAGAGTGATTGTCATGTTGTTGTGTTAGATTTTTTTTTTTTTTGATTTGCTGGCATCGATGTTGTTGATCTTATTTTTAGGGTTTAGATATGTTTAGATCTCTTCCGAGTGCGTTTTAGTTATTTAAATTTAAGCGATTTTGTAATGCTTTTTGTGTGTTTGGAGTGATATATTGTGTGATTTTAGAAGCAAGGATTATGGAAGAGTGTAAGCATGAATATTGTCACAGTGCTTATGAGTTTGGATATAGTAGATTTGGTAGAAGTAAAGTAATCTGAATCGTGTAAAGTTTTTTCGAATTGAAGTATTTCCACCTCTGTTGTCAAGGCTCCATCGGCATCAGGCGCGTGCCTAGGCGCATTTTTCCGGCCAAGTTTTGGAAAAAAGTCGTCAGAAGACGTTTGAACAGAGCTGAAACAATTATACCAGCCCTAAACAAACTTGAAATTAACATAAAACAATTATAAAACTAGCCATAAACAAGCCTAAAACCCCTAAGGCCCTAAAATTGTGATTTTATAGTATGCGTCTTGCTTATAAAAGCTCTTGCTTTTAAGCACCTTAGGCTGAAGCCCAAGGCTCACCCTTTGCGCCTTGAGTGCGCCTTTGAAAACTATGATTTCAACGGTGCTCTCAAAAAAATTGATAGGATGCTATGCAGTTATAGCGGTCCAAAATCAAATAGTGGTCGAGGTCTGTTATTTGATATATAGGTTATAGCGGTGGGGGGTGGTGAGGTGGGGGGTTCATTGTTTGTTTTGGGTTTATTTTGTTTAATGTCATGCAAAATATTAATAGCATCATAAACATTCAAAACAAGAAAGTGTAGATATTTGAACTATGAAGAACAACGATCTCAGTAGCCCAGCCCTCAAGCCACCAGCGATGAAGATTGATTTTTGGCCTAGGTTTAATTAGAGTTTGGGCCTTTACTTTTGGGTTATTCTAAACAAAAAAAAAAGATTTTTTGGGCCTTTCCTTATTTTTAGCCTGAAATTAAAAAACCTTGAAAACTGGTGCTATGACTGCTGTACGGGATTTAAAATAGCGGTTAAATAGAGGCATATAGCACTGCTAATAGCGGAACCGTTATACTTGACTGCTATTTGGATTGCTATTTAATCAGATGCCCGCTAACCGCTATAGCACCGCTATTGACTGCCTAGATAGGATGATTTCAAAAGAATCAAGAACGAGTATCTAATTTCTGTTATGAAAACGGTGTTGGAATCATGATTTTGGGGAAAACAGTGTTGGAATCATGTAATTTATGTTTTGGAATTCTGCAATTGTGGTATCTGATATACATGTTGGAATCATGATTTTGGGGAGAGTGCTCAGCGTCCTTGTTCTTTGAGTTATATTTAAAAAAATTAAAAGACTGTTTAGACCATTTTTTAACGATTGCAATGTTTTTTGGAGCATTGTAATCTTTTGAGCCTGAATTAGTAGAATTAACATTCGAGTTGACATGTTTGATTGTTTGTCAAATATCTAAATTATACTTGAACAAAGCCAGAGGAATCTTGTGAACCCAAATCAGTTGAATAGTTTATTGGTAGTTGTAGTGTGGTACTGATGAGAACTTATTAGATAAAAAGGAAATAGGCAAATTTGATGGAGCATGAGCAATATCACAAATTCACAACTGTAATGGAACAGGCGAAGTACCATTTTTCACGAATCTACATGCTCCTGTTTGTGGGTTACATATTCACTCACCATCACATAAAGTATATACATGGTTACATCTTTGTTTATTTCTACACCTGAGATGCATGAAATGAAAATGTAAACTATTTGGACATAAGCTCGCTGCATGCAAAGCGTCCAAACTACTAATGACGTGTCGTTGAGAAATCACAGACTCATTAAAGTAAATCCGATCCTGTGATAAAAACTAATATGAAAACATTGAATTATTGAAATAAATTAGGAGGATTTGACTGTTAATGTCGATTCACCTTCAACTGAACCATAGGTTATCAACTTATTTACCGTTACTTCATTTGATTGTTTTTTCCTGATTTGTATTCATGCAGGAGATGGATACTTTATTATCATCAGAAGGAGATTCTCAGAGGACTCAGTATGTACTCTTTAGCTCTATCATCTATATTCATGGTTAACATGTAGGATTCTAGATCTGTTAGCTAAAAAATATGAAGCAGAAACTATGTTTCTAGCGGTTTAATCAAACATCCTGCATGAATACATAAACATCCTATATCGAGCCGGGGGTCTCACCGGAAACAGCTTCTCTATTCCTACGGGGTAGGGGTAAGGCTGTCTACATCTTACCCTCCTCAGACCCTACCTTAGCTTTGCTATTGGTGGGATCTACTGAGTATGATAATGATGATGACACTTTCTTTAACTCCATACAGTAGGTCTAACAGATGTGCACTTTGCACTACGGAATTTCTGACATCAGCCATGTGTCTTGTCTTATTACTGTATTTGTTGTTTTTTTTTTGCTTTGATTTTTTACGGTTTTGGGTTTTTAAGATATAAATGTTAACTTTTGGCTTTAAAGTCGAGTCTAGTACTTTCGAGATTCAATCTGATATGGAATTTTGACATCGGTCATGTGTTCAATTTTTTGATTATTACAGTAACTATTATATTATCATTTTTTTTATATTACAAGTTGATGATTGGTTTTTGATATAGGTATCCATATGTGACGGGTACATCCATCATTGGGATCAAGTACAAGGATGGAATTCTCATGGCTGCTGACATGGGAGGTTAGATAATCCTTAACAACCTCAGACTGTTGTTAAATATGCTATATATCTGTGGGTGTTTGTATGTATATGTTTGGTGCTATTGAGAATATCTATTTGTTTTTTTTTCACCTAGTAGAACTACCAATGAGTTTTTAATATATGGATAAAGCATACCTTGCAGATTTATCATTTTTTGCTGTAATGGAACTGTATGATGGTTGAACCACCATTAATTCTAGCAATACTGTTTGCTGACTTTTGTGTTCACAGGGTCATACGGATCCACCATTCGCTACAAGAGTGTTGAACGACTAAAGCAAGTGGGCAAACATTCTCTTATTGGTGCAAGTGGAGAAATCAGTGATTTCCAAGAAATTATGAAATACCTTGATGAACTCATGTAAGTATCCGTGATACACATGTCTATACATTTTGGCTGTATTCAAAAGGGATCTTTCTAAAAAGAGGTGGAATAATGGACAGGGTGTGCAGATTGCCACCTCTACTTATTGTAAGTTTTAATTTGTTTGTTGTAAATAATGATTGATACTATTTACAGCTTGCATGACAATATGTGGGATGATGGGAACTCACTTGGACCTAAAGAGGTGCACAACTATTTAACTCGGGTGATGTACAATCGCCGCAACAAATTCGACCCATTATGGAATTCACTTGTAATTGGTGGAGTGAAAAATGGACAAAAGTATCTTGGATCGGTAAACCTTATCCCTCTCTCTCTGAATAACTTATCCTTGTTCAAATGGGACATGACAGTTGTTGAATGTTGATTATGATTTGGAGAATTTATATATGTGCAGGTTAGCATGATTGGTGTACATTATGAGGATGATCATCTTGCGACTGGATTTGGAAATCACCTTGCCCGACCTATACTTCGTGAGGAATGGAGGGAGGACTTGAGTTTTGAGGAGGGTGTCAAGTTATTGGAGAAATGCATGCGTAACCTTCTATACCGTGATAGGTCTGCTGTTAACAAGCTTCAGGTAATATTTTTAAAAACTTCATTCGTCATAAACTATATAATTTTATAAAATAAGTTAGTTTGCTGCATAGTTATTAAAGGCGTTAAGCGCATTCAAGGCGCATAGGCCTCGCCTGTAGCCTAGGCGCAAGGCCCAAAAACAGCGCGGGCCTGCGAAAAAAAAATCGTACAACAAAAAAACTTAAAATATTTTTATATAATAGAAAACTAATACTATTCTTCAAATAAAATAAACTAAAGCTATTATATAACATTTAATATCGTCTATTTAGTACCAAAAGTTATAAAATGCTAGTTTATTAGTGTAGAACAGTAGTTTCGTTAGATAACAGTAGAAATCTAGCTAGAATCTTGCCAGAATTTGGCCGAAAACTCTCAAGAATCTAAGAATCTCGCCGGAACCTGCGCATGAACCATTGGAGAATTAAAGCGCAATTGCCTTGACTTAAGGCGCAATTGCCTCGCCTCACTAGGAAATTGGGCCTAGGCGCAAGAGGCGATGGCTTTTAACAACTATGGTTTTGCTGTTACAATAATAAGTTATGGGTCTTAGACTTGAGCCAGTTGTAGAACATTTATAACTGTGATTCATAAAGCAATTATGTAACTGCATAACCACCTCTCTTTCACTATATTTGACAAGCACTATGTACAAGTGTTTACGCCGCGGTTTCCTATTAAAAATTGGTTATATACTGAACGTGTACATATACAGATAGCAAAGATTACAGAGGAAGGTTTGACCGTCTCCCAGCCTTACTCTCTCAAGACGTTTTGGAACTTTGCTGCTTTTCAGAATCCAACAGTCGGTGCCGCGGGATCATGGTAGTATCAAACATGTCGAAATTTCGGCACTTTGACTTGGTCTTAATCTATCTCTCATTATGTTTAAATCTGCTGCTGCTAGGATCTGATTGTAAGAATACTATATATTTGAGCATTTTGTGCACAATGAGACATCCATCCATCCATCCATCACATTGCAAATCTGTGTTCTCTTTGCCAGTATTTATTTATATTCCAAGACAATAATAGTCACTTTCAGTTTTTTAGTTTTTCTTACATGCAAATAAAAACAAATCATGATTGTATAAAAGAAAGGCTCGTTCCTACTCAGAATTTTTTTTAGTAAACAGGAAGTTAAATATGTGTGTAAATGTATGCTTTTTAAACATATAAACACTGACAGATTATTTTTTTTATATTTTAAATGTAGATGATGTTTTATATTTAAAAAAAAACAATACAAGATTAATTTTTTTTTAAACAGATTAATATTCTATTAGATGCGAAATTTGATACTCTTTTCTTATGTAGTCTTGTTACATATGCTTCTCTCTCTTTTTTGTTTTTTTGTTAGTTTGCGTTTTCAAACTGCACCATTTTAATCAACACTACCAGATTATTTTTATATTTTAAATGTAAATGATGTTTTATATTTTTAAACAATATAAATAAGATTAATAATGTTTTAAAACAGATTAATATTCATAAAAAAAAAAAATAAAACACATGGCTTTAAACTGGAAAAACAAACGTAAAATGCCATAGAATTTAATTTTTTACGCCTCATCATATCATCTCCGGATGGTCATAGGGTGTAAATATGTTCCATACAATCCAGACGGATGCTAAAATCGTTCACGAGATTACAAAACACTTTATATGGAAATTAAACTTGATCTTCTTTAAAACTTCTATTATAATTTTCATAAAACTCTTTAAACAATCTTTAAAAAAACACGCATAAATTGTTAGATAAAATTTAAATTAATTACTAGATTGTAAAATTAATAGAATATAAACATGAGTGGAGTAACTGGCGTGTTTCACGTGAGGGTGACATAGTGTGTCACACATGCAAGGGGGGCCACAGGCTCATGACCCATGCGAGACAACCTTAGCAAGGCTTACTTAAGTTTCTTAAAATCAGAAAGTGGATAATAAAATTGAAGCCTTTTCATAGAAATATATAATAATAACTAGGGTCTTAGTACCCCGCACTTTGCTGCTGGCAACGTTTGTTTTGCAAAATTGTGTGATAGTAGGGACGTTTAGTAAGGCAGGCAATGTTTGTTGTGCTAAAATGTGCGACAGTTTCGTAACGATTTTGGTTCGATTCGTTAAAAAACTAAACTTGAGCAACCAATTGTAAAACTATTTATTTAGAATGCAACTCGCGCGTTGCACAGATACGCTGTTGGAATTCAGAATGTATCGCACATTATGACAACCGACGAATAAATTTGTAAAATTAAACAAAATGATATCAGATGTGTTATGCTATTTGTGTGGTAACTCGACTTTGAACATCAAAATAATAAGAAAAGGTAAAATAATATGGTAAATAACAAAGACAAAAAAGGTAAATGAAAAAGAAAACGATAGGAACTCGATTGGTTTCGATGCATTCACTATAACATAGGAAAAGAAAATTTAAAAAATATATCCGAAAGAGTATCGACACATTTGTCGAAAAAAATAAACTCAAACAATATTAAAAATTCATAGCACTTGTTATGTCAAAGAAAAAGAAAAATTAAAAAGTATGTCCAAAATGATATTAGCGCGTTCGTTAAAAATACTAAACTAAAAAGAAAAACTGAAAAAAGCAAAAAAATAGTGCAAGTTAGCAAAAAACTTATGGCTACATCAGCATGGTTCACCGTTCATCTTCCTTTTTTATACATAGATAAAAAAAACTCATGGATACATTAGCATGGTTCACTATTCATCTTCCTTTCCTTTATATATATACTAGGTTATAGACCCGTTAGTTTCACGGGTTATGGTTTGTGTTAAAAAAATCTATATCTATAAAATAATAACTTCACATAGTAAGACACATGTTTGACAGACCTTACCGAGACAAAAAAACATAAATTGAATAAATTAGGGCATTTACTTCATAGAAAAATATCTTATTTAACAGTGTTGTCGGGTGCATCAATGGTATAATGACATAAGTATTTTATGCATTAATTAACTCTAAAATCTAAACAATTAGCCTGAAAATGCGACTCGGTACAAACTACACAAAACATTTAAACGTATCCCAAAACTTAGAACATTTCAATGTACACCGTAACCTGTAGGACTATATATTTTTATACAAATACAAATATAGCATATTATTTATAGGTTATATACCCGTGAGCTTTACGGGTTATGAGTTGTTTTTAAAAAAAAATTATATTTGCAAAAGTAATTTTTCTAATTGATTTCTTATAAATTAACAATTCAAGTTTTTTAGAAAAAAAAGCAATGACTTTTAACGGATTACTTTTTTGGCAAAACATTAAAAAAAAGACACAACACAAAATCCCTTCATTGTCTTCTTCAACAGTCACTCTCTACCTACCAAACACAAAACCAGACTTGCTAAAAACGCGGTGATTCGCCTGAGGATCCAATCAAGTAGCCGTTCTACATTCACGTTCAACATCCGGTATTTGTTTTTTGATCTCATTTCTTTATTTTTTGAAGATTTTGTAGTTTATATGTTAAATAATCAGAATCTAAGTGTCCGAAAACAAAATAATGATGACCGGAACTTCAATCGTTTGTGTTTCATTTTGATTTCTTGACTTGTTTTTCGATCTAACTTGTCACACCCCCAAAATCCACATGCGGAGTATCACCGCTTGGAGGCGTGACTGACCAGGATCAAACCACTAATCATATTGAACAAGTAAATAATTAAATGTAAAAGTCCAACCAACACGATTAGTGTCCAAAACAACCATAGTTAAGTTATGAGCGGAAGCATAATGTTCAAAACCAAATCAAAAGTTTAATTATCCAAATGTTTAACATGGCACACAGCTGTCCATGTCCCACAACGACTCTTCCTTGTGCAAGCTCCAGCTAAGTACCTATAGACCTGCAAAGCATGTAGTAACGAGTCAACAACAAGTTGAGTGAGTTCACGTTTGGTTGTCCAGTTTATAGTTGTTCCGAAAACACAGTTTGCTCTTTACCAGCTATCCAGCCGTGGGGGTTACCCCATAGTTCGAAAAACGTTTATTAGTTACCCGTTCTTACGTTGGCTATTCCAGCCCGGCTCTATGGCCGTGGGGGCTACCCCATGTTTAATTCACCAGACTCGTTACCATATCGACTACTAACGTTCGTCATGTTTAAGTGCCCTAACGTCTGTGTCTATCATCACTGACGTGCCATAGTCCATTAGTCCACGCCCGTCCTCTGCGGCACGGTGTGAGGTTTGTTAAACCTAATAGCGCTATTTAACTAATGACCCGTTCGCCATTGGCCTCGGCGATTAAGTCGATATAAAAGGAGGGACTTCGTTGATAGAGTTCTAGTCTAGTATAGTTAAATCCGTCTCATACTGGACGAGGAATCTACGTTCCTGAATACGTCTCAACAGGACGAGGAATCTATATTCCTTAACCCATTCCCAACCCCTGGGAATCCCATGCTTTGTAAAGAAGTGTGAACTCACCTTGGTTTGCTCGGCAGATAACACAGAAAGGTCAAGTCTAGCAGCTAGTGGTCAACCACGTCCTAACATGGTTATCATGCAAGTCAGGTTTAGGTTCAAGTATCGCACGTATGTTTACACATAAGCTAACAGTTACAAACACGTATAGATCATGGCAACCACGTAACTCAAACGAACAGTCAAGTCTATAAAGCGCCAAACTTGTGCGGCCCAAGAGGTTGGGCTCGCACAAGTTCATTAGCCCATGTATCTTGTGCGATCTCCCAAATGAAACTCAATAGAGTAACCCGGCCCAACATACATATACAGCCCAATAAAACAAATAATCTTGTGCGACTCATGTACTCTTGTGCGATCAGGTCCTCTTGTGCGAAGGGACCTCTTGTGCGAACAGGATGTCTTGTGCGAGTGGACCTCTTGTACGACCAAGAGGTCTTGTGCGATCAGATTTAGTGATTCGAATAATATGGAAATCTGTTACACCACTTTTATCTTGCAACTAATTGCAAAGTTTCCTTTTATTTTATCAATTAACAACTTAACAGTTTCCTACATGATTAACATTAGATCAAACAAGGGTTTTTAACATCTAATTCATATGAACCCTAAATAATTAAAACATGAATATCAATCATAATTATCTACACGATTTGTTTTCTTGATTGCTAGCATACATCCTAATTCTCCAATTATCATTCCAATCATCATGCAACCGAATCATCATGCAAAGCAAACTGACCAACATCATATATTAAATTATTCATCATCTCACCTTTTAATGCACCTAACATTCTTAGTGACAACATTATTAAAATGTCTAATATGTTTGATTCAGTAAACACATGGCCGCCAATTCCTTTAGTCAAATCTATCCACTTTATTAAATCACTTATCTTCAATTCTATTGGACCCTCAAGGCTACTGATATATATCAACTTGGTTTGTTTGAAGTTTGTAAATTCAATGCACCACTATAACATAAATACTATTATATCAATTTTCAAGAGATCATCTATTCCTCAAGATATCATCAATTATCGATACCATCCATCATCACAACAACCGCATCACAGTACTTAATATTAACCAGGAACCAGGTTTATGCATTCAATAAATAAATTAACATATCACCAGATCATACACTGTTAGCAAGTTAACATGCTTTCGGATCTTGATCGCCTTCACATCTTTCCAGATTAAATCATTCAATCATAAATTCAATCATAACAACCCTAGGCCTCTAGATCACAACAGGTTTCGCATAGAGTTATATAACAGATTGATCATATATAATTCTTTCAAGAACACATCAAACAACATACTATATATATAGATCTGAAAATAACTAACCGACTAAGAGAGATCAAACAAAGAAGATCCGACTTCGAATAAGAGAAGAGCTGCCGTCGACTTGAGAGCGAGAGTTAGGGTTTGTCGACTAAAAGTTTCACGTAGGGTTGAATAAAAAATATATAATTGATCGTAGTGGGCCTAAGGCCCAGTTGATTTCGTTGATCCAAAGTTGACGAAAACACCAAGTGTTTTCGTGAGGGAGGTGATTTCGTGAAGGGTGTTTGGCACAAGCTCCATATTTTATTAACAATTATTCAATCATCTTATTAATGCAACATATGACTAACAAATACACACACAATATACACATCACGAATACACTATATTGCACATCCAATAATTATTAAACACACATGGCAAATAAGTATGAAGTTAGATCGGATGGAGACCTTGAAAACTCGGGTTGTCACATTATCCCCAAGTCAAAAGAAATTTCATCCCGAAATTTGGTACGTACTCACTGGAGGAAGCTAGTTAAGTTGCGTGGTTTTCCTGGGGTGTCACATCCTCCCCCCGTTGATCTGGAATTTCGTCCCGAAATTCCGTAGCTTCAGCCTCAGTAGTGGTTGTACTGTTTACGAATAGTTGGGGATACTTTTGTTTCATTTGATCTTCGCGTTCCCAGGTGAACTCTGGGCCGCGACGTGAGTTCCAACGAACTCGAACGAGAGGTATTCTAGTACGCTTGAGGACCTTAACATCCCGGTCCGTGATTTCAACTGGTTCCTCGACGAATCGTAACTGCTCGTCGATAGTGAGCTCCTTCAAAGGAACTATGTGGGTCTCATCTGACAGACACTTCTTCATATTTGACACGTGGAAAACGTTGTGACCTGCACTGAGTTCCGCTGGTAAGTTCAGTTTGTAGGCCACCTTGCCTATTTTCTCAATGACTTCGAAAGGTCCAACGTATCGTGGGTTAAGTTTGCCCCGTTTCCCAAAACGAACCACACCCTTCCAGGGTGAAACTTTCAGTAGCACTCGCTCCCCAACCTGGAGCTCTAGTGGTTTTCTGCCCTTATCGGCGTAGACTTTCTGACGATCACGAGCTGCCGCCATTCGTTGTCGTATTTGAGCAATTCGCTCTGTTGTGTCTACCACAAGTTCTGGACCAGTAATCTGACTATCCCCCACCTCTGCCCAACAAAGAGGTGACCGTCATTTACGCCCGTATAATGCCTCAAACGGAGCAGCTTTAATGCTGGTGTGGTAGCTATTGTTGTACGAAAATTCCACAAGTGGCAGATGCTTTTCCCAGCCGTTGCCAAAATCAATCACACATTCCCTAAGCATGTCTTCGAGGGTCTGGATGGTACGTTCCGACTGCCCATCCGTTTGCGGGTGATAAGCTGTGCTCATATCTAATCTTGAGCCAAAGGACTTATGCATTGCTTGCCACAGTTCTGATGTAAAATGTGCATCTCGATCCGAGATAATAGAGGTGGGCACCCTGTGCCTCGAGACAACTTCCTTGAGATATACGTCTGCTAGGGTGGAGAACTTATCCGTTTCTTTGATAGCCAAGAAGTGAGCAGACTTTGTGAGTCGATCCACGATCACCCAAATAGTATCGTTACCACGTTGAGATCTAGGCAGGCCAGTAACAAAATCCATGGAAATTTGCTCCCATTTCCATTGTGGTATCTCTGGTTGTTGAAGTGGGCCTGAAGGTTTCTGGTATTCTGCCTTGACTCTCGCACAAGTCAAGCATTTGCTAACGTACGTTGCTATGTGGGCCTTCATGCTAGGCCACCAATACGTCGTTTTGATATCATAGTACATCTTATCCGAACCAGGATGTACTGAGTAGCGAGACTTGTGTGCCTCATCCATCACAAGTTCTCGTAGGTTGCCATAAAGTGGGACCCATATGCGTCCTGTTACATAGTAAGCACCGTCTTCCTTTTGTTCTAAACGTTGCCTTGAGCCGCGTAGGGCTTCATCCCTGACGTTTTCTGGTTTCAATGCTTCTACCTGAGCATGTCATATTTGGGAAGGAAGACTAGATTGTATAGTAAGTTGTAAAGCTCGTACGTGCTTGGGCGCAGTGTCCTTTCGACTGAGGGCGTCAGCCACAACATTGGCTTTGCCCGGGTGGTACCTGATCGAGCATTCGTAGTCATTCAGCAGTTCGACCCATCGTCGCTGTCGCATATTGAGTTCCTTCTGTTTAAAGATATGCTCGAGGCTCCTGTGATCAGTGTAGATAGCACACTTAGTGCCATACAAGTAGTGTCGCCATATCTTAAGCGCAAAAACAACCGCCCCCAGCTCTAGATCATGTGTAGTGTAGTTCTTTTCATGAACTTTGAGTTGGCGTGAGGCGTAGGCTATAACTTTATCCCGCTGCATCAATACGCAACCAAGACCCTGAATGGATGCGTCGCAGTAAACCACGAAGTCGTCTGTGCCCTCTGGCAATGAAAGAATAGGTGCACTGCAAAGTCTATCCTTTAAGTGTTGAAACGCTAATTCCTGTGCATTTCCCCATCGATAGACAATGCCTTTCTGCGTTAGTGAGGTGAGTGGCTGTGCAATCTTGGAAAAATCCTTAATAAACCTCCTGTAGTAACCTGCCAATCCCAAGAATTGGCGAATTTCCGTTGGTGTACGAGGTGCAGGCCAGTTCTTAATTGAGTCTACCTTGGACGGATCAACGTGAATCCCATCCCTATTCACCACATGGCCTAAGAAATGGACTTCACGAAGCCAGAAGTCGCATTTTGAAAACTTGGCGTACCGCTGTTCCGTTCGAAGTAGTTCTAAAATGAGTCGTAGATGTTGCTCGTGTTCCTCCTGACTCTTCGAATAGATCAGGATGTCGTCGATAAAAACTATGACAAACTTGTCTAGGTACGGCTTGCACACTCGATTCATCAAGTCCATGAAGACCGCAGGTGCGTTTGTCAGCCCAAAAGGCATGACCAAAAACTCATAGTGCCCATATCGAGTTCTAAAGGCTGTTTTAGAGACGTCCTCTTCTCGGACTCTCAGCTGGTGATATCCTGACCTCAAATCGATCTTTGAATAGTAGCTCGACCCTTGCAGCTGGTCGAACAAGTCGTCAATACGCGGAAGAGGATATCGATTCTTCACAGTCACCTTGTTCAGTTCGCGGTAGTCGATGCACATTCTGAACGTACCGTCTTTCTTCTTCACAAATAGCACTGGAGCTCCCCAGGGCGAAGAGCTAGGACGAATAAAACCCTTATCTAAGAGTTCTTGTAGTTGCGTAGATAGCTCTTTCAACTCTGATGGAGCTAAACGATACGGTGCACGAGCTATGGGTGCCGCTCCAGGAGCTAACTCGATTTGAAACTCGACCTGACGATGAGGCGGGAGGCCAGGTAGTTCCTCAGGAAACACTTCAGGATAATCGCGTACAATCGGAAAGTCTTCTATCTTCTTTTCTTTCTTCGAGGTGTCGGTAACGAGAGCCAGAAAGGCAGTGTGGCCCTTACGCAAACACTTTTGGGCCTTAAGGGAAGAAATGATGCTCACAACAACACCACTCTTGTCGACGCGAATCATGAGGGGTTCATCGCCTGGGCGAGGAATACGAACAATCTTTCCGTTACAAAGGATCTCTGCTTGATGTTGGGATAACCAATCCATACCAATAACGATGTCGAAATCATCACAACGTTGGGGTCATTCCTAGCATCATTCTGACCAATCACGAACACTCGACCCCTGGCACCATTGCCGTCGTTATTACCCCCGTTGTTGTCTCCACTATTGTTCCCGTTTCCTTGGTTGTGGTTCTGATTCTGAGTCTGGTTCAGTCGTGGGTAGTGTCTCATGAAATGGTCTTTAGCACCACACTGATAACATCCCTTGTTATCCTGCTGTTGTTGCTGATTTTTGTGGAGCTTGTGGCTGCTGTTGTCGGTTCTGGTTTGCAGGACGTGAGCTTCTACAATCTTTGGCTCCATGACCAAGCTTGTCGCATCTCTAACGACGATCTTTGTTGCACTGCCCGCTGTGGTGCAAATTACATCGATTGCACTTAGGGTGGTTTCCCTCGTATCCACCCTGACTTCGATTACCAAAAGACTGCTGACTGGGGCTCCTGTACTCGACTGAGATTGAACCGAAGTGAAACCCTTGCTTAAATTTCCATCCCACTTGCGTTTGTTGTCACTGGGAGTAGCAGAAGTAGTTGTAGTAGTACCAATATGCTTAGGCAGCTTGTTCTATTCCACTGCCGGTCGGTGAGACGATGAGCAAAACGAGTAACATCCTGGATAGTAGCAAGGTTAGCAGAAGTCACATGACTTTGAATCTCTGGTACTAAGCCTTTGGGGTACAACCCAATGCGCTTGGTGGGAGGATCCACCATAACACTGCCAGTTCGTTGGATCATTTCGTGTACGCTTCTATCTCTGACCCCGTCATCATCAGGTTAAATAACTCCATTTCCAGTTTGTGGATGTCATCACGACTACGGTATTCACGTTTGGATCAGTTCCTTAAGAATCATTTCATGGGGTGGCATTTGCAGCCGCCTGCCCCAGCATCTGAACTTGCGCGTTCCACCAAGTTAGCGCAGTGCCTTCGAGAGTACCAGTGGCGTAATTCACCCTGCGAGCCTCAGGGCATTCCCACATCTCTAAGACAGACTCGAGCTTTTCAAACCAATGGAGGAGTCCAACAGCTCCTTTAGTGCCACTGAAAGTACTAGGACAATAGTCCATGAACGTCTTAAATGTGCATACAGGTGGCCGAACGTTCTGACCTTGTTGCGCGAGGAAGAAGAGACAGGGTTAAGCGCGAGAGTTGGGTCATGAAAGTAGGATTTATCATCCTAGGTTAGGTTCGGAATAGCAGGTTATACCTCCTGCCTGAGCGGTTGCGAGTGCTGCCGTAACTTGTTCGTTGATAAGAGCCGCCAGCTGGCTTGAGTTAGGGTCACACGTTCCCTCATGATCTCACATCGAAGGAAACACAAATAGGAAAGGTGTCGCGAATGTGCGTAAGTGTGGAGTGACAGTGGGGAGCAAGCACAAATGTGTTTTCAAACTATAGTTGCTACGTTCATCTAAGCATACCATGAGCAAAGTTCTATGCAATCTAGCAAGTAGGCAATATAAAACGTAACCCATATCACCTAAAATGTTGAGCCTTGCACGTGGAGTGAAGCGTCGTTGTGGATCGTAGAGCACTGTACAGGTTATAGTCTGGTTTTAACAAAAACGTTTTCCTTTATTAAAACCAAGTTCTCTATAACCAATGGCTCTGATACCAATCTGTCACATCCCCAAAATCCACATGCGGAGTATCACCGCTTGGAGGCATGACTGACCAGGATCAAACCACTAATCATATTGAACAAGTTAATAATTAAATGTAAAAGTCCAACCAACACGATTAGTGTCCAAAATAACCATAGTTAAGTTATGAGCGGAAGCATAACGTTCAAAACCAAATCAAAAGTTTAATTATCCAAATGTTTAACATGGCACACAACTGTCCATGTCCCACAACGACTCTTCCTTGTGCAAGCTCCAGCTAAGTACCTATAGACCTGCAAAGCATGTAGTAACGAGTCAACAACAAGTTGAGTGAGTTCACGTTTGGTTGTCCAGTTTATAGTTGTTCCGAAAACACAGTTTGCTCTTTACCAGCTATCCAGCCGTGGGGGTTACCCCATAGTTCGAAAAACGTTTATTAGTTACCCGTTCTTACGTTGGCTATTCCAGCCCGGCTCTATGGCCGTGGGGGCTACCCCATGTTTAATTCACCAGACTCGTTACCATATCGACTACTAACGTTCGTCATGTTTAAGTGCCCTAACGTCTGTGTCTATCATCACTGACGTGCCATAGTCCATTAGTCCACGCCCGTCCTCTGCGGAACAGTGTGAGGTTTGTTAAACCTAATAGCGCTATTTAACTAATGACCTGTTCGCCATTGGCCTCGGCGATTAAGTCGATATAAAAGGAGGGACTTCGTTGATAGAGTTCTAGTCTAGTATAGTTAAATCCGTCTCATACTGGACGAGGAATCTACGTTCCTAAATACGTCTCAACAGGACGAGGAATCTACGTTCCTGAATACGTCTCAACAGGACGAGGAATCTATATTCCTTAACCCATTCCCAACCCCTGGGAATCCCATGCTTTGTAAAGAAGTGTGAACTCACCTTGGTTTGCTCGGCAGATTATACAGAAAGGTCAAGTCTAGCAGCTAGTGGTCAACCACGTCCTAACATGGTTATCATGCAAGTCAGGTTTAGGTTCAAGTATCGCACGTATGTTTACACATAAGCTAACAGTTACAAACACGTATAGATCATGGCAACCACGTAACTCAAACGAACAGTCAAGTCTATAAAGCGCCAAACTTGTGCGGCCCAAGAGGTTGGGCTCGCACAAGTTCATTAGCCCATGTATCTTGTGCGATCTCCCAAATGAAACTCAATAGAGTAACCCGGCCCAACATACATATACAGCCCAATAAAACAAATAATCTTGTGCGACTCATGTACTCTTGTGCGATCAGGTCCTCTTGTGCGAAGGGACCTCTTGTGCGAACAAGATGTCTTGTGCGAGTGGACCTCTTATACGACCAAGAGGTCTTGTGCGATCAGATTTAGTGATTCGAATAATATGGAAATCTGTTACACCACTTTTATCTTGCAACTAATTGCAAAGTTTCCTTTTATTTTATCAATTAACAACTTAACAGTTTCCTACATGATTAACATTAGATCAAACAAGGGTTTTTAACATCTAATTCATATGAACCCTAAATAATTAAAACATGAATATCAATCATAATTATCTACACGATTTGTTTTCTTGATTGCTAGCATACATCCTAATTCTCCAATTATCATTCCAATCATCATGCAAAGCAAACTGACCAACATCATATATTAAATTATTCATCATCTCACCTTTTAATGCACCTAACATTCTTAGTGACAACATTATTAAAATGTCTAATATGTTTGATTCAGTAAACACATGGCCGCCAATTCCTTTAGTCAAATCTATCCACTTTATTAAATCACTTATCTTCAATTCTATTGGACCCTCAAGGCTACTGATATATATCAACTTGGTTTGTTTGAAGTTTGTAAATTCAATGCACCACTATAACATAAATACTATTATATCAATTTTCAAGAGATCATCTATTCCTCAAGATATCATCAATCATCGATACTATCCATCATCACAACAACCGCATCATAGTACTTAATATTAATCAGGAACCAGGTTTATGCATTCAATAAATAAATTAACTTATCACCAGATCATACACTGTTAGCAAGTTAACATGCTTTCGGATCTTGATCGCCTTCACATCTTTCCAGATTAAATCATTCAATCATAAATTCAATCATAACAACCCTAGGCCTCTAGATCACAACAGGTTTCGCATAGAGTTATATAACAGATTGATCATATATAATTCTTTCAAGAACACATCAAACAACATACTATATATATAGATTTGAAAATAACTAACCGACTCAGAGAGATCAAACAAAGAACATCCGACTTCGAATAAGAGAAGAGCTGCCGTCGACTTGAGAGCGAGAGTTAGGGTTTGTCGACTAAAAGTTTCACGTAGGGTTGAATAAAAAATATATAACTGATCGTAGTGGGCCTAAGGCCCAGTTGATTTCGTTGATCCAAAGTTGACGAAAACACCAAGTGTTTTCGTGAGGGAGGTGATTTCGTGAGGGGTGTTTGGCACAAGCTCCATATTTTATTAACAATTATTCAATCATCTTATTAATGCAACATATGACTAACAAATACACACACAATATACACATCACGAATACACTATATTGCACATCCAATAATTATTAAACACACATGGCAAATAAGTATGAAGTTAGATCGGATGGAGACCTTGAAAACTCGGGTTGTCACATAACTAATGTTTAGTTTATGTTTCATTTTTCATCAAACCCTAAATCCTTGATAATGATCAAACACTTATCTTCCGATGACATAATATAATAGTAAATGTTTTGTTAGTGGTTGTTGATTTTGATTACTTGAAACCCTAAAACAGAGATTTTGATTGTTTGTGCTTGATTAATGCCCTGTTTTTTATAATTACATCTTACGAACATATTTCAATTGCATAATAGTCTTGATTTGCTTCCGTTTTTGAAATATTTTGACTGATTCTCACTTTGCTTGATTATAAAGGTAGTTGTTGGAATCTGTCTGGATGTTGTTTGATAACTCGCTAATTCCGTTATTTTATACTTCATTAGAGGCTTTTTTTTTTATCTTTCTGTAGATATATGTTCTTTCAACCATTTAAGTTCTGTTTTAGTGTGGTAATCGAAAATTCTTATGAGTGATCATTGTGAGTTAGATTGCACAGACTGTATATGATTGTTTTTACACTGTTTTCGGTCAAAATTCTACACTGTTTGTAGTTAAAACACTGCATAGATGATATATTTGAGTTAAAATGATGCACTTTTTTGGGTTAAAATGTTGCTGGTGAAAGTTTGCTAATGTAAGGGGCTCTTTTTAAAGTTGTTTTCATGTTGTTTTGATGTTCATAGTTCAAGGTACTCACTCACTTTAACTGTTATTGCATTCATTAGATCCCCACCGGATTTCATATGGTTTTTATATGAATGCTATGAACATCCTTGTAAAAAATCCTTATTATTTCGGTGTTCTATTTTATATTGAAGTTCTGCATATGCTAGGGTATTTACCTTCCGAATTGTAAGTATCTATTTGATTCTGTGCAGATATGGATTCAAGAAAAAGGGCTCATTCATTCATAACGTTTATTGATAAAGAAGAGCCTATGTTTTTGGTAATTTTTTTTTTAATTTCGTTGGACTGTTATATGAATATTTGAGGTTATCATTAGGGCTGCAAACGAACCGAACGAACATGAACACGACCTTGTTCGTGTTCGTTTGTTAAGGATTTCATGTGTTCACGAACAGTTCACGAACACTTACCGAACGAGATTTTTTGTTCGTGTTCGTTTGTTAAGGAAATGAACTTGTTCGTGTTCGTTTGTTAATTTAGGTACCGAACACAAACGAACGTTCATGAACGCACACGGACGCAAACGAACACAAACAAACGTTAATGAGCATAAACAAACACAAACGAACATATATGAGTGAGAACGGTGTTGAACAATGGTTATTGACAGAGGAACGACGAAGGGAGCGGGGGAGAGAGCGGTGCTTGGTCGATGGCGGAGAAAATGGGATCCAGAATCTGGAACGACGCTGATAATGCTTAGGGTTTTTGTACTTTCAAACTTTCAATTGTATATCTGGTGGACCTTAGGTGATAATGAAATATCTAACAAATAACCAATAAAATATAAGTTGGGCCATACCATATAATATAATATAAGTTAGGTAATAAAATAATATATATATATATATATATATATATATATATATATATATATATATATATATATATATTCCTGTACACAAACGAACACGAACATACAATCGAACACAAACGCACGTAAACTAACACGTTACCGAACGTTCACGAACACAAATGAACGAACACGGCATTTGTTCATGTTCGTTCATTTAACTAAACAAACGAAATTTTTTGTTCGTGTTCGTTCATTTATTAAACGAACGAACACAAACGAACTTCCCGCCGAACGGTTCATGAACTGTTCGCTGAAAGTTCAGTTCATTTGCAGCCCTAGTTATCATTTGACATGTTTGCTATTGCTTTGTTAGGCAATACCTAATGATTTTGCCACTAATCCGTGGGGAGATAAGATCCCATATTATAGAACAATTGAAATACGGGATGGTGAAAATTTTAGAAAGGTACGTATTAGGAAAACAAATGATGGGCCAATATTTACGAATGGGTGGATCATGTTAGTTAGACATCATCAATTGAAATACAAAGATGGGGTATTGATCAAAGCAGTTGGGCAGTTGAAATTTGAAGTATCGTGTTTTAAAGAATTGGTATGTCAGAACTCGTATATTAAAGCACAAGTTGAAACCGAACTTGGAATGTCTGTAAGTGACTTTATATTAGTTCAGTACTAATTTTAAACAACTTTTTAAGTTTTTGAAATTCTGTACTAATAATTTGTTGAATTTGTTTTATAGCTAATGCCAGATAAAATTTTTAATGACTTTTACGACAAAAATTTCAAAGGTGGAATGGCCACGGTTTATTTTGGAGAAAGATTTTGGAATGTAAAACTGGAAGGAGGCTCGGAGAGTGGTTGTTTCAAGGTTGGATGGCATAAGGTGGTGGAAGAGGTCCCTCTAGATAGTGATTATTTCTTGGTTTTTACCAGGCTGGATTCAAAAAGCTTTGATGTTTCAGTATTCGATCCGGACACCGGAACAGAAGTTTTTCTAAAAAAGGTTGAGGTGGTTCTTTTAAAAGTATATGGGAACACATTAATTAAAATTGTTTATTATTATACTGATTTTTGTCTTATGTTTTTTAAAATATCTAGTCTACTGCGGATGATGATATGATAGTTGAATCAAAGTTGCCGGCTGATGTGTGTGAAGATGATATTGAAGGAAATAAAAAAGATGTAAGTATTCAAGTTGTTCATTCTGAAAGTGTTTTATATGTTTAATTTTTATGAATTTATTTATTTGAATTATTATTTAACTTTTATGTATTCATGCTTATGACTTTTATTGTGAAGGTTAAAGGCAAGTCCAAGCTAGATGATGGTCAGGTATTGATAACCAAGTTATTACCTATTTGTGTTACTTTTTGTTTAATATATATGTATAATATGTTAAACTTAATTTAATTATGTTCAGACACAGCGAACTCTTCGAAGCAGAATTGAAAAGGTTAATGCAACGCCAATCATTGGTTCACCGGTCTTGAAATTCACAAAACCTGCGGAAGACCGAATTGTAAGTTTTTTAGACATTTTTTATTGTTTACTTAGTTAAACTATCTCAATTACGTATCAAGAACTGAAAGTGGCTTTGGGTCAATATGGTTTCTGCACTAAATGGGCTTGGGTTGAAATGGTTGGATATAGAGGAGCAAAAATCCGGTTTTGGGTCCAAAACGGTTTGGGTTGAGTTAAACATGGTCAATTCGGGAATTTTTTTTAAACCGGTTCGGGTTGAAGCCTATTTTTAAAAGGGGGAAAGATCCAGGTTTATCCGGTTTGAAAAACAGGGTTGACAATTTTTTTTATACCGGATTCAAATCGGGTATGGTTCCAGACCCGAATGTTTGTTTTTCACCTCTAGCTAGGTGATGTAGCTAATCATAATCGCTTCTTTTACATTTTTTATTTTATAGTAATAGAAGTCTTTTCAACTTATTACTTATTCGTCTTAATTTCTGTTGAATATATATCTATAATATGTTCTAATTAATTTAATTATGTTCAGACGAAGCGCACTCTTCGTAGTAGAACTATTGTGGCTGCTGAAAAACAATGCTATGATAGGCCTGTTAAATTTCAAAAAGTTAAGCCAAAACCATCAATTGCTTCTCATGTTTTAAACTTCACAAGAGTTGCTGAACACAGAATTGTAAGATTTTATAGATTTTTTATTGTTTAGTTGTTCAACTTTTTATCGAGAGACTATATTTACTGATGGCTGGAATATGTTGTGTTTTTCAGCGACTACCAACGGACGTGTCATCTGTGTTGGATCTGTCCCCTCGTAATCTCAAAGAACTCAGCGTTAAAAACCTGAGAGGTAAAGTAAAGAATATCATGACCAGATTTGAAAAACATGGCAAAGGGTTCCGTTATGGCTTGGTTGGATGGTCTGCTTACTGAAGGCTTGCAAGATCAACTTCGGTGCGGAACTGTTTTTTAAGTTCCACAAGTCTAGTAAGCTCTTGATATTGTCAAAGGTTGTAGAGAAGGTTAAAAACAAAAAGTTGCGTGCATAACTGTGGGAAGTGGTCCTTGTGGTTGTTATTATAAACACTATATGGTAGTTTTTTTGGTTGGGCTTTTGAGTCCTAGGTGGTGTTGAAAAACTTGTGGGTAAGTTAGACACGTTTTGGTTGTTACTTATGTAAATCTAGGTTAACATGTGAATGCGTGGTTAGTTGGTCTTTTTGGGTAGATTAACTTAACTAATTTTGATCTTATGTGTTATGCTTAATGGTAATAGACATCGCATGATTTATTAAACTTTAGTCTTATCATGGTGTTGTCTATAATAGATGACGAATTTTGGTACCACTTCATTTTGGTCTAATTATTATACATATGTTTAGCTTGTAATCGTTTATGTGTTATACTATGAAACACTAATCGATTGTAGTAATATGTGTTATGCTATGAAACAATAATATATAAAAACTATGCTTTTGATAACAAAACAAAATACATATAGAAATACCAATACAAATTACAAGTAAGTAAAAACTTCTTTGTATAAAACATTAGATGTCCTATTAGTAAGGTTACCATCATTATCAAGAACTGATAATTTGAGTCCGTCTCTGCTCTTGACTCTCGATAAAGCCACGTAAAGTTGACCATGAGAAAATACTGGATTTTTCAAAAACAAACCAACTCTAGATAATGATTGCCCTTGACTTTTATTAATTGTCATTGCGAAGCATAAAACAATAGGAAACTGTCTTCTTTGGAATCTAAAAGGAACCTTCTTATCCAACGATATTATACCAATTCTAGGAATAAAAATTCGAGCACCAATGTTGCTTCCAGATACCACTTCTGCTTCAATAGCCTTTATTTCCAAGTGATATTACCTTTAAGCGAGTTCCGTTACACAACCCATTTTTTTGATCAATATTTCGGAGGAGCATGATGGGAACACCGACCTTTAGTACTAATATGTGATTTGGAACACCTGAGATCTTAAGACCATTTGGTACGTCGGGAGAGTATAAACTTTGATCAAAACCATCCTATAGATTTTCTGTCTCACAAATACTATCCGAACTTAGGTATTCCTTGGAATCTCCTGGGAACATCAACAACAACTGAGAATTAATTTCATCAACAACTTTATTCGTCGATGCAAGAATGGCTCTTTCTTGGTAAAAGCCGGAAGTTTGGTCATTTTCAAGAAGAGAAGGATAAACAAAATCTATAAGACTTGAAATAGGATCAGTGGAATCCATGATTAAAAGATCATCGGGTATGTCTATAATCGCATCACCATCGTTAGATCCTCCTAGTTTCCCTTCACCCAAATCCAACAACCACTGAGCAAAGATTTGTGTTTGCTCGACATCATGCATTCCACTTCCTGCAGTCAATCTCTTGTTCTTGGTTAAAGTGAGTACTTTGCAATGGCCCCATATGTACGAAGAAGTCAACGAAGCATTAACAATGTCTTGTCTAGTACCACCTTGAATGACAGGAAAAGTTTGTCGGAAATCTCCACCAAATACGATTGTTTTACCACCAAATGGACTTTCGGAATTATGAGAACCATCACATTTCAATATTTCTTTTAAAGTTCTATCCAAAGCTTCAAAACCATGTCTGTGTATCATTGGTGCTTCGTCCCATATAATCAATGATGTTTTCTTTAATAGATTTGCAACATCACTGTTTGGGATTATAGGACAAATTGAGTCTTCAGTCAGATTAATCGGAATGAGAAATCGAGAGTGAGCTGTCCTACCTCCTGTAAGAAGCAAAGATGCAATCCCACTTGAGGCAACATTTAAAACAATTTCCCCTTTCGATCTTAGAGATGCAGATAAAGTTTTCCAAAGAAATGTTTTACCGGTACCTCCATAACCGTAAACAAAAAAAAAACACCACCTTTGTTGTCTTCAATGGCTTTCATGATATCATTATAAATAAATCTTTGTTCATCGGTTAATGAAACTAAAAGGTTCTCAAACTCCTCTTGAAGATCAATTATGTCATAATCCAGCTCTTCAGTAATCAAACGATTATTTGAAGTAGAAATCAATTCATGATCAGGGTAAGGCATTGTATTAAAATTTCGTATGCTGGAATTATTACGAATTAAAATCTTCTCAATCTCGTATATGTGAGATTTTTAACTTGATCATCAGTAAGGCATAAATCTGAAATAACACATTAAAGATATATTTTTAGATTAACATAATCCAATGTATAAGAAACAAATATTTGTTATAATCTAAAAGAAGTGATTGGATGAAATATAACATTTTAACGTGATTTAAATTTTCTTCAAAGAAGTATATATATTATTATATATATAAATATATGTGAATGTGAATTATAAACATAAAGATTATAAATAAACCTAAAAAATAGTAATTATTATAAAGTACTTATACCTGGAGCCTTTAAAATAAGTCGTTGTTTATAAAGGATGCCATCTGATAATAATTCCCATGTTTTTTGCCATACACGTTCCGGCAAAGACAGAGTGTGGCACGTCAACATCGTAGCAAATAATGTGCGAAGATAAAAACCGGAGCCTGAATGACTTGCTTCTTATATAGCTTCTATATATTCCATGTCATCATCTAATACACCGTGAGCATAACATGCTTCTCTAAAGGTATTAAATTTACGACCATTTACAGTGAGGATATCATCAAAGGATCGGGGACCTTTAACTTTATTTAAAAGAATCCTCAAAAAATAAGCCTCGCCAAGAGTAAGAGAAATAGCATGAATTCTTCCAATTGAAAAACCAGTAGTTTTCCTTCGTTTCCAACACCGTTCATCCTTTTTCCACACAAACTTTGAAGGGAATTCAACATAAGTAAGCTCTCAGGCCACGTCATCACTTTGATTACAATCCATCCAAGATGAAAACATTGAAGAATTCATTGACGGCCTGTTGAGGACTTGATCAATATCATCGTCTTCACCATATACGACATTTTGTTGGTTCGGAAGATGAAATGGGAGATGTGTTAGTGCATTTATCTGTCTATCGCCTCTGTCAATCTAGTCCGTAGTGGAAAACTGAAGAAAACAAGAGTTACATTGTTATTTTAGAGTTAGTTAGTCAAAAAGGCAAGGTGGCATAACTGTAATTAATGAGATTCCTCATTAAATGCCTTGGCCTATAAATAGATCTCTAGGGCTTCTAGTATAGAACTTTTGCCATTTTCACATCTTGGAGAGCTAGAGGCTAGAGAGAGAAAGCTAGAGAGAGAAAGTTTATTGTTAGTGATTCAGGTGCTGTACGTTATCAGATTTTATCAAAGAATCACGTTTATATTACGTCATGTGTGTTTAGGTCACGTTCGTGTACGGATTCCGCACGTTTCACGTTCGTTTCGCAATCGTTTCGGAGTCAAAACCGGTCCTACAAGTGGTATCAGAGCAGGAGCTCGATTGCGTTGATCAAACAACAAGATTCGTACCAGATTACAACGTTTTCAGACCTGAATCGCGTCATTTCTTCTTCATCTACTCTTTCTTTCACGTTTTCTATGAATTTTCGACAAATTGAACGTGATTTCATGGTCCGAATCAGCTGATATTTTAGTATGATGTGCGAAAATAGTTGTTAAACAATCCTACCAAGTTTCAGATTAAAATTCGTTGTCGTTTAGGAGAATTTCAAAGTGTCACACCCCGACCACGTAGAACATACGAAACGTGGCGGAAACATCGGGGAGTGTTGTAACAGAATTAATTGTTTCATAACCATGGCAATTGAAGTTTCGTTTTATTAAGTAAAAGTGATACAATGTCTTAATAAACAAGGAAATACGACATAATTAACTAGTCTTGCATCTTTTATTGTCACTAAAGCCCAAGTCTGCCTATATGTATCTTGATCATCCTATGCAACAGCTCCTGAAAAACACATGTGAAAATAGGTACGTCAGCATAAAAATGCCTGTGAGATACATAGGTTTTGTGAAAATAGGTTCCATGACTTATGTTTGAGAAAATGTTTAGTCATGAACCTTGTAATTTGCTTTGTTTTGTAAATCATTTGAAAAACAATGAGTTCAGATGATATGTATACAATAAATGAATAATGTATGGTTAAATGAATAACCATAGTAAAATGGATTTGTATAAGATAGGTTGTTTGTAAAACAATGTCTTGTGAAAAGTGTGTTATTTGTATAAAATGTCATATGTATCAAACTGAAATGATTCAAATAACGGTATGATATGTAATACCATACAAACACTTATATATAGGAAGTACCAGCGGCGTATCCACCATGCTTGTATCATATTACACACGCACCGTTACTTAATCACTTAATCAAACCAAACCAAACCAATGTCAAAATGTCTATGTCAAATATCCATGTCAAATGTCTATGTCAAATATCCATGTCAAATGTCTATGTCAAAATATCCATGTCAAATGTCTATGTCAAATATCCATGTCAAATGTCTATGTCAAAATATCATGTATGGCAAGTGAAATGTCTCAACTAAACCATATACACAAAAACAAAGTATTGAAGTAAAACTTGGTTTAAATCAAAGTTATGTTTTGTGGGAAATGCATGATCAAATGTCAATCATGTTAAAAATGTCTATGCCGAAATGTCTATGTCAAATACGGTTCACACGGTTCACAGATACAAACGGTTCACAGATACAACGGTTCAATATGCAGTATAATGTGTTCATATGCTGGATAAGCATATGCAACAGAAAAGCAATGTAAAACAATGTACTAAGTACGCACACAATGGGCATACATAACATGAAATGTAATGTAGAACGATGTACTAAGTACGCACACAAAGGGCATACATAGCATAAAAGGTAATGTAAAACAATGTACTAAGTACGCACACAATGGGCATACATAGCATGAAATGTAATGTAGAACGATGTACTAAGCACGCACACAATGGGCATACATAGCATAAATGTAATGAAATCATGTACTATAATGTACTAATGAACATAGCAAGTATATGATGTCAAAACAGGAAAGCATGAAAGTAACAAGTAGGCACATGTGTTCCACCCCAAAACAGTTTGGAAAAACAGTAAAAGAGGGGTCTATGTACTCACCTGGGATTGCTCAGTAGTTCTGGAGTGACAACTAAACAATGCTAGAGATCGCGGATATCAAACGGCACCTAGTATAGGTAGCTACATTAATAAACCGGACCTAAATCGGAGGATCGGGTAGCATTAGGGTTTGTAAACCAAACGAGTGTAGAGACTCGTGTCTTTTGGTTTAACAAAGCCTACATACTAAATGAAACTTAACCTAAGTGTCTACGACCCATTATGACCCGTTTAGGTAGCTTATGCTACTTTAACGCGTCGTTCGCGTGAAACGCGTTCGGACCGCCTAACTAGTCCTATGACAAGTATTATATGCCTAAACATGTTACATAATCAGTTACGTGACAAAAGTTTAGGTTATATATGCTAAATTACCAATTATGTATGAAAAGGGTATTTTGGTAATTTACCTAAGGCATATAAACTACCTATCATACAACTACTTAAACGTCGTGACCATAAGGTATAACCTCGGAAGGTTATTCCCTACACTATGGTCACCTAATGTGTTTGGTCGGATCCTAATGATCGACCAAACTGGGTCGGGTTCGAAGGTATAGGCGATTTATTAGATCGCCTACCCTACGACCCTAGACAACGTGGTAATCAGTAGGCATAGTCCCAAGGGACTATGACCATCGTGATTACAATCACGTTGCGAAGTTCAAACGAACTTCGCATTGACCATTACTGGTCAACGCTGAAAGTCAAACAAAGTTTGACTTTCTGACTCGAAAAGCAGTAAAAATAAGGAAAAGAACGAAAGAATACTTACGAAGGGTCCCCGAATGCTAACCCAGATCAAAATAGCTCAGGTATGAAACGAAGGTTCCAACTTAGAGCCCAATGATCAGATTTGTGGGTTTTTAAGCCAAAGGGGGGGTGGGTATTTATAGGAAAAGTAGAGCCGTTAGGATCGTTTCTTGGAAAACGTGCCATGGATCCAACCCGTACACTTGTCGGAACCTTATGGTGGCTAAAAATGATGTTTATCAACAGATTAGGCAAGTTGCAAACATGTGGTTGTGGTTAAAACAGCTGCAAACAGGCTGTTAAAACATTGCACCTGGTCTGGAGACCCCATACGCATCGTATGGTATATATACCATACGCATCGTATGGGTGAACTTTGGCAGAATTACAGTTTTGGTCCCTGAACTGTATTTAGGCCATTTTTGACACGTTTAAGGCCCGTTAACCCCATTTCAAAGCTCTAAAATGAAGTTAAAGTATAGGGAACTTAAAACATGCTCAAAAATATATCGGATGTCGGTTCGTTTAACCGTACGGTTACGTTGTTCGGTTAATTACGACGGAATGCGCATAAGCGCGAAAAACGATCCAAATGACGCGACGAATGGATTTTTCTTAAGGCGAACACTAAAATAAAATATAGTCATGCCTCCATAAATTTTTGGATGTCCGGATGTATTCAGAACGTAAGTTATGCGCGAAAATGCAAACTTGTGCACTTTTTGACACTTTTAGTCCCTGAATGACCCAAAAGTTTATTTTAGCACACCGAACCCCTCAAAGCCTATTTCTAAGCTATGTAAAGGATATTTATGGTATGTTTAACTTATGGTCATGTTCCGGAAGGTCTGTTACAGTTCAAATTGGCATACTTTCGTAGTTTGTCAACTTTAGTCCCTGTAAGCGATTTAACTTGATTTCACCACACCAAACCTTCCAAAACTTATATCTAAGTTATGTATAGGTTATTTAAGGTATGTTAAGCCTATTTCACTATTCCGGAGTGTTCGTTGCATTAAACTGGTTATATTTACGCATTAGTGCGCGTATAACCTTCCAGAAAGCGATTTAGAGCTTGAAATCGAACATGAGTCGATATGTGCAAAAGATACACATATTTATACAAGTCCAAAGTATGAAATACATTATTTCATTGGTTTGGCATTTGTTTGATGGTTGAAATGACACAGGTGTTACACAAAGTTTTCTGTCCGATCTCGTAACTTTCAGCAGGGTGTCGCTTGAAACAGCACTATTTCGCTTGAAAAACTCAAGCGAAATGCTTGATTTCGCTTCAAGAACTGATCATTTGAGATTTCGCTTGAACAGAATAATATCAGATTTCGCTTCAACTGATTATATTGAGATTTCGCTTGAAGATTTAACAATTGATTTCGCTTCAAACTGATTAACTGTTGATTTCGCTTGAAAGCTGTTGACTGATTGATTTCGCTTGAAGTAGTTAGTCAAGAGATTTCGCTTGAAGTCTGATTTTGATTCAACTTGGGATTTCGCTTGAGTTCGCTATTTCGCTTGAAAAGCAAAATTTTGTGTCGAGAACATTTCACAGCAACCGAGTGTCAGTCTATTTCAAGTTGTTTAATATTGTTTGAACTGATTGTGTTTATTTGTTTGATTCAGGTGATTCAAGGTTTGCATAATGGCTGAGGAATTCTTCAACACGTTTTACAACGCGTTCGCAACCGAATCGTCTGAGACTACAAATGTTACACCAAAAACCATCACGAAGGCGCTAAATGAAAACATCAAGCATGATAACTTCTACGGAACAAATTCAAAACCACCAGCTCTTGATAGCATTGAGGATTATACCTGGTGGAAAGAACGCTTCATCAACTGGGCAAAGGCATATGCTCATGAAAGTTGGTTTTGCTTGGAGTATGGGTATGAAAAACCAAAAGACGATAAAGGCGAAGATCTTGTATTCAAGAAGTTTACTAGAGAAGATAAAGCTGAATTTGGAGCTGAACAGAGAATGATAGCATTGATCCAGTCTGCAATCAGAAACGATATCTTTGCTTTATTAACTCATGACGGGTCATCTAAGTCTGTCTGGGAAGCTTTACGTGTTAAAGCTGAAGGGGGTAAACAGATTAAAAAGAACAAAATTGCTTTATTAAAGAAAGAATTTGATCTGTTTGATAACATAAAAGGAGAGTCGGTGAGGCAAATGATTGAGAGATTCTGTCATCTAAAAATTGAATTGGAAAGATTAGAGATAAACAAAACAAGAGAGGAATTGATAGACAAAGTGATTGAAGCGTTACCACGAGCTGATCAGTGGCAAACGTTTGTTTTTATTTTGAAAAATGATGCTGTGTATGATAATATTACTCTTGATGCTTTGTTTGAAAAAATTGAAAGTCATGCTTTGGAGTTGCAGAAGCAAAACAAGATGACTGATTCTTCACATCAACAGAACGTTGGCTTGTACTACAAAAGTAGTGTGCTTTCTGATAAAGGCGTTGGTTCACCAAAAACAACATTTAGTGGTGAAAAGATGAAAGAACCATCAACAACGTCAACAAATCATCATTCTGGATATCATTCATCTTCAAAGACAAATTCTGATGAATCTGAAGAAATTTTGTGCAACATTGCTCTTAAACTGAAGAATTCTCCTGCAATGAGCATCAATGCAGCAAAGCAGCAAATGAGTTTCCTTGCATCTGTTCTGGAATCATATGAAGGTCTAGTAGCTGGCAAAATTGGAAACTCTGAATTGACCAAAGAAGACTACGACCAGATTGATCCGGAAGAGATGGAGCTCATTGACATCCGTTGGTGTTTAGCTAGTTGTATTCGAAGAGCTCAGAGGTATATGGAGATTACTGGAAAACAATCGCTTGGAGGTGCTTCAACAAAGCTTGGATTCGACAAATCTAAAGTGACTTGCTTCAAATGCAAGCAAAAGGGTCATTTCAAAAGAGAATGCAGAAATTCTGAAGTTGGTGAAGGAAGTGAACGTCCTTTCAACGATGATTATTATCGAAAGGCGATTTACCATCGAAGCAGAGAAGAACCAAAGTTGATTGAAGATAAACCTAGATCAAGAGCTTGTTTTGTAATTCACGATGATGAAGGATTTGACTGGAGCACAGTTTGTCCAGAAGAAGATCGCTTAGAAAATGTTCGTAAAACAGCTCACGGGAGAGCTACGACAGAAGAAAGAAAGTTTGTTTTTGTTGCTGAGATTCAAGATGAAAACAAAGACAAAGACATTGCTGAAGTCCATGAAGAAAAAGTTGAGATCAAAGAGAAAACTCGGGAAGAGATCTTAAGTGAGAAGACTTACAGAGAAAGAAACGTAGTTTTAAACAGAATGGATGATATGCAGGAGGAGTATGAGATGGCTGTTGGTAGTAAAAGATGGGATAAAAAGAGAGAATGCTACTATAATAGAGAAGGAGAACCAGTTGTTCCCAAGAAAGACATAATCTTCGATGATGTTCTTCTTGCTGTCCCGTTGAGAGCTGAATACTATAGAAGAGTATTGGAAGATGACAAATATGCTAAGCAATATGAAAAGGATATCAGATATGCCATGTTATCGTGTCTGAGAAAAAGGGATGAAGAGAGAATGAAGAAGAATGTTGAAGAAATGGTGAACAATCTGAAGAAAGTTGCTGAAGAGGTTAACACAGAAACTGTTGAAGTTGAAGCTGTGAAGGAAATCAAAAGTGAAGAAGTTGTTGTGAATGAAGAGGTGAAGATAGAAGAAATAGAAGAAAAGAATGAGAATTTGAAAGTTGGTGATGCTGGTAATGAAGTTAGTGTTGAAAAGAAGCAAGATGTTGTTGAGCAGACAGAGATTGCTGAAAACACCGAAGTGCCAATCACTGAGGTAAATTCTGATTCTAAAAACTTAAAACAGATTGATCAGTGCAAGAAATGCATGGAACCGTGCAGAGCTTGTACTGAAAAAGATGAGCAATTTAGAACAAGAGATCTTGAGTTCACAAAAATTGAAAATATTTTCAAAGAAAAATGCAAAGAAATGCTGGAAAAAGAAAAGGTTTTTAAAGAAAATGATGAAAAATTTTCAGTAAAATGTAACAAATTAGAGAAAGAAAATGAAGTTTTGAAAGAAAATGTTTTGAAAATGACAAATGAATGTGAACAAAAGGAAATTGCTTGTCAAGAAATGAAGAAAGATTATGACTCAATGAAATTAGCATATGATATTATGAAAGAGTCATACGACAAAGTGAAAGATGAAATGAAATATGCTCAATCTAGAATGAATTATATGTCTGAAACAACCAAAGAGCTTAAACGAATGTATTCTATAAAACAAGATGTTGTTAATTCCTATATTGAGGATGTTGCTAAGCTAAAGCGACAGATTGCTGATTTAGAACAGGATAACAACAAGTTAAAAAGTTACCACGTGTCATCATATGTGCTTGAAAGAATTTTCAATATAAAACCGAGTGATGGTGAGTCTGAGCAAAACAAGAAAGGTATTGGTTCAGAGTTTCATCAAGTTCCACCATAGGGAAAATTTGCATTTTATGATGAGGAAAAGGTCGAAAAAGCTTTCAACATGGTAGACCAATTGCCAGACAACATTGACATAACCTATTCCAAATCTGATGATTCTCATGATTCAGAGGTGGTAGGTAAAGTCGTTGAAAGTGTGTTGAAAGAAGAGTTGGTTGATACAGGTAAATCTGAATCACAGGATGAAGATGAAGGAAATATTCATGATGGTTATCTGAAAAACACAAAATCCAAGGAAAATTTGAATGATGATTCAAAAGGATTGGTTTATACCATGATTGGATCGGACAAATTATTCTTAGATGTTGTATTCCCGATTCAGAATGTGATTTCAGAAAAGGTTGACAAAGTTTTCAAAATGGTTGAGATTGAGAAGTCTGAGATTTCAAAGTTTGTCGATAAGAGTCATAGAGGTTCGTATAACAAACCTGGTTTCAAAAAGAAGAACATGAAGGCTGGGTTGGGTTATAAGAAGAAACAACATCGAAACAAAAATGAAATGCCAAATTTTCAGACAAAAATGAGTTTTGTTCGAGGAGGAAGTTTAGAAAAAGAAAAAGAACTCAAGATGAGACAGTCTAATGATGAGTTTTTTGCTAAAAAGAAAAAGCAACAACCACAGGTCAAAGATGTGTCCATGAGAACATGTTTCAAATGTGATCAAAAAGGACATCTTGCACGCAAGTGTCCTAATCTAAAACTTGTGGATGTTGACAAAAAGAAGTTTGATGCTGAGAAACAAAAATCTGAGAATGTGAGACAAAGGTCAACCAGATTTGACTCAAAACAAACTTGGAGGTATAACACAAACAAGTTTGCTTCGAATCAAAACTGGAAATCAGACTCGAACAGGTTTGATTCAAGACAGACCTGGAATTCTCACACACCCAGATTCAGAACAACACAAAGTTGGAAAACCACAGTTGATATGACAAAACCTCAAGAGTTTTGGAAACCAAGAGTTGTTGTTCAAAATCAAAATGTTCAAAAAGATTCACATTTTTACAAACGAGGAACACCAAAAGGTCAGACATGGTTTGTTAAGAAACAAGTTGAGTTGGTAAAAGATGAGAAAATTGAAGTTAAAATTGAGAAAGTTTTTGTGAAAAATGACAAAGAATTTCCAGCATTGAATGAAAATTATTGTGTTGAAATGCCTAAGGTTCAACAGACCTGGGCTAAATTGTTTAAGTAATTCAGTTAGTTGAATGTGCAGGTGCTTAACAATTCTGAAGATTGTGAGAATGGAGGTTGGAGCAGCCTGGCACAACAAGGAGAGGAGGCTGCTGGATCCTGTGTTGGTTGAAACAGGAAGTTTATATGTTTTTATGTAAATAAATAAACAATATTTCAAAAATCCTAAAAATTGAAAAAAAAAAATATGTTTGTTTTTAATTTTTGTCAAATATTCAAAAATTACAAAAATATGTGTTGATTGAATATGCCGAAACCCTCACGGCTGATCAAACATGATTACTTTCATCAGATTGAAAAAACGGTTTTCAAACTGTTAAGATCAATGGGTTGTAAATCATGGGGGTACGTTATATTTTCTGCAAAACAGAGCATGAGATGCAGAAAATGGATGGCGAGACAAAGCTATCAGTGTTGGTTGTCAAATTTTCTTTATATGGTTTTGCATTTTAGGGGGAGTAATATTGTTAGAAAATACAAAAACATTTGAAAATTTGAAAAAGTCAAAAACATGATAAAATTCAAAAATTTGAGTTTTGCGTAAAAAGAGGAAATGATAGTACATTAGTAGACAGTTACAGTATGCTAAAGAATTGGAAAGTTTAAATGTGTTAAACGATCTCACCGTGGATGTGTCGGTAGGTTTTTATACATTTAGTAAACTTTTCGGGATATAAACATAAATTCAAACTTGCTTATTTCGTGGGGAACACTACTTGGATATATAGGTAACCCCTGAAATCTCGTTTGAAAGGTCTCTTAATCTGATATACTAGGTCTTTATACTCAATGATGTCTGGGGTATTATTCCGGGACTTCTGCTGAACGGTAGTTCTGACCTAGTCCTTGGCTAATACTTGCTGCAATGCTTGAAACACAGCATTACACCCTCAGCATGCTGAAACAATAAAATTGATATATGCTGCTGTTGTAAGCAAAAAGATCCTCTAAAGGGGACATACCGTAAAGTCGAAGCTGATATCTCTCTGCGTATACGGAAGTATCGACCTGAGATCCCTCGGCCCTCGCATTCCTAATTTATATACAGATATCATTGTAGTATACTCACCTGTAAGACTGATTATTGGGATTCTGGATACGGGAGTATATTCAAGAGGTGGGACACTTGAATGAGTTCAAGTTCTTAAAATACCTAATTCGTATCCTGAATCAGTTGAAGTTTGTATGAAAATTTAAGTGGACAAATATATCGACAATCTAAGTGAATTGTTTAATGCATAAAGTGAAATTAAGCTCAACGGTACTTGTGACTTGTCAAAAACTGATATGATCCTCTGACGCATACTCAAACAAAAATATTGTCTGTAAATATGTTTGTACATATTTCGTTATTGCTTTATATTTTCAGAAAATACAAAAAGATTTTGATTTCTGCTTTATTTTCGACAATCGATGTCTGAGTGCTGAGTTTCAAAATCTAAGTAAGCTGATTGTGTTTCTGAAAATAAAACAAGTTCATTAATTTGAAACTTGAATTAAAATCAAAAATTTTAAAAAAATAGTTTGTGATATCTCCAAGGTCATTAGCTTGAACTTGGATGATTAACTGTGAGGGAGTTGGATTCTTTAACATTGCTAAATCTATACAGTTTGTTGATAGGGGGAGTGGATTAGAATGTTTGAGTGAGCCAGGTTACAATTCCTGGATAGTTGAAATTTGAAATGCTGTTACTTATAAATGTTTGAGTGATTGCAGATGAGATTCCAGACTACGATCCCGAAAGCTGAGTCTAAGGGGGAGTCTGAAGACGAGCTCAAAGCAAGGGGGAGCTTGTATACGGAAAGCAAGGTGTCGATCCCAAAGCACGGAAGCTTGACGAAAGGGGGAGCCTGATGAAGAAAAGAGGAAAAGCTGAAACTGAAGACAGATCCACCGGGATTCTGTTCAAGAAGATTCAAAGAGAGAAAGAGAAAGAAAAGTCGCTACGAGCTTGACTACAGATTGACTACAACAATATCCAAGGGGGAGTCTGTTAGTGCATTTATCTGTCTATCGCCTCCGTCAATCTAGTCCGTAGTGGAAAACTGAAGAAAACAAGAGTTACATTGTTATTTTAGAGTTAGTTAGTCAAAAAGGCAAGGTGGCATAACTGTAATTAATGAGATTCCTCATTAAATGCCTTGGCCTATAAATAGATCTCTAGGGCTTCTAGTATAGAACTTTTGCCATTTTCACATCTTGGAGAGCTAGAGGCTAGAGAGAGAAAGCTAGAGAGAGAAAGTTTATTGTTAGTGATTCAGGTGCTGTACGTTATCAGATTTTATCAAAGAATCACGTTTATATTACGTCATGTGTGTTTAGGTCACGTTCGTGTACGGATTCCGCACGTTTCACGTTCGTTTCGCAATCGTTTCGGAGTCAAAACCGGTCCTACAAGATGAATAACAACAGGATACCTATAGTGAACATCATATGCGAATATACGCCATGATGCCTCACATGCAGACAAATATCGACAATCATAGTATTTTTGATCTCATTCACCGGCGGGTCAGGTTCGTTTGATGTGTTACTTTCAACAATGGAAACGGTAACCCGATCAAGACCTTTGTTGATATATTTAAACAAATACTTCATAGATCCGGCCTGATTGCACCATTCAACATTGATGTGGGACTGATATCTCTTAAAAAGTGTTTTGTTGTAGGGAACAACGCTTCTGTTATCTAACTTAACTCCAGATTTTCAACAAATGTTCCTGAATCTCTTCTTCTGTAGAGAGGAAAACCATCCCAATCGATAGATGTATGATCACGAAATTTCTTTGGAAAGCCCTTCAAACACTTATTATCTACCATGCATGGACAGTTGATGTTGTCATGACCACAAGGACCATGAATCATGAAATCACTGACAAGAGTATACAACTCTGGATCATCGTTTTTGTCGGGAATTTCAGCGGAAATGAGGGGATCAATGTGTTCAACAGTTGGAAACTTGTGATCGGGATGCATAAATAAACATATATGCGCATGCGACAACCCACGCTTCTGAAACTCCACAGTATAAACAACTACAAAAATGAAAGAAAATAAAATATTAAGTGTTTGTTTTAAAATTTTAAATATCCATAAAAAATAAGTCTTCATAGTGAATACCTGCTGACACTTTGCCAAGTAATGACTTCTCCTTCAAGTCTTTAATCAAAGCATTGAGCTTGATTTTAAACAATCTAGATAGGATATCAAGCCGGTCTTTAGGACTTAAATTGCTGTCCTTAAGAAATCTTTTAATTTCAGGCCATTTTGGATTACATGTTACTGTTATAACAAAAATCTGGATATCCTTACCACTTACATAGAGACATTGCATCCAAATAGTTCTGCATCATATACCAAGCACCTCCAGTAAATGACGAAGGCAATATGACACGCTTTCCAATGGTGGATACATTTATATTACCATGGTTACGTAAATTGGAAAGGTTCTCATAAGTATCACATCTTAGAACCTTCTGTTGATGACGTATGTAATTTAGTCTCTCAGTTTCAATCATGGTATACACATCAACTAAGAATTGTTGAAATAGGCGACGTGAATTTAGAATTAATGAAAACACACCCTGCCTGTCTTGTATCCTGTATGCAAAGAATTCTCTCATAGTGACATATGTTCGTTTGGTTGATGTAGAAGGAGTAACAACTCTATGAGGAATGTCAATTATGTAGCAATCATCACTATAAGGAAACAAAAGAGGATACTAGAGAGCAAGATACGAGGGATGTAACTCACTAATACGTTGTAGACCACCAGATTTCGTTTCAACAATAATATCTCTATTTTCTAAGGAATCGCCAATGTCACCAACAATTAAAGCTGCCACTTCAGAAACGGTTGGTAAGTTGTATGTTCTTCCATCTTGTTGCCTTCTTCCAATGAGCCGCAACTTTAGGTCAGCCTGGCAGTTTTCTTTAAAAAAATCTCTTACAGTCTGATATGTTTTAACCAAAACATTCTCCAAGTCTAACATATTATGTATATGTTGTATAACTTGAAGATCAAGATCCCGAGATGTTGATGAAGAAGCTTTATTAGATTCACTAAAAAAATAAACACATATAATTTTTTATTTCAAAATATAACACATTCTTAACAAATGTAATGGTAACATTGAATACGTACAAAAAAAACGGCTTGTCTATTTGAAACTTCATTGTTAATGTCATATATATATAGCTGGGAGAATTTTGGTTTAGATCAATCTTCTGGTAGAAGACTTCCCATTCTATGGTAAATCTGACCACCCAATCTGAATATATAAGGAGCATTGCCTCTATTAATGGTAGAATCAACTTTTCCACCAATGGACGTAAATGAGAACATGGAATTATATCGACGGATGTTCTTCAGGAATGGCTTGCTTTTTGAATCTAAAGAATTAAAAAGACACTGATAACTCGGAGGTGGTTCCTTCATGTTAGGAAGTTGAACTTTACCATATGCAAAACACATTGAATAACTTGAATTTAATTGGCTTTTTGTACTCATTCTACGAGCTTCGTCACCCCATAATTTTGCTTGGCATATTTGGCAAGTGACATTCTGATCAAAGTGATCAACATAATCTGTTGAAAATTATTTTAAAAATACTTGTAATAAGATTTTTTAAAGTTGGATGCAAATTACAATTAATATTAGTTGTACACTATATATTAATGTAACATGTACCTTTTGAAATGCCGACAACTTCGTCTTTTTTAATATCACTTTCACGAACTTGTACAACGGACAAGTCATTCAAATTTCTTTTATAAAAAATACTCTTGTTTAAATTTTGCCTACGTTGACGGTTACAAATGTCCATGGAATTATTTAAACCTGTAAAAAAATCGTATAAAAATAAATGATAAAAAAATATATTATAATATATTAAAAAATTAAAAAATTATGGTGTTACCATTGGAGTACTCTGCCATTTTCCCAGAATTTTGGGTTATATTCATGAAATCAACAATAGAGATAGTAGACGTATGTTTGAAATATGAACATGGTGTTGTATTTCTGTTTATGTAAATAGCCATATCTATGATAATGAAAATAAAATTACGTTAAGAATATATTTGTACGTGCTGTGGGGAAAATAATTTTAATATAGCACCTGATGTAATGTCAGAGAAAGGGATTCTCATACTTCCATTGGTACAATTACTAAAAGACAGTGAATATTTGATGACATTCTCTTTGTTATTAAAAACATGATCTGCAACAGAACAATTTTTAGCCTTTCTTGAATCCAAATACAGTTTTCGTAACTTTCTCCTGTGCTGACTCTCAGACTTTGTAGTGTCTGTGTTTAAACCTATACAAAAAGATAATATTATAATTATAAGATATAGGAAATTACTTGAAAAAAATAATATTATAAATCATTAAACAAAAAACCAGCCATATCTATGATAATGAAAATAAAATTACGTGAAGAATATATTTGTACGTGCTGTGGGGAAAAGAATTTTATTATAGTACCTGATGTAATGTCAGAGAAAGGGCTTCTCATACTTCCATTGGTACAATTACTAAAAGATAGTGAATTTTTGATGACATTCTCTTTGTTATTAAAAACATGATCTGCAATAGAACAGTTTTTAGCCTTTCTTGAATCCAAATACAGTTTTCGTAACTTTCTCCTGTCCTGACTCTCAGACTTGGTAGTGTCTGTGTTTAAACCTATACAAAAAGATAATATTATAATTATAAGATATAGGAAATTACTTGAAAAAATAATATTATAAATCATTAAACAAAAAACTTACCATGAGTGTTAATAGACATTGTAGTAATATTTGACAATGGTGTTGTATTTATGTTGTATTTATGTTGTAATAATGATGTATATCTGTGAAAATAATAAAAAAAGTAGTTAATTAAAAAAATATATATCCTAACTTTGACCCAGAGGAATCATATTAGTAATTAACGTTTACATTAAAATAGCAATGATTTAATTTTGGAGATATTATCTTTGAGATTCTAAACTTGTCTCCATTTATTTGGTTGTAGAATGTCAATAGATAATGGAAAATAAATACATACATATATACATATCAATAAAAGACACTGGAAAAGAATCTATACATGTCAATTTTTAGATTTATTGCTCAAAACTCAAATTTTTAGATTTAAAACCTAGGATAAATTTAAATAACCAAATCCAAACATTAAACATTCATTCATACAGCTGAGGTAAACATAAGTTTCCAAAAATATAGCTGATCTTAAACAAAAGAAGTTTTCAAAAACCGATAGTAGATATCCTAAACATGGATTAATAAAAGTCTTAACAATAGATAGATATGATCATTTTTCCTTCTTGGGAATCAAAAGTGACTTAGGTCTTTCATTCATAGATAAAGGATCTTTACTTCCAGATTCGTCACAATCAAATTCTTCCGCAAGAGTACGCTTAAGCTCAAGTGGTGTCTTTATCTTTCCTCCCCTTTTGTTACGCAAAGCCATACCACCAGCACTTGAATCCATCAGCGAACCCCTTGTATCCATCAGTGAAACCGGGATCTAATAATCAGTGGTGACTGATATAGAATCCTTCATATCAAGGTAAATAAATTTGTTAATAGAGATAAAAGTTTGTGTTTTGAAATAGCAATGTGTTTAAAATAAAAAAAAATATAATACCTTCGAGTAAGTAGTATGTTTTCTCGTCTTGCGCTTCTCTTTGCTATAAGTGTTGAAATCTAATTTAAATAGAAAACCTGAATTAGAAATGTAGAGTTACAAAATAAAAAAAAGACTCATAAAACAATAGAAACAAAATGTAGACCTTCATTGCAAGCTAAAGGAGCTTTTGTTGCTGATTCGTCATGATCATATGAGTCCACAAGATTACGCTTCAGCTCGGAATGTACCCTTATGTTTTCAGCATTTTTTGCAGCAGCAGATATTGATCCAGTGCTTGAACCAATCAGTGATATTGGGGTATCATCCTTAATATTGATATGAAGATAATATATTATTGTAAACAATATTTGCTAATCGCTAATCACAATCCATAATACGTAATTCTAACTATGAAAGTAAAAGAATAAATAGGTTTTATCAAATAGTTTGTTTAGAAAAAATACCTTCAGATCGACAGTTTCGGTACTTTCAAAATCACCAGATGTGATATTCACCGAGTTTGAAAGGTCAACCTACAGTTGGTAAACAAATAAAGGAGTGTTAAAATTGATGAAGCAAGAATGTAGGTCCAATACGGTATAACTGTAACGACTTAGTATAAAAAAGGTTAGATAATTACATGGTCAATCCCTAAATTTGACTCAAGCTGAGAAATTATTGCGGGATCATCAGAAAATATTTTGACAGTGAATGACTTGTAGTTATTCTTCACGTTAAAGTGAGAAATCTCAATCTTAAACGCCATCTTTTTGCCAACCAAATTACTAATTTCATCAGGGAGCAAATTTTCCGTTTCACCCTATATAAAAAACAAAAGATATAAAAACAGTGGTAAGGTATGAGTTTTTATAAATTAAAAATAAATGGGAAAACAGTAAAACCAAAACACATACATCAACAAACTTATCAACCAACTCTTGGGCACTCTTTCCAAGTAATTTTCGAGCTACATGGTCTAACAAAGTTAGAGATGCAATACCAGTACCATCTTGTATCCTAATTTGAAGTTTCAACTTAAAACATATTAATAAAAGAAGTTAACTTACACATTCTAAAGTATAAAATTGTTAAAGTTATCATAAGGTTACGAATTTACCTGGGAACCACAGAAACACCTTTTTCATTGCAAACATCATTTATGCATCGAATCGTCTATTTGTCCTCACTTAAATATAATCCATCATCATCATCACTTATAAAATACAAAACGGTAACCTTCTTCATACAATCCTTACAAGAACTGTAATACTACTCAACACGAGGAGGGAAACTTATGACTGTACCACGCACAATCACATTCTTTTCCTGTTCGATTTTATTAACCTCATCTATGTTTTTGAACTCAGTTTCAAGCAAAAAATCATCATGAATACTTTTGCCAGCTTGAGATGAACCCAAAGGACGGCCTGAAGAACCGAGATCCGATTTTCTTTCAAGTAACCTTGATATGATTAAAAATATAATTGGTCAAAAAATTATGAAAACTTAAAAAGTTGTGACATAAAATAATAAAATCAAACAAATAAATTTCCAAAAAAAAAAAAAACTGTCTGCATTACCTCTTTTAGAAATCAATTAACTCATCAATGCTTTCGTTCAGATACAATGTGCTGTTTTGAAAAGAACCGGAGACATATGCCTTACCTAGATAGTTAAGATGAAAATTATATAAAAAAGTGATGCAAAATTATATAGAATCTTAATGAGAAAGATAAGGTTATTAAATAAGTAAAAAACCTTCATGAAAGGTATATCTTCCAAACTGCAGTATCACAAAAACATCACTTAGATTGTTTTCCATAAACTTTGACATTTGCACCGCATAATCTCCCCACAAAGTGACATAAACATTAAGGTACCTATTCAAATTTTTTTTTTTATAAAATGTGACCTAATTGATCAATGTATAAAATAATTCAAAAAAATATATGTAACTCTAGATCACGAAGTTGTAAGCTCATTTTTTTTGTTCAGTTTGCCATTTCTGCTTGTATGATCAATCATAGGAAACCAACCATCAACGTAACCAATTATATCTATAAAGAAACAAAAAAAAATAATTAGTAAAATCGAACGGGAGTAATATAAGTAAAATAGATTTGTTACTAAACATCAAATGGATATGCACTTACCAACAGGAGAGTCTAGTGGAATAGCACGATTGCGAAGAACATCAAAAGAAGTAAAAGAGAATCCATGAATTGATCCACCAAAGTCATCACAATTCATGATGTGTGATATCTGTGCTTGTAATCATTGTAAACAGTTCAGTTATCAATGAAATAAAGTTATTTGATCCCAATGTTTGTTTGTTTATGTTTTACATTTTTCATGTTTTGACTTTTATTCAATTTCAAACTCTGTATCGCTTTCTGGAGAATTATACGCAAACTGGTGCGTAAACGTAATCAGTTTAACGCGACAAATACTCCGGAACATCAATTTATGCTTAACATACCTTAAATAACCTTTACATAACTTAGAAATAAGTTTTGAAGGCATTGGTAAGGCAAAAATCAAGTTAATTCGCTTACAGGGACTAAAATTGATAAACTGCGAAAGTATGCCAATTTGAACTGTAACGAACATTTCAGAACACGGCCATAAGTTAAACACACCCTAAATATCCTTTACATAGCTTAGAAATAGGCTTTGAGGGGTTCGGTGTGCTAAAATAAACTTTTGGGTCATTCAGGGACTAAAAGCGTCAAAAAGTGCATAAGTTTGCATTTTCGCGCATAACTTACGTTCTGAATATATCCGGACATCCAAAAATTTATGTAATCATTAAAATATTATGTTTTAGTGATTGGCTTGTCAAAAATCCATTCGTCGCGCAATTTGGATCGTACACGCGTCTGTTACGACTTATGTCGTAATTAACCGAACAACGCAATCGAACAGCCAAACGAACCGACATCCGAAATATTTTTGAGCACATTTTAAGTTCCCTATACTTTAACTTCATTTTAGAGCTTTGAAATGGGGTTAACGGGCCTTAAACGTGTCGGAAATGACTTACATGCATGACAGGGACTAAATCTGTAATTCTGCCAAAGTTGTACCTTGCGCACCTCAACACTGTCAGTGTTGAGGTCCGTAAGCAAGTCACCAGCACAGCAGAATGTTGCAAACAACCTGTTTTCAGCTGTTATGCACTCCTTTCTCACTTGCAAATGGTTTCTAGCAATCCTATGGGCTCCCATGGGTTTTTAATTCAGTGGGTATGTGTTGTACGACTGAGATTTAACGCTTGGGAAACAAGAAATGATCTTAACGGCTCTACATTTCCTATAAATACCCCCCCCATGTCTTGCTCATTTCCCTCACATTTGAATCTGATTCAAAACTCTCTAAGTGGAAGTTTTATAAGCTTCCTACCTGAGAGTGAATCGGGTCAAATACTTGCGGGGACCTTCTGTAAGTATCCTTTCGCGTTTATCGTTCGTTTTAGCGTTAAAGTCAAACTGTGTTTGACTTTCTGCATTAACCAGTTTATGGTCAATGCGAAGTTCGTTTGAACTTCATAACGTGTGCGTAATCACGATGGTCATAGTCCCTAGTGACTATACCTACTGATTACCACGTTATCTAGGCTTAGTGACGAGTCGTAGTTTCGGGCAAAATGCGTGTTCTTGCGTGTTTTGTAACCAAACTACGCTAGGGTATCAAAACCATTTGTTTTGATATCAAAACCTGTTTTCTAACTTAACATGTTCTAGCATGTTTAGCTCGTCACTTTTAGATTTGTGCTTGTTTAGGGTCGTAAAGGTAAGCGATCTAATCAATCGCTTATACTTTCGAACCCGACCCATTTGGTCGATCATTAGGATCCGACCAAATACTTTAGGTGACCATATTAGTATAGGGAATAACCTTCCGAGGTTATACCTTATGATCATGTCGTTTAAGTAGTTGTATGATAAGTAATTCCTATGCCTTAGGTAAATTACCAAAATGCCCTTTTTGCGCCAAAATTCATTTTAAGCCTATGTAACATAACTTTTGCCATCTAAACTGATTTAACAACAATATTAAACATGTTAAGGCATATCTTACTTGTCATAGGGCTAGTTAGGCGGTCCGAACGCGTTTTACGTGAATGACGCGTTAAAGTAGCATAAGCTACCTAAACGGGTCGTAACAGGTCAAAAGCACTTAGGATAAGTTTCATTTTAGTATGTAGGCTTTGTTAAACCATATTACATGAGTTCCTACACTCATTTGGTTTACAAACCCTCATGCTACCCGATCCTCCGATTAGGTCCGTTTATTAATGTAGTTGCCTACTTTAGGTGCCGTTTGATTCCGTAATCTTCTAACCTTGCTTGGTGGATTTCTAAAGTCTATTGAGCAATCTCAAGTAAGCACATAGACCCATCTTTTACTTTTTTCCAAACATTTCGGGGTGAAACACATGTGCCGACTTGTTACTTTCGTGCTTTTCATGTTTTCTCATCATATACATGCTATGTTCATTAGTACATTATTAGTACATCATTTTACATGACATTTTATGCTATGTATGTCCATTGTGTGCATACTTAGTGCAATGTTTTACATTACCTTTTCATGCTATGTATGTTCATCATGCTTAGTACATTTTCATTTCATCACATGCTTACATTTTGATATGACATTTGGTTTGTTAAGTGAGACCATATACATTCATTAACTTTGATCACGCCGCTCGTTAGTAGGTAATGGTACCATAGGAATTGACAACTCCCATTCCTAACATCCTAGGTATGTTTGGATGAAAGGAATGACCGAATTCGATAAAACATAAGACATATAGACCTTTAATTTGTTTAAAGGCTCATCACCACAGTCACAAGGCTTGGATGTATGCATTTTAACAATACCGCATAAATGCTTGTATTCAGTATAGCATGCATTTCCACAAAACATAACGTTGATTTAAACCATGTTTTACTTCAATACATTGTTTTGTGCATTTTTTACCTATGGCTCGGTGGATATATATTTATATATTTCATTTGCCATACATGACATTTTGGTTACACATTGACATTTGACATAGACATTTTGATATTGATATACATATTTCCTGGACTGTATTTTGACATAGATATTTTGACATGGTTTACACAAAGACATTTGACAAATGATTTGATATGGGAAAATTTACATTAGTGGTTTGTTTGGGTAAGTGATTTAAGTAACGAGGCATATGTAATATGATACAAGCATGGTGGATACGCCGCTGGTACTTCCTATATATAAGTGCTTGTATGGTATTACATATTGTAGCGTTACTTGAATCATTTCAATTTAGATATATAAAACATTTTATACAAATAACATATTTTTCACAAGACATTATTTTACAAACAACTCATTTTATACAAAACTCACTTTACTTGGTTATTCATTTAACCTCACATCACTCTTTTACATATCATCTGATTTATTATCGCTTTTCAAATGATTTATATATAAACAAACACTTAATAAAGATTCATGACAAAATTTCATTAAACATTTCTTTAAAAAAACTAAGTCATGAATCCCATTGTCATAAAACCTATGTTACTCACAGGCATTCTTATGCTGACGTACCTATTTTCACATGTGTTTCAGGAGCTGATACTTAGGATGATCGTGACACTAGGGCGGACCTGTGCCTTAGAGACTTAAAAATAAAGATAGACTTAGTTTAATTATATGATGTACTCTTTGGTTCTTGTTTTGAAACAATGAATTCCACTTTTGGTTGTTGAATAAAATAAATTTTAATTACCATGGTTGTGGAACAATAATTCTGTTACAACACTCCCGACGTTTCCGCCACCATTTGATGTTTTACGTGGTCGGGGTGTGACATGATGTCGGTAGTGAAATTGAAAAACAGTTTATGTGGATGGTTAGTCGGGCGGTACGGAGACAGGTTGTCACCAATTTCAAACTTAGTAACCAAGACACAACGTTTTCTTGAAGTAGTTTTCCATACTTTACGAGATAATTACCAACCACACTTGCTTGAATTTTGGAACCCTATCAAAAAATATAAAGTTTTATGGTGTAACCTACAATATAAAATTAATATAAACGAATGTGTTTTAAATTTATAAAGTACCTCCTCATCCATGAGGATCAATTCTACAGCATGAATAACATTCTTCACTTTAAATGATAGTAGCTTCTAAAGCTTGACTATGCGAACTTTAATAGTTACGTCTGTCTTGGTTACATCCAATTGATTAAGAGAGGTAATGGTAGGATCCACCATTGTTGACCTTTATAGTTAAATATTTTAATAAATTAAATTAGAAACTGCCTTTTTATAAAGTTACCAAGTTATAAATATACCAAGATGAGGCAGATTCCGAAGGTAAATACCCTAGCATATGCAGAACTTCAATATAAAATAGAACACCGAAATAATAAGGATTTTTTACAAGGATGTTGACAGAATTCATATAACAACCATTTCAAAAACGGAAGCAAATCAAGACTATTATGCAATTGAAATATGTTCGTAAGATGTTTATGAATTTTAGCCTGCTATCATAATTCCGAATGTAAATCTGTCTACTTTTTATTCTCGTACAAAAACCATTTGCAACCAAGACATTCGTACAAATCTGTCTACTCTTTGGAACTTTTTAAGATAATAACAGTTAAAGTGAGTGAGTACCTTGAACTATGAACATAAAAAACAACATGAAAACAACTTTAAAAAGAGACACTTACATTAGCAAACTTTCACCAGCAACATTTTAACCCAAAAAAGTGCATCATTTTAACCCAAATATATCATCTATGCAGTGTTTTAACTACAAACATTGTAGAATTTTGACTGAAAACAGTGTAAAAACAATCATATACAATCTGTGCAATCTAACTCACAATGATCACTCGCAAGAATTTTCAATTACCACACTAAAACAGAACTTAAATGGTTGAAAGAACATATATCTACAATACTTGTTACTAAACTCTCTAGTTTATTCTCATACAAATCTCTCTAGTATTATTCTTCAATGAGGTTCATATGATTCTTAAAAAAATAGTCTACAAACTTAAAACTACACCACTCATTTCTTATTAGTGCTTTACTAAAAACTTAAAAAATTAGCCCCATTTAAGCCCCATACTTAGCCATAATAATAAGATGATAATGTTAAGATTAAACATGTTTATTTTGACTGACGAGCTTTTCAAATCATCATAGTTTACTTATCTTATAATATTTATTAGAAGGCAACACTTTACAATAAAAACTAAGGGAAGAAAGAGGGCATTATTATCATGTTTATTTTGACTGACAAGCTTTTCAAATCATCATAGTTTACTCAAGCACAATTTTACTTGTTAAAATGGTAGAATTTGTTCAATACACTGACAAAAGAAGCCATCTTATGGACCTTCTTCATGCTCATAAATGATATCGAATATAATATAATGGAAAGATGATGTGAAGTAATTGTGATTTCAAGCATAATAAGTTTTCACCATGATTATCTGTAATTTGATTTATCAACAATAAAAACCAAAGATGGAGTCAAACTATTAATGTTAGAAAAAGATGACAAACCTATGCAAATAAAACAACAAATGTGGTCTATAAAGAAATCTTTAACGACTTGTGATTTTTTCTTCGTATTCATTTCTTTCAGTTCATTGTAATTTATATTTAGTAATGGAACACCGAAATAATAAGGATTTTTTTTACAAGGATGTTCATAACATTCATATAAAAATCATATGAAATCCGGTGGGGATCTACTGATGCAATAACAGTTAAAGTGAGTGAGTACCTTGAACTATGAACATCAAAACAACTTTAAAAAGTGCCTCTTACATTAGCAAACTTTCACTAGCAACATTTTAACCCAAAAAAGTGCATCATTTTAACTCAAATATATCATCTATGTAGTGTTTTAACTACAAACAGTGTAGAATTTTGACCGAAAACAATGTAAAAACAATCATATACAGTCTGTGCAATCTAACTCACAATGATCACTCGTAAGAATTTTCAATTACCACACTAAAACAAAACTTAAATGGTTGAAAGAACATATATCTACAGTACTGTATAATTTGCTTCTGTTACAAATCTCTCAAGTGTTATTCTTAGAGGATGTTCATAAGATTATATATCATTCAATAAAACACATATATTAGTACCTAAATAACTTGTTACTAATTTATAAAATTACGTACATGAGACAAATTCATTAACAAATTGCACAAAATACTAATCATGTTTTCAAGGATGTGTCAATATTTTATCAAAATCAATAAATTGAACAATAAAATATCACGTTGTGTCAATAATTACTGCTTCATAAACAAATAAAATCATATTATGCTAAATTTGCCCTAATAACTGAAACAAACATTCAAATTCAACCAAAATTTAAGTGAAAGGTGAAATTCACGAACCTAATTTCTTGAAACAACAGAAAGCTTCCTTTAATAAATACCACCCTGTACATACACTTCACTAACTAACTTCACAAATTACAGAAAATTAAAATTCTATAAAAAAAAATACAACTTACCAGAAATTTCACCAGATGCAGAAGGAAGAGAGAGTATGATATAGTATGGCTTTATAGACTCCATCACAAGATTAATATGCAGAAGATGAACCAAAATTAGGAGGTGAATCCGTGTGAATGCTGATCTACACCGTCATATTAGGTTCAAAAATCAGGGAGAACCGTAGGATCTGTGTTTCTTGTGTGAGATTTGTGTTTCTTGAATAGGAATTGGCGTTTTATGCAAAGATGGGACTGTGTGAAACGTATCTAAGAATTAAAGTGAGATACAGAACTGTTGTTTTGTGTCACACCCCGACCACGTTAAAACAACAAAACCGTGGCGGAAAACGTCGGGGAGTGTTGTAACAGAATCATCGTTTCAACAACCATGGTAATTAAAAGTTTCGTTTTATTAAATTATCAAATATTGCACATTGTCTTAAAACCAAACAAACAAATTAAACATCATCTACTATTGTTTTTATGTCACTAAGGCCACGTCCAGATCCTAAGTGAACATGCTCCCTAGCAACCATCATGCAACCTCACCTGAAACATATGTAAAAACAAAGTCAGCAAAGAAATGCTGGCGAGTACATATGTTTTATAAGAGTATCGGAATCATGGCTCGTTTATGTATATATTGCAATGCCTTGAAAACCTTGTTTTGAAAAGTATATATAATATTGCAATATGATTAACCAACTCAAATCAAGATGGTTATAATTTATAAAATCTCGTAGCCATGATTCTTAACCCTAAAACATTTGATTTAGTAAACCAATTCGTAAAAAATTTCGTTAAAAACTTGTTAATAAAACTCGTATGGTTTATATCATTTCGAAAACCTCGTTGTGTGACATCGTTTCAAATCGTTTCCCAAGTGAACTAAATAATGACATGAAATGTAATATGATAGAAGCATTTATATATAAGATGTACCAGCGGCGTATCTACCATGATTCTATCATGTTACACCCATCCCATTACCTAATCACAACCCAAACCAATCGTTCGTTCAAATCGTTTATATCGTTTAGGTCGTTCCATATTGTTTAATTCGTCCCAAATTCGTATTCGTTTTAATTTGTGAAACTACTTTTGGTCGTCTCGCTAATAACATTCAAACCTTCGTGACTAGACCACCTCGTTTATCGTATTAACAAACCACCAAAGGTTAAGTTAACAATCATCAGATTCGGTCGTTAGCTACATAACCCCCCACACATAACCATGGGTGTAGTCTGATAACGGGATTTGTCAGATCCTATGGTACCATAACCTAATACTGGTCGGCTTGATCAATGCTAATGAATGTCATTCGTTATGTAGTTACAACCAACAAGTTTCGTTCACATTATCGAAATCGTTATTAGTTTAATATAAACCATCTTAATCGTTTTTGAAAACATCGTTAAAATATCGAAATCGTTTTAATACATATGAAACACCCCAAAACAATTGAAAATAGTAAAATAGGGGAACTATGTACTCACATTGAATGAAGGGTATCCTTGATCTAAAGAACTTAGCGAAGCTCAGACAAACCAAGGAAATTCAAGTAGTACCTAGTAATCGGATCGCTAGTAAATAAATCGACACCTAAATTGGAAGATCGGATAGAATGAGGTCTTGTAAACCAAATGAGTGTGGAACTCATGTGATATGGTTTAACAAAGCCTACATCCTAAATCGGAACTTAGCCTAAGTGCTTTCGACCCGTTACGACCCATTAAGGTAGCTTATGCTACTTTAACGCGTCGTTCGTGCAAAACTATGTTTGGATGGTTAACTATGTGCTATGTCAAGTCTTATATGCCCAATAATACCTAAACATGTTACTAAATCAGATTATATGTCAAAAAGATGTTCACATATGTAAAATACAGATTTATGTTTAAAAAGGGCGTTTTGGTCATTTCTTATGGGCATACAAGCTACTTAACAAATAACTAACCAATCGTATGTGGCCATAAGGTATAACCTCAGTGGTTATTCCCTATGCAATTATGATCACTAATCGAGCTTGATCGGATCCTAATGATCGACCAAACAGGTCGGGTTCGAAAGTCTAAGCGGTTGTTTAGACCGCTTAACTTACGACCTTAAACAAGCACTAAACTAATAGTGACGAGTTAAACATGTCAAAACATGTTTAACCTACTGATTTGGTATCAAAACAATGGGTTTTGATACCCGAAAATAGTTCGGTTGCAAAATGCGTGCTAAAACGCATTTTGACCGAAACTTTGACTTGTCACTACGCCTAGTTAACGTGGTAATCAGTAGATATAATAACTAAGGATTATAACCATCGTGATTACAATCATGTTGCAAAGTTCAATTGAACTTTGACTTGACCAATTGATGGTCAAAACTGAAAGTCAAACTGTTGGCCAAGCCATTTGACTTTCTGCACTAACATAAATAAAAAGAATGAAAGAATGCTCACTAAGAGTCCTTGCTATCTTTTCAACAAAGAATAATCAGATTAGAAGACTCCAAACACTTGGGAGAGCTCCAAATCAGATGTAGAAGAGAAGAGAAGGAAATGAGCAATGGAAGAATGAAATTGTTGGGCTATTTATACTTGTAGCAACTTCATGAGATCATTACACATGTTTGTGTAACCTCCAAGGATTAAATCATGGCCATACAATTGTTAGGAACTGATTAGAGACCTTGGAGAACACTTAAACTTGCCCATCACACAAAGAATTTGCATAAACAGCCCCTGCAGTTGCAACAAATTGCTGAATCTGAGTTTCTGGAACTGGGCACACTGACACGGACCGCGTAGACTATGGGGAAGGGGTCACGCGGCCCGCCTGGGCTCCCCAGTTCAGCAACAGTTTGTTAAAATGACAGTTTAGGTCCCTGCATGTGTTTTAAGTCCATTTCAGGCCCTTTTGACCCCCGTTAAGCCATTTTCAAGGCTCTACAAGGTCAATAAAGTTTAGAGGACTCAAAATATGCTTGGAACACTCTCAGGTGTCTGCTCGTTTGGTCTTACGGTCGTGTTGTTCGTTAAATTACGACGGAACTCAAACGGACGCGAAAACGAACCAAATTAAGCGACGAATGGTATTTTTGCATGCCGATCACTAAAATAAAAATATTTTAGTGTGTAAAAAAATTTTGGATATCCAGATGTGGTCAGAACGTAAGATATGCACGAAAATGCAAACTTACGTCGTTTTTGACACTTTTAGTCCCTGTAAGATCAAATAAGCATATTTTCGCACACCGAACCTATCAAAGCTTATTTCTAAGCTATGTTTAGGTTATTTATGGTATTTTTAGCTTATGATCAAGTTCCAGACTCTTCGATACCATACGAATCGGTATAGTTTCGCAGTTTGACACAAATAGTCCCTGCGATCGAATAGACTTGTTTTCAACACACCAAACCATCCAGAACTTATTTCTAAGTTATGTGAAGGTTACTTAGGTATGCTAAGCCTATGTAACTATTCTGGAGTGTTTGTCGCGTTAAACTGACTGCGTTTACGCACCAGTTTGCGTATAACTTTCCAGAAAGCGATTTAAAGCTTGAAATCGGAATCGAATCAAATCGTAAAATCATCAAACATAAATACACACATAATAACACCACAATTCATTGTTTTATTGATAATTAACATTGTTTTGTATTGTTCATCGATTACAGAGCACAGTTGTCACAGTCTCCCCTACTTTAGGAAATTTCGACCTGAAATTTTAACTAGAGGAAACTTGTGAGAACAAATGCGGATATTTCACCTTCATTTGGTCCTTACATTCCCAAGTAAACTCTGGGCCACGTTTGGATTCCCAGCGAACCTTGACCAAATGAATTCGTTTGTTCTTCAACTGTTTGAATATACGGTCCACTATCTCCACAGGTTTCTCGACAAAGTGCATCGTTTCATCGATTTGGATCTCGTCGAGAGGAATGTGAAGATCAGCGTCAGCTAAACACTTTCGCAGATTGGACACGTGAAAAGTCGGATGAATATTTCCAAGCTCTGGAGGTAGCTCTAGTCGATAGGCGACCTTCCCAACTCTTTCGACAATCTTAAATGGTCCAACATATCGTGGTGCAAGTTTTCCTTTCTTTACAAATCTCACCACTCCCTTCCAAGGTGACACCTTGAGTAGGACATGGTCTCCGACTTGTAATTCTAAGGGCTTGCATCCTAAATCCGCATAACTCTTTTAACGGCATCTAGCTGTCACAAGATTATCGCGAATTTTTTTTGATTTTGTCTGTTGTTTCCAGAACAAGCTCCGGCCCAGTAAGTTGAGCTTCACCGGTCTCGTTCCAACAAACAGGTGAACGATATTTTCGACCGTAGAGAGCCTCGAATGGTGCCATTTTGATGCTAGCATGATAACTATTGTTGTAAGAGAACTCGATCAATGGCAGATGAGAATCCCAATTACCACCAAAGTTAATCATGCATGCTCTAAGCATATCCTCCAAAGTTTGAATCGTTCTCTCAGATTGTCCATCTGTTTGGGGATGATAAGCAGTGCTTAGATTTAGTTGGGTTCCCATAGCAGATTGCATGGTCTTCCAAAAATGAGATGAAAATCGAGCATCACGATTGGATATGATGTCCAAAGGAACACCATGTCGCGATACAATCTCATCAACATAAATCTTTGCAAGTTTATCAGCAGATAGATCCTCGCGAATCACAATAAAATGAGCTGACTTCGTTAATCGATCGATAACAACCCATATAGCATTGTGACCTTTAGATGTACGCGGTAATTTAGTGATGAGATCCATCGCAATGTTCTCCCACTTCCAAACCGGTATCTCTGGTTGTACAAGCAAACCAGAAGGTCGTTGATGTTCAGCCTTGACTTTGAGACAAGTTAGGCATTTTGATACACACAAGGCGGCATCTTTCTTCATACCAGGCCACCGGAACTTAGTACGAAGATCCTTGTACATTTTATCAGCACCAGGATGGATAGAATATCGAGACTTATGAGATTCGTCCATCACTAAAGTGCGAATATCGTCTTGTTTCGGAATCCACAAACGATCCATGAAATAGAGTAAACCATTGTCCTTTGCTTCGAGTTTAAGCTCAAGCTGATGTGGTAATTCCTTACCTATCAAATCTTGTGAAACACAAGATTGCTGAGCTTGAAGAACACAAGTTTGAAGATCAGATAGAGTTCGAACAGAATGAAGCTTGACTCGCTCCTTTCGACTAAGTGCATCGGCTACGACATTCGCCTTACCAGGATGGTAGCGAATCTCGAAATCATAGTCGTTTAAGAGTTCGACCCAATGTCGTTGCCTCATGTTCAACTCCTTTTGATTAAGAATATGCTGGAGACTTTTGTGGTCTGTGAAAACCACACACTTCGTTCCGTAAAGGTAGTGTCTCCAGATTTTGAGAGCAAAAACCACAACACCCAACTCAAGATCATGAGTGGTGTAGTTCTTCTCGTGAACTTTCAATTGTCTAGATGCATATGCTATAACTTTACCTCGTTGCATAAGAACACAACCAAGGCCTAAGTTGGACGTATCACAGTAGACAACGAAATCATCGTTTCCCTCGGGCAAAGATAAAACAGGAGCATCACAGAGCTTCCGTTTCAGCGTTTGGAACGCTTCTTCTTGTTTGGGTCCCCACTCAAAAGGCTTATTCTTTTGAGTCAAAGCAGTGAGTGGAACCGCGATCTTAGAGAAATTAGAAATGAAACGGCGATAATAACCAGGAAGACCAAGAAAAGAACGAATTTCTGTAGGTGTCGTTCGTGTATTCCAATCCTTGAATGCAACAATCTTGGATGGATCCACATGAATACCTTGCTCATTGACTATATGACCTAAAAACTGAACTTCTTTAAGCCAAAATTCACACTTGGAGAATTTAGCGAAAAGTTTTTCCTTCTTCAGGAGTTCCAATGTCAAACGAAGGTGTTGCTCGTGATCAGCTCGAGACTTCGAATAAATGAGAATATCGTCGATGAACACAATGATGAACTTGTCTAAATAAGGTTTACAGACCCTATTCATTAAGTCCATAAAGATAGCTGGAGCATTCGTCAAACCAAAAGGCATGACTGTGAACTCGTAATGCCCATATCTAGTGCGGAATGCAGTTTTAGGAATATCTTCTTCGAATACACGAAGCTGATGATACCCAGAACGCAGATCGATCTTGGAAAAACAGGTAGCACCTTGTAGCTGATCAAAGAGATCATCAATTCGAGGTAGGTGAAATCGATTCTTGATGGTAAGCTTGTTAAGCTCACGATAATCGATACACATTCGAAAAGATCCATCTTTCTTTTTCACAAAGAGGATAGGAGCACCCCAGGGCGAAAAGCTTGGACGGATGAATCCTTTATCAGATAACTCTTGAAGTTGTTTCGATAACTCTTGCATCTCAGACGATGCAAGATGATAAGGTGCTTTCGCAATCGGGTTAGCATTGGGTACAAGATCAATATGAAACTCGACTTGACGAACTGGAGGCAAACCCTGCAGTTCATCAGGAAACACCTCTGGATAATCCCGAACAATCGGAATATCTTGAATACTCTTGCTCTTGCTTTTCTCCTCGGTGACATGTGCTAGAAAAGCAACACATCCTTTTCGTAGATAACGTTGGGCTTTCGTACACGACATGAGCTTCAAACCACCAGATGGTTTCATCTCACAAACCTCTAGGACATCATCAGGCGAAAGAGGAATACGAATGATCTTATCAAAACAAACCACCTCAGCATGGTGTTTGGTTAACCAATCCAACCCCACGATAATGTCGAAACTCCCAAGTTGCATCGGTACGAGGTCAATGGGAAAAAGATGGTTATCGAGGTTCAATTGACAACCATGAATAACAGAATCGAGTACGAGTGGTTTACCAATAGCAACTTCGACAGATAATGGTTTCCTTAGTTTAGTTCTAGGTATCGCAAGTAAAGGCTCAAAGGATAACGAAACAAAACTCCTATCGGGTCCAGAATCGAAAAGAACAGATGCAAGTTGATTGTTAACAAGGAACGTACCGTTAACAACTTCGTTGTCTGCCCTCGCCTCGTTCGCGTTCAGATTGAATGCTCGTCCACGAGTGGGATTCACATTCGCGATCGCGTTATCATTCGGATTCGCATTTACCAACCTAGGACAGTTGTTGCGGAAATGACCCATTTCTCCGCAATTAAAACATGAACCAGGTTGGAATCTTGCAGCATTCCCTTGAGCTTGTGCTGGAACCCGGGCAGCTTGATTTTGACCAAAACGACAAATGTTGGCCAAATGCCCAAGTCTACCACACGTAGCACACTGTTTACAAGCCTGTTGGGAAACATGGTGACCATTACATCGAGCACAGTGAGGTGCGGTACCAGCATATGCTTTCTTTGCAGGAGGTTGAGTCGGTGGGTTCTGAGGGTTCTGAGCAGTTTGTGCTGTAACAGCAAAGTTCTGGGAAGCCTTGCGCTTCCTTGACCTTTTAGAAGACTCACCCTGCTTCTTATCCTTACCCTTACCCTTGTCAGAATCGGCCGACTTCTTTTTATCACCCTTGCGGGTGAGTTTACCCTTCCTGACTTGTGACTCAGTCAAAGTAGCTGACAACTCGATCGCGTGACGGACGGTAGTAGGATTAACGCCGATCACAATATCCTAAATAGAATCGGGTAAACCATCGATATACCTCTCGATTGCTTTCTCCAGTGGGGTAACCATAGTGGGACACAACAAACTAAGCTCCTCAAATCGATCTGTATAAGCACGGTGTTCTCCCCCGTCTTGTTTCAAATCTTCAAACTCTCGTTCCAAAGCTCGAATCTCGTGACGGGGATAGAACTCTCTCATCATGAGAGCTCGGAGCTCTTCCCAAGTTTGCGCTAGTGCCACTTCGGCACCCCTATCACGCATCACTCCGTTCCACCATGTAAGAGCTCGCTTCTCAAACACGCTTGAAGCAAATTCAACTTTACGCGCATTCGGACACTGCACATGTCTGAATTTGTTTCGATACTCTCGAACCACTGCAGGAACGCAGTTGCTCCTTGTTACCCAGAAAACTTAAGCGGTTTCACGGAATTGAAATTCTTGAAATTACATTGAGCATTATTGTTGTTATTATTGTTGTTGTTGTATAGCTCATGGATTTAGGTCACAACGCCTGGAAGTACAGCAGCCATTTGCTGAGAGACAAGGGCTGCGATTTCCTCAGCGGTAAAAGTTTGAGCATCGCGTCGAGGAGGCATTGTCTAACAAAGGAACATGAGAAACGAGTGAGGTCGACAATTGGAGAAACAAAAGAGGTATTGAAAACATCGACAAAACACAAGGAGTGCGATCATTTGTTCGTTACCTCAAAAAAAACAAACGACACGCAGTGACTAATCAAAGTAAATGGGTCATAATAATGTATCGCTGAAGACATGCTCGCCTATAAGTGAACACTCACCCCAAGAGTTCCCAGGTAAGAGTGACTGGTCCGATACTGCGGATTTGTACGAACACTCTAGCCTTAGACAAAAAACTCAGGGTACAGGCATTCACTCTTCCAGTTTGCACGTGTTCACATTATTTAGACCCAAACTTTGACGAGATTTTGAAAACTGAGAGGGTTCAAAACCTTATAATCAATCATCCAAGGATAGATGATTAATTTTCGAAGCAGATTTTTTATTTGTGTTCTCATTTTGGTTATCACCTAAGGATAGGTGACGGTTTTGTTTTAAAATCTAAACACAAGTAAACTTGCGTTAGGGTCCTAGAAAGTTATAGTCTAGGTCAAAGCATTACTAATAACCTAATTCCCTATAACCATTGGCTCTGATACCAACTCTTCTGTCATACCCCGACCACATTAAAACAACAAAACCGTGGCGGAAAACGTCGGGGAGTGTTGTAACAGAATCATCGTTTCAACAACCATGGTAATTAAAAGTTTCGTTTTATTAAATTATCAAATATTGCACATTGTCTTAAAACCAAACAAACAAATTAAACATCGTCTACTATTGTTTTCATGTCACTAAGGCCACGTCCAGATCCTAAGTGAACATGCTCCCTAGCAACCATCATGCAACCTCACCTGAAACATATGTAAAAACAAAGTCAGCAAAGAAATGCTGGCGAGTACATAGGTTTTATAAGAGTATCGGAATCATGGCTCGTTTATGTATATATTGCAATGCCTTGAAAACCTTGTTTTGAAAAGTATATATAATATTGCAATATGATTAACCAACTCAAATCAAGATGGTTATAAATTATAAAATCTCGTAGCCATGATTCTTAACCCTAAAACATTTGATTTAGTAAACCAATTCGTAAAACATTTTGTTAAAAACTGGTTAATAAAACTCGTATGGTTTATATCATTTCGAAAACCTCGTTGTGTGACATCGTTTCAAATCGTTTCCCAAGTGAACTAAATAATGACATGAAATGTAATATGATAGAAAAATTTATATATAAGATGTACCAGCGGCGTATCTACCATGATTCTATCATGTTACACCCATCCCATTACCTAATCACAACCCAAACCAATCGTTCGTTCAAATCGTTTATATCGTTTAGGTCGTTCCAAATTGTTTAATTCGTCCCAAATTTGTATTCGTTTTAATTTGTGAAGCTACTTTGGTCGTCTCGCTAATAACATTCAAACCTTCGTGACTAGACCACCTCATTTATCGTATTAACTAACCACTAAAGGGTAAGTTAACAATCATCAGATTCGGTCGTTACCTACATAACCTCCCACACATAACCATGGGTGTAGTCTGATAACGGGATTTTTCAGATCCTATGGTACCATAACCTAATACTGGTCGGCTTGATCAATGCTAATGAATGTCATTCGTTATGTAGTTACAACCAACAAGTTTCGTTCACATTATCGAAATCGTTATTAGTTTAATATAAACCATCTTAATCGTTTTTGAAAACATCGTTAACATATCGAAATCGTTTTAATACATATGATTCACCCCAAAACATTTGAAAACAGTAAAATAGGGGAACTAACAAACCAAGGAAATTCAAGTAGTACCTAGTAATCGGATCACTAGTAAATAAATCGACACCTAAATCGGAAGATCGGATAGAATGAGGTCTTGTAAACCAAATGAGTGTGGAACTCATGTGATATGGTTTAACAAAGCCTACATCTTAAATCGGAACTTAGCCTAAGTGCTTTCGACCCGTTACGACCCATTAAGGTAGCTTATGCTACTTTAACGCGTCGTTCGTGCAAAACTATGTTCGGATGGTTAACTATGTGCTATGTCAAGTCTTATATGCCCAATAATACCTAAACATGTTACTAAATCAGATTATATGTCAAAAACATGTTCACATATGTAAAATATAGATTTATGTTTAAAAAGGGCGTTTTGGTCATTTCTTATGGGCATACAAACTACTTAACAAATAACTAACCAATCATATGTGGTCATAAGCTTTAACCTCAGTGGTTATTCCCAATGCAATTATGATCACTAATCGAGCTTGATCGGATCGTATTGATCGACCAAACGGGCCGGGTTCGAAAGTCTAAGCGGTTGTTTAGACCGCTTAACTTACGACCTTAAACAAGCACTAAACTAATAGTGACGAGTTAAACATGTCAAAACATGTTTAACCTACAGATTTGGTATCAAAACAATGGGTTTTGATACCCGAAAATAGTTCGGTTGCAAAATGCGTGCTAAAACGCATTTTGACCGAGACTTTGACTTGTCACTACGCCTAGTTAACATGGTAATCAGTAGGTATAATCACTAAGGATTATAACCATCGTGATTACAATCACGTTGCAAAGTTCAATTGAACTTTGACTTGACAAATTGATGGTCAAAACCGAAAGTTAAACTGTTGGCCAAACCGTTTGACTTTCTGCACTAACATAAATAAAAAGAATGAAAGAATGCTCACTAAGAGTCCTTGCTATCTTTTCTACAAAGAATAATCAGATTAGAAGGCTCCAAACACTTGGGAGAGCTCCAAATCAGATGTAGAAGAGAAGAGAAGGAAATGAGCAATGGAAGAATGAAATTGTTGGGCTATTTATACTTGTAGCAACTTCATGAGATCATTACACATGTTTGTGTAACCTCCAAGGATTAAATCATGGCCATACAATTGTTAGGAACTGATTAGAGACCTTGGAGAACACTTAAACTTGCCCATCACACAAAGAATTTGCATAAACAGCCCCTGCAGTTGCAACAGATTGCTGAATCTGAGTTTCTGGAACTGGGCACACTGACACGGCCCGCGTAGACTATGGGGAAGGGGTAACGCAGCCCGCCTGGGCTCCCCAGTTCAGCAACAGTTTGTTAAAATGGCAGTTTAGGTCCCTGCATATGTGTTTTAAGTCCATTTCAGGTCCATTTGACCCCCGTTAAGCCATTTTCAAGGCTCTACAAGGTCAATAAAGTTTAGAGGACTCAAAATATGCTTGGAACACTCTCAGGTGTCGGCTCGTTTGGTCGTACGGTCGCGTTGTTCGTTAAATTACGACGAAACTCAAACGGACACGAAAACGAACCAAATTAAGCGACGAATGGTATTTTTGCATGCCGATCACTAAAATAAAATATTTTAGTGTGTACAAAAATTTTGGATGTCCAGATGTGGTCAGAACGTAAGATATGCACGAAAACGCAAACTTACGTCGTTTTTGACACTTTTAGTCCTTGTAAGATCAAATAAGCATATTTTCGCACACCGAACCTATCAAAGCTTATTTCTAAGCTATGTTTAGGTTATTTATGGTATGTTTAGCTTATGATCAAGTTCCGAACTCTTCGATACCATACGAATCGGTATTGTTTCGCAGTTTGACACAAATAGTCCCTACGATCGAATATACTTGTTTTCAACACACCAAACCATCCAGAACTTATTTCTAAGTTATGTGAAGGTTATTTAGGTATGTTAAGCCTATGTCACTATTCCGGAGTGTTTGTCGCGTTAAACTGACTGCGTTTACGCACCAGTTAGGGTATAACTTTCCAGAAAGCGATTTAAAGCTTGAAATCGGAATCGAATCAAATCGTAAAATAATAAAACATAAATACACACATAAAAAGTCTTACGAAAACCGACGCTTTTTACGCCTTGCACCCTTTTGCTAACCACTAACCCAACCACCTACCTTTAACCCAAGCCTAACCCTTCACCCCAAAAGTCCTCTTGATATTTACAAAGGAGTATAGTTAAAAAGGAGGAGGATTGATTGCTTGGCAAGCTTATGGTAGGAGTAAGTTCCATGCCACTCTCGAGTGATCCACTAAAATACATCTTCCGCCGAGTGTTGAGTGATCCCCCTGAGGTATTATGCCCTAATAAGTAATTTATTTTATGTAATGTTTTAAATAAATCAAGACGAATATGATTGTAAATAAATAGAAATAAAACTTAATAAAGAATCTTGGAAATCCCGACACTCTATGACAAGCGCAAAAACCTTCTCTTCTACCCATTCCATTTGGGAGTGTAAAGCCACATTATAAAGAGTTTTGCTTGAGGACAAGCAAAGATTCAAGTGTGGGGGTATTTGATGTGCACAAAATGCAACATATAAATTACATCAATTGTGGCATAAAACTAACCCTTTTTAGTACTAATGTTGGAAAAGTATGTTTTTGACTTCCTTTTGTATTTTCAGGATTAAATGAGCTCAAATGAACAAAAGGAGCAAAAAGGTAGCTAAATCTAACATAAATACAAGAAAAGGAACAAACGTGGCATGCCCAGCCTTCCCGACAGCATCTTCCCAAGCAAAACAAGAGAACAGAAGGCTGAACACCCCCCGTGCTCAATGAGCACGGGGGCGTGCCCAAGAGTCAACATAAAAGACAAAGCTGTAGAAGCTTCTGTCAACCACCACGGGGTCGTGCTCAGCGGACACGGGGCCATGGTCAACTCTAAGATTCGCAGAATCTGGGGAAATCTTGATAGTACAGATACGCTTCTGCACACGGGGGCGTGCCCAGCGGACACGGGGGCGTGGTCAACTAATGCAGACAAACTGCAATTAATGAAGAAAGAGAAGGAAGGTGGACACGGGGCCATGCCCAATGGACACGAGGCCGTGCCCGAGCCTCTGTTCAGCCTATAAATAGGGGTGCTTGGCTCATTTGCAAACCATCCCTTGGCACACCACCTCTCTCACACTTCACCCACCACCCACCACCATCACAACACCATCATCATCCACCACCATCATCCATTGTCCATCATAGAGTGTGTGAGTCCTCTCGGGATCCAAGATTGATCGTAAGAGTTCTTGACAATCAAAGGCCATGTTTGCCTAAGTCTCTTACATCACTTGGTGAAGACAAGTGTCTAGTGTAATACTTTTTATTTTTAATCTTTTCGCACTTTTTACTTGGTTATGTAGTAATGACTTTAATAACTAGTTTCTTATGTTGAAGGTGATTCTTCCTTATCGTTTGTCCGTGGGGTCTTGGCATTATTTTACTGTCTATATAAAATAAAAGATTTTCACCATTCATATCTCCACGGTCTATATGGAGATATGTTGGCTACCTGGTCGGGGGTTAAGGGAACGATTTGGTAAGAGTCTTGCCTTGTTCAGTGTATAGATCCTGCAAGGACCTGGGTCAAATTTAGTAGGACCTCCTTCAATACCCACCGGTATTGGATGGCGGGGGTCCAAACTCTTTGATCCCCTCATATGTAAGCTACTATTAATACTTTAACCCGGCTACTTAGGACTGTATCCCTGCTGACTCAGACTACTTAGCCGATGGTAACGTCACCTTCAAAAGAGGGGCCAACCATAATATGCATTAATAACTTAATTAATTATCTTTCAATAATCCGACCCTTTAGGATTGTATCCTTGCTGACTCAAACTACTGGGTTGAGGGTAACGTCACCTTCAAAAGAGGGGCCTACTACAATAACTAAGATAATCTCTTAAAAAGTGAAAAAGTGCGGAAATACTCAAAGGTTACACTAAACACGAGTCGGAGCCAAGTGATTCATCTTGTCTATCTGTTTTTATTTTTATTTTATTTTTCAGCATTCTAGTTAGTTTTAATTTTCTTATTTAAAAACCATTTTTCTAACTTTTGATTTGATTAGATGTTGAGGATAAACCGGTACTAAAAGCTCTTGTGTCCTTGGACGACCTCGGTATCTTGCCAACACTATACTACGCTCACGATGGGTGCACTTGCCATATGTGTGTTTGGTGTTAGTAAAATATCGTGTTTTATAAATTTAAAACATGACCAACGTGTAAAAAGGGCTTAAAATATACTTAAACTTATATACACACTCGCACACATCAAGTTTTTGGCGCCGTTGCCGGGGACACAAGGATTTTAAGAAAACTTAAAATCGACGGCCTAATCTGTTTTTCAAAACCTTTTTAAAACGTGCGCATTTTTCTGCATTTTAGTTTAGTTTTGGATTTACAGTAACCTGAACACGGGCCGTGCTCATTGAACACGGAGCCGTGCTGCATATTTTTCATAAAACACCCAGATACAGAGCCTGAACACGCCCCGTGCTCAACGAAATCAGTAACCTTAATTAAAACACCCGGATACATAATCTGAACACGGGCCGTGCTCACTGAACACGGGGCCGTGTCCAGCCTCTGTTTCCGTTTTTATTTTTTTTCCTGATCTCGAGACTCTGTTGTGGTCTGCTGAGTGATTCTTATGGATCAATACTCAGGAGGTTACAACTACACCTATGATGAGGATGATTATAGGGAAAACTATTGCACCAATTGCGGTAACACTCACTCGGTTCAATATTGTAACTTATTTCAACCATCCACTTCATACACATACTATGAGGAGCCCAGGTACGAGCCATCAACTTCATACACATCCTATGAAGACCAAAGGTATTAACCTTCTCCCTCATACTCATATTTTGATGAACCAAGGTATGAGCCTTCATACTCATACTTTGAAGAACCAAGATATGAGCCACCACCTTCATATGCTTATTATGAGGAACCATGGCGTGAACAACCCACCTCATATGAGTATTATGAAGAACAAAATTACGAACCTTATCCATCATATACTTACAATGAAGAACAATGGTGTGAACCATCTACTTCATATAGGTACTATGAGGAACAAAGGATCGAACATCCGAATCCAAGCTTTGAAAATCCCGATCCTTACTCTATCACCGAAGTGACCGATAGGATATTAGAACACCTTAAAACTATCGAACGCTGCATAAAAGAATCTCGCGCAAAGGAAGAGGAGTCCCGCACAAGAGAAGAATTAACTTGTAATAAAGAAGAGATAGTTGAAGAGGTAAAAATGGAAGAACAAATAAGTGAAAAGCCGACACATGAGTTAAACAATGAAAAAGGTGAGTCCATTAACGTTAAAATTCAAGAAGAGTCTAATTTTGAAGAAATTAACCTTTTGTCACCTTCTTTTGAAAATCATTGTTTAGTACCCACTCATGCTAAGTTTTTAAAAGAGTTAAACACTAACACTAAAATTGAAGAAACAGTAAGCATTAAGTTAACTAGTGATCAAACCTCGCTAATAAAAGAAGACCCATTTGAAATCAACATTACACCGGTTCCATGTTTTTTTTCAAAATTCCTTTATTAGTAATGTCACAATTAATAAAGATCTTTGTGTTAACATAATGCCCAACTACATTTTCGAAAAATTAAGTATTAGTGATTTTTCTCCACTTCAAATACCCATTTTTCTATCCAATCGGAAAGTAATAAAATCAATCGGTGTAGTTGAGGATGTCTTGGTTCAAACAAATCAAATGGTAATCCCAACCGACTTTGTCATCCTCGATGAAGCTCCTCTAGTGTTGGGACGACCTTTTGTAAAAACCCATGAAGCTTTGAAAAACCAGAAGTACAACAATCTATCTATTCAATTAGGGGCATTTAAAAAGAGTGTCGATCTTGAGCGGTCAATGAAATATCCATTCGGCAATAATGACCCCCTAATTGAAGATGAAGATGAACCACCCGATACAAGTGAGAAGATTGACCACTTTGTTGAAGAAGAGGTCGCCATAGAACAAACTTTTAAAGTTCTTGATCAAAATGAGCAACCTAATAAGGAGTCTTCTAAAGACCCACCTCTTGAGCTCAAAGAACTTCCAAAAGGTTTGGAATATGCTTTTCTAGACAAAGATGGTAAATCACCTGTAATTATTTCATCTAAATTAAGTAGTTTAGAAAAAGAAAAATTAATTAAACTTTTGAAAAAACACAAAAATGCGATTGCTTGGAAGCTTGTAGACATTAAAGGAATAAGTCCTTCCATGTGCACGCACAAAATTTTAATGAATGATGACTACAAATCGGTAATACAACCACAACGTCGAGTAAATCCAAATGTTCAAGAAGTGGTTAAAAACGAAGTCATCAAATTACTTGACGCCAGACTTATTTATCCTATCTCCGATAGTCCTTGGGTAAGTCCCGTCCAAGTAGTTCCAAAGAAAGGAGGTATGACGGTAATAACTAACGAAAAGAATGAATTCATACCAACGAGAACCGTCACAGGATGGAGCGTATGTATAGATTATAGACGATTAAATGAAGCAACGAGGAAATATCACTTTCCTTTGCCCTTCATTGATCAAATGTTAGAAAGATTATCCGGTCATAAATTTTACTGTTTCTTGGATGGTTTTTCAGGTTACTTTCAAATCCTGATAGCACACGGAGACCAAGAAAAGACAACCTTCATATGTCCCTATGGAACTTTTTCCTATCGACGCATGCCATTTGGTCTATGTAATGCCCCTGCAACCTTCCAACGTTGCATGGTAGCCATCTTCCATGACATGATAGAAAAGACAATGGAAGTCTTCATGGACGACTTTTCTATCTTTGGGGATTCATACGACCAATGCCTCGATAACCTTGAATGAATGCATCCCGATGTGAGGAAACTAACCTCGCCCTTAACTGGGAAAAATGCCATTTCATGGTAACGGAGGGAATAGTACTCGGTCATAAAATCTCAAGCGAAGGAATGGAGGTTGATCGAGCCAAAATAGACACTATTTCTCGATTACCACCCCCATCCTCCGTTAGAGCTATCAGAAGTTTCCTAGGGCATGCCGGATTTTATAGGCGGTTTATCAAAGACTTTTCTAAAATTTCAAGGCCTATAACAAAATTACTTGAAAAAGATGCCCCTTTTATCTTTGACAAGGATTGCAATCAAGCATTTCTAACCCTAAAGGAAATGCTAGTCAATGCACCTATCATGATAGCGCCTGATTGGAAATTTCCTTTCAAAATCATGTGTAATGCAAGTGACTTTGCAGTTGGAGCTGTCTTGGGACAAAGAAAAGAAAAGCATTTCACCCAATTTATTATGCTAGTAAAACACTTAACGATGCACAAGAAAAGTACACAACAACTGAAAAAGAGTTACTAGGTGTAGTATTTGCTTTTAATAAATTTTATTCTTATCTTGTTCTTTCTAAAACAATAGTCTATACAGATCATGAAGCCATTCGATATCTCTTCAAAAAGCAGGACGCAAAACCACGTTTGATTCGGTGGATTTTACTCCTCCAAGAATTTGATATTGAAATCAAAGACAAAAGAGGAGTTGAAAACACCGCAGCAGATCATCTTTCACGCTTAGAAGACCCAGCTTTGGAGGCAACCATGGACGAGCAAATCAACGAAAAATTTCCAACAGAATCCCTAGAAATGGTGGAATACAGACAAGAACCATGATACGCCGACTATGCTAACTACCTAGCTAGCGGTATAGTCGCAAAAGGTTGGCCACATCATCAAAGAAAGAAATTCTTTGCTGATGTAAAACACTATTTTTGGGAAGATCCTTATCTTTTCAAAATGTGTGCCGACCAACTCATCCGACGATGCGTACATGGTAGCGAAACACGAAGAATTCTCCGCCATTGTCATGAAGGTCCATACGGAGGACATCATGGTGCCGCTAGTACCGCACGAAAGGTATTTGATTCGGGGTTTTATTGGCCAACCATTTACAAAAACGCCCAAAGTCTTGTCAAGACATGTGATGCTTGCCAAAGAACAGGTAATACTTCTTCCAAAAACGAAATGCCACAAAATGACATTCTTGTTTGTGAAATTTTTGATGTGTGGGGACTCGACTTTATGGGACCTTTCCCACCGTCAAAAGGAAACAAATATATACTTGTGGCAGTAGATTACTTGTCTAAATGGGTCGAGGCCGAGGCACTTCCAACAAATGATGGAAGAGTCGTGGTAAGATTTCTGAAAAAATATTCTCTCGTTTTGGTACACCTAAAGCATTAATCAGTGATAGAGGTACCTATTTTTGCAACCATCAACTTAATTTTTTTTAACAAGATATGGGGTCTATCACCGGGTCTCAACATCATATCACCCTTAAACAAACGGACAAGCTGAAGTGACTAATAGAGGTTTAAAACGAATAATTGAAAAAACCGTAGGGTAAAATAAGAAAGAATGGGCCGATAAATTAGATGATGCTTTATGGGCTTTTTGAACTGCTTATAAAACAACAATAGGTACAACCCCATATAAGCTCGTCTATGGAAAATGCTGTCATTTTCCAGTAGAAATAGCTCACAAGGCCTACTGGGCAATTAAAAATGTAAACTTAGATTTAGAATTTGATGGTAGAAATCGATTTTGTCAATTAAATGAATTAGACGAACTAAGGAATTATGCATACTCAAACTCTAAAATTTATAAGGAAAGAATGAAAAACTTGCACGACAAACACATTAAACCTAATGAATTTCGAGTAGGAGATCAAGTTCTATTGTTTAATTCATGACTTCGATTATTTCCTGGTAAATTAAAGTCTAGGTGGTCAGGACCTTTTTCCATCACCCATATTTTCCCACACGGTGCAGTAGAAATTAAATCTCGGAATTGCCTTCCATTCAAAGTCAATGGCCAACGTCTAAAACTCTATCAAAGATTCATTGAGGATGAAGAGGAAGAAATCTCACTTCAAATGGTCAAAGAATAAAAGCATTAACATCATACCTGGTAAGTTACGAACGAATGGGTGACATCTAAATCAGTAAGTCTTCTAACCAAGTTTTTGGGAAACAAGGGCACTCACACGAGCACGTTAAAAAAAAGAAAAAAAAATTAACTTTGCTCGGCACGAGGCCGTGTCCGCTGGACACGGGGCTGTGTTCGCGCAACTGTCGGGATAAAACCCTTTTTCAAAACAGTTTCTTCATTTCCACACGCCCCGTTTCCCCAAAAACGCTCTGGTTCAGGCGATTTTTTTCGCAGAATTCCGACGTCTCCTCTACTTCTAACAACATCAAGGTATGATTCTATCACAATTAGTAGTTAGATTAAGCACTTGCATGTAGTTAAAACATCAAAAATTTGGGGAAAAATCTAGGGTTCTTGAACTTCATCCGGATCGAACCTCAAATTTTTGCATAAATCTGTTAGCATTAGTTTAGATTAGTGTTATAGGAAGTAAATCCACTTGTATTGTTCATAGATTTGGCCGATTTCTCACAAAAACCCCAAACCCTTGTTTTTGAACCGAACAATCATAGATTTGGCCGATTTCTCACAGTGTAAAAACAATCATATACAATCTGTGCAATCTAACTCACAATGATCACTCGCAAGAATTTTCAATTACCACACTAAAACAGAACTTAAATGGTTGAAAGAACATATATCTACAATACTTGTTACTTAACTCTCTAGTTTATTCTCATACAAATCTCTCTAGTATTATTCTTTAATGAGGTTCATATGATTCTTAAAAAAATAGTCTACAAACTTAAAACTACACCACTCATTTCTTATTAGTGCTTTACTAAAAACTTAAAAAATTAGCCCCATTTAAGCCCCATACTTAGCCATAATAATAAGATGATAATGTTAAGATTAAACATGTTTATTTTGACTGACGAGCTTTTCAAATCATCATAGTTTACTTATCTTATAATATTTATTAGAAGGCAACACTTTACAATAAAAACTAAGGGAAGAAAGAGGGCATTATTATCATGTTTATTTTGACTGACAAGCTTTTCAAATCATCATAGTTTACTCAAGCACAATTTTACTTGTTAAAATGGTAGAATTTGTTCAATACACTGACAAAAGAAGCCATCTTATGGACCTTCTTCATGCTCATAAATGATATCGAATATAATATAATGGAAAGATGATGTGAAGTAATTGTGATTTCAAGCATAATAAGTTTTCACCATGATTATCTGTAATTTGATTTATCAACAATAAAAACCAAAGATGGAGTCAAACTATTAATGTTAGAAAAAGATGACAAACCTATGCAAATAAAACAACAAATGTGGTCTATAAAGAAATCTTTAACGACTTGTGATTTTTTCTTCGTATTCATTTCTTTCAGTTCATTGTAATTTATATTTAGTAATGGAACACCGAAATAATAAGGATTTTTTTTACAAGGATGTTCATAACATTCATATAAAAATCATATGAAATCCGGTGGGGATCTACTGATGCAATAACAGTTAAAGTGAGTGAGTACCTTGAACTATGAACATCAAAACAACTTTAAAAAGTGCCTCTTACATTAGCAAACTTTCTCTAGCAACATTTTAACCCAAAAAAGTGCATCATTTTAACTCAAATATATCATCTATGTAGTGTTTTAACTACAAACAGTGTAGAATTTTGACCGAAAACAATGTAAAAACAATCATATACAGTCTGTGCAATCTAACTCACAATGATAACTCGTAAGAATTTTCAATTACCACACTAAAACAAAACTTAAATGGTTAAAAGAACATATATCTACAGTACTGTATAATTTGCTTCTGTTACAAATCTCTCAAGTGTTATTCTTAGAGGATGTTCATAAAATTATATATCATTCAATAAAACACATATATTAGTACCTAAATAACTTGTTACTAATTTATAAAATTACGTACATGAGACAAATTCATTAACAACTTGCACAAAATACTAATCATTTTTTCAAGGATGTGTCAATATTTTATCAAAATCAATAAATTGAACAATAAAATATCACGTTGTGTCAATAATCACTGCTTCATAAACAAATAAAATCATATTATGCTAAATTTGCCCTAATAACTGAAACAAACATTCAAATTCAACCAAAATTTAAGTGAAAGGTGAAATTCACGAACCTAATTTCTTGAAACAACAAAAAGCTTCCTTTAATAAATACCACCCTGTACATACACTTCACTAACTAACTTCACAAATTACAGAAAATTAAAATTCTATAAAAAAAAATACAACTTACCAGAAATTTCACCAGATGCAGAAGGAAAAGAGAGTATGATATAGTATGGCTTTATAGACTCCATCACAAGATTAATATGCAGAAGATGAACCGAAATTAGGAGGTGAATCCGTGTGAATGCTGATCTACACCGTCATATTAGGTTCAAAAATCAGGGAGAACCGTAGGATCTGTGTTTCTTGTGTGAGATTTGTGTTTCTTGAATAGGAATTGGCGTTTTATGCAAAGATGGGACTGTGTGAAACGTATCTAAGAATTAAAGTGAGATACAGAACTGTTGTTTTGTGTCACACCCCGACCACGTTAAAACAACAAAACCATGGCGGAAAACATCGGGGAGTGTTGTAACAGAATCATCGTTTCAACAACCATGGTAATTAAAAGTTTCGTTTTATTAAATTATCAAATATTGCACATTGTCTTAAAACCAAACAAACAAATTAAACATCGTCTACTATTGTTTTTATGTCACTAAGGCCACGTCCAGATCCTAAGTGAACATGCTCCCTAGCAACCATCATGCAACCTCACCTGAAACATATGTAAAAACAAAGTCAGCAAAGAAATGCTGGCGAGTACATATGTTTTATAAGAGTATCGGAATCATGGCTCGTTTATGTATATATTGCAATGCCTTGAAAACCTTGTTTTGAAAAGTATATATAATATTGCAATATGATTAACCAACTCAAATCAAGATGGTTATAATTTATAAAATCTCGTAGCCATGATTCTTAACCCTAAAACATTTGATTTAGTAAACCAATTCGTAAAAAATTTCGTTAAAAACTTGTTAATAAAACTCGTATGGTTTATATCATTTCGAAAACCTCGTTGTGTGACATCGTTTCAAATCGTTTCCCAAGTGAACTAAATAATGACATGAAATGTAATATGATAGAAGCATTTATATATAAGATGTACCAGCGGCGTATCTACCATGATTCTATCATGTTACACCCATCCCATTACCTAATCACAACCCAAACCAATCGTTCGTTCAAATCGTTTATATCGTTTAAGTCGTTCCATATTGTTTAATTCGTCCCAAATTCGTATTCGTTTTAATTTGTGAAACTACTTTTGGTCGTCTCGCTAATAACATTCAAACCTTCGTGACTAGACCACCTCGTTTATCGTATTAACAAACCACCAAAGGTTAAGTTAACAATCATTAGATTTGGTCGTTAGCTACATAACCCCCCACACATAACCATGGGTGTAGTCTGATAACGGGATTTGTCAGATCCTATGGTACCATAACCTAATACTGGTCGGCTTGATCAATGCTAATGAATGTCATTCGTTATGTAGTTACAACCAACAAGTTTCGTTCACATTATCGAAATCGTTATTAGTTTAATATAAACCATCTTAATCGTTTTTGAAAACATCGTTAAAATATCGAAATCGTTTTAATACATATGAAACACCCCAAAACAATTGAAAATAGTAAAATAGGGGAACTATGTACTCACATTGAATGAAGGGTATCCTTGATCTAAAGAACTTAGCGAAGCTCAGACAAACCAAGGAAATTCAAGTAGTACCTAGTAATCGGATCGCTAGTAAATAAATCGACACCTAAATTGGAAGATCGGATAGAATGAGGTCTTGTAAACCAAATGAGTGTGGAACTCATGTGATATGGTTTAACAAAGCCTACATCCTAAATCGGAACTTAGCCTAAGTGCTTTCGACCCGTTACGACCCATTAAGGTAGCTTATGCTACTTTAACGCGTCGTTCGTGCAAAACTATGTTTGGATGGTTAACTATGTGCTATGTCAAGTCTTATATGCCCAATAATACCTAAACATGTTACTAAATCAGATTATATGTCAAAAAGATGTTCACATATGTAAAATACAGATTTATGTTTAAAAAGGGCGTTTTGGTCATTTCTTATGGGCATACAAGCTACTTAACAAATAACTAACCAATCGTATGTGGCCATAAGGTATAACCTCAGTGGTTATTCCCTATGCAATTATGATCACTAATCGAGCTTGATCGGATCCTAATGATCGACCAAACAGGTCGGGTTCGAAAGTCTAAGCGGTTGTTTAGACCGCTTAACTTACGACCTTAAACAAGCACTAAACTAATAGTGACGAGTTAAACATGTCAAAACATGTTTAACCTACTGATTTGGTATCAAAACAATGGGTTTTGATACCCAAAAATAGTTCGGTTGCAAAATGCGTGCTAAAACGCATTTTGACCAAAACTTTGACTTGTCACTACGCCTAGTTAACGTGGTAATCAGTAGATATAATAACTAAGGATTATAACCATCGTGATTACAATCACGTTGCAAAGTTCAATTGAACTTTGACTTGACCAATTGATGGTCAAAACTGAAAGTCAAACTGTTGGCCAAACCGTTTGACTTTCTGCACTAACATAAATAAAAAGAATGAAAGAATGCTCACTAAGAGTCCTTGCTATCTTTTCAACAAAGAATAATCAGATTAGAAGACTCCAAACACTTGGGAGAGCTCCAAATCAGATGTAGAAGAGAAGAGAAGGAAATGAGCAATGGAAGAATGAAATTGTTGGGCTATTTATACTTGTAGCAACTTCATGAGATCATTACACATGTTTGTGTAACCTCCAAGGATTAAATCATGGCCATACAATTGTTAGGAACTGATTAGAGACCTTGGAGAACACTTAAACTTGCCCATCACACAAAGAATTTGCATAAACAACCCCTGCAGTTGCAACAAATTGCTGAATCTGAGTTTCTGGAACTGGGCACACTGACACGGACCGCGTAGACTATGGGGAAGGGGTCACGCGGCCCGCCTGGGCTCCCCAGTTCAGCAACAGTTTGTTAAAATGACAGTTTAGGTCCATGCATGTCTTTTAAGTCCATTTCAGGCCCTTTTGACCCCCGTTAAGCCATTTTCAAGGCTCTACAAGGTCAATAAAGTTTAGAGGACTCAAAATATGCTTGGAACACTCTCAGGTGTCTGCTCGTTTGGTCTTACGGTCGTGTTGTTCGTTAAATTACGACGGGACTCAAACGGACGCGAAAACGAACCAAATTAAGCGACGAATGGTATTTTTGCATGCCGATCACTAAAATAAAAATATTTTAGTGTGTAAAAAAATTTTGGATATCCAGATGTGGTCAGAACGTAAGATATGCACGAAAATGCAAACTTACGTCGTTTTTGACACTTTTAGTCCCTGTAAGATCAAATAAGCATATTTTCGCACACCGAACCTATCAAAGCTTATTTCTAAGCTATGTTTAGGTTATTTATGGTATTTTTAGCTTATGATCAAGTTCCAGACTCTTCGATACCGTACGAATCGGTATAGTTTCGCAGTTTGACACAAATAGTCCCTGCGATCGAATAGACTTGTTTTCAACACACCAAACCATCCAGAACTTATTTCTAAGTTATGTGAAGGTTATTTAGGTATGTTAAGCCTATGTAACTATTCTGGAGTGTTTGTCGCGTTAAACTGACTGCGTTTACGCACCAGTTTGCGTATAACTTTCCAGAAAGCGATTTAAAGCTTGAAATCGGAATCGAATCAAATCGTAAAATCATCAAACATAAGTACACACATAATAACACCACAATTCATTGTTTTATTGATAATTAACATTGTTTTGTATTGTTCATCGATTACAGAGCACAGTTGTCACAGTCTCCCCTACTTTAGGAAATTTCGACCTGAAATTTTAACTAGAGGAAACTTGTGAGAACAAATGCGGATATTTCACCTTCATTTGGTCCTTACATTCCCAAGTAAACTCTGGGCCACGTTTGGATTCCCAGCGAACCTTGACCAAATGAATTCGTTTGTTCTTCAACTGTTTGAATGTACGGTCCACTATCTCCACAGGTTTCTCGACAAAGTGCATCGTTTCATCGATTTGGATCTCGTCGAGAGGAATGTGAAGATCAGCGTCAGCTAAACACTTTCGCAGATTGGACACGTGAAAAGTCGGATGAATATTTCCAAGCTCTGGAGGTAGCTCTAGTCGATAGGCGACCTTCCCAACTCTTTCGACAATCTTAAATGGTCCAACATATCGTGGTGCAAGTTTTCCTTTCTTTCCAAATCTCACCACTTCCTTCCAAGGTGACACCTTGAGTAGGACATGGTCTCCGACTTGTAATTCTAAGGGCTTGCATCCTAAATCCGCATAACTCTTTTAACGGCATCTAGCTGTCACAAGATTATCGCGAATTTTTTTTTATTTTGTCTGTTGTTTCCAGAACAAGCTCCGGCCCAGTAAGTTGAGCTTCACCGGTCTCGTTCCAACAAACAGGTGAACGATATTTTCGACCGTAGAGAGCCTCGAATGGTGCCATTTTGATGCTAGCATGATAACTATTGTTGTAAGAGAACTCGATCAATGGCAGATGAGAATCCCAATTACCACCAAAGTTAATCATGCATGCTCTAAGCATATCCTCCAAAGTTTGAATCGTTCTCTCAGATTGTCCATCTGTTTGGGGATGATAAGCAGTGCTTAGATTTAGTTGGGTTCCCATAGCAGATTGCATGGTCTTCCAAAAATGAGATGAAAATCGAGCATCACGATTGGATATGATGTCCAAAGGAACACCATGTCGCGATACAATCTCATCAACATAAATCTTTGCAAGTTTATCAGCAGATAGATCCTCGCGAATCGCAATAAAATGAGCTGACTTCGTTAATCGATCGATAACAACCCATATAGCATTGTGACCTTTAGATGTACGCGGTAATTTAGTGATGAGATCCATCGCAATGTTCTCCCACTTCCAAACCGGTATCTCTGGTTGTACAAGCAAACCAGAAGGTCGTTGATGTTCAGCCTTGACTTTGAGACAAGTTAGGCATTTTGATACATACAAGGCGGCATCTTTCTTCATACCAGGCCACCGGAACTTAGTACGAAGATCCTTGTACATTTTATCAGCACCAGGATGGATAGAATATTGAGACTTATGAGATTCGTCCATCACTAAAGTGCGAATATCGTCTTGTTTCGGAATCCACAAACGATCCATGAAATAGAGTAAACCATTGTCCTTTGCTTCGAGTTTAAGCTCAAGCTGATGTGGTAATTCCTTACCTATCAAATCTTGTGAAACACAAGATTGCTGAGCTTGAAGAACACAAGTTTGAAGATCAGATAGAGTTCGAACAGAATGAAGCTTGACTCGCTCCTTTCGACTAAGTGCATCGGCTACGACATTCGCCTTACCAGGATGGTAGCGAATCTCGAAATCATAGTCGTTTAAGAGTTCGACCCAACGTCGTTGCCTCATGTTCAACTCCTTTTGATTAAGAATATGCTGGAGACTTTTGTGGTCTGTGAAAACCACACACTTCGTTCCATAAAGGTAGTGTCTCCAGATTTTGAGAGCAAAAACCACAACACCCAACTCAAGATCATGAGTGGTGTAGTTCTTCTCGTGAACTTTCAATTGTCTAGATGCATATGCTATAACTTTACCTCGTTGCATAAGAACACAACCAAGGCCTAAGTTGGACGCATCACAGTAGACAACGAAATCATCGTTTCCCTCGGGCAAAGATAAAACAGGAGCATCACAGAGCTTTCGTTTCAGCGTTTGGAACGCTTCTTCTTGTTTGGGTCCCCACTCAAAAGGCTTATTCTTTTGAGTCAAAGCAGTGAGTGGAACCGCGATCTTAGAGAAATTAGAAATGAAACGGCGATAATAACCAGGAAGACCAAGAAAAGAACGAATTTCTGTAGGTGTCGTTCGTGTATTCCAATCCTTGAATGCAACAATCTTGGATGGATCCACATGAATACCTTGCTCATTGACTATATGACCTAAAAACTGAACTTCTTTAAGCCAAAATTCACACTTGGAGAATTTAGCGAAAAGTTTTTCCTTCTTCAGGAGTTCCAATGTCAAACGAAGGTGTTGCTCGTGATCAGCTCGAGACTTCGAATAAATGAGAATATCGTCGATGAACACAATGATGAACTTGTCTAAATAAGGTTTACAGACCCTATTCATTAAGTCCATAAAGATAGCTGGAGCATTCGTCAAACCAAAAGGCATGACTGTGAACTCGTAATGCCCATATCTAGTGCGGAATGCAGTTTTAGGAATATCTTCTTCGAATACACGAAGCTGATGATACCCAGAATGCAGATCGATCTTGGAAAAACAGGTAGCACCTTGTAGCTGATCAAAGAGATCATCAATTCGAGGTAGGTGAAATCGATTCTTGATGGTAAGCTTGTTAAGCTCACGATAATCGATACACATTCGAAAAGATCCATCTTTCTTTTTCACAAAGAGGATAGGAGCACCCCAGGGCGAAAAGCTTGGACGGATGAATCCTTTATCAGATAACTCTTGAAGTTGTTTCGATAACTATTGCATCTCAGACGGTGCAAGATGATAAGGTGCTTTCGCAATCGGGTTAGCTTTGGGTACAAGATCAATATGAAACTCGACTTGACGAACTGGAGGCAAACCCTGCAGTTCATCAGGAAACACCTCTGGATAATCCTGAACAATCGGAATATCTTGAATACTCTTGCTCTTGCTTTTCTCCTCGGTGACATGTGCTAGAAAAGCAACACATCCTTTTCGTAGATAACGTTGGGCTTTCGTACACGACATGAGCTTCAAACCACCAGATGGTTTCATGTCACAAACCTCTAGGACATCATCAGGCGAAAGAGGAATACGAATGATCTTATCAAAACAAACCACCTCAGCATGGTGTTTGGTTAACCAATCCATCCCCACGATAATGTCGAAACTCCCAAGTTGCATCGGTACGAGGTCAATGGGAAAAAGATGGTTATCGAGGTTCAATTGACAACCATGAATAACAGAATCGAGTACGAGTGGTTTACCAATAGCAACTTCGACAGATAATGGTTTCCTTAGTTTAGTTCTAGGTATCGCAAGTAAAGGCTCAAAGGATAACGAAACAAAACTCCTATCGGGTCCAGAATCGAAAAGAACAGATGCAAGTTGATTGTTAACAAGGAACGTACCGTTAACAACTTCGTTGTCTGCCCTCGCCTCGTTCGCGTTCAGATTGAATGCTCGTCCATGGGTGGGATTCACATTCGCGATCGCGTTATCATTCGGATTCGCATTTGCATTTACCAACCTAGGACAGTTGTTGCGGAAATGACCCATTTCTCCGCAATTAAAACATGAACCAGGTTGGAATCTTGCAGCATTCCCTTGAGCTTGTGCTGGAACCCGGGCAGCTTGATTTTGACCAAAACGACAAATGTTGGCCAAATGCCCAAGTCTACCACACGTAGCACACTGTTTACAAGCCTGTTGGGCAACATGGTGACCATTACATCGAGCACAGTGAGGTGCGGTACCAACATATGCTTTCTTTGCAGGAGGTTGAGTCGGTGGGTTCTGAGCAGTTTGTGCTGTAACAGCAAAGTTCTGGGAAGCCTTGCGCTTCCTTGACCTTTTAGAAGACTCACCCTGCTTCTTATCCTTACCCTTACCCTTGTCAGAATCGGCCGACTTCTTTTTATCACCCTTGCGGGTGAGTTTACCCTTCCTGACTTGGGACTCAGTCAAAGTAGCTGACAACTCGATCGCGTGACGGACGGTAGTAGGATTAACGCCGATCACAATATCCTAAATAGAATCGGGTAAACCATCGATATACCTCTCGATTGCTTTCTCCAGTGGGGTAACCATAGTGGGACACAACAAACTAAGCTCCTCAAATCGATCTGTATAAGCACGGTGTTCTCCCCCGTCTTGTTTCAAATCTTCAAACTCTCGTTCCAAAGCTCGAATCTCGTGACGGGGATAGAACTCTCTCATCATGAGAGCTCGGAGCTCTTCCCAAGTTTGCGCTAGTGCCACTTCGGCACCCCTATCACGCATCACTCCGTTCCACCATGTAAGAGCTCGCTTCTCAAACACGCTTGAAGCAAATTCAACTTTACGCGCATTCAGACACTGCACATGTCTGAATGTGTTTCGATACTCTCGAACCACTGCAGGAACGCAGTTGCTCCTTGTTACCCAGAAAACTTAAGCGGTTTCGCGGAATTGAAATTCTTGAAATTACATTGAGCATTATTGTTGTTATTATTGTTGTTGTTGTATAGCTCATGGATTTGGGTCACAACGCCTGGAAGTACAGCAGCCATTTGCTGAGAGACAAGGGCTGCGATTTCCTCAGCGGTAAAAGTTTGAGCATCGCGTCGAGGAGGCATTGTCTAACAAAGGAACATGAGAAACGAGTGAGGTCGACAATTGGAGAAACAAAAGAGGTATTGAAAACATCGACAAAACACAAGGAGTGCGATCATTTGTTCGTTACCTCAAAAAAAACAAACGACACGCAGTGACTAATCAAAGTAAATGGGTCATAATAATGTATCGCTGAAGACATGCTCGCCTATAAGTGAACACTCACCCCAAGAGTTCCCAGGTAAGAGTGACTGGTCCGATACTGCGGATTTGTACGAACACTCTAGCCTTAGACAAAAAACTCAGGGTACAGGCATTCACTCTTCCAGTTTGCACGTGTTCACATTATTTAGACCCAAACTTTGACGAGATTTTGAAAACTGAGAGGGTTCAAAACCTTATAATCAATCATCCAAGGATAGATGATTAATTTTCGAAGCAGATTTTTTATTTGTGTTCTCATTTTGGTTATCACCTAAGGATAGGTGACGGTTTTGTTTTAAAATCTAAACACAAGTAAACTTGCGTTAGGGTCCTAGAAAGTTATAGTCTAGGTCAAAGCATTACTAATAACCTAATTCCCTATAACCATTGGCTCTGATACCAACTCTTCTGTCATACCCCGACCACATTAAAACAACAAAACCGTGGCGGAAAACGTCGGGGAGTGTTGTAACAGAATCATCGTTTCAACAACCATGGTAATTAAAAGTTTCGTTTTATTAAATTATCAAATATTGCACATTGTCTTAAAACCAAACAAACAAATTAAACATCGTCTACTATTGTTTTCATGTCACTAAGGCCACGTCCAGATCCTAAGTGAACATGCTCCCTAGCAACCATCATGCAACCTCACCTGAAACATATGTAAAAACAAAGTCAGCAAAGAAATGCTGGCGAGTACATAGGTTTTATAAGAGTATCGGAATCATGGCTCGTTTATGTATATATTGCAATGCCTTGAAAACCTTGTTTTGAAAAGTATATATAATATTGCAATATGATTAACCAACTCAAATCAAGATGGTTATAAATTATAAAATCTCGTAGCCATGATTCTTAACCCTAAAACATTTGATTTAGTAAACCAATTCGTAAAACATTTTGTTAAAAACTTGTTAATAAAACTCGTATGGTTTATATCATTTCGAAAACCTCGTTGTGTGACATCGTTTCAAATCGTTTCCCAAGTGAACTAAATAATGACATGAAATGTAATATGATAGAAAAATTTATATATAAGATGTACCAGCGGCGTATCTACCATGATTCTATCATGTTACACCCATCCCATTACCTAATCACAACCCAAACCAATCGTTCGTTCAAATCGTTTATATCGTTTAGGTCGTTCCAAATTGTTTAATTCGTCCCAAATTTGTATTCGTTTTAATTTGTGAAGCTACTTTGGTCGTCTCGCTAATAACATTCAAACCTTCGTGACTAGACCACCTCATTTATCGTATTAACTAACCACTAAAGGGTAAGTTAACAATCATCAGATTCGGTCGTTACCTACATAACCTCCCACACATAACCATGGGTGTAGTCTGATAACGGGATTTTTCAGATCCTATGGTACCATAACCTAATACTGGTCGGCTTGATCAATGCTAATGAATGTCATTCGTTATGTAGTTACAACCAACAAGTTTCGTTCACATTATCGAAATCGTTATTAGTTTAATATAAACCATCTTAATCGTTTTTGAAAACATCGTTAACATATCGAAATCGTTTTAATACATATGATTCACCCCAAAACATTTGAAAACAGTAAAATAGGGGAACTATGTACTCACATTGAATGACGGGTATCCTTGATCTAAAGAACTTAGCGAAGCTCAGACAAACCAAGGAAATTCAAGTAGTACCTAGTAATCGGATCACTAGTAAATAAATCGACACCTAAATCGGAAGATCGGATAGAATGAGGTCTTGTAAACCAAATGAGTGTGGAACTCATGTGATATGGTTTAACAAAGCCTACATCCTAAATCGGAACTTAGCCTAAGTGCTTTCGACCCGTTACGACCCATTAAGGTAGCTTATGCTACTTTAACGCGTCGTTCGTGCAAAACTATGTTCGGATGGTTAACTATGTGCTATGTCAAGTCTTATATGCCCAATAATACCTAAACATGTTACTAAATCAGATTATATGTCAAAAATATGTTCACATATGTAAAATATAGATTTATGTTTAAAAAGGGCGTTTTGGTCATTTCTTATGGGCATACAAACTACTTAACAAATAACTAACCAATCATATGTGGTCATAAGCTTTAACCTCAGTGGTTATTCCCTATGCAATTATGATCACTAATCGAGCTTGATCGGATCGTATTGATCGACCAAACGGGCCGGGTTCGAAAGTCTAAGCGGTTGTTTAGACCGCTTAACTTACGACCTTAAACAAGCACTAAACTAATAGTGACGAGTTAAACATGTCAAAACATGTTTAACCTACAGATTTGGTATCAAAACAATGGGTTTTGATACCCGAAAATAGTTCGGTTGCAAAATGCGTGCTAAAACGCATTTTGACCGAGACTTTGACTTGTCACTACGCCTAGTTAACATGGTAATCAGTAGGTATAATCACTAAGGATTATAACCATCGTGATTACAATCACGTTGCAAAGTTCAATTGAACTTTGACTTGACAAATTGATGGTCAAAACCGAAAGTTAAACTGTTGGCCAAACCGTTTGACTTTCTGCACTAACATAAATAAAAAGAATGAAAGAATGCTCACTAAGAGTCCTTGCTATCTTTTCTACAAAGAATAATCAGATTAGAAGGCTCCAAACACTTGGGAGAGCTCCAAATCAGATGTAGAAGAGAAGAGAAGGAAATGAGCAATGGAAGAATGAAATTGTTGGGCTATTTATACTTGTAGCAACTTCATGAGATCATTACACATGTTTGTGTAACCTCCAAGGATTAAATCATGGCCATACAATTGTTAGGAACTGATTAGAGACCTTGGAGAACACTTAAACTTGCCCATCACACAAAGAATTTGCATAAACAGCCCCTGCAGTTGCAACAGATTGCTGAATCTGAGTTTCTGGAACTGGGCACACTGACACGGCCCGCGTAGACTATGGGGAAGGGGTAACGCAGCCCGCCTGGGCTCCCCAGTTCAGCAACAGTTTGTTAAAATGGCAGTTTAGGTCCCTGCATATGTGTTTTAAGTCCATTTCAGGTCCATTTGACCCCCGTTAAGCCATTTTCAAGGCTCTACAAGGTCAATAAAGTTTAGAGGACTCAAAATATGCTTGGAACACTCTCAGGTGTCGGCTCGTTTGGTCGTACGGTCGCGTTGTTCGTTAAATTACGACGAAACTCAAACGGACAAGAAAACGAACCAAATTAAGCGACGAATGGTATTTTTGCATGCCGATCACTAAAATAAAATATTTTAGTGTGTACAAAAATTTTGGATGTCCAGATGTGGTCAGAACGTAAGATATCCACGAAAACGCAAACTTACGTCGTTTTTGACACTTTTAGTCCTTGTAAGATCAAATAAGCATATTTTCGCACACCGAACCTATCAAAGCTTATTTCTAAGCTATGTTTAGGTTATTTATGGTATGTTTAGCTTATGATCAAGTTCCGAACTCTTCGATACCATACGAATCGGTATTGTTTCGCAGTTTGACACAAATAGTCCCTACGATCGAATATACTTGTTTTCAACACACCAAACCATCCAGAACTTATTTCTAAGTTATGTGAAGGTTATTTAGGTATGTTAAGTGTAACACCTGTGCCTCCACGGCCATCAAACAAATACCAAACCAATGAAATATTGTATTTCATACTTGGGATTTGTAAAAATATGTGTATCGTTTACACATATCAACTCTTGTTCAATTTCAAACTCTAAATCACTTTCTGGAAGGTTATACGCGCGCCGATGCGTAAATATAACCAGTTTAATGCAACAAACACTCCGTAATAGTGAAATAGGCTTAACATACCTTAAATAACCTTTACATAACTTAGAAATAAGTTTTGAAGGCTTTGGTATGGCAAAAACAAGTTAATTCGCTTACAGGGACTAAATATGACAAACTGCGAAAGTATGTCAATTTGAATTGTAACGAACATTCCGGAACATGACCATAAGTTAAACATACCATAAATATCCTTTACATAGCTTAGAAATAGGCTTTGAGGTGTTCGGTATGCTAAAATAAACTTTTGTGTCATTCAGGGACTAAAAGTGCACAAGTTTGCATTTTTACGCGTAACTTACGTTCTGAATACATCTGGACATCCAAAAAAATTTATGTAAGCATGACTACATTAGATTTTAGTATTCGCCTTAAGAAAAATCCATTCGTCGCGTCATTTGGATCGTTTTTCGCGCTTATGCGCATTCCGTCGTAATTAAGCGAACATCGCGATCGTACGACCAAACGAACCGACATCCGACATATTTTTGAGCACATTTTAAGTTCCCTATACTTTAACTTCATTTTAGAGCTTTGAAATGGGGTTAACGGGCCTTAAACGTGTCAAAAATGGGCTGAATGCATAACAGGGACCAAAAGTGTAAATCTGCCAAACTTAAGCCTAGCGGTGCGCTACACTTTTAGCGTAGCGGTGCGCTAGGGGTCTGCAGACCAGATGCAGTGTTTCTAACAGCCTGTTTGCAGCTGGTTTCCACTCCCTAATCCCTTGCCACCTGTTGAAAGCTTATGGTGAGTGGCCAATTTACACACCATAACATTCCGACACTTGTACGGGTGAGATCAAGGCACGTTTCCCGATAAACGATCCTAACGGTGGTGCATTTACTATAAATACCCAACCCCCCTTCCATTCAAAACCCACCAAAACTGATCCAAATGCTCTAAGTTGAGGCCTTCGCTTCATACCTGAGCTATTCGATCACGATTCACTAGCGGGGACCCTTCGTAAGTATTCTTTCGTTCTTTTCCTTATTTTTACTGCTTTTCGAGTCATAAAGTCAAACTTTGTTTGACTTTCAGCGTTGACCAGTAATGGTCAATGCGAAGTTCGTTAGAACTTCGCAACGTGATTGTAATCACGATGGTCATAGTCCCTTGGGACTATGCCTACTGATTACCACGTTGTCTAGGGTCGTAGGGTAGGCGATCTAATAAATCGCCTATACCTTCGAACCCGACCCAGTTTGGTCGATCATTAGGATCCGACCAAATACTTTAGGTGACCCTAGTATAGGGCATAACCTTCCGAGGTTATACCCTATGGTCACATCGTTTAAGTAGTTGTATGATAGGTAGTTTATATGCCTTAGGTAAATTACCAGAATACCCTTTTCATGTATAATTGGTAATTAAGCATATGTAACCTAAACTTTTGTCACATAACTGATTATGTAACATGTTTAGGCATATAACACTTGTCATAGGACTAGTTAGACGGTCCGAACGCGTTTCACGCGCACGACACGTTAAAGTAACGTATGTTACCTTAATGGGTCGCGATGGGTCGATAATACTTAGGTTAAGTTTCATTTAGTATGTAGGCTTTGTTAAACCATATCATATGAGTTCCTACACTCATTTGGTTTACAAACCCTCCTGCTACCCAGTCTTCCGATTTAGGTCCGGGTTAATTATGTAGTTACCTATATTAGGTACCGTTTGATTTCCGGGACTCCTCTAGCTTACTTGGTAGTTGTTCAAGACTCCTAAGCACTCCCAGGCGAGTACATTCTTCCCCTATTTTACTGTTTAAATTGTTTTGGGGTGACTCATATGTGCTAAATGTTTTCGATGTTATAACGATGGTTTAAAAAACGATTAAGGCGATTTATACAAAACTAATAACGATTTCATAAAGTGAACAAACTTGTTGGTTGTAGTTACATAACAAATGACATTCATTAGCAATGATCAAGCCGACCAGTATTAGGTTATGGTACCATAGGATCTGACAAGTCCCGTTATTTACTACACCCGTAGTTATGTGTGGGTATTGTGGGTAGCGACTGAATCTGTAATTGTTAATTTACTCTTTGGTAAGGGTTTATTAATGCGAATTGTTAATCTATCCTTTGGTAAGGGTTTATTAATGCGAATTGTTAATCTATCCTTTGGTAAGGGTTTATTAATGCGAATTGTTAATCTATCCTTTGGTAAGGGTTTATTAATGCGAGTCAAGAAGGTTTGAATGTTATTAGCGAGACGACCATTTAAGTAGTTTCACGACCTAAAACGAATTTAACGATTGGTTTTCACACGATGTTTTAACGATTGGGTAAACGATTGGTTTTCACACGATGGTTTAACGATTGGGTAAACATTTGTACATGATTGACATTTGATCATGTATTTCCCACAAAACATAACTTTGATTTAAACCAAGTTTTTACTTCAATACTTTGTTTTTGTGCATATGGTTTAGTTGAGACATTTCACTTGCCATACATGGATATTTGACATAGACATTTGACATGGATATTTGACATAGACATTTTACATTGTTTGGTTTGGTTTGATTAAGTGATTAAGTAACGATGCGTGTGTAATATGATACAAGCATGGTGGATACGCCGCTGGTACTTCCTATATATAAGTGTTTGTATGGTATTACATATTGTAGCGTTATTTGAATCATTTCAGTTTGAGACATAGAACATTTTATACGAGTAACATACTTTTCACAAGACATTTATTTACAAACAACTTATCTTATACAAACTCATTTTATATGGTTATTCATTTAATCATGCATTATTCTATTACTGATACATATCACCTGAACTTATCATTGTTTTTCAAATAATGTACTAAAACAAATGTTTTTGGGTTAAGAGTCATGGCTACGAGGTTTTACAAATTATAACTCGCTTGATTTGAGTTGGTTAATTAAGTTGCAATATTATACTCTTTTCAAAACAAGGTTTTTAAATAAAGTATTGCAACGTCTAAACTAGCCATGATTTCGACACTCCTACAAAACCTATGTACTCGCCAGCATTTCTTTGCTGACCTCGTTTTCACATATGTTTCAGGTATGTTGGATGATATCGATTGATAAGATGCATGCTCACATAGGACTGGACAAGGCCTTAGTGACTCAATAACAATGATAGACTATGTTTAAATAGTGTAATTAGATTTCCAGACGATGTAATTACTCAATGTTTAATAAAACGAAACACTTTTGATATCCATGGTTATGAAACATTAATTCTGTTGCAACACGCCCCGATGTTTCCGCCGCGATTTGTTGTTTTACGCGGTCGGGGTGTGACATTAAGCCTATGTCACTATTCCGGAGTGTTTGTCGCGTTAAACTGACTGCGTTTACGCACCAGTTAGGGTATAACTTTCCAGAAAGCGATTTAAAGCTTGAAATCGGAATCGAATCAAATCGTAAAATAATAAAACATAAATACACACATAAAAAGTCTTACGAAAACCGACGCTTTTTACGCCTTGCACCCTTTTGCTAACCACTAACCCAACCACCTACCTTTAACCCAAGCCTAACCCTTCACCCCAAAAGTCCTCTTGATATTTACAAAGGAGTATAGTTAAAAAGGAGGAGGATTGATTGCTTGGCAAGCTTATGGTAGGAGTAAGTTCCATGCCACTCTCGAGTGATCCACTAAAATACATCTTCCGCCGAGTGTTGAGTGATCCCCCTGAGGTATTATGCCCTAATAAGTAATTTATCTTATGTAATGTTTTAAATAAATCAAGACGAATAGGATTGTAAATAAATAGAAATAAAACTTAATAAAGAATCTTGGAAATCCCGACACTCTATGACAAGCGCAAAAACCTTCTCTTCTACCCATTCCATTTGGGAGTGTAAAGCCACATTATAAAGAGTTTTGCTTGAGGACAAGCAAAGATTCAAGTGTGGGGGTATTTGATGTGCACAAAATGCAACATATAAATTACATCAATTGTGGCATAAAACTAACCCTTTTTAGTACTAATGTTGGAAAAGTATGTTTTTGACTTCCTTTTGTATTTTCAGGATTAAATGAGCTCAAATGAACAAAAGGAGCAAAAAGGTAGCTAAATCTAACATAAATACAAGAAAAGGAACAAACGTGGCATGCCCAGCCTTCCCGACAGCATCTTCCTAAGCAAAACAAGAGAACAGAAGGCTGAACACCCCCCGTGCTCAATGAGCACGGGGGCGTGCCCAAGAGTCAACATAAAAGACAAAGCTGTAGAAGCTTCTGTCAACCACCACGGGGTCGTGCTCAGCGGACACGGGGCCATGGTCAACTCTAAGATTCGCAGAATCTGGGGAAATCTTGATAGTACAGATACGCTTCTGCACACGGGGGCGTGCCCAGCGGACACGGGGGCGTGGTCAACTAATGCAGACAAACTGCAATTAATGAAGAAAGAGAAGGAAGGTGGACACGGGGCCATGCCCAATGGACACGAGGCCGTGCCCGAGACTCTGTTCAGCCTATAAATAGGGGTGCTTGGCTCATTTGCAAACCATCCCTTGGCACACCACCTCTCTCACACTTCACCCACCACCCACCACCATCACAACACCATCATCATCCACCACCATCATCCATTGTCCATCATAGAGTGTGTGAGTCCTCTCGGGATCCAAGATTGATCGTAAGAGTTCTTGACAATCAAAGGCCATGTTTGCCTAAGTCTCTTACATCACTTGGTGAAGACAAGTGTCTAGTGTAATACTTTTTATTTTTAATCTTTTCGCACTTTTTACTTGGTTATGTAGTAATGACTTTAATAACTAGTTTCTTATGTTGAAGGTGATTCTTCCTTATCGTTTGTCCGTGGGGTCTTGGCATTATTTTACTGTCTATATAAAATAAAAGATTTTCACCATTCATATCTCCACGGTCTATATGGAGATATGTTGGCTACCTGGTCGGGGGTTAAGGGAACGATTTGGTAAGAGTCTTTCCTTGTTCAGTGTATAGATCCTGCAAGGACCTGGGTCAAATTTAGTAGGACCTCCTTCAATACCCACCGGTATTGGATGGCGGGGGTCCAAACTCTTTGATCCCCTCATATGTAAGCTACTATTAATACTTTAACCCGGCTACTTAGGACTGTATCCTTGCTGACTCAGACTACTTAGCCGATGGTAACGTCACCTTCAAAAGAGGGGCCAACCATAATATGCATTAATAACTTAATTAATTATCTTTCAATAATCCGACCCTTTAGGATTGTATCCTTGCTGACTCAAACTACTGGGTTGAGGGTAACGTCACCTTAAAAAGAGGGGCCTACTACAATAACTAAGATAATCTCTTAAAAAGTGAAAAAGTGCGGAAATACTCAAAGGTTACACTAAACACGAGTCGGAGCCAAGTGATTCATCTTGTCTATCTGTTTTTATTTTTATTTTATTTTTCAGCATTCTAGTTAGTTTTAATTTTCTTATTTAAAAACCATTTTTCTAACTTTTGATTTGATTAGATGTTGAGGATAAACCGGTACTAAAAGCTCTTGTGTCCTTGGACGACCTCGGTATCTTGCCAACACTATACTACGCTCACGATGGGTGCACTTGCCATATGTGTGTTTGGTGTTAGTAAAATATCGTGTTTTATAAATTTAAAACATGACCAACGTGTAAAAAGGGCTTAAAATATACTTAAACTTATATACACACTCGCACACATCAAGTTTTTGGCGCCGTTGCCGGGGACACAAGGATTTTAAGAAAACTTAAAATCGACGGCCTAATCTGTTTTTCAAAACCTTTTTAAAACGTGCGCATTTTTCTGCATTTTAGTTTAGTTTTGGATTTACAGTAACCTGAACACGGGCCGTGCTCATTGAACACGGAGCCGTGCTGCATATTTTTCATAAAACACCCAGATACAGAGCCTGAACACACCCCGTGCTCAACGAAATCAGTAACCTTAATTAAAACACCCGGATACATAATCTGAACACGGGCCGTGCTCACTGAACACGGGGCCGTGTCCAGCCTCTGTTTCCGTTTTTATTTTTTTTCCTGATCTCGAGACTCTGTTGTGGTCTGCTGAGTGATTCTTATGGATCAATACTCAGGAGGTTACAACTACACCTATGATGAGGATGATTATAGGGAAAACTATTGCACCAATTGCGGTAACACTCACTCGGTTCAATATTGTAACTTATTTCAACCATCCACTTCATACACATACTATGAGGAGCCCAGGTACAAGCCATCAACTTCATACACATCCTATGAAGACCAAAGGTATTAACCTTCTCCCTCATACTCATATTTTGATGAACCAAGGTATGAGCCTTCATACTCATACTTTGAGGAACCAAGATATGAGCCACCACCTTCATATGCTTATTATGAGGAACCATGGCGTGAACAACCCACCTCATATGAGTATTATGAAGAACAAAATTACGAACCTTATCCATCATATACTTACAATGAAGAACAATGGTGTGAACCATCTACTTCATATAGGTACTATGAGGAACAAAGGATCGAACATCCGAATCCAAGCTTTGAAAATCCCGATCCTTACTCTATCACCGAAGTGACCGATAGGATATTAGAACACCTTAAAACTATCGAACGCTGCATAAAAGAATCTCGCGCAAAGGAAGAGGAGTCCCGCACAAGAGAAGAATTAACTTGTAATAAAGAAGAGATAGTTGAAGAGGTAAAAATGGAAGAACAAATAAGTGAAAAGCCGACACATGAGTTAAACAATGAAAAAGGTGAGTCCATTAACGTTAAAATTCAAGAAGAGTCTAATTTTGAAGAAATTAACCTTTTGTCACCTTCTTTTGAAAATCATTGTTTAGTACCCACTCATGCTAAGTTTTTAAAAGAGTTAAACACTAACACTAAAATTGAAGAAACAGTAAGCATTAAGTTAACTAGTGATCAAACCTCGCTAATAAAAGAAGACCCATTTGAAATCAACATTACACCGGTTCCATGTTTTTTTCAAAATTCCTTTATTAGTAATGTCACAATTAATAAAGATCTTTGTGTTAACATAATGCCCAACTACATTTTCGAAAAATTAAGTATTAGTGATTTTTCTCCACTTCAAATACCCATTTTTCTATCCAATCGGAAAGTAATAAAATCAATCGGTGTAGTTGAGGATGTCTTGGTTCAAACAAATCAAATGGTAATCCCAACCGACTTTGTCATCCTCGATGAAGCTCCTCTAGTGTTGGGACGACCTTTTGTAAAAACCCATGAAGCTTTGAAAAACCAGAAGTACAACAATCTATCTATTCAATTAGGGGCATTTAAAAAGAGTGTCGATCTTGAGCGGTCAATGAAATATCCATTCGGCAATAATGACCCCCTAATTGAAGATGAAGATGAACCACCCGATACAAGTGAGAAGATTGACCACTTTGTTGAAGAAGAGGTCGCCATAGAACAAACTTTTAAAGTTCTTGATCAAAATGAGCAACCTAATAAGGAGTCTTCTAAAGACCCACCTCTTGAGCTCAAAGAACTTCCAAAAGGTTTGGAATATGCTTTTCTAGACAAAGATGGTAAATCACCTGTAATTATTTCATCTAAATTAAGTAGTTTAGAAAAAGAAAAATTAATTAAACTTTTGAAAAAACACAAAAATGCGATTGCTTGGAAGCTTGTAGACATTAAAGGAATAAGTCCTTCCATGTGCACGCACAAAATTTTAATGAATGATGACTACAAATCGGTAATACAACCACAACGTCGAGTAAATCCAAATGTTCAAGAAGTGGTTAAAAACGAAGTCATCAAATTACTTGACGCCAGACTTATTTATCCTATCTCCGATAGTCCTTGGGTAAGTCCCGTCCAAGTAGTTCCAAAGAAAGGAGGTATGACGGTAATAACTAACGAAAAGAATGAATTCATACCAACGAGAACCGTCACAGGATGGAGGGTATGTATAGATTATAGACGATTAAATGAAGCAACGAGGAAATATCACTTTCCTTTGCCCTTCATTGATCAAATGTTAGAAAGATTATCCGGTCATAAATTTTACTGTTTCTTGGATGGTTTTTCAGGTTACTTTCAAATCCTGATAGCACCCGGAGACCAAGAAAAGACAACCTTCATATGTCCCTATGGAACTTTTGCCTATCGACGCATGCCATTTGGTCTATGTAATGCCCCTGCAACCTTCCAACGTTGCATGGTAGCCATCTTCCATGACATGATAGAAAAGACAATGGAAGTCTTCATGGACGACTTTTCTATCTTTGGGGATTCATACGACCAATTCCTCGATAACCTTGAATGAATGCATCCCGATGTGAGGAAACTAACCTCGCCCTTAACTGGGAAAAATGCCATTTCATGGTAACGGAGGGAATAGTACTCGGTCATAAAATCTCAAGCGAAGGAATGGAGGTTGATCGAGCCAAAATAGACACTATTTCTCAATTACCACCCCCATCCTCCGTTAGAGCTATCAGAAGTTTCCTAGGGCATGCCGGATTTTATAGGCGGTTTATCAAAGACTTTTCTAAAATTTCAAGGCCTATAACAAAATTACTTGAAAAAGATGCCCCTTTTATCTTTGACAAGGATTGCAATCAAGCATTTCTAACCCTAAAGGAAATGCTAGTCAATGCACCTATCATGATAGCGCCTGATTGGAAATTTCCTTTCGAAATCATGTGTAATGCAAGTGACTTTGCAGTTGGAGCTGTCTTGGGACAAAGAAAAGAAAAGCATTTCACCCAATTTATTATGCTAGTAAAACACTTAACGATGCACAAGAAAAGTACACAACAACTGAAAAAGAGTTACTAGGTGTAGTATTTGCTTTTAATAAATTTTATTCTTATCTTGTTCTTTCTAAAACAATAGTCTATACAGATCATGAAGCCATTCGATATCTCTTCAAAAAGCAGGACGCAAAACCACGTTTGATTCGGTGGATTTTACTCCTCCAAGAATTTGATATTGAAATCAAAGACAAAAGAGGAGCTGAAAACACCGCAGCAGATCATCTTTCAAGCTTAGAAGACCCAGCTTTGGAGGCAACCATGGACGAGCAAATCAACGAAAAATTTCCAACAGAATCCCTAGAAATGGTGGAATACAGACAAGAACCATGATACGCCGACTATGCTAACTACCTAGCTAGCGGTATAGTCGCAAAAGGTTGGCCACATCATCAAAGAAAGAAATTCTTTGCTGATGTAAAACACTATTTTTGGGAAGATCCTTATCTTTTCAAAATGTGTGCCGACCAACTCATCCGACGATGCGTACATGGTAGCGAAACACGAAGAATTCTCCGCCATTGTCATGAAGGTCCATACGGAGGACATCATGGTGCCGCTAGTACCGCACGAAAGGTATTTGATTCGGGGTTTTATTGGCCAACCATTTACAAAAACGCCCAAAGTCTTGTCAAGACATGTGATGCTTGCCAAAGAACAGGTAATACTTCTTCCAAAAACGAAATGCCACAAAATGACATTCTTGTTTGTGAAATTTTTGATGTGTGGGGACTCGACTTTATGGGACCTTTCCCACCGTCAAAAGGAAACAAATATATACTTGTGGCAGTAGATTACTTGTCTAAATGGGTCGAGGCCGAGGCACTTCCAACAAATGATGGAAGAGTCGTGGTAAGATTTCTGAAAAAATATTCTCTCGTTTTGGTACACCTAAAGCATTAATCAGTGATAGAGGTACCTATTTTTGCAACCATCAACTTAATTTTTTTTTAACAAGATATGGGGTCTATCACCGGGTCTCAACATCATATCACCCTTAAACAAACGGACAAGCTGAAGTGACTAATAGAGGTTTAAAACGAATAATTGAAAAAACCGTAGGGTAAAATAAGAAAGAATGGGCCGATAAATTAGATGATGCTTTATGGGCTTTTTGAACTGCTTATAAAACAACAATAGGTACAACCCCATATAAGCTCGTCTATGGAAAATGCTGTCATTTTCCAGTAGAAATAGCTCACAAGGCCTACTGGGCAATTAAAAATGTAAACTTAGATTTAGAATTTGATGGTAGAAATCGATTTTGTCAATTAAATGAATTAGACGAACTAAGGAATTATGCATACTCAAACTCTAAAATTTATAAGGAAAGAATGAAAAACTTGCACGACAAACACATTAAACCTAATGAATTTCGAGTAGGAGATCAAGTTCTATTGTTTAATTCATGACTTCGATTATTTCCTGGTAAATTAAAGTCTACGTGGTCAGGACCTTTTTCCATCACCCATATTTTCCCACACGGTGCAGTAGAAATTAAATCTCGGAATTGCCTTCCATTCAAAGTCAATGGCCAACGTCTAAAACTCTATCAAGGATTCATTGAGGATGAAGAGGAAGAAATCTCACTTCAAACGGTCAAAGAATAAAAGCATCAACATCATACCTGGTAAGTTACGAACGAATGGGTGACATCTAAATCAGTAAGTCTTCTAACCAAGTTTTTGGGAAACAAGGGCACTCACACGAGCACGTTAAAAAAAAGAAAAAAAAATTAACTTTGCTCGGCACGAGGCCGTGTCCGCTGGACACGGGGCCGTGTTCGCGCAACTGTCGGGATAAAACCCTTTTTCAAAACAGTTTCTTCATTTCCACACGCCCCGTTTCCCCAAAAACGCTCTGGTTCAGGCGATTTTTTTCGCAGAATTCCGACGTCTCCTCTACTTCTAACAACATCAAGGTATGATTCTATCACAATTAGTAGTTAGATTAAGCACTTGCATGTAGTTAAAACATCAAAAATTTGGGGAAAAATCTAGGGTTCTTGAACTTCATCCGGATCGAACCTCAAATTTTTGCATAAATCTGTTAGCATTAGTTTAGATTAGTGTTATAGGAAGTAAATCCACTTGTATTGTTCATAGATTTGGCTGATTTCTCACAAAAACCCCAAACCCTTGTTTTTGAACCGAAAAAGATAAAATCGAAGGGGTAAACGGTTTGTTTTGGGAAAAAAGGCACTTGGGGTTTCATTTTCGGCGGAAAGCGCACCTACTGGACAAAAAATTTTCAAGTTTTCGGGACCGGGTCGAAAAATGAAGTTTTTGAGTAACAGACGCTTGGACACGGGGCCGTGTCCAGCTAGCGGTTTTCAGTTTTCTCCGAAAATTTCACTGTTTCGTGCTAACTTTTGGTGTATTCTTTCAGATGTCAAAGAAATTCACAAGGTTCAATGCAACTGAGCAGGACACTAAAGCAAGATACGATGTGCTTCGAACCAGACCGGAAGAATACCCAAGACAAGTATGCATGGATCTTTTAGCATTGGTGAACCAACTTGACCGGTTTAACAACCTCGTTACCGGCCCACTAAGAGTCGCCCTAACCACTCGACTTCGCTCGGTCCACGAGTACAATCTGGAATTCTATAGCACATTCGTGTTCAATTCAAGGTGTGACCCATTTGACAATGATGGGGTAGAGTTCCGATGTGGGGGGACTAAGTACTCGATTTCGATGGCACAGTTTGGGTTGATAGTTGGGTTGTATGTGGAGGAAGATGCGGGTAATGAAGAGAACACCGGAGGGGTGCGAGAGTTGGATGAAAATGAGTGCCAAGTCGCTTGGGCTCAAATTGGAGAAGGGCACTACAACCCGAGCAGCACTAAGAGCACTAAGTAGAGGGACTCGCTTTACCGTTAAATCCATAGGGTCCTCACTTACTCTCTTAGCCAAAGGCATGACAGTAGTGGCGTTGTTGGGTTGAGAGATCTGGTGGTCCTTCATTGCATTCATAACCGCAGACACCTCGATGTTCCGTACCTCCTATTCCGCAACATGCATTGGAACCGACTTGCTACTCCACCAACCCCTATCTTCTTCGGGGGGTGGATATACCGTCTCTTCAAGCACTTCGTGAACATGCCCAAGTCCTTCCAAAAGAGCCCATGGTCGGGAAGAGTGGACATACACATCTGCCGCTCCATGAACTTGATCTATGAAGCCGAAGGCGGGTCGGTTAGCTTCCAAAGAGTCCAAGGGCATGCATGGAACCCGCAAGAGGCACTCGTCCTTCACGCTCCACAGTTTCAACAACCTCCTCATTACCAATACCAGCCCCACGGTGATCCAGGCCAATCCTCCTCACAAGGAGGCGGTTTTCCTAACTTTCAAAGTTTACATGATTTATTGCAAGAAAACCTCATGTGCACCAGGAACACCTATAACATGGCGAGCAACACGTACACCCAGGTCGAAGCAATTGAGAGAAATATATCCGACATTCAGGATGACATTGGGAATATCCGGGAGTACATGGCGGGGCACGGAGGAGGAGGTGATGACGATGACGACGAGGACATGGACTAGGCGGTAGGAGTAGAGGTAGGAGCAGATGGTTGGTGATCCCACAGGTTAACCCCTTTTTCTTTTGAACAATTTCCGGCCTGCGTGCCGTGTGTTGAACAATTTACTTTCCTTTAACTCTTTTTATTTTCTGCATTTGTTTTTCTTTTTAACTTTGTGATGTGGATGTTTGAACGATGGTAATTTAGGATGCTTGCTATGGTTTGGTGTAGTGTTTATTGATAAAACAGGTACATACGAGGCTTAGAGTGCTAAATATTAGTACTAGTAAAGCCGGGACAGGAAAACCGAAGCTAGAAACCTGTTTTTCGCCTTTGCAGGTTGTCTACACGGGGCCGTGTCCAGCCGACACACCACCGTGCCCACTACCCTCAGACCTGCTGTTTGTTTATTCCTGCATATTTTACCCAGAAACGGGGTCGTGCCCAGCTAACACACCCCCGTGTCCACCTTCTGTAAGTAATTGTTACTGGCACTCTGACCACGGGGTCGTGTCCATCTGACACGGGGACGTGTCTAGATGCCCAGTAACATAAAATTTTGTTTTTTCACACCTTTTTACACATTCTATCAACCTAAAAACTTATTTTTGGGACACATTGAGGACAATGTGTAATTTAAGTGTGGGGGGATGCTAAAACCTTGAATCTTGCAAGTTCTAATCACAAGCCTTACACAAAACTCTATTGGAACCGCTAATCACCCCAAATTTTTTTCAAAAATTTTTCATTTTTTTTACTTGTCTAGATTTAATTTGGGAATTTCAAGTTCTAAAAAGGTTATATCTTTACAAATTTACAACCGATAGCGTCGTGATAAAAAGAACCAACATAAGAAAATTATGAAACGGCATGACAAGCTTAGTTAAAATTTGATTATATATACTTGATCACATAAAAACCCATTCCCACAAAAAGTGAGTTTTGAGCCTTTATTGAGCATACAAATATATATCTTTAAACTAAATGCTCATTTTTCGTTTCATGTGTGAATAACCGCTTGGTTCTTACGACTCTAGAACTTACCACGGCGATACATTCCTGGTCCTTACCAACTTAAACCCGAGTAAGTAAATGACAGAGGCATTAGGACTAACCCTTTTTATTTCTACACCATTTTTTTACCACCTACCCAAAATCCCCATAGTTAACCCCATTTGAGCCTAAACCTTTTCATTTCTTAACCCAAAAATAAACACCCTTTCACCCTCCAAAACCTTTTTATTTTTAAACCCTTTGTTTTAGTAACAAGCTCAGTTTTTCTTATGACGTTAAAATTTTTTTTTTTTTTAATGATGAAGCAAAAGAGAAATAAACAAACAAGTTTATCAAAAATAACTTTGTTTAATGGCTTCATCAAAATAAAAACTTCAAAAATAAAAAGTCTTACGAAAACCGACGCTTTTTACGCCTTTCGCCCTTTTGCTAACCACTAACCCAACCACCTACCTTTAACCCAAGCCTAACCCTTCACCACAAAAGTCCTCTTGATATTTACAAAGGTGTATAGTTAAAAAGGAGGAGGATTGATTGCTTGGCAAGCTTATGGTAGGAGTAAGTTCCATGCCGCTCTCGAGTGATCCACTAAAATACATCTTCGGCCGAGTGTTGAGTGATCCCCCGTGAGGTATGTAAACTTGTATATAAGTGGAATTTTAAAAAGGCATGTTATGCCCTAATAAGTAATTTATCTTATGTAATGTTTTAAATAAATCATGATGAATAGGATTGTAAATAAATAAAAATAAAACTTAATAAAAAATCTTGGAAATCCCGACACTCTCCGACAAGCCCAAAAACCTTCTCTTCTACCCATTCCATTTGGGAGTGTAAAGCCACATTATAAAGAGTATTGCTTGCGGACAAGCAAAGATTCAAGTGTGGGGGTATTTGATGTGCACAAAATGCAACATATAAATTACATCAATTGTGGCATAAAACTAACCCTTTTTTAGTACTGATGTTGGAAAAAGTGTGCTTTTGTCTTCCTTTTATATTTTCAGGATTAAATGAGCTCAAATGAACAAAAGAAGCAAAAAGAAAACTAAATCTAACATAAATACAAGAAAAGGAACAAACGTGGCATGCCCAGCCTCCGCAACAACATCTTCCCAAGCAAAACAAGAGAACAGAAGGCTGAACACGCCCCGTGCTCAATGAGCACGGGGGCGTGCCCAAGTGTCAGCAGAAAAGACAAAGCTGTAGAAGCTTCTATCAACCACCACGGGGTCGTGCTCAGCGGACACGGGGTTGTGGTCAACTCTAAGATTCGCAGAATCTGGGGAAATCTTGATAATACAGATACGCTTCTGCACACGGGTGCGTGCCCAGCGGACACGGGGGCGTGGTCAACTAATGCAGACAAACTGCAATTAATGAAGAAAGAGAAGGAAGGTGGACACGAGGCCGTGCCCGAGCCTCTGTTCAGCCTATAAATAGGGGTGCTTGGCTCATTTGCAAACCATCCCTTGGCACACCACCTCTCTCACACTTCACCCACCACCCACCACCATCACAACACCATCATCCGCCACCATCATCCATTGTCCATCATAAAGTGTGTGAGTCGTCTCGGGATCCAAGATTGATCGTAAGAGTTCTTGACAATCAAAGGCCATGTTTGCCTAAGTCTCTTACATCACTTGGTGAAGACAAGTGTCTAGTGTAATACTTTTTATTTTTAATCTTTTCGCACTTTTTACTTGGTTATGTATTAATGACTTTAATAACTAGTTTCTTATGTTGAAGGTGATTCTTCCTTATCGTTTGTCTGTGTTGTCTTGGCATTATTTTACTGTCTATATAAAATAAAAGATTTTCACCATTCATATCTCCACAGTCTATATGGAGATATGTTGGCTACCTGGTCGGGGGTTAAGGGAACGGTTTGGTAAGAGTCTTGCCTTGTTCAGTGTATAGATCCTGCAAGGACTGGGGTCAAATTTAGTAGGACCTCCTTCAATACCCACCGGCATTGGATGGCGGGGGTCCAAACTCTTTGATCCCCTCATATGTAAGCTACTATTAATACTTTAACCTGGCTACTTAGGACTGTATCCCTGCTGACTCAAACTACTTAGCCGAGGGTAACGTCACCTTCAAAAGAGGGGCCAACCATAATATGCATTAATAACTTAATTAATTATCTTTCAATAATCCGACCCTTTAGGATTGTATCCTTGCTGACTCAAACTACTGGGTTGAGGGTAACGTCACCTTCAAAAGAGGGGCCTACTACAATAACTAAGATAATCTCTTAAAAAGTGCAAAAGTGCTGAAATTATCAAAGGTTACACTAAACACGAGTCGGAGCCAAGTGATTCATCTTGTTTATCTGTTTTTATTTTTATTTTATTTTTCAGCATTTTAGTTAGTTTTAATTTTCTTATTTAAAAACCATTTTTCTAACTTTTGATTTGATTAGACGTTGAGGATAAACCGGTACTAAAAGCTCTTGTGTCCTTGGACGACCTCGGTATCTTGCCAACACTATACTACGCTCACGATGGGTGCACTTGCCCATATGTGTGTTTGGTGTTAGTAAAATATCGTGTTTTATAAATTTATAACTTGACTAACGTGTAAAAAGGGCTTAAAATATACTTAAAGTTATATACACACTCGCACACATCAGCATGAATTTCTTGGACATCAGAAAGGAAACACCAAACAATTAGCACGAAACAGTGAAATTTTCGGAGAAAACTGAAAACAGTCGGCTGAACACGGCCCCGTGTTCAGCGGACACGCCCCGAGTTTGTCTGAAATTGGCTGGACACGCCCCCGTGTCCAGACGTCTGTTTCCCAAAAATCCTATTTTTCTACCAGGTCCCGAAAACCTGAAAATTTTTGGTCCAGTAGGGGCGGTTTTCCCCGAAAATGAAACCCCAAGTGCTGTTTTTCCCAAAACAAACTGTTTACCCCTTCAATTTTATCTTTTTTCGGTTAAAAAACAAGGGTTTGGGTTTTTTGTGAGAAATTGGGCAAATCTACAAACAATACAAGTTGATTTACTTCCTATAACACATATCTATACTAATGCTAACAGATATAAGAAAAAAATTGAGGTTCGATCCGGATGAAGTTCAAGAACCCTAGATTTCCTCAAATTTTTGGTGTTTTAACTACATGCAAATGCTTAATCTAACTACTAAAGATGATAGAATCATACATTGATGTTGTTAGAAGTAGAGCAGACGTCGGAATCTTGCAGAAAAATCGCCTGAACCAGAAAGTTTTCTGGGAAACGGGGCGTGTGGAATGAAGAAACTGTTATGAAAAAGGGGTTTTATCCTGACAGTTGCGCGGACACGGCCCCGTGGGCGGGCAGTTTTAATTTTTTTTAGTGCTCGTGTGAGTGGCCTGCTTCCCAAAAACTTGGTTAGAATACTTACCGATTTAGATGTCAACCCGCTTGTTCGTAACTTACCAGGTATGATGTTGATGATTTCATTCTTTGATCGTTTGAAACGAGATTTCTTCCACCTCATCCTCAATGAATCCTTGATAGAGCTTCAGCCGTTGGCCATTGACTTTGAATGGATTTCCATTTCGAGGTTAATTTTCTACTGCACCGTGTGGGAAAATATGGGTGATGGAAAAAGGTCCTGACCACCTAGACTTTAATTTACCAGGAAATAGGCGAAGTCGTGAATTAAACAATAGAACTTGATCTCCTACTCGAAATTCATTAGGTTTAATGTGTTTATCATGAAAAATTTTCATTCTTTCCTTATAAATTTCGGAGTTAGAGTATGCATAATTCATAAGTTCGTCTAATTCATTTAATTGACAAAATCGGTTTTTACCGGCAAATTCTAAATCTAAGTTTACATTTTTAATTGCCCAGTAGGCCTTGTGTGCAATTTCTACTGGCAAATGACAGCTTTTTCCATAGACGAGCTTATATGGGGTGGTACCTATTGTAGTTTTATAAGCAGTTCGAAAAGCCCATAAAACATCATCTAATTTATCGGCCCATTCCTTCTTATTTAACCCTACGGTTTTTTCGAGTATCCGTTTTAAACCTCTATTAGTCACTTCGGCTTATCCATTTGTTTGTGGGTAATATGCCGTTGAGACCCGATGATAGACCCCATATCTTATTAATTTTTTTTCATGTTGATGGTTACAAAAATGGGTACCTCTATCACTGATTAAAGCTTTTGGCGTTCCAAAACGAGAGAATAATCTTTTCAGAAATCTTACTACGACTCTTCCATCGTTGGTTGGAAGTGCCTCGGCCCATTTTGACAAGTAATCTACCGCCACAAGTATATATTTGTTTCCTTTTGATGGTGGGAAAGGTCCCATAAAGTCGAGTCCCCACACATCAAAAATTTCACAAACAAGAATGCCATTTTGTGGCATTTCATTTTTGGAAGAAATATTACATGTTCTTAGGCAAGCATCACATCTCTTGACAAGACTTTGGGCGTCTTTGTAAATGGTTGGCCAATAAAATCCTGAATCAAATACCTTTCGTGCGGTACTAGCGGCACCATGATGTCCTCCGTATGGACCTTCATGACAATGGCAGAGAATTCTTCTTGCTTCACTACCATGTACGCATCGTCGGATGAGCTGATCGGCACACATTTTGAAAAGATAAGGATCTTCCCAAAAATAATGCTTCACATCGGCAAAGAATTTTTTTCTTTGATGATGTGGCCATCCTTTGGCGACTATACTGCTAGCTAAGTAGTTAGCATAGTCGGCGTACCATGGTTCTTCTCTGTATTCCACCATTTCCAAGGACTCCGTTGGAAATTTTTCATTGATTTGTTCATCCCTGGTTGCCTCCAAAGCTAGGTCTTCTAGGCGCGAAAGATGATCTGCTGCGGTGTTTTCTACTCCTCTATTGTCCTTGATCTCAATATCAAATTCTTGGAGGAGTAGAATCCACCGAATCAAACGCGGTTTAGCATCCTGTTTCTTGAAGAGATATCGAATGGCTGCATGATCTGTATAGACTATTGTTTTAGAAAGAACAAGGTAAGAACGAAATTTATCAAAAGTAAATACCACAGCTAGTAACTCTTTTTTTGTTGTTGTGTAATTGTGCATCGTTAAGTGTTTTACTAGCATAATAAATTGGGTGAAAATGCTTTTCTTTTCTTTGTCCCAAGACTGCTCCAACTGCAAAGTCACTTGCATCTCACATGATTTCGAATGGAATTTCCAATCAGGCGTTATCATGATTGGTGCATTGACTAGCATTTCGTTGAGTGCTAGAAATGCTTGATTGCAATCCTTGTCAAAGATGAAAGGGGCATCTTTTTCAAGTAATTTTGTTAGGGGCCTTGAGATTTTAGAAAAGTCTTTGATAAATCGCCTATAGAATCCGGCATGTCCTAAGAAACTTCTGATAGCTCTAACGGAGGATGGGGGTGGTAATCGAGAAATAGTGTCCATCTTTGCTCGATCAACCTCCATTCCTTCGCTTGAGATTTTATGACCGAGTACTATTCCCTCCGTTACCATGAAATGACATTTTTCCAAATTAAGGGTGAGGTTGGTTTCCTCACATCGGGATAGCATTCGTTCAAGGTTATCGAGGCATTGGTCGTATGAATCTCCAAAGATAGAAAAGTCGTCCATGAAGACTTCCATTGTCTTTTCTATCATGTCATGGAAGATGGCCACCATGAAACGTTGAAAGGTTGCGGGGGCATTACATAGACCAAAGGGCATGCGTCGATAAGCAAAAGTTTCATAGGGACACATGAAAGTTGTCTTTTCTTGGTCTTCGGGTGCTATCGGGATTTGAAAGGAACCTGAAAAACCATCCAAGAAACAATAAAATTTATGACCGAATAATCTTTCTAACATTTGATCAATGAAGGGTAAAGGAAAGTGATCTTTCCTTGTTGCTTCATTTAATCGCCTTTAATCTATACATACCCTCCATCCTGTGAAGGTTCTCGTTGGTATTAATTCATTATTTTCGTTAGTTATTACCGTCATACATCCTTTCTTTGGAACTACTTGGACGGGACTTACCCAAGGACTATCGGAGATAAGATAAATAAATCCGGCATCAAGTAATTTGATGACTTCGTTTTTAACCACTTCTTGGACATTTGGATTTACTCTACATTGTGGTTGTATTACCAATTTGTAGTCATCGTTCATTAAAATTTTGTGCGTGCACATGGAAGGACTTATGCCTTTAATATCTATAAGCTTCCAAGCGATCACATGTTTGTGTTTTTTCAAAAGTGTAATTAATTTTTCTTTTTCTAAACTAGATAATTTAGACAAAATAATTACAGGTGATTTACCATCTTTGTCGAGAAAAGCATATTCCAAACCTTTTGAAAGTTCTTTGAGCTCAAGAGGAGGGTCTTTCGGAGACTCCTTATTTGGTTGATCATTTCGATCAAGAACTACAAAAGTTTGTTCTATGGCGACCTTTTCTTCAACAAAGTGGTCAGTTTCTTCTCTTGTATCGGGTGGTTCATCTTCATCTTCAATTAGGGGGTCATTATTGCCGAATGGATATTTCATTGAACGCTCAAGATCGACACTCTTTTTAAATGCCCCTAATTGAATAGATAGATTGTTGCGCTTCCGGTTTTTCAAAGATTCGTGGGTTTTTACAAAAGGTCATCCCAACACTAGAGGAGCGTCATCAAGGATGACAAAGTCGGTTGGGATTACCATTTGATTTGTTTGAACCAAGACATCCTCAACTACACTGATTTATTTTATTACTTTCCGATTGGATAGAAAAATGGGTATTTGAAGTGGAGAAAAGTCACCAATACTTAATTTTTCAAAAATGTAGTTTGGCATTATGTTAACACAAAGATCTTTATCAATTGTGATATTACTAATAAATGAATTTTGAAAAAAAACATGGAACCGGTGTAATGTTAATTTCAAATGGATCTTCTTTTATGAGTGGGAACTAAACAATGATTTTCGATTGTGATATTACTAATGAATTTTGATCATTAGTTAACTTAATGCTTACCGTTTCGTCAATTTTAGTGTTAGTGTTTAACTCTTTTAAAAACTTAGCATGAGTAGGAACTAAACAATGATTTTCGAAAGAAGGCGACAAGAGATTAATTTCTTCAAAATTAGACTCTTCTTGAATTTTAATGTTATCGGACTCACCTTTTTCGTTGTTTAACTCATGTGTCGGTTTTTCACTTATTTGTTCTTCCTTTTTTATATTTTCAACTAACTCTTTTTTATTTAATTCTTCTCTTGCACGTGACTCCTCTTCCCTTGCGCGAGATTCTAATGTGCAACGTTCGATAGTTTTAATTTTTTCTATTATCCTATCGGCTATGTCGGTGATAGAGTAAGGATCGGGATCCTCAAAGCTCGAATCCGGTTGTTCGATCCTTTGTTCCTCATAATACTCATAGGAAATAGATGGTTCGTACCATTGTCCTTCATTGTAAGTATATGATGGATAAGGGTCGTAATTTTGTTATTCATAATACTCATACGAGGTGGGTTGTTCATGCCATGGTTCCTCATAATAAGCATATGAAGGTGGTGGCTCATATCTTGGTTCCTCAAAGTATGAGTATGAAGGCTCACACCTTGGTTCATCAAAATATGAGTATGAGAGAGGAGGTTCATACCTTAGGTCTTCATAGGATGTGTATGAAGTTGATGGCTCGTACCTAGGCTCCTCATAGTAGGTGTATGGAGTGGATGGTTGAAATAAGTCACAATATTGAACCGAGTGCAGGTCACCACAAATGGTGCAATAGTCTTCCCTATAATCATCCTCCTCATAGGTGTAGTTGTAACCTCCTGAGTATTGATCCATGAGAATCACTCAGCAGACCACAACAAAGTCTCGAGACTAGAAAACAAAAATAAAAACGGAAACAGAGGCTGGACACGGCCCCGTGTTCAGTGAGCACGGCCCGTGTTCAAATTCTGTATCTGGGCGTTTTAATTAAAGTTACTGATTTCGTTGAGCACGGGGCGTGTTCAGTAAGCACGGCCCCGTGTTCAGGCTACTGTAAATGCAAAATCTAACTAAAATGCAGAAAAAATGCGCGCGTTTTAAAAAGGTTTTGAAAAACTGATTAGGCCGTCGATTTTAAGCTTTCTTAAAATCCTTGTGTCCCCGGCAACGGCGCCAAAAACTTGATGCGTGTGAAGTGTCGTATAGTTTTTAATGTATATTTTAAGCCCTTTAACACTTTTTAGACAAGTTTTAAATTTATAAAACACGATATTTACTAACACTAAACACACATATGGGCAAGTGCACCCATCGTGAGCCTAGTATAGTGTTGGTAAGATACCGAGGTCGTCCAAGGACACAAGAGCTTTTAATACCGGTTTATCCTCAACGTCTAATCAAATCAAAAGTTTAGAAAAAGGTTTTAAACTAGAAAAAAATAAAACTAACTAAAATGCTGAAAAATAAAATAAAATAAAAACTAATAGACAAGATGAATCACTTGGATCCGACTCGTGTTTAGTGTAACCTTTGATTATTTCCGCACTTTTGCACTTTTTAAGAGATTATCTTAGTTATTGTAGTAGGCCCCTCTTCTGAAGGTGACGTTACCCTCAACCAGTAGTTTGAGTCAGCAAGGATACAATCCTAAAGGGTTGGATTATTGAAAGATAATTAATTAAGTTATTAATGCATATTGTGGTAGGCCCCTCCTCTGGAGGTGACGTTACCCTCGACTAAGTAGTCTGAGTCAGCAGGGATACAGTCCTAAGTAGCCGGGTTAATGTTTTAATAGTAGTTTACATATGAGGGGGTCAAGGAGTTCGGACCCCCGCCATCCAATACTAGTGGGTATTGAAGGAGGTCCTACTAAAGTTGACCTAGGTCCTTGCAGGACCTATACACTGAACAAGGCAAGACTCTTACCAAACCGTTCCCTTAACCCCCGACCAGGTAGCCAACATACCTCCATATAGACCGTGGAGATATGAATGGTGAAAATCTTTTATTTTATATAGAAAGTAAAATAATGCCAAGACACCACGGACAAACGATAAGGAAGACTCACCTTCAACATAATAAACTAGTTATTAAAGTCATTAATACATAACCAAATAGAAAGTGCGAAAAGATTAAAAATAAAAAGTATTACACTAGACACTTGTCTTCACCAAGTGATGTAAGAGACTACTCACACACTCTATGATGGATGATGGTGGTGGATGTGGGTTGTGATGGTGGTGGTGGGTGGGTGAAGTGTGAGAGAGGTGGTTTGCCAAGGGATGGTTTTGCAAATGAGTCAAGCACCCATATTTATAGCCTGCACAAAATCCCGAACACGGCCCCGTGTCCATTGGGCACGACCCCGTGTCCACTCGTCTTCTATTTCTTCATTAAATGCAGTTTGTCTACATTAGTTGACCACGCCCCCGTGTCCGCTGGGCACGACCCCGTGTGCAGAAGCGTATCCGTACTATCAAGATTTTCCTAGGTTCTGCGATTCTTAGAGTTGACCACGGCCCCGTGTCCGCTGGACACACCCCCGTGGTGGGTGATAGAAACTTCTACAACTTTGTCTTTTCTGCAGACACTTGGGCACGCCCCCGTGCTCATTGAGCATCGGGCGTGTTCAGCCTTCTGTTCTCTTGTTTTTGCTTGGGGAGGTGCTGTCGAGGGGTCGGGCATGCCACGCTTATTACTTTTCTTGAATTTATGTTAGATTTAGCTGCCTTTTTGCTTCTTTTGTTCAGTTGAGCTCATTTAATTCTGAAAATACAAAAGGAAGACAAAAACACACTTTTTCCAACATTAGTACTAAAAAAAGGGTTAGTTTTATGCCACATTTGATGTAATTTATATGTTGCATTTTGCACACATCACAAACAAACAGACATCACTTCTGTATCGAGTTTATTACTGGCATATCTTTTTTTTGGTAAAGGGTTACCCCGGTGAATTTTATACCAACCAAACCAAAAAAAAGTGAAAGGCAAAAAACCCCTCAGTTCTCAAGTATGACATGTCATACCAGAGTCAACAAAGCAACCCCCACAACGGGCATATCTTTAAACTAAACATTTACCAACTTTGCGTTAACAAAACTGTGAACTTGCCAGTTTTATGCTGATACATTTTTTCTGCATGCTTGCAGGTTGTTAGATCCATCATGCTTTGGAACTTGCTGTCTGGAGAGCGGGAAGTGTCTTGGGGAGTGCCACTTGAGGAAACACGTAAAATTTTGCAACTTAAAACGATTTGGTTTTTAATTATGTTTAAACAATACAATTACTTCCGCTGAACGTAAACTATGTTGAAACATTATCTATGAAATTTCACTATTCATGTTGGACATGATTTTTGTATTAATATTATTTACTGTTAGTTCGACATGATTAGTGGGTAGATCCTGGTACGTCACACGCCTAGCGGTGGTATCCACATGTGGTCTTTTGAGGGTGTGACAAATAGCCTTCGGTTTTCAGTCTTGAAGTGGGTGCTTTGCATGTGTTTAAGCAGGTGAAAAAAACCCAGACTCCAACTTGCCATCTTTACATTCGTAAAAAAATTGAAAGGGCAAGTCCTTATAAACCACTAGCAGAACCCTGCACAGGCCCCCCTGAGTTAACGTCCCTCCCCCTTCTCGTAGGAGCCATGCGCGTTTGTAAATTGCCGATGTAGAGAAAACACAAAGGCTGTAAGCCGAACTCGAGATGAGTTGTGGGAGTGGAAAACCGTTATAAAAAAAAGGAGGGCAACAGCCGCGAGTTGCCCACCCTCTAAAAGGTACCCACATAACTCGTTACCTCATGGCTGACTCAGATGTTGGAAACCACAAAAAAAATAGACACGCAGGTGAAGGTGAAACTAAGGTTGGCGAGACATGAAGGTGAAGGTGACTTGAAGGGAGGGTGACACGAAGGTGTTGGCGAGACACGAAGGTGAAGGTGACACGAGGGTTTGTTAGACACGAAGGTGAAGGTGACATAAAGGGAGGGTGACACGAAGGTGGTGGTGGTTATCGTTAAACCTTGGTTCGGTTTGTATTTTCCTAAAATTTAAGTTACCAGGTTGGCCCAAAATATCAGTCAAAACCAACCAAACCAGATCGTGAATACCAAAACAAGACCATTACTTACCTAACACAGACTATATAATAACCAAAAGATCAAACTGAAAACAAACAATTGAACCGCACAATCAAGCATACGAAAGTTCCTTATTTCACTCTCACACTAACTTTAACTAAAACAACAAAATCAGCCAACTAAAGTTTCAAAAAAAAAAAAACAACAAAACAACTAAAATTTCAAACTTTTTAACAATTTTATTTCTCTTAAGAATCCAAATAAAACAAGAAAAAAACAAAATCGAACCATACCCGGAAATAGTGATGAAGATGATATTTTCGTGAGTTTGGTGGCCATTATTTACTATTCTCCAGCGGAATCCGAAGTTGTTGCTGCTGCCTGATGAAGACCTGCTGTGCGTTGTTGTTGGTGTCGTGGGTCTGGGATCACAAAACAAAGAGCGGGACGAGAGAAGGGGAAATGGCAATGGGTTGGGTTATTATATTTTAGTTCAAATTAGATTATTAGATTAGGTTGGGCTTGTGCTATGGAGTGTTTATTAGGCTAAAGGTTAAGAGAAAGTTAATTGGGTTAAGTAAAAGTTAATTAGTTAAGTGGAAAGTTAATTCGGTTGCATTTAAAAAAACGAGTTTTTAGGACCCGCTCGTTGCGGCGATACCGTCAAACCAAAAATAAACGTAAAACCGTTGAGTCATGCACGCGCGTTGCAAGATGTTAACTCGTCAAATTTAGATCGAATGATAAAACATTATCATAGAAAAAAATAAGTCGAAATGATAACAAAACCCAAATAATAAAATTGACGTCGAAATGGAAATAAGAAGATGCATTTTTTAGTCCAAATAAGCAAGACATAAGGTTAAATTAACAAGTCTAAATGTAAAGTTAGATTTAATAATAAAATAAAGATAATATTTATTTAACAAAATAAATAAATGCAACTTGATCATTGAAATTTTTATAGGAAATATTGATAATTTCATATTATCATATTTAATACACCTATATTAGTATATAGTATTATATTAGTATATAGTGTATGTTTAAAAAACTCATTATTGGAATAACTCTTTTAGTTATAATTAAAATAAAAATATCTACTAAAACAATAAGTCACCACAAAAGAAAATTAATCAAAGAAAGAAAGATGAAAGCATTATGAACTTGTAAACCAACCTTAAATTATTGTACAAAGTTGAATAGTGTTTTTATCTCACAAACTAAATTTGATTATTAAGAGTAGGGTAATTAAGTGTTTACAATATTTTTTTTATAAATACATAAGATTTTTTCTTAAGGGGCGTAGAAGAAAATTTTCGCTGGGTGCGATCGGGATTTTACCGGGAATCTAGCACTTAATTTTTTTTCAAGGGGTACGCCCACCGACCTTAGGCATAAGGTGGGTACGCCCCTGATTTCGACAACATTAAAAAATTGTTATCAAAACAATCCAACAATCACTCCTAAAGATACTTTACCTTTAAAAATTTTATCAGCATGACCAGATTTCAATGAATATTATTATCCGGCTTACCATTTAATATATCCATGACCATTAGGATAAGGGTAGTTTTACAAGGATGAAAGCTACTCTTAAAAAACAATTTTCAACTTATGGAGGAAACTAGTAAAAACTCTCCTATATGGTCCTGCTACTAAAAAATTTAAGGCCAAAGTATCTTTATGGATCATTGTTGGATTATTTTGATAACAATTTGTGGCTAACGTCGAAATTCATCTTGGTAGATCCGTTAATTTAGGAAAAACATAATTGAAAACTAAGAGTACCATATATTTAGAGCAAAACTCATGAGATGTAATCCAGAAGACCAAAAGAAATTTAGGGTGGTAGACTGGTAGTAGCCAGAATATTTTGTCTTGTACATACGTACTTATACTCAGTGTTGTAGTAATCGCTAGTCGCTAGTCGGGCGGCGGGGTGGGGACTAGCGATTAATCGGGGATTAATTTGGGATTAATCGAAATTTATGGGGTTTAATCGGGATTAATTTGATTAATCGGTGACTAATCGGGGATTAATCGGCACCTAGTCGGGATTTTTACAACCATGCTTATACTTGTATGTATGTATGTATGCATGCATGCATGTACCCTTTAACACAAAGCAAGAATCATTAAAACCAAATTCAAAAATCAAAACTTCTAACCTTCATTTCTAGTGTGCTAATTAATATGCAAATCAAGTCCCAGTCAATAATCAAACCGAATAGAAAAGTTGAAAAGAATTTAGATCGAATAACTCTCAGTCTTATTAATCAGAAAATAACTCAAAACTGATTACAAACTCTCAAACTATAACTCGGTTTCTCTCTAGTCTTGCTCTTGTCTTAATAATGTCTAACCCTAACTTGGTTTATATATGCTACCCTAACTTGGTGGCCAAGACATTACCAAATATAACTATAACATAACTAGGAAACTTAACCAACTATGACCAACTTGTCAACATTGATCCCTTAAGTTCACCGACTTGTGACTTGAAGTCCGCAAATTACCAACAACAAATTCTACACAATACATAGAAAACATGAATGTTTGAATCAACAAACAGGAAATTAGTGTTGGAAATTTGTGGAAAAAGTGTTTTTCACAAATATAGGAAAATGATTTTTTCCTATTTTGGACTAGAAATAAATATAATAAAATAAGCGGGTTTTATATATTTATTTGTGGTTTTGTGTTCTATGTCGGAAGAGCTTCGCAACGAACTAAACCACGTCCAAAACGGAGCTAAGATGAATGAGATATAGATGCTCAAAGTTTGGTGTTTGAAACTTGAATGCTGAAAAAAGTGGGAAAGTAGCACCTTGTCCCACATCGGATGAGAGATGGAACTTAAAGGCGTATTTAAGTGGGAACTCTCCATCCTTATTGTTTCATGGAAGCACTCACTAAGTGTACTCGCGAAGGGTGCGAAGTACCCTAACTCGCACTCGCGCGCGCGTGGCGTGGGCGATGAGGCGCAATGTGGCGCATCGCCGCGAGCCGCCTTTGTATTTTTGACCGCGTGCGCGTGGTGGAGCAAGGGTTGCAAGGACCAAGTGGTTGGTGATGTGGCATGCAGGCGCATGACGTGGCAGGCATACGCGTACGCGCGCGAGTACACATGGCGTAATGGCGCGCACTGACGCATGGAGCATGGGCACTGAGGTGACGTGCGCGGCGCACCAAAGTGAGCCAAAACGGTGCGACTGTGTGGCGTGCTCGTAGAGGCTTACAGGTGACGTGGCGCACGCCCTCAGGTGCGCATAGGACTGAGGCGCACGCGCGCATGGCAGTGAGCCAGATGGACGCAACGCGCATGAGGGTGCAGACCTGCGCGCGCGCGCGCAGAAGCTTCCAGCTGTAGTTAATGCAGTGCAGTTACGTTTCAGCATTCGAAACTGACATAGTTAATGCGTTTGACTGAGAATTTAATGACGAATTAAGGTGCATTGAAGACGTTTAATGTAGTTTAATTCTCCCATTAAATTTGTTTTTCAGTTTCGACCTTCATCTGCAGTATAAATAGAGGATCGAGCTGCAGAATCAGATACACCGAATTCACCAACACTTACAATCTTCTCTGGCAGAATACTTCTCTTCTTCAAGCGTTCAAGGTACACCTTCGGATTGGAGTCAAGACCGGCAGTGCAACTGCTTGCGGCTGTTGTATCCTGGAAACAAATGTGTTCTCCTGGGAGACACGAAATTTGTTTTAAGGGACCCGTGTCTTACACGATCCTCAGCCAAGAACAATTTTTCTGTTCGCGTTTTCTGTTCTTGTTGTTTCGTTTATTTTCAGTTGTAATTGTAAATTTTCAGTTTATTTTCTGTACCAGTTCTGAAATTCAAGTTAATAGTAAATCTTTATTTATTTTTGCACGAACGGATTCCTACATACTTAAAACAATTTTTTTAAAACATCGTTCGTGTAGAATCACAAACATATTGTGAATTCAAACCAGTTTTGAATTCATACAGTTGTGTTTTAAAAAACAGATTTTCTTTTCTCTGTTTTGATTCAAAGTAGCGACTTTGTCAAAAACAGAACTCTGCTTCTACTCCTTTCTGTCGCTGATTTCTAAAAATCCTACTGTTGTAGTCTTCAAAGTTGAACTTAGAAGCTACACGGCTGAATTTTTGAACTCCTAATAATAATAAAGTAGCGCCTTTATTATTTTGAAAACAAAATTTAACTTGTTTTCTTGAAACTTTTCAGAATGTCGACTGAAAATGTGAACACGAGCAACACTAATGTTGTCGTTGGAACCCCTGCCAACACTGTGGGAGAGTCCACAGTGGCAAATCGTGCTGAACGACCCGAGAAGTTCTCGGGTGTCCACTTCAAGAGTTGGCAACAGAAGATGTTCTTCTACTTGACCACCATGAACCTTGCGAGGTTCTTGACGGAAACCGCTCCCCAACCTGCGGCAGGGGAGACCGACGCTCAGGTTCTGAGCGCGGTAGAGGCATGGAAGCACTGTATAATGTGTACTATAATATCAAGACTTCCAAAGAATTATGGGAGTCCTTGGATAAAAGGTACAAAACGGAGGATGCGGGAACAAAGAAATTTGTTGTCGCCCGTTTCTTGGACTTTAAAATGGTTGATAACAAGATTGTTATGAACCAAGTCCAAGAGTTGCAAATTATACTACATGACATCCATGCTGAGGGAATGGTACTTAGTGAGACGTTTCAAGTGGCAGCCAGGTCTGAACTCGAAACTGAAAAATAAATTAAATGGGAGAATCCTCAAAAGGCAAGAAAGGAAAGGGTAAAAACAACAACAAAGGGAAAGCAAAGGTTAACAACCTTGGACCTAAAAAGGGGGCTGTGAAAAAGAAGTCTGCGCCTTTCCAAGGTACTTGTTACAACTATAACGAGACGAGGCACCGTGCTAGCCAATGCAAGAAACCTAAGCGTGAGCGTGCGCATATGGTTGATGAGGATGGTATGCCTCTGATTGCAATGATAACCGAGGAAGCGGCTATGATTGAAGAAGTCAACGCAATGGGTGAAAACCCAAAAGGATGGTTCGTTGACATGGGTGCAACCCGCCATGTTTGTGGAGACAAGGCTCTTTTCTCCACATTCAAGGAAGCGTAAGGTGAAGAAAATATTTTTATGGGGAATAAAGCTACCGCAAGCATCAAGGGGGAAGGCACGATCGTCTTGAAGATGACTTCGGGCAAGGAGCTTACCTTGACAAATGTGCTTTATGTCCCAGAGATACGGAAGAATCTCGTGTCGGGATGGATGCTCAACAAGTTTGGATTTCGTCTAGTGTTTGAATCGGACAATTTTGTCTTGTCTAGACGTGGAATGTTTGTTGGAAAGGGCTATGCCCTTAATGGTATGTTTAAAATGAATGTAATGGTTGTAAACCAAAACAAAAGTATGAATGAATCTTCTACTTCTAGTTACATGATTGAGTCTTCTAATGTTTGGCATGGTAGACTAGGACATGTAAATTTTAATTCATTACGACGTTTAATTAAATTAAACTTGATACCAACATTCCATATCGAGTCCAATCACAAATGCGAGACATGTGTTGAATCCAAACTTACGAGATCATCGTTTAAATCGGTTAAACGAATAACCGAACCCTTTGATTTAATTCATACCGATGTGTGTGATTCAAAAGTGGTTCCCACGCGTGGAGGAAATAAGTACTTCATCACGTTTATTGATGATTGTACGAAATATTGCTACGTGTATTTACTTAAGAGTAAAGACGAAGCAATAGAGAAGTTTATCTTGTACAAAAATGAAGTTGAGAATCAACTTAAAAAGAAGATAAAAGCTTTGAGAAGCGATCAAGGAGGTGAATATGTTGCACCTTTTGCGGATTTATGCGCAAAAAGTGGCATTGTACATGAGTGTACACCTCCTTATTCTCCACAATCAAATGGCGTTGCAGAATGAAAGAACCGCACATTGAAAGAAATGATGAACGCCATGTTGATAAGCTCGGGAGTGAACCGAGAAATGTGGGGGGACGCCATTCTCTCAGCAAACTATCTTTTGAACAAGATACCTTTGAAAAATAGGGACGAAACTCCATATGAGTTATGGAGAAAAAGGAAGCCTTCGTACAAATACTTGAAAGTGTGGGGGTGCCTAGCTAAGGTGATTGTACCACCTCCTAAGGCTCTTAGGATAGGACCCAAAACTGTTGATTGCATTTTCATTGGATATGCACATCAAAGTAGCGGACATCGTTTTCTTGTACATGAGTCCAAGAATCCCGATGTACATAAACACACTATCATAGAGGCAAATCCTAACGTCGTCTCATATTTTGAGAATGTGTTTCCTATGTTAGGACAAACACATGCGACCTCATCAATAGCGGTTGATAAGCAGGTCCAAGTTCGTATACATGGTTAGATGAACCAGGACCAAGTTCATCTACGATGATAGATGAAAGACATGAACGACCCGAGGTCGAGGAGGGTGAGCTTAGACGAAGTAAACGACAAAGGGTTGAAAAATCTTTTGGTCCAGAATTCATGAGCTATATGGTTGAGGGTGAGCCCAATACCTACCGCGAAGCGGTTACCTCCGCGGAAGGACCTCAATGGCAAGAAGCAATTAAGAATGAAATTGATTCTATATTGCAAAATCATACTTGGGAGTTAGTAGATCTTCCTCCTGGTTGCAAACCACTTGGATGCCGTTGGATATTCAAAAGGAAGATGAAAGCTGACGGAAGTATTGATAAATACAAGGCAAGGTTAGTGATCAAAGGATTTAGACAAAAGGAGGGTCTAGACTACTTTGATACTTACTCGCCTGTAACGCGAATAACCTCTATTCGATTGATTCTTGCAATTGCGGCTCTAAGAATTTGGAAGTTCACCAAATGGATGTAAAGACCGCATTTCTAAATGGCGATTTAGAAGAAGAAATTTACATGGAACAACCTGAGGGTTTTTCTGCCCCTGGAAACAAGGGTAAAGTATGTAAATTGGTCAAGTCTTTGTATGGCTTGAAGAAAGCTCCAAAACAATGCCACCAAAAGTTTGATCATGTCATGATTGACAATGGTTTCAAAATAAATGAGTGCGACAAGTGTGTTTATTTTAAAGACACATCAAGAGGTTATGTGATTTTATGTCTTTATGTAGATGATATGCTTATTATTGGGAGTGATGATAACATGATCAACTCAACAAAAGAAATGTTGAAATCGAGGTTTGACATAAAAGACATGGGTCTCGCGGACGTGATTCTTGGAGTAAAAATCACTAGAACCCAAAATGGTCTTGTGTTGAGTCGAGTCAATCTCACTACGTGGACAAGATCCTTGGGAAATTCAATTTGGACGATACGAGTATAGCTCGAACTCCAATTGATAATACCCAACGCCTAAGGAAGAATAGAGGCGAGAGTGTTTCTCAGTTAGAGTACTCAAGGATCATTGGCAGTCTCATGTATCTAATGACATGTACTAGACCCGACTTAGCATATGCTGTGAGCAGGCTAAGTAGATACACCAGTAATCCGAGCGATGATCATTGGAAAGCTATCACGAGGGTGCTTAGATACATAAGATACACAAGAGACTATGGATTGCATTATACCCGTGATCCAGCAGTGATCGAAGGATACACTGACGCGAACTGGATATCGGATATAAAGGATCATAGATCCACAAGTGGTTACGTGTTTACACTTGCAGGCGCAACTATAGCTTGGAAGTCTTCCAAACAAACGGTTATAGCTAGATCCACGATGGAATCCGAATTCGTCGCTTTAGATAAAAGCGGGGAAGAGGCGGAGTGGCTACGTCAATTTGTGGAAGATATTCCAAGATGGCCAAAGCCGTTGACAGCGATTTGCATACATTGTGACAATCAATCCGCGCTTGTTAGATCACAAAGCGCGATGTACAATGACAGATCAAGGCACATTCGACGTAGCCACAACACGGTACGACAACTTATCTCAACAGGTGTTAACTCAGTTGACTATGTGAGGTCAAATGAGAACATTGCGGACTCGTTAACAAAAGGCTTAAGCACAGATAAGGTGTATAGGTTGTCAAGAGGAATGGGACTAAAGCCCATAGATGAAGGGAATATGAGAGAAACCTAACCTAGTTGTCTGGAGATCCCAAGATCTAGGTTCAATAGGCAAACTTAATCATAAACCCAAAGGGAGTCACTATGGGGGGTGCCCCAAAATTAATGAAGGGAGTTGTATACTTCCTAGTCCATTCCAATCAGTGATGTGAATGAAAGGTTAAGCATGTTGAGGTTAAGGATTTTAAGGAAATCCAAGATTAACCATGATGCTTTTAATGATTTAGAGGAATCACATATGTTAGAGAGAAGTTGGGTCGCTTCGAATGGATTTGTGGGGAGGCGAAAATCCTAGAGCTCTCACAGAACCAGGAACGTGTTCCATGACCATTAACGGAAACAACCATGAGGACTTGACTCGACTAGGGAGAGTATTGTGTGAATGTATATTGTCGCCTACATAAATGGGGGATTGTTCAAGGACACCGCGTCTACAAGACCCTAGGAGGCTAAGTATGCTTCACAAAAGGAGGTTCAAAGGTTACACCTACCTATCTTGCAATGCTCAACTGTTGAACGTGTATCGTTGAAACTTGATAGATCGATTTCTATTCATGTGGGGGATTGTTGGAAATTTGTGGAAAAAATATTTTTCACAAATATAGGAAAATGATTTTTTCCTATTTTGGACTAGAAATAAATATAATAAAATGAGCGGGTTTTATATATTTATTTGTGGTTTTGTGTTCTATGTCGGAAGAGCTTCGCAACAAACTATACCACGTCCAAAACGGAACTAAGATGAATGAGATATCGATGCTCAAAGTTTGGTGTTTGAAACTTGAATGCTGAAAAAAGTGGGAAAGTAGCACCTTGTCCCACATCGGATGAGAGATGGAACTTAAAGGGGTATTTAAGTGGGAACTCTCCATCCTTATTGTTTCATGGAAGCACTCACTAAGTGTACTCGCGAAGGGTGCGGAGCACCCTAACTCACACACGCGCGCGCGCGTGACATGGGCGATGAGGCGCAATGTGGCGCTTTGATGGCGCACTTGGGTTGCAAGGACCAAGTGGTTGGTGATGTGGCATGCAGGCGCATGACGTGGCAGGCATACGCGTACGCGCACGCGTGGCATGGGCGATGAGGCGCAATGTGGCGCTTTGATGGCGCACTTGGGTTGCAAGGACCAAGTGGTTGGTGATGTGGCATGCAGGCGCATGACGTGGCAGGCATAGGCGTACGCGTACGCGCGCGAGTACACATGGTGTAATGGTGCGCACTGGCGCATGGAGCATGGGCACTGAGGTGACGTGCGCGGCGCACCAAAGTGAGCCAAAACGGCGCGACTGTGTGGCGTGCTCGTAGAGGCTTACAGGGGGCAGTGAGCCAGATGGACGCAGTGCGTATGAGGGTGCAGACCTGCTGAAATTCAAGTTAATAGTAAATCTTTATTTATTTTTGCACGAACGGATTCCTACAATTAGTGACTTGTTTCAAAGGTTTTTAAAGTTAATTTTCAATAGAGTAAAATGCACGGATAGTCCCTGTGGTTTTGCAAAGTTTCAGCTATAGTCCCCAGATTTTGGAAATTACACTCATAGTCCCTGTGGTTTGACAGTTTGTTACGCTGATAGTCCCTGGAGTGGATGTGGGTTAGTTTTCTCAGTTAAGTTGGTGTGAAATGACAAAAATGCCCTTAATATAAACTCAAATAAGACCAATTAAAATGGGACCCACCACTCAATTCATCTTCTCCAATTACACAAATCCCTAATTCCCAATTCATCTTCTTCAAAGAACATCGACCAGCACTTCAAAACAGATCTACCTACCACCATCAACAACCTCCACCTGTAATTTTCCAAAAAAAAAAACCACTTCAGATTCAATAAGCACATCTTGCTCTAAAACAACCACCCGCCACCACCTCCATAAAACACCACCAGCCACCACCTCTATAAACCACAAACTAAAACCAACACCATCCCCATTGCATCGAATGCCGTTCATTATCGCGTCCAAAACAGACACAATTTCAAATTTCTCAATCAAAAGCCTACAAACTTCCAATAATTAACATAAATTCAGCAACTTACATGCTTCCATCTAGAACGATTAACAGATGACGAGTGAACAACTGAGCGGTGAACTTTCCGACGAGCAAGTCTGACCAGTGAAGCAAGTGAACTGATATCGAGCTTCCAATGTGAAGCAATTCCCTTAATATACAGGCTTGGAGTACGGAGGGTTGTGACGGCAACACTAATCTTCGACGGCGGAGTCTCAGATGATTACTGCTTTGAACAGGTATTCCTCTGCTTCATCGACATATCAGTCCCTAGTGGTGATGAGTCAGTGGATTTGTGAAAGATTTTAGAGATTGATAAAGATTTGGGGTTTAATTGAGGTGGGTTTTTTATGTCGCAAAGTATTAAGATGGAGATGGGTGTTTTGATTCAGATTGTTGTTTCGATATACGGTTGGTGAATTTTGAAGATATGTTCTTAGAATTGGATTTTTGGATGAATGATTAATGTGTTCTTGCTAAGATGAGTGAACTGATGAATGAGTCTGTTGAATGATGATGATGTTGATGAATATAATAAAAGCAAGGGTAATTTTGTAATTTCACATGGACTTAACGGAGAAAACTAACCCACATCCACTCCAGGGACTATCAGCGTAACAAACTGTCAAACCACAGGGACTATGAGTGTAATTTCCAAAATCTGGGGACTATAGCTGAAACTTTGCAAAACCACAGGGACTATCCGTGCATTTTACTCTTTTCAATATAAAAAGATCATCACTTGAAGTCACTAACACAAACCAAAATCAAGTCCATACTTGAAATCAAAAGGTCATATTAGTTTCATCTCCCCAAAGTGAATTAAAGAAGTTAGCCTAACATGACAAAATAATCAACAACATTTATTCTTGATATATTTCTAATATAAAAACAGAGACAAAAGACCCAAGACACTACTACTAAACAATTAATAAACACTAAATAAACGACTAGAAATTCGCTTGGAAGGGTGGTGATAGGTGGTGTCTTAGAATAAAGCCTTGATCCTATATTTATAGGTTGTCTAGAAAGTGAGGCACGACCCGTTCCTGATGAGGCACAACCTTGTGCTGAGACAACTTCTACTCCACTAACTTGGTCGTAACCTTATGACACATGTGTCAATTTGGCCACGGGGTGTGCTGGACCTTCAAGCATATGGTTATATCGACTTGGCCATTGATTTGTCTTCTAGTGTTGGGGCACGACTTGTGTTTGATGGGGCACGACTTGTGTTTGATGGTTGTCGACATCATTTTCTTCATTTTTCTATGTGCATTCACACGTTTGATCATCTAGAGGTTATTTGTTTCTAAAATATCAAAGCAAACCATTAAGTATCAAATCTACTAGTCTTCTCATAGAAACAATAAAAAAAAATGGGATGCAAGTGATGTGTAAATATATGTACGCTCCCATAAGCTCCTTTATTATTAAAACAAATTAAGCAACATTGGTATATAACTCTACTTACTTGAAAAGAGTTGACTAAATGTTGTTGTATATATAAATTCCACACCCACGATTACACAGTTGCGTACTTTAACAAATCAACAGGTACTTTGATTGGGTGTGCGCTGACCAGGTCCAGACATTTCATGTCTAAAGGCCAACATACTGCATACAATCACATAGTCGAGTTTGCATCATAGATTGCATTTCATATCATACTATTGTTGTCACACATGTCATAACCCATCTACACAAATAGCACGCACTATCATCAAGTACACATGGCAAACCATTTGGTTGGCTAACTACGTCTGAAATATAAATTTATACTTATAATCTCATATTATCAACTTGCAAGGCGTAACACACTATATACACCCACTTATATAAGGTGTGGTTCAAGAGAGAACCACATTTACCAATTTTTTTTTATTTTTTTTAAATGGTATGTGATTATACATGATGATAGTCTGGTAGCATGTGGTCAAACACGATTATGTAACCTGGTAGTACACTAATACGAGATTAAATAACTTTTAAATATGTTTCTATAAAAATATGGTGTTTACTTTAGTTGTTTATTGCCCTGCATGTATGTTTCCTTTCTATAAAGTAATTTTCAACGATACATGTGCTCTACAAAATTACCCACTAAATTGTTTATGCCACAAATAATTCAACTAATTTTTTTTTTCAAATGGTTAGAATTTTTAATTTGTTATGAGAGAGATCTCACACACTCCAAAATAGAGGGCCCTAACTCCAATTTTAAATATTCGAATGTTTAGGTCACAATTTTATTATTTTTTTGTCATAGAACTTACAAATCTGGGTTAACCGATGACCCAAACAACTGACGTAAAAATTATTACTCATATAACACATTCCAAAACACATCAAAAGTTTTGGACTTGAGAAACCATGTCATGCATGCTTGTGATTAATCTTTTCTAATAAGATATCCCCAAGGAGATGGTGTGGTTTAAGAGTGTTTGGTTCATCGCATGACTAGATCGTACATGCCGTTATAAACACCCACAAAACGGTTAGTGTTTATGTTAATAAGTGAGAAACATCGTCAAGAAAACAAATTAAGTTTGTCCGGGCGAAATGCCTGGCTTGCTAGGCATTGTGCCCGACTCTTTAGTTATGCATGACTCACTAGACATAATGCTTGGCTCTTTAGTTATGCCTGTTCTTGGCTCACTAAATATGACTGGCTCATTAGACATAATGCCTGGCTCACTAGACATAATGTTTTATAAATAGTCCAAAAACCTCATTATGTCATAATTCATATATATTGTCTTCAATACGGATCCGAAACCCCAATTAAGACCCGAACTTGATTAGGCTGCAATCGATCATTCGTTGAGCGTTTAGCTCGTTTCGGGTCAATGCGACTCATTATGTGACTTGAACATTCTAGCTCTAGTCTCCAACAAATTTTCCCATTAATTACTTAACCCGACCGATTAGGAGGCATTATAAATTCGAGTCCATGCCCCCTATTTTATTATATTACCCAAATGATCAATTCTATCAAAGAACTCATTTTTAAATCTACCTTGGAGGTAGTTTGCCCGAAACATTATCCGAGGTCTTTTTCTCAGTTTTAGTCCTTTTTCGAACCGGATAACTTTTTATAATTTTAAATGAAAACTAGCGGACACAATTAGCTCATTATCCCATCAAAATTTATTATGTCTTTAAGGACATGAAAGTTTCCAATGGTATAGTGGTTTATAACCCATTTGGTCGAGATTTCGCATCGTAGACATGTTATTGGCTCTAAAGGTCATTTTACCCAAATACTAGGTATATCTCACTTGAGTTAATCTATTTTCCACATCTGGCCCAACCATCTTTTTCGGGCCATATGCCCCTGCCGAAAGTATAATCCTTTACACATACCTGGCGCGGGTTAAAGCAATAACCATACCTTGCGATTATATTCGCTAATTCATGGCAATGCATGCCCCTACATTACGCTTACTTATAAGTATGAAACTTAACAAACAAAGTATCAAATATCATATCCAAATGGTGACAACATCACCATATGACCTGTTTAACCAGGTTGTCCATTTGACCCATTCATAGCTTACCCTTTTAGCGTTTCAACTAACCATGTAGTGTTTATTGCCAAAAGGTCATACTTACCATCTTACCCATTTGACCCGTTATTGTTTACGTCATAGGGTCCTATTTTAAAAATTCATTGTTTTATCACCAAAATATGGTTACTTGCCATTTTACTCGTTCGACCCATATTGGTTCACGGCAGAATGTCTTATTTTAAAATTTTATTTGTTTATTAGCAAAACATGATTACTTTCCATTTTACTCGTTCGACCCATATATCTTACCCATTTGACCCGTTTCATGGTTTTACCATGGGGTCTCATCTTAACATTTCTCCTTTGCCACCAACATTAGTTTGTCATAACTTAATCCATTTTGACCCGTTTCATGGTTTACACCATAGGGTCTCATTTTGATATTTTTTATCCATTTAACCGCAACCGTTCTTAACCATATACTTCCTATCACTTATATAGTGATTCTATTCTAGAAGGTGTAAGCTTTATTCACCTTGCGTCTGTTCGAGATTCCTCGCATCTTTGACCCATTCATTTCCAAGTTCCCACCTAGCTTGTCAAGAGTCAAACAATCATATAACATCCACAAGATGGTTAGATTAGTCATCCTACATCATGACCATCACACCTTATGGACTTTTTTTTACCATATTTCTCATTCAAATCTATAATAAAAGTCAAACTGCCAATTGACATACTTAGCCACACTATTAATTCTATAAAATTCACATAGGCATTTTATCAATAACTTGGTGGGCATCATTTTTAGGCCACCATATTAGGTCAGTTTACAATCCAACATTATGATGTTTCTTTCAACTCAACAAGTTTATATACTTATTATCATTATGTTAACATAAACTTTCAATTATCATGAGCTAATTCATCAATTTGATCAAATAACCATAGTTTCATCTTTCATGTCAAACTCATTTCTAGACACATATGTGTAACCTTTGTGCTAAATTTCGGGCTTTCAAAAAGCTTTTTCTTTAAAAACAATTCGATAATTGATACTTAAACGTAACCCTTTTTAACGCAACGTACCTTCCGGAACAAAGACATAAGCTAAACCTACCCTAAATACCATTTACATAACTTAGAAATAAGTTTGAGGGGTTTGGTGGGACAAAAACATGTTTATTCAAACTTAGGGACTATTTGTGACAAACTGCGAAATGGATGTCGGTGACCGCCCGGATGATATTAAAATTCTAAAAATATTCCGTTATGATTAAAATTTTATTTTTAATCATGTTCGTATTGAAAAATAAATTAAAACGCTTAAAAACGTTACTTTTCGAGTTTAAGCGCGTACCGCGTGTTACTACGCCTATCTGACAAAATACTATCAACGCAGCCAGTCTAGACAACTGATATTTATTTCAGTAATAATTTGGCGAGTTTATTTTTATAGAGTGATAAAAATAATTTAAAAAGCCATAAAACGGGATTAAAACGCTAGATAAAATGCCCGGTATCTAGTTAAATACCTGTTTTACCAATTATATTTTATATATATGTAAGTTATGCATATATATGTGTGTGTATTCGTGTATAGGAGAGAGAAAGAGGCCACCTCTCTCTTCTTTGTGACACTTGTTGGCCATGCATGATGATGATATCCAACATAATCTACCAAATCTTCCATTTTCTTTGTAATTCCAAGAACACAATCTAAACATAATCACTTCTCACTCTCTCTCTACTATACACGACCAAACACCCCCATCTTCATCAAATTTTTGAATTTCAAACTAGTTCTTAGATATTTAAGTTCATTCCAAGTTTGTTCCAAGCACTTTTGAAGATCCAAAGGTGATTTGAAGGTTTTTCAAGCAAGAACCAAGCCCCATATCATCACACTTTGTCAAAAACCCATTTGAATTTTGAAGGTATAAAAACTTACTTTAAAATCCATATTCTTTATTTTTGGTGATGTTGATGATAGTGGAAGGTTTCTCAAACTCTTGGAACATTCATAAACTTGAAACTAAAACAAATGGGTTTTTATACAAAATTAAAAATGGAATTATATGTGTGTGTGTATGACCGTATGTATGTATGTATGTATGTATATACGTATGTATATGTATTTGAGATTGAGTTTTGATCTTTTATTGATTCTTGCTTGGTTTGATTCTTGAAAAGTGAAATGCGTGTATGATGAAAAGAATTTCAAAAAGGGTTTTGTGATTTGAGATGGACATGTGAAAAAGTGAAATGGTGGAAGTTTATATATATATGTATATATATGTTGTGTATGTATATGTATGTATGCATGCATGTGGATTTTTGTTGTTAGTTCTTAAATGTGTAAGAACATGATAAATGCATTATGACAAGATGATAAGGTAATGATCATATGAAGATTAGGATGTTTTGGATTATATGAACATGAGTTAAAAATATGTTAGATGTATTTAAACTCATGTAAGATGATGATGATATGATATGAGTGCATTAGATGCTTTTACATAAGTATGCATGCTGATTAAATGGTCATGATATGATGAAAAAGTTTTGTTATGACAAAGATGACTTTAATCAGATTATAAACATTGGAAATAATGTTATTTGGTGTGCTAAAAAGGCATGAACTTTGTCGTAGGTTTGGTAGCTTTGCATGTTGTATATGTAGCTTCAAAAGTGGTAAAATATGTGAAATTTGCATGATTTATGTGGTTTTCATGAGACCTGCACTAACATGGTTATAAGAATCATTATATTCAGTAAATAACATACATTATGTTAAAATATCAAATCGTTACGATTTGGGATGGTTATAGTAACGTTTGAGGAAAAACTATTCGGTAAAACGGTTAAAAATCGACTTTTCGGAGGATTTTTATAAAACTGGTTAGATCAGTAAGTAAACTGATATTTTTGATATAAAAATAAGTATTTTAACTTATATTAAGTTTACTTGGTGTTTGGTTGGTCATACGTAACTTTCGACACCCAAAAACGTTACCGAATCACTAAAATACGCGTTTTTCAACGTACACTAGAATGAGTTGTTCATGGGTGAACTTTTTGTGTTACAAAGTGTTATGTTAAATTTAGAATATGTCTATGATGATATGTTTAAGTGTTGACATGATAGCGGGGATTAAGACTATGCATGCACATTTGTGTGTTTAAAGCGGTAATATTGGTAAAATCGCGTTAAATGTGTAACTTATTTGTCGAGCATGGAAATGATAAATAGGTTAACTTAATAAGTTTTTTCATGTATAAATGCTTTAAAAATGATAAAATGTATAAGTTTATTAGATTACGTGTATTACGATATTGACAATATGTTTACGTTTATGTATATATTACGACATGCAAAATCATAGATATATTGCTTATAAACGAGTGCGATAATCGATATATCATAATGATGGTCACCAACAAAATCGTTCAAGTCGTAAAGTTCTTGAAATACATATATGAATGCATATATATATATATATATATATTTATACACCAACATAATAAAAAATAAAGACTTTTTGAGAAAATCTCAAATTATGTGAAAATTCTAAGTATTTGAGAAACTTAGGTGTTTTCTAAATTGTTGATTATTAAATCGTTCTTATTTAATTTAGGACGAATAAACAATATGAGGGATTGTGTTAACATATCAAAACGCACCCAAAGGTGAGTACATAGACCGCTCTTTTACTTTTTCAAATGTTTTGGGGTGATTCATATGTGTAACCAATTTATTTTCAATGTACGTCATATATGTGTTTACCAAGTACTTTTTGTGTATTATTCTGATTATGCAAACACGACAATTGAGAACATATCCTTATAGGATCTATCTATCTTCATAGTTAGATTCTTATAGGATATTTGAAGTACAGTCTTAGATCTTTCTATCTTCATAGTGAGATTTTTAAGAAGTACTTTACAAGACATTGGTTATTATGACATTATTACATATTGTTTGAGTAAAGACTTTTTATTCACCATACAAGACAATGGTTATTTGTTTATGTGTAAAGATTGTTGGTGATTTAGATAACGAAACTAGTGTAATACAATCAGGACATGGTGGATACGCCGTTGGTACTTCCTATATATAAGTGTGCTTATTGTAGTGCCCCTTCATAGCGTTATTTCGAATCACCATTTGGATTTAGGATGCTATGATTCAATGATTCAGTTTTCGATTATCCAAATCCTTGTAGTATCTATCTATCTTAATAGATTAATACTTATAGGATGTTTAAAGTGCTAATTTAGAGTCCTTGTTTGGATTCATTAAGTACTTTAATGCGTTTGTTATTATTCACTAAGACCAAAACCGGATCCTTGTAGTACTATCTATCTTCATGGTTAGATACCTGTGGGATGTTTAAAGTACAATTGATGTCTTTGTTTGGATTCTTTGTGTAATTTAATGCGTATATACAAGTTGATGATTACGTGTTTAGTTGATTCATTGTACGATTTTCCAAATCCTTGTAGAATCTTTCATATTTTCATATGATAAGATTCTTAGAAAGTTAGAAGGATACCCAAAGTATTATTTTAAATCACTGATTTGATTTCTATATAATACTCAGACGAGTTATGAAAGATTTCCAAAGTGTTATTGTTAATTCTTGATTGGATTTTCTAATAACACACTTACAAGTTATTTGACAATTTCAATGGGATTATAAAGATCAAAGTACTATTTTACATTGGCATAAAAATTACTTAGTAATAATCACATTGTCTTGTACAAAACTCTTTTGACACAAGATTTCACAATCAAGATTAAGTATTGCAATACTAAACCTTTTTGCCATTCCTTGGCTTCAAAGATTTCATTTTCAATAGACGACTCTCGTAGTTATCAAAAGTATCGCAACACTAAACTTTTTGCCATTTTATCTGTTTAAACAAAACCTATATACTCGCCAGCTTTTACGTTGATTCTCATTTTCACATTTGTTTCAGGATTTGGATATTCAAGCATGCTACATATAGGAATGCATCCAGGCTTTAGACTTCCTTATCAAAAGACAATTACATGTATTCTTTGTATTGGAAAAACAATGTTAATAATAATGAAACAATTTAGTACCAGTGGTTGTGAGCAATTTGTAACGTGACTCCCTGATATTTGGGCCGCGTGTTATGTCACAACTCGTATTTCAGAACCTATCTTTGTGCTGAGTGTAGCATGTTTTGAACTTATGTGATTATATATGAACTTGGTTGATTAAATGAAATGTTATGATTGATATTGTATTATGTGGATCTTTGTATGTATATATATGACAAATCGGATCGCACAACACAACCCAACCGCACAAGCCTTTGGGATGTGGTTCCTTAACACTCTCGGCTCACACCCCTTGTGTGACTGAACCGAATGGGCAACCCATTAGGAGGGTTCGGCCCACTCCCTTGTGTCGCATAACTCATGAGTGGAGGGTATACTCCTCATTTGTTGCAATCTCATAACACACAAAACCCTAGCTCTCTCTCTCTCCCTCACGAACTCGACGGCAGCCACATCCCTTCTCCTTCGAAGAATTTCTATTCGAATCAATCCTCGTTCCGTTGTAACCGGTTAGTGTTTTTATTTTTGATGGCATGTTGGATGATGTGTGATTCATGTGATTCTCTACAATGATTTGTATATGATTAGTTATGAATGATAAGGATTGGTGTTCATGTAATCGATTCATATGTGTTGCATGACTTGATTAATTTAGGGATTGGTAATTGTGTAATGTTGATGTTAAGATCTAGAACCGGTTGAATGATAATCGGCTCACATGAATACTTGATGATATTCATGTATTTGGATTGCATGATCTAGAGTTAGAACCGGATATATATAACCGGCTGTGATGTAGTTAGATGTTTGATTGATTCGTATGTATTAACATGAAGTATTTGAATGCTCTAATGCTATTAATTGTTGATATGTTATTCATTAGGGTTTATAGAGATTTGATGGTAAAAACCTTTGTTTGATCAATTATTGGTTGGTTTGGAAACTGTTAGTATTGTTGATTGATAATTTCACAAAAAGGAAACAATATTACTGATTGAATGAAATTCGAATATTTAAACTAATCGCACAAGAACTCCTTGGTCGCACAAGATCAGATCGTACAAGATCTGATCTGATCGCACAAGAAGTTCAGTCGCACAAGATGTCCCCAGTCGCACAAGATCTATTGGATCGCACAAGTTGAAATGTCGGCTTAACTGTTGGGCCGTGTATATATGTTGGGCCGGGCTAGTATCCAATCGCACAAGTCATCCGGATCGTACAAGTCATCCGGATCGCACAAGAGATCTATGTTTATTTATTTGGGCCGTTTTACTTACTGAACTGCTTATGTTATTTGGGCCGGGTTTGAGGCTAATCGCACAACCCATTGTGGATCGCACAAGTTGTGCTGATCGCACAATAGGTTGGGCCACCTAATTGTTGGGCTTTATCTTTTGGGTCGCACAAGTTGGACGTGTTTGGTACTTGAATGCTACTGTTAATGTGTTAACATGTATTATGTGTTTGCCATGATCAATACGTGTTCATAACCTGATAAACTATGTATAAGCATACGTGCATTACTTGAACCTAGACCTGACTTGTATGGTAACCATGTTAGGACGTGGTTGACCTCTAGCAGCTCGATTGACCTTTTGTTTATCTGCCGAGCTAACCTAAGGTGAGTTCACACTTTCTACAAAGCATGGGATTCCCAGGGGTCGGGAATGGGTTAAGGAACATGGATTCCTTGTCCTTTCTTGGGTAGGACAGTACGGGTTCAGGAATACAATTCCTCGTCCTCATGGACAGTTAACTTTCACTAGACCAAAACTCTATCACGAAGTCCCTCCTTTTTATATCGACTTAATCGCCGGGCCAATGGCGAGCGGGTCATTAGTTAGATAACGCTATTTAGGTCTGACAAGCCTCACACCGTACCGCAGAGGACGGGCGTGAACTAATGGATCTGGGCACGTCAATGATGATAGACATTGACAGTTCAGGGCACATAAACATGACTACAATCAGCAGTCGATATGGTAACGAGTCTAGTAGTACATACATGGGGTAGCCCCCACGGCCAGAGAGCCAGATAATTAAACATGGGGTAGCCCCCACGGCTGGATTGCCAGAGTAAATGGGATAAACAAACCACATTTTCAACTATGGGGTAACCCCCACGGCAGGGATGCCAGTTAAAGGAAACTGTTTTCGAAACAACTTAAAACAAACACCCAACTGTGAACTCGCTCAACATTATTGTTGACTCGTTACTACATGCTTTGCAGGTCAATAGGTACTTAGCTGGAGCTTGCATGGGGAAGAGTCGTTGTGGGACATGGACAATTGTGTGCCATGTTAAACATTGAAACATTTGAACTTATATTTTATTTTGGATTTAATCGTTATGCTTCCGCTTGCAACTTAAACTATGTTTTGTTTGGACACCAATTGTATTGGTTGGATTTTTATAATTACTTACATGCTTGTTCAATATGATTGGTGGCTGGATCCTGGTCAGTCACGCCTCCAAGCGGTGATACTCCGCAGGTGGATTTTGGGGGTGTGACAGATTGGTATCAGAGCCATTGGTTATAGTGAACTTGGTTTTAATGGGGGAAAAAGTTTTTGTTAAAACCAGACTATAACCTGTACAGTGCTCAACGATCCACAACGACGCTTCACTCCACGTGCAAGGCTCAACATTCTAGGTAGTATGATTTATGTTTATATTACTTACTTGCTAGATTACATAGAACTTTGCTTATGGTATGCTTAGATGAGCGTAGCAACTATAGTTTGAAAACACATGTGTGCTTACTCTCTTCTGTCATCGCGCTCTCATGAACCTCTCTCACTCATGTTTTCCTTTGATATGAAGATCATGAGTGGAAGCGTTAACATGACACAAGCCCAGTTGACGGCTCTGATTAACCAACAAGTTGCTGCGGCACTTGCAGCCACACAAGCAGGAGGTATATCCTGCAGTCTAAACTCACTCTAGGATCTTTAGGTCCTACTCTCGTAAACCAACACTTGTGCTTAACCTTGTCCCTTCTTACACCCACGACAGGTCAACCTGCACAGCCTCCTGTGTGCACTTTCAAGACCTTTATGGACTGTCGACCTAGTACCTTCAGTGGTACCGAAGGAGCTGTAGGTCTCCTCCACTGGTTTGAGAAACTTGAATCTGTCTTCGAGATGTGTGAATGCCCTGAGGCTCGCAGGGTGAAGTATGCTACTGGTACTCTAGAGGGTTTAGCGCTCACGTGGTGGAACGCTCAAGTCCAAATGCTGGGGTTGGTTGCTGCTAATGCCACCCCATGGAACCACTTTAAGGAAATGATTAAGGAATAGTACTGCAATCGTGATGACAATCACAAGTTGGAGGTAGAGTTCTTCAACCTCAAGATGACGGGGTCAGAAATTGAAGCATACACAAAAAGATTGAATGAACTGGCAATTTTGTGTCCTACTATGGTGGATCCTCCCATCAAACGCATCGAACTATACCTTAAGGGTTTAGTGCCGGAGATTCAAAGTCATGTGACTTCAGCTAACCTCGCCACCATCCAACAAGTTGTATAGTTGGCTCATCGTCTCACTGATCAGGCGGTGGAGCAGAACAGGTTACCAAAGCGTATAAGTGCTACAGCTACTTCAGATGCTCCTAGTGACAACAAACAGAAATGGGATGGAGCTTCAAGCAAGGGTTCGACTTCTGTTCAATCTCAGTCTCAGCAGAGAAGGACTGACGACTACAAGAGCCCTAGTCAGCAATCATCTGGTATTCAAAATCATAGTGGGTACAGGGGAAATCACCCCAAATGCAATCGCTGCAACCTACACCACAGCTGGTCATGCACCAGGAGTAACTGTCATCGGTGCAACAAGCCAGGCCACACCGCAAAGGATTGCAGAAGTTTATACCCCGCAAACCAGAATCGTCAGCAACAACAAGCCTCACAGAACCAACGTCGGCAGCAGCAGCAAGGTGTCAACAAAGGGTGCTTTCAGTGTGGAGCTGAAGGCCACTTCAAGAGAGATTGTCCCCAACTGAACTGGAACCAGAACAACAACAACAATAACAATAACCAGGGGAATGGAAACAACGGGGGTAACAACGGAAATGGTGCAAGGGGTCGTGTGTTCGTTATAGGCCAGGGAGAAGCAAGGAATGATCCCAATGTTGTGACTGGTAAGTTCCTTCTCGACGACTTTTATGTTACTGTTTTATTTGATTCGGGCGCCGATACTAGCTACGTGTCCTTAAAAGTTAGCCAAATGCTTAAGCGTACCCCAACACATTTAAACACCAAGCACACTGTAGAGCTAACTAATGGTAAGAGTTTAGAGGCCACACACGTAGTCAAGGGTTGTAATCTTGTACTTGCTGGTCACACCTTCTCTATCGACCTCATTCCTATCATCTTGGGTAGTTTCGACGTTGTCATTGGGATGGATTGGTTATCCCAACACCAAGCAGAGATTTTGTACAACGAGAAGATCGTCCGTATTCCTCGCTCAGGTGATGAACCCCTCATGATTCGTGGCGACAAGAGTGGTGCTGTGGTGAGCATCATCTCTTTCCTTAGGGCCCAAAAGTGTTTACGAAAGGGCCACACTGCTATTTTGGCTCTCGTTACTGACACCTCAAAGAAAGAGAAGAAGATATAATATTTTCCTATCGTATGTGACTTTCCTGAGGTATTCCCTGAGGAATTACCTGGTCTTCCGCCTCATCGCCAGGTCAAGTTTCAAATCGAGCTAGCTCCTGGAGCAGCGCCCATAGCTCGAGCACCCTATCGTTTAGCCCCATCAGAACTAGAAGAGCTGTCTACGCAACTACAAGAACTCTTGGATAAGGGTTTTATTCGTCCTAGCTCTTCGCCCTGGGGAGCTCCAGTCTTGTTTGTGAAGAAGAAGGACGGTACCTTCAGAATGTGTATAGACTACCGTGAGCTTAACAAGGTAACGGTGAAGAACCGCTATCCTCTTCCACGCATCGACGACCTATTCGACCAGCTGCAAGGGTCGAGCTTTTACTCGAAGATTGATTTGAGATCAGGATATCACCAGCTGAGAGTCCGAGAAGAGGACGTCTCCAAAACACCCTTTAGAACTCGATATGAACACTACGAGTTTTTGGTCATGCCTTTTGGGCTGACAAACGCACCTGCGGTTTTCATGGATCTCATGAATAGAGTGTGCAAACCTTACCTGGACAAGTTTGTTATAGTTTTCATTGACGACATCCTGATCTATTCTAAGAGTCAGGAGGAACACGAGAAGCATTTACGACTTATTTTGGAACTCCTTCGAACAGAACAGCTTTACGCAAAGTTCTCGAAATGTGACTTCTGGCTTCGTGAAGTCCATTTCCTAGGCCACGTGGTAAACCAAGATGGGATTCACGTTGTTCCATCCAAGGTAGACTCGATTAAGAACTGGCCTGCACCTCGTACACCAACGGAAATTCGCCAATTCTTGGGTTTGGCATGTTACTACAGGAGGTTCATTAAGGATTTCTCCAAGATTGCACAACCTCTCACCTCATTAACGCAGAAGGGCGTTACTTATCAATGGGGAAATGCACAGGAATCATCATTTTAGCACCTAAAGGATAGACTCTGCAGCGCACCTATTCTTTCATTGCCAGAGGGCACAGACGACTTTGTGGTTTACTGCGACGCATCAATTCAGGGTCTTGGTTGTGTATTGATGCAACGAGATAAAGTTATTGCATACGCCTCACGCCAACTTAAATTTCATGAAAGGAACTACACTACGCACGATTTAGAGCTGGGAGCTGTTGTTTTTGCACTTAAGATATGGAGAAATTACCTGTACGGTACCAAGTGCGCCATTTACACCGATCACAGGAGTCTCGAGCATATTTTCAAACAGAAGGAACTGAATATGCGACAACGACGATGGGTCGAGCTACTGAATGACTACGAATGCTCAATCAGGTACCACCCAGGCAAAGCCAATGTTGTGGCTGACGCCCTCAGTCGAAAGAACACTACGCCTAAGAACGTACGAGCTTTACAACTCACTATTCAATCTAGTCTTCCTGCACAGATACGAGACGCCCAGGTAGAAGCGTTGAAACCAGAAAACATCAGGGCTAAAGCCCTACGCAGCTCAAGGCAATGGTTAGAATAAAAGGAAGACGATGCTTACTATGTAACAGGACGCATCTGGGTCCCACTCTATGGCAACCTACGAGAGCTTGTGATGGATGAGGCACACAAGTCTCGCTACTCAGTACATCCTGGTTCGGATAAGATGTACCACGACTTGAAAACTACGTATTGGTGGCCTAGCATGAAAGCTCACATAGCAACCTACGTCAGTAAATGTTTGACTTGTGCAAGAGTCAAAGTCGAATACAAGAAACCCTCGGGCCTACTTCAATAACCTGAGATACCACAATGGAAATGGGAGCAAATTTCCATGGATTTCGTTACTGGCCTGCCTAGATCTCAGCGCGGAAATGACACTATCTGGGTGATCGTGGATCGACTCACCAAGTCTGCACACTTCTTGGATATCAAGGAAACGGATAAGTTCTCCACTTTTGCAGACGTTTTACTTCAGAACTGTAGCAAGCAATGCACAAGTCCTTTGGCTCACGTTTAGATATGAGCACAACTTATCACCCGCAAACGGATGGGCAGTCTGAACGCACCATCCAGACCCTTGAAGACATGCTTAGGGCATGTGTAATTGACTTTGGCAACGGCTGGGAAAAGCATCTGCCACTTGTGGAATTTTCGTACAATAACAGCTACCACACCAGCATTAAAGCTGCTCCGTTTGAGGCATTGTACAGGCGTAAATGCCGATCACCTCTTTGTTGGGCAGAGGTGGGGGATAGTCAGATCACTGGCCCAGAACTTGTAGTAGACACAACAGAAAGAATTGCTCAATACGACAACGAATGGCGGCGGCTCGTGACCGTTAGAAAAGCTACGCCGATAAGGGCAGGAAACCACTCGAGTTCCAGGTTGGGGATCGAGTGCTACTCAAAGTTTCACCCTGGAAGGGTGTGGTTCATTTTGGCAAACGAGGCAAACTTAACCCACGATATGTTGGACCATTCGACATCATAGAGAAAATAGGCAAGGTGGCCTACAAACTGAACCTACCAACAGAACTCAGTGCAGTTCACAACGTATTTCACGTCTCAAATCTGAAGAAGTGTCTGTCAGATGAGACCCTCGTAGTTCCTTTGAAGGAGCTCACTATCGATGAACAGTTGCGATTCGTCGAGGAACCAGTTGAAATCAAGGACCGGGACGTTAAGGTCCTCAAGCGCACTAGAATACCTCTCGTTCGAGTTCGTTGGAACTCACGTCGTGGCCCAGAGTTCACCTGGGAACGTGAAGATCAGATGAAACAAAAGTATCCCCAACTATTCACGAACAGTACAACCACTACTGAGGCTGAAGCTACTACGGAATTTCGGGATGAAATTCCAGATCAACGGGGGGAGGATGTGACACCCCAGGAAAACCACGCAACTTAACTAGCTTCCTCAGTGAGTACGTACCAAATTTCGGGACGAAATTTCTTTCAACTTGGGGATAATGTCACAACTCGTATTTCAGAACCTATCTTTGTGCTGAGTGTAGCATGTTTTGAACTTATGTGATTATATATGAACTTGGTTGATTAAATGAAATGTTATGAATGATATTGTATTATGTGAATCTTTGTATGTATATATATGACAAATCGGATCGCACAACACAACCCAACCGCACAAGCCTTTGGGCTGTGGTTCCTTAACACTCTCGGCTCACACCCCTTGTGTGAGTGAACCGAATGGGCAGCCCATTAGGAGGGTTCGGCCCACTCCCTTGTGTCGCATAACTCATGAGTGGAGGGTATACTCCTCATTTGTTGCAATCTCATAACACACAAAACCCTAGCTCTCTCTCTCTCCCTCACGAACTCGATGGCAGCCACATCCCTTCTCCTTCGAAGACTTTCTATTCGAATCAATCCTCGTTCCATTGTAACCGGTTAATGTTTTTATTTTTGATGGCATGTTGGATGATGTGTGATCATGTGATTCTCTACAATGATTTGTATATGATTAGTTATGAATGATAAGGATTGGTGTTCATGTAATCGATTCATATGTGTTGCATGACTTGATTAATTTAGGGATTGGTAATTGTGTAATGTTGATGTTAAGATCTAGAACCGGTTGAATGATAATCGGCTCACATGAATACTTGATGATATTCATGTATTTGGATTGCATGATCTAGAGTTAGAACCGGATATATACAATCGGCTGTGATGTAGTTAGATGTTTGATTGATTCGTATGTATTAACATGAAGTATTTGAATGCTCTAATGCTATGAATTGTTGATATGTTATTCATTAGGGTTTGTAGAGATTTGATGGTAAAAACCTTTGTTTGATCAATTATTGTTTGGTTTGGAAACTGTTAGTATTGTTGATTGATAATTTTACAAAAAGGAAACAATATAACTGATTGCATGAAATTCGAATATTTAAACTAATCGCACAAGAACTCCTTGGTCGCACAAGATCAGATCGTACAAGATTTGATCTGATCGCACAAGAAGTTCAATCGCACAAGATGTCCCCAGTCGCACAAGATCTATTGGATCGCACAAGTTGAAATGTCTGCTTAACTGTTGGGCCGTGTATATATGTTGGGCCGGGCTAGTATCCAATCGCACAAGTCATCCGGATCGTACAAGTCATCCGGATCGCACAAGAGATCTATGTTTATTTATTTGGGCCGTTTTACTTACTGAACTGCTTATGTTATTTGGGCCGGGTTTGAGGCTAATCGCACAACCCATTGTGGATCGCACAAGTTGTGTTGATCGCACAATAGGTTGGGCCGCCTAATTGTTGGGCTTTATCTTTTGGGTCGCACAAGTTGGACGTGTTTGGTACTTGAATGCTACTGTTAATGTGTTAACATGTATTATGTGTTTGCCATGATCAATACGTGTTCATAACCTGATAAACTATGTATAAGCATACGTGCATTACTTGAACCTAGACCTGACTTGTATGGTAACCATGTTAGGACGTGGTTGACCTCTAGCAGCTCGATTGACCTTTTGTTTATCTGCCGAGCTAACCTAAGGTGAGTTCACACTTTCTACAAAGCATGGGATTCCCAGGGGTCGGGAATGGGTTAAGGAACATGGATTCCTCGTCCTTTCTTGGGTAGGACAGTACGGGTTCAGGAATATAATTCCTCGTCCTCATGGACAGTTAACTTTCACTAGACCAAAACCCTATCACGAAGTCCCTCCTTTTTATATCGACTTAATCGCCGGGCCAATGGTGAGCGGGTCATTAGTTAGATAACGCTATTTAGGTCTGACAAGCCTCACACCGTACCGCAGAGGACGGGCGTGAACTAATGAATCTGGGCACGTCAATGATGATAGACATTGACAGTTCAGGTCACATAAACATGACTACAGTCAGCAGTCGATATGGTAACGAGTCTAGTAGTACATACATGGGGTAACCCCCATGGCCAGAGAGCTAGATAATTAAACATGGGGTAGCCCCCCCCCCCCGGCTGGATTGCCAGAGTAAATGGGATAAACAAACCACGTTTTCAACTATGGGGTAACCCCCATGGCAGGGATGCCAGTTAAAGGAAACTGTTTTCGAAACAACTTAAAACAAACACCCAACTGTGAACTCGCTCAACATTATTGTTGACTCGTTACTACATGCTTTGCAGGTCAATAGGTACTTAGCTGGAGCTTGCATGGGGAAGAGTCGTTGTGGGACATGGACAATTGTGTGCCATGTTAAACATTGAAACATTTGAACTTATATTTTGTTTTGGATTTAATCGTTATGCTTCCGCTTGCAACTTAAACTATGTTTTGTTTGGACACCAATTGTATTGGTTGGATTTTTATAATTACTTACATGCTTGTTCAATATGATTGGTGGCTGGATCCTGGTCAGTCACACCTCCAAGCGGTGATACTCCACAAGTGGATTTTGGGGGTGTGACATGTTATGCGATTGGGGTGTTACAGATTGGTATTAGAGCCCTGGTTATAGGGAATTAGGTTATTAGAATGCCTTTAACCTAGTCTATAACCTTTCTAGGGACCAAAAACATGAGTAGACTTAGGTTCTCTATCCTAATCCTAATCCTCATCCTTATTCTTGCCACAACTACTCTTTGATTTACAAATCATCTAACCTTAGATGATTTATCTTAAATCCTTAGGCTTTGTGCCTGAAGGTATCCCTAAAAAATGTTTTCTCAAACATTTTCATCAAAATATTTCTCGAAATGTTTTACTAAAAACTTTTTCATCGAAATATTTATCAAGCTATTTCTTTCTCAAAAAATTCATAAAAAGGTTTCTCAAAATGTTTTTCTCAAACATTTCTCATCGAAATCTTGGGTTCTAATAATTTGAACACATGCAATCTGGAAGGGTGGATGCCTGTACCCGAGTTTTCTGTCTAAAGTAAGGGTGTTCATATAAATCCGCATTATCGAACCAGTCACTCTTACCTGGGAACTCTTAGGGTGAGTGTCCACTTATAGTCTAAAGCATGTCTTCTTGAAACATTATGAAAACCTATCCACCTTGATCTTGTTAAGCGAATTTTGAACACTACAACCTTTGTGACACTACTTATCCATATTACCCTCGGTAATATGTTTTTATTCACAACCATCGAAACAAATTTCTCTTTATGATACTGTTCCATTATATTACCTTCGGTGATATATTCTTATCCAAAACATTTGAAACAAATTTCATTTTGTTTCATGATACTTTTTAATCCTATTTCATTTTCAAACACTATCTTTTGTTTTTCAAAATTTCAAAATTTTCATCATTTGGATGAGAATTTTCAAAAATTTTAAACACAAAGCTCCTTTATTTTAAAAATTCAATTAAAAATATGTTTATCTTAAAAATAATAGATTTTCTTTTAAAAAAAGGGTAAATAATTTAAAACGCAAACCATTAACTTGGTTTATATGTTCTCATCCAAAAATATAACAAAAGTTTATTTTTAAGCATTTTTATTTCAAAACAAAATCCACAACACTATTTTTCCTAAATACAAGAACAAGACTTTTGAACAAGATATTTATTTTTACTAAGCCAAAGTTTTCACTACACGATGATGTTTCAAACTCACAAAAATTTCATGGACCTAACTTATTTGTTTTCACTATAGCTATATCTTCAAGATGCCTCCTCACCATGATACCACTTGGAACGCTGAAATGGCAGCACAGATTGCTCAGCATCTAGCTGATGTACTCCCAGACATCGTGACCTAAGCTAATCAAATCTACAACAACAACAATGTCATCACGCCATGCAACTACAAACAATTCAACTCAGCTAAACCACTCAAGTTTAATAGATACGAAGGAGCAACTGCGCTTCTACAATGGTTTGAGAGTATAGAAAGCACATTTCACCATGTTCAGTGTCCCAGTGAAGGCAAGGTGGAGTTCGCCTCAAGTGTCTTCCAAAGGAGACCCCTCACTTAGTGGAACGGAATTATGAGAGACCGAGGAGCCGATATAGCAATGGCACAAACGTGGGAATAATTTAAGGATCTTATGAAGAAAGAATTCCACCCAAGAAGCGAAATAAGGGCACTTGAAACCGAATTCTATTACCTAAAGCAAGATAGTGGGGAAAACCGTGCCTACACTGACCGGTTTGAACAGTTAAGCCTACTCTGCCCCACAATGGTCACACCTTTGGATCGGGCCATTGAGAAATACATAGATGGCCTACCTGATCCAGTCCAAGACATTGTCACATGCAGCAAACCTGCAACGCTTAGGGAGGCTAAGGAATTAGCCGCTACCCTAACCGACTCCCAGGTTAGAAAAGGGAAACTATTTCAAAAGGGAGACAAGAAACGAAACGCTGACACTACTGAGGAGAAACCAAGGGAAACAAATGCTAAATCTTCTAAAACTTCTAAGAAGCGTAAGGCATCAAAGAATTATGCAATTCCCGCACCAATTCCACAAAACTCAGTACCCTTTAGGGAATTTTATCGTGGAAAACAACCTCGGTGCAATCATTGCAACTATCACCACCCAGCAAACTCTCCTTGCCACCAGTGTACAATCTGTAGTCTTTTTGGACATCTAGCTGCGACCTGTCGCATCTAGAACCAAGCAGCCCCTACTCAGACTCGCCCTCGAGCATGTTTCAATTGTGGTGATTTAAATCATTTCAAGCGGAACTGCCCTAATCTTGCCAATATTAATGGACGAGTGTTCAATGTCAATGAGGCTCAAGTTGATGATCAAACCCTTATGATCATTTGAACCTCTACATTTCCTGTTTATTTTCAAGAACAATAGACGTGTTTCAACTATATTTGTAATGACAATATAAAAATCAAAAAGTGTGATTACAACCATACGTGTTTCAACTTATTATTTCTAATCCAATTACAAATTCCAATGTGATTACACAACGTGTGATTACAACCATATGCCGACTCCGAGGATTCTGTTCTTTAGGAACTAAATCTCCTAATTTAGCATATTATGATTGCACACTAGTGCATTCATACGAACTTGACAACACGATCGCTACAAACACTATATGACTACTACTACTTTTGTTTTCATGACATTACGTACATGATTTGTTTATCTAGTATAGTACATGATTACAAATGCATTTTGCTTCGTATGTTTACGTAACATACCTAGTACATCATTTCAGGGACATTTTGCTTCATATGTTTACTGGTGTGCGTTAGGTGTGATATAATTTTATTGATATTTTAAGCCCATTTTACGCATTAGTGAAGTTTTAAATTTATAAACCACGATATTCTACTAACACTAAACATACACTTGGGCAAGTGCACCCATCGTGAGCATAGTATAGCGTTGGTAAAATACCGAGGTCGTCACAGGACACAAGAGCCTAGTTTATCCTCAACGTCTAATCAAACTAATTTTTTTGAGAAAAAGGTTTTAAACATGAAAAATAAAAACTAAAAATGCAGAAATAAAGATAAAATATAAATAGATAGACAAGATGAATCACTTGGATCCGACTCGCCTTTAATGTATCCTTTGATGATTTTCGCACTTTTTCACTTTTTAAGATTTTATCTTAGTTATAGTAGTAGGCCCCTCTTTTGAAGGTGACGTTACCCTCAACCCAATGGTTTGAGTCAGCAAGGATACAATCCCAACGGGTCGGAAGTGCGAAAAATTAAAAAAATCAAAAGTAATACATTAATGACTTGTCTTCAGCAAGTGATGTAAGAGACTTAGCCAAACATGGCCTTTGGTTGGCAAGAACTCTTACTATCAATCTTGGATCCCGATACTACTATACACTCTCTAAGGTGGATGATGGATGATGGTGGTGGATGTGGGTGTTGTAGTGGTGGTGGAGTGGTGGCAAAGTGGGAGAGAGGTGGTTTTCCAAGGGATGCCTTTGAAGTGAACCAAGCATCCATATTTATAACCTGAACAGAAGCCCAGCCACAGCCCCGTGTCCAGCGGACACGCCCCCGTGGCCATCTCTTTCTCTTCCTTCATTTATTGCATTTGTCAGCATTGGGTTCCACACGGCCCATGTTCGCTGGGCACGGCCCCGTGTGCATAAGCGTATCTGTACTACAAAGATTTTGTAGGATTCTGTGAATCTTAGAGTTGACCACGCCCCGTGCTTAGCTGGGCACGCCCTCGTGGTGGGCATAGAAGCTTCCACAGCTTTGTCCTTTTTGCAGACACCTGACCACGCCCCTGTGTCCAGTGGGCACGGGTCGTGCTCATCCTTCTGTTTCTTGTTTTTGCTCTTGGGGATGCTGTCGAGGGTTCGGGCATGTCACGTTTATTCCTTTTCTTTGTATTTATGTTGGTTTTTGCTGAATATTTGGTCCTTTTGTTCGTTTAAGCTCATTTGGTCCTAAAAATACAAAAGGAAGACAAAAACACACTTTTCCAATATTAGTACTAAACAAGGGTTAGTTTTATGCCTCATTTGATGTAATTTATATGTTGCATTTTACACACATCAAATACCCCCATACTTGAATCTTTGCTTGTCCTCAAGCAAAACTCTTTATTATGTGGCTTACACACCCAAATGGAATGGGTAGAAGAGAAGTTTTGGGCTTGTCTTTGAGTGTCGGGAATCCAAGATCGTTATTGGGTTTTATTTTTATTCTATTTACAATCCTATTCGTTATGATTTATTTAGAATGTTTCATAAGAGAAATTACTTATTTGGGCATAACATGCCTCTTTAAAATTCCATTTATATACAAGTTCACATACCTAACGGGAGATCACTCAACACTCGGCCGAAGATGTATTATTGTGAAACACTTGAGACCGGCATGGAACTTACTTCTACCATATGCTTGCCAAGCACTCAATCCGCCTCCTTATTAACTATAAACCTTCGCAAATATCAAGAGAACTTTGGAAAGGTTTAGGCTTGGGCTAAGGGTAGGTGGTTTTGGTTAGTGGTTAGTAAAAGGGCTAAATGCGTAAAAAGCTTCGGTCGTCGTAAACTTTTTGTTTTTGTGACTTTTATTCAAACTAAGCATCTTCAAACAAAGTTTCTTTTAGGAACTTGTTTGTTTATTGCTAGAGTATAATTTTTTTTGGTAAAGAAATGTTATAAGAAAACCGAGCTTTTTACTAAAAACAGGGTTGAAAGGAAAAAGGTTTTGGTGGGTAAAGGTGTTTGTTTTGTGGGTTTAGAAATGAAAAGGTTTAGGCTCAAAGGGGTTAACTAGGGGGTTTTGGGTAGGTGATAAAGAAAATGAAAAATAATGGTGTTGAAAGGAAAATGGGTTAGTGCTAATGCCTCCATGATTTATTTACTTGGGTTTAAGTTGGTAAGGACCGGGAATGTATCGTCGTGGCAAGTTCTAGAGTCGTACAAACCAAGCGGCTATTCACACAAGAAATGAAAAATGAGTATCTAGTTTTAAAGATGTAGCATCAATAAAGGCTCAAACCTCACTTATTGTGGGAATGAGTTTAAAATGTGATCAAGTATATATAATCAAATTTTAATTAGATTTGTCATGCCTTTTCATAATTTTCTTATGTTGGTTCTTTTTATCACGACGCTATTGGTTGTAAATTTGTAAAAATATAACCTTTTTAGAACTTGTTATTCCCAATTTAAACCATGACAAGTAAAAAAATGAGAATTTTTGAAAAAATTTGGGGTGATTAGCGGTTCCAATAGAGTTTTGTGTAAGGCTTGTTATTAGGACTTGCAAAATTCAAGGTTTTAGCATCCCCCCCACACTTAAATTACACATTGTCCTCAATGTGTCCCAAAAATAAGTTTTTAGGTTGATTAAATGTGTAAAAAGGTGTTTAAAAACAAAATTTGTGTTACTGGGTGTCTGGCCACGACCCCGTGTTGGTCCAGGCACGACCCCATGGTCAGATTGCCAGTATCATAATTAAACAGAAGGCTGGGCACGGGTCGTGTTTAGTGAGCACGGCCCCGTGTCCAGTTACCTAAACTGGGCAAATTTCTGTAGAGACTTGGGCACGGGGCGTGTTAGGCTGAGCACGGCCCCGTGCTGAACTTGCTGTAATGCTAGAAAGTTGTCGAGGGCTCTGTTTTTGTGCATGGGGTGTGGTCTTAAAGTTACCTTGGTAACCTCCACCTTTTCGAGTGTGTTTTATTCCTGAAAAGTAAAGCTTAAACTAGAAAATATAAAGGTTAATCTAAACTAAAACTACGGATAGTTCTGCGGAATGCCTCCGTGGTGCGCCACATTTATAAGGGTCCTTGGCTAGACCCAAAGTCAATCATATGTTACCCAAGTGGGATGTTTTGCATCCCATGTTGCATCGTCGAAGAGCGTCATCCAAGCTTGAGTCTATGACATCCATATAGTTAACCGAGTCGTCTTCTGTAGGATCGTGAAACGACCTAACGAGTCGATCAGAAGAGTGCTCAGACCGAATCAGAGGCGGAATTCATTGATTCGGTCTTCGTTTAGCTTGGATTCACTATTAAATGTCTCGTATATTGATTTCTGAACGTTTACAGAACTGGAGACACCTCGACAGCACCTCGGCGTCGGAATCTAGAACCTTACAAATGAAATCGTTTGAAGGCTATTTATAGGGAAGACCCTTCCGTTTGAAAGTGATATGATCATTTCAAACGGAACCCTTCAAACGGAACCTATCTTCAAACCGTAGCATCTACAAACGGTCAACCTCAAACTATTACAATTTCAAACAGTTTCTTTCAAACTTAATGACTTTTGTTTTGTCTTCTAGTTTCATGATGCAATGATGATGTAAGCATGATGATGTCATCATCAATAATAATGACCTCATGCTTGTACAAATCAGCAACGAACCCGATACTCGACATAAGACGAAGACGACAGATGAATGCACCAACAGACTCCCCCTCAGATGTTGACGAGTCTTAAGTGTCGAGTCTTCGCATCTTCAGTCTTTATCAGTCTCTTTTCTTCCTTAGCATATACCAGGATCTTCTCTTTGGCTCTAACCTCGTCAGACTCCCCCTCTCATCATGATGGGATCGCTGTCTGGAATTAGCTATCACCTTGAGATCAATCCCTGGCTTTATCTCTGTTTAAGCTCATTTCCTGCACACATTTTCTCATCACAACATAAGTTTTTACTTAAATCAATAAGAAAAACTTACTAGTAATAGTTATATCAAGTTCAAATTAATGACCCTGATTAACTATTCAAACTTTCTTTCTCAAAGCAAAATATTTCAATTTAGCACACACATTCCCAAACCAGTTCATCATGTTCAGCACTTGAAATTTTGAAAATCAGCTCTTCAACATCAGTTGTCGAAAATCTTTTTGTATTTTTCAAAATAATGAAACATGAATGCAATAACAGAAATTTAACTGCAGAAATAAAATATGTACAAACATATTTTGTGAGTTTGCGTAAGAAGATCATATCAGTTTTTGTGACCAATCACTAGCATCGTTAAGCTTGATTTCATTTTAAGCTCTAAACAATTCACATAGATTGACGATATTGTTGTCCACTTAAACTCAATCTAAAAACTTTCGACATGCTTACCGATACTTTAAGATATATTAAGATAGCACTAAGTTCTTATGGACCCCACAATCTCAGCATATCCCCTCATCATGCAATACACTAACTCAAGTAATGCCTTTAAACTTTGATCGACTGTGAATTGTGCGAAAATAAAGCAGAATGTTTAAACATTAACAATCAGGTCGATACTTCCGTATACGCAGAGAAAGTCCAATGTTTAAACAAAATAAGAAAATAAAAATAAGTTGAAGTTGTTTAGGCTTTAACCACCAGGTCGATACTTCCGTATACGCAGAGGAGGTCCAAAGCTTAAACGAAACACCAAAGAAAATAAAGCAGAACGTTTAGGCAACAACATCCAGGTCGATACTCACGTATACGCAGAGGATGTCCGATGCTTAAACAAAATAAAGAAATCAAACAAGTTTAAATCTTTGCAAAATGAAATGCACAATCACAGCGACTTTTAGCAAAGTTGTGAAAGTTCACAAACTTAACCAGTTTTATGTCTTACGACAATCATCGATTACCGAGTAGGCACACAATCAAGAAGGACAAAACTAAGTACTATGCTTTTGACCATGTTTCCCACTAGAACTAGGCTTTTTCATTTAGGTTTGTATCGTTATCGCAAATCTACTAGTCTAGCTGAGCCTATCGTCACATCTTTAGTGAGACCGTTTATCACATTTAGACTTTACATATCTTTAGCATGCTGTGACAGTCCAACTGATCTACTATCATTTCCTCTTGTTTCAGCAAAACTCATTTTGAATTTTTCAATGTTTTTGACATTTTCAAATTTTCTAATTTTTTTTTTAAATTTTTACTCCCCCTAAAATCAAAATATGTCTCAATTTTGATTTTCTGGGAAAATTTGAAAACAAGCTGTACAAGAAATGTGACAACATGATGAGAATCACTTCAATTCTCCATTCACTTGGCTTGAACAATTAGAACTCCCCCTGACAACAAACTATTTTCCCATAGTGATTTCAAAACACTTAAGTTTGTTTTAATCAAAATGGTTTTTCCGGAAAATAAGTTTTGTTGATTTTACCACTTGTAAAATTGGGGTCATCACATCATTATTGTTCTTTTCAACCACTTGTAAGATTTAACATTTATCGATTTTAACAACACAATCACATGTAGAAAATCAAGTACAACTTAATGTCCCTGATTTACCACTTGTAAGTCGAAATATCACTTTCGTGAATTTCTCAAGAAATGTGCCGATTCCTGTTCCACACTTACCGACCTGGGAACTCCGGCAAGTCAGGTTTTTCATTTAAACAGATTCACCCAAGCCTGACGGTCCTTGGGTGATTTTGAATTCTTGTTCAACAATGGTGGAAAATTTTCATCATCCATTGTTAGACCAGAATTCTCAACTTTTACCTCAACTACCGGCTCTTCTGGCTTTACCGTACCAGAATCATTGCCTGAATGTGGCTTATCTGACTTTGATGAGCCAAATTCATCGCCGACATGTGGCTCCTTTGTTTCCATAGAAACAAATTCATCGCCAGAAAGTGAAAATTTTACTTTCTTTGTTTTGTTAATATCTTGATTAACTACTTTCTCTTTCTTCAAAATCCCTTTCGTCCTCAGATTTGTATCTGATGAATTTGTCTTGCTTGACTTTGCAGTTGAGGGAGTTGATTCATCAGAACTCTTATTCGATCTATCCGGTGAACCCGAGGACAAGATCTTTTCTAGATACTCTCTAGCTTTCTTTCTCTTCTTTCTCAGTCTGTCTTTCTGCCCCTGAGAAAGTTTCACTTTCGTTTCTTGAACTTTAGGTTCTTGAACCTTCTGTTCTTTGGGCTTTGCTTCGACTTTGACTTGTTTCTTCTTTGCCATGTTCTGAGATTCAGCCCTCAATCTTTTCATTGATCTCATTGAGCAATCTCTAGCAATATGGCCAATGATGTTACAATTAAAGCATCTCCTTGACTCAAATCTCCAACTCTGGCAGTTTACAACAATGTGTCCTTGATAGCCGCATCTGTAACACACTCTGTTATCGTACCAATCACCATTTTCAGTCCAAACATTCAGATCATAACACTGTTTGGCTTGGTGATAATCCTTGCTCCTCTTGTTTGCTGGATTTGACTTTTGAGCACTGTGGTCCGACCTGCACCACTTATTGCCAACAACTTTTGAGTTTTCATTTTTTACTTTTTGTGGATTTTTGTTGCGATTGGATGATTGAACTGATGAGCTTTTATTTTCTTTTTGAACATTTTTCAAAATTTTCTCATTTTGTTTTTGTTCCACTTTCTTCTTCAAAGGTTTTTGCTTAGAGCATTCTCCCTTTTCAGTTGATTGTGGAACAGTTTCTTGAAACTTTTCTTTTAACTTCAAAAATATTTTTCTTTTTTCAATATCATCATCAGTTTTCTCATCACAATCTTCAACTTTGACTTTGTCAAAGTTTGTGACATTGTCACTTATTGGAACTGAATTAACAGATTTTGGGCAAGGAATAGTTGAAGTATTCACAAACACCTTCAACTTTTCTTCCCATTCATTGATTTTCTTTTGAGCACACTCAGCTTCCTTTTCAAGTCGAATAATCTTTTCAAGATGAGAATTGATTGCAATTTGTTTTTCAAGATTGTTTTTACCAAACAAATCTCTCTCATCTTTTAAAATTTTTATTTGACTTTGAAAATCTTTCTCAATTATTACTTTTTCATTTTCCAAATGTGTTGATGCACTTTGTGTGGACGCGACTCGGCTCGGTTCGACTCGGCCTTGAAGACTTGAAGACACGAAGATCGAGACAACGCTACAGCCAAGGGGGAGTTTGTTGGTGCACTTGTGTCTGTACTTTGTCTGTATTTCGTCATGATACAAAACGATGTCTTATGTTAGTCTGGGTTACGTCTTAGTTTGTTACAATGTGCGGTCGATGTAAGTTTGACCAAGTCAACCATCCTCCTGGTTTGACTTGACCAAACAGTTAGCACATTGGCTAAAAGATGTTTGAGTCGAAGGATGGTCATCGAAGGATTGCTTATATCCTTCGATGATGATAAGCTCGAAAGATAGCTTTCGATAGATGGACCTCGAAGGATATCATCCTTCGAGGTACATATGGATCTTTCGATGGGCTTTCTGGTCGACAGATGATCTGTCGATCAATCTGTCTGATCCTTCGACCAGACCTGCTGTGTCGGGTATAAATACCCGTGTGTTGTGTTCACTTCAGGGGGGTAGACGAAAGAGTTAGACAGAAAGGGGAGTGGACACAAGAGAAACAGAAAGAGCATTCTGTTGAAAGCACACACACACTTTGAGAGTTTATAGAACATATCTGTAAACATTGAGCTTGTAACCGGACCCTTCATTCGTATTAATACATGTGGTGTTAATCGGTGAATCTTGTGTGTTGTGTTTGTGCTTGTTCTCGTATACATTCTCGGTTGCATGCTAGCTTGGATTCCGCACTCGCTAGTGTGTTTGATATAACAGGGAAAAGGTTTAATCTCATCCTCGAGAGGGACCTACAAGTGGTATCAGAGCTTTGGCTCTTCTCCTTGTTAAAACCGAGGTGTTCTTACTGTTTTTCGGGTTTTGAAAAGTTGTATTTTTCTGAAAAACTTTGTTTTATCGGGTTTAAATCTTGTTCGGAAGTTTGTAGTTTTACCGGAAAACCCTTTGTGCTCATAATATCTTCAAGTGTTCTTCAAAGTTTTCATCTTTTGATCTTGTTTAGTTATTTTCGAAAGTTGTTGGTGTATTGGATAGGGGGAACTGATTAAAATAATCATACAAAATCTGTTTTTGCAGAAAAGCATGGTCTGACCATACTTTCTGCCGAAAGATTTACCAACCCATCACCTTTTTCACCAACCTGTCACCCTTTGTCAACCGTGTCAGAGCTGTTCGAAAGATATCCTTCGAAGTCGAAAGATCATCTTTCGACCAAAGGAGGTTCGACAGATAGTCATCCTTCGAGCATCCTTCGAAGTGTGAGACTTATCTTTCGGTCCAAGGAATATTTTCGAAACATACATCTTTCGGTCTTCTGCTCATTTTCGAAAGACTAGGATCCTTCGATTGGGGAGTCTTTCGAAGTCATCTTTCGAAATCATCTTTCGGTCTACAGTACGTTTTCGAAGGATAAGGATCCTTCGTTGGAGAATCTTTCGAAAACATTGTTCGAAACTCAACAGTGATCTTTCGAACACTGTTGATCCTTCGAACAGGTGTGATCTTTCGATCCTTGTTTGTTTAAGTCTAACAGTTTGTGTGTTTCAGGTCTTTCGATCAAGATCCTTCGGCTGGTTGTTATCATTCGAAATATTAACATAGTTTGTGAAAATTAAAATTTTTAAAGAGAAAACTTGTTTTTCAATTTTTAAATCCATTTTCACTTAATATATTAATTTTTTTTTTAAATGGGAACAAACGGTCAGTGGGACCCATCCGCGTGGACTCTAACTCCACAATCATCAGCTACGCAATCATCCGCTACGCAATCTGCGTCAGATTTCAGCAAAGCATGGATGCAGGCTATTGTCCCACCTCAAGCTGCAATGATAACTGCAAATCAATGGGCATTGGTCACAAATCAAAGCAACAGCATTCAATCTATGATGCAGAACGATAGTGAGACTGGTACAAGCACAAAGCCGCCAAAACTAAATCATATTAATGATTGGGGATGGTGGAAAGAAAGGCTGAGAACTTATGTTCAGGGGCAAGGTCAAGATCTATGGATGTGCTTCTTCACCGCATTTGACCATGATTTGGAAGTTGCAGGATCTAATCCAGAAACTTACAGCACTATGTCTGATGATGATAAGAAGAAATTTGAGTTAGAAAAGAAGGCATTCATGATTCTCACACAAGCTCTTCACAAAGACATTTACCACCAGTTTGTTTACTGCACGACTACTAAAAGCTTGTGGGATATGCTCACGTTACGGTGTGAAGGAAATGCTCAATCTAGAAAGATCAAGCAAGAATTACTGAAGAAAGAGTTTGAAGGTTTCACGTGTATGGAGAATGAGACTTTGGCAGAGTTATCTACAAGGTTTCATCACTTGTTGAGCGAGATGTTTGGTTTTAGAGTCACTGCCACTCCACAAGAAATGGTGAAGAGATTCGCTGATAGTTTACCAGCAAAGTGGAGCAGTTATCTTGAAATTCTCAAAGAAAATGGTGTTCTAGACACAATCAACGTTTATGAGTTGATTCAAAAATTGGAGAATAAGGATGTAGAAGAAAAGCTGAAGGCAAAAAGAACACAAACTCCTCAGAATCCAGAAATGTACTTTGGGATTGCAGGAGGTATCAGTGGAGAAAGACCAGTCTCTCAACACGCGAAGCTTCAAACAGCTTTCGTTTCTAACACCGGACCTTCAACAACAGATCAGTTTGATCCTTCAGCTTACACGATGTTTTCAAGACCGAATGCACAACCTACAGCTCAGCAGCAACAACCGCAACAGCAAGGGTTTTATGGAAGCTCCTCAAACCTTCAAGCCACTTCCAATCCTAACACAGTCAGATTAGACACTTCTAACTTTTCCAAAGTCAGTGTCGAAGTAGCCAAGGAGCATATGCAGATGTTGAATACCTTGGTTAGTGCTTATAGTGGATTGATCGCAGGTCAGATTGGGAATATCAATCTAACCAATGAAGATGGATAAAGAAGAGTTTGAAATGATGGATATCAAATGGGCTCTTGCTAGTGCAATTCGAAGAGCAAAGGAGTTTATGGAAAGGACGGGGAGAACCAACTTGGAAAGCAAGAAAGACACCAAGTATGGGTTCGACAAGCAAGCTGTAACGTGCTTTAACTGTGGTGAACGGGGTCATTTCAAAAGGGAATGCACAAGACCAGCTCAGCATGGAAACCAAAACCCCTTCAGAAATCAAGGCAATCAGCAGAACCAGAACAGGAACAATGTTCGTACGATGATACCTGTCAACAACCAAGGCCAAGCAGGGTCATCAAATACCAACCGGGGGCTGTTGGTTCAAATAGATGAGGGTTGTGATTGGTCGCTTCAGCTTGGAGAAGGAGGAAATGGTGGAACAGCATGTTTTGCTGAAGTCGTAAAGGATTTAAAGCACGCCAGTGGTGGAGAATCTTCCACCAATGGTGTTGCATCTTCTGGAGATGAAGACAGTTCTGGTTATAGTGGAAGCTCAGATGAAGAGTCCTCCACTTCAGGAAATGATCATGTGGATGAGACATCTAGTGCATCAACGTCAGTCGATGCAGATTTTGATGAGCTTTTGGAAGAAGCTGCAGCAGGAGCTGAAAGAAGATCTAATTTGACGGATCAAGCTGCTTACTCTTCGTCTTCTCTCCATTCAGCCTTTATGGCTAATGTCGACAGTTCATCAGGTCAGGTATGTGTCGATGAACCCACTGTAGTTAGCTGTGAAAATTGTGATAGTTTAAATGTTAAATATGCTGAACAGGAAGGTCAGATTGAAATCCTATCCAAACACAATCAAGAATTGATTGTAAACCTCTCTAAAGCAGCTGAAGCTAACGTGTTTTTAACCAGAAATGAAAAGGAATTTAAAACAACAATTGCGTCATTAAGACATGATGTTTCAGAATTACAAAAAGTTGTTTTGCGAAAACAACATGCTAACAATGATCTTATAGACACAATTGAAAAGCAGATGGTAGAATTGGCAACCGCTCGATGTGAATGTGAAACAATCAAGCAGAAATTGGAAAGTTATTCCAATTCCCGCTATGTATTGGATCACATTATTGATGTTCAAAAGAAAAAGGGGGATAAGAAGTGTATGGGATTCAAATCATGTCCTCCCCCAATGAATCACAATTACTCCAAATTGCCTGATGACGAGGATATGCCCCGTTTTGAACCTACTGTGCCACTCGGTCTAGATGACTTTGCAGCAGGCCTCGGGTTCACAACTGGTACATCATCCTCGGGCCAATCTGAAACTGAATCTGAATCTGAGAATGTGACAGATTCATCATGTGTTAAGGAACAGAGTCCTCCCATTGTTGAGGATGCTGATTCTTCGGATGATGAATCTGAAGTGATTGTGAAACAACAGTCTAACTCGGTTACAACAGATATTCCAATCGAGAATCACATCCTGTGTGATCCACCAGTGAAACCGAGTAAGACTGAAATGACAAAAGAAATGGAGTCGATTGCATCAAGTTTTGAAGGAAGTAACTTGTTGTACACGCTCAAAGGAGATGACAAAATTTACTCTAACAAAGATTTTCCAATTAAAAATGTAAATCAAGATTTAATTGAGCAAATTTTTGAAGGATGTACTGATAAGTTTTTGGGGAACAAAAGTGGCAAAGTTACTGTCACTCAATGTGATCCAATTCCGTGTGAACAAATTAGAAAACAGTACGGAAACCAAAAACTACAAGCTGAGCGAAAACAACAAGTCAACTCCGGAAAGGGTAAAGGACAGGGAAAGAAGGGTCAGAACAAGAATGTTCAAGCACCTAAGGCTCAACAACAATGGGTGCAAAACAAAAGAGCTCCTGTTAAGAAAAGAGAACCGAAAGTGAACTTTGTTGGATCCATGGGTTCAGACAAACTTGAAACATTTCAGGATAAATCTAACCTTGATTTTATAAAACAAGTTAGAATTTTGAAACGAAATGAACAGAATAATTACACCCAACACACCAACGGATGTGATTTAGGTCCAAGCACGTCTAGATCACAAAGTTCATGGTCTGGTTCTTCGTCTGGTCATCAACATGTTTCTCCGAGGTTTGTAGAGCGGAGAATGTGTTTTGAGTGTGGCACCATTGGGCATATTGTAAGATACTGCCCATACCTGCAAAAGTTAAAGCCAAAAACGAGTGCTCCCCAAGAAACCAATTACCAAAAACGATCATTTTCCCCGAAACAAGACCCACGTGTCTTGAAAGAAAGGGAAAAGAAGTTAAAACAAAAGAATCAAAAGGTAATTGAAAAGGCCTTAAAATCAGAGGTCAAAGAAGAAAAACCTGTTCAAGCAAAACCTAAAACTGTAAAACCAGTTCATGCTAAAACAATTAATGCAAATACTGGTAAAGAACAAACAGCTTGGAAGCAAAAGCAGGTAATTCAATCAGGGGGAGCACCACAGGTTCTTTTTCCTAATCATCGAGTGATTGAAATCACTTACCTTGATGATCAAGGACGACCCAAGTCCACAAAGGCTTGGGTCCCTCTCTCCAACTAATTTTTGAGTGAGTGTGTAGGATATTCCAGGAGGAACTTTCGATAGTCGTAAGATTGTTGATAGTGGAGCATCCTTGCACAAGATAGGCGACAGAAGAAATTGTTGCCTTTGATGGAGAGGAAGAGAAAAAGGAAAAAGAAATGGCTGATGAAAGAAATTGAAAAGCTTCGACAAAATGAAAATCATTTCAAAATGTGAATGTTCAAGGCTTTGATCGGGTCCCTGGGATAGATTCAGATGAAATGTATGCACCTGCAGCACGTCTGAAGTTCACAATCGACAAGATGAACGTGCAGTGTACATTTCTTCGTGGTGTGATTGAAGAAAATGTGTTTGTTGATGAAACCAACCAGGTGTGCGGACGCCTTGGCATGGGTTGAACAACCGCACACTACTTCTGAAAGAGAAAGACAAAGACCTTCGCTGGCGCAATGTGGACGACCAGTCGGACCCAAAGGTTTCTGATCTTGTTGCTGTCAAGAGATTTCTAAGTAGCTGCAAAGAATCGACTTTGAAATCCACACCGGGTGGATATCCAGTTTGGGAGAGCACTCAAATTCCTGGCAATGCACGATGCAGTTGCAGGATACGGTTTTAAATTTCTAATCTCTCCTATACTTGTCGATATTTAAGCTGCTTTGTGAATTATTATCTCGTTCAGCACTCCTTGGCCAGACAATGCTGTTTTGGTCCGCACCGCTTACCGACATGCCAACTGATTTTTCCAAAATTCGCTAAATCATTTCTGATTAAAACTTAATTTTGGTTAACGGCATTGAGGTAAAACATGAGTTAACCAACATCGGAAAATCATTTTTGTAAATACCTTTGTTTTTTTAAATTTATTTTAGTTTGTTGATTTTAGGGGGAGTAAATCCAAAATTTGAAAATCCAAAAACATTGAAAAATTTCAAAAACACAAAAACAATAGAAAAACAAAAATGAGTTTCCTGGCGAGAAAAAGAGAAAATGATAGTACATCAGTGGTCTGTCTAAACCTCTTTAAACCCAAAATGAAAAACGATAAGCAGCTCTATATAAGATGTATCGGTAGGCTCACAATCATTTTAAAGTGTGCAGGGTGATATAAACTTAAATCGACTGAAGAATGGGTGGGAACCATTCATTGGCATATGGTCTTAGTACCGAAATTTCGTTTGAGAGATTGCCGAGGTTCTGAGATATTCGGTCTTTATGCTGCTTATCATCTGGGTATCATGGTTGTATCTTTTACCAAAAAAAAAAAAAATAACGGGGACGCAAGTCTAGATCTTCCATGATACCATACATACGTGTACATATTGCATACGACCTCAATAAGTGATCAACAATCACATGTCCAAACAAATAAGTGATAATATATCACATTCATCCGGGAGTCAAGTTCGTCTCTCTGCTGTACGAAAGTACTGACCTGTTCACGGACTTGCTCCTGTGCCCTCATGCATCTGAAAATCAAGTTCCTCATAAATAAGTGATTATATCACATAGGGCTTGTTTTCAAATCAAAATAAGTGAGAATCTCACATCATATACGGTCAAACAGATGATAATCGGTATACTCACCGGTAAGATGAATCCTCGTGCATACCTTGATACGGGAATGTGTCGTGATGTGGATGAACACCGGTCGGTAAGTATAAATTATACCTTAAAGTATCCCCTCGCCATGATTACAAATGATAAGCTGAGCTTAAGTGGACAACAATACCGATAATCGTTATAGGATGCTTATCTTAATGTTAACTAAAAGAACAACAAGAGCGTTTTGGCATGACCGTACACTGATATGATTCTCTTACCCTCGAAACTCGCAAAAAGAATGTCTGTAAATATTTACATAATGTTTCCTGTTTATGTATCTTGGTATATATTTATTTATTGCTTTCCATCTTTACATTTGAAAAATGAAAATTTCAAAAAGATTTTAGGTGTGTTTTAATTTAAACTTTATAAAATCCAAAAAGATTTTTCTTCAAGTTTTTTTATTGACTGATGTTGGAACTCGAGTCTATCCTACCCAAAATCCTGATCGTAAGCTGGAAAACAATTGCATCTTCATAAACAGTCGAAGTTAACGAGTTTTGAAAGTTAAAGGATTAAAATGAATATTTTTCTAAACTTTCAAACTGCTGTCGGTTGGTGGTTGATTGAGATTTGATCTCATACGTGTCGTTAGTTTAAATGTTAACTACATTCCAAGCGGGTGTTCTCATTATGCGTTTAGCTTTCTTGCATGTGCAGATGCTAAAGGCGAGGAGAACATGTTCGATGAAAAGCTTTGGAATGAAGACACGAAGTGGAGGCACTCAAAGGATAAAATGATCGAGTTGCCGCTGTCCCTTCATCAACACCACAAGGATCTGAAGAATTGACAAGTCAAAAGATTCACGAGCATGACTCAATGGAGAGTTCAATCTAAGGGGGAGTTTGTCAACACACTTTCTACATGAAACGGGGAGTTTGTTGATACACTTTCTACTTTCAAGACGTGAAGACTTTGAAGATCCTCCGACATGAAAGACATAGAAGACGAACCATCACGAGTAGCGTCCAAGGGGGAGTTTGTTGATGCACTTTGTGTGGACGCGACTCGGCTCGGTTCGACTCGGCCTTGAAGACTTGAAGACACGAAGATCGAGACAACGCTACAGCCAAGGGGGAGTTTGTTGGTGCACTTGTGTCTGTACTTTGTCTGTATTTCGTCATGATACAAAACGATGTCTTATGTTAGTCTGGGTTACGTCTTAGTTTGTTACAATGTGCGGTCGATGTAAGTTTGACCAAGTCAACCATCCTCCTGGTTTGACTTGACCAAACAGTTAGCACATTGGCTAAAAGATGTTTGAGTCGAAGGATGGTCATCGAAGGATTGCTTATATCCTTCGATGATGATAAGCTCGAAAGATAGCTTTCGATAGATGGACCTCGAAGGATATCATCCTTCGAGGTACATATGGATCTTTCGATGGGCTTTCTGGTCGACAGATGATCTGTCGATCAATCTGTCTGATCCTTCGACCAGACCTGCTGTGTCGGGTATAAATACCCGTGTGTTGTGTTCACTTCAGGGGGGTAGACGAAAGAGTTAGACAGAAAGGGGAGTGGACACAAGAGAAACAGAAAGAGCATTCTGTTGAAAGCACACACACACTTTGAGAGTTTATATAACATATCTGTAAACATTGAGCTTGTAACCAGTTTCAAACATAACAGTCCTGTTTTCAAACGATAGGATCAAATTTCAAACAAAAGGGTATGCATTTTCAAACAGGATGGCAATTTTCAAACAGAACACCTATGCTTCGTTCAAACGGAATGGTATTTTCAGTCCATTTTTACCACTTTTACTTCGAGTTTAGGTCCGATATTCTCAAGGGTTTGTTAAAACACCATTACGCACATTTTGTGAAAATTTTAGCCGATTTTATCCGTGAAAACTTGTTCAGTTTTGAAAAGAAGGTGTAGAAAATAGAATATTCCAGCGAAAACGAGCTAAACGGTAAGAACTCTTCCTCCTGAGCTCTGATACCACTTGTAGGATCGTGAAACGACCTAACGAGTCGATCAGAAGAGTGCTCAGACCGAATCAGAGGCGGAATTCATTGATTCGGTCTTCGTTTAGCTTGGATTCACTATTAAATGTCTCGTATATTGATTTCTGAACGTTTACAGAACTGGAGACACCTCGACAGCACCTCGGCGTCAGAATCTAGAACCTTACAAATGAAATCGTTTGAAGGCTATTTATAGGGAAGACCCTTCCGTTTGAAAGTGATATGATCATTTCAAACGGAACCCTTCAAACGGAACCTATCTTCAAACCGTAGCATCTACAAACGGTCAACCTCAAACTATTACAATTTCAAACGGTTTCTTTCAAACTTAATGACTTTTGTTTTGTCTTCTAGTTTCATGATGCAATGATGATGTAAGCATGATGATGTCATCATCAATAATAATGACCTCATGCTTGTACAAATCAGCAACGAACCCGATACTCGACATAAGACGAAGACGACAGATGAATGCACCAACATCTTCTACTCTTTTCCCAACCCCGAACTTCATCTCTTCGTCTCTGACCCTCAATGTTAACTTCCCATCACTCATATCTACCAATGCGTGAGCGGTAGCAAGGAATGGTCTTCATAGAATGAGTGGTACTTCGGTGTCTTCCTCCATATCGAGTATGACAAAGTCGGCTGGGAAGACAAAGTCTCTGAATTTTACCAATAGATTTTCGGCGACACCTTGTGGGTATTTGATAGACATATCGACGAGTTGTATGCTTATCTTTCTGGGGCTAGTCTTACCTAGTCTGAGTCGGTCAAACATTGATGCGGGCATGAGATTGATGCTAGCCCCAAGGTGGGCTAGTGCATTATGTATAGGTGATCCCCCAATGGAACAAGGGATGGTGAAGCTTCCGGGGTCGATTTTCTTTTGTGGGAGTTTGTTGAGTAGCACGACAGAGCATTCTTTACTAAAATTGACTAATTGCAATGTTTCAGTCTTCCTTTTGTGAGTGAGGAAGTCTCTCATAAATTTTGAATGTTTGGGAATTTGAGTGAGGACCTCCACAAATGGAAGATTGATATGCAATTGCTTTAGTAAGTTTATGAATTTTGTAAATTACTCATCGTTCTTTTGGCGAATTAACCGACCGGGGTAGGGTACCGAGGGGTTCTTAGTAGGTTCGGGATTTGGCGGAGGAGTTATTTCTTTTTGGGTTGTTGGTGAGGTCGTGGTTTGAATGGGTGGATTTTTGTCGGATGGGGGTAGCGAAGCCTCCTCGGGATCTACGGTACGATTTCTCAGTGTTATGAGATGCACTTGCGCCTTTGGGTTGGGCTCGGTATTGCTAGGTAACGTGCCTTGTGTTCTCTCGGAGAAGTTTTGAGCTAGTTGATTTAGTTGTTTTTCGATGTTTTGAATACTAGCTTGTTGATTTCTAAAGTTTGATTCCATTTGTTGGAATCGATCCGAGTTCTTCTTTTTGGTGTCGTAGATAAGGCGTGAAACAGTGTCTTCAAGACTTTCTCGTCCCCCTTGTTGTTGAGTGAAATTTTGTGACTCATTTCTTTGTTGTTGAAAGTTTGTTCGTTGGTTTTGGTTTTCTTGGTTACTACCATTGTCGGGTTCTCTCCAACCAAGGTTAGGGTGGTTACGCCATCCTTGGTTGTAGGTGCCCGTTGGAGGACCCGACGGCCTAGGTCTATTATCAATGTAGTTTGCCATTTCCGTTTTATTATCCATTTCTTTCATACAACTCCAATTTTCATGTGGCCCACCACACCCTTGGCAAGCCATAACCGAGACCGTTTTTGCCATTTCTAACTTTTTGATTTTTGAAGATAGGGCCTCGATTTGGGCTTGTAAAGAAGTGCTTTCATCTACCTTATGGGCACCCGGGGCAATAGATTTTGTGCCTCGGGGAGTGTGCTATTGAAAACTGTTTTGAGCAATTTCCTCAATTTGATTATAAATTTCATTTGGGCGACGATTACCTAGAAGTCCCCCGGAGCTAGAGTCGAGTGTTTGTCTTGTGTGTGGCAACAACCCATTATAGAAAGTGGATACTTGTTACCATACTGCAAACGATGATGAGGGCATTTTCTTAATAGCTACTTGAACCTTTCCTAAGTTTCATATAAGGATTCCCCATCCTCTTGTGATTATGTATTAATTTCAGTCATTAATTTAGCCGTTTTAGAAGGAGGGAAATACTTATATAGAAACTTTTGGGCTAGTTCATCCCAAGTGTTTACCGAACCACTTGGGAGGGTGTTAAGCCAAGCCTTACCTCGGTCTTTTATTGAAAATGGGAACATCCGGAGGCGGATGGCGTCGTTTGATGCCCCGTTGATCCAAAAAGTATCACATATTTCGAAAAAGTTGGTAATATGTAAATGGGGATCTTCGTCCGCTAAGCCATGGAAGGTTGCAGAATTTTGGAGCATTTGGATCAAATGCGGCCAAAGTTCGAAGTTGTTGGCATCGACATTCGGTGCATTGATAGCGGCGCCGAGATTACATACCGTGGGCTGTAGGTAATCCATTAGGGTATGCTGATCTGCCATTGGAAGTTGGTCCCCCGAAACTTTCTCTTGAATTTTAGCTTTAAGTCTTTTTTTAGAAAGCGTTCGGCTTCGTCTAGAGGTTCTTTTATGTCTTTATTGGAACTGGAGCTCATGCAAGTCCTGCGATAAAAAACACAATGGTCAGAAGTCTCACCACGGCCCGTGGTCGTTGTTGCAGTGATTGTTTTCTGGATCCCAGTTATTGGGGAGTTCAGCACGGCCCCGTGGTGCACCGCCACGGCCCCGTGGTCACTCTTCTGTAACTCAGAAAACAAAAATTCCCAGTAAGGTTGCTGTGCACGGCCCCGTGTCCGACCAAGCACGGCCCGTGCTGAAGTATGCAGAAGCTGAAAAATTTAGAAAATTCTTAAAAAAATAGAAAAATGATTAGGCCGTTGATTCCTAACTTTCTTAAAATCCTTGTGTCCCCGGCAATGACGCCAAAAACTTGGTGTGCGTTAGGTATGTTATAATCTTATTGATATTTTAAGCCCATTTTATGCATTAGTCAAGTTTTAAATTTATAAAACACGATATTCTACTAACACTAAACACACACTTGGGCAAGTGCACCCATCGTGAGCGTAGTATAGAGTTGGTAAGATACCGAGGTCGTCCAATGACACAAGAGGTTTTAGTACCGGTTTATCCTCAACGTCTAATCAAACTAAATTTTTTGAGAAAAAGGTTTTAAACATGAAAAATAAAAACGAAAAATGCAGAAATAAAGATAAAATAAAAATAGATAGACAAGATGAATAACTTGGATCCGACTCGCCTTTAATGTATCCTTTGATGATTTTTGCACTTCTACACTTTTTAAGAGATTATCTTAGTTATAGTAGTAGGCCCCTCTTTTGAAGGTGACATTACCCTCAACCCAGTGGTTTGAGTCAGCAAGGATACAATCCCAAAGGGTCGGAATATTGAAAGATAATTAAATAAGTTACTAATGCGAAAAGTGGTAGGCCCCTCTTTTGAAGGTGACGTTACCCTTGGCTAAGTGGTTTGAGTCACCAGGGATACAATCCCAAGTAGCCGGTTTAATGTATTAATAGCAGTTTACATATGAGGAGATCAAGCTATTCGCACCCCTGCCATCCAATACCAGTAGGTATTGAAGGAGGTCCTAGTAAGCTTGACCCAGGTCCTTGCAGGATCTATACATTGAACAAGGAAACAACCTTACTAAACCATTCCCTTAACCCCCGACTAGGTAGCCAACATATCTCTATATAGAACGTAGAGATATGAATGGTGTAAATCTTTTACTTTATATAGACAATAAAGTAATGCCAAGACACCACGGACAAATGATAAACAAGTTTCACCTTCAACATAGGAAACTAGTTATTAAAGTCATTAATACAAAACCAAATAAAAAGTGCGAAAAGATTAAAAAAAATCAAAAGTAATAGATTAAAGACTTGTCTTCACCAAGTGATGTAATAGACTTAACCAAACATGGCCTTTGATTGACAAGAACTCTTACTATCAATCTTGGATCCCGAGACTACTACACACTCTCTAAGGTGGATGATAGATGATGGTGGTAGATGTGGGTGTTGTAGTGGTGGTGGTGGTGGAGTGGTGGCAAAGTGGGAGATATGGGTGCATTAGATGCTTGTAAATAAGCATGCATGTTGATTAAATGGTCATGATATGATGAAAATGTTTTGTTACAACAAATATGATTTTAATAAGATTATAAACAATAAAAATAATGTTATTTGGTGTGCTAAAATGGCATGAAACTTTGTCATAGGTTTGGTAGCTTTGCATGTTGTATTTGTAGCTTCAAAAGTGGTAAAATATGTGAAATTTGCATGATTTATGTGGTTTTCATGAGACCTGCACTAACATGGTTATAAGCATCATTTTATTTAGTAAATATAATACATTATGTTAAAATATCAAATCATTACGATTTGGGATGGTTATAGTAACGTTTGATGCAAAACTATGCGGTAAAACGGTTAAAAATTGGCTTTTCGTAGGATTTTTATAAAGCGGTTTTAGATCAGTAAGTAAACTGATATTTTTGATATAAAAATAAGTATTTTAACTTATATTAAGTTTACTTGGTGTTTGGTTAGTCATACGTAACTTTCGACACCCAAAAACGTTACCGAATCACTAAAATACACGTTTTTCAACGTACACTAGAATGAGTTGTTCATAACTTTTTTGTGTTACAATGTGTTATGTGATTTTGAATATGTGTATGATGATATGTTTAAGTGTTGACATGATAGCGGGGATTAAGACTATGCATGTACATTTGTGTGTTTAAAGCGGTAATATCGGTAAAATCGCGTTAAATGTGTAACTTATTTGTCGAGCATGAAAATGATACATAGGTTAATTTAATAAGTTATTTCATGTATAAATGCTTTAAAAATGATAAAGTATATAAGTTGACGAGATTACGTGTATTACGATATTGACAATATGTTCACGTTTATGTATATATCACGACACGCAAAATCGTAGATATATTGCTTATAAACGAGTGCGATAACGGATATATCATAATGATGGTCACCAACAAAATCGTTCCAGTCGCAAAGTTGTTAAAATATATATATGAACGCATATATATATTTTTATACACCAACATAATAAAAAATAAAGACTTTTCGAGAATAAACAATTTGAGGGATTGTGTTAGCACACTAAATCGTTCTTACTTAATTTAGGATAAATAAACAATTTGAGGGATTGTGTTAACACATTAAAACGCACCCAAAGGTGAGTACATAGACCCCTATTTTACTTTTTCAAATGTTTTGGGGCGATTCATATGTGTAACCGATTTATTTTCAATGTACGGCATATATGTGTTTACCAAGTACTTTTTGTGTATTATTCCAATTATGCAAACACGACAATTGAGAACACATCCTTATAGGATCTATCTATCTTCATAGTTAGATTCTTATAGGATATTTGAAGTACAGTCTTAGATCTTTCTATCTTCATAGTGATATTTTTAAGAAGTACTTTACAAGACATTGGTTATTATGACATTATTACTTATGGTTTGAGTAAAGACTTTTTATTCACCATACAAGACAATGGTTATTAGTTTATGTGTAGATATTGTTGGTGATTTAGATAACGAAACTAGTGTAATACAATAAGGACATGGTGGATACGCCGCTGGTACTTCCTATATATAAGTGTGTGTATTGTATTACCCTTCGTAGCGTTATCCCGAATCACCATTAGGATTTAGGATGTTATGATTCAATGATTCGGTTTTCGATTATCCAAATCCCTATCGTACCTATCTATCTTCATAGATCAATACTTATAGGATGTTTAAAGTGCTAATTTAGAGTCCTTGTTTGGATTCATCAAGTACTTTAACGCGTATGTTATTATTCACTAAGACTAAACCGAATCCTTGTAGTATCTATCTATCTATCTTCATGGTTAGATATATGTGGGATGTTTAAAATACAATTGAAGTCCTTGTTTGGATTCTTTGTGTACTTTAATGGGTATATACAAGTTGATGACAAGTTGATGATTACGTGTTTAGTTGATTCATTGTACGATTATCCAAATCCTTATAGAATCTTCCATATTTTATATGATAAGATTCTTAGAAGGATACCCAAAGTATTATTTTAAATCATTCATTTGATTTCTAAATAATACCAAGACAAGTTACGTCAGATTCCCATAGTGTTATTGTCAATTCTTGATTAGATTTTCTAATAACACACTTACAAGTTATATGATAATTTAAATGAGATTACAAAGATCAAAGTACTATTTTACATTGGCATAAAAATTACTTTGTAATAATCACATTGCCTTGTACAATACTCTTTTGACACAAGATTTCACAATCAAGATTAAGTATTGCAATACTAAACCTTTTTACCATTCCTTGGCTTCAAAGATCTCATTTTCAATAGACGACTCTCGTAGTTGTCAAAGTATTGCAACACTGAACTTTTTGCCATTTTATTTGTTTAAATAAAACCTATGTACTCGCCAGCTTTTATGCTGACTCTCATTTTCACATATGTTTCAGGATTTGGTTATTCAAGCATGCTAGACATAGGAACGCATCCAGGCTTTAGACTTTCTTATCAAAAGACAATTACACGTATTCTTTGTATTGGAAAAACAATGTTAATAATATTGAAACGATTTAGTACCAGTGGTTGTGAGCAATTTGTAACGTGACTCCCTGATATTTCCGTCGCGTGTTACGCGATTGGGGTGTTACAATATGAACACTTATTCAAACCTCTAAAATGTTCAAGTAATTCATACCTTCAGGTAACTATGGTAATCATAAACATCAAAACAACATCAATTTCATCATTTCACAAAAACCCACTTTAAGACATGTATGAGCATATACTTAAATCTCTAAATTGTTTAAGTATGATGATTATAAACATAATTTAATTATCAATTTCATCATACCATCAATAATATCCACTTCAAGGTTACTACATCCAAGTTCCTTTTCATAGAACATCTCTAAAGTGTGAAATTGCAACATACCTTGTTTTTATTGGGGCAAGATGGTTCAAATCCTTCAAACATGCAAGGATTTCCATCTCAATTGTATCTTCAATCTTGCAATTTCTTTATTTAAGGTTATGGGAGGTTTTCTCCGTTTCTATCTCTAAACACGACACACATACATACACAATATGTGTGTTCTTATTTTTTCTTGCCTTTTTATACTCACCACTTTCATTTTAGCCCCTAAGGTTTGGTTTGTATTTCGTTTGTTTATAACTTACTTAACCTTCTTCAATAACCAACAATGTTAAGTAAGTTAATATTCATAGTTATATACTTCATGCTAATTATGAAACGAACATGATAATTAGATTAAGTTCCGATAACCCGGGCCTTTTATAAATTTTACTTTCTAAAAACATTTACTTGCCTTTTATTTACCATTAGTTTTATTTATTTAAATCTCAATGTTTATCGGTTTAACCTTTACCACTAATGGTATTTTGTCCGCCCATCCCTAGTTAATTTGTTTAATTACAATTCCGTTTTTGGGTGTTACACAAACTTTTCGACTTACTAACTTGACACCTCATTTTGTTTATATTATTTTTGCGATTTTACACCGTAACGTGCGACATATTATTCTACTTTTTTCTCTAAGCCTAACCACGTTAATGTCTCAGTTACTTTTACGACTTTACGTCGTTGTCTAAATTACTTTTACGACTTTATATCGCAATGTCCAAAACATACTCTTTTTTTTACCCATGTCTAATGATGTTATTGCCACAAAGATAATGTGTGTAACAAATTTAAACGCACGTAATGTCACATCTGGACATACATGTTAATGTTATTATCATTACGCATGTAACGAATTCACAAATATAACGTTACATGTCACACCCCAACCGCGTTAAAACAACAAACCGCGGCGGAAACGTCGGGGATTGATGCGACATAATTATTGTTTCAACAACCATGGCAATTAAAGTTTTATATTATTAAAATTTGAGTTTACATTGTCTTAGAATTTAAATAAAACATAACATAATAATTGTCTTTTAAGTCACTAAGACCCAAGTCCGCCTAAGTGTAGCACAAGCATCATCATGCATTAGCACCTGAAACACATGCGAAAATGGGTACGTCAGCATAAAAATGCCTGTGAGATACATAGGTTTTGTTTATGCAAGATTCATGACTTGTAGTTTAAAGAAAGGTTTAACAAAAAGTAGTCATGAACCTTGTAAAATGTTTTCTTTTATGAAATAATATGAAAATCGATATGAAAGTCAAATGATATAAAAGAAATATGCATGGTTAAATGAATAACCAAGTAAAAGTGAATTTGTATAAAATGTTTACTTTGTATAAAAATGTTGTGTCCTTGTGAAAAATGTTTCATGTCTTTGTCAAGTGGCTTAGATAACGCAACAATGTATAATACAATAAAAGCACTTATATATAGGAAGTACCAGCGGCGTATCCACCATGATTTTATCATATAACACATAGCCCCGTTACATAAGTCACTTATCAATAACCAACCAAAATGTCTTGTTTAATGTTAAAATGTTTATGTATAATGTCATGTGTGAAATGTATCATGCATAAGCAAATGTAATGTATAGCAAGTAGAAAGTACCTACTTAAACTATGTGATGTTGTCAATGTGAAACAAATGTCATGTATGGTGAATAACAAGTAATTTCTCAACCCCATAGGAAAATGTACAAAATAAGGTTTTTGAATAAACCTAAGTTTAAATCAAATGTTATGTTTTGCAGAAAACAATGCTTTATGATTACAAACATTTATGTAGTATTGTTTATTCGCATACATTCAAGCCTTGCGACTGTGGCGACAAACCTTTAAACAAATTAAAGGTTCATCTAAGTTATGTATACCGGATTCTGTCGTTTCCAACTTCCAAACAAACCTAGGAAGTCAGAAACGGGATTTGTCAAGTCCTATGGTACCATTACATACTACCCAACGGCGTGATCAATGTTAATGAATGTATTATTGTCCCGATTAAACACATCAAATGTCATAACCATTGTAAGCATGCTATGAAAACCACGTACTAGGAATGCTAAGTAAACATGCCTAGTAGAAATGCTTATGTAAAACAGTGTGCTAGCATGCTTAGTAAACATACATAGCAGAAATGTCATGTAAAACAAGGTGTACATATGCTAAGTAAACACATGTAACACATGTGTAATAAATCAATGTGCTAGCATGCTTAACATACATAACAAAACATAATGAAAGCATGTACTAGATATGTACTTGGTGAAACTAGCATGTTTATGTCATGAAAGCATGAAATGCACAAAAGTAACACTATGTACATGTGAATCACCCCAAAATATTTGAAATCGGTAAAAGAGGGGAACTATGTACTCACTTGGGATTGCTTATTAGTCTTGTGAATAACACCAATTTAAGCTCCAAGTATTACGGAATCAACAAGGCACCTAGTATATGTAACTATGTTAATAAACGGATCCTAAACCGGGAGATAGGATAGAATGATGTTCTATAAATCAAATGAGTATTTGAACTCATGTGGTATGATTTAATAGAGCTAACATTCTGATTTGGAAGTCTACCTAAGTGCTCTTGACCCGTTTCAACCCATTATGGTAGTATAAGCTACTATAATGCGTCGCTTGCGCAAAACAATGTTCGGATGGTTAACTATGTGCTATGTTAAGTCTTACATGCCCAATTATACCTAAACATGTTACTAAATCAGATTATATGTCAAAAATATGTTCACATAGGCGAATTACGGATTTATGTTTCAAAAGGGCGTTTTGGTCATTTCCTATGGGCATACAAGCTAACTAACAAAAGACTAACCAATCCTATGTGATCATAAGGTATAACCTCAGAGGTTATTCCCTATGCAACTATGATCACTAAGCAAGCTTGGTCGGATCCTAATGATCAACCAAACGGGTCGGGTTCGAAAATCTAAGCGATTGTCTAGACCGCTTAACTTACGACCCTAATCAAGCACTAAACTAATAGTGACGAGTTAAACATGTCAAAACATGTTTAACCTACTTATAAAACTGATTTGGTATCAAAACAAGGTGTTTTGATACCTAAAAGTACTTCCGTTGCAAAATGCGTGCTAAAACGCATTTTGACCGAAACTTTGACTCGTCACTACACCTAGTTAACGTGGTAATCAGTAGGTATAATCGCTAAGGATTATAACCATCGTGATTACAATCATGTTACAAAGTTCAAACGAACTTTACGTTGACCATTGACTGGTCAAACTGAAAGTCAAACACTGTTTGACTTTTTAAGCTAGTAAGCAATAAAAGAATGAAGGAATGCTTACAAAAGGTCCTTGCTTGAACTTGATCTTATAAATTCTCAGGTATGAAGTTATTCAACTCCAACTTAGAGAATTTTAGACCAAGTGTGAGTTGCAACAATGAATTGGTAGGCTATTTATAGGAATCAAGAGCCATCAAGATTATTTTGTGTGGTGATCAAGCAATGATCCCAGCCCTACACATGTTAGGACATGATTAAGGGACTTGGGAAACACTTAAACTTGGTTACTATACAAGAAAGTTGCAATAAAACACAAGGAAACAACTGATATGCTAAAAAAACACGTTTTTTGTTGCTGGGCACCTCACACGGCCCGTGTAAGGATAGTGTATGGGCTTACGCGGCCCGCCTGGCCTTCCCAGATCAGCAATAGTTTCATATAATTACAGTTCAGGTCCCTGCACATGGTTTAAGCTCATTTCAGGCCCTTTTGACCCCCGTTAAGCCATTTTCAAGGCTCTACAAGGTCAATAAAGTTTAGAGGACTCAAAATGTGCTCAGAAAACTCTCGGATGTCGGCTCGTTTGATCGTACGGTCGCGTTGTTCGTTAAATTACGACGAAACTCAAACGAACGCGAAAACGAATCGAATTAAGCGACGAAAGGTATTTTTGCATGCCAATTACTAAAATAAAAAATATTTTAGTGTGTACAAAAATTTTGGATGTCCAGATGTGGTCAGAACGTAAGATATGCGCGAAAATGCAAACTTACGCGGCTTTTGACACTTTTAGTCCCTGTAAGATCATATAAGCATGTTTTCGCACACCGAACCTATCAAAGCTTATTTCTAAGCTATGTTTAGGTTATATATGGTATGTTTAACTTATGATCAAGTTCCGGACTGTACGTTTCCTTACGAAACGGTAGACTTTTGCAGTTTGACGCAAATAGTCCCTGTGAGCGAATAAACTTGTTTTTGCCATACCAAACCCTTTAAAACTTATTTCTAAGTTATGTGAAGGTTATTTAATGTATGTTAAGCTTATGTTTCTGTTCCGGAGTGTTTTTCGTGTTAAACTGATTATGTTTACGAATCAGTTTGCGTATAACTTTACAGAAAGCGATATAGAGTTTAAAATCGATCAAAAACCAAAACGTGCATAATATCAAACACAAATAACAAACATTGGGATCAAAATACATTTTTTTTATAAATATTGAATTGTTCAGAGTCTGTAAAATGACTACACAAGCACAGATGTCACAGTCTCCCCTACTTTAGGAAATTTCGTCCCGAAATTTATTTAGAGGAAACTTGTGAGAATAGATGTGGATATTTCGCTTTCATATGATATTCACATTCCCAAGTAAATTCTGGGCCACGTTAAGATTCCCAGCGAACTTTGACAATAGGAATGCGCTTGCGTTTGAGCTTTTTGACTTCACGGTCCATGATTTCCACAGATTTCTCAATGAAGTGCATCGTGTTATCAACACGAATTTAATCAAGTGGTATGTGGAGGTTCTCATCAGCTAAACACTTTTTGAGATTGGACACGTTGAAAGTTGGATGAACATTTCCAAGTTCAGGAGGTAGCTCAAGTCTGTAGGCTACTTTTCCGATTCTTTCAATAATCTTGAATGGTCCAACATAACGTGGTGCAAGTTTTCCTTTCTTTCCAAATCTAATCACACCTTTCCAAGGGGATACCTTGAGTAGGACGTGATCACCGAATTGAAATTCTAAGGGCTTGCGTCGTGGATCCGCGTAACTCTTTTGACGGCTTCTAGCTGTCTGAAGGTTATCGCGAATCTTCTTGACTTTGTCTGTAGTATCTAGAATGAGTTCAGGTCCAGTAAGCTGAGCTTCACCTATCTCATTCCAGCAGACCGGTGAACGACATTTTCGACCGTATAAAGCTTCGAAAGGAGCCATGTTGATGCTAGAGTGATAACTATTGTTGTAGGAGAATTCGATCAATGGTAGATGCGAATCCCAACTACCACCAAAATCGATCACACACGCTCTAAGCATATCCTCCAGTGTCTGGATTGTTCTCTCAGATTGACCATCCTTTTGCGGATGATATGCTGTGCTCAAATTGAGTTGGGTACCCATAGCAGATTGCATGGTTCTCCAAAAACAAGACGAGAATCGAGCATCTCTGTCAAATATAATGTTCAAAGGAACACCATGTCGAGATACAATCTCATCAACATAGATCTTGGCAAGTTTGTCAGCAGATAGATCTTCACGGATTGGCAAGAAATGTGCTGACTTTGTAAGACGATCAACAACAACCCAAATGGCGTCATGACCTCCTTTAGTACGTGGCAGCTTGGTAATGAGATCCATAGCAATGTTTTCCCATTTCCAAACCGGAATCTCTGGTTGCTCCAAAAGTCCAGAGGGATGTTAGTGTTCTGCCTTAACCTTAAGACAAGTAAGGCATTTAGAGACATATAAGGCAATGTCTTTCTTCATACCCGGCCACCAATACTGGGTTCAAAGATCCTTATACATTTTGTCTGCACCAGGATGAATAGAATAACGAGACTTGTGAGCTTCATCCATAAGCAAGGTGCGTAGATTATCTATACTTGGGACCCACAAACGGCCCATGAAATAGAATATCCCAAAGTCTCTCAGTTCAAGCTTAGGTTTAATGTGACATGGAAATCCTTTACCCATCAAGTCTTGTGTAACACAAGTATGTTGAGCCTGAGAAATGCGGGTTTGAATGTTAGATCGAACCTGAACACAATGAAGCTTGACACGTTCCTTACGACTTAATGCGTCAGCTACGACATTCGCCTTACCAGGATGGTAGCGAATTTCGCAATCGTAGTCGTTTAGAAGCTCAACCCAACATCGTTGCCTCATGTTGAGTTCTTTCTGATTGAAGATATGCTGGAGACTTTTGTGGTCAGTAAACACCACACACTTTATACCGTAAAGGTAGTGTCTCCAGATTTTGAGAGCGAAAACTACAGCACCTAACTCAAGATCATGAGTTGTGTAGTTTTTCTCGTGTACCTTCAACTGTCTTGATGCATAAGCTATGACTTTGTTCCTTTGCATAAGAACGCAGCCAAGGCCTAAGTTGGATGCATCACAGTACACAACAAAATCGTCATTACCCTCAGGCAAAGATAGAATAGGTGCATCACAAAGTTTTTGTTTCAAGGTCTGGAAAGCTTCTTCCTGTTTGGAACCCCACTCAAAAGGTTTGCTCTTCTGAGTTAAAGCAGTGAGAGGAACCGCAATCTTGGAGAAGTTTTCAATGAATCGGCGGTAATACCCCGCAAGACCAGGAAATAAACGAACCTCAGTAGGAGTAGTAGGTGTATCCCAATCCTTAATTGCACTGATTTTGGCGGGATCTACATGAATACCTTGTTCGTTGACGATGTGCCCCAAAAATTGAACTTCCTTAAGACAGAATTCGCACTTGGAGAATTTGGCGAAAAGTTGTTCTTTCTTTAGAAGCTCCATTGTAAGATGAAGATGTTGCTCATGATCAACTCGTGTCTTAGAATAGATCAGAATGTCATCAATGAATACGATGATGAACTTGTCCAAATAAGGCATACAAACCCTATTCATCAAGTCCATGAAAACAGCAGGAGCATTTGTTAAGCCAAAGGGCATAACAGTGAACTCATAATGACCATAGCGCGTACGAAAAGCTGTTTTGGGAATATCTTCTTCGAGAACTCGAAGTTGATGATACCCATAACGTAGATTTTTATTTGATAAGCAATTAGCACCCTGTAGCTGATCAAAGAGATCATCAATGCGAGGTAGGGGATATCAATTCTTGATGGTAAGCTTGTTAAGCTCACGATAATCGATACACATCCTAAAAGATCCATCTTTCTTTTTCACGAATAGGACAGGAGTGCCCCAAGGGGAAAAGCTCGGACGGATGAATCCTTTGTCAGAAAGTTCTTGAAGCTGCTTAGATAACTCTTGCATCTCAGACGGTGCAAGACAGTAAGGTGACTTAGCAATAGGATTTGCGCCAGGTACAAGATCAATTCGGAACTCAACTTGGCGTATAGGGGTAAACCAGGTAATTCTTCAGGAAATACCTCAGGATAATCCCGAACAACAGGGATATCTTGGATAGTCTTACCCTTGCCTTTATCCTCTACGACATGTGCCAAGAAAGCAACATATTTCTTTCGTAGGTATTTTTCGGCTTGGGTACAAGACATGAGTTTAACAGGTTTCTTCCCACGAACTTCTAAGATCTCACCAGTCGAAAACGGTATACGGGCAATCTTCTCAAAACAAACCACCTCAGCATGGTACTTGGATAACCAATCCATTCCTATTATAACATCAAAGCTCCCGAGTTGCATCAGTGTGAGGTCGATAGGGAAAAGATGGTCATTAAGGTTCAACTGGAAATTTCGAAGAACGAAATCAAGTACAACGGGTTCACCACTAGCTGCTTCTACTGTCAAGGGCTTTCCTAGTTTTGTTCTAGTCATCGAAAGCAAAGGCTCAAATGCTAAGGACATAAAACTCTTATCGAAACCCAAATCAAATAGAACAGAAGCAGGATGGTTGTTAACAAGGAACGTACCGTTCACCACTTCGTTATCAGCGCGTGCCTCATTTGCATTAAGATTGAAAGCTCTACCACGAGCCGGTGCCTGATTTGTGTTTGCCAACCACGGGCAGTTGTTCCTATAGTGGATCAGATCCCCACAGTTAAAACATGAACACGGAGGATAGTGAGGTCGTGCAGGATTCTGGCCAGGGTTCTGTGCTGCTTGGTTTTGAGCTGCCTGATTTTGGTTAGGAGCAAAACGGCAGGTGTTCGCAAGATGACCAGATTTACCACAGTTCGTGCAGATACGACATTGCACTTGTGGCTGATGGTGGCTATTACATCTGTTGCATAAGGGTGCGTTACCAGCATACTGCCTCTTGGCAGCAGGTTGTGCAGGCTGATTAGGAGCAGCCTGGTTGGTCTGAGCAGTGACCGCGAAATTCTTGGAAGCCTTACGCTTCCTAGATTTCTTAGAAGACTCAGCAGCCTTCTTACCCTTCTGCTCCTTGGTGCTATCAGACGGTTTCTGTTTCTTGTCACCTTTTCTGTGGAGTTTACCCTTTTTGACTTGTGATTCAGTAAGGGTTGCAGCTAGCTCAATGGCTTGACGGACGGTAGTAGGGTTACTTTCAGTGACAATATCCTGAACATGATCTGGCAACCCGTTTATGTATTTCTCAATAGCCTTATCCAAAGGCGTGACCATTGTAGGACAGAGCAAGCTTAACTCCTCATATCTGTCTGTATAAGCCCGGTGTTCACCACTGTCTTGCTTCAGATCATGGAACTCATTTTCAAGTGCCATCTGCTCGTGATGAGGACAAAATTCTCTCATCATGAGAGCTCTAACTGCCTCCCATGTCTGACCCAAAGCAACATCAGCACCCCTATCTCTCATTACCCCATTCCACCAGGTAAGAGCCCTCTTCTGGAATACACTCGAGGCAAACTCGACCTTACGATTGTTCGGACACTGAACATGGCGAAAGGTGCTCTCAAGACTCTCAAACCACTGTAGGAGCCCAGTTGCTCCTTCAGAACCACTAAACTTGAGTGGTTTAGCCTAGTTAAAACTTTTGAAATTGCACGGAGCAGGTGCATTATTGTTATTGTTGGCTTGGTTTATTTGAGTGATGAGATTCGGTAGCATAGCAGCCATATGCTATGCTATAATAGCTGCCAGTTCGGCATCAGATTGTTGAACGTTACGTCAAGGAGGCATTCTAAAAGAGGAAACATAAGAGAAAACGAGTGAGATGATGTGATGAAAGAAAATGAGATACCATAAAAAATCAACGAAATGTAAAGATGGTGGTCATTTGTTTGTTACCACAAAGCAAACAAACGACACACAGTGACAAATCAAAGTAAATAGGTCACAATAATGTATTGCCGAAGACATGCTCGCCTATAAGTGAATACTCACCCCAAGAGTTCCCAGGTAAGAGTGACTGGTCCGATACTACGGATTTGTACGAACACTCTAGCCTTAGACAGAAAACTCAGGGTACAGGCATTCACTCTTCCAGTTTGCATGTGTTCACATTATTTAGACCCAAACTTTGACGAGATTTTGAAAATTTGGATGGTACAAGACCAAAAGAAATCATCTAAGGATAGATGATTGATTTCAAAATCATTTTGGAAAATTTGGTGTTCATGTTTTTGGTAATCACCTAAGGATAGGTGACGTGTATTGTTTTAAGATCTAAACACAAGAAAACTTGTGTTAGGGTCCTAGAAAGTTATAGCCTAGGTCAAAGCATTACTAATAACTCTTCTGTCACACCCCGACCCCGTTAAAACAACAAACCGCGGTGGAAACGTCGGGGAGTGATGCGACAGAATTATTGTTTCAACAACCATGGCAATTAAAGTTTTATATTATTAAAATTTGAGTTTACATTGTCTTAGAATTTAAATAAAACATAACATAATAATTGTCTTTTAAGTCACTAAGGCCCAAGTCCGCCTAAGTGTAGCACAAGCATCATCATGCATTAGCACCTGAAACACATGCGAAAATAGGTACGTCAGCATAAAAATGCCTGTGAGATATATAGGTTTTGTTTATGCAAGATTCATGACTTGTATTTTAAAGATAGGTTTAACAAAAAGTAGTCATGAACCTTGTAAAATGTTTTCTTTTATGAAATCATATGAAAATCGATATGAAAGTCAAATGATATAAAATAAATATGCATGGTTAAATGAATAACCAAGTAAAAGTGAATTTGTATAAAAATGTTGTGTCCATGTGAAAAATGTTTCATGTCTTTGTCAAGCGGCTTAGATAACGCAACAATGTATAATACAATAAAAACACTTATATATAGGAAGTACCAGCGGCGTATCCACCATGCTTTTATCATATAACACATAGCCCCGTTACATAAGTCACTTATCAATAACCAACCAAAATGTCTTGTTTAATGTTAAAATGTTTATTTACAATGTCATGTGTGAAATGTATCATGCATAAGCAAATGTAATGCATAGCAAGTAGAAAGTACCTACTTAAACTATGTGATGATGTCAATGTGAAACAAATGTCATGTATGGTGAATAACAAGTAATTTCTCAATCCCATAGGAAAATGTACAAAACAAGGTTTTTGAATAAATCTAAGTTTAAATCAAATGTTATGTTTTGCTGAAAACAATGCTTTATGATTACAAACATTTATGTAGTATTGTTTATTCGCATACATTCAAGCCTTGCGACTGTGGCGATAAACCTTTAAACAAATTAAAGGTTCATCTAAGTTATGTATACCGGATTCTGTCATTTCCAACTTCCAAACAAACCTAGGAAGTCGGAAACGGGATTTGTCAAGTCCTATGGTACCATTACATACTACCCAGCGGCGTGATCAATGTTAATGAATGTATTATTGTCCCGATTAAACACACCAAATGTCATAACCAATGTAAGCATGCTATGAAAACCATGTACTAGGAATGCTAAGTAAACATGCCTAGTAGAAATGTTTATGTAAAACAGTGTGCTAGCATGCTTAGTAAACATACAAAGCAGATATGTCATGTAAAACAAGGTGTACATCTGCTAAGTAAACATATATAACAAATGTGTAATAAATCAATGTGCTAGCATGCTTAACATACATAGCAAAACATAATGAAAGGATGTACTAGATATGTACTAGGTGAAACTAGCATGTTTATTTCATGAAAGCATGAAATGCATAAAAGTAACACGTATGTACATGTGAATCACCCCAAAATATTTGAAAGCGGTAAAAGAGGGGAACTATGTACTCACTTGGGATTGCTTATTAGTCTTGGGAATAAGACCAATTTAAGCTCCAAGTATTACGGAATCAACAAGGCACCTAGTATATGTAACTATGTTAATAAACGGATCCTAAACCGGGAGATAGGATAGAATGATGTTCTATAAATCAAATGAGTATTTGAACTTGTTGATGCAACAAATATCAGACCGCTGATGGTAGCCGGGTCGGTTAGGCAAAAGGGTTGAAGGGTTCCACTTTGCCTAACGCAGGTCGTGGGGTCCCCCCACGTTTGCAAAACGTGGAAGGAGGTTCACTAGTTGGTTTTTGTTATTTGCTGAAGATCCTCCTCCGAAGTGTATTCGTATTCGGAAGTGAGAGCAAATAGAATGTGTGTGGTGGATGTGAAAGGGAGTAACTCGCATGTAAGCAAGTACTCAATATGAATGACCAGGGATTAGAGAATCAGAGCTGGCCAGGGGATGTCTCCCGAAGTAAATGAAGTGTCAATTTATAAGAGAAGACATCTCCCGAAGTAGAATGTATTTGACTAGTGACCTTGCTTGCAGTGAGGGGCTTGCCCTTTCGGGGGTTAAAGCCTTTTGACCCCTAGATAATAGCGTGTGCTCTGCGGACCTGCACTGCTTTTGCGGCTGGTGGGTTGGTGGAGCTGTTCGGAGATGTGACTTGTTTACCGTTCTCGTATTTCTTTACTCCATCTCCTCAGCTTTTCAACCATTGAACCTTTTAACCCTTTGGACGTTCATGTATTTAGTCATTTTATTTAGTCTTGGGCTACCCCCGTCATCAGCCCCCCAAGTCAGGGGTTTTTGAGGAAGGAGCTCAAAGACTTCTGACTTTTATACGTGTTTTTTATTGCCCAAAGGCTTCGAAGGTTCAAGGGTCGGAAGTTTGGAACGGTTTTTGAATTTTGGAATTTGACAAGACAGTTGACAAGACTTGTGGCAGTTTGTCAGGCGGCGGTTTTTAAATTTTTTGTCTCTTCATAATTATCCCCAAATCTCATTTAATTTCTCATTTTCTTTTTGAAGAACATAACTTGCTCTTTTATTTCTCTCAAGTTTCCCCTTTTCATTCAAAATCAAGTCAGTTCTATTTCTCTCATTTTCTCTTTAATTGTTCATAGTCATGGGTGCTCGGAAGGATATGGCAAAATCCTTCTCTCGACTGACCCAAGAGGAAGTCGATTTATTCTGTATGGAATGGGGTATAGGAACGAAGTATAAACCGGTTGCACCGGCTTGCGATAAATCTGTTAATGCCTGTCCCTCTGGTATGATCGCTTTGTATTGTCGACATTTTGAGTTTTCCAATCTTCGTTATCCGTTTTCAAACTTTGTGTTGAATATTTTGGAATATTACCGAGTGTCTTTTGGTCAGATTCACCCTTTAGGTATGGCTAGGGTTTTGCATTTTGAGATTCTGTGTCGGGCTTGTGGGTATGATACTACTCTTTTAGCATTCCGTCGCTTTTTCCAGCTTGCTAAGAATGGCGATTGGTTCACTTTTGAAACCAGTCAAGTTGATACTTGTTTGATTTCCTCCATGGTTTCTACACTTGGGGTTTGGAAAGATCGGTTTTTCTGGGTGTCGGAGGAAATTGTTCCTTTCAAACTTGTTTGGAGACACCCGGATGCCGTTCTGAACGAGCCGGAGCCCTCTGACTCCGAGATAAACACCCGTTTTTTAGAAATTCTTAGGGTGTGCCCTTCGAGGCTTCGTCCCTTCCCTGAGCATCTGTTGGTGTTATTGGGTATAAGTAAAGTGTGGGAAAATGCTAACCGGGATCCGGTGCTTATTAGAAATGGGAAAGGTATGCCTTTATTCCTTTCTTGCTTTTTCGTTCCTTTTTCTTTGTCCGTTTATGTGTTTTTACATTTTGTATTATAGTTATGTCTGCCTTGGATTTTATTAAGAGCGATGATACCTCTGATGTTGTTTTTGATGATGCTGCTGCTACCCCTGGTGAGAATGCGGTTGTTAAGGGTGCCGATTATAGGTTTGAGGGTTCTGGTTATGTCAATGTTCCGAATGTCAAAGGCTTCACCAAGGTTACTGCGTCCAAAGGTTCTACTCGTCGTTCTCAACGTTATCTGAAGGGTGTTGATCAGCCCTCTGGCTCAAAGCCTATTGACATTAGTGATGATATCGAGGCATCAGAGGGTCGAGCTGTGGATGTTGGTAAAGGCAAGGAAAAGAAGTTGATTGTTTCGAGTAAGAAGAAGAAATTGGTTAAGAGGGGTACTATTTCTGCTATTGAAGGTTCGTCGGCCAAAAGTGTTGAAAGCTTCGAGGGTTCAGAGGATATTTATGTGCCCAATTGGAAGGTTAAGGTTGGTGACAATTTTAAGGATCCTGCTGTTTGTGCTGAGGCCTTGGCTCATTTTGCTCCTCCCGGTGTTCGAGATGCCATATCTGAGATGGAGGGTGATCATCTTATCTCTAGGATGATGCTCAGTTCCTGCAACCTTTCTGCCTTTTTGGCTGAAGGTGTCACACGCTTTGCTAAAGGGATGCGGGAATATGAGGAGGCCTCTAAGAAGAAGGAGAAAATGAAAGCTTCAATTGCTGCCATGAAAAAGGAAATCGAGATTTTTTCTGAGAAAGAACTGGCTTGGACTAAGAAAGAGGAGGAGTTGACAAAGAGGCACGAAATTGAGATGGGTGATCTCAAGAAGAGCTTTGAAGCCAGCCTGTTGAAACTGAAGGCTGACCGGGAGACCTTGGCTGTGCAAAAGAAGGCTTTTGATAAGGAGAAGGATGGTTTGAAAACCTTGGTTGCCCAAGCTATCGGAGATAACCAATGGCTCATTGAGCAGGGTTTTCATCAGATGGTTACCTATCTCTTGCACTCTAAGGAATTTAACTCCGCTCTTGGTGATGTCTACACTAAACTGCTCAATCTGGGAAAACACCAAGGTCTTATTGCGGGTTATAAGCTTCACGAGTCTGGTCATCCCTTAGAGAAATCTCCCCTGTACCGTCCCGAGGCTTCGGATGTTTTTAAGAGTTCCGTTGAGCAAATGGAGAGGTTGTCATACCCATATGTGAGTCAGGTTGCTTCTTGTTATGGTAAGCCTCTCTCCGTTTTGCAGGAACTGAAGCCGGATGGTTTGAATGAAAAGTTATGTGCTGAAATGCTCAGCTCTCTTTCGAGGAAACGCTCCTACTCGGGAGATAGTGAAGATACTTTACCTGGGGAATCTGATGTTCCAAAGGATGTTAGCTTGGAGGTTTCGGCTGTTGAGGATCTGGGTCCAAAAGCTAAAAAGGCTAAGAAGACTAAGAAGACCAAAGGTAGCAGTTCTGGGGCTTCTAAGCCTTCTACTGATGCATGAATTCGTAGCTTTCTTAGCACTCTTAAAACAATTTGTGGTGTGTAACTTTTAAACAATGTTAGGTTTTCAGGAACCCTTAAGGTTCCTGTTGGTTGTGTTTAAGGCATGTATGGCCATTTGAATAATAGTTGAATTTGCAAGTTACTAGGACTTGCCTTAACTTGTATTTGAAAGTCTTTTAGGGCTTTCTTTGATATGGCATGGTGCTTAGCTATTTTCTATGTGTTATATATATATATATTTTTTTTGTATTTGTGCCTATTTTGTTAAGGCAGCCTGTTTGGCTTTAACCTTCCAAGCCTTTTGGCTATCTGTTAGTAGGTTGAAGCCTTTAAGGTTTCGGAATATTACCCGGGTGGCTTGAAGCCTTGAAGGCTTTTTATTCTTGTGACCTGACTTGGTTTGTACCTTTATAATTTTCTGTCTAGATTTTCTGTCTTTTTGTAACTTTGCCTTTGTCGAGTTTGCGCTGCCCTTATGTTTTTTATACCTTAAAGGGTTCAGTGCTACAGACACTTATCCTTGGTATTTTTAACAAGAAGACATAGCACCTATCCTTTTTACCATTTCTTTGTTTTTCACTTGACTCTGTAAGCCTATTTGTTGATCATATTTTTAAGGCTTAGGGAACATTTAGTGTAGGCTGTTCAAACCCGTCTATGAGACAATTTTACTTTTTCTTGACAAGTCTCATGGAGTTGTATTGATTTAGGAACTCACCCCTTATATAGGATCATTCAACCTTTGAACCTATTGAGCGATGTGGCCTGGGAGCTCATCCCCTTACATGGCCCTTGCCATGGAGTTTTTTGCTAGGTTCTCAACCTAATCTTAGGATAGAAAGACAAGTTTGATAAAACAACTTCATTCATTCAAGCAATATTTGCTTTTTACAAAAGGTATTTATAGTGTTGTTCGAAATACATTTTGATACAAACCAAACTTTCCTGTCTAAATATGGAACCTTTTTAGGGTTTTACCATTCCAATGCCTTGGAAGCCTTTTGCCTTCTGAATCTGCTAGTTTGTAGGATCCACCCTTGTGTGCTTCGAGGATGGTGTTTGGACCCTCCCATTTTGGGCCAAGCTTTCCTTGATTTTCTTTCTTGTTGGCTTCGTTGTTTCTGAGGACCAGGTCCCCTGGCTTGAAACGTTCGTTCTTGACTTTTTTGTTGTAGTAAGTTTCCATCTGTTGCTTGTATTTGGCCTCTTGAATTGCGGCTTGATCTCTTGCTTCCTCGAGGAGTTGTAAATTCAACATGGTCTCTTTTTGGTTTACTTCGGGATCCATGTTGACAATTCTTTGGGTTACAACTCCTATCTCAGCGGGGATCACAGCTTCGGATCCAAATACCAAGCTATAAGGTGTTTTCTTATGGCTTGTTTTTTCGGTTGTTCTAATTGCCCATAGGACACTAGGCAATTCTTTAAGCCAGTTGCTTTCGTATCTTCCCAATCTTGTTTTGATGCCTTCCACTATGCTTCTATTTGTTCTTTCAACCTGACCGTTTGATTGCGGATAAGCCACTGAGCTAAAAACCTGATCGATTTTGTATTCCTTGCACCAAACGCTGAAAGGCTTCTCAGCAAATTGCCTTCCGTTATCAGTGACAAGTACTCCCGGCAATCCATAACGGCAAATGATGTTTTCCCAAACAAAGTCAATGACCTGTTTTCCCGTGATCTTAGCGAGTGGTTTGACCTCGGGCCATTTGGTGAAATAATCTACTGCCACCGGTAAGAATTTTACTCCCCCTTTGCTTGGGGGAAATGGACCAACAATGTCCATCCCCCATTTATGGAATGGCCATGCCGAGGTTATTGGGACTAAGTCATGCTTGGGACTTTTTGGGATTGGTGCATGGATCTGGCAAGCATCACATTTCTTCAATTCTTCAGCTGTATCTCGATGCATCGAGGGCCAGAAATATCCAAGGTTCATGAGCTTTGCAACCACTGACCTAGCTCCAAAGTGAGCTCCACATACACCTTCGTGAATTTCTTTGATCAGATACTTACTTTGCTCGGGGCCGACACATCTTAGCAAGGGAGCAAGGTAACCCTTTTTGTAAAGGGGTTCTCCTTGTAATATGTATTGTCTTGCCTTGATTTCAACCCTTTTAGCTTCCACTTGATAATTGGGTAATTCACCATTTTTAAGGAACTTTTTTATGTGAGTCATCCAGTTTGGTTCTTCTTCGGTAACTACATCTTGAACTTCCAATTCATCGATTGATGGAGTCTTCAACACATCTACCAGCACTTTCTTGGTAAGGTGGGTGAAAGTGATAGATGCAAGCTTACTTAAGGCATCAGCCTTTTTGTTTTGAGATCTGGGGATCTGTTTGATGTTGCAAGCTTGGAAAGTACTCATCAGTTCCTTGGATTTTTCTCTGTATTTTTTCATGTTGGGCTCTTTAGCTATGTAGCTATCATTCACTTGGCTTGAGACCAACAACGAATCTGTGAACACTTCAAGCTTTTCAACCTTCTTTTCTTTAGCCAGCCTTAGGCCGGCTATTAGTGCTTCGTATTCAGCCTCGTTATTGGTGGTCTGAAAATCAAAACGAAGAGCATATGTGAATTCCAACCCTTCTGGATTGATCAAAATTAGCCCAGCCCCTGACCCTTCAACGCTTGAAGCCCCGTCGGTAAAAAGCTTCCAGGCTTCAGGGTTGGAAGGTTTAGTGGTGGTAGTGTTTACTTCAGTGGTCGTTTGGTTTGGGACTTCCACAATGAAATCAGCCAAGACTTGTGCCTTGATAGCTTTTCTTGGGACGTAGGTGATGTTATGTTCACCCAGTTCTATGGCCCATTTGGCCAATCGCCCCGAGTTTTCAGGTTTTTCAAGCACACTCTTAATAGGTTGGTCGGTGACCACTTGTATGGGGTGTGCTTGGAAATACCTTCGAAGCCTTCTAGCTGTCTGAACTAGGGCTAGGGCTAGTTTTTCAAGGGGAGGATATTTTGTTTCAGCTAATTTTAAAGTCTTGCTGAAAAAATAAACGGGTACCTGGGCCTTGTCTCGCTCAATGGTGAGGACTGCACTGATGGCCTCGTCAGCAATTGAAAGGTACACCGATATTAACTCCCCAGTTTTTGGTGCCGCAATCTCTGGTAGGGAAGCTAGATGTTGCTTCATTTGGTTGAAAGCTTCTTCAGCTTCTTCAGTCCATCTGAAATCCTTCTTGTTTGAGCAGTTCTTGAGCGTTTTGTAGAAGGGCAGAGATCTTTCGGCCAACTTTGAGGTAAAACGCTTCAAGGCTGCAAGCTTCCCGTTTAAGCTTTCAACCTCCTTCTTGGTCTTTGGTGGCTTGGTTTCGAGGACGGCTTTCACTTTGTTTGGGTTGGCTTTGATGCTTTGTTTTCCAACAATGTGACCCAAGAATTTTCCTTCCTCGAATCCGAATAAGCATTTTTCCGGATTGAGTTTCATGTTAACCTTTCTAAGATTCTTGAAAGTTTCTTGAATATCGTCGAGCATTTGATATTCCGTCTTGCTTTTAATCACCAAGTCGTCGACATATGCCTCCATGTTTTTGCCAATTTGGTTTTCGAAGGATTTGTCAACGAGCCGTTGGTAGGTTGCTCCGGCATTTTTGAGGCCAAAAGGCATCTTTTGATTACAAAAGATCCCTTTGTCCATGTGGAAGGTTGTTTTTTCCTCATCTTCTTCCTTCATGAGGATTTGGTGATAACCTTTGTATGCGTCAAGAAAGCATTTAAACGAGTAACCGGTGAGGGAGTCGACTTTGAGATCAATTTCCGGCAGTGGATAGCAATCCTTAGGACAATCCTTGTTAAGGTCCTTGAAATCTATGCACATCCTCCAAGAGTTGTCGGGTTTTTTGACCATAACCGGGTTGGCAACCCATGATTGGTACTTGACTTCTCTGAGAATTCCAGCTGATACGAGCTTTTCAACCTCTTGACAGGCTGCCAGACTTCTCTCGGGTGCCAGGCTTCTTTTCTTTTGGACCACAGGCTTGACATCCGGTGGTATCCTTAACTCGTGTTCGGCAATGTCCCGAGGGATCCCTGTCATATCTTCTGGACACCAAGCGAAAACATCGCTGTAATGTGTTAGCAGTTTTTCGAGATATGAGAGGGTCTCTGGAGAAAGGTTTGGATTGACCCTTACTCTCTGTTCAGGGTACTTAGGGTTTATGGCTAACCTTTGCCTTTCTTCCTCACTGTTTGAGCTTTCACCCTCGACCATGTAAGCTTCCTGAGAGGGTTGAAGGGTTGCTATGCCCCTTTCGGTGGGAAATTTGACCGTGCCATGGCCAACAGACACGACCATGTAGAATGCACACTGCCCTGGTCTTCCAATGATCACGTCATAGCTTGAGGGGATGTTGATAACTACAAAGGTGAGAGGTTGGGTTCTCTCCTTCAAACCTTTTCTGAAACGAACATTAAGTGTCAATTTCCCTAAAGGCTTGAGAGGTACATCGGCGATACCTTTTATAGAGGTTCCAGAGGGTTGAAGCCTTGAACGTTCTTCATTAATCAAGCGGTTGAAGAACTTCTCGAACATGATTTCAGTGGCTGCCCCAGTGTCTATGTATGCCCTATATGTTTGCAACGTTCCCACAGTAGCTTCTACCACAAGAGGGCTAGAGAGAGGATCTTTCTCCGTTGGGGGGAAACAGACACACTGAAGCTCCTAAGCTTCCAACCGCTGCCTTTTATGAGGAACCCTTCCATCAAAATTCACCATATTGACTTCCTTACCTTTTCCTTCAGCCATTTTGTCCCGGACTCCCTTTACCAAGTGAGCGAGTTCTCCGGACTTAACAACTTCTTCAATTCTTTTCTTGAGTTGGAAGCAATCATTGGTGTGATGGCCTTTTTCTTCATGAAACTCACAGTATTGTGTGGAGTTCTCATTTTTCCTGCTTTTGGGGAGAGGCCTAGGAGGCCGAAAGTTTTGTTTAACTACTTCTGTTGCAAGGATTTCTTGAGGGGTCTTGGTGAGGGGTGTAAAACTTATGCCTTTTTCCCTGCTTGAAGGGTTCCGGCCTTCAGACCTTCGAGGGTCTGAACCCTTTGACCGCCTGTCATAGGAATTGAAGTTCCCCCTTTTTCTAGCTGGGCTATTGCTTCGCCAGCCGGGTCCTCTTTTTCTTTGTTCCTTAATGTCTACTGCCTCCTCTCCCCGGATGTGGGCTTCGGCCCTTTCGAGAGCCTCTTCCAAGGTCTTGGGCAGGGATTTGTTGAAATCTCTTGTGAGATATTTAGAGGTGATGGCATTCATGAAACCAGCCACTCTCATTTTCTCGTCTGGTCCTACATAAGTCAGACCTTCCTTCTTGTATCGTTCGATGAATGCACGAAGACTTTCATCATCACGTTGTTTTATCTGGAAGATCACTGTTGCGTCTTTAACATATCTCCTTTGTTGGGAGAAATTGGCCAAAAAACCCTTGCTAAGGTCGTCAAAGCTTCGAACGCTTTGAGTAGGTAAGTCATTGAACCAGATTCTGGTGGATCCAACAAGAGTTTGCATGAACATTAGGCAACATTCAGCGTTTGACCATTTCTCTATCCTGGCTGCACCGGTGAAGATCTGAAGATGGTCCTCGGGATCTTCAGTTCCATCATACGTCCTGATGTGGGACGGCATCTTAATCTTTGATTGGAAATCATAATCGGCTATCTGCTTGGAAAAGCATGAAAGGTTACTTGGCTTGTATGGTTTGGCCAAGTCATCTTCAGCCCTTGCATCCACATTATCGCCATTGCCGTTATTTCCCTGAGTGGCTAGCACTTGATTAATGAAGTGTTGCCACGGGAAGTTGGCCATCATTTGGGTCATCATGTTGGGCATAAGGTTGAAGCCTTGGAGGCTTCCTGGAGCAACTGAGCAGTTTATTCCAAGGGGAGTGCTCATAACAGCACTTCATGCCAAAGGGAGCACGGACAGAGCTTGCTCCCACGTGGTTGTTGTAGATGCTGGAAAGCTGGCTACTGGGGACTGTAGGAGCTGGTCAAGGGTTAGCTCATGTCCCAAAGGAGCACCACTAGTAATCGGTTGGGTAGAGAAGATGGGATGCACAGTGGGATTCGTCATTGTGGACAGATATGGGTGAGGGTTTGAAGGGTTACTGGGACCAGCCTCATTTCTAGTTGTAAAAGGGAGGGGAGGTGGTCCAAGAGACAACGTTGGTTCTGGCTCGTTGTAATCCAAGCGAATTCTCACTCCCTTTTCTCTTTCCCTATTTACATGCTGGTTGATGAGAGACCTCAATTCCAGGAAATTGTTGGCAACCCCCTTGGGGGTAAGTTCAACACATGCTGGGGTGTCAGAGACACCGACATTGGGGGAAGGAACTCCGGATCTGGACGGAGTTGGTGTGTTGAAAGTGAGGAACTCGGGTGTGCTCCCCGGAGTTGAGAAAGAAGTTGGTATAGCCACATGAGCTTGGCTACTACCCGGGGTAGAGGTGTTCGGAATCTGATTTACTTCACCCGAGGATCCACTTTCAGACATGATGATTTTTAGTGAGGAGAGCTACACTACTAGGTCCTTTTTTGAGAAGAAATAGCGGCGTAGCCCCACGGTGGGCGCCAACTTGTTGATGCAACAAATATCAGACCGAAGATGGTAGCAGGGTCGGTTAGGCAAAAGGGTTGAAGGGTTCCACTTTGCCTAACGCAGGTCGTGCCCCCCCCCCCACGTTTGTAAAACGTGGAAGGAGGTTCACTAGTTGGTTTTTGTTATTTGCTGAAGATCCTCCTCCGAAGTGTATTCGGATTCGGATGTGAGAGCAAATAGAATGTGTGTGGTGGATGTGAAAGGGAGTAACTCGCATGTAAGCAAGTACTCAATATGAATGACCAGGGATTAGAGAATCAGAACTGGCCAGGGGATGTCTCCTGAAGTAAATGAAGTGTCAATTTATAAGAGAAGACATCTCCCGAAGTAGAATGTATTTGACTAGTGACCTTGCTTGTAGTGAGGGGCTTGCCCTTTCGGGGGTTAAAGCCTTTTGACCCCTGGATAATAGCGTGTGCTCTGCGGACCTGCGCTGCTTTTGCGGCTGGTGGGTTGGTGGAGCTGTTCGGAGATGTGACTTGTTTACTGTTCTCGTATTGCTTTACTCCATCTCCTCAGCTTTTCAACCATTGAACCTTTTAACCCTTTGGACGTTCATGTATTTAGTCATTTTATTTAGTCTTGGGCTACCCCCGTCATCAGAACTCATATGGTATGATTTAATAGAGCTAACATTCTGATTTGGAAGTCTACCTAAGTGCTCTTGACCCGTTTCAACCCATTATGGTAGTATAAGCTACTATAATGTGTCGCTTGCGCAAAACAATGTTCAAATGGTTAACTATGTGCTATGTTAAGTCTTACATGCCCAATTATACCTAAACATGTTACTAAATCAGATTAGATGTCAAAAATATGTTCACATAGGCGAATTACGGATTTATGCTTCAAAAGGGTGTTTTGGTCATTTCCTATGGGCATACAAGCTAACTAGAAAAAGACTAACCAATCCTATGTGATCATAAGGTATAACCTCAGAGGTTATTCCCTATGCAATTATGATCACTAAGCAAGCTTGGTCGGATCCTACTGATCAACCAAACAGGTCGGGTTCGAAAATCTAAGCGGTTGTCTAGACCGCTTAACTTACGACCCTAATCAAGCACTAAACTAATAGTGACGAGTTAAACATGTCAAAACATGTTTAACCTACTTATAAAACTGATTTGGTATCAAAACAAGGTGTTTTGATACCTAAAAGTATTTCCGTTGCAAAATGCGTGCTAAAACGCATTTTGACCGAAACTTTGACTCGTCACTACACCTAGTTAACGTGGTAATCAGTAGGTATAATCGCTAAGGATTATAACCATCGTGATTACAATCACGTTACAAAGTTCAAATGAACTTTGCGTTGACCATTGACTGGTCAAACTGAAAGTCAAACACTGTTTGACTTTTTAAGCTAGTAAGCAATAAAAGAATAAAGGAATGCTTACAAAAGGTCCTTGCTTGAACTTGATCTTATAAATTCTCAGGTATGAAGTTATTCAACTCCAACTTAGAGAATTTTAGACCAAGTGTGAGTTGCAACAATGAATTGGTAGGCTATTTATAGGAATAAAGAGCCATCAAGATCATTTTGTGTGGTGATCAAGCAATGATCCCAGCCCTACACATGTTAGGACATGATTGAGGGACTTGGGGAACACTTAAACTTGGTTACTACACAAGAAAGTTGCAAGAAAACACAAGGAAACAACTGATCTGCTAAAAAAAAACACGTTTTCTGTTGCTGGGCACCTCACACGGCCCGCATAAGGATAGTGAATGGGCTTACGCGGCCCGCCTAGCCTTCCCAGATCAGCAATAGTTTCATATAATTACAATTCAGGTCCCTGCACATGGTTTAAGCTCATTTCAGGCCCTTTTGACCCCAGTTAAGCCATTTTCAAGGCTCTACAAGGTCAATAAAGTTTAGAGGACTCAAAATGTGCTCGGAAAACTCTCGGATGTCGGCTCGTTTGATCGTACGGTCGCGTTGTTCGTTAAATTACGACGAAACTCAAATGGACGCGAAAACGAATCGAATTAAGCGACGAAAGGTATTTTTGCATACCGATCACTAAAATAAAAAATATTTTAGTGTGTACAAAAATTTTGGATGTCCAGATGTGGTCAGAACGTAAGATATGCGCGAAAATGCAAACTTACGCCGCTTTTGACACTTTTAGTCCCTGTAAGATCATATAAGCATGTTTTCGCACACCGAGCCTATCAAAGCTTATTTCTAAGCTATGTTTAGGTTATATATGGTATGTTTAACTTATGATCAAGTTCCGGACTGTACGTTGCCTTACGAAACGACAGACTTTTGCAGTTTGACGTAAATAGTCCCTATGAGCGAATAAACTTGTTTTTGCCATACCAAACCCTTTAATACTTATTTCTAACTTATGTAAAGGTTATTTAAGGTATGTTAAGCTTATGTTTCTGTTCCGGAGCGTTTGTCGCGTTAAACTGATTATGTTTACGAATCAGTTTGCGTATAACTTTCCAGAAAGCGATATAGAGTTCAAAATCGATCAAAAACCAAAACGTGCATAATATCAAACACAAATAACAAACATTGGGATCAAAATACATTGTTTTATAAATATTGAATTGTTCAGAGTCTGTAAAATGACTACACAAGCACAGATGTCACATTACAGCCGCAACGCACAACACGAGTCAAAATTCTAGTTATCTTATATTTGCTAGGGCATAATTTTTTATAAATATACTAGTGGGAATGCCCGTGCGTTGCCGTGGGTACATTTGTTTTGTCGCCTATTTGTTTGGCCCGATAAAACACAATGGAATAGTTCTTAAAACCCGTTACCAAAGATACATCTTTATTTTTTATAACTAAAATGAAATTGCTATTTTACAAAACGTAAATGAGCACACAATGTCTACAACAAATTAAATTTGCATACGATTGAACATCATCAGTATTGTAAATATATTAATAATATGTCTACAATATTTTATTCCTTTTACCTCATTGAAGTAGATATTTATTCAATGATTAGTTATGGTTATATAGTTAAAGTTGCTTGTCTATAACTATTATTAATTTACTAACTAATGCAGCAGTAGGAACAATTTATACATCAGTAGCGTCAGTTTATATTGCAACAAATCCTCAATACTATTTCTATTTTGATTAAATGAAATATTAAACTGCAAACTCTACAACATTTGACCCACTGTTTTTAAAGGGGGAAATTAAACTGAATTAACTATTTAAATCGATACAAATGCAACAGAATTTGACCCCTTATTTTTAAACGGGGAAATAACGTTTTACATACAAATCACATGAAACTTTGGTGAGATATAATATAATATGGGATGCTTTGTATCAACCCCAAAGGATTCAGGTTGGAAAAGAAGGCGGCCAGGAAACATTGGGGTGAGGTGGCAGTTTTCGTTCCTGGTTTTAGGATTCCAAACCCTGTGGATTTTTCTGAGTCACAAGATGACCATTTGTGCAAAAGTTTAGTGGAACGAATTTCTGCGCTTAGGACACGTATTGTTGTTATGGCAGGACAAGAAGCCCCATCTATCACAAGAACACGAAGAAGAAATGCTGCTCAACATGGTTACTAAAAAAATTTTATTTTTATATACTTTCTAGTAGTTAGTGTAATAATAGTATGTTACAGGATTTTTAACATTACCTACAACTCGCTACTACCACCTCTGGACGCTCGAATCTTCACTGAAAACACCAAGGGTTTCTACATCTTCGTTCTGTGGGTGGGAGGCGATCAGGCGCCGGGGCAGGTTGAAAAAACTCGCAATTTTCTTAGGTGAACATAAATTGCAAAAAATTTTGCATAGTTCAAGTACCCATCTTTGTCCACATCACCCTATAAAAACATTTTCAATTACTTTTGTAACTCAAATGTAAAAATGAAAGTCTTAGGGCCTGTTTGATTGACAGGAATCCATAGGATTTCAAGGGAATTGGAATTTGAAGTCCATTCCTTTGTGTGTTTGGTTGGACACATTAGTTGAAGGGAATTGGATTTCAATTCCAACAAAATCCCTTATTTAATGGAATTCAGATTCCTTCTAAATTTCAAAGGAAGTTTAAAAAACCATGGGAATGTTTCCAAAGTTACGGAAATAACCCCTTGCCTCTTTCATTTTTATCTAAAAACCAAAAAATAATAAAAAAAAAATAATAAATACAAAAAATTCTAAAAAATAAAAAAATTCTAAAAAATAAAAAAAAATAATAAAAAGTCCAAAAAATTCTAAAAATAAAAAAATAATAAAAAATCCAAAATATTCTAAAAAAAAAAAATAAAAAAAATCCAAAAACTTATAAAAAATTAAAGAAATAAAAAAAAAACTCTAAAAAATCAAAAAAAAATCAAAAAAAATCAAAAAAATTATGAAAAATAAAAAAATTCTAAAAATAAAAAAAATAATAAAAATAAACATTAATCTAAAAAATCAAAAAAATAATAAAAAATCTAAAAAAATCTTAAAAAACAAAAAAAAATTAAAAATTAAAAAAATCTAAAAAATAATAAAAAATTCTAAAAAATCAAAAAAATAATAAAAATCCAAAAAAATAATAAAAATAAAAAAAAATATAAAAATAAAAAAATAAAAAAATAACAAAAATCCAAAAAATCTAAAAAATATTAAAAATAATAAAAATTCTAAAAAATAATAAAAAATAATAAAAAATCCAAAAAATTATAAAAAACAAAAAATCAAAAAAATTCTAAAAAATTCTAAAAAATCATAAAATTAATAAAAAATCTAAAAACCCAAAAAAAATTCTAGAAAACCTACACATTCCGCGAACCAACCGCCCCCTTAAAGATCACAAACAACAATATGTGTTATAATACTTACAGCTTCCATAAGCATTTGAAGATCGACATCAGAAATATTATGACCAATCTTTTAATTCGACAATATTTATCTTCCCTTGCTTGTTCACATCCATTAAATCAGACAAATAAGTAATAATGAAGATGTTTACTCTAGAGTTCAACTTCACAAAAATTACCTGATTGAAAAGAAAAGCTATTTTGAGGGCCGGGTCAACCTGACCCGCTCTGTACATAATTCCCCCTTGTTACCAAGCTACAATCACGTTCTGTCCATCTATCAAAAATGGTATCTTGTCCAATTAATGCATATGAAATTAAAGAAAACATATGATATGAGTGATGATTTGAATAAAACATTACAAAATACAAAACCTCAGATACAATTATATAAATGCAAATCAGAAAAATAACCAAAACTCATTTGATATTACCTTGTTCGTCGGGATCTTGTCACCGAAAAATTGATCCGAACTCAGCGACCCCAGATCCGGCTAGAAACGGCACATGCAACGCATATCTTAAGCCTAGGCACTTTCCGGAGTTACTTAAACCCACTAGACCCTATATTCAGTTGCCACCACAACCATTTGTTCCAGATATTGTCCGCCGCCGCTTCTGGTTTGTCTTTATACCACCAATCTCTATCTTCTCCCTTTTCTCTGATCTCTCTCTCTCTCTCTCTCAGACCTCTATCTCTTTCTCAGACCTCTCTCTCCTTCGGTTCTCTCTCTATCATATGGATTCTGAAAAGTGTGAGAGTGTGAAATTTAACAACAAGATGCCATAAATCAAGTCTTGAAATCAGAATTGTATACAACAAATCAATAGTCCATGAACCAGATACAAGAATAGATGAATAACATAAACTAATCGAGTGTAACTGGAAAACCATAAATACAAACCAAGAACAATGTCCTTAATCTTCCAAGGGTCTGTAATTGCAAAACCATATCTGAAATCAAAATTCCGTCCATGATCAATGATTTGTTTCACAAATCGTCACCCCTTCTGTGTTGAGAGACCAACAAAGAAACAATAAACACCATCTTCAATTAATATAGAGCATTAACATGATCCAATGAGTTGTCCCAGGATTTCAAAGATGTTGCAAAAACATCAAAGTTAGATTCTAGACACTCAAATATATCAAAATACATGACCATTTACTTTCCAAAGTAAACAATAATGCTCTATGTTGCTGCAGAATTAGGTGCACTTGGAAGGTTAAAAGATGGTCCAAAATTGTGTAGTGCTTACCAACAGGTCAAACCCATAGTTACCTAAATCGCTAGGGTAGCCACAATCCACGTATTGGATCGTGGTGTACCAAATCGGAAATCGTAAGCGTACCGGAACGCCATGGTCCGGCGAACCGAGTTGCGTCGGTATGGTGTTCCTGATTGGGGAGGTACGACGATCCAAATTGATTCGGTTCAGCGAACCAAATAAACAAGGTGGACGTTCCAAATCGATTGGGTACAGCGATCCATTGCTGAATTCAGACGCCAATGTTGTTTTCAGCCAGAAACCATTAAGAAGGGGAAGAAGAACAGCGGGCTGCGTATGTTTTAGGTTTTTAGGGTTTAAATAAGTTATTACAACATTTAACCCCTCTATTTTTACTAGTTCACATTAAAACCCTAAAACATATAGTTTTTTACATAAAAAGTGTGACTGTAGTTTATGTATTTGAACATTTAACCCTCTCTATCCTTACTAGTTTACATTTGGTCCTTAAACTAATAAATTTATACATAAAAAGTATAAATTAAGATTGTATGTATATAACATTTAACTAAATTATATCAGTTTCTACTCCTATTCAATTTCAATTTTTATCTTCAACCTTCAATGTTTATTTTTGGTAATTTGAATTTTGGAATTTGATAATTTATGTTTTAATTTGTGTACACCGAACCGGACTCCATGCTACACCGTACCGGTTCGTACCGAAATGAACCTACCCCCTCCGTACCGAAAACGTCACATCTAGCGAATCGCATACCCGAACTGCGTACCCGTACCGGAGTGAACCGCGAATTAGGTAACTATGGTCAAACCCACTTACCATTCTTTTAGTTAACCAAATATTGGTGTCTTCTGAATCTCATGATGACAATACAAGATACCAACGTAGGGCACACCTAGCAACTCGTGAACCACGTAATTTGCAATTGTAGGTAACCTATATGTAAGTAGAACGAAAAAGAACTGTTGGCATACTCCACGTTCCTCAACCAAATATATTTAAGGCTGGAAGTGTTACTATATTTAAATTTAAACTAGTTTTTTTTACGTCGCGCGTTTCAGCGAAACCGAGCAAATGATAATGTAAAACAAACGTGATTCGAAAATAAAGCATGTTGTCTAGAAAGTCAAACCATTAGAACGGTTTAGTTTATCATCGTACTGTTTTGGGATACCAAATAAATACTTTATTTTCAATACAACTTCGTTTTCAACAAAACTTCTAACGGAATGTCGAGGGGAAAAATCAAGCACAGCTACGTACTTAAGTTTTTAGAAAAAAGTTATATACATAAATTATTAAAGAAGTATCAAATTAATTGATAAATGAGTATATATATATTCTAAAAAAAGAATTATTAAAAAAATGGAAAATGAAATGTATGTATTTAGAAGGAGAAAAAAAATTAAAAATATGTTATTAAAAGCAAATATAATAATAAACTATTATAATATACTAAATAAAAATAATAATAATAAGTTATATATTATTATAAAAATAAAGTTACTATTCATCGAGCTTTATCAACAATATATATATAATACCTTAGACTTGTACCCAAATTCAACAGGGTAATTTTCGTCAAGAAATCTCACTTTGACTTCCAATTTCTTGTCCACAGATGATACAAGTGATTCCGCTTCAGGATCCTGACGTAATCACAATTCAAAACGCAATAAATTCCTGGCATATGTAAACAAAATTCATCCGAATCAAATTACAATCATATAATTAGCCATCATTAGTTTTACAATGGAACCTAGCGCCTATGTCTCAATTACTACTGAAACAAAACTGTAGAAGTCATAGTAACTTGATGTTGATTTCACATGATACAGAACCACATTGAAGAGATGAAATCAGCAAACATGTAAACCTAAAAAACTCAGATTAATTCAACCTAATTGAGTGCATGACAAAAAACCAAACAAACCCAGTTAGGTATTAATATGCAAATGATGTTAAGATAATCTGACCTACTCGAACTCAAGATCATCGCAGTACCAAATGATGTTAAGAGAATCTGACCTACTCGAACTCAAGATCATCGCAGTACCAAATTGGGTCTCCCGAATGAGCATTGGTGACATAAAAAGGAGGGGATTTGAAACTGATCGGACATTCAATTGAAGATTCAATTGCCGGTAACTACTAAGAATTACACCAGGTGGTTTCATAAATCGAATGAACAAAACTCAATTGATCTAACTCGATTAAGCCTTTAAAAGCTTGAAGATTATGATGCTGCATGATGATGAGAAGAGAGGGAGTTCAAAAAGTTTTCGTGAGAGAGAGAGAGAGAGTGAGAGAAGGAAAGAAGCTTATATTGATCGGGTTACGGGAATATGAGAGGATTAACATAGAGATGGTAGGCAAGACGTTGAATGCAATCTGAAACTGAAGCATTTAATCCATATAGGATGACTGAAATCCCACAATTACCCCTCTAGTGTCTTAAAACTTTGGGTGAAATACAGTTTTAACCCCTCTAAAATGGCTTACACATCCTTATAGATGATGCTTCATAACTTATAAACATGTTAAAATTACAAAATTGTTCATTATATTTGCTTTATATATTTATATAGATATGACATTGGGAATTTTTGTTTGTAATGAGAAGACAATCTATCTATTCTAATATACTAAAGCTAATTTTGCTTATGTGTCATTTATACATAAGCCTACCCTTTTATATTGACAAGTGTCACCCTCCATCTTTCATTATTTAAACAAGATTTACCCTATTATATTAAACTAAATTTAAAAAAATAAACATGATTTTAGGATCTTAGTTTTTCCACATTAATCCAAAATAAGTAAATTTTTTTTAGAGTAAAATTCTGTAAATGTAATTTTTATATATCTAATATGATATATCAAGAAAAAATTAATTTAATTTGAGAACAAATAAATAACTGAAGAAAAAGAAAGTCAAACTTAGACTTAAACCTGGAAAGGCTATTAATTTATAATTTAGTAAAATAGATAGTTTTATGACTTTTAGCTTTACTTTTTAAAGGGTTATTGGATTTTATCACCCCCAACTATTGGCTATTGGCCGCTATCACCCCCAATTATCACTTTAACGCCTGTCACCCCCCAACTCAACACTTAGGTTGTGTTTGTTTTTGCTTATAATGTCTGTAAATAGCTTATGTCTGCGGGCGGGCAGACATAAGCTCTTGAAGACTGTTTGTTTAGAAAAAAAAAGAAGATCTTATAATAGCTTTTAATAGCTTCAAAAAAAAGCTATGTATAATAGCTTCAAAAAAAAAGAAGATCTTCATCTTCTTCCTCTTCACCCCTGCCACCACCATCTCCGCCACCACCACCTCCACCTGCCATCTCCGCCACCATCTCCGCCAGCATCTCCGCCACCACCATCTTCACCTGCCACCACCATCTCCACCTGCCATCTCCGCCAGCATCTCCGCCACCACCATCTCCACCTGCCATCTCCGCCACCATCTCCGCCAGCATCTCCGCCACCACCATCTCCACCTGCCACCACCATCTCCGCCACCACCATCTCCGCCACCACCACCACGACCACCACCACCTCCACCTCCACCTCCACCACCATCTCAAAAAAAAGAAGATCGTAGAGAGAGAGAGACCGTAGAGAGAGAGAGATCTGTGAGAGAGAGAGATCTGTGAGAGAGAGAGAGAGTTTGTAGAGAGAGAGAGCAGACCTGTGATGGCGGTGGTGTGATGGCGGAGGTGGTGCGGTGGTGGTGGTGGTGCGGTGTTTGTGGTGGTGGTTGTAGAGAGAGAGAGGGTTTGTAGAGAGAGAGAGAGCAGACCTGTAACCTGTTGTGTGTGTGTTGTGGATTGTGTGTGAAGTTGTTTTTTAAGGAAAAAAAACAAACCCTCTTCTCCTTGCAGACTGCAGATGTTTGGTCCACATCTTCTCTTGCAGATGCCTGCAGATGTGGTTCGCAGACTACAGGCATTTTACATCTGAAAAAACAAACAGCACCTTAGTGTGTTCTGTCACCACGTCGTTAACTAATCACTAACTTGTGATCATTTTACTATACGTTTGGAGTGTTCTAAGATCCCTAAAACCTTCCTAAGATCCCTATGACACCCCCAAAAGTATAGTACCAAGATCAAAATTTAGTGATCAGTTAACGATGTGGTGACTAAACACACTAAGTGTTAAGTTGGGGGTGACAGACGTCAAAGTGATAGTTGGAGGTGACAACGACAAATAGCCAATAGTTAGGGGTGATAAAATCCAATAACCATTTTTTAAATTTTCGTAAAGTTTTTTAATTTAGTACTAAAAGTGGGAGTTGTGATCATCTTATTCGCGTGTTATAGAAGCTGAAGTAATGGTAATTAAACTTTCATTCCTATAATTTTTTTTAACGCACTATCTGATAAGAAGACTCCATTTATGTTTAATAGAAGACAATTTTCTATTGTTGTATGTTTTTCCATGACAATATATAAAAGTCAAGGTCAGTCGTTATCCAAAGTAGGTCTGTTTCTCAGACAACCAGTATTTTCTCATGGCCAACCTTACGTCGCTTTGTCCAGAGTTAAAAGCAGAGATAAACTCAAACTCGTAATTGTTAATAAGATGGTAAACTTACGAATACGACATTGAATGTTGTATATAAAGAAGTTTTTATAGATTTGTATTTGTATCTATATATTTCTTAGAGTATTCACATCTTGACCACCAAATTTTGTGAGAGACTCTCCCATATTATAGATAGTGGTTACGTGGGGTTGTGAGTGAAGGAGAGAGAAATGTTAGTGTTCAAAACATTGTTCACCTTATAAATTTTTTAATTTTTTCACAAAGTGTGTTGTGAGTAAAGGAGAGAGAAACTAATAATAAAGATATATAAAAATATTATTTAATTGAAAATGAGAGAGAATTGTAGTGATTTTTAGTGTAATTTTAGAAATAAAACTGATGGATACGATGTGAATGCTTTTAGTTACGAATGTAAATCTGACATGTAATTATAGATTAAAAATTTACAAATACGATAGCTATTTGTATGTTATAGTTTTTTATCTATTTTAATTTCTATTTGTTACTCAACCCTGTGTACCATACAGGTTTTAACCTACTAAATATATATAGAAAACGTAGTGCATCCATGTGCCAAACACCTTAAGAGTCTTAGACCTCTTTTAACCTTGGGTTAATGGATTTAAACACCCCCAACTATGTCCATTTGGCCGCTGGCACTCTCAACTTTGACTTTGGCTCACACCACTCCCAACTTAACACTTGGGTTGCTGTGTTACCCTGTCGTTAAATAAACACTAACTGGGTTAGTTCTTTTTGCTGACTTGGCCATTTTGTCCAACGTGGCATGGTGACATGGCCTGTTTTTATCCAACGTGGCTATTTTTGCTGACGTGGCCATTTTGTGGCCAATGGTTGTTGAACAAGTCACAATTTCACAATTAGGATTTTAAAACCAAAAAAACTTGTCTCTTTCTTTTGATTAAAATCAAATGGCAAACAGATTTCACCACCACCAACATCAGATTTCATCATCTCCAACATCAGGTTTCACCCCCTTTCTCACCACCGCCACAATCAACCCAGCCACCATCTCCTTCTCCCTTTCTCACCACCGCCACAGTCAACCCGACACCCACACACCCCCAACCACCCTTCAACTCCACCTTCACGTTGCAGATCGGAAGAAAGGGAGCCGCCGCACACGGCGACGGCGACGGCGCCGGCCATACCGTTCAGAGAAAGTGAAGCAGGCGACGGCAAAAATCCAAACTGGAAATTTCTTTGAACAAATCTTGTAAACCCTCATCAATATTTTGTTTCAAGAAATCATCGTTGATAGTGGAAAGAGGCAGAAACAATTGAAAGAGGAACATGAAGAAGATGAATACAGCCAAAGCTGAAATCCATTGTAAGTAATCAATCTTTTTGGGAATCAGAAACCTTGATCTGGGTCTTTGTGGGGAAGACTTAAGTAAAGAGTCTCGTTTTAACGGCAGCACCAGTGGATTAAGAGAGCCCATTTACATTCCGATCGATTAATGAATGTTTTCTTAAGAGGAGAAAAGGGGATCAATTACATCAGAATACAGAGGGGGTATTTGTTTAGTTGTTTGTTTAGTGAAAAGAATAGATAAACTAAACAGATCTTGTGAAGTGGAGTGGTGCGAAAGGTAAATGAGTTGTTTAGCAGGTGAGGAAGTGGTGGCGGTGATGGTTGACGGTGGCAGTTGTTGGTGGAGAGAGGGAAAGGGAGATGTACAGATTCAACTCTGCATATATAAATACGCATATTATATATATATATATATATATATAGGTAGAGGATCCTGTAAAAAAGGCTTAAAGTGTGAGAAGGGTAAGAAAGAATCTCAGCCATTAGATCTTTTGATCTAATGGTTGAGAACAATAGGGACCAAATTGTAAACTATTTTCATTAATTTGGCCTGATTTGAAATATCTAGGGGCAATATAGTCTTTTAAACCCACTAGAAATTAGGTAATGCACATGTAACTTTCCCCCGTCTTTTTTAAACGTCAATAACTTTTTATACGTAACTTTTTTTTAAAAAAAAATTACACCATAATAACGAACGTTTTTTTATCTTTAATATGAGTACCATATTGCTATACTTATATAGAGAAAAAAATATGTTTCGATCAGATGTTTAGTTAATGAATGGTGTTATATACTTGCTGAATGGTGTTATATACTTGCTGAATGGTTTATATACTTACTGAATGGTGTTATATACTTGCTGAATGGTGTTATATACTTGCTGAATGCTTAATGGTGTTATATACTTGCTGAATGGTGTTATATACTTACTGAATGGTGTTATTTACTTGCTGAATGGTGTTATATAATTGCTGAATGGTGTTATATACTTGCTGAATGGTGATATATACTTCCTATAATTAAGGTGGTGGTTATGGGAAGTTTTTAATTAATTGAATTAATGATAAAATTACTTGTTTACCCTTTTCAATTAATTTAGATCTAATTGTTGAGATTCTTTCTTACATTTCTCACACTTTTGGTCTTTTTTACAATAACCTTACCCTATATATATATATATATATATATATATATATATATATATATATATATATATTATTAAATATAGTAATTATTATATAGATTTCTTTAAAAAAATAATTGGCCACATCAGATTTAAATGACACATCATACATGCCACATCAGATAAAATTGCCACATAGGCTAAATTTACTAACTTGGTTAGTGAATATTTAACGATGGGGTGCCATGACAATCAATGTGTTAAGTTGGGAGTGGTGTGAGCCAAAGTCAAAGTTGAGAGTGCCAGCGGTCAAATGGCCATAGTTTGGGGTGCCATAGTTACGAATGTAAATCTGACATGTAATTATAGATTAAAAATTTACAAATACGATAGCTATTTGTATGTTATAGTTTTTTATCTATTTTAATTTCTATTTGTTACTCAACCCTGTGTACCATACAGGTTTTAACCTACTAAATATATATAGAAAACGTAGTGCATCCATGTGCCAAACACCTTAAGAGTCTTAGACCTCTTTTAACCTTTAAAAAACACTTTTTGGTTGTTTCACGTGATCATCCTTTATCCAAAAACAACAGTCCACGTCAGCCCTAGAAATCTGGATTATCCAATCTTTACTTGCCATGTAAGCAGATAAAACTAATTTATTTTTTAGTTAAATAAATTAAATACCATTGCACCATCTACTTTACGAGAGGGGTGGTAACTTGTATGGATTGGTTCAAATTCAATCAAAACATTCCATGTAAACTCCACTCTCTACTACCCCATTTTATATTCAATCATAAGGGTTGGTTTACCCAAATAAATTATGGATAAAGAATTTATTAGGAATGCTCACTAAAGACCCGTGGGACAACGCACACAAGCAAAATACTAGTTCAACCGAAATTATAACCAACTAACAAATCAATAATATCTACTACAGATCTGATTAGATCACGGTTAAATAGCCCAACTCTGCAACCTGTACTAGACTGCTAGTGGTAACTGAACTTTAAAACTCAAAGTCTATCTGTAGAAGAGTTGCAGAGATTTTTTTGCAACTTACAACAGAAAAAGAGAGGTGGGTCATTTGGCATCTTTACAGGACTAAACAACATATTGTCTTCTTCCCTTTTTATCTCTTCTTCACCCCTCGTGACTCCATACTCTCTCTCTCTCTAGCTATCTGTCTGTGTGTGCTGTTTTTGTTCTTTTTTCATCTCAATTTCAAAAACATCAATATCATACCACACGAAAAAGGGCAATTACAAAGCAATGGCAGGTAGTCGGGCAACAAGTTGCGCCGCCACCCCCTTTTGAATAGAAAAACCAATTCTACTAAATACAAAGTTTGAAACCTTTAGCGACGAAGAATTACTATTAACGATTTTTTGAACCCGATTCAAAAGTCGCACAGCGTCAGGAGCGAGACCACCAAAGGTATCAAACGCAAACGGGACAAACACATGTTGATTCTCCAGACAGGCTTTCTCATGTTTTGTCACTTTACTCGCCTCTGCCTTGAGCACCGCCTGCCCTACGACAAAGCCCTTATCCTTGAGCCCGATAAGGGGAGACTCCAGTTAGATCTACATAAGTGTGTTTCCCCTTCCCATCTCAATTGGATATTTTCTTGTAAACCCAACTCATGATAAGTTGAAATCTTGGGATTTGTGCCTTCAGCCCTTCAAAATACAACACACAAACTCTCTCTCTCTCTAATACACACACTTCCACTTATTAAATTGCTAAAATTCTCTCTGCCGTTTATAAATTCAAGGTTGATTTTTGATGAATTTTGTTGGTCTTAAAAAGGGTTTCTTGGACCCTCTTATCCTGTTTCATTAACTATTTTAACCCTCTTCTTATTTTAATAACATATAAAATTTTGTTCACACAAAAGCATACACCTTTTAGGGTTTAGGGCTTTTCTAATTCTGAACCATTCTTCATTTTCTATCCAATTAAGCTTCTCACACTCATTTTTAACATTTTCTTTAATTTTGTGAGTTGGGTTTTCCATATTTCTTTGACATGAGTTCCAAAAACTTAATCTTGAACAAAAGTTCCAATCTTTTTGGATTCTTTCAATCATATTTCAAGAAGTTGGGGTTATATTAGTTTCTTGAAGTCTCAAAAATGTCATCTGTGTTAAGTGGTGGTGCAGGAAGAGCTTATGGGTTTGATTTTGAAAATATCATGATATTCCCATCAACAACAACAACAACTTCTAGTAGAACATCTCATTCATCTTCTCCATCTTCAACTCTTTCTGAATCAATCAACTCCCCTTTAGCAATCTCAAATCGAAAACCGCGAACACCACGAAAAAGACCCAACCAAACTTACAATGAAGCAGCTAGTCTTCTTTCCATCGCCTGCCCCAAAGTTTTTTCAACTAAAATTGTCACAAACAAGAACTATAATCTTTCAAAATTCACCACACAAAATGGCAATTCATTTCATGACCCCCCGGAGTTGCTTTTACCGTTTCCGGTGACCCAAAACTCCGGTTTTCATCTTCATCAGTCGATTAAGGAAACCCCCAATTCAGTTTTCGACTCGAAAGTGGCAAATTTTTGCCATAGGCCCGGGGAAGTTGATTTCCCAAATCGCGTAGAGGTCACACATTCGAGTCATGGAAACAATCTCTTGCAGAAATGCAGTGTAAGAATGCGTACATCAGGCGCAAGCTGGCCTGACACTGTCCTGGACCCCACGCATGCAGGAGCCTCGTGCACTGGGTTTCTTGGTGATTCTACTTCGAATTCGGTGGAACTTTTAGATGGGTTTGAAGACGATTTCGACACCGAGTCAATGCTTGATGAGGAAATGGAACATGGGATTGATAGTATCATGGGAATATCACATCCAACAAGTGAAAAACATGACACAAACAGTAATTATTCTTCAAATTCAAAAACTTGTTATGGGTATCCAATGGGATTGGGATTTGGTGGGAATTTGGAGTTTAACTTTGGAATGGGAATGAGGAATGGAATAAGGGCATTGAAGAATGGTGATGGTGGGAACTGGTGGAGTTTTCCGACGGTGAATGTGGTGAACATATCGCCGCCGGTGGCGCCAGTGATGGTGAAGAAAGTTCCGGTGGAAAAGAAGAAGAAGAAGAGAGTGGAGGAGTTGATGAAGAGGCCGGAACCGGAATTGGAACATGGAAATTCCGGTGTTGGGTGTAGATTGTTGTTGAAACTGAATTACGACGACGTTTTGAATGCTTGGTCGGATAAAGGGTCGCCGTTGCCGGAGGAAGTTTCCGGGTCGGAGTCTCCCGGAGGTGATATCCATGTAAGTCTGTCTATTTAATCTTATAATATATAACTTTATTTTAAATCAAATTAGGAAATATAGTTAGAAAAGCTATATACTACTTTAACTATGATACATAATCGTATTCACACATTTTTTATCTCTTGCATTATGTTTTGTCAACATCATGTAAGAGTAATTTTATGGTTTTATACTTAAATTTGATTATTTATAAAGCGTTAAAAATATATTTATATATTTTGTTTCTCTTACCTAACATGCTTCTTTATAGTATTTCGAATCCTAATATTATGTTTGATACTAAAATATGTTAGTTATATTTTTCTAATGAAATCATGTTTGGAATCATGAAACATAATTGAACTAATCAAACCAAACTTTACATATGATTGGTTAGGTATAAGTTGGTGTTAACCAAGAAAACAATGGAAACCCTTTAACGTTTTCTAAATGTATTTTTTTTTTCAAACTTCTCCCTATTTTTATATCATACATTGTTCCTTTCTTTTTCTTCAAGTGTTTAAGCATCCATATTAAATTTATATAATTGTGTTGTTTATATCGACAGTGCAAATTGGCTCAAATAGACTTATTCTCAGAAAATGATGGATTAGAAGAAGCTGGCGTGGTCCGTTATAAGGAGAAAAAAAACACACGTCTATTTTCTAAAAAGATAAGATATCAAGTCAGAAAGATAAATGATGATAGACGGCCCAGATCTAAGGTACACATTTACTTTTTCTTTTGAAATTTTATAACTACAATACTTTCAATTTTATGTTTTTTTTAGTAAAATATACAATTATTCCAAAGTTTTATTTTGAAATATATATTTATAGATTAATATTACAAATAAACGTTATTTTTAGTATGTAGTTGAATATATTTAAAAATAATAAGATTTTCGTTTTCTTTTAAATAGCAACGCTTACATACTCCTAAATTACACCAAACAAATCATAATTCACTCTATTCTTGAGATTTAACCCAAAACCTCCCACTAAAAGACAATAGCCTCTACCAAGTAAGCAAACATCGTATTTACAATAAGATTTCTCGTAATTCTATTTATTATATGCTATTGTCATGCTAGTAATTGTTTTGGGTCCACAACACAATAAGCAACAACAAAGTGCTCTAAAATCATGATTGAGTTATAATTTATTGAGTATATGATTTTTTTTGAACATTTATTGAGTATATGATTTAACAATAATGTTATTAATATTTATTTAAGGAATTTTTTTCATATGGAACAAATACAAAATAGAAAGTTTAAAATAAAAATAATCAAGTATACTATTGAAATTGTTTTTAGCAAAATGTTAAAATATATTGTCAAATTTAAAAATATGTTGGTTTTGTGATTTTTGCAGGGCCGGTTTGTTAGAAGGCCAAATTCGCCCACTCGTGAGGATACATAACAACCCTTCATCTTGTGTCTTGATCTCTTTTTGGGTCCTTTTTGTTTGATATATATTTTTTTCTCATTGTAGACCTTATATTTCTTTGTTTTTGTTCAGCAATTATGTAGTGTTGTTGAAGAGAGGTGAGACTAGTTATGAAGAGAGAGATAGAAAGGAGAGAGTAATTAAAGAGGGAGAATTCAACAATTTTGTTATCTGTAATTCAGTTATAAATTTTCTTCTTTTTTCAATATTTATAGAATACAAATAAAAAATATCAACAATTATGGTGCATTAAAATTGACCATGTAGTCTATAACTTATGTTTATAAAATGCATTTTCTATGTAAGATGTTAAGATGACTGATATATATGTTGAATCAAAACACTAACTAATAATTTAAAAGAAACTAGAATTAAACACCCCCGCGTTGCGGCGGGGGCCTAAAACTATGGCAAGTAACATCAATGCCACACCGCTAGTAGCGACTACCAACGCTGAAGTTGCGACGTGTTAATGCGAAAATATAAGACCGAAACATATAACATGACAAAAAAATAACTATGTCGATTTAGGACACACGCGTTGCGTAGAACTTGTCACATGGAAAAAAATAGACGTAAAAACGTTGAACCACACACGCACGTTGCGTCGTGTTAACTCGCAAAATAACGTAGAAAAGAATAACTAAGTCAATGTAGGATCCGCCGATTGCAGCGAACTTGCCAAAGGGGGAAAATAGACACATTGCGACATACCTGTCAAATGTGAAAAAATAGACGAAAAACGTTGAACCACATACGCACGTTGGGACGTATTAGCTCGCAAAATTTAGAACGAAACGTAAAATGAAAAACTTGCGAAAGATAAAAAGAATGGGGACCAAAGTTGTAAATAAAAAAGTTTTGGGTTAAAACTAAACAAATAAAAAGTGTTAAAATACAAATGATTAAAACTTTTGGGTTAAGAATGAAAAATCACAATTTTTTTTTTGAAAAACCCCTAATGCTTGGGTTACAACACAAAATGCAACAATTTGTTGCAAAATTATATTATGGAAATAGCTACAAAAGCTGCATACATGACTTCCACATAGAAACCCAATGGGGGTAAAAAAATAAGGGAATTGCTTATGTTTGTGTTGTATATGTCAGATAATATAACTTTGTATTTATTAGATAGTCTATGGTTGTATTTATCTGTTGCATCTTGTATCTTAGTTTATTCAATGAACATTGAAAGCTATTCATGGTATCAACCATATACTTGAGTAAACTGTCATTTTAGTTCCTGTGGTTTGGGCACTTTTGTCATTTTAGTTCAAATCTCAAACTTCTTAAATCTGAGTCTCTGTGGTTTCGTTTTTGTTGCCATTTTGGTCCAAAACTCAAATCAGGTTAGATTTCTCAAAAAAAAACTCTCATATTTTGTCCTTTTCTGAAGGGGCAAAATTGTCATTTTGCCTGCCCAACTACCCACTCCCACCCCCACCCCCTCTCCTTTCCTTATTCCCCCCTTCTGCCGACACCCTCACTCCCTCTCTCTATAAACACACACATACAATAGAGAAGATGCTAGAACAAACTCGAACACAAAATCACAAAATAAAAATAATGATCTTGTTCAGATCATTATGATAAATCTGGTCAAACTCCACAACGTGCATAGCTTATTTTTTCTGTTCTTGGCTCTGAAACATGACCATGGTTTGTCTGAGTTACAGCAGTGGAGGTGTTTGGTTGGGTGCAGTAGCGGCGGCGACGACGGTGGTATGCTTCCGACAAGCTCTTCCGGTAAACCCCCCACCTCCTCACACATATCTCTTCCCATGTTTCATTTATTTTTCTGTTCATTGAGGATGATGGTGATTTATGTTGTACAGAATGATCTGAACAAGATAATGGTACAGAAGCAGGTCGACGTTATTGGCGGCAGGATTCCGGTGGTGCGCCGACGAATTAGGACGGAGATCTTTTCCGGAAAGCCATGAAGTTTGTTCTCCACCATTAAATCTGAATCGGTTAATTAGGGCAGAGATCTTCACCGATTTTGTCGAATTCGGTTAATTCTGGATCTCGATTTGTCGGAGGAGTTAGAGGAAGAAGAAGGATCGTCTTCGGAGATGACGCAATCGACGCGAACGACGACGTTTCGGTGGTGGTGGCTAGTTTTGATGAATGGTGTTGAGGTGGTTGCAGCAAGATCAGTGGTGGTGGGTGTACGAGGTGGTTAAGCATTTCTTTCAATGCACCTGTGTAACACCTCGAAATTTCATGTCCAATATTATATTGACACGTGTCATGAACTTTAAACGTGTAAAGGATTACTTTAGAAGGACTAACGTTGACAAACAAAGATAGTACGTGAATAAAAGGATTCAAAATGTCGACAATGAATAAATATATCTTTCAATAACCCTACATGATGTTTACACCCTTAAACGAATGAATCATGGATCATACGAAGCTAATTGTGAAAGAAAGTGAGGAATTACAAACTATAGGGGCTAAATGTGTCAACATGTTTAAAGTATACCTCTGAGTGACCTTTTAGCAAACCTGAAGCTTTGTAACGATTAATTATGCTCACTAGAATGCGTGATAAAAATTTCACAAGGTTTCAATTCCGTATGAGAAGGTTATGCTATCATTCGTATGCGAGGGGTTAAAAACGTCGACGTTGATAATTAAGGATTTTCGGGTGACCATAAAGTTGACCAAGGGCTTCACAAAGATTGGTTATGTCTTGGAGTCCTTAGAAATCAATTTAGAGGGCTTATAGTGCAAAAAGAAAGGTTGAAACAACTTTTAGAAGGACCGGGGACCAAAACTGCAAATAGTTGAAACATGTTGACCTGAACCCAGGCCTCACACGGGCCGCGTAAGCCCAGGCAGGACCTTACGCGGGCCGCCTGGCACTCCCAGTATCAGAAAAACTTGACAGGTGTCTGTCCAGCCCGTTTAACCGACTTATATCACGTGTTTTCAATACCATGGGCTGCACAAACATGTTTTTAGGCACTAGGGACACTTGTATACATCAGGGAACATGCCTAGACTTGTTTGGCACCATCTTGATCAATCATAGATCACTATATAAAGGAGCACTTGTTGCAACTTTTGATCTTTCATTCTAGCTTCATTTGTGGAACTTCCTGGAGCACAAGAGCAGTCCCTAAGCATCATTAGTCATGTATAGGACCTTGGTAAGCTTCCTTAATCGTGTTTTACTTAGTTAATTAGCTTAAAGTCAAACCGTCGTAATTAAGATTTGACTTAACGATTAATCACTAATGGTCCAGTGATTAGTCAAATTGAAAGTAGTTATAAGTTGGTAATTATGTGGGCAATAAACCCTTAAAAGGGCACCCTCTGATTCCCTCTCTAACTAGGTCGTTTGTCGGGTCAAAGTTGGTTATAAAAAGTCAACAAAACATAATTTTCGAATTAACACATAATTAGCAATGTAGAAGATGTGTTACTTGTTTTACCACGCATATAACTTGGTAATCAATGCAAGAACATGTCTAAGCATGTCCGACCCGACAATTTTTAGTTTAGGACCAGTTCGGAACCGAAAGTCGCATAAATTGACCACTGCTTTGACTTTCAGATCTGACCCTTATTAGCATGATTTAGAAATGCCTTAAAGCTTCCTTAGGACCAGCTTGTATGATAGTATAACCCTCTGTGATTATACTACTTGACTCGTTGATTGTCCGATGTTTCCGTTAATTGCTTAATGTTGACCATAATGCCCTTTTGACCATAAAACGAGATTTTTTGGAAATGTGAGAGGACAATAACCCTTGTTACTGAATTATAAACATGCCCCTAAATTTTCACATCAGTTTGAGGTCTAGATTAGGAGTTATGCTCAATAGCGTAATTTGAAAGCTTTTTATTAATTAAACGGCGTAATTAGCATAAAGCCTATCTAAACCCAATTTTTGACACCAAAACTTTTACCCACTGATGTAATATAATATTTTGGGATTTTTGAAGATTTTTAATTATTTTTAAACTGATCATAACATAGGGTTATTGCCTTGATTCGGTAATTGGTGATTATACCCTTTTTTATTATAAAATGAGTTTTACATAACATTTGGATACCAAGTCTTTGGCTACTGATTTTATATGATAAATGAAGTAATTTGAACTTATAAACTGATCAGGAAATTCAGATTTCCTATTATAACCCGGAAATCGCTTAAAACGACTCTTTACGCGTTTTAAACGTATAGTACGGGTTAAAACCATTCTTGTCATATAAGACCTATCACCTACTGATATAACTTATTAAAATAAGTAATTTTACTGATTATTTCAGACCCAAACATCAGAGTTATAATTAATCTCTTTTATAATCCTTAAAATGACCAAAATACCCCTACGGGGCTTAATGTGAGATTGAACTCGTTTTGGGCATAATAGAAGGTATCCTACTGATATCACAACATATTTAAAGCATATTAACTTGGGAAACATGTTCTCGACTCATTGGGTTAACCGTTATGTGTTATTCGTGTTCGGTTCGGTTTTTGTAACTAGTTTGCATAAATTGACCGAAACGGGTCAAACCCTATCATTTTCACCTCAAAATCCAGAATGTGTTTAGTTTACCCATATTATACAAGTCTTCAAACTTATCGGGACTAAATCACATTCTAATCCGGTCTTCGCTTAATCTTGCGTTTTGAACCGTATACCTTTCTTTATAACTACCAGTCTAAGTTTAGGCTTAATTAAGACCCGTTAGGAATCTAATAGGCTATTAAAACCTTCGTTCCAGATTAGGAGCCCAGTAAAAGCTATGTGCACTTGCTGTTGTGATTTATACTTTGCTCAGGTAAATACTTTAACTTATTTTCCCTATACGGGCTTAGGGTACGGTATTATAATAATACCGCTTGGTCGGGTATGAAGTCGTACAATCAAATATTGATTAAAAAGATGCATAACCCGTTTTATTCTGTCTTGTTTGATGCAATACCTTTGGGGGGGGTTAATGACCGTGTCCTGGATATCCTCGGCTCATTCGTTAGCAATGGCCACGACGTAAGCACAGGGTGTAGGCATACACCTGACAGTTGCGTATGTAAAAAGGTAGTCCACAAGAAGGGTATCTTCTTGTGGGTAGTATACCAAGTGGTGTGTCTATTAATCTTGTTGAACCAGCTCTTCTAACCAGATCTTAATGGACGACAAACATGTAAAACTGTATACAAGTTTATTTTTAAATAATTATCCCAAGTTATAAAAGATATTTTGTGCCATGTGCATTCAAACCAATTTTCTCAAACTCTTTTCAAAATGAGTCAGTTAATTGTATTTACCAGTGTAAACTGACGTATTTTCCAAAAAAGTATAAGTGCAGGTACTATACGAAATAGGCTGGCTACTCCAGGCATCAATAATCAAGTCTTGCAAGCTATAGATGTTAAAGTTTGTTGAACAATGATCTTATTTCTCTTTTGATCCGCCTGTGGATCCTTTACAGACCGTTGTGATACTTTGATACTACTATTTATTCGGTTTGTAATGTGATTCATATCTTTTGCTTCCGCTGTGCATTTAAATTGTGTTGTTTGACCATGATGATATCAACTGCGTCATGATACTCCCCACCGGGCCCACCGGTAATACGTGGAAATATCAGGGTGTGACAGGTTGGTATCAGAGCCAACACTGAGTGAATTAAACACTAGCCTTTTGTGTTTAATCTCAGTTACACATTCCTAAATTTTCGAGTCTAGACAAAGAACTTAGGACTAATCCAAATTGTTTTTAATTCTAACTTTGTCCTTTATATTTCTTTGTTGTTTTCTTTCATTTGTTTGACAGGAAATATGCCACCGAGGTTCCGAAGAGGAGGACGAGGCAAGGGGCCAATCCACGCCCCCAACGATCACGAGGCCGGGCCTTCACACCGGCGAACTCCTTCTGCTACCATGAGTACCGGTCCTCAAGGAGACTGGAGGATCTATTCGGAGCCCGCTAGGCGATCTGCCTCGTTTAGCTCAACGCCTCCTTATCATCACTCCTTTGGGCCGCAATCAGAGAACGAGCCCGAAGACTCACGCCACTCCTTTTTGCCGTTGCAGCGATCCATGTCGCACCATTCCTTTCGCGACCCCACTCCTGTTTTCCAGGGCCGGTTCAACCCGGCAAACTACATTGAAGAACCAGTGGGTTTTAACCCATTGGGCCCTGAAGACCATTTCCCCGAAGCTCAGGGAATGGATATAGATGAAGACACGGATCCTGTTGAACCACCTTCTGGGACACCTACTCACCCCATCGAGATTTCAGATGGGTCATCCTTCCATGGATCACCTTACTGTGGCCCAGACAGCTACCAGGCGAGATTTAACCAGTATGAATGGTACTTTACACCCTCTCACCATTGATCGCCTCACCAGCAGCAGCAGCAGGATCCCTCCGAGGATTCGCTTTTCGTGGCAGTCACGCCACCGCCACCACCGCCGCCAGTACAGGTAGCACCTCCAGAACCACCGAGGCGTAGAAGAACAGGCGCACGAATGTCCGTACGAGAAAGGGGTTTTCACTTTAGCACCCCCCAACACTCAAGTGGAAGTCACTATCCGCCACTGCATGAAGACCCACAAATGGGTGGGCCTTTAAATCCAGTTTCAGAGATAGATTTTGCACCTATTGCGCCACCACCATTGGGATTTAGTAGCCCGATTCCTACATACGCCGGTTCAACGGTGTACAATCCATTTGAGCAGCCGGCTCACACTAACTACAACTATGCAGAAGCCGACCCGTACCTTGTAGCGGAAAACTACAACGCCCTTCATCCTGAAGGACCATATGGAGCCCCCTGGGGAGTTGGATACCCAACTCATGGGTATCAAATACCTGCTCGACCTCTGATTCAGCAGCAGCCGCAGCCACCACGGTTTTCCCCACCGGAACAGGAGGAAATCCTCCAAAGGCTAAGCCGGGTGGAACATGAATTTCAAGAAGAACGTAGGAACAACAGAGGATTTCTCAAGGGCCTAGCAAGCTTGTTAAAAGTAAAGAAGAAGAGGGATCATTGAATCCCTATATATATTGTTGTATTTCCTTATTTCAATCAAGTCCCTGCGTGGACATTTATCTATGTACTTAGTCCCTGCGTGGATTTGTCTTTCTTTAGTCCCTGCGAGGACTTGTCTTTTTAGTCCCTGCGTGGACATCTATCTTAGTAATCAGTCCCTGCGAGGACTTGTATTATCAGTTTAGCCCCTGCGTGGGCAAGTTATTTCTGTTAAAAGTCCCATTTAGGGCAATATGTACTCCTTTCAATGTGTAATGGAATGTTAAATTTAAAAATTTTATTTTTGTCATTATATGCATATTATACATGAAATAAATAAATCAAAAATCTTTCCTCTTATAGTAATCTGCCTATTAAATATTAAATAAGAATCCTAAAGGTATAACCTAGCCTGCATATCGTTATGAGACTTGGCCAAGATGGTAAGACCTGTTTAAAAAGATTCAAATCCCTGTTAACATCTGAAAACCTGTTAACGCTCCTGGCAGACGTGATTCGTTAAAATCACACACGTCATTCTTATAAGTGGATTCTTCAAAAGATTCCTAACCTAATTTAATGATCTATAAATCATGGGTTTAAATCATCAATTAAGATGATCATATATTAAAAACATCCATTGGTGATGTAGTGCCTACGGGCCATACTCATTGTCATATAAGACAAAAGACAGTAGTAGCCTACGACTCTCTGTCAGAAAAAGGTAAAGAACTATGTTCAAACCTTAATGCCTTGATTCTCTGAAATCATGGCTTAAAATTTAAAATGTCCTTGTGACTAGGCCTTTTGTGCCACTAATAATACTGTTATTGTTTTATACTTAGGATAAATTATAATAAAAATCCTAAATAAATATGATTAACAAATTAACCAAATATGGTCTATATTTACCATGGTTAATCAATTGCCATAAAAGACAATTCCATAATAAACTCCCAAATAAATTATTGTCGATATTTTATGTAACAGTTCAAGCTACATGGCTGACTCGGATGAGATCAACAGTCACCCAAGGGAGAATCATGATAATACCCGAATTAACATAGCGGGTGAAGAACTGCAGGCATTGATAGATAATGCCATTACTCGAGCTCTGGATAGAAGGGAATATGAATCAAGTGGTACACATAGCAAGACCTTATATGTACCTAAAGCACCCTCCAAATTTCATTCAGCTCGAAAGAGTGAATCTCATCACTCTTCAAATCAGAAAAGTGTCCCGTCTAAACAGGTTAAGCTCAACCAGGAGCCACGGGTCAAGACCTGTTCGTTTAAGTACTTTGTCTCCTGCAAGCCGAGAGACTTTACGAGAGAAAAGGGAGCCGTCGATTGTATGACTTGGCTCGACGAGATGGATACTGTGGTAGATATTAGTGGTTGCGCTGAGCAAGACGTTGTGAAGTATGTGTCGCAGTCGTTTAAGGGAGAAGCTCTAGCATGGTGGAGATCGTTAATACAAGCTACTGGAAGGATCCCGTTTTATAACATGACATGGGGTCAGTTTGTTACTTTAATCAAGGATACTTTATGTCCTCAGCATGAGGTCGAGAAGATTGAGACTGACTTCCTCACACTGGTTATGAGGAACCTGGACTGTCAGGCGTATCTCACGAGTTTCAATACCATGTCTAGGCTGGTCCCATATCTGGTTACACCGGAACCTAAGCGTATAGCTCGTTTCATAGGAGGTTTGGCTCCAGAGATTAAGGCGAGTGTGAAAGCATTGAGGCCTACTACCTTTAGGTCTGTAACTGATTTGTCCTTATCCCTAACTCTCGACGCAGTCAGGCAGCTGTTTTGGTCAAAAATCTGATGAGGATAATGCAACCAAACTCTTAGTTACGGGGAATGATGCTTGAAATGTGGAACAATGAGAAGGATCACTTCAATGTAAATTGCACAAACGACACAAGGATTTATACGAGGAAAAAGCCCTTGATCTATAGAAGATCTCCGGCATAAAAATCTCGGGTGATGGAAACTACCGATCACCAAGCTCAAATAAATAAATAAATGTTTACAACTTCGGATAGTAACGAGCTAGGTACAAGGATCACTATGGTGAAATGTGTAAAAGTGAGTGAAAACTATTAAATGTTTGTCGAAAGCTTCAAGAGTGCAATTGTACGAGAGTGTGTGTAGCTGAAAAATGGCTAAGTGTTCTATTACTAGCTCGTCACCCCTTTAAAAATAGAAGTTAACTATGCTAACAAACTATCCGACTTTCGTGCCATGCTCCCACATTCTCCACAACGTCCATTTCCAGTCAAACGTGTGCGAAATACCCGTGGAATATTCCATAGTAACGTTACCAAGACCAAGCCAAGCTTGTTACTCCTGCAAAATAATACGAAACACAAACAAACAATCGTTAGTATGAGGATCCTTAAGGTGATCCATGATCCTGATCCTGAAGCTCTTCTGAGGATCACTATCTGTCACAGAAGTAAGGATCATTAATTAGGATAACAAGTAAGGATCACTAATTGTCAAAAATCCTCCCCTAACAATCGCCCCCAAAATATAAGGAGTAATATGTAAAATGAACGAATTATATTTTCTTGATCTTATCCGTGACTAATTAGCGGATAACTAGCCGTTAGTGTAGAACTATCTGTTGCAACTGTGACGTCACAGAAGTGACAACCCTGCACAATCATGATTATAAATAGGAGATATAGATAGGTTCGTTTGCATTTAAATTTCAGAAATACTCCCTTTATAACTGCATCCGAAGATTAACAGGTATCCTCTCTTCATCTTCTTCCTTCTTTTGCTCTGTTTTCTGTCTCTTTCTATCATTCTATCAAAAATGTTGCTCCGGAACTCCCCAGCTAAGGATCACCCGAAAAACAGCCCACTGAAGAGCCAGGGGATCATCGAAGATTCCATAAAAGAACGCTGCTGTTTCAACGATCCGCAGATTGATAGGATCCGCTATTGTTTCCCGGCGAACACCGTGTTTAAACCTTTTGATCCCAATACCCTGAGTGATCATATTTCTGACAACTGGGTCGCTTTTCCTGTCATTTCGTTCACCATAGGCTATACATATCCTTTTCCAGCCTTCACCCAATCTTTCTTTTCCCTAACTGGCATCTCTTATATCCAAGCCATGCCGATGATCTGGAGGGTTTTGTATACCCTTGAAAGGATCATCGAGCAGGAAGGGATAGACCTAGGAATGTTAGAGCTGGGAGAGCTGTACGATCTTACCACCTTTGGTTCTCATCGTTATTTGTTCAAACGTAAACCTGGTGAGGAACACCCGATCTTCAAAGCTACCAAGAATGATACTAACTGGAAGCGGCGTTTCTTTTTCGTCAAGAGAGATTCTATCCTTGACGGGAAGGATCTTCCCAGGGAAAGGGCTACCCATGGTAGGATGGAGGATCCTGAGAAGGATCACCAGAGAACTTTCTTTTGATATAAGGATCACTTATGTACTTTTGCTTTCTTGTTATGCAGCTATCACCGTCTCAAACCTCAAACTGTCTCCTGGTGCCAAAGAGAGACTCGCCACTTTCAAGAGACTTGATCCTGAAACAAGATCTTTCAAGACAACCACCCCGGATTCTCAGGAGGTATCCTCAGGCTCTGTCACGATGTCAAGTAAGTATCTTTGTTTAAAAATTTAAATAAATAGTGAGATATAAGTGAAGTAAAGATACTTATCTTGTTTTGGTTGTGTAGGTGCTGGAAAATCCACCAAGTCTGCTTCAAAGTTCAGTGTCACCGATCTCACCGTCGTCAGATCCTCCAAAAGAAAGGCTCCTACCAGCCCGACAGCTTCAGTCCCCAAGGCACCCCTCAAAGGAAAGGGAGCCAAAAAGAGAAAGGCCTCCGAGGCTGAGGATCTGCAGGGTCTGCCTCTGATCTGCCATCAATTCCTCGAGTACTTCAACAATGTAAGGATCACCGTCTATGCTCGTATATCCTGCTGACATATCCTTCTGATATATCCTGAGGATCACTTGGTCCTGACCTTATCTTTTATCCCCTTTGCAGAAATTCACTGAGATTGAGGACTATGTTGGCCACGTTGAGGATCAGGATAGGAAGATTGCCGACCTCCAGCAGGTTGCATTGCTAAAGGACCTCAAAATTGCTGATCTTCAGAAGGAACTCCAGGATGCCAAACATGAGACGGCCAAGGTGCTGATTAATGTTGACTACGAGAAGCACGAGATCACCGAAGACGCCAAAGTCTCTGCCGCCATAGCAATGTATAAGACCAAGCTGCAAATGGCCATGGAAGCCCAGGATCCTGCCTTTGACAAGAGCACCTGGGATGTGGAAGGCTGGAAGGCAAGGCTGGCTGAACTGGATGATGAAGAGGAGGCTGAAGAGATCCTGACGATCGAGGCTGGAGGCAAGGGCGAAGGTGGTGAAGCAAGTGGAGCCGGAGGTGGTGATGCAGCGAAGGTTTAGGCTGCATGATTGGGCGATGATGGAAATTTCTAGACATAGCCGGAGCCCAATTTTTTTTAGTTTGATGGTTGTTTTGTTGAACAATTTGATGGTTTGTACTGAACAATAGTTTCTAGGATAAAGGATCTAGGATCCTTCAGACAATAGGCAGGATTGCAAATGGTGGAGGGATCCTCTGTTTGGGGGATTAAGCCATTGTGATCCTGCCGCCTTTATATTCCTGCACTACTTTGAACCTATTATCATGGACACCCTTTACCTACCCCAGCGGACGGGCCACGTATTGCTGGTAGATGCTCGGGGTAGGTAATTTTGACAACCTTTTAAGGGTTAATCTTTTGTTAATAAAACCTTAATCTTTTGTCGTTTATCTTGTATTGTTATCCTTTTTGTCACTTTAATTCTCAATTGTTTTGATGTACACTTATTGAATAAGCAATTTTGAACAAGTCAGATTGAAAATATTTAGGATATGATCCATGACCAAATATCCTATAGTTGAAGAATCCCAAAAAGTAATATATTTTAAGGATCACAAGTTTAGTTGTCAAATTTTTAAAGGTTATTCAAATAAACAATGAATAGAATTAAAAATAGTTAAGGATCATACCTGAGGATCCAAGTTAGGATCCTAACCATGATCAGGATAACTATAAGATAAACCTTAGAGAGAAGTAAGGATCAAGGATCCCTAGTTGCTTATCTTCAAGGACCTGAAATAGAGCATAACTTGGGACTAAGCCAATATAAGATAAGAGTTAGCAACTGAGGACAAGCCCAAGGATAACTGGGGACAAGCCCAAGGATCGTATGTAAACTGGAGTATGGCCCTAACTGGCGACTATCCAAACTTAGTGACATGAAAATGTCAAAACCTTAGCTAACGTGAAAACGTTAGAAACCTTAGGAACGGATGTATGGTACGTCTACCATTATACGTAGGATCCTAGGTATAGCCAGTACAATAGAATTATCAGCCCCTAAAGCGAGTACTGGTCCCACTGCCTTGAACTATACCAGGTTCATCATGCGCTACAGGCGGAACTGGGGTCAAGCCCAAATAACTGGGGTTAAACCCAAGGAACGGATTGCTTCTGCAGATAACCAATATTTTGCTAAGGATACCTGAACTTTCAAAACTCAAAATCACGTGAGAGATGGATAAAGGACACATGATCCTTATCCTTATATGAGAAAATAAGGAAACGAAATAGTTCAAGATTAGGACATTACCAAAGTAAGGATCACCGATACTTTAAGGATCCTTCAAGGATACCCCTGATGTAAGGATCATCTGTGCCATGAGGATCCTGCTCACATGAAATATTTTTTCAAGTGGACAGCATTCCAAGCTCTTGGTAGCAAATCACCTTCCATGGTTAGCAATCTATATGCCCACTTTCCTGCTTCAGCTTCAATCAAGTAAGGGCCTTCCCATTTTGGAGCCAATTTTCCATCAGCAGGATTGGTGGTATTCTGAAATGCTTTCCTTAATACCATATCTCTAACTTGAAACTTCCTGATACTGACATTTTTGTTGTAAGCACCAGCCATTCTTTGTTGATAACTGGCCATCCTTATCCTAGCCAGATCCCTGATTTCTTCAATAGTATCCAGATCTTGAGCCAAGTTCTCATCATTTTCCTCAGGATCACGGGTACTTGTTCTAGCAGTTGGAACCACCATTTCTGTTGGGATCACTGATTCTGCCCCAAATACCAAAGAGAATGGTGTTTGACCAGTAGCATTCTTAGGGGTTGTCCTATCAGCCCAAAGCACATAAGGTAGTTCTTCTGCCCATTTCCCTTTCTTGGATCCAAGCTTCTTCTTCAAATTGTTGATGATGATCTTATTGGAGGATTCTGCCTGACCATTAGCTTGTGGGTGGACTGGTGTTGATGTTATCATCTTAATCCCCCAGCTGTCACAAAAGTTAGTAGTTCTGCCCCCAATAAATTGGGAACCATTATCACATATAATTTCAGAAGGAATACCAAATCTAGTTATAATGTCACGGCCCTCGGCCCCGGTTTGACCCGGTCCAGAGCCGTTAGGCAGGAAATCCGATGGTATCTAATTAAATGACAGCGGAAGTCTTTTTAAACAGGATCGATTAATATTAAAACTGCTCGTTTATATATATAATATAGGGATAAATCCCATAATTTACAATAAAGAGATTTCACGGGGAAATCTTTATTTCTCAAAACATGTTTCTTTATTTATTTACATTGAGCCACTTTTCTAAGCTTGTAGTGCTCTACGGCACTTTTCCTGTGCTCACAACAGATCACCTGAAACATGTTTGAAAAAGGTTTTGTCAGCAGGGAAATACTGAGTGAATCATTCTATTTGCATAATGATGCATAGTTATTAATTACAGCATAAGAGCGATTACAATGGCTTCTATCTTATTTTTATCTGGCATTCTGTCACAATGGTGATAAGTCACAATGGTGACGATGGTCATACCACTATTAGATCAATGAACCTAAATAGTGATGATTATCCCTGTAGGTCAATGAACCTAACAGTGATTATCCCGAGTAGGTCAATGAACCTAACTGGGAGAAATTAGTAATGTGCACAATACCCCACTAACCAGTAATTCAAGATATCCACGACTTAGTCCCTGTAATTATAACCTTCAAAATAATTTGAGGTATTATAAAATAGTTGATAAAAAGAGAATGACTCACATTGCAGATTTAACGAGCAGAGTATAAGCCTACTGATTAGCCTTGATTAACCTTAATTTAAATAACAGGCACACAATTTGGTTAGTAACTTAATACAGCAGTTACGACAATTCACGAGATTAAACCCTCACAACGATTTACAAGTGCAATACTTAACAATTCAGCGGATTCACAACGAATGACAGAGTATAGTCCGAATTCGAACAGCACTCAAACATTCAAGTCGAAATCACGATGAATAACAAAGTATAAACTCAATTTGAGCGGCACTTAAACAATCGTTGGATAGTTATAATCGATCGGACGTTGAATCGTAATAGCGATCGAGTTATTACCCTGATTGCGGCATCGATTAGTGAATCGTGTGTGTTAATTGTGATAAACAGAGCTTATCTCAGTCTCCGAAACGAATTTCTTCGTCGTTCATACGCAGAATTTCAAGTGCCAATGTCTGCTATTTATACCCGAATTTTGCCACCCCTTACGGACCGTAACAAATAACCCTTACGGTCCGTAAGGGACACCTCCTCCTTATAGAGTTGCCACGCGTGGAACTAGGCTAGCTGAGTCGATGATTCTTGAATTTTTTATTCTGATAACGAATTAAAAGGATAATCGTCAAGTAGGAAATGCCCCCCCCCCCCCCCTGAGTTTTAGGGGCCCTGATCCTGATTCTGATGATTCTGAAAATTTTAGGGTTTGTGCAGAATTACTTGGGTGTCTCAATTAGGGTTTCCTATTGATCAAATTAGTTTAATAATTATGACTTTTTGATGAGAGTTGTTACATTCTCCCCACCTTAATAAAAATCTCGTCCTCGAGATTTACTGGAATAAATGAGGATACCTTCTGATGTGTGTAAAATGCAACATATAAATTACATCAAATGAGGCATAAAACTAACCCTTTTTTAGTACTAATATTGGAAAAAGAGTGTTTTTGTCTTCCTTTTGTATTTTCAGGATTAAATGAGCTCAAAAACGCAAAAGAAGCAAAAAGACAGCTAAATCCAACATAAATACAAGAAAAGGAACATTAGTGGATTGCCCGAACCCTCAACGGCACCTTCCAAAGCAAAATAGAGAAAACAGAAGGCTGAACACGCCCCGTGCTCAGCCAGCACGGGGTCGTGCCCAAGAAGCAGCAGAAAAGACAAACCTATAGAAGCTTCTATTGCCCACCACGGGCCGTGCTCAGCGGATACGGGGGCGTGCCGAAAGTACTGCAGGCGCATTAATTGTAATTGCGAATTACAATTAATGAAGAGAGAGAGTGTCAGACGGGCACGGGGCCGTGCCCAGCGAACACGGGGCCGTGCCCAGGCCTCTGTTCAGCCTATAAATAGGAGTGCTTGGTTTCATTGCAACTGATCCCTTGCCACACCACCTCTCTCACACTTCATCCACCACCCACCACCATCACAACACCATCATCCACCACCATCATCCATTGTCCATCATAGAGTGTGTGAGTCGTCTCGGGATCCAAGATTGATCGTAAGAGTTCTTGACAATCAAGGCCATGTTTGCCTAAGTCTCTTACATCACTTGGTGAAGACAAAGTGTCTAGTATAATACTTTTTATTTCTAATCTTTTGCACTTTTTATTTGGTTTTGTATTAATGACTTTAATAACTAGTTACTTATGTTGAAGGTGATCTTTCCTTATCGTTTGTCCGTGGTGTCTTGGCATTATTTTACTGTCTATATAAAATAAAGGATTTTCACCATTCATATCTCCACGGTCTATATGGAGGTATGTTGGCTACCTGGTCGGGGGTTAAGGGAACGGTTTGGTAAAGGTCTTGCCATTGTTCAGCGTTTAGAGGTCCTGCAATGGACCTGGGTCAAATTTAGTAGGACCTCCTTCAATACTTCACGGTATTGGATGGCGGGGGTCCAAACTCTTTGATCCCCTCATAAGTTAACTACTATTAATACTATAACCCGGCTATTTAGGACTGTATCCCTGCTGACTCAGACTACTTAGTCGAGGGTAACGTCACCGCCAAAAGCGGGGCCTACCACAATACTGCATTAATAACTTAATTCATTATCTTCCAATAATCCACCCCTTTAGGATTGTATCCCTGCTGACTCAAACTACTGGGGTGAGGGTAACGTCACCTTCAAAAGAGGGGCCTACTACAATAACTAAGATAATCTCTTAATTATGTGCAAAAGTGCGGAAATAATCAAAGGTTATACTAGATACGAGTCGGAACCAAGTGATTCATCTTGTCTATCTGTTTTTATTTTATTTTTATTTTCAGCATTTTAGTTAGTTTTTATTTTTTAGTTTAAAACATTTTTCTAAACTTTTATTTTTGGTTAGACGTTGAGGATAAACCGGTACTAAAAGCTCTTGTGTCCTTGGACGACCTCGGTATCTTACCAACGCTATGCTACACTCAACGATGGGTGCACTTGCCCATATGTGTGTTTAGTGTTAGTGAAATATCGTGTTTTATAAATTTAAAACTTGGCTAAAATAAGTGTTAAAAAGGGCTTAAAATATACACCTAAAATATACAACACTTTATCGCACATCAAGTTTTTGGCGCCGTTGCCGGGGACACAAGGATTTTAAGAAAGTTAGGAATCAACGGCCTAATCATCTTTTATTTTTCTTTTTATTTTTTTTAGATTTTCTTAGTTTTTCAGCTTCTGCAGAGCTCAGCACGGGCCGTGCCCGGTCAGACACGGGCCGTGCCCAGCATCATCACTGGCAGTTTTTATTTTCTGAGTTACAGAGAGCTGAACACGGGGCCGTGTCGGTGCAACACGGGGTCGTGTCCAACTCCCAGTAACTGGGAATCCAGAAAACAATTACTGTATCTCTCAACACGGGCCGTGCTCACTGAGCACGGGGCCGTGGTAAACATTCTGACCAGCGTTCTTTTCTGTTTTTGTTGCAGGACTCGGAACCCAGGCGCCACAGTTGAACCTCCTACGTAGTGCATGAGCTCCAGTTCTAGTAGAGATATAAAAGAACCCCTAGAAGAACCCGAGCGCTTTCTCAGAAAAAGACTAAAAGCTAAAAATCAAGAGAAAGCTTCGGGGGACCCACTTCCAATGGCGGACCAACGTACCCTCATGGATTACCTACGGCCTACCGTAGGCAATCTTGGCGCTGCTATCAATGCACCGAATGTCGAGGCCAACAACTTCGAACTTCGGCCGCATTTGATACAAATGCTCCAAAACTCCGCAACCTTCCACGGGCTTGCGGACGAGGATCCCCATCTGCATATTACTAACTTTTTAGAAATATGTGATACCTTTCGGATCAATGGAGCATCAAATGACGCCATCCGCCTTCGAATGTTTCCTTTCTCACTAAAAGACCGAGCCAAGGCTTGGCTTAACACCCTCCCAGTTGGATCGGTAAACACCTGGGATGAACTCGCCCAAAAGTTTTTGTATAAGTATTTCCCTCCTGCTAAAACGGCTAAATTAATGACTGAAATTAATACATACTCACAAGAGGATGGGGAATCCTTATATGAAACTTGGGAAAGGTTCAAGGAGCTTCTAAGAAAGTGTCCTCACCATGGTCTAGCGGTATGGCAACAAGTATCCACTTTCTACAATGGATTGTTGCCACACACAAGACAAACACTTGATTCAAGCTCCGGGGGACTCTTAGGTAATCGTCGCCCAAATGAAATATATAACCAAATTGAGGAAATTGCTCAAACCAATTTTCAATGGCACACTCCCCGAGGTAATAAATCTATTGCCCCGGGCGCCCATAAGGTTGATGAAAGCACCTCTTTACAAGCCCAAATCGAGGCCCTCTCTTCAAAAATCAAAAGGCTAGAAATGACAAAAACGGCCTCGGTTATGGCTTGTGAAGGGTGTGGTGGGTCACATGAAAATTGGAGTTGTATGAAAGAATTAGATGAACAAACTGAAACGGTAAACTACATGGATAATAGACCTAGGCCGTCGGGTCCTCCAACGGGTACCTACAACCAAGGATGGCGTAACCACCCAAATCTTGGTTGGAGAGATCCCGGCAATAGTAGTAACCAACAAAATCAACGAACTAATTTTCAACAACCGCAAAATTTTCCTCAACAACAAGGTGGAAGAGAAAGGCTTGAAGATACCGTATCTCGCCTCATCTCTGACACTGAAAAGAAAAACTCGGATCGATTTCAACAATTGGAATCAAATTTCAGAAATCAACAAGCTAGCATTCAAAACGTTGAAAAACAATTAAATCAGCTAGCTCAAAATTTCTCCGAGAGACCGCAAGGCGCATTACCCAGTAATACCGAAACGAACCCAAAGGCACAAGTACATCTCATCACATTAAGAAATCGAACCGTGGGTCCCGAGGATGCTCCATTGTCGCCAAATGAAAGAAGCCATTCTAGTCAGCCTGTGACTCCTCCTGCGCCAGAAAAAGCTTCTACACCAAATCAAGGGCCCACCAAGACTCCTCCAATCCCGTACCCCGGTAGGTTAAATCGTCAAAAGACCGATGAGCAATTCGCAAAGTTCGAAAGCTTACTAAAACAATTGCATGTCAATATTCCTTTTATTGAGGTCCTAACCCAAATGCCTAAATATGCAAAATTCATGAGGGATTTCCTCACTCACAAAAAGAAAATTGAATCATTGCAATTAGTTAACTTAGGCGAAGAATGCTCAGCTCTAGTACTCAACAAACTTCCACAAAAGAAAATCGATCCCGGGAGCTTCACAATCCCTTGTTCGATTGGGAAGTCCCCCGTCCGAAATGCTTTAGCCGATCTTGGAGCTAGCATCAACCTCATGCCCACATCAATGTTCAAGCGACTCGGCCTAGGAACAACAAGCCCCACAAAGATGAGCATACAACTCGCCGACAGGTCCGTCAAGTTCCCACATGGTGTCGCCGAAAATCTGCTAGTCAAGGTTGACAAATTCGTCTTTCCAACCGACTTTGTCATCCTAGACATGGAAGAAGACACCGAGGTCCCCCTCATCCTCGGGAGGCCATTCCTAGCCACCGCCCAAGCATTGGTGGATATGAATGACGGAACTCTAACATTGAAGTTTGGGAATGAGGAAGTGAAATTTGAATGTGGAAAGCGAGTAGAGGAAGAAGATCCGGTCAACTACATGAAGGTCATAGACTCAAGTTTGGATGACGCTCTCCGACGGTGTAACATGGGATGCAACACATCCCACTTGGGTAGCATATGACCAGGCTTTGGGTCTAGCCAAGGACCCTTATAAACGTGGCGCACCATGGAGGCATTCCACGGAACTATCCTTAGTTTAATTTAGATTAATTTTTATGTTTTCTAGTTAGTTTAATTTTCAGGAATAAAACACACTCATGGTGGTAAAGGATGAAAAGGGGAACGAGAAAAATGATCCCATGCACAAGAAAGAGGCAACCCGACAGTTTTCTCCCTTTCAGAAGGTTCAACACGGGCCGTGCCCAACCAACACGGCCCCGTGTCGGATCACCTGCAGAAAACGCCCAGTACAGGTAACTGGACACGGGCCGTGTTCATCAAACACGCCCCCGTGTCCAGACTTCTGTTCCTCTTATTTCAATTTTGTTACTGGCACTTAAACACGGGGCCGTGCCCGGATAACACGGGGCCGTGTTCAGTGCCCAGTAACACAAATTTTTGCTTTTTAAACACTATTTTACACATCTAATCAACCTAAAAATTTATTTTTGGGACACATTGAGGACAATGTGTAATTTAAGTGTGGGGGGATGCTAAAACCTTGAATTTTGCAAGTCCTAAATACAAGCCTTACACAAAACTCTATTGGAACCGCTAATCACCCCAATTTTTTTCAAAAAAAAAAAATAATAAAAAAATTTCATTTTTTTTTACTTGTCTAGGTTTAACTCGGGAAATTCAAGCTCTCAAAAAGGTTATATTTTTACAAATTTACAACCGATAGCGTAGTGATAAAAAGAACCAACATAAGAAAATTATGAAAAGGCATGACAAACTTATTTAAAATTTGATTATATGTACTTGATCACATAAAAACCCATTCCCACAAAAGTGAGTTTTGAGCCTTTATTGAGCACACAATTTCATATCATTTGACTAAATGCTCATTTTTCGTTTCTTGTGTGAATAGCCGCTTGGTTCTTACGACTCTAGAACTTGCCATGACAATACATTCCCGGTCCTTATCAACTTAAACCCGAGTAAGTAAATGATAGAGGCATTAGGACTAACCCTTTTTCATTTCTACACCATTAATTTTTTTTTTTTTTTTTTTTCACCACCTACCCAAAAATCCCCCTAGTTAGCCCCTTTGAGCCTAAACCTTTTCGTTTCATCACCCAAAACAAAAACCCTTTCACCCACCAAAACCTTTTTCATTTTTAACCCTTTATTTTAGTAACAAGCTCGGTTCTTCGAAAAAAAAAAAAAAAAAAAGAGAGAAAAATGAAGCAAAAAGAAAATAAACAAACAAAGTAATCAAAAATAACTTTGTTTGAATAAAAGCTTCATCAAAAATAAAAAGTTGCAAAAATACGAAAACCGACACTTGTTACGCTTTTTAGCCCTTTTTCTACTAACCACTAACCCAACCACCTACCTTTAACCCTAGCCAACCCTTAACCCACAAAGTCCTCTTGATATCTACAAAGGTATAATAGTTAAAAAGGAGGAGGATTGATTTCTTGGCAAGCCTATGGTAGGAATAAGTTCCATGCCGCTCTCGAGTGATTCACTAAAAATACACCTTCGGCCGAGTGTGAGTGATTTCCCCGCGAGGTATGTGAACTTGTATATAAATAGAATTTTAAAAAAGGCATGTTATGCCCAAATAAGTAATTTCTTTTATGAACAGTTCTAAATAAATCATTACGAATAGGAGTGTAAATAAATAAAAATAAAACCCCAAAAAGATCTTGGAAATCCCGACACTCTATGACAAGCCCAAAACCTTCTCTTCTACCTATTCCATTTGGGAGTGTAAGCCAAATATTAAAGAGTTTTGCTTGAGGACAAGCAAAAGTTCAAGTGTGGGGGTATTTGATGTGTGTAAAATGCAACATATAAATTACATCAAATGAGGCATAAAACTAACCCTTTTTTAGTACTAATATTGGAAAAAGAGTGTTTTTGTCTTCCTTTTGTATTTTCAGGATTAAATGAGCTCAAAAACGCAAAAGAAGCAAAAAGACAGCTAAATCCAACATAAATACAAGAAAAGGAACATTAGTGGATTGCCCGAACCCTCAACGGCACCTTCCAAAGCAAAATAGAGAAAACAGAAGGCTGAACACGCCCCGTGCTCAGCCAGCACGGGGTCGTGCCCAAGAAGCAGCAGAAAAGACAAACCTATAGAAGCTTCTATTGCCCACCACGGGCCGTGCTCAGCGGATACGGGGGCGTGCCGAAAGTACTGCAGGCGCATTAATTGTAATTGCGAATTACAATTAATGAAGAGAGAGAGTGTCAGACGGGCACGGGGCCGTGCCCAGCGAACACGGGGCCGTGCCCAGGCCTCTGTTCAGCCTATAAATAGGAGTGCTTGGTTTCATTGCAACTGATCCCTTGCCACACCACCTCTCTCACACTTCATCCACCACCCACCACCATCACAACACCATCATCCACCACCATCATCCATTGTCCATCATAGAGTGTGTGAGTCGTCTCGGGATCCAAGATTGATCGTAAGAGTTCTTGACAATCAAGGCCATGTTTGCCTAAGTCTCTTACATCACTTGGTGAAGACAAAGTGTCTAGTATAATACTTTTTATTTCTAATCTTTTGCACTTTTTATTTGGTTTTGTATTAATGACTTTAATAACTAGTTACTTATGTTGAAGGTGATCTTTCCTTATCGTTTGTCCGTGGTGTCTTGGCATTATTTTACTGTCTATATAAAATAAAGGATTTTCACCATTCATATCTCCACGGTCTATATGGAGGTATGTTGGCTACCTGGTCGGGGGTTAAGGGAACGGTTTGGTAAAGGTCTTGCCATTGTTCAGCGTTTAGAGGTCCTACAATGGACCTGGGTCAAATTTAGTAGGACCTCCTTCAATACTTCACGGTATTGGATGGCGGGGGTCCAAACTCTTTGATCCCCTCATAAGTTAACTACTATTAATACTATAACCCGGCTATTTAGGACTGTATCCCTGCTGACTCAGACTACTTAGTCGAGGGTAACGTCACCGCCAAAAGCGGGGCCTACCACAATACTGCATTAATAACTTAATTCATTATCTTCCAATAATCCACCCCTTTAGGATTGTATCCCTGCTGACTCAAACTACTGGGGTGAGGGTAACGTCACCTTCAAAAGAGGGGCCTACTACAATAACTAAGATAATCTCTTAATTATGTGCAAAAGTGCGGAAATAATCAAAGGTTATACTAGATACGAGTCGGAACCAAGTGATTCATCTTGTCTATCTGTTTTTATTTTATTTTTATTTTCAGCATTTTAGTTAGTTTTTATTTTTTAGTTTAAAACATTTTTCTAAACTTTTATTTTTGGTTAGACGTTGAGGATAAACCGGTACTAAAAGCTCTTGTGTCCTTGGACGACCTCGGTATCTTACCAACGCTATGCTACACTCAACGATGGGTGCACTTGCCCATATGTGTGTTTAGTGTTAGTGAAATATCGTGTTTTATAAATTTAAAACTTGGCTAAAATAAGTGTTAAAAAGGGCTTAAAATATACACCTAAAATATACAACACTTTATCGCACATCACCTTCGCTTCTTTTCTAATTCCAGTTCCCAAGTGTATTCAAGTCCTCGTTTTGAATCCCACTTAACTTTAACTAGCACTATTCGTTTGTGCTTGAGAAACTTCACTTTTATGTCTTTTATCTGAAGAGGTTTCTCAACAAATTTTAACTTTTCGTTTACCTCTATATCTTGGAGAGGTACTACTAAAGATTCGTCTGATAGACATTTCTTGAAGTTGGATACATGAAATACATCATGTACTTCAACTAATTCTTCTGGTAGTTGTAACCGATAAGCAACTAGTCCTATGCGTTGGATTACTAGAAATGGTCCTACGTATCTTGGACTTAGCTTTCCTTTCTTACCGAATCGAACTACTCCTTTCCAAGGAGATACTTTCAATAACTTTTTGTCTCCAACTCGAACTCCAACGGCTTTTATCTATTATCTGTATAACTCTTCTGGCGATCTCTAGCTGTCTTCAGCCTTTCCTTCGTGATACTGAATATCACAGTCGTAGTCACTTAGGATTTTCATCCATCTCCTTTGTCTCATGTTTAATTCTTTTTGCCCAAATATATGTCTTAAATTCTTATGATCCGTATAGATAGTATACAGATAATGTCTTAAATTTTAAGGGCAAAATTTATGGTTCCTAATTCTAAGTAATGAGTAATATAGTTTTCTTCGTGCTTTTTCAATTGTCTTGATGCATACACAATTACCTTCTTGCGTTGCATAAGCACATATCCAAATCCTAGCTTTGAAGCATCACCGTATACTTCAAAATCTTCAGTTCATAAGGCTAAGATTGGAGCATTTGGTTAATTTCTGCTTTAAGATCCTAAAGGCTTCTTCTTGTTTAGATCTCTAATCAAACTTAATTGTTTTACAAGTTAGCTTAGTTAATGGTATAGCTATCTTAGAAAAATCCTTAATAAACCGTCTATAGTATCTGGCTATACCTACAAAACTCCTAATTTCCATTGCTGATTGCGGAACCTTTCATTTGATAATTGCTGCTATCTTAGCAGGATCTACATGAATACCTTCATGATTCACCATATGACCTAGAAATTGCACTTCGGGCAGCCAAAATTCACACTTCGAGAATTTGGCGTAAAGCTTCTCTTTTCTTAACAAAGTTAAGAGTGCATGCAAATGCTGATAATGTTCGTCTTTGACTTTTTGACTAAATAAGTATATCATCTATGAAGATAATTACAAATTTATCCAAATACGGTTTACAGATCCTATTCATCATGTCCATGAATGCTGCAGGTGCATTTGTTAATCCGAAGGGCATGACTGTAAACTCATAATGACCATACCTACGTCTGAAAGCATTTGTTAATCCGAAGGGCATTTGTTCCTTTTCATACTCAGGACAGAATTTTCTTTCTACAAAGCTCTTAAATTCTTCCCAGTTCATAGCATACGCCATCCTTCTTCCTTTTGCTTGTAACACCGTATTCCACCATTCTAGCGCCACTTCTTTGAAAAGATTTGATGCGTACATGACCTGATCATCCTGAGCACATTTACTTATGGCAATTACTGCCTCGGTTTTCTCTAACCAACGCAGTGCCGTAGTCGCTCCTTCATTGCCTGCAAACTCAGTGGGTTTACAAGCAAGAAATTCTTTGTAAGTGCAACCAGGCGTTGCAGTTTTCCTTTTCTTAGGGAGCGGAGCTTGCCGTGGTTCATTATCATGATTAACATGATTACCGCCTCCATTTACGCTATTACTGAAGTTATCTTCAGAAATGCGTTTGCTAGGAACAATTTTTTGCGGTTCGATTGGATTTTTAACAGCAGCAACGATTGCTGGAATAGCATTAGCTATCTCTTGAGCAATTATTTCTGGAATAGCGTTGGCTATCCCTTGGGCAACAATATTCTCTATATCCTGCCTAGTCATAAATTGATTCCCCGGTTGTTGTTCAGATTGATTAACCTCATTAACTGGTTCATTATTAGCATTTTCCATCTGATATCTAATTTATAGATAAATAATTAGTATAAAGGAAATAATCCTATGTCACAATTAATTGCACATAATCACGTAAACGAATATATAACAAAATTGTAACTTTCTAAAATTTCCTTATATCATGCTTTTATATATACCCGTTTTATTATTTATTTTACACATACTGATTTTACTATTACTATTACACAACCACAGTTTCATAATCCCCTATCCTTTGTCAGGTGATATTCTAGTAACGACGTTCCTTCTCATCGTATTTCCAGGAGATCTGTCCCAAAATCTCTTGGATCCTATTCCCAGTATCTATTAATTCTTTACCAAAGTGGTGAAGTTCAACTATATTCTCGTTACTTATTGGTGAATTTGGTAAAGGTTCTGGATTGTACTTAGGAAAAAGCTTATAGGGATGGTTTTGTAACAGTATTTCATTTTTCATCCATTCGTCTATTTGCGAGTGGATTGAAGGGTTTGGAATAGCTGGTTCTAAATTCATTGGTAGTTGTGTTTCAAGAGAATGAATAAAATCATCTTCATTAATAGACTCAATAGTATCATCGTTTGCCATTATAAAATCTAACTCTTCCTGAGATGGTAACCCCTCAATTTGCCTAGAGCTTTCCCCAATTTCCATTTTCTTAGGCTTGGGTTTCTCAAAAGGTAAAGCGTTGAATTCTATAGGTTCTTCTATGTCTGGTATATACCTATTGAAATCTCTGGAAACCTCTATTCTTACTGGATAGAGATTTAAATTCTGAAGGGCGTCAGACAAGTTACTCATGCTGTTTAGTAAAATACACACAATTACTAAATTAGAGATCATAACAAAATTTTATAGAAAAACTTTTAAATATTATTTCATGCTGGGTAACTAAAATAACAGAAAATTAAAACACACTAAGGTTTACTTATTTATTTACTGGGTAAGATTTCTAGACTGTAGGTAATTTGATTGCTAAAACTTTGAGTCAAATTATTTTAAAGATTTGTATTTATTGCTACGGTGGCTAGCATATAGAAATCGGCCCATACTGTACACAATTAGTCAGATAATAAACATGTTTTCACAGAATGGCAATTAAATTTCCTAAGTGTCTATCAATTACTTTAATAGGCTAAAATCAATAGTAAGCTTAAATCAGTGGCTCTGATACCACTTTTTCCTGTCACGGCCCTCGGCCCCGGTTTGACCCGATCCAGAGCCGTGAGGCAGGAAATCCGATGGTATCTAATTAAATGACAGCGAAAGTCTTTTTAAACAGGATCGATTAATATTAAAACTGCTCGTTTATATATATAATATAGGGATAAATCCCATAATTTACAATAAAGAGATTTCACGGGGAAATCTTTATTTCTCAAAACATGTTTCTTTATTTATTTACATTGAGCCACTTTTCTAAGTTTGTAGTTCTCTACGGCACTTTTCCTATGCTCACAACAGATCACCTGAAACATGTTTGAAAAATGTTTTGTCAGCAGGGAAATACTGAGTGAATCATTCTATTTGCATAATGATGCATAGTTATTAATTACAGCATAAGAGCGATTACAATGGCTTCTATCTTATTTTTATCTGGCATTCTGTCACAATGGTGACAAGTCACAATGGTGACGATGGTCATACCACTATTAGATCAATGAACCTAAATAGTGATGATTATCCCTGTAGGTCAATGAACCTAACAGTGATTATCCCGAGTAGATCAATGAACCTAACTGGGAGAAATTAGTAATGTGCACAATACCCCACTAACCAGTAATTCAAGATATCCACGACTTAGTCCCTGTAATTATAACCTTGAAAATAATTTGAGGTATTGTAAAATAGTTGATAAAAAGAGAATGACTCACATTGCAGATTTAACGAGCAGAGTATAAGCCTACTGATTAGCCTTGATTAACCTTAATTTAAATAACAGGCACACAATTTGGTTAGTAACTTAATACAGCAGTTACGACAATTCACGAGATTAAACCCTCACAACGATTTACAAGTGCAATACTTAACAATTCAGCGGATTCACAACGAATGACAGAGTATAGTCCGAATTCGAACAGCACTCAAACATTCAAGTCGAAATCACGATGAATAACAAAGAATAAACTCAATTTGAGCGGCACTTAAACAATCGTTGGATAGTTATAATCGATCGGACGTTGAATCGTAATAGCGATCGAGTTATTACCCTGATTGCGGCATCGATTAGTGAATCGTGTGTGTTAATTGTGATAAACAGAGCTTATCTCAGTCTACGAAATGAATTTCTTCGTCGTTCATACGCAGAATTTCAAGTGCCAATGTCTGCTATTTATACCCGAATTTTGCCACCCTTTACGGACCGTAACAGATAACCCTTACGGTCCGTAAGGGACACCTCCTCCTTATAGAGTTGCCACGCGTGGGACTAGGCTAGCTGAGTCGACGATTCTTGAATTTTTTATTCTGATAACGAATTAAAAGGATAATCGTCAAGTAGGATGATTCTGAAAATTTTAGGGGCCCTGATCCTGATTCTGATGATTCTGAAAATTTTAGGGTTTGTGCAGAATTACTTGGGTGTCTCAATTAGGGTTTCCTATTGATCAAATTAATTTAATAATTATGACTTTTTGATGAGAGTTGTTACATATAATATTTCTTTTAATGAAGGATATAACTTCCTTTTCTCTGACTTGGGCAAAAGCTTCAGCCTCTATCCACTTGGAGAAGTAATCAGTCATAGCAAGCATGAATACTTTTCCACCAGGTGCCTTAGGGAGCTTACCAACTATATCCATACCCCATCTCATAAATGGCCAAGAGGAGGATATAGGATGCAAAAATTCAGCTGGTTGATGAAGGATATTGCTGTGTCTCTGACAAGGATCACATCTCTTAGCATACTCCACGGCATCTCTCTTCATGGTTGGCCAGTAGTATCCTGTCCTCAGGATCCTTGAGAATAACGCCCTGCCCTCAGTGTGGTTTCCACAATCTGCTTCATGGAAGTCTTTTAAAACTTCTTGGATTTCAGGATCCTCAATGCATCTTAAGTATGGTCCTGCAAGAGATCGTCTATACAACATATTATTTAAAATTGTGAATTGAGATACCTTAATTTTGAAAGCCCTAGGGTTTTCTCCTGTAGGAATCACTCCATGTTGTAAGTATCTCATGATTGGGAGGATCCATGATCCTGAATGAGCTTAAGTATCCTTACTAGGGATAATTGCAGAATTCTCTCCTATCTCCATAGCCACATGATCCTCGATAGCCAGGGTCAAGATATGGATAATAGGTATCTTGATATCCTCCGGGATCTTCAAGGATGATCCTAAATTGGCTAGTGCATCTGCCTCTGCATTCTCTTCCCTTGGTACCTGTGTCAAACTAAAGGATACAAAAGAGAGTGCCAATTCTTTGACTAACTCCAAATATTTGATTAGCTTTTCACCTTTAACAGCATAGGATCCATTAAAGTGATTAGTGATTAACAAAGAATCCACATGTACCTCAAGATACCTGATCCTCATATGCTTAGCAATTTGCAAACCAGCTATCAAGGCTTCGTATTCGGCCTCATTGTTAGTGGTTTGGAACTCACAAGCTATAAAGTGGGGTATTATGTCCCCCTGTGGCGATTTTAGTAGTATTCCAAGCCCTGTGCCTTTTACATTTGAGGATCCATCAGTGTAGAGTATCCAAGGATCCGTGGTCTCCTCTAGCTGCTGAACTTCTAACTCAGCTTCTTTTTGTAAATCACTACTGAAATCAGCCACAAAGTCGGCTAATGCTTGGGATTTAATGGCTGTCCTAGGCTCATATCTTATATCATAGGCACTCAACTTCACTGCCCACTTAGCCATCCTTCCTGACATCTCAGGTTTCCTGAGGACATTCTTGATTGGAAAATTAGTTTTAACGATAATAACATGAGTTTCAAAATAATGTCTTAATTTGGTAGATGCCATAATTAATGCAAGGATAAGTTTTTGTAAGTGTGAAAATTAGTTTTAACGATAATAACATCTCCTTTTTCCTGTTTCATCAAAGCCGGGGCCGAGGATAGGTAATCCTTAAGAGCTTTTAAGGCACTTTCATGCTTCTCAGTCCACTCGAATTTCTTGTTCTTCCTTAGGATATCATAGAATTCCTTGCACTTCTCTGAGGATTTGGATATAAATCTGTTCAAAGCTGCAATCCTACCTGTTAGCCTTTGGACATCCTTAGCATTGGTAGGGGACTTGATGTTCACTATTTCTTTGATTTGTTCTGGACTGGCTTCAATGCCTCTCTTTGTCACCATATATCCTAAGAATTTACCTGCTTTAACACCAAAGTGACATTTTGAAGGATTAAGCTTCATATTATATTTATCAAGGATATTGAAGGCTTCCTCCAAGTCTCTTAGGTGATCCTCAGCCTTTATTGATTTTACCACCATATCGTCTATCTAAACCTCCATAGTTTGTCCAATCTGATCCTTAAACATCATATTCACTAGCCTTTGATAAGTTGCACCTGCATTTCTTAGTCCGAACGGCATAGCAATATAACAATATATACCGGTTAGAGTCATGAAGGCTATATCCTCTTGATCGGATGGTTCCATTTGGATTTGTTGAAATCCAGATGAAGCATCCATAAAAGTTAACAGTTCATGACCCGCAGTTGCATCCACCATGGAGTCAATGTGGGGTAATGGGAAAGGATCCTTGGGACATGCCTTATTTAAATCGGTAAAATCGACACATACCCTCCACTTTCCGTTTTTCTTTTGAACAACAACCACATTGGCCAACCATTTTGGATACTTGACCTCTCTAATCATACCTGCTCGGAGTAATTTCTCTACCTCCTCCTGGATAATGGCATTTCTTTCTGGTGCAAACTTCCTTCTCCTTTGATGGATTGGTTTGATGGATCTATCGATGCCAAGTTTGTGAGTGATTACATCTTTAGATATGCCAGTCATGTCTTCGTGTTTCCATGCAAAGGTAGTCTTTCTCCTTTTGAGGAAGGATACGAGGTCTTCCTTCACTTCGCCGAGGATCCCTGATCCTATATAAACTATAGATTCAGGATCATCAGGATCCATAAGGATTTCTACTATATCCTGTTCTCTTGCTTCCAAGACATCCCTTGGAGGATACTTTGATTGCTATTGCTCCCTAGACTTTGATGTTGGTTTCATTGATGAGGTGTAGCAGTTCTTAGCCTCTTGCTGATCACTATCAATCTTCACTATTCCCCAAGGGCTATGAAGCTTCACACATTGATGATAAGTGGATGGGACTGCCTTCATATCGTGTATCCAAGGCCTGCCAAGGATCACATTACAACAAGATAAACAGTCAATAACACAAAACTTTTGGTAAGAATGTAGGCCTTTGATATAGATTGGGAGTTTAATGTCCCCCAGAGTATTCTTTGTCTCGCCACTGAATCCCACGAGCACAGAGGATCTTGGTATGATATCGGATTCAGGGATGTTCATCTTCTTGAGAACATCTAGCTGGATAATTTTCACGGAGCTTCCTCCATCTATAAGGATCCTGCGGACAAAATGGTTAGAAATGAAAAGAGTGATAACTAAACCATCGTGATGAGGATCCTGGATATCAACACGATCATCCTCATCAAAGGTTATGACTTTTCCTTCGGAGACACTTGATGTTCGAACGGGTCTTTCTCCACTATCCATTTTAGTTTCCTTTGCATGCCTTTTAGCTGCTGAGAAGGATGTGCCACAAATGTCTGATCCTCCAGAAATAAAGTTTATTACTTGTGCATCTGCTAGAGGGGCCGGAGCTTTCTCAGGGATCCTTTCAGGATCCTGTGTCCTTGACTTTTTTTCTACCCAACAATTCTTTTAGATTCCCCTTGCTCAACAAGTATCCAATTTCCTTTCTTAGTGCAATGCATTCTTCTGTGAGATGCCCAAAATCTTCATGGTATGCACACCATTTTGATTTATCTTTGGTTGCAGCTGGTCTATCATTTTTTCAGGGCCATCTAGCTTTATCACCTAAATTCTGCATCGCAAGGATTAGTTCATTGTTATCAACAGAAAAACAATATTCAGAGATTGGAGGATAATCCTCATCATCCTCTTCTTGTTCAACAACATGCACATTCTGGTTGTCAGATCTATTAAAGGATCTAAACTTGTTGTTCTTGAATGAGGATCCTTGCTTCTCTTACTTTGAGGATCCTGCTAACCTCTCCTGGATCCTTTTGTCATCTTCTAGCCGGATGAACCTAAGGGCCCGGGTTCTTACCTCATCTAGATTCCTGCATGGCGTCATAACAAGATCATCATAGAATAACGAATCCCTAAGCAATCCCATTTTAAAGGCTTCAACAGCCGTAGCTATATCCAGGTTAGGAATATCTAAGGATTCTTTACTAAATTTAGTGATATAATCCCTTAATGATTCATTATGACCCTGGGTTATCCTATATAGATCACTAGTTAAACGCTCAAATTTTCTAATACAGGAAAATTGATTATTAAATAGGTTAACTAGATTAGCAAATGAGGTAATAGAATAAGGAGGAAGACTTAGCAGCCATTTAAGAGCCGATCCAGTAAGAGTGGATCCAAATCCCTTGCACAGACATGCTTCCTTTAACCTTTCTGGGATGGGATTGATCTCCATCATTTCCCTGTATTGAGCTATGTGTTCCTCAGGATCCGTTGAACCATCATACAACTTCATGGTAGGTACATGGAACATCTTGGGTATCTCAGCATCACAGATTGGTGGTGCAAAACGAGATATCTTGTGGCTCCCATCTGCAATCTCTGGGATAGGCTTGACCACTCCTGAAACACTTGATATCATATCCTTTAACTTTTGCAATTCTCTGGCCATGGCATGATTGATACCTGGATCCTGCATAAGGCCATGGTTAGTAGTATAAGAATTATTAAAAGTGTTACCTCCCATTGGATTCAAATTAGGAAGAATGGATGTTAATCCATATTGTTGGGGCTCTGGGATGACCTATGGACCAGTAGAAGCAATGGTTTTCATTGGAATGAAATCTCCATGATAGATGTCGGAACTTCCTGATTGCAAACTCCTTAAGGATCCTTGGAACTGTGAGTATCCTTGGACCTGGGAGGATCCTGAGACATAGGAGGATCCTTGAACTTGGGAGGATCCTGGAGCATAGGAGGATCATTGAACTTGGGAGGATCCTGGAGCATAGGAGGATCCTTGAACCTGAGAGGATCCCTGAAATGGCCAGTACCCTTGAATCTGCGGCGCTCCCGAGTATCCTCCTGAGCTTGCAAAGGATCCTATATGCTGAGGAAGGGATCCTGATGGTTGAAAGTGTGACCCTGAAGCCTGAGTCATTGCTGATGACCCGTAATGCACTCCTTTTGGTCCTCCAACATATTGAACGTCTGGAACCATCGAAGGCTGAGAAGTTATAACCAGAGTATCAAAATTCAAAGATCTGGGCATTAGTGGGGAATGATCCTCTGCCGATCTCTTCTGTTTCTTGATGTCTCCAATTTCTCTGAGGATCTTTTCATTGGTCTTGTCCTGCTGCTGGATATGCTCCTTCATCTGCAAAATCAGAGTAAACAAGTCACTAGTAGTAGGAGTATAAGAAATAGAAGAAGTTGGAGGTTTTGAGAAAATGGGAGTTGGTTTCTTCTCGGCATTTTTCTGAGGTCCAGAAGGTGGTGGAGGCAAAGGTGGAATGCCCTGAGATGAATTGACCGCAGACATTGCAGTAGAGGTATTCTTCAATGATGAAGCCATGTATTTGTATGCAATGAACCAGAATGATCACCAACAGAAAAACTTCTTAGGAATGAAGCACCAATTGCCCCACGGTGGGCGCCAAACTGTTTTGGTCAAAAATCTGATGAGGATAATGCAACCAAACTCTTAGTTACGGGGAATGATGCTTGAATTGTGGAACAATGAGAAGGATCACTTCAATGTAAAGTGCACAAACGACACAAGGATTTATACGAGGAAAAAACCCTTGATCTATAGAAGATCTCCGGCATAAAAAACCTCGGGTGATGGAAACTACCGATCACCAAGCTCAAATAAATCAATAAATGTTTACAACTTCGGATAGTAACGAGCTAGGTACAAGGATCACTATGGTGAAATGTGTAAAAGTGAGTGAAAACTATTAAATGTTTGTCGAAAGCTTCAAGAGTGCAATTGTACGAGAGTGTGTGTAGCTGAAAAATGGCTAAGTGTTCTATTACTAGCTCGTCACCCCTTTAAAAATAGAAGTTAACTATGCTAACAAACTATCTGACTTTCGTGCCATGCTCCCACGTTCTCCACAACGTCCATTTCCAGTCAAACGTGTGCGAAATACCCATGGAATATTCCATAGTAACGTTACCAAGACCAAGCCAAGCTTGTTACTCCTGCAAAATAATACGAAACACAAACAAACAATCGTTAGTATGAGGATCCTTAAGGTGATCCATGATCCTGATCCTGAAGCTCTTCTGAGGATCATTATCTGTCACAGAAGTAAGGATTATTAATTAGGATAACAAGTAAGGATCACTAATTGTCAAAAATCCTCCCCTAACAGCAGCGGTCGCTTAAAAACTCAGATGAGGGAAAGAGGAAACGCGAGGATGATAACTCACGTCGCTCAGACAAGAAGCACAAAGGGAACCATGAGAACAAGAAGAGTTCAGGGTCCAACAAAGGTAACCAGCAGTCGGGTGAGAAACCCAGATGTAAAGTTTGTCGGAAACATCACTTTGGAAAGTGTAGATTAGAATCGAACTCGCAGACACAATCAAGGACTTTTGCATGTGGGATATGCAAGTCCAAGGAACACAAGACAATAGATTGCAAGAAGATAAAGGATGCAACATGCTATAACTGTAACGAGAAGGGGCACATCAAGTCAAATTGCCCAAAGTATGCAAAGAAACCGGAAGAAATTAAGAAGACCAATGCTAGGGTCTTCAGAATGGATGCTAAGGAGGCAGTGCAGGATGATAACGTGATAACAGGTACCTTTCTCATAAATGATGTTTATGCAAGGGTATTATTTGATTCAGGGGCGGATAAGTCTTTTGTGGATAATAAATTTTGTAAGTTATTAAATCTACCTGTTAGAACCCTAAGCATAAAATACGAAGTGGAGTTAGCTGATGGAACCATAGAATCTGCTTCAACCGTGTTAGATGGATGTTTCATATCCATTAGGAACCATTCTTTTCCATTGTCATTACTTCCCTTGAAATTAGCCGGTTTCGATATAGTAATAGGCATGGATTGGTTGTCTCGCAACCAAGCCCATATCGTTTGTGCTAAGAAGCAAGTGATTGTCAGAACTCATCATGGCGAGCCTTTGACAATCCAAGGAGATACTAAGTACGGAATGCCTGAGCAAGTGTCCATGCTCAAGGCATCAAGGTGTTTGACGAAGGGTTGTGTTATCTACATGGCGCAAGTAACTATTGATGAACCAAAGCCTAAGATCGAAGACATACCTATTATCTCTGAATATCCAGGAGTATTCCCTGAAGAACTACCTGGTTTACCCCCAGATAGGCAAGTGGAGTTCAGGATTGACATTATTCCTGGAGCAGCACCTGTTGCAAGAGCGCCTTACAGATTGGCACCAATAGAGATGAAAGAGTTGAGAACTCAACTGGATGATTTGCTAGCCAAAGGATTTATTAGACCTAGCTCATCTCCTTGGGGAGCACCAATCATGTTTGTGAAGAAAAAGGATGGGTCGATGCGTCTGTGCATCGATTATCGAGAACTTAACAAAATTACTATTAAGAATCGGTATCCATTGCCCAGGATCGACGACTTGTTCGATCAGCTTCAAGGAGCAAGTTACTTTTCCAAGATCGACTTAAGGTCAGGATATCATCAACTGAAGGTCAAGGATGAAGATGTACATAACACTGCATTTAGGACTCGTTATGGTCACTACGAGTTTTTAGTGATGCCTTTTGGACTCACTAATGCACCAGCCGCATTCATGGATCTCATTAACCGCGTCTGCAAGCCCTACATGGATAAATTCATCATCGTCTTCATCGATGATATTCTTATTTACTCGAAGAGTCAAGCTGATCATGAGAAGCACCTCCATTGCATTCTGAAACTGCTTCATCGAGAAAAGCTCTACGCCAAATTCTCTAAGTGTGAATTTTGGCTTCGTGAAATCCAATTTCTTGGACATGTGGTTAGTGAACGCGGAATCCAGGTAGATCCCGCTAAGGTTGAAGCTGTCATGAATTGGCAAGAGCCGAAGACGCCCACAGAGATTCACAGCTTCTTGGGATTCGCAGGATATTACCGGCGTTTTATAGAAAAATTTTCAAGAATTACTGCACCCCTAACTTCATTGACTCGTAAGAATATAAAATTCGATTGGGGTCCTAAGCAGCAAGAATCCTTTGATATTCTCAAACAAAAGTTGAGCAATGCTCCTGTTTTGACATTGCCTGAAGGTATCGAGGAATTCGTGGTTTACTGCGACGCATCGCACACTGGCATGGGATGTGTGCTTATGCAAAAGGGAAAAGTTATTGCATATGCTTCCCGACAATTAAAAGTGCACGAAAAGAATTACACCACCCACGATTTGGAGTTGGGTGCCGTTGTATTTGCACTAAAGCTATGGAGGCACTATTTATATGGTATCAAGTGTGTGATCTATTCTGATCACAAGAGCCTCCAGCACCTGTTTAACCGGAAGGATTTGAACATGAGGTAGCGCGGATGGATAGAGACGTTGAATGATTACGATTGTGAAATCCGATACCATCCAGGAAAGGCGAATGTAGGCGCTGATGCCTTAAGTCGAAAGGAAAGAGTAAAGCCTATAAGAATCAATGCCAAGAGCATTGAGATAAAGAATAGTTTGAATGAAAGATTGTTAGCTGCGCAGAAGGAAGTTGTACTAGAAGCTAACTATCCTGTTGAAAAGCTAGGAGTAACTGAAGAACAGTTATCCTATGGCAAGGACGGAATTCTGAGGTTAAATGGACGAATATGGGTTCTAGTTTATAGAGGACTTCGGGATGTTATCCTCCAGGAAGCCCACAGTTCTAAATACTCCGTTCATCCTGGAGCTGACAAGATGTACCAGTACCTGAAAGCAAACTTTTGGTGGATAGGCTTGAAGAAGTCTATAGCTGCCTATGTAGCTAAGTGTTTGACGTTTGCGCAAGTCAAAGCTGAACATCAGAAGCCGTCAGGTTTGCTACAACAGCCTGAACTTCCCACATGGAAGTGGGAAATGGTGACTATGGATTTCATCACCAAGTTTCCAAAGACAAAGAAAGGAAATGATACTATATGGGTGATAGTAGATAGACTGACTAAGTCAGCACATTTCCTACCCATTAAGGAGACTTATAGCTCCAACATATTAGCCCAATTGTATGTAGATAAGATTGTATCTCTACATGGTATACCAGTGTCTATTATCTCTGACAGAGATACCCGATACACATCACATTTTTGGAAAAGTTTCCAACAGTCTTTGGGCACGCGCTTAAATTTCAGTACGGCTTACCATCCTCAGACGGACGGGTAGAGTGAGCGTACCATCCAAACTTTGGAAGACATGATTCGTGCGTGTGTGATTGACTTAGGTGGTATTTGGGATAACCACCTACCATTGGTCGAGTTCTCCTATAACAATAGCTATCATATAAGCATTAAGGTTGCGCCTTTCGAGGCCTTGTACGGTAGAAAGTGCAGAACACCCGTATGTTGGGCGGAAGTCAGAGATGTCCAACTGACAGGACCTGAAATAGTCCTAGAGACGACATATAAAATTATGCAAATACGCGATCGTCTCAAAGCTGCCAAGGATAGGCAGAAAAGCTACGCAGATTTAAGGCGTAAGCCTCTGAAATTCGAAGTTGGTGATAAAGTTCTACTTAAAGTATCACCATGGAAAGGGGTAATGCGATTTGGTAAGAAAGGCAAGTTAAGCCCGAGATACATAGGACCATTCGAGATCATCGAATGTGTCGGATCAGTTGCTTATAAGTTAAACTTACCTGAAGAGCTCAGTGGTATTCACAATGTATTCCACATCTGCAATCTAAAGAAATGTCTACCTGATGAATCGCTAGTCATACCACATACGGATGTGCATATAGATGAGAGCTTGAAATTTGTGGAAAAACCTGTGTCAATTGAGGATCGACGGGTTAAGAAGCTTCGAAGGAAGCATGTACCGATCGTAAAAGTAAAATGGGATGCCCGTAGAGGTCCCGAGTACACGTGGGAAGTAGAGTCCACAATGAAAGAAAAGTACCCTCATCTATTTCAGTAATTCTCGAGGTTGAGATTTCTTTTAAGGGGGTGAGGATGTAACACCTCGAAATTTCATGTCCAATATTATATTGACACGTGTCATGAACTTTAAACGTGTAAAGGATTACTTTAGAAGGACTAACGTTGACAAACAAAGATAGTACGTGAATAAAAGGATTCAAAATGTTGACAATGAATAAATATATCTTTCAATAACCCTACATGAGGTTTACACCCTTAAACGAATGAATCATGAATCATACGAAGCTAATTGTGAAAGAAAGTGAGGAATTACAAACTACAGGGGCCAAATGTGTCAACATGTTTAAAGTATACCTCTGAGTGACCTTTTAGCAAACCCGAAGCTTTGTAACGATTAATTATGCTCACTAGAATAAGTGATAAAAATTTCACATGGTTTCGATTCCGTATGAGAAGGTTATGCTATCATTCGTATGCGAGGGGTTAAAAACGTCGACGTTGATAATTAAGGCTTTTCGGGTGACCATAAAGTTGACCAAGGGCTTCACAAAGATTGGTTATGTCTTGGAGTCCTTAGAAATCAATTTAGAGGGCTTATAGTGCAAAAAGAAAGATTGAAACAACTTTTAGAAGAACCGGGGACCAAAACTGCAAAATAGTTGAAACATGTTGACCTGAACCCAGGCCTCACACGGGCCGCGTAAGCCGAGGCAGGACCTTACGCAGGCCGCCTGGCACTCCCAGTATCAGAAAAACTTGACAGGTGTCTGTCCAGCCCGTTTAACCGACTTATATCACTTGTTTTCAATACCATGGGCTGCACAAATATGTTTTTTGGCACTAGGGACACTTGTATACATCAGGAAACAAGCCTAGACTTGTTTAGCACCATCTTGATCAATCATAGATCACTATATAAAGGAGCACTTGTTGCAACTTTTGATCATTCATTCTAGCTTCATTTGTGGAACTTCCTGGAGCACAAGAGCAGTCCCTAAGCATCATTAGTCGTGTATAGGACCTTGGTAAGCTTCTGTAACCTTCCTTAATCGTGTTTTACTTAGTTATTTAGCTTAAAGTCAAACCATCGTAATTAAGGTTTGACTTAACGATTAATCACTAATGGTCCAGTGATTAGTCAAATTGAAAGTAGTTATAAGTTGGTAATTATGTGGGCAATAAACCCTTAAAAGGGCACCCTCTGATTCCCTCTCTAACTAGGTCGTTTGTCGGGTCAAAGTTGGTTATAAAAAGTCAATAGAAACATAATTTTCGAATTAACACATAATTAGCAATGTAGAAGACGTGTAACCTGTTTTACCACTCATATAACTTGGTAATCAATGCAAGAACATGTCTAAGCATGTCCGACCCGGCAATTTTTAGTTTAGGACCGGTTCGGAACCGAAAGTCGCATAAGTTGATCACTTCTTTGACTTTCAGTTCTGACCCTTATTAGCATGATTTAGAAATGCCTTAAAGCTTCCTTAGGACCAGCTTGTATGATAGTATAACCCTCTGTGATTATACTACTTGACTCGTTGATTGTCCGATGTTTCCGTTAATTGCTTAATGTTGACCATAATGCCCTTTTGACCATAAAACAAGATTTTTGGAAATGTGAGAGGACAATAATCCTTGTTACAGAATTATAAACATGCCCCTAAATTTTCACATCAGTTTGAGGTCTAGATTAGGAGTTATGCTCAATAGCGTAATTTGAAAGCTTTTTATTAATTAAACGGCGTAATTAGCATAAAGCCTATCTAAACCCAATTTTTGACACCAAACCTTTTACCCACCGATGTAATATAATATTTTGGGATTTTTGAAGATTTTTAATTATTTTTAAACTGAACATAACATAGGGTTATTGCCTTGATTCGGTAATTGCCGATTATACCCTTTTTTATTATACAATGAGTTTTACATAACATTTGGATACCAAGTCGTTGGCTACTGATTTTATATGATAAATGAAGTAATTTGAACTTATAAACTGATCAGGAAATTCAAATTTCCTATTATAACCCGGAAATCGCTTAAAACGACTCTTTACGCGTTTTAAACGTATAGTATGGGTTAAAACCATTCTTGTCATATAAGACCTATCACCTACTGATATAACTTATTAAAATAAGTAATTTTACTGAGTATTTCAGACCCGAACATCAGAGTTATAATTAATCTCTTTTATAATCCTTAAAATGACCAAAATACCCCTACGGGGCTTAATGTGAGATTGAACTCGTTTTGGGCATAATGGAAGGTAACCTACTGATATCACAATATATTTAAAGCATATTAACTTGGGAAACATGTTCTCGACTCATTGGGTTAACCGTTATGCGTTATTCGTGTTCGGTTCGGTTTATGTAACTAGTTTGCATAAATTGACCGAAACGGGTCAAACCCTATCATTTTCACCTCAAAATCCAGAATGTGTTTAGTTTACCCATATTATACAAGTCTTCAAACTTATCGGGACTAAATCACATTATAATCCGGTCTTCGCTTAATCTTGCGTTTTGAACCGTATACCTTTCTTTAAAACTAACTGGTCTAAGTTTAGGCTTAATTAAGACCCGTTAGGAATCTAATAGGTTATTAAAACCTTCGTTACAGATTAGGAGCCCAGTAAAAGTTACGTGCACTTGCTGTTGTGATTTATACTTTGCTCAGGTAAATACTTTAACTTATTTTCCCTATACGGGCCTGGGGTACGGTATTATAATAATACCGCTTGGTCGGGTATGAAGTCATACAATAAAATATTGATTAAAAAGATGCATAACCCGTTTATTCTGTCTTGTTTGATGCAATACCTTTGGGGGGGGGGTAATGACCGTGTCCTGGATATCCTCGGCTCATTCGTTAGCAATGGCCACGACTTAAGCACGGGGTGTAGGCATACACCTGACAGTTGCGTATGTAAAAAGGTAGTCCACAAGAAGGGTATCTTCTTGTGGGTAGTATACCAAGTGGTGAGTCTATTAATCTTGTTAAACCGGCTCTTCTAACTGTTTCCTAAATGGACGACAAACATGTAAAACTATATACAAGTTTATTTTTAAATAATTATCCCAAGTTATAAAACATATTTTGTGCCATGTGCATTCAAACCAATTTTCTCAAACTCTTTTCAAAATGAGTCAGTTAATTGTATTTACCAGTGTAAACTGACGTATTTTCCAAAAAGGTTAAGTGCAGGTACTATACGAAATAGGTTGGCTACTCCAGGCATCAATAATCAAGTCTTGCAAGCTCTAGATGTTAAAGTCTGTTGAACAATGATCTTATTTCTCTTTTGATCCGCCTGTGGATCCTTTACAGACCGTTGTGATACTTTGATACTACTATTTATTCGGTTTGTAGATTCATATCTTTTGCTTCCGATGTGTATTTAAATTGTGTTGTTTGACCATGATGATATCAACTGCGTCACGATACTCCCCATCGGGCCCACTGGTAATATGTGGAAATATCGGGGTGTGACAGGTTGATATCAGAGCCAACACTGAGTGAATTAAACACTAGCCTTTTGTGTTTAATCTCAGTTACACAGTTGCACATTCCTAAAGTTTCGAGTCTAGACAAAGAACTTAGGACTAATCCAAATTGTTTTTAATTCTAACTTTGTCCTTTATATTTCTTTGTTGTTTTCTCTCATTTGTTTGACAGGAAATATGCCACCGAGGTTCCGAAGAGGAGGACGAGGCAAGGGGCCAATCCACGCCCCCAACTATCACGAGGCCGGGCCTTCACACCGGCGAACTCCTTCTGCTACCATGAGTACCGGTCCTCAAGGAGACTGGAGGATCTATTCGGAGCCCGCTAGGCGATCTGCCTCGTTTAGCTCAACGCCTCCTTATCGTCACTCCTTTGGGCCGCAATCAGAGAATGAGCCCGAAGACTCACGCCACTCCTTCTTGCCGTTGCAGGGATCCATGAATTGTTTGTGAAAAAATTTACATGGCACTGGTTTTGTGCCCAATGTTGGTTTTATGGCCTAGGGGTAATCTGCCTGGCCCAATGCTCACGGCCTAACATTCCGATCGAATAGAACTGCACAGGCCTAATCGGTCTCGATCCAACAATTTTCGTGGCTCCAACAGAAATATGGCACGCGGTAATCGATCACCAACTTGCCAACTAAGCTTAAAATCGAGACACTATACAAGTCAGTGTAATCAACTCGCTTCCTTTGTTGCGTCGGGTACTCCATCTGCCGATCAGGTGGCTCAGGGGTTTCATGCTCAACGCCACATAAACTCTTCTATTCATGACTAGACATCTAACACGGGTGCCTCTACTCATATGCTACCCACAAATACTACTCTTCAACGACCCCGACCAAAGGTAATCAAAATGTTTATTTCGGTAACAGCCAATCTTTACCTATAACTCATATCGGTCAAGGAAAATTCTAGGTAATCTTAATCTTAATAATGTTTTGGTGGTACCTAATCTCAACAAAAATCTCCTCTCTATTGGAAAATCCACTGAAGATAATCCTATTGATGTTGTGTTTTCTCATCCTTATTTTTATTTTCAAGACTATTGAACCAAGCACACTCTAGTCTGAGGGTGCCGTGAAGACGACCTATATGTTCTTCGCAACACCCATGAAGCTTTTGAATTATGGCATTCTCGACATGTGCATGTTAATTTTGATGTTGTTTTTATGTAAAAAAAATTAATGGTTGTTTATCATTTACTTTAGTTTTACCCAAACCGGGTCTTTGTTACCCGTGTGAACTTTCAAAATTTAAAGGAAAACCTTTTATTCCTAATAATAAATGGGCTTTTTCACCATTAGAAATAATACGTTATGATTTATGGGGGTCATCCCTAATAAAACCGGTTGACAATTTTTCATATAATGTCTCCTTTTTTGACGACTATTCTCGTTTTACTTGGATGTACCTGGTACGGGTAAAGTCTGATTTTGTTGATGCATTATCTATATCATACCCTTTGTTCAAACATAATTCTCCACAAAAATAAAAAAAAATTCAAAGTGATGGCGCAACGGAATTCATAAACAATCGTGTCCGACACTTGTTTGAACAAAATGTAACTTTTCACTGCATGTCCTGTCCATATACCCCACAACAAAATGGCTGAGTTGAACGAAAACATAGACACATTGTTGAACCTGGCTTGGCCATGTTATTTCATGCCTAGTGACCTGTTAAATATTGGGTTAATGCCTTATCATCAACGGTCTTTATAATAAATCGGTTACCATCAACATTGTTACATGGGAAGTCACCCATCGAACTTTTATACCACCAAACTTTGCTTCTTTTCTGTCTTTTGGTTGTCATGTCTTCCCTTTCCTTCATGATATGCCCCACGTAAATTATCTCCTCGGAGTATTTCATGCATTTTTCTTGGCTATTATTCTAAATACATGGGGTATAGATGCCTAGACGCGTACACCTCTCGCATATATGTTACTCGACTTGCTCTCTTTGATGAGAATCATTTTTTACTTGATATAACCACCACTACCACACCTATTAATATGCTTGAAGTGTCCATTTTTTTGGATATATCTGGTACTGATACCTCACAATTTAATATTTTCGCACAAACTAAGGAACTCACTATTGCTTTTATTCCTAATCCATCTTCAACACATGATCAAATCCCACTTCCTATTCCCATTCCATTTCCCACTATCATAACTCAGCACACATTCCTCAGCCCAGTTCTGAACCAACCTCACTCAGCCTCTAATCCCAGCCCTATTACCACCTAACCCGTTACACCAACCCCATTATCGTTATCCCTCACCCGCCTACACTGCAAAGCCCATTTGCTACGCCCTCCTCCACACCGACCACAACATTAACCACTACTCCACCTTCCTTACTATAACAACCCTCCAAAAAATATTTTTGGACACCCCTAAACGTTCCTAAATATACCCCGTACGCGAGAAACGGACCCGAAATAGCCCTACACTTAGAAATAACAAGAAAAACAAAATTCAGGAGTCGCTCGCGGGGCGCGACTTCCTTACCCTCATCCTTCGCGGGCCGTGAGGCCTAGTGCCTTGCCAGACAAACAAAGCCGCCACGTGTCGACACATGGCAAGGCTAGGTTTGCTGACTGGTCGAGCCTAAACCTTAGTCTACTCTCTCGCGGGCCACAAGAGAGTTAGCTAAAGCTTACGCGGGCCGCGGGCCACCATAAAATCTGCCTATAAATAGCAGGCGACGAATTCATTTCAATTCGTTTAAAAATTCCAATTCTCTCTTAACTTCTGAATAGCTATTATTATACCCGGGCATAATACCCACTATATAGCGAAGCTCTGCCTCGTTGTAAGTACTGTAACCATGCTATTACCCTACACGATTGATCTAGGATTCCGTAATGCATGTCAGCTCTGCCCGACTCAGTGATTGGAATTCTGTCTCATGTGTATACCCGGTTGATCAAGGATTCCGTAATGCATGTCGGCTCTGCCCGACTCAGTCATTGGAATTCTGTCTCGAGTTGTACGGTTAATGTGAATTGGGTTATTTTACTAACACGTGTGCATTGTTTGATTTTAATAGATAATAACCAGGAGAATCATTAGGAAGCCTTAGTTTTACCTAAATCTACAATGTGAGTACATCTGCTTTTTGCCACCTTTTTCTAAATCTTTTGTGAGTCAAAATGGTTTACCAAAACCTCAAATGTTTTAAATTACACTTAACAGTAATTGAGTATTTGTGATTCTACAATTACTGTCGGTATGTTGGTAGGGTTTTGTATACAAAATAAGAAAGACGTTACCACTGGACAAAGAGTTAGTCAATGGGTAATATGACCCACAGGTCAGGTTGACAGTACCGAATGAGTAACTGAGTAGATATAAACAAATGTGATTGCGGGATGCCCTCATTACTGTAAAGTGACAAAAATTGTTTTGATTAAACTGGGATGCACTCGCCAGTATTTCTTGCTGATAAAATGTTTTTAAAACACGTTTCGGGTAACATTGTGTGAAAGCCAATAGAAGGCAGCTAGAGAGCACTGAAGGCTTGGAAAAGTGGCTATAAAAGTTACCTAAATTAGTAGAAGTTTTTGTTTTCAGTAATTAGGGATTACCCCTACAAATGTATTGTCAAATAAACTTGGGTTTTATCCCAATAAATTATTATTATAAAAGTTTGGTGTTTTACTCTGATAAACATATTTCCTAACTATGGTCCTGATGTATTCCGCTGCTAAATTAATAAACACCGGTACCACTGATACTACCCGCTCGCGGCGCCTGCTCCTGGGGTGGGGGTCGGGGGCTGCGACAGAGAGTGGTATCAGAGCTACAGCCACTGGTTTAAGCCAAAGAAGTGTTCTGGTGACACTTAAATTGTAAATTATGTGTTAGGAAATAACTTATGTGATTATGTGTTTTGTGTTATTTGACTATTTGTTAGTTTACAGTATGAGTGAGCAAGGAAATTCGGATGCTTATCGTCATTTAGATAGTTCACCGAAAGATGAGGGAACATCATCTCAACCTAATCCCTCAGGATACTCATTCGATACTGAGGAAGGGATATTTATATTTAATGCATAGTCCGAGGAACCTTTTACTACTAAAAAGAGAGGTTGGTTTAATGGAGGAGCCCATGAGAGAAGAAAAAGAATGAAGAATTTACAACAAAAGAGGGTGATATTTAGGGCTAATAGGGAAGCAAATTCACAGATTCAGGAGACAGTTAATAGCCCACATTGGGAGGAGGAACTAGATAGACAGCTGGCCAATTTCCACATGTTAGCCACTGCAGCAGTAGATGCTAACCAAAATCAAATAGCCGAACCGCCACTGTTACCTTTATTCCCAAACCAACAGATTCTAGAACCCAACCAAGCAAACCAATGCCCAATACCTGCATTTAACCCCAATGAGTTACCTAGAATCCCAACCCCACAACCCTTACAATATGATCCATGGTTTGATGACAATAGGTCATACTCTACCCTATATACTCCCAAAGAACCAATGCCTTTAGAACGTGATCCGTGGAGTGATACTAATAGAACATTTTTCGAGATAAATAGCGCAGACCCTTACGAGGAACCCGTACCTCGACCTGAACCATTAGACCCACCAATGAGTCGAAAACAGGTGCAGGAACTCCATCAGTATGGAGAAGATTTAGTAAACGAAGGGAATAGAATTCGAGAAATAGGGGAGAAACTAGTTTGGAAATATGATGAGCGAGAAATGCATTACTGGATGAATGGTACTTAGAAAATCACTAGATATATGTGTAATTTTGTATTTTGATAAAAATATATATATATATATATATATATATATATATATCTATAGATAGATTAAAATAGATACGGACGCATAACTACTAGTATATTTAATTTCCAGTTGTAGTTTGTAATAGATGCATATATGAAAAAGAGTAAAAGTCGCAATGTACGACGTTTTTGACCAAACTGTTTGCATGATTGTGTATAAATAATTGTACTAAATTTTATTCTGTGAAAATTAATACCTGATAAATGTTCACAATTCAGATGTCGAACGAAGTAAATCAGGAAAACCAGAATAATGAGAATAACGGAAACCAAATAGAAAACAGTGCCATCCAACATATAGTAGCACAAGGAATTATAGATGCTATGCCTTTGTAACACCTCGAAAATTTACGTCCAATAATGTATTGACACGTGTCATGGGCTTTGAATATGTGAAAACATACTTTAGAGGGACTAAAGTTGACAAAAAGTGAAACTATGTGAATATAAGGGTCCAAAGTGTCAACAATTGATAAATAGGCTCTACAATAACCCTACATGGTGTTTATAACCTTAAACGGATAAATCATGGATCATACGAAGCGAGAAATGAAAGAAAGTGAGGAATTACAAACTAAAGGGACTAAATGTGTCAACATGTTGAAAGTATACCTCTGAGTGACCTTTTGGCAAACCCGAAGCTTTGTAATAATAAAATATACTCACTAGAATATGTGATAAAAATTTCATCAAGTTTCGTTATCGTATGAGAAAGATATGATCAAAACCGTGCACGAAGGGTTAATTGCGTTAACGTTGAATTCGTGACTTTTCGGGTAAGCACAAAGTTAACCGAGGACTTTACCATGTTTGTAAAAGTCCCAAGGCCCTTAAAAATAAGAATTGAGGGTCTAATGAGCAAGATAAATAGCCAAAAACACGTTACAAAGGTCAGGGACTGAATTGTAATTTGTTGAAACTTGTTAAGCTGGTAAACCCCTCGTACGCGGCCCGCGAGGGACCTGTCGCGGCCCGCCTACCAGCTGCCAGCGATAGATGCAGCGACCAGCTGCCAGTTATGTCGGTTTTGCGAGTTGTTAACAGCTGTATACGACTCCAGGGACTCACCAATCGACTTACATGCATTTAGGGACACTTGTATACTTCTTACAACAATCCTAGACCTCTGTGGCAGCCTCATATGTGATCAAAATCTGCAGAAAAGGATCTTAAAGTTGCAAACTATGAACAGTTGCAACTTCAAAATTCACAAGATCAATTCCTGGAGCTCTCTGGACGTCAAGACATCTTCCTAGTGATCTCTAAGCTTTATTAGGACCATTGTAAGTATTCATAACCTTTGCAAATTCGTTCTAGCTTAGTTTATCAACCGAAAGTCAAACCGTCGTAATTTAAACTTGACTTTGAGATTAAACGAGATTGGCTCTGTCTTTTCTCAAATTGAAAGTACCTACAAGTTGGTATTTATGTGGGTAACAAACCCCAAAAAGGGTATTTTCAGATTCCCACTCTAAGTTTGTTAATTGTCGAGTCAAAGCTTTTCTTAAAAAGTCAACAGAATGTGTTTTCGCAAATTTAAGCATGATTAACAATGTAGGCTACATGCAACCTGTTTGATCATCAAAATAACTTTGTAATTAATATAAGAACATGTTTCAACTTGTTCAACTCGACAATTTTCAGTTTAAACCCGAATCGGAACCGAAAGTCACATAAATTGACTTTTCTTTGACTTTCAGTTCTGATCCGTTCATGCATGTTTGAGATCTGCATTAGAGCATATTTTGGACCAATTTTCATATAAGTTTAACTCTCTGAGATTTTACAACTTGGTTCAATGCTTAACCGATTCATATGCATGCTTCCGATTTTTGCTTAAAGTTGACTATTTTGCCCTTTTTACTATAAAACGTGATTTTTGAAAAAGTGAAAGAGTAGAAACATTTGTTACTGATTTATAAACTTGCACCAAAAATTTGATATCAGTTTGAGGTCTAGATTAAGAGTTATGCTCAATATCGTAATTTGAAAGCTTTATGTTACTTAAACGGCGTAATTCGCATATAACCTATTTAAACCCACTTTTTGATACCAAACTTTTTACCCACTGATGTTATATAATATTTTGGGATTTTTAAAGATTTTTATTTAATTTTTGGCTAATCATATCATAGGCCTCTAAGTTTAAATTGGCAAATACCGATTTTGCCCTTTTAAGCCATAAAATGAGTTTTACAAATTCTTTTGACTCCAAACCCTTTTCTACTGATTTTATTTGATAAATAAAATATTTTGAGCATTCTGGAAATATAAAAATATCAGCTTTCTTTTAAAAACCCAGAAACGGCTCTAAATCGCCTTTTTAAGCGTTTTTAACGCATAGTATATACTATAACCATATTAAACATATAAGGTTGATACCTACTGATGTTTTTAGCATATTTTTATATAATAACAGTAAGTATAAGTTTTTGAACTCAGTTTTCCAGTTTTGACATTTTTAGCCCTTGTGAAATTACCAAAATACCCCTAAGGTGCATAGTTTGGTTTTAAATGATAAGTTTCACATATGGGTCAAACCCTACTGATATGACATGTTAAATTAAGTATACTTACTGTATAAATCAGACCCGTAACTCAGATTTACAAATAAACCCTTTTATAATCCTTTAAATGACCAAAATGCCCTTATGAGGCATAATTTGTGTTTAAATCCATTTTGGGCATAATAGAAGATATCTTACTGATATTATAACATACTTAGAGCATATTATCTCAGGGAACTTGCATATGACTCTTTCGATTACCCGTAACGCTCTTTTCGCGTTCGGTTCGGTTTACGTAACTAGTTTGCATAAATTGACCGAGACGGGTCAAACATTATCATTTTTGTCTCAAAATCCAGAATGTATTTAGCATACCCATATTATACAAGTATTCAAACTTGTCGGGTCTAAATCACATTCTATCCGGTCTTCGCTTAATCGTGCGTTGAACAGTATCGTCCTTTAAAACTAGCCGGTCTAAGCTTAAGCTTAAATAAAGACCCGTTAGAAATCTAATAGGTTATTAAAAACCTTTGTTCCAGAATAGAAGAACCAGTAAAAGCTATCTGTACTTGCTTGATGGTATACGGCTGAGATTGAATTTATATTTAGCTCAGGTAAATACTTTTAACTTATTTTCCCTATACGGGCTTGGGTTACGGTATATAGAATACCGCTTGATCGAGCATCAAATCTTACATCTCTGAATGGTTAATTGAATAATTTGATCGGCTCGTTTAAACAGTCTTGTTCACTTAAAGCCTTTGGGGGGTTAATGACCATGTCCCGGATATCCTTGGCATCATCTTACGAGATGGCCACGACCTGAGCACGGGGTGTTGGCGTACACCTGTCAGTGTATAACTCTAATGTGGAGGGTCTATTGATCTTTAAACCGGGACGCACCGGGCTACTGAACGCACAAGTAACATGTAATACGTTCACAAGATTATATTACATAATTATCCCAAGTTATAAAATGTTTTGTGCCATGTGCATTCAAATCAATTTTTAACCTTTTCAAAATGAGTCAGTTAAATTGTATTTACCAGTGTAAACTGACATATTTTCCAAAAAGATTAAGTGCAGGTACTACTCGTACTAGGCTGGCGGTCTTCTAGAGCGCCCACAATAAGTCTCGCAAGCTTGGACGACAATAAAGCTGTTGAACAATATCTTATTTTATTTTGATCCGCCTGTGGATCCGTTTCAACTATTTGTGATATTAAATATTACGCTTTATTCAAGTTGAAATGAATCTATCTTTGCTTCCGCTGTGCATTATATATTGTGTTGTTTGTCTATGATGATACCAACTACGTCACGATACTCCCCACCGGGCCCACCGGTGACACGTGGAAAATAGGGGTGTGACAGGTTGGTATCAGAGCCAACATTGAGTGAATTAAACACCAGTTTTTTGTGTTTAATCTCAATGACACGATAGGACATCCTTTGACCTTCTGAGTCTAGACTTAACATAGGAATACTCTCGTCCCTATTCGGAAGATTATTACCTTAAATTATATTTTAAATATGTCGCCAAGCAAGAAGCTGTAATGGAAATTCTCCCTATTTGAAGCCTAGGAAAGGCCAAGCTTCGTGTTGCGACTAGGATTAACGTACGACCAAGGAGAGGACATTCAGAACTAAAGTGAAAGAAGAGACTCCTTTTACTGAAGATCGTTTCCTTAAAAGTCTTTATAACGATATTTATCTTTTGGTCCCTTTTGAGGACAACATCATTTCTTTTAAGTCCCTTTTAGGGCAATTCTATACCTCTTTTAAAACCATTGGGATGTTTTATCTAAATTTCAATTATATCATTATATATGAATATAATATATATAATAAATTAAAATAATATTTCTGTTATAAGATCTACCATTATAATAAAATGGAAAAATCTAAAAAGGACAAGACCTAGCCTCGTGTCATTATTGAGACCCGGCCAAGACGGCAGATCCTCAATTTAGGTTCAGATCCTTATTAACATCCCGAGTTAGGATTGTTCTGCATTAATTATTAAAAAGGAATCTTAAGGTTAAACCTAGCCTATATGACGAGGCCAAGATGGTAGGACCTATTCAAGAGATTCAAATCCTTGTTAACATCTGTAATATGTTAACACTCCTGGCAAACGTGGTTCGATAAAATCACGTAAGTCATCCCTAGAATGGGTTATTCCAATCCTTCCTTATTAAAATAATCATCCCTTAAGGATGAAGTGCCACGGGCTATAATACACTGTCCGATTGCGACATCGACAGTTGTGATCTTTTGAGATTCCCCGTCCTAAAGGGGGTGAGCTATGCTCAAAGCCCTCTAGACGATAATCTGGTCGTCATGTCATTATTATGACCGCTGAACGACAATTGATTTAAATTAAAGTACGAATCCTGTCATTATGTCATTATCATGACCGCTGAATGACAGTTGATTTAAATTAGAGTACTAATCCTGCCGTCATGTCATTATTATGACCACTGACCGACAGTTGATTAAATTAATGGCACTGATCATGTCGTCATGTCATTATTGTGACCGCTGAACGTATCATCAGCGCAATGACTATATGTCTTAACATCTTACGAGATGTTAATTGATAGGCCCATGGGCCAGAAATTTTAATAAAGACAGTGGTAGCCTACAACTCCCTGTCAAGAAAAGGCAAGAACACGTTCAAGCCTAAATACCTTAATTCTACAAAATCAAGGTTGATAATGTAAAGTGTCCCTGTGACTTGGTCTTTTGTGCCATAATTATATTTTTATTAAATTTAGGATAATTATAATGAAAATCCTGAATTAAATAGATATCATTCTTTTCCTGCCAGTATAAATATTAAAAGAGAATCTTAAAAGGTTTGACCTAGCTTGAATGTCATTGAAGACCTAGCTAAAATGGTAAAACCTGTTTAAAAGAGATTCAGATCCTTATTAACACTTGAAAACGTGTTAACACTCCCGACAACAGTGATGCGATAAAATCACGCTTGTCATCTTTAAATTAGGAACTTCCAAACCCTTTATTTAGCCTATATAATCAATAGGAATCATGGCTGGTAAACGTCGAAAATGATGTACGCATCAAAACATCCATTTGGGATGTATACATACGGGTAAAGATGAATACATGAAAAAGATAGTTTTATTTCATAACTTCTTGTCAAGACAATGAACTATGAAATTTTCCGACCCAAAGGAATCATTGATTATGTTTTAAAATTTCCCTAGTGACAAGGCATCTGTGCCATCGAAAAGTCCTTTGGAACAAGCCGTTGTGCTATATGAGATGTCAGTATGACATTGATAGTCGTGACTTATGTCCCCTGACTAATAAATATGAAGGATTATATTCCGCTTAAATGCCAAAGATGGTTTATTTAAAAACTTAGGCAAAACATAATAAAATAAATTAAATACTATCTATTGGCCTATATGGTTTAATTGCACCATGGCTATTTATTCATCAAAATTCAAAAATTCGCTATATGATTAAACAAATTGTTTCTACTTGGTTAGTAGCCTGCAAAGCTTCACCATGGCTGACTCCTCAGAAGCTCACAATCATCCAGTTAATCAGAATGATGATACAAGACTGAATTTAACGAGCGCCGAGTTACAGGCTATGTTAGATACAGCTGTAAACAAGGCAGTGAACCGAGCATTAAGGGATCATAAGCGAAAGTGCAAAAATGCCCCAAATAAAGGTCGTAAAAAGAGTAAGACCGGTTCAAACCATAAACCGTCTAAGCCAAAGGAGGCAAAGCCCAAATGCAATAACTGCAGGAAGCAACATGCTGGAAAATGCACAATCGATCCACGTGCTAAATTATGTGGAATTTGCAAAACCAAGGGGTATAAGACCTTGGATTGCAAGAAATTGGAAGATGCAAACTGTTCCAGTTGTGGCGAAAAAGGCCAAATCAGTACCAATTGCTTTAAGGCTGCCAAGGAAGGGGCAGCTAAGTCTGGCAAGGATTTAAAGGACAACCAGCAGGCGGGTGAAAAACCCAGATGCAAAATCTGCAAGAAACAGCACTTCGGGAAGTGCAGGTATGGATCGAACTCGCATACACAGACGAGAACTGTTGCATGTGGGATATGCAAGTCCAAGGGGCATAAGACCTTGGACTGCAAGAAGATGGAAGACGCAACCTGCTATGGTTGCAATGTAAGAGGGCACATTAAGACCAACTGCCCTAAATATGCTAAAAAGCTTGAGGAAGTTAAAAAGATCAAAGCTGGAAGCTCTCAAATGGGTGCTCAAGAGACTGTTCAGGATAACAATGTCACAACAGGTACTTTCTTTACTAATAACGCTCACGCTAGAGTATTAATTGATTCAGGTTCAGATAAGTCACTCGTAGACAATAGATATTGAAAATCATTAAATCTACTTGTTAAAACTCTAAGCGTTAAGTATGAAGTAAAATTGGCCGATAGTACCTCAGAAACTGCTTCAGCAATATTAGATGGATGTTTTATATCCATTAGGAATCATTCGTCCGATGTCCTAGTTTCCGTTAAATTATAAGGACACAATATAGTTATAAAATCGATTGGTTGTCTGAAAAATCAAGCCCATATTGTGGGTGATAAGAAGCAATTGATTATCAAGACTCCTTATGAGACAACCCTCATAATTACATGCATCCGTACGATTAATAAATATTAAATATAAAAAATGGTGGAATTGGCCGTCCCCGGAATCGAACCTGGGTCTAGGCCGCACCCTTTCGCGCGCCTAGCCAACCGAGCTAGGTGCCTAGTTTGTGAAATCTCCATTTTGATTAAATATAAGCACATGTACAATCAAATAACACTCCTTAGGAATGTTCATATGGTTTAATAATACCATGATCGATGTATGATAAGTCGTCAGGATGATGACTAGCTGGGAAAATGCACTCAATTAATTATTAAATTGGTATTTAATACCAAAATAATTGAGTATGGAAAACTCAGAAGAGACAACACTCGCGAAGCTAAGAGATGCAACCAATGTTAATAGTGCACCAAGTGTGAACCTCAATGCTAACAGAGTTAATCTCCAAAACTATAATTCTCACTGCTGAGAAGGGCTATGAGAAAAGCCATGAAGAGCCAAACGCTGCTCACTCTAAAACACATGACACTGCTCATGAGAAGAGCTTTATTCATATTCCATATGCGAAGAATAACCCAAATAAAATCATATGTGGCAAGGAGCCCATTCTTTTTAGGATATACTTAAAAAGTACTTCGTCTCCTGGAAGTTAAGAGACTTCAATAGTTAAAAGGGGCCATTGATTGCAAAGAATTGTTGAAAGAAGTAGAAACCATTAGGTATATCAGTGGTTATGCTAGAAAGCACACGGTAAGGTGTGCGTCACAATCATTCAGTGGTAATACCCTTGATTAGTGAGGACACTAATGGAGTCCACAAGAAAGATCCCCTTATCCAGTATGGGATGGTCCAAGTTTTAAGGACCTTATTAGAAAACCTATTATACGCGTCACGGAATAGGAAAAGATTGAGTAATAATTTTCCGACTGCCCCATAAGATTTATAAACTATCGGCAGTGTGCTGCAGACCTTGGTTCATTGATGGAAATAGTGCCCTTATTCGGTTAACCTAGAATTTAAGCATAATGCACTATATATATCTTATGATTTAGCATCGGCAATAAGAGGGCACATTAAGATTTCAAAGCCTGCTTATTATGAATCCATTATGGATCCACCTCAACTACTCACGTTTTATAGATTAAGAAATAACCAGTCAAGGTCAAAACTGCCCTACAAATTGTCAAAGATCTTATAGCTAAGTTTAAAAGGTTTAAGAATGCAGGCGTTTAGCCCTCCTGATGAAGGACTAGAGGCAGTTCACATTAATAATGACACTAGATAAATTCTTTATTGTGATTTTATTGCTAAGAGTTATGTTTGGGTTCGGATACCGCTAAGTCTCTCATAAGACCACGAGCTTAGCAAACTTTTAGAATTTTTCCCATAAGAACCCCAGATATTAAGTGTAAGGTAAAACTTACAAGCGAAATCATAAGAACCATTCTTCTGTTCCAGTTAGAAATCTCTAATTATAGAATTCTAGAAGTATCCTCTCTTTAGAAGAGGTGTGTCAGCATATATAGTTGATATATCTTTGATCTCTATAGATTGCGAAAACCAGACAGTATGATAAAAGCACCATATGAGGATTGATGTATCTTAATAAGTTCCATAGATTGCTTCCATGCCTGATCAGTATGGAGGTTTAATGCATGGAACCACAAAGATATCCCGATGGTCATATGGTACCAAAATCAGCTAAAGGTATTCAAAGAGGATAGCCAGAATGGAATTGTCCAAGTAAATGATCCCGACTAAGGAATTCGTGGACTTGTAACATAAATGTATCATTTATTTGACACAAGCAATAATGGATAAACTAGAGTCTGAGATATGAAAAATCTCTATAACCTCCTGGTATTTTGATTACCTTTTTCCTAGAATTACCCTGTTCACCTCCTGAAAGGCAAGCCAAGTTAAAGTTTACATCCCATTTAGGGTTGTATTTTTATGAAATCCCCAACACGGATAGTATCATCATTGGGGGAAATCAAAACTCCGATTAAATAAGTTTTGAAAATAGAGAATTCATATAGCCTAACTCAACATCCTGAGGATTCGGTATAGTTAATTAAGAAAGACGGTTCGTTTTGCGTATGCAGTTAATTACCGCAACCCTGATTAGGCAACAATTAAGAATTTACATCAGCTGCCCAGGATCGTCGATTTGTTCGACTAACGCAAGGATTAATCATTCCTTGGGATTAGTTCTAAGCAGTGGTTGGAATAACCATTTCACCTTAAGATAAGATCTTTTATAATAGTTGTTATATAAGTATCAAGGTTGCTCCTTTGGAGACCTTGTATAGATAAAATATCAAAACGTCCGTTTGATGGATGAGGCTTTGGGAAGTCCAAATTATCAGGATCAGAAGGTTGCCTTGGAAACAACAGATGGGATCATACAAATCCATAATCGATTGTCAGTTTCCAGTATGCGGCAGGAAGTCGAGAATTTATGAAAGTAGCAACCCTCCTAAGTTCTTGTGAAGGAATAAGGTTCAACAAAGATATCACCCTGGAAGGGTGTGTCAATTTGTTAGTTATCAGGCTAGTTGAGCTCTGAATATATTGAGTCATTCGAAGGAATCGAATGTATCAGGATCAAATAGCTTATAAGCTAAAATCTATTTAAGAAGTTCAGCGGAGCTCGCAATACATTTCACACCAATGATTGAAGGATGTGTTTCGCCAATAAGTCAAGAAGCACTATCACAGAATGATATGCAGATTTATGATATCATGAGCAACCTATGTCGATTAAGGAACGACAGGTGAAGAAGCTCTAAAAAGGATACATATATCTATTATAAAGGTCAATTGTGCGAGCTTGGGAAGACTCCAGATATTTTAAAGGAGTTAGGTCCATTATGCGACAAAAAGTACTTCTAGCATTTTGAAAAATCTCGAGGTCGAGATTTCTTTTAAGTGGGTGAGGATGTAACACCTCGAAAATTTACGTCCAATAATGTATTGACACGTGTCATGGGCTTTGAATATGTGAAAACATACTTTAGAGGGACTAAAGTTGACAAACAGTGAAACTATGTGAATATAAGGGTCCAAAGTGTCAACAATTGATAAATAGGCTCTGCAATAACCCTACATGGTGTTTATAACCTTAAACGGATAAATCATGGATCATACGAAGCGAGAAATGAAAGAAAGTGAGGAATTACAAACTACAGGGACTAAATGTGTCAGCATGTTGAAAGTATACCTCCGAGTGACCTTTTGGCAAACCCGAAGCTTTGTAATGATAAAATATACTCACTAGAATATGTGATAAAAATTTCATCAAGTTTCGTTATCGTATGAGAAATATATGATCAAAACCGTGCACGAAGGGTTAATTGCGTTAACGTTGAATTCGTGACTTTTCGGGTAAGCACAAAGTTAACCGAGGACTTTACCATGTTTGTAAAAGTCCCAAGGCCCTTAAAAATAAGAATTGAGGGTCTAATGAGCAAGATAAATAGCCAAAAACACGTTACAAAGGTCAGGGACTGAATTGTAATTTGCTGAAACTTGTTAAGCTGGTAAACCCCTCGTACGCGGCCCGCGAGGGACCTGTCGCGGCCCGCCTACCAGCTGCCAGCGACAGATGCAGCGACCAGCTGCCAGTTATGTCGGTTTTGCGAGTTGTTAACAGCTGTATACGACTCCAGGGACTCACCAATCGACTTACATGCATTTAGGGACACTTGTATACTTCTTACAACAATCCTAGACCTCTGTGGCAGCCTCATATGTGATCAAAATCTGCATAAAAGGATCTTAAAGTTGCAAACTATGAACACTTGCAACTTCAAAATTCACAAGATCAATTCCTGGAGCTCTCTGGACGTCAAGACATCTTCCTAGTGATCTCTAAGCTTTATTAGGACCATTGTAAGTATTCATAACCTTTGCAAATTCGTTCTAGCTTAGTTTATCAACCGAAAGTCAAACCATCGTAATTTAAACTTGACTTTGAGATTAAACGAGATTGGCTCTGTCTTTTCTCAAATTGAAAGTACCTACAAGTTGGTATTTATGTGGGTAACAAACCCCAAAAAGGGTATTTTCAGACTCACACTCTAAGTATGTTAATTGTCGAGTCAAAACTTTTCTTAAAAAGTCAACAGAATGTGTTTTCGCAAATTTAAGCATGATTAACAATGTAGGCTACATGCAACCTGTTTGATCATCAAAATAACTTTGTAATTAATATAAGAACATGTTTCAACTTGATCAACTCGACAATTTTCAGTTTAAACCCGAATCGGAACCGAAAGTCACATAAATTGACTTTTCTTTGACTTTCAGTTCTGACCCGTTCATGCATGTTTGAGATCTGCATTAGAGCATATTTTGGACCAATTTTCATATAAGTTTAACTCTCTGAGATTTTACAACTTGGTTCAATGCTTAACCGATTCATATGCATGCTTCCGATTTATGCTTAAAGTTGACTATTTTGCCCTTTTTACTATAAACTTGCACCAAAAATTTGATATCAGTTTGAGGTTTAGATTAAGAGTTATGCTCAATATCGTAATTTGAAAGCTTTATGTTACTTAAACGGCGTAATTCGCATATAACCTACTTAAACCCACTTTTTGATACCAAACTTTTTACCCACTGATGTTATATAATATTTTGGGATTTTTAAAGATTTTTATTTAATTTTTGGCTAATCATATCATAGGCCTCTAAGTTTAAATTGGCAAATACCGATTTTGCCCTTTTAAGCCATAAAATGAGTTTTACAAATCCTTTTGACTCCAAAGCTTTTTCTACTGATTTTATTTGATAAATAAAATATTTTGAGCATTCTGGAAATATAAAAATATCAGCTTTCTTTTAAAAACCAAGAAACGGCTCTAAATCGCCTTTTTAAGCGTTTTTAACGCATAGTATATACTATAACCATATTAAACATATAAGGTTGATACCTACTGATGTTTTTAGCATATTTTTATATAATAACAGTAAGTATAAGTTTTTGAACTCAGGTTTCCAGTTTTGACATTTTTAGCCCTTGTGAAATTACCAAAATACCCCTAAGGTGCATAGTTTGGTTTTAAATGATAAGTTTCACATATGGGTCAAACCCTACTGATATGACATGTTAAATTAAGTATACTTACTGTATAAATCAGACCCGTAACTCAGATTTACAAATAAACCCTTTATAATCCTTTAAATGACCAAAATGCCCTTATGACGCATAATTTGTGTTTAAATCCATTTTGGGCATAATAGAAGATATCTTACTGATATTATAACATACTTAGAGCATATTATCTCAGGGAACTTGCATATGACTCTTTCGGTTACCCGTAACGCTCTTTTCGCATTCGGTTCGGTTTATGTAACTAGTTTGCATAAATTGACCGAGACGGGTCAAACATTATCATTTTTGTCTCAAAATCTTGAATGTATTTAGCATACCCATATTATACAATTATTCAAACTTGTCGGGTCTAAATCACATTCTATCCGGTCTTCGCTTAATCGTGCGTTGAACAGTATCGTCCTTTAAAACTAGCCAGTCTAAGCTTAAGCTTAAATAAAGACCCGTTAGAAATCTAATAGGTTATTAAAAACCTTTGTTCCAGAATAGAAGAACCAGTAAAAGCTATCTGTACTTGCTTGATGGTATATGGCTGAGATTGAATTTATATTTAGCTCAGGTAAATACTTTTAACTTATTTTCCCTATACGGGCTTGGGTTACGGTATATAGAATACCGCTTGATCGAGCATCAAATCTTACATCTCTGAATGGTTAATTGAATAATTTGATCGGCTCGTTTAAACAGTCTTGTTCACTTAAAGCCTTTGGGGGGTTAATGACCATGTCCCGGATATCCTTGGCATCATCTTACGAGATGGCCACGACCTGAGCACGGGGTATAGGCGTACACCTGTCAGTGTATAACTCTAATGTGGAGGGTCTATTGATCTTTAACCCGGGACGCACCGGGCTACTGAACGCACAAGTAACATGTAATACGTTCACAATATTATATTACATAATTATCCCAAGTTATAAAATGTTTTGTGCCATGTGCATTCAAAGCAATTTTTAACCTTTTCAAAATGAGTCAGTTAAATTGTATTTACCAGTGTAAACTGACGTATTTTCCAAAAAGATTAAGTGCAGGTACTACTCGTACTAGGCTGCCGGTCTTCTAGAGCGCCCACAATAAGTCTCGCAAGCTTGGACGACAATAAAGCTGTTGAACAATATCTTATTTTATTTTGATCCGCCTGTGGATCCGTTTCAACTATTTGTGATATTAAATATTACGCTTTATTCAAGTTGAAATGAATCTATCTTTGCTTCCGCTGTGCATTATATATTATGTTGTTTGTCTATGATGATACCAACTACGTCACGATACTCCCCACCGGGCCCATCGGTGACACGTGGAAAATAGGGGTGTGACAGCCTTATATTATCAAGACTGTTAAAGAAGCAGAAAATAATGGAAGTAAACGCCAACACACTGAACCAAGTCACAATGTGAATAATGACAACGGACCTGTTATCCAAGCTCCAATTCCTAAAAGAAGAAGAACCGCTTCTTACGGTTATTCTTATAGAGAATTCTTGGCTTGCAAACCAATAGAATTCTCAGGCAATGAAGGAGCCATTGCAGCTTTACGTTGAATAGAAAAGACAGAAGCAGTCATAAAAATAAGTAAATGTGCAGACGAAGATAAGAGTATGTTTGCTTCTAATCTTTTCAAAAATGCAGCCTTAGAATGGTGGAATACCATTCTCCAGTCTAGGGGAAATGACAGAGTTTATAATATGGAATGGATCAACTTTAAGGAAATGGTTGAAAGAAAATTATGTCCTCCTAATGCGAAGGAACAAATTGCCAATAAGTTCCTAAATCTCAAAATGACTGGAATAGACTGCAAAGGTTACACTACCATACTCTTCGAATATGCTAGGATAGTGCCAACATTAGCCTCACCTGAACCAGTATTAATCTCCCGTTATATTTGGGGATTAATTAGTGAGATTAGACACGTAGTCTAGGCAGCTAGACCACAAACCAAAAAAGAAGCAGTAGAACTAGCCAATACCCTGACCGATGAATTGGTACGTACACAAGAGGAAAACCAGAGAAAGAACCTAGCTCAAAAGCTTACCCAAGAATTTCGCTACGGTAATTCCAACCGTGGGAAAGGAACATGTTCTTCCTCTACACCTTATTGTAGATAATGCAAAAGAAAGCATTCTGGAAAATGCTCTATATACTGCAACTTTTGCAAAATGATGGGACACAAGGAAGAAAACTGTAGGAGGAAACCTAGTAATGGGATATGTTTCAATTGTGGAGAAAGTGGGCACATCAGACCGAACTATCCGAAACTAGCTCTAGCCACAACCAACAAGGCTAAGACAACTGAAGCACCTAAGAAGAATGCCAGAGCCTTTGTTCTGACAGCTGAGGAAGCTAAAATGATTCCGGATGTGATTGTCGGTACGTTCTTAGTTAATAATATATTTGCCAAAGTATTGTTTGACTCTGGTGCAAACCAAAGTTTTATCAATACTTCTTTCTACAAACTTCTTGACCAACCCCTAGTTAAACTTCAACAAGATTGTCTGGTAAAGACAGCAAATGGAGAATCCGTTAAGATAAGTGAAATCTTGCAGGAAACAAGAATAGAAATCCTGAACCATCATTTCTTTGCTAACCTTTACCCAATGAATCTGGCCGGTTTTGATGTTGTATTAGGAATGGATTGATTGGTAGCCAATCGTGCCAGAATTCTATGTGATCAAAATTCAGTACAAGTAAGTACACCAAGTGGTGAAAAGATCACAATCAAGGGAGATAAGCCCACCCGATCGACAAAGTTCATTTCTGTGATGAAAGCTGCAAGTTATGAAAGGAAAGGAGGAGTAGTATATATGATTTCCGTAATCATTAATACTAAAGGAAAAGAATTAAAAGATATTCCTGTAATATCTAAATTCTCAGACGTTTTTCCAGAAGAGTTACCTGGATTACTTCCTAATAGAGAGGTTGAATTTAGAATTCACCTAATACCAGGGAAGGCACCGATTGCCAAAGCACCATACCGATTAGCACCAACGGAGATGCAGGAACTGAAGAAGCACTTAGATGAACTTCTTGACAAAGGTTTTATACAACCAAGCTCGTCGCCGTGGGGAGCACCGGTGTTGTTTGTTAAAAAGAAAGACGAATCAATGCGTAAGTGCATCGATTATCGAGAATTGGACAAGGTTACGATTAAAATCGGTACCCACTACCGAGAATCGATGATCTGTTCGATCAACTTCAAGGAGCTCGATTCTTTTCTAAGATCGATTTACGCTCAGGATATCATCAACTGAAAGTACAGGAAGAGGACATTCCTAAAACTGCTTTTAGAACGAGATATGGTCATTATGAATTTACCGTCATGCCATTTGGTTTAACCAATGCCCCAGCCGCATTTATGGACACGATGAACAGGATATGTAAACCATACCTGGATAAATTCATAATTGTCTTTATAGATGATATTCTAATTTACTCTAAGAGTAAAGAGGAACATGCAGCGCATCTGCATACACTTCTGACATTGTTGAGAAAAGAGAAGCTTTATGCTAAATTCTCAAAATGTGAACTTTGGTTACAAGAAGTGCAATTCCTTGGACATCTGGTTAATCTTGAAGGAATTCATGTGGATCCCACAAAGATCGAAGCGATTATTAAGTGGAAAGCACCTGAATCACCAACAGAAGTAAGAAGTTTTCTTGGACTAGCAGGATATTATAGACGGTTTATTCGAGATTTTTCTAGAATAACCAAACTGACCTGCAAATCAGTTAAGTTTGAATGGGGACCGAAATAGGAAGAAGCTTTTAAGATTCTTAAGCAAAGGTTAACCAACGCACCCATACTCGCATTACCAGAAGGAACTAAGGACTTTATAGTGTATTGTGATGCGTCTAAGTTAGGATATGGATGTGTATTGATGCAACGTCAAAAGGTTATAGTGTATGCTTCTAGACTACTTAAGAAACATGAAGAGAATTACACAACCCATGATCTAGAGTTAGGAGCCATTGTTTTTGCCCTTAAGATTTGGAGACACTGTTTATATGGAAATAAATTTGTAGTCTTCACCGATCAGAAGAGTTTAAGGTATATTTTTGGGCAAAAAGAACTAAATATGAGACAGAGACGCTGGATGGAAATCCTTAGTGATTATGATTGTGATATCCAGTATCATGCTGGGAAAGTCAATATAGTAGCTGATGCTTTAAGTCGAAAGTATCATGAAAAGCCGAAACGAGTACGTTCTCTCAGATTAAATCTACAAGTAGATTTAAATAAGCAAATCAGAGAAGTACAGAAAACATCAATCAAGGACGATGCTGAAAATTTAAAAGGAATGATTAAGGAGTTAGAATAAGGAACAAATGCAATTTGGAAGTTCCATAAGAAAAGGATGTGGATACCTAAACAAGGAAATCTACACCACAAAATTCTAGAAGAAGCTCATAAGTCTAAGTATACGATACATCCCGGAAGTGATAAGATATATCAAGATCTAAGGAAGAACTTCTGGTGGATAGGAATGAAAAAGGATATAGCAAACTATGTTGCTAAATGTCTAACTTGTTCACAAGTTAAAGCTGAACATCAGAAACCTTCAGGGTTATTGTAGCAATTAGAAATGCCAATATGGAAACGGGAATTGATAATAATGCACTTTGTTACCAAATTACCTAAAACAAGAAAAGGAAATGATACAATCTGGGTGATTGTTGACAGATTGACCAAATCTGCTCATTTCTTACCCATAAAGGAAACTTTCAGTTTGGAACAGTTAGCCAAGCTATATGTAAATGAAATAGTTTCATTACAAGGAATTCCTTTATCTATCATATCTGATAGGGATAGTCGTTTTACTTCTCATTTGTGGACAAGTTTCCAAAAAGCAGTGGGAACTAGGTTAAATCTAAGCACAACTTATCATCCACAGACAGACAGACAAAGCAAAAGGACAATTTAGACGATAGAAGATATGCTTAGAGCCTATGTAATTGATTTCGGAGGAAATTGGGACGACCATTTTACCATTAATAGAATTTTCCTACAATAACAGCTATCATACTAGCATTAATGCTGCACCATTTGAAGCACTTTATGGACGAAAGTGCAGAACTCCAGTCTGTTGGGCAGAAATTGGAGAAAAGAAATTATCTGGACCAGAGATAGTGCAAGAAACGACAGATAAGATAATTCAAGTCAAGGAAAGACTAAAAGCAGCACGAGATCATCAAAAGAGTTATGCAGATAGCAGATGAAAACCTTTAGAGTTTCAAGTAGGAGATAAGGTACTATTAAAGGTTTCTCCATGGAAAGGAGTAGTCAGATTCGTTAAAAGAGGAAAGCTAAGCCCCAAGTATGTTGGACCTTTTGAGATCATTAGAAGAATAGGACATGTAACCTATCAGCTACAACTGCCAGAGGAAATGGCAGGAATACATGATGTGTTTCATGTATGTAATCTCAAAAAGTGTTTAGTAGACGAATCGTTAGTAATACCTCTTAAGGATATAGAGGTAAATGAGAAACTTAAGTTTATCGAGAAACCCGTTCAGATTGAAGATAGAAAGATCAAGAACCTCAAACACAAGAGACTAGTTCTGGTCAAAGTGAAATGGGATTCCAAGAAAGGACCAGAATACACTTGGGAACTCAAGTCAGAGATGCAAAGGAAATACCCACACCTTTTCCAGTAGATCTTGAGGACGAGATCTAAAACAAGGTGGGGAGGATATAACACCATCCTAAAAAAAATTGGACACCCCTAAACGTTCCTAAATATACCCCGTACGCGAGAAACGGACTGGAAATAGCCCTACACTTAGAAAAAACAAGAAAAACAAAATTCAGGAGTCGCTCGCGGGGCGCGACTTAGCGGGCCGCGAGGCCTAGTGCCTTGCCAGACAAACAAAGCCGCCACGTGTCGACACGTGGCAAGGCTAGGTTCCCTTACTGGTCGAGCCTAAACCCTAGTCTACTCTCTCGCAGGCCAAGAGAGAGTTAGCTAAAGCTTACGCGGGCCAGGAGCCGCCATAAAATCTGCCTATAAATAGCAGGCGACGAATTCATTTCAATTCGTTCAAAAATTTCAATTCTCTCTCAACTTCTGAAAAGCTATTATTATACCCGGGTATAATACCCAGTATATAGCGAAGCTCTGCCTCGTTGTAAGTACTATAACCCTGCTATTACCCTACACGATTGATCTAGGATTCCGTAATGCATGTCAGCTCTGCCCGACTCAGTCATTGGAATTCTGTCTCGTGTGTACACCCGATTGATCTAGGATTCCGTAATGCATGTCGGCTCTGCCTGACTCAGTCATTGGAATTCTGTCTCGAGTTGTACGGTTAATGTGAATTGGGTTATTTTACTAACACGTGTGCATTGTTTGATTTTAATAGATAATAACCAGGAGAATCATCAGGAAGCCTTAGTTTTACCTAAATCTACAATGTGAGTACATTTGGTTTTTGCCACCTTTTTGTAAATCTTTTGTGAGTCAAAATGCTTTACCAAAACCTCAAATGTTTTAAATTACACTTAATAGCAATTGAGTATTTGTAATTCTACAATTACTACCGGTATGTTGGTGTTTTGTATACAAAATAAGAAAGACGTTACCATTGGACAAAGAGTTAGCCAATGGGTAATATGACCCACAGGTCAGGTTGATAGTACCGAATGAGTAACTGAGTAGATATAAACAAATGTAATTGCGGGATGCCCTCAATACTGTAAGGTGACAAAATTTGTTTTGATTAAACTGGGATGCACTCGCCAGTATTTCTTGCTGATAAAATGTTTTTAAAACGCGTTTCAGGTAACATTGTGTGAAAGCCAATAGAAGCTAGCTGAAGAGCACTGAAGGCTTGGAAAAGTGGCTATCAAAGTTACCTAAATAAGAAGAAGTTTTTGTTTTTAATAATTAGGGTTTACCCCTACAAATGTATTGTCAAATAAACTTGGGTTTTATCCCAATAAATTATTATTATAAAAGTTTGGTGTTTTACTCTGATAAACAAATTTCCTAACTACGGTCCTAATGTATTCCGCTGCTAAATTAATAAACACTGATACCACTGATACTGCCCGCTCGCGGTGCTCGCTTCTGGGGTGGGGGTGGGGGTCGGGGGCTGCGGCACTTACCCTCTGCCACGTGCTCTCTAGCTACGACGACCATACCTATTCATCCTCCACTTCCGTCTCACCCCATGATCACCCGAGATAAATCCAACATATTTAAACCACGCCATAGTGTGGACTTGGCCCATACACACACAATTAATCTACATCATGCTTTATTTGCTTCGAATGATGGTAACACTTATCGAGCGGAATCTAAAGATACAAAATAGATTTATGCCATGGAAGAGGAACTTCATGCACTTCATAAGAATCAAACTTGGATTCTTGTTCATCGACCAACAAATGCCATTGTTGTCACTTCAGAGTGGCTTTTTTATAACTAAATTTTGGTCAGATGGTTCCATTGATCGTTACAAAGCCAGACTCGTTGCTTAGGGCTTCACCTAACTCCCGGGCCTCGATTACTCTCATACGTTCAGTCCAGTTGTTAAAGCTACCATTATGCGCACTGTTCTAGCCATAGCTGTTATAAACAGTTGGAATATTCATCAATTGGATGTTAATAATGCCTTCTTGCATGGCCATATCACTGAAAGTGTTTTTATGGAACAACCCAAGGGATTTATTGATCCACGATTTTCCTCTCATGTTTGCAAGTTAGACAAAGCTATCTACGGTTTAAAACAAGCTCCCATGGCATGGTTTCATCCTCTAAGCTTGTTTCTTACCAATAATGGTTTCTCATGTAGTCGAGCGGATCCTTCTTTGTTCATCTATAAACATAAATGTGACTCATGTATCACGTACCTACTTGTGTATGTTTATGATCTTATCTTAACGAGCAACCAACAAACCACTCTCAAGTCATTGATATCCTACCTTAATAAAGAATTTGCTATAAATGATCTTGGGAAAATCAACTACTTTCGGGGACTGGAGGTTACCTATACTCAAAATGGTCTTTTATTTTAATCAAACCAAATATACCTTGGATAATCTAACTCATGCTAAGATGTTGGATGCAAAACACCAACACCCTTAAGCACCAATGTTTCTTTTGTTTCTACAAGTACTTGTTTCCAGATGCTACTCATTATCGTTCCATAGTAGGTGCTCTTCAATACCTGACGATCACGAGACCTGAACTCGCCTATGTTGTAAATCAAGTCAGTCAATTTCTACATGCTCCGACCATTGCTCATAATCAAGAAGTTAAAAGAATTTTGTTCTATCTCAAGGCCACCATTGCCTTTGGGAGACACTATAGTCGCCCTACTCACACATTATTACTTGGTTAATATGATGCTGACTAGGCTCGCTGCTTGGAAACTCGTCGCTCTACTTATGGTTATTCTATATTTTTTGGAGGAAATCTCATTTCTTGGAGTGCTAAAAAGCAACCGATTGTTTCTAGATCCAGTTGTGAATCCGAATATAGAGCCATGGCCGACACTGCCGTAGAAATTTTTTGGTTAACCCATCTTCTTTAGCAACTTGGTGTTTTACCTTCGGAAAGACCGGCTATCCTTTGTGACAATCAAAGCGCTATTTTTTACTCAAAATCCCGTCTCTCATAAACGAGCCAAACACATATTGATTATCATTTTCTGCGTGAACTTGTGGCTGTAGGAAAATTGGCCACTAAATTTGTTCCCACTAAGCTTTAGGTGGCTGACATTTTTACTAAAGTCTTTCAAGTTCTCAATTCAAAAGTTTTCGGAAAATGCTTCATATTGGTCTACCACCATTCAGCTTGTGAGGATGTTAGATGATATAAATTTGTATTTATTAGATAGTCTATGGTTGTATTTATACCTTTCTCTAGGTACCTTAGCGTAACATTCTTGTCCATATATTGTATCTTGTATGTCAGTCTATTCAATGAGCATTGAAACCTATTCGGTACATAGATTTTTTTTTTTTTTTGAAAGGTAAACTTCATTCATTCGGTATATAGATTTGATGATGCTATTTACATTCTATACTTAAAGATAGTGTTTATGTTTAATAACATCATGTTAGCGTGAAAAATTTATAGTTCCAAAAGTTGATCAATGATTTGTTAATATATAACTAGTAATTGACTCCGCGCGTTGCGCGGAAGACACGTACACGTAGAGAACTAAAAAACGTGCTCCTTGGCTTCTGGAATACCAGCTTCTTTATGAACTTGGTATACATCAAACGCAATTTCTTTATTCGTTTTTGTGATCTCGGCATGTATCAAGCATGATTTCTTAGTAAAATTGGTATGCATAAACATAATTGTAATCTAGTTGTGCAACTCCTTTGGAGTTGTTCCTAACATTGAACATATTAGTTGAATTCTAATGAAACTGTGATTTTAATCATACATTCCTAATTCTAAACTATAACAATTCTACCAATAATAGTTTTCAAGATGTAAACAATAATCAATACACGTTACACCTACTTCCTTTCAAGTTTTTTCTTCTTTAAAATAGCTTAAGTGAATCAGAAAGCAAAAAGGACTATCAAAATAAAATTGAAAACACATAGCGAAGAAGAACAATAACGTCATACCTGAAAATTTGGACTGATCTAGTCGTGCTCTGTATTTTGGCATTCTGCTCTGTTGTATCATGTTCCCCAAATCAATTCGATTAAAAACATGAAGTTTAACCAAAAGTTAATCAAAAGCTCTTTGTTACCCAGAAAATGCAAAACACACTTTATTAATTCCTTGTTTCCTACTTGACAAAGAGAAAACCAATCAAAATTAGAAATAAGCATTCCTCATTTTAGTCGTGACTGCTATGCAAAAAATAAAATAAAAAATAAACTGTAGATCTAGAGAACCATTAGGAAGTGTTTGTCAAGAACTTTTAGAAAATCGAATAATAGGGTGTTTTGGTATTGACATGGCAACTTTTCAGTTGTGTTACCCATCATGTGCTTGATTCTTATACGTTCCGGCCAAGAAACATTACCTAAAGGACAAAGCAATTTGTGAACCGAATCTACCTTGAAACACCATCGCCGCAGGCAAGGGTTCACGGCGGAACCCTAGTTCGTCTTAGGTTAGAACACCCTCGGTCACCATCATCGCTAGGGTACCGGAGTAGCGGTTATCAAACCCTAGCGATTTGTTTCCCTTAATCTTCGTCACCTGTCAAAGCTCTCAGAGATATGGTTAGCCTGCAAAAAACTAATCCAGACATCAGCGTCGTTGATTCTTGATCTGTAGAAAATAGTGGTGAATGTGCCGGAAGATGTGTGTTGTTGGAGCACAGCAATGGCTCCACTTTCCGTTGCTAGCGGCTCCACCCGTTCACAACGGAGCAGCCGGTGGGAGGAAATCCACGTCTTCGTACGACACCACTACGATCATCACTGGCCAAGTGCGTAACCGGGGTGAGGAGCCGGCCGGAGGCCATGGTCGGCTCCTCCTCCATCACTCTCTAGATATTTCCTGTCTCTCTCTCTCTCCCGTATATCTTTCTCACTCTACTTTCTGAATATCAAAGATACTAACGGCCGTTATGGTTAATTCACTATTCATCCGTTATGTTATGAATTAATATAGTTATACAATGTCAGTGTATGAAGATTAGGCAATTCAAGCAAATCAAGATTTAATGATGGGAATTTAATGCAACTTTATTAATCTAAGGGTGAGGGGGGCACTCCCCTAAGAGGGGAGTCCCCTCTCTTACGCATAACCAATCCTCGTGTGCCACGTCAACTCCCCTCTTAAACTCCCCTAACACCCTAAATTGATGGCGGCACTCCCCTCTTAGGTGACTTGGTTTTTTATTTAAAAAAAAAAAAATTTCATTGGTCCACTCCTCCCTCTCTCCTCCCTCTCTTCGGTGAATTCCCACCGATTTTGGTCCCCGATGTTGGTCCCCGATTGAATGGCGGCACCACCCCTCTTCGGTGGAGGAGGTCCCCGCATGGGGTCACCGAGAACGCCCCGTGCACCCTAATGAAGCTATTATGACTTTCTGGATCACAAGCAATTGTCATCTTTTTTTTTTTTTTGAACGGCAAATTTGGATCACTAACGGACCACTGGAGGATCATCGTGCCACCAGCAGAACCACCCGATCATATTCATCTCCACTAGGCAATAATGCATATACACCAATTTAGGAGGAAACCCAATAAATCTGGGAAAACCCCCATTGTGGGAATCGAACCAATGACCTAATGGTCATAAGCCTTATCTCACCCCCAATATACCACTAGGCTATAATTGTCATCTAGAATAAGATTTTAAATAAAGAAATACTTCTTTTGATCAATTCTTACCGATCATCTTCATAGCAATAGCAGGAGATTATAATTGTTAATATATTATTGTAACACTACATGTTTGTCCGTTAATTGGTTTTTTAGACTAGAATTCCGAGTTTTTTTTTAGATCTTGTAACCTAGAATATTTGTTAGAGCATTCACATTCAATCCATCAAATTATACATACATTCCACTAAAAAACAACTCCTATATCAATATATTTCCACTAAAAACAAATACTTTTTCTCTCTCCTTTCAATTAAATAATATTATCATTACATTTTTCTCTCTCCTTTACTCACAACCACTTTCAATATATATTAAAAAAAATTATACTGGATGAACAGTGTCCCCCCAAATATACAGATGAACAGTAACATTTTCTCTCTCCTCCACTCACAACCACTTTTTATACCCTTTATAATATAAAAACCTCTCCTCTCATTATTTGATGGATTGAATGTGAGTGCTCTTACTCCGTGCTCATCCCGCACAAAAAGGGTCATTTGTAGAAGATTTATATTGATTAGCATAATCTTTGAAAGTAGTTTTGTGTGTTTGAAGTCTGAAAAATATACTATATAACATCAAGGGGCTTGACGCCTTTTAAGCCTAACAACATTAAGGTGTGTTGTAAAGGTTTTCTTTTCGTAAGTGGTTGAGGGTTCTTTTATCATGGTGGACATTAGTGTAGATTTAGAAGTAAGTTTATATATATGATGTATGAACGGTTAAGCATTATACTGGCTCTTAATGGTTCAGACCTCTTAGTGGTTCAGCACTTAATGATTCAGACTTCTTACTGATTCAGCACTTAACCATTCAGAAGTTGCCAAACAGCCCCTTAGACCTTTAGTGAGCTCAATAACGAATTTATTTTAAAAAATACTAACAAAACTAGTTTATATTATATATTTTGTTAAGGCTTAAGGACATGTTTTTTCAAGCTCAAACATTATACACGAATTCTCAGAGCCAGACATGTTGGTGATATTTGAGGCCGGTGTGTGAGTTTCTTGATGTTACCTAGGATGTTGAGTTCACAACTTAAGATTGATTTATTTAGGATGTTATATTGTGTGAGTTTGACGTTTTAAAAATAAAAAATAAAAAATAAATTCCCTGTAATAAAGAAGGTATATAAATTGTTAAACCGGAATACATAGAGCCATTTAATCTAATACTAATAAAAGAATACTTCTAATGGCATTTTCTCCTCTAACATCCTTCTAAATAATACCACATGTTATTTTCATCTTTAATTCATTTATGAGTAAATTACAAGTTTTGTCCTTTATGTTTGTCCAAAATTTCAGGCGTTGTCCTTTATCTTTAAAATTGATGAGTTTTGTCCTTAATGTTTCCAAATCTTGCACGTTATGTCCTTTAAGGCTGTTACGCCCTTTTTACGAAATGACCGAAATACATAGAAAACATTTAGTTTGCAACTAGAAGCATTGTATTACCAAAATACCCTTGTAGCTAGTTCGAGATCAACACCTTCCCTAGTCTAGCTATGGGTGTTAATCCGAACTACCCTGTCAAAACGCAAGTTTAAAATACCTAGTTACAACCCACTAAGTTTCTAATCCATCATTTACATAACAAAAGACAACTTTTTAAGAAGTAAAAGTTTAACAAAAACATTGTTTCAAAAGGGCGACCACTACTACGGAAGCGCATAGACCATGGTGTGCATGTTGGTGTTCGTCTCCAAGTTCGCCACGCCGCCTAAATCACGGATTTTCCTACATCGCAAATCAAGTTTAACTAGTCAAATTCTTACAATATAATAATAAATAACAACTAACATCCATTCGTGTCATCACATAACCATGTCATAATTTCACTTTCATCGACCCGTTGAACGGGTCATTATCTACCATCTCCAAACGAGACAATGCATAACCTTCAATAATCCGTTAATCTCGGATTAAACATAAACGCAACATAAACATCATTCCAAATCTGTTCATGACAGATTTAACTATTGCATTACATTCCTTCATAACCTTCCAATATACGGCTAGTTCAACACAACCGACTATAACATAACTTTTCATCATTATCGTCTCTTACGACCCGTTCATGACGGGTTAAGCTATCAACTACACATCATTTACGGATAATCATAATTACGGTTCTAATATAACAATAACAATTAGAAAGTAAAGCTTGTATGCATAAAACAACATACCTCGATCCTGTGAGTTGTCCGACCTCCTAGCACTTGAACCTTCTTCTTTTACACCTACATCAACATGTTCATTCATTTAGCCCGACTAAATATCATTCCATCTTTTACACACCCTTAACCTACAACCTCTTGATCATAATTTTACCAAAAATTCCCCATTTATTCATTTAGGCATTTCATCGAACACTTGGCGGGTTTCGCATTTGTAAGACATTTAATCACAAGTATCTTTACATACTAATCTACAAACTCATAACAAGGCAAGCAAGTTCATGAAATTCTCTCATCCTACATCATACATCTATGTCCCGTCTATCATCACAAGTTAAGTCACCAAATAACCGAACACTAACAAGTCCTAGTTCATAATCTTATCTTCTATATGCATATATCACAACATTACTCATGATTGGGTAGAAACCCATTTCCTAAAGTTCATGATTTCAAGAAATTCGACTTACCAAGTTGTTAGTCACACCTTGGTGACCAAGAATTCGAGTTCCTACAATCTTTGGACTTGAAATCACCTTCCAATTGATGGGATTTGTAGGCTAGGGTTTTTGGTGTTCTTGTCTCCCTTCCTGAACACTTCACGCACACACTAGATGTGTCTAGTGTGTGTGTGTGGTTTAATTTATCTTGTCTTTCTTTCAAATTTTCAAGTTTAGTCCCTCATATCCTATCGTTTATTTATTTTAACCCAAACCTTCATTTCATGAATTTGTTTTAAGACATTAATTAGATTACACATTTTTGGGGTGTTACAAGTCTACCCCTCTTAGAAAAAGTTTCGTCCCCGAAACTTAAACACATTATAAATCAACCTTACGTACCAAATAAAGAAGGGTAATGCTTCTGCGTTTCATCTTCCGATTCCCATGTAAGTTCCGACCCCTTCCGGTGTTGCCATTGTACTAGAACTTGTCTAATGGCCTTGTTGCGAAGATTCTTTACCTTAAAATCTTTAATGGCTATCGGTCTTTCAACATAGTTTAAGCTCTCATCTACTTCAATATCCTCAAGAGGTACGATCGTCGATTCATCCGCAAGGCACTTTCTTAGTTGTGATACATGGAAAGTGCTATGGATCCCATCTAATGACGACGGTAATTCTAGACGATATGCCACTTTCCCCACTCGAGCCAAAATTTTAATGACCCAATGTAACGAGGCCCCAATTTTCCCTGTTTACGAAAACGGATTATACCTTTCCATGGGGATACTTTTAATAAAACATAGTCTCCTACTTGAAATTCGATAGGACGCTTTCTCTTATCTGCATACGCCTTTTGCCTATCCTGAGCCGCCTTTAATCTAGCTCTAATTAGATCAATCTTTTCGTTGGTCATTGCTATCAATTCGTTAGGTGCGAGCTCCCTTTGTCCCACCTCCCCCCAACATACGGGAGTCCTACACTTTCTTCCATATAACAGTTCATAAGGTGCCATTTTGAGACCACTATGATAACTATTATTGTAAGAAAATTCCACTAGTGGTAAATGGTCGTCCCAACTTCCCCCAAAATCTAGCGCGCATGCTCTTAACATATCAATAAGCGTCTGAATCGTTCTTTCCGATTGACCGTCAGTCTGCGGGTGGTAGGCAGTACTTATGTGCAGTTTCGTGCCCATACTTTCATGGAACTTCAACCAATAACGAGAGGTAAATCTCGTATCCCGATCTGAAACTATTGACACATGCACCCCGTGTCGGGATATTATTTCATTCACATACACTTCCGCCATCTTTTCTGAGGAGTAGGCCTCTCGAATTGGTAAAAAGTGTGCACTCTTCGTGAGTCGGTCCACGACCACCCATATCGTATCATTCCCCTTTTTCGTTCTAGGTAGCTTAGTCACCAAATCCATTGTTATCTCCTCCCACTTCCATACTGGAATTTCCAAAGGTTGTAATTCTCCATAAGGTTTCTGATGTTCCGCTTTCACTTGAGAACACGTCAGACACTTCGTGACGTACTTAGCAATATCGCGTTTCATACCGGGCCACCAATAGTTTGTTTTCAAATCATAGTACATCTTTGTAGCCCCAGGGTGAACGGAGTACCGTGACTTATGAGCTTCTTCAAGTAGCACTGTCTTGACCTCACAAAACCTTGGTATCCAGATCCGCCCAAACCTTGTTTTAAGCCCGTTTGAGTTTTCTTCAAACTTTTCTGCTATTCCTTTAGTTCTTTCTTTCTTTGGATCCCCTTTCTCTAGTGCTTTTATTTGAGTATCTCGTATCGTCTCAAGGAGGTGAGGTGTAACTGTCATCTTCATAGATTTGACATGAATCGGGTGTGGATAATCTTTTCGACTCAACGCATCTGCTACGACGTTTGCCTTTCCCGGGTGATATAAAATATCACAGTCATAGTCTTTAATCAGTTCCAACCACCTTCGTTGCCTCATATTCAAATCTTTCTGTTCGAAGAAATATTTAAGGCTCTTATGATCTGAGTAGATCGTACATTTTACCCCATACAGGTAATGCCTCCAAATTTTTAAAGCAAAAACCACCGCTGCCAATTCTAGGTCATGGGTCGGGTAATTCACTTCATGTGGTCTGAGTTGTCTTGAAGCATTAACCTTTCCCCTTTGCATTAAAACACACCCCAAGCCTTGATGTGACGCGTCTGAATATACGACCAAATCTTCCGTTCCATCGGGTAACGTTAACACCGGAGAACTCGATAATTTCTGTTTTAACACTTGAAAAGCTTCTTCTTGTTCTTTACCCCACATGAACTTTCCTTCCTTCTTTCCTTCCTTTCTTGTCAGTTTGGTCAGTGGTAATGCAATCTTTGAGAATTCTTGAATAAACCTTCTGTAATAGCCGGCAAGGCCTAGAAAACTCCTTACTTCGGTTGGGTTTTTAGGAGGGACCCACTTTAATACGGCCTCAATCTTTGCTGGATCTACTAAGACACCTTCTGAATTTATTACGTGACCTAGAAACTGCACTTCCCTGAGCCAAAAGGCACACTTTGAGAACTTCGCATAAAGTTTTTCTCTACGGAGGGTTTCAAGTACCTCACGTAAGTGTGTTACATGATCGGCCTCATTCCGGGAGTAAACCAAAATGTCATCTATGAACACAATCACAGATTTGTCTAACATAGGTCGACACACTCGGTTCATAAGGTCCATAAACGCGGCTGGCGCGTTCGTCAACCCAAAGGACATGAACAAGAATTCATAATGTCCATACCGAGTTCTAAATGCAGTTTTTGCAACGTCCTCCTCTCGCACCCTTACTTGATGATAGCCCGAACGTAAATCTATCTTTGAAAACCAACTCGCCCCTTGCAACTGATCAAAAAGATCATCAATTCTGGGTAAGGGATAACGGATCTTCACGGTCAATTTATTTAGCTCCCGGTAGTCGATGCACATACGCATCGACCCATCTTTCTTTTTCACAAAAAGAACGGGTGCTCCCCAAGGTGATACACTCGGACGTATAAAGCCTTTATCAAGTAAGTCTTGCAGTTGGGTCATTAGTTCCCTCATTTCGGTGGGAGCCAGTCTATATGGGGATTTAGCCACCAGTTGCGCACCCGGATTCAATTCAATACGAAATTCTATTTCGCGTTCGGGTGGAAGCCCCGGCAACTCCTCCGAAAACACATCTGGATATTCGTTCACTACTGCCACATCTTCGAACTTGGGAAGGTTTTGATGAACATCAACTACATAGGCTAAAAATGCCTTACTTCCATTACGCACGTACTTGAAGGCTTGGACAATATTGCATAACTTTGCTTTTACATTTCTCTCTCCTTGAACGCTTAACCATTTCCCACTCGGAGATTGCACGCGTATTGTCTTACTTTCGCATTTAATCTCCGCATGGTGTCGGGCCATCCAATCCATACCTACTACTACCTTGAATTCTCCTAAGACCATAGGTACGAGATCAATATCAAACTCCTCATCCTCTATCGTGAGCTTACAATTTCTACACACTTCGTGCAACAAATAATTCTTGCTATCAGCTATCTCTACCTCTAATGGTATTGGCATTCTTTCAATCTTAAATGAGGGGTGATTAATTACATCACTCGAAACAAATGACATAGTAGCTCCGGTATCGAATAACACATACATCGGCAAGGAATTTAGCAAGAAAATACCTGACACAACATTCGGATGAGCTTTAGCCTCTTCAGACGTAATTTGAAACATTCTTGCTCTTGCCTTAGGATTCTCCTCCTTTTTGCCTTCCTTCTTCATTACTGATTGGAGCTTGGGACACTCCGCCTTGATGTGACCCTTTTGGAAACAATTATAACATGTCTTCGTATTCTTAGGGCACCTGTAATGCGGATGTCCCTCTTCCCCACAGTTATAACATCCCTTCTTGCCCAACAGGCACTCCCCAGAGTGAAGCTTTCCACAATTCTTGCAACGGGGAATTCCACTCTTTGCTTTCTCTTTATTAGCATGATCTTGAAACTTACCTTTCTTGAAAGGAGTTGGGTTAGACACCTTCTCTGGCAGTCTCTTTTCACCTCGCTCCACCTGTCTTTTGAGTTCAATCTCCCTGTCGCGCGCCCAGTTTATGAGTTCGTCAAGAGTTTCACACTTCGAGGGCGTAATAAACTCCCTAAACTCCGCCTTCAACATATCATGGTATCGATTGATTTTCATTCTTTCTGAATTCACGAACTCCTTGCAGAACTTCAGCTTATCCAAGAAAATATTTGTTATCTCGTTGATTGTTTCATCGTGCTGTCGGAGGCGCAAGAATTCCTCCTGAATCCTATCGATGGCGGATTGAGGGCAATGGTATTTTAGAAAAGGCTCTTTAAATTCCTGCCATGTCATCACCTGAAGTTTATCTTCACCTATTTCCTTACAATAAGCATCCCACCAATCTTTAGCTTGCGATTGCAGTTGACCCGTAGCAAACATTACTTGATCTTCCTTTTCACACCGACTCCGAATAAACACGGCTTCTATATTAGAAATCCATCTTTGACATGCAATTGGATCTATCTTCCCATCATACGGAGAAGGACTACACGCCATAAAATCCTTGTACGTGCATCTTCGTATCTTACTCTTGCTTTTAGACTCTCCAATCATCTCCTTTATTTCATCCATTTTGCTTGTCATTATTGCATCAATCGTTTCCAACACACGACTCTCCACCTCTTGCACCATTTTCGGAAGTTTGGCTTCAAAAGTATTATCCATCATTTGCGCCATCTTTTCATTTAATGCATCTTCCCGTGCCATATCGTCATCATTCGAATCTGCATGTTCCGCCATCTACACAATAAAGTTTTTCGATGATTCTTAATAAATTCACATCACCTACTCTTACGGTCCGTTTCAAGTTATTCTTTAATGTCATAATAACTTCCATGATCCTATTTACATGTTTTGTAACCTTCTTAAACAAGTGCGTTGACCGAAACATAAAAAAAAATCGATTATGCACGTCCAGGGGGGTCGCGCGATGCTAAGGGTGCCTCGCGTGACGCGACGGTGTAACATCCGTCAAAATGGGCTTTCCAAAATTCGATCCGTTGTGAAATTTTTTGAGTTAAACTTGATTTGCGATGTAGGAAAATCCGTGACGCGACGGTGTAACATCCGTCAATCTATAGGGAAACTACACATCACTATGGACTCACTGTTAAAGCAATTAACATGTTTGGATCTACATATACAAAGAACACATGAATGTTTTAAATCAATAGAACACAAAGTTATTAGTTTGTTTTTAAAGATTTAGAAAACTCATTTTCAATATGGTACTTAGTACTTAAAGTCATTAACACACACAAACACCCCCTTGTTATTCCATAGCTTGTTTTAGTTAATTCAAGGGGTTGGTTTTGCCGGAACACCTACAAGAACATTAGCCACTCATGGCTTTAAAGATTGTTTTTAACAAACTTGGAAAGATCATATTAATCGTCACACGATTGATAATTACTTAATGATGTTCTTACAATTTTTAATGATTACAAATATTAAAGAAAATGGGTAGAAGAAGAGGGTGTTGTGAGAAAGAAGGAAAAAGTTGAGCAATGAAAATAGGATGAGAAAGGCTTTATTTATAGGCTCTGGCGGCGAGGCACGGCCCGAGCCTGGAAGGCACGACCTGTGCCCGGGACATCTGACTGGTTCTTCGTTGGTAGCCAAGCATTTAATTTGTACATTATTTTATTTCCATTAAGTGTTAATACCATAGTGTTAGGAACTTGTATTGAAGGAGTATCATAAAATGAGGTAATATAAAGGATTTAATTTGTACAAACCTATATAACAAAAACCTTTATTTTTTATAACTATTATGAGATATATAATACGAGGTTGTAAATCATAAAATACATCATGAAGAATATAAACAAGTAAATATTTATGATAGAAAATCATTAAATTAATTAAATAATTCAAGAGATTTAGAAATCCTTTAATTAAAATATGGATGATAAAAAAAATTAAAATAATTAAATGATCAACGTATTTAGTTGTGATTCGTGATATTTAGTGACTCGTATTTCATATTTTAGGATAACTCCCACCGTTTCAAGTTCCTAATCTCATTTGTGCGCTTAGTTATACGAGGAATCGCAAACGCAAACACTGTGAGTGAATCTTGCAACTCCCCTTTTAATTACACATTTTTTGGGGTGTATCATGTGTCGCATTACATTATTACATTTTACAAAATTCAAATACGTGCAATTACCATTTTGTTAAGTATAGGTGTTATGTGTTGATTGTTTGATTGTCACATGGTGCATTACATTCATTTTGCACATTACATCATCATAGGCTCGTCTGTTCCCCATTACCTATGAGTGGAACTTGACGTTGCCAACACACGAGGTCAGCTCCTCTTTGATTGACCTTAGATCTTGCAGCACACCATAATACCGTGCACATTTGCATACAGTTGATTTGATTATTGTTTGAGATTGTTATTGAGGTTTGACATACGACATACAACATATTTACTTACATTGGTTAATGCATGCTTTCTCAACAAACAAATTAAACATATTGTTTTCCTAATAACAAAGAGATTCACTCACCAACCTTTGTTGACCCAAAAAACCTAGTTTTACATATGATACAGGTGATTAAGCATGAAGATAAGATTGGACATAGGATGAGCCTTAGTTAACAAGAAACGAATTAATGAAGTTTAATTGTTATGAACAATGTCTTTTATATAATTGTTTTATTGGGATTATTTTCTATGTGAAACATTTATTATAGATTAATGATTATTTTGAAACATGTAATAGCAAGACATAAGCTTTGGATCAACCAATCATGCCCCGGTCATCTATTCCGCTGTGGGTTGGGGTGTGACAGATCTTGCCTCGTTTGGTGTATAGATCCTGCGAGGACTTGATTCAAGCTTATTAGGACTTTTCTTGAGGCAGATAGCATCAAATCAGAGGAAGTAAGAACGGCTTGACTCCCTTATAAATAAACTACTATTAAAACTTTAACCCGGCCTTGCGGGACTGTATCCCTGCTGACTCAGACCAATATGGCCGACGGTAGCGTTGCCTCCAAAAGAGGGACATACCACACTTTGCTTTAATAACTTACTTAATTATCTTTCAATAATCCGACCTTGCGGGACTGTATTTCTACAGACTTAGACCAATATAGTTGAGGGTAGTGTTGCCTCCAAAAGAGGGACATGCCATAATAACTAAGATAATCTCTTGTTTATTGTTTTTCTTCTAACATTTGATTTTTATTTCTCTTTTATCTTTTTAAACTTACTAACAGAGCGTGAGGGTGTACCTGTCTGACCGCTCCCGCCGCCTAGACAACATGTAGATCTTGTTGCAACACCTCGTCAGCAGCAACAAGCATAGACGAGAAGACTGTTCTTATTTTTGTATTTTGTATTCAATTGTAGTTTATCTTTTGTTATGTATGTACAAACTCTATGTTATATATATCATACTCATTTGTATTTTAGTTGTTTCGTTACGTGATGTTTGTTTATAGTTGTATTCATACCATTTCATAATGATTTGCTTAATATTGAAAACAATAAATATTGAAACGGTATAATATTGAAACGATGAATGTTGAAACGGTAAATATTGAACTAAAATGGTAGAATGCTAAAACGGTAAAATACTGGAACGATGAATATTGAAATGGTATAATATTGAAACGGAAAATATTGCAATGCTAATATTGAAACGGTATAATGTTGCAACCATATAATGTTGTATCGAAACGGTATTATATTGAAACGCTGAATATTGAAATGGTATAATATTGAAATGCTAAATATTGAAATGATATAATGTTGAAACGATATGACGTTGTATTTGAAAGTTCGAACCGAACCGGACCGAACCTTATATGAAAAAAAAGTTCTATACGGTCTGTACATGTCGTATATGTCATCAAAATGACAACTTTTAACACTCAAAATCAACTTATAGGCCTATAGGACCGAACCTTATATAAATGCACACTTTTGTTGCGTATAGGCCTACACGCAGCGTATATGCCTCCTCAAAATCAGCTCTTGACACCAATCAGGCACTGATTTTGATGGGGCCTTATATGTTGCGTATAGGCCTATACGCAACAAAAGTGTGCATTTAGTTTGGCCTAGGCGTGTGGATAGATCTACCCTTAATAATTAGCTAGTTACATCAATTGGTCTTGCATGCCAACGTGGGGCTAGTTCACTTGATAGGGGCACACGGATCTTAAAGAGAAGGTTTCATGTTCAAAATTGAGCAAACGGTAGCATTCAAAAAAAAAGCATCAATTGGTCTTCCTATGGTATTCAATTACTCACAGGTGATATATTAACTATACGATACCCTATGTGATTGATTGTAAGGGTATGCGGGACGTTCGGCGGGTACTACCTTTGGTTAGTGCGGGTAGTTCGGCAACACTGCCACCGCACTCTTGGTTTGGCAAATCGACTTGTAGGACCCGGTTGTGATAGTTTCAAAATTAAGGATGGATGATTAGGTGACATGCGTAGGAGCTTAATTTTTCAGCATATGATTCGAGTACCCTTAATCATTTAGATCCAACGAGTACTCACTAACCAACAAATATAGTTAATTTAGATAAAAAAACATACTCAATTAACAAATATAGGAAAAAGTATCAACTTTCAACCGTAATTAGATAACCATAAAACTACAAAACTCGCCATGCTGTTAAAGGCTCGAATATTACAATAAAAAATATAAGAATAAATTATTATTATCAAATCAACATTATAATAGATCTAATTTTTTTTATCTAATCAGAAATTAGGGTGGCATATATAGGTGGAATCAAACCAGAAGACCAAGAAAATAGGAAGAACAACAAAACACCGTTTTCCAAATATTAAGCTTTGTGTTCGGATCTGTGTTCTATGTTCATAGATCAATTAATTAATATACAAATTCATGAAGGAAAAATAAAAGCGCTTGCAGGTTGATGGGTGCATTTGAAAGCTTCAGAAAAGCCTATGGGGCTCTAAAGGACTCCACCAAGGTAGGGCTTGCAAAGGTCAATAGCGAATTCAAGGTATGTTTTAGTGCTAATATGATTTATTAATTACTGACTTTTCGTTATTCGATTTTAGTAATTATATATATTTTTCATTTCTGTGGTAACATGATTCAATCAAAGCATTTGGACATCGCCATTGTTAAAGCAACGAATCATGTCGAGCGTCCACCAAAGGATCGCCATGTTAAAAGTGAGTTTCATATGCGTGCAGGTCCTAATCCTGATATAATTATGTGTAGGCAAATTGGATTTTAATAACCAGACTTGGATAATCATCAAACTGGATTTTACTAACAATACTACTTGCATTTCGAATTTTCACTCCCGTTGCTAAGTGCAATCTTACTTTCATAATCACCATAAAAGTTATAAGTGACACTGATTAAATATAAGTAATGGGACATAATTTACAATTTTAAAATCCAATTTACCTAGTGGCAGAATGTCACTTCAATATCAAGATGAACCATTAGTTTCACAATTACTGAAGCTTGACCTTGATATTATGCTCTAGATCTGATTTGGGTGTGGATATTTTGTTTCTGATTGTAGAGATCATTTCTGCGACATCCGCAGTTGTTCCACGAGCAGATGTTGCATACTGCATTCACGCTCTATATAAAAGATTATTAAAGACGAAAAACTGGATCGTAAAGTCTTCTTCTTTACTATCTTTATTATGATTTATTTCCTATAGTAAAATTAGTAATGTTAAGGTCTTCTAGTAATTACTAAAATCATTTACTTTTGTCACGACAAGAAAAGAGACCTTTAGTGACGAAAATGAAAAATAAAATGGTATCTATCTTTGCAGACGAAAATTTGTTGCTACACATATCTCCTTAGAGCCGGATAATTTCCCTCCATCCCACAAAACCTGTAGCCCCTGTGTTTCGTCGCTATAGGGTCCGGAAAACGATCTTTTTTGTAAACCTTGTAGCGACCAAGTTTCGTCGCTGTACGTTGAACTGTTTTGACAACATCATTTCGTGGCTACAAAATATATCATTTTAGTTGAGTGATATGTGTGTGTGTGGGGGGGGGGGGGGGGGGGGGGGGATATTCCACGGTCCTCCCAACCGCTGGAGTGATCACACTCCACAAGCTAGCTTAGCCCCATAGCTGCCTGGGGGTGAATACCCAACCGAGAGCGAAGAGCTTGGCTGTGGGATGCAGACACCAAGATTCGAACCCGGGACCTCTAGGGAGAGGGTGGGTGGGGCTGGCCAACTGGGCTACCCCAGCTGGTTAACATATGTGTATGTGTGTGTACACACACTAAAATCAAAATCAAGAATCATAGTTGTAATGATTGTGTATCATACTGTTGTCACAATTTCTCGAAGGTTGTTCATATTGGTACACCCTCCCACTCTATCTCTATGTATCAATACATATAGAGAGAGATATAGTGGCCTAGTGGGAAAGGTTGTACCAATACCATGCCCTTTCTAGAATCGTAGTTGTTACAACTTACAATATATGTTCCAATTTTAAGACTTGGTCAAAGCTTAACTAGGAATGTTATTGACCCTATCATGACACTGAACAATTATGCTATCCTTTTGAACCCATATCTTAGGATCTATAGCCATCTGGGTAGTTTTCCGACAATTGCCCAACTATGAATTAAATATTTTATTAAACACAATTCAATTATATACAAAATTAGGTGGAGCTAATTTAGGAGTAGAATTCTCCACAATACAAAGAATAATAGACTACACTAAAAAATCAAACTCTTCTTTAATCTTGGAGCCTACAAACCCCCCCCCCCCCCCCCCCGCACAAACAGGCGGTGGACAGAGGCTTTTAGTAGATATATCTGCTACCTGGAGTTTGGTAGGAATTAATTCAATATGAAGGCGCCCTCATGAGACTAACTCACGTACAATGTGGTAATCGATGTCAATGTGCTTTGCTCTCTTGTGTGATACCGGGTTTTGACTTAGAGAATAAGGCACTCTTGTTGTCGCTTAAAAGTGTGGGTCAACCTCGTGGTAAAGCAAGTAATTCCCGTATTAGATGAGTTAGCCATATGATTTTCGAAGCAGTGTTAGTCATGGCTCTATATTCGGATTCACAACTTGAACCTGAGACGTTCGGTTGTTTCTTTGCATTCCAAGAGACTAAGTTACCGCCTAAGTAAATAGAGTACCCATAGGTGGAACGCCAAGTTTCAATACATCTTGCCTAATCCGCATCCGAATAAACCACTAGAATCGTTTGAGAGGACGGTCAAATATGAGACCGTACGATAATGTTCCTTTTACATAACCTGGGATTCGTTTGACGAGTTGAAATTGAGAAGTGGTTGGATTTTGAAGGTGTTGGCTAGCTTGGTTGACGACATATGAGGGATCTGGTCTAGTAACGGTGAGATATTGTAGAGCTCCCACGAGTGAATGAATGATAAAATGTAGGGTCATGAAAATAGGAGCCGTCGGAGGTGAATGTATCGGATGTATCGAGTAGTGTAGCCAGGGGCGGACCCACGTTAAGCGGAACGGGGTCTCCGGACCCCAATCTTTTTTTTAAAAGTAGTAGAAGCGGTATAGAAAATTTTCTATGGACCCCATAAAATAATTTAGTTGGATTCCATAACAATGAGAGTGAGCCTGGTGTAGTGGTAAAACCCCTTGTTTACACACAAAAGGTCCCGAGTTTGATACTTGTCTATTTTTTTTTTCAATTTTTTCTCACCTATATTTAGCTGAATGTGTAGTAAATGAAACTTGTGTAGGTCCCGAAATCTGAGGATCGATAACGAACCGAATCACTTGTTTATAGTAAACACGGTTACGTGTGCGGAATCCACGTAACTATGCCAAATCAAACATATAAAGCAATAATAACAACGGATTAATCAATGAAACACACTCGATTGATTAACGGGATGAGAACCGATTACAAACTGATACAAACACAGTTCAGACAGAATTTCGGCAGAGTTTTGTTACTATGGTTATTATCTCATCTCTGTGTTCAAATGAAACAGAATGATGTTTATATAGTCCCTGGGCCAAGACATCGACGAAACACAAGGTGTTTGACGAATCTGAACATGGGCCAGACATTTTGGGCTTGAAGCAGCCCAATACATGAAGAATCAAGTGTGATTCGTCGTGAATGTCAACGAAACAGAAGTATAGAACATTGGTCTGTTTCGTCATGATGTGTTCCGACGAAACAGACCTGTTTCGTCGAGAGCTGCAACTGTTGTGGTTGTTTCTGTTAACAGACAGCAACAACAGCAACACATAAACATAGTAATGACCAAACTACCCTTTAATGCAACATGCATTGTTCATAATACTTTACATATCAAAAGAGACAAATAAGTTGTACACAAGTATATAGGAGGATATCTGACTTGGTCAACATAACATACAGACTCGATAATTAATAAAAGACCATACAAAATACATCGTTAAACAAGACTAGTCACAGACACTAAAAATGCATCAACAAACTCCCCCTTGTCTGTTACTCGTCTTCAGTCTTCTATTCTTCCATCAGTGTTGTTCGGACCACGAACTGCCCGAATGTATGCCCCTGTAGTAGCAAAAACACGCTACTCGCTGAAACTTTATCGCTTGAAGGCTCTTGATGAAGAGAAAGAGAGAAGGCTTGCTATTCTGTGGGATTATCATTGTAAACAACAAGAGGCACTGAAGAAAAAGGATGATGATACGGAAGACCAAGGAAATCCTGATACTTCTGGTACATCACAGAAGCAGCCAACCGCACTTACTTCTGAAGTTGTTGCAGTTCAAGCTACAGTTGTCGAATCATCTCAGGGAACTTCTACTGGAAAAGTTCAACAGATAGAAGGTACTTCTTCTATATTTAGCAGTGCTGATATTGCTCTACAGGCTATTCATCCATTTACAGGAGAGTTGCTTGAAGAAGGGGAGTTAATAGAAGATCTTTCTCAGGAGCAATTGAGTATTTTACAGTCTATGAGAGAAATAGATGATGCTGAGATAGACAAAATGTCTACTGAGACTGATACAACGAATGTTGAAGAGATTGATGAGATTGTGTTTGAAGGTGAAGCACCACTTGTAGGTCCCGAAATCTGAGGATCGATAACGAACCGAATCACTTGTTTATAGTAAACACGGTTACGTGTGCGGAATCCACGTAACTATGCCAAATCAAACATATAAAGCAATAATAACAACGGATTAATCAATGAAACACACTCGATTGATTAACGGGATGAGAACCGATTACAAACTGATACAAACACAGTTCAGACAGAATTTCGGCAGAGTTTTGTTACTATGGTTATTATCTCATCTCTGTGTTCAAATGAAACAGAATGATGTTTATATAGTCCCTGGGCCAAGACATCGACGAAACACAAGGTGTTTGACGAATCTGAACATGGGCCAGACATTTTGGGCTTGAAGCAGCCCAATACATGACGAATCAAGTGTGATTCGTCGTGAATGTCAACGAAACAGAAGTATAGAACATTGGTCTGTTTCGTCATGATGTGTTCCGACGAAACAGACCTGTTTCGTCGAGAGCTGCAACTGTTGTGGTTGTTTCTGTTAACAGACAGCAACAACAGCAACACATAAACATAGTAATGACCAAACTACCCTTTAATGCAACATGCATTGTTCATAATACTTTACATATCAAAAGAGACAAATAAGTTGTACACAAGTAGATAGGAGGATATCTGACTTGGTCAACATAACATACAGACTCGATAATTAATAAAAGACCATACAAAATACATCGTTAAACAAGACTAGTCACAGACACTAAAAATGCATCAACAACTTGTAATTTAGTTATGATATTGTTTTCTATTATGTTTTTCGACCCGACCCGACCCAAACAACGACCGATCCAAAAAATTTGAATACGGAAAAATGGGACACCATTGTCCAAAAATCCTGGATCCGCCACTGAGTGTAGCAATGGGGTTGCAATCAAGAAGACCCGCTCGAGATAATATGTCATAGGCATACTTTGTTTGGCTAAGTAAAAGACCCGTGAGAGTATGGACGACTTAAAGTTCCAAGATCTTTTAATTTAAACTTCTTATTTAGTCGACTTGTAAAGTCTTGGATGACATTTTGATTGTTTCTGGTCATCAACATAAACAAGGAGATAATTTAAATGGTATTTTGTTTATAGATAAAAAGAGACGAATCGGCTCTACTTTTTTTTTAAACGGCAAATTTGGATCACTGGCGGATCACTGGAGTATCAAGAGTAACGAGGAACTTACTTAAACGTTAAAACCAAGCATATAGTGCTTGTTTGAGACCATATAAGGTTCATTTTAATTTGCACAGATGGTTTAGGAAGTTTGAATTGATAAAGCCCGGTGGTTGCTCCATGTATACGGTTTCGGTTAGATGGCCATTAAAGAAAGCATTGTTAACGACAAGTTGATGTAGCATCCACTTGTGAATTGTTGCAAGAGTAAGCTCTACACGTATTGTAGAAGCTTTAACAACAAGGATAAAGGTATGAGAAAAATCAAGTCTCGGAATTTGTGTGAACCCTTGGGCTGCCAACCGAGTTTTACAATAGTCAAGGGAGCCATCGGCTTTATACTTGATCCAATATATCCATTTAGAGCCTACAATGTTGGAATATGTATGCCATTAAACAAGTTCCCAAGTGTCGTTGTTACGAAGAGCGGTAAGTTCCTCATCCATAGCCATTACCCACTTAGGATTTTTAGAGGCACTTTTGAAACCTTTAGGAGTTTGTTAACGAGTAGGGCATGCTGGAGATGACTAGAAAAATGGGAGGTGAGGTCGGCATGGTGCTTCAGTTTGAAGATACCGGATTTAGAGCGGGTGGTCATAGTTTGAGATGAAGGGGTGATGTTGTTGTTGTTTTGAGATGGTACAAATGGAGGTGTTATTTGACGAGGAGGTGTTGTGTGAGATGTTTCGTGAGGGTACGGGATCGGGTGAGTGAGTAATGTGAGTTGGTTCGTGATGGGTGGGATTTGGGTGGGTTTGTTGTGGGGCCATGAGATTTTAGACATGAGGAAGATTTGTTGGGATTGAGGTAGGCTAAGGTGGTTGAAAAGATGGACTAGGGGATGAATGGTGCATGTAACACATGGTGATGTGTGAAGGGAAATTGACTTTTTGGATGTGTGGATGGATGAAATAGTGGTGTTGTGATTGAGGGAATTGTGTCATCAAATTTGAGAAAATAATTAGATGTTTTGTTGGTTATATAAGATCCGCTGATGATGAAAGCTAAAACCTAAAGGATTCATCATCCTTATCATCCTTGCCTTAATAAGTTAAAATACAATCTTCAAGTCCAGCAGTTTTTCTCCCCTTGAAAGCTTCACAAAACAGCTGCCCCAACCCCTGTTACATTAAACTACTACCTTCAAAGAATACAGAGAACAAGTGCTGGTTATCCGAAGAGGTGGTCAACTAGTCAATTGCTAAAACATTTATTTGGAAGCATATAACTTATCATTATTCATAGTTCTATGCTTACACTCCACAATTTCTTCTAATCATCAATTTCAAAAGAAAAAGGTCTACCTGGGAAAAAGAAAGTTGAACAGGATAATTTCAAAATGGAAGCTGAAAACAAAAACCAAAAGTATATATTTTAGATAGGAAAAACTTAAAGAAAGCATAAAGAGATGCAGGTTTTTTATATGTGAACATAGCGTAACTAAAGTATCGATCATATTGTGGTGGAATTTTGTTTTTCTTTTGTTGACACTTCTGATTTATGCAGGTTGCCATAAAGACATTGATAGTATTTCACAGGATATTAAGGGAAGGTGATCCTTCCTTTAGAGAAGAGTTACTAAATTATTCGCAACGAGTACAACTTTTCCAAATCTCGAGTTTTAAAGATGACTCGAGCCCTCTTGGTAGATACGACATGAAACCTTCTTTAGAAATGTTTTGTGTTAACAATATTCATGTCTTCTAATATAATGATTGATTGAAAAAGCTTGGGATTGCTCGGCATGGGTGAGAACGTATGGAATGTTTCTTGAAGAACGACTAGAGTGTTTTAGAATGTTAAAGTACGATATGGAGACAGAGTGTTCGACCAAACGTGCACCAGGCAAGGTGCGACTGGTTTTCTAAGTTATGATGTGTGAATATAAATACACACTAATCTATATATTAAAAATATGTGTTTATACTATAAGTCTCCCTCTCTTCTTTATTACTCTTATATTTCTCTTGAGTTCACACATACTCTCACATTCACCCATGTTATTAGGGTGTGCATACGCTAACACCTATATTACTTTCATAGCCATGTCAATAAATAAAAAATTGTCGCAAAAGGGCTTAACCGCAGAGAGTTTAGCGAAAATGATTTGCATAACGAGACACTTTCACAATGATTTTTTATATACATGATCAAATGTTGAAACAAAGATTTTTCTAAAAATGATTGATTACGGAACTGTGAAGGGCTATAACAGACTTCGGATCATGAATGGCGACGAGTTACTAGAACAACTACCGGCAATGCAACAACTTCTTTATCGTCTCATTGGTTGTCAGGTGAATGTTAAATATGTATTCATAGTTTTTAAACTTGCTTTAAGTTTCAATTTGAAGTGAAATAATTACAGATAAATTTGACAATGGATAATATTTCATTCATTTTTATCCAGTTGATATGCTTATCTCTTCTGTAAATGCAACCTCCTATTTACAGAAGAGATATTTATAAAAAACTAAGGAATCTACTTCTTTTCGTGTAGCCTGAAGGAGCCGCTTACCACAACTATCTTGTGCAATATGCTTTGGCACTAGTTCTCAAAGAAAGCTTCAAGATCTATTGTTCCATCAATGATGGCATCATAAATCTTGTTGATTTGGTAACAGTTTATTAGGAGTTAGTGTATTTTATTCTATTAAATTCAAGTCAGTTTTGTTGCTCCAAGAGTTAACCACCCTTAACTTTTTCTAGTTCTTCGACATGCCTAAACATGAAGCTGTAAAAGCTTTGAATATATACAAAAAAGCAGGGAAACAGGTAACGTATTCTCCCTTGGGTGCTCCAGATTCTCGACATCCTAACATATTCGCGATATATATACTAATGTTTATTTATTGTTAGGCTGAGTATCTTGCTGAGTTTTATGACTATTGTAGACACTTAGAGTTTGCGAGCAACTTTCAATTCCCAATGTTGAGACAGGTACTTAAATGTGTTGATGAACAAATAGTTGCATGATGTCTTAGCGGTAACAAGATGTGACCGATGAAATCGTTTGCTATTTTGTAGCCACCTCCTTCGTTTCTTGCCACAATGGAGGAATATATTAGAGAAGCTCCTTCAATGGGTTCGATTCCACTTAGGAGACTGGTATGGGTAATTCTTTCCAAACTAAAGCATGATCAATCACTTGAAATCGGCTATATTTTTGAAGTTTTTGTTTCAAATGGAATTAGGAGTATGAGAAAATCAAAGAAGAAGAAAGTGAAGATTCTAACTCTAAAGAAAATGATAATGAACAAGTTGAAGACAAAGAGGCATTACTAATTGAGTGTAAGCCTAATCCTGAGCCTGAGTTTGAGCCTAAGAAAGACAAAATGCTTCCATTAGTCATATCTCAAACCAATGATAATGATCTACTAGTAAGTTTCATTTTCACATCATTGCCTATTTTTTTATTGAACTGCCATTGTAACTACTAGAATAATAAGTATTACCGGAAAATCACTAATGTAAAAATCTGAAAAAATAATAATAATATAATAATAATAATAATTAACATGTAATGTTGGATAATTTACCAAAAAATCCCACAAAATTTAAAAAATAAAGAAAAAAATTGTTTAATCATTGTCGGAATAACTTAGATGTGTCGTTGTATCTAGTTTAGATGTACCGTGAGATATCCAACAAATTGTGCCGTAACTTATACAACTTTTGTTTTTTAGTGTGTGTACTGCATAGTGTTTGCATATTCGAGAACGCTAACACGTGTTTCTATAAATGTAACTTGTAACTAGGGCTTAAATCAATTAGATCCTAAAGCTCTAGAGCGAGAGCAGAATAATGCAATGGCCCTTGGTATCGTTCAAAATGGTATGTGCTCATTTCAAATATAATAATTTATGTTATTCGTACTACTAGCAAAAGAATCGAACATGATTTGCCTAAATCTTTCATAGGTAATGATCCGCAATCGTCGTTTACAGACTGGAATGGAAGCAAAACGACATCAGGATGGGAGCTTGCCCTCGTCGAGAAAAACATCGACATTAACAAGTCACAAAGCAAATTGGTTAGTTTTCATCTTATTCTTAGTAAGAAAACTGGTTCGAATTAAGTGTTCTTTTTAGTGTTGGTAAACATATTGTGTTCGTGGATTCACGAGTCGAACCTGACACAAACTCGAAACTTTACACGACACCAACTTGAAAATCATGTCATGCATGAACCCAAACATCACACATGCATGTATAAGCACGTTAAAACAAACACGAACACGATTTGTTAACCTGATAAAGTAATTATTAAATATTTTTTACATATTATTCATACTTTAAAAATCTGACTTTACCTATTATATTTAATGTTTAAAGCAATTTTGTCTAAAAAAGGCCAATTTGTTTTTAAATAATACAATATACACCAATAGTTTATTATATCACACATATTTAAAAATAATAATAAACGGGTAAATCGGGTCAACTTACTAACCCGTCGGGTTGACATAAATACAGCCTGTTTAGCTAAACGGGGTCGTAGGTTCAACCTGGACCTGACCCAAACACGTTTGAACTAAACCCAAACCCACAAGAATCTTGTGTTAGGTTCGTGTCGTGTAAAACTTCACACCCCAATTCTTTTATTTAAAGATGTCTTTAAAAACCTAAACTTGCAACTTAATATGATCTAGATATCCATTGTGTCAAAGAACAAATTATGAATTTTAAGTTCTTGTTTTAGGGTGGTCAAATCGACAAGTTCTTATTAGACAGTTTGTATCAAGATGACGCGGTTAGAAAACATATACAACTACAAAATGCTGGCTACAACACAAGCTACAAATGCAATATGCAATATAATCCTTTTGATCAACAACTACCACAGCTACCCTTTCAAGACCCATTCATGATGTCGAACAGAATTGCACCCCCGATGAATGTACAGATAGCGATGTTGCATCAACAACAACAACAACAATCTCAATACCAATATCCGCATTTGTATCAGCAACCATATAAACAACAGAACATGCTAGTGCTTTGCAATAACCAGCATATGGGGACTTCAAATCCGTTTGGAGATGTTTACGAGTATCCTCAAAGTAGTAAAGCATCACATGGAAACCAAGGGTTGGTCTAGAACAACTTTTATTACCTTTTAAGAAAGGCTCAAATAACCATATTTGGGTGGTGAAATGCTTCTCCCCTATCTAATAATGTACTCCTTTTTTTAATTGAGGGGTGGTGCCAAATATGGGATTTGAATCAATAACTTTTAGATTGTTAGGAAGTCATAACCATTTGGACATGACTAGTTCCTGATACTTGGTTTATTTTTTATAGGCATTTTTAGAATGCATTATCATGAGGTTAAACTAATGTAGGTCTTTGTTATTGCATCTCATTTTACAACCGTTTCATTTTGACTATGTAGTTTGCGTAAACCTAGTCTAATAGCAAGTTGCTACTAACTACGCAAATTTATCATGACTTAGAAGTTATTATTATAGTTCAGTACTTTGAATTGAGACTATGGCTGGGTATGAGCAGCCATAGGTGATATAGTAGGTGTAGGTGTCGAGTGTTTAACTGATGGGGGAGCAGGTTCATGATCGGTGTAAGTATGCCATGAGAGATTATCATAGGACGGTGGTGCAGATGTACCTCTATAAGGAAAACTGGTTTCATCGAACTGCGCATGTCTAGTAATGTAAGTCCGATTAGTAGCCGGATCTAGACACCGATAGCCCTTCTATTGAGGGCAATATCCCATAAAGACACACGGAAGGCTGCGAGGCGACAGTTTGTGTGCCGAGTAATCACGTAAATACGGGTAAACAAGGCACCCAAAGATACGCATGTTATCATATGTGGGTGTTGCGTTGAACAAAAGCTCAAAGGGTGACTTATTATCCAGGATTTTAGTTGGTAGGCGGTTAATGATATAGACAGCGGTGCTGAAATCAAACACCCAATACATGGCCGGCATATGACTATTAAACAATAGAGCTAAACCGGCTTCCACTATGTGTCTATGTTTCCGTTCGGCACGACCATTTTGTTGTGGTGTATACGGGCATGAGACTCGATGAAATGTACCATTGTCATCAAAGATTTGCTTAACACGATTGTTTAAGAATTTCGTACCCCCGTCACTTTGAAAAACCTTAATCTTACGCGAGAATTGTGTTTGCACAAACTTCATAAAAGTTAATAAAACATCTTTAAATTGTGATTTGGTTTGCAACGGGTAGAACCAAGTGAAGCGTGAGTAATCATCCACAAAAATGACATGGTAACGACTACCTTCAACTGACGTAACCGGAGAATATCCCACAAATCACAATGAACAAGGTCAAGGGGATTAGAAGCACGTTGATCATTATTAATAAACGGTAAACGATGTGATTTAGACAATTCACAAGAGTTGCACAAAACTGGTTTAGGTAATATAGATGTAACTTTCAAACAACCCTGTTTATTTAAAAGCAAAATTGTATCATGAGATACGTGGGCCAACCGCGAGTGCCAAAGTTCAAACGAGGCTTTATTTGTGGATGCCAAAAAAACTTGAGGCCCGGACCGAAGAATATATAGCTCGTTCTCACATCTTCCTTGTGCTACTACTTGCTTCGTTGTTCGATCATGTATATAAAAGTATGGTTGGGAAAACAAAACATCCAAGTTATTATCAGCAGTGAGTTTACTAATTGACAATAGATTGTGCATAAGGTGAGGAACGACCAAAACATCCTGCAATCGAACAATAGCAGTAATGGTTTTGTGACCAATATGAGATATAGGGAGAGAGTTACCACTGCCAAAAGTCACTTTGGTGTCACCTAAATATGGAGAACTCTGCTGCAAAGACTGAGGAGAGCCAACCATATGATATGTGGCACCCGTATCAGCCACTAACCAATCAGGTGATGAAGAATTTATATTGCAAGTAGCATTAAACGCCTTGGCCAGATCTGAATCAGTAGCACTAGGTGATGAAAGAGATGAAAACTGAGGACAAGCTGGAGCATAATGCCCAATCCTCGAGAAAACCGGCCACTCCCACGGCTACCCCTACCACGGTTTGAGTTGAAAGCAACAGGAGGAGTACCGGAGCTGTGAAATGATGAGTGAAGTAATTCGTATGATTCAGCTTGAGTCAGTAAGTCACGTAGGGGTGGTGTGGGTTTAACAGCTCGAGTGGCAGTGGAAAACATATCAAAGCTAGGACCGAGACCACGGAGGAATAGGTGTGACTTTTCAATTTCATCAACCGGCTGACCGGCAGCAGCGAGTTGATCACACACATATTTGAACCGGCGACCAAAGTCACCAACAGAAGCCGACCCTTTGGAAATCTGACGAAGTTGGTCCCGAAGATTCTGGATTCTTTCGACCAATGTGTTGCTGAAGGCAGTTTCAAGTGCCAACCAGATCGCCCGAGCAGTGGGAAGGCCAATGGTTTCACCGATAACCTCTTCGGTGAGGGAAGCATTTAGAACCATAATCGCCTTTTGGTCGTTAATCAGCCACGAAGTATATGACGGATTCGGAACCGTTTTGTCACCTTGAGTAGTCTCGGCAGGAGGAGCATCGGTGCCATCGACATGGGGTAGTAAGTGCTGAACGGAAAGAACTGGAATCATTTGCGTCCTCCAATATAAGTAATTGGTAGGAGTGAGCTTGAGAGCGATCATATGCATGATCGAGCTCATAGATGGGACAGTTTCAGAGGAGGAGGGAGCTGCCATGGAGGCCAGAGGAGAGGGAGAAAGGAGCCGAAAAGAAGGAGGGAAATTAAGAGAAAAAAGGTAGGGAAAGTTAATGGCTTGATACCATATGAGTTTTATTGATTGGATGCCTCCAATGTGACAACCGTCACTTTTCCGTACATTTCGTACACTAAATGAACAGTAATATGTGCTTTAATAACTGTGCATGATCTAGTTTACAAGACAAATGAATTTTGATTACTATTATATACATACAATGGCATTTCATGTTGCAAGACTTTTATCGTTGCTACATGCAACACGAGATAGTTCTAATAATACACAGAACAGAATTGGCACCATTACCAGACAAACTAAAAATGCTGACGATGTTCAGTACATAGACAGGCAATATTTTGAGGCCCAGTATGAACCAGAGATGACGTATTACACTAGTATAGTGTGTAGGGAGGTAAGGACCATAAAACTGCGTCACTAGGTGATAGACAAAGTGCCGGAAAGTGCCTAAAACTCACACAAAGTGCAGAATTCTGCATATTTCAGCAAAAATCAGCATTTTAACATGCTAGTAATATGCAAAAATATGGCAAAATGGTCCTGTATACTTTCCTAAGTGTCGGGAATTAAAAGTGTCACAAAAGGGTACTTAAAGAACACTAAACGGAATAACTTGACACTTTAACGAACCGGTATCTAACCGAACAACCGGACATTACCCGGAACACCAAAATATTGCTAGAAGCATTGTTTTACTTTTTCTGAGCTAGTTATGGTTCCCGAACACCCTAACATATTATATAATGCAAGATACACTTAAAACACTAGACTTACACTTAACACCCTAACTAATTATCTACATTTACCAACAAGTTACAATAACCCCTCCCCCCCCCCCCCCCCCATGCTAATCTACGACCCATGGAGGTGGCCCCACCCCAAGATTTCAAATCCCTTCTAAATCTCCATATGATCTTGCTTAGATATGGTTAGATTGTGCTTGTACTCTTGTAGACATATGAACCATTGGATAAAAGAATTAGGGAATTATAAGATGGACACAAGCTCACTACAACTCACCACATCCACCACACTTCTTCCTTCTCTTCTTCCTCACAAGCTCATGGCCAAACATCCCTAGTCTCGTCACCATTTTTCTTCAATCCTCCAACATGATTTAAGCACTCTACAAGGTGATACAAGCATACTTATGAAGGTTGGAAGCAAAGGAACTTGAAGGACCTCACCCGTTTGCTTTTATCCACTCCATATTCATCATTGTTCTTTCCTAGCTTGAAGCTAGTAGTAAGATTCTTTTAACTCTTGTTTACTTCTATTTTTAGTGGATAAAAGATGTAGTATGATGAAAATAACAAGAACACCAAAGAACATAAACTTGAATCTTGAACATAAAGCTTGTAATATGATGAAATAGTGATGAAATGATGTTGTTTAGTGCATGAATGATGTTTGCTTGTTGATTTCTTGAGATGATGATGTTAATCATCACATGAAGCAACATAAGATGACCATCTTCTAGTAAAGACATGAACTTGATGAATAAAAATGGTTTCTTGAAAAATAATAAACAAGTAAGTTAGTAAACTTGTAGATTCAAGATTTACAAATGATTTTCCAAGAAAACCAAGTTTAAAAAGATGATTTTTGAAAGATCATGGTTTTTATTAAACCTACACTATTTTTAGTGATGGAATAAGTGTGTAAACACTTATGAAACAAGAAGATCTAATAAATAAACATTTTTGTAAAATATGTTTACAAGTTGTAAACACCTAAACTCTTTGAGAATGGGATTATTAAAGAAATAAACACATTTTGGAGGGTAACTAAGTCTATTAAAACATTACCAAGTTACTACGCATTTTTGTGAAAGATCAACTTCATGTTAGAATGTAAATTGAATAGTTTTTACACTTGGTAAGTGTAATATTGTTTAGGGTTGAATGTTGATCATTGTGTGTTGATTTTGAAAAGAAAATGATATGCTTTAATAGCATGGACACCTCCATTTTCAAAGGAAACTATGGCAAAATTTTATAAAAATACAAACACTTAGAAAATATTTGCTAAACAAGTATTTACAAGTGAGTTTTAGCTATGGTTTTCAATATAAACTTTGCCATAGATTTTGTTACAAAAATACAAGTATTGGAGGTGGGTTTTTATAAATAAAAAGGGATAAATATATATTTAGAATATATATTTTATACTAAAGACACTTGTGTGAATATTTGTATACTTGTGGAATAGTTATATTATTTTAGGGTAAAATAATATACCTTACAAATACCAAGAATTTACAACTCCAAAATAATACCAAAAATCACAAGGAATGAAATATAAGTTGCACACTTAATATTGCGAAACCGAACGATAAAACGTAACTTATGAAATATTCCAGAGAATACCGTTACAAATATATTTTTGGTAAATATTATTTTGGATACAAGAAATAAAAATATGATTTTTGTAAATGTTACCAAAGTATATCATATTTTCGACAAAGAGAAAATATATTATTTTTGGAAAGTTAAAATATATTTTCTTAGAATATTTAGAAGATATATGATTTTTGAGAAAAATACATATTTTCTTGACAATACATTATTTTTGGGCAAAATAAGTCTATATATATTTTCTAAGTGAAACTTGAAAATATATTATTTTGGAAACTACAAATACGAGAACACAAATACACATGATTGAAATACTCCCATCCTTGGGAAGGAAACACGAAAATAAATACTTGAGAAGTATTATAACTTTGGATAATGTTAAAGACATAAAGGAAACTTAACTCAAAACATGAATACTAAGGCAAGGCACGGCCCACTCGTCTAATAGACCCTAGCACATTGTAGGTAGTCGTGTTTGCTGACCAGATTTGAGTTACAAGTACTGAAGACGCAAAACAGTGAGTTCATGCTCCACCTTTTCTTTAACTGTTTTTGGTTTTATAACTCTCGGGGGTGGAATACATGTACGAATGCTTAAACGGTATGAAATGCCTATGAAATACTAGATCATGTGAGCATAGACTAGATATTGAAATGCCATTAATACATAATTAGTGACGAGGGTTAGATCTAACGGGTACGGCCGAGCCCCACTCATGGTCACAACTAGTACCAAGCAGTGCTTCGGTGTCCCAGTCGAGGGTAATCGACACAGTCGAGGGTAACCGATACAGTCGAGGGAAATGGACACAGTCAAGGTAAATCGACACAGTCGAGGTTAATCGACACAGTCGAGGAAAATCGACAAGGGTTTAAGCCTACTCATTTCGAGTGCTCCATATGTCCTCACATGCCTTAAGGTCCTTGTAAAACAATTATGTTCATACACGCTTTTCATACAAGTTCACAAAGGAGTCTCTCAAAGATTTACAAGATTACAGTACTCATACAAAACGCATAAACTCGCTCAACTTTTGTTGATGTTTTCCAAAATTACATGTATTTCAGGTAACAGGATGGATCTTGGGCGCGGGTGTCGTAACTAGAAGTTGACTTCAAGTTTAGATGTCATCCACTTTTGGTTGGTTTGTAACCTAGTCGAAGGTTGTGTTTTAAAAACTTGAATAACCAGTGTTTGTAATACTGAAATTTTATGAATGGATGAACATCGTTTTGATCATGTAGTTGTTTATTACGATTGAATGCAATGATATTAAACCAGTCACACATCATACGCTTCCGCAAAAGTCAGGGTGTGACATCCAAAGGTTGGAGGAAAGGAATATATATACACAAAACATAAATACAGAAACTGATAAGTACAAACGAATGGACACAAGAATAAATAGCCTAAATTAATGTGAGCTAACAGAGACGTTAAACATGATGCCATAAGGTGGCTTCTCAAAGTTTTATGGGTTGTGTTAGGGTGACTATCCAAGAACTTGGAAACATCAATCGGACCAACATTGGTTTGGAACTATGGACAAACTCTAAATGTATTCTCACATAGAAGAGGTTTTACTGTGCTCGTACACAACAATATGTCGGAGAGCAAACCGTACTTCCGAATGGATAGTGCACCCTATCTATACTATATTATAATACACGAGTGAAGTGCATTTTAAGATACCCAAAAGCTAAAAACTTTTTTTAATGTATAAGGTACAATCTTAAAATGAGAGTAAATTAGTTTTTTAAACACTAATGACATTTTAATCACCCTATCTCTTTACACTTTAGTCCCTCAGATTTAACAAAATTACGGATAATTAGATATTAGTTACACTTTTCCCCCACAACTTGTAAGACTATCTCCAATGGTAAAGGAGCCCTTAGACGCCCTTAGCTGCCCAGTCAGCTGACCACATCATATTCTTACAAATTCTTAAAAATCCTTAAAGATCCTAAAAACCCCAATCTCACCTCCAACCATACAAACCTATTTACATATCCTTACATTTTCCATATCATCACTCATTTTTTTCTTTAATTATATATTTTTTGTGTTATATAAAACTTGATGAAAATTAACCCGTTAAAAACACTTGTAAAACACACTCAAATCATATAACTTTCATTAAGTATTATCTAACACAAACAAAATTATTTAAGGTCAAAGTTTATAAATAAAGACTTTGAAAATTCAAAATAAGACACTTTTAATGGGACGGATGGAGTATTACTTAAATCATTAAAATATATTTAAATAATTAATATAAGTAGATAAGTAATATATTTAATTTAGAAACCCTTTTCTCTAAAATCTAAATGGTGGGTTCTTTCAACATCACTCATGTCATTTTACGTCCAGAAACACAAACCCTTTTCACATGGGTATCAGTTTGCTTCAAGAATCAGAAACCCCATAATTGATTGCTTGTAAGTATAGTGGTTATAGTAAAGTCTATTTTTTTCATGATTCTAACCATAATCTTTGTGTTCTTGGAAACCTGTTTCAAAATCTTTGGTTCTTGTCAATATTAGATCTTTCTTCTACAATCTCTCATCGTTTTTGTCTGGTATGTTCTTGATTATGGTTACTTTCAATTTCGTGTTTCTTGTTTCTGTAATTTCTGTTGGGTTTACATTTTTATGAAAAAAACCTGTTCCTTTCTGATGTAATTTGATCAAGATCGATGCTCTGTTTTAACTAAAAGTTTTTCTTTATTTCTGATTATTTTGATGTGGGTTCGATTTATGCATTTTGAGTGTGCAAATTGTTGCTTGCTTTGACTGCAACTTGAAAAAAAAATAGCACAAGAACCGAGATAACCAGAGCCCTTAAGTTTGGACGCCTCACCTTTGGACATCATCGGGCGGTAGACTCCAACGCCGCACATGATTTCAGGCGGCTCTGACGTGGCTCGGGCGACCAAACTTCCAGCGATAGTCTAATTAAAATTATGGATAATAGTTACACTTTCCCCCTTTAATTCTCTTATATATTCTTGTTGTATCTTTTAAACTGTTATTAAAACATTGGGTAAATTACACTTTTCGTCCTTTATGTTTGTACCGGATTGCAACGGATAGCCTTTAACTTCAATAATTACAGTCACAATCATTTATTTGCAAAACTTGTTACACCGTACGTCCTTTAGCGCTAACCTGGTTAAATATTTTTGTTAAGTTTATTCACTTAAGGATACTATGGTCAATTCATACTTTTATTTAAAGGTTTAATAAATTAAAAAAAATCATATAGACGTACTAATCATTCTTCTTGCTAATCATTCTTCTTGGTTTCCTGGCACCTAGAACTCTGTGACCCCATACCCATTTGTATTGTAGATCTGAGAAATTGATCTGGGTTTACGAAGAAGAAATGGTTTATACGATTCATGGGATTTGATTATTGCATCCAATTCCGTCAGTCTGTTATCGTGGTAATGATCGGAGGAGTGTTGTTGCTGCTTCCAGACGATGTTCGTTTGATCGTAAGTGCTAAAAATAAACCCTTATTATTATTATGTTAATCATATCTGGCGAACAACCATGATTATAATTTTGGGATTTCTGTCTGAATCGGGTGCTAAATTTTGAATTTTTGTTGGTGGGTTTGCTGATGTGAGGTGGGTATTTGTGTGATTGTTGATGAACGCTAAGGTAAGTGGGTATTTAGATATCGAGAGAGAGGGAGTTGCAGAGGTTGGGCGGAAAGATGAGGTGGTGGTGGCGGCGGCAGATGAGGTGGTGGAACGATGTGGTGGTTAGGGTTTTAGGGTTAGAAATTGGGGAAGATGATATCTATATTCATTTTTTTATTTTATTTATTAAACATTTGAATAAAAGCATGAATTGACCATAATACCCTTATATGAATAAACTTAACAAAAAAATTTAACCAGGTTAGTGCTAAAGGACGTACAGTGTAATGGGTTTTGCAAATAAAGGATTGCGACTGTAATTATTGAAGTTAAAGGCTATCTGTTGCAATCTGGTACAAACATAAAGGACGAAAAGTGTAATTTACCCTAAAACATTTGAAGGTATCGTGACGACCTCCTATTTTTATCGATTTTCCGATGTTTGTTTTAGTCAATCTTGATGTATGGATTAAAATATACAAGTAGATGATTCATTAGTGTACCACACGTACTTTTAGTTATCAGTGCCGCAGAATATTTAATAGCAACTTTTAGACTTCATCAACTTGTATAATTTTGATTAATATTACGACCGGATGGAAATTTAATAATATAATGATTTTGCTTTAATCTATACTATATTTGGTGTGAGTGGAATCATATTATTAAAATTAAATGTTAAAATAAAACAACTAAAATAAATTTAATGACAAATAAAAACATACCACACAACAAATTAAAACAAATACAAATGAACCCTCAAGGGAAATCTAATATCTATCTATACTTTCTATAAAAGGAACATAAGAAAAGCTGATGTTGCAGTCATAGAAGTTGTCCAACAATGTTTTTCTTATGTCATTATGGCATCATAAAGCTTAATATTAAAACACTTTAAAATTCATATCTCTGTCCCACATTTAAATTTCAAAGGTCTACCCACAAACAAAAGGGCAAAGCTCTGCCCACATACATTCCTTCAGTAGAGGTTTTATTAAAATGGATGGTAATTTGAAATTTAAAACTCATAGGGATATGTAAATTGCATTTAATGCACACCAGAGCTTCATATTCATATAAAATTCCATCTTCTCTCCACTCTCCATTCTTCACTTTCAGCAGACGAATTCAAAATTTGAGAGAGTGCATTTCTGTTCACATCGGTCAAGCCGGAATCCAAGTCGGCAACTCATGCTGGGAACTTTATTGTCTCGAACACGGTCTTTTGATTAGATCTCTAACTCTAATTTTTCAACAGTGAGAGAGCTCAAACCCTAATTAGTTGGGTAGTTGATGTACTTTTAGTGTTTTATAAATGTCTTGCTTTATGAAAGTTCAGTGAACGAAGAACACAGCCTCCTCAGGAATATCAAGTAGGTTAAAAGCCTCCCTTCCGATTCTTTTTTTATTTATCATAACTTTCTCCGTAACAAGGTAATTGGTTATGTTTTTCTTAACAGGGAATCAGTTGTGTTCTTCTTCGTAACAAGGTAATCGATTATGTTCTTGATTTTTTCTTAGGATTTCTTCAAGTTTTTGTACAGAGTAATCAGTTTTGTTCTTCTTAACAGGTAATCAGTTACGTTATTTTTTGTAACCAGGGTAATCAGTTCTATTCTTGATTTCTTATTAGGATTTCTTCACGTTTTTGTTCGTTTGTTTTCATCGCTATTACACTTAATTAGATTCAATTAGGGTTTTTTGTTATTATAGATTATGGAAGTTTCTTTCAGTATTTGCATATTAAATATCACTGGTTGTATTTGTCATATAATATATGAAAATCGATTTAGTTAAGGACGGATGAGATTGTGCTTGCTTTGTAATTATCTCCATTTTATCGTCTTATAGAAAATCGTTTTGCTTATGGTTGGATACTATTGTGCTTGCTTGGTAATCATCTCCGTTTCCCGACTTGTAGTGAGTTTAATAATGGAAATTAATGGTGTAGTTTCAGTGACACTGATCAATGTTACTCACCTGAAATTACAGGAACAGAACGTGATCTTTTAAAGTTTAATGTTATACGATCATATGTTATTGAAGGCTGAGAATTGGAATCCAACTTCAACATCATAAGTTCAAGGTCATGCAGTGAAAAAACAAGCTTTAAAATGGCATGAAAACAAGTTTAAGGATCATGCTATTGTGCTTGCTTGGTAATCATGTTCGTTTCCCGACTTGTAGTGAGTTTAATAATGGAAATTAATGGTGTAGTTTCGATGACACTAATCAATGTTACTCACTTTAAATTACAGCAATAGAACATGTTCTTTTAAGGTTGAATGTTATACGATCATATGTTATTGAAGGCTGAGAATTGGAATCCAGCTTCAACATCATAAGTTCCAGGACATGCGGTGAAAAAACAAGCTTTAAAATGGCATGAAAACAAGTTTAAGGATCATGCTATTGTGCTTGCTTGGTAATCATCTCCGTTTCCCGACTTGTAGTGAATTTAATAATGGAAATTATTGGTGTAGTTTCAGTGACACTAATCAATGTTACTCACTTGTAATTACAGGAACAGAACATGATCTTTTAAGGTTGAATGTTATACGATCATATGTAATTGAAGGCTGAGAATTGGAATCCAGCTTCAACATCATAAGTTCCAGGTCATGCGGTGAAAAAACAAGCTTTAAAATGGCATGAAAACAAGTTTAAGGATCAGGAATTAGATCAACTGATATATATATCCAATGTAGTTAAGGTTTTCTTCTTCATATCAGCGATTTAACTTTGTTTCATATAGGTTCATACAAACATTTATTAGATTCGAATGAACTTTGGTCTCACAAGTGTCTCGATCCCTTTATCAACTAGCAGATATGAAGAAATGGTATATCTATATTTCTGGTGATCAAATCAAGCATGATACTTAACGGGTTCCAATCCCTATTTATTGAGTTAATTAGTAACCTTAAGCTAAGCCATGTATCCAGAATTGTTTCAGGGCAACGAACTATAAGTTGTTCCATATATAGAAAGTAACCTTTCTAACTACTGTTTTATCAATTGTTACTAATCTGTTTATATGTATATATATCATGATTATCCGGAGTCAAAGAGGAGCAAAGACAGTCCGATGGAAACCTAATTTCACAGATTTCGTTCAATTCAAACACATTTTCGCTAATTATTCTTCTAAATCAAATTTGTACCCTGGTAAGTCTTCAGTTTCGCACAATTTCTATTTCTAGGGTTTCTTATTCGTTCAAATGAAAAGTGTCATTTTGGTTAGGTGTAATAGGCATTATGTGCTATTGGTTTGAACTTTAGATATAAAGTTGAGTAATCTTACTATAAGTAATTGTGAATTTAGAGTAATTGTGAAAATAAAACAGTGGTTGATACATCTGTTGACTTTGGTCAACAGATGGATGAACAGATGTTTGAAACCACTGTTAGGTTAAAATAGTGTTTGGTAGAGAAAAAGTGAAACCACTATTTTTGGGATAAAATATATGTTAGAATCAGTGTTTTGGATTAAAAATGATGTTAGAAATTAAAATAGTGTTTGAAACCACTGTTGGGTTAAAACAGATGTTAGAAACAGTGTTTTGGGTTAAAACGGATGTTAGAAAATAAAATAGTGTTAGAAACAGTGTTTTGGGTTAAAACAGAGTTAGAAACAGTGTTTTGGGTTTGAAACAAGCAATGAAGGCTGCAGAGAAACTTCAAAGCACTTTGCAGTCTGAATATCCCTCTTTTGTAAAGTCAATGGTTCGTTCTCATGTTTACAGTTGCTTTTGGTTGGTAAGTAACCTGAGTAGTACTCATTGGTTGGGTCAGGTAGACAGAAAGGATTCTTCTAACATGCGTGTGGTTGAATTTGTAAAGGGGCTACCTCAGAGATTATGCAAGGAGGATCTTCCAAAGATGAGGATGGGAATGAATATGAAGCGGTGTTTATTAGCTCAAGAACAAGACTTAGTGGTGGATGGAGAGCCCATGGCTCTTGGTTGATTGCAGATCTTTAAAGTTTTCAGACCTTTAATGTTGTTTTTTGCCTCGAATCGGTTGACAAATTAAGGTTTTTCCCTTTAACTAATTGATTTTGGGCTTTATGTGTTCTCCAAGCCAGGTATTTTAATATGTACCTTTTATCCCATATGTTTTCATTTGTTTTTAAACTGATTATTGAGACTTTAAGAATCATAAACTGATAGATGGGTGTTTAATAGTGTTGGCAGAGGCATTGGCGGATAGCTGGGTGCTTTATAGTGTTGGCAGAGGCATTGGCAGATAACTGGGTGTTTCATAGTGATGGCAACTACCGACTCGGTGACTGTTGTGATAGCTGCTAAAGAATAAGTCAAACAAGCAGTTGCAGATGAGCTGAATTCATTGCATTCATGACCTTGTGAATGGTATGTATGTGATGACGATGAAAGTACCAGATACTTTGTTATTCAAGGCTCGGAATCACTTGCATCGTGGCAAGCTAATCTTCTTTTTGAACCTATTCAGTTCGAGGTACAACTTTCTTGAATATCCGTTATGTAAGCTATATGTTGTTTAATTTTATATATGTTTATTAAATTGTTGTATTGTTCATGGACTGGATGTGATTGTGAATAGGGGTATATACGAGGCTGCAAAGGGTATTTACGACTAAAGCTTTGGGACCTTGAAAAAAACCAGCTTAGAGGGGGCCTCGACTGATGCTTGCTGCATGACCTACAGAGGTTACATCAATGAAAGGGTAGACACTCATTTCAAGCATTTAACATCTTTATTAATGATTTTTTTATCAAATGAGTTTGTTGACAATTTCATTTTAACCGTGCTCAGAACTTTGTTGGATTATCTGTTCTAGATGGATATATAGCATGTGGTTCCGAATCGAATGAGGTATTATTGGCCATAATCATTTAGTAAGTAAGCATTATCCTATAAGTTGGGTAAAATAAGTTCTAAAAATTATGTTTTTACTAATTTACACCTGATAGCGTCGTGATAAAAAGAACCAATTAAGGAAATTATAAACACGGGCATAACAAATTTTTGTAAAATTTGATTATATATACACTTTTACACTATAACCCATTTTTCCCACAAAAGTGAGTTTTGAGCCTTTACCGAGCATATAAATACACATCTCTACTAATTGCTCAATTTTCGTTTCTTGTGTGAATAGCCCGTTTGGTTCTTACAAATCTAGAACTTGCCAAAGCAATACGTTCCAAGTCCTTACCGACACAAATCCAAGTAAGTAAATCATGGAGGCATTAGGATCAAACCCATTTTTCACTTCAAACCTTTATTTTTCTTTTCTTTACCAAAAACACCCCCTAGATAAACCCTTTGAGCCTTAAACCTTTCATTTCTAAACCCGCAAAAATACATATTTTTGCAAAAACACCCTCATCCGCAACCCTTTAATTTTTGTAAAATTATCGGTTATAAAATTACAAGTATGGCTCAGTTTCAACTTTGGCAAAAAAAACCAAAGTATTTTCTGTTAAGCCACAAAGCAATGGAAAAACCGATACTTTTTACGCCTTTCGCCATCTTTACCAAACACACCTACCCAAACCACAACCTACCCTTTAAAGCCCTCTTGATATTTACAAGGATTAAACGTCAAAAATGAGGAGGTTTGATTGTTTGTCAAGCCTATAGTAGGAGTAAGTTCTAAACCAGGCACGAGCGTTTTCACTTACACAACTTCGGTCGAGTGTTGAGTGACCACTTGTGAGGTGTGTAAATTTGTATATAACTAAATGGAATTTTATAAAGGCATGTTATGCCCAAAAGAATAATTTTTCTTAATTTGTGTTTTAAATAAATCATGACGAATAAGATTGTAAATAAAAACAAAATAAATTTAGAACTTGAATTCCTGATGATGGAATCTAATTACAGAGAGTATTCCGGCGAAGCCGGTCGGAATCTAATTAAAGAGGGTATTTTGCCCTAATTTTGACATCTTTTTTTCGGCTTATTTGTTCATCTTCTTCTTGTTGTTCTTCTCGTAGCCGTATATCATCTTCTTCTCCTAATTACGAAGTAATTACATGTTAATTACATCTTAGCTAAGTTAATCTTGTTTAACTAGGTCATTAGTGTGTAGTTAGTTATCTTTATCACGCTTAAGATCGTGTTTAAGTTCTTAATTACGTGTTAGTTAAGTTAATCTTGATTAGCTAGGTCATTAGTCTGGAATTAGTTAAGTATGTTATTAATTAATTAATTAATTATTATTTTTAATGATTTTTAATTAATTAATTACAAAGGAATTAATGATTCTTTCAATATAATAGTTAATTTTAATTAATTATAATTTATATTTATTTTTAATAATTTATTTTTATTTTTAATAATTTTAATAATTAATTGCGTATTTTTAATAATATTTAATTAATTAATTTTGAATTAATAGCTATTTTTAATAATATTTAATTAATTAGTTGGGTTGTAACAGTGTTGGGCCGGGTACATTTAACAGCTGTTACGTTAAGGCTTAGTGTAACAGTACATTTCATTGACCAGTCAACGGTAAACACTGTTACACTAAGCCTTAACGTAACAGTGTTCTTTTAATAGCCGGAGCAGATAAATAGTTTGTAATTAATTAGTCCGTAATTAACTAGTCCTTAATTAATCAGTTTGTAATTAGTCTTTTATTAATCTAGTTTTTTTATTAATATTAATCAGTCCTTTATCTATACTATATTATAAAGCATTTGATTAGGGACTTCTTAAAATTTAAGAGGTACAAGTAGAAATACTTAATATACAACACACAATGCATGTATTAATTATGTTTTAGGGGTAAATTTGTCTTTTTTTCACAAGGACTTCTTAAAAATTATAAGAGGTATTTATGAGACATTCAATTCTACAATTACCTTGAATAAATTAAATAGTAAGCATATTTTTTTTTAAATTCATAACGTCACATGTTTAGTATAGTCTTTATACATTTTACTTTTAATTAAGAATTTACATTTTAGTGAAATTTATTTACATATTACAGAATCTCAATGCATGTGCACATTTAACAATATCTTACGAAAATGAAACCATTCTTGATTAGTAATTTTGTCTTTTTTTCACAAGGACTTCTTAAAAATTATAAGAGGTATTTATGAGACATTCAATTCTACAATTACCTTGAATAAATTAAATAGTAAGCATATTTTTTTTTTAAATTCATAACGTCACATGTTTAGTATAGTCTTTATACATTTTACTTTTAATTATGAATTTACATTTTAGTGAAATTTATTTACATATTACAGAATCTCAATGCATGTGCACATTTAACAATATCTTACGAAAATGAAACCATTCTTGATTAGTAATTTATTATGATTTTAGGCAATTTAACAGATGACTCCTTGCATATTTGCTTGCAGTGTTTCCTTGCAATGTATGAACAGATGACTCCTTGTTTTTTTTTATGATTTTATTGTTTCAATTTTAATTCAGTCAACTGAAATTGATAACTTGTTTTTTACGATTTCATTAGTATGATAACAATATTAATACATTCTCACAATTTGAAACAGATTTATAAAAATTGCAAGTTAAAAACTTAAGCATGCTAAACTAAAGTGTATATCACATATTATTAAAGGGCTATAAGTGTAACTTCAAAACTCATTCCTATTCCCTTTGTTGGTAACCGAAAGAAAGCTCGTGGTGTAACCGATGGCTTTTATGGCTATTGAAGTAGAATTTATGAGATAATCAATTTGTTTAACAAGCGAATTATTGTTTTATAACCAGTAACCTCTGCAATGATTTATGATAATCATTCGAACAGTCGGTTACATCATTATATATATTAATTTGCATTCAGCTTCTACTCACAGAAATCTATTGTTGTCGATTTACAAGCTACTTTGCATAATGTTTCTCTCATTCCAGTGACGCACTCTTTTTCTGGCCAGAAGAATGAGCGAAGATGAACACCCGATTCCAGTAAAGTACGACGGAAGTAGCGTTTCGAGACCATACCTGGTGGTAGTGATGAGGAACAACCGAACACCGACGGCTGTAACTAGGATTCTGCCATTGCGGACTGCGGACGGCATCCATGATCAGAGTTTTGTCGTGCTTCTGCGTCTGTTGTAGTTTTGAGGTTGTCTTCGGCTACAAATCCAAAACCCGATTGTAGTCGTCAATGTATGCAGCGGAGACTATAGGTTTGTTGGCGATTAGGCGAAGAGTTGTGGTCCGACTTTGATGGTAACTTCGATCGATTGGAAAAAGAAATGACTTTATGTGATGGATTCCATCTATTTCTGTTGTACGATATCAACAAAATTGCTACCATTTTTACCTTGTGTGAGAGGGTAAGGTGGGAATTGAAATGGGTTTGACTACAATTTTGGAGTCACTTTTAATTATTGCAAAAGTGCCCTCATATTTTGTAACATAGCATTCGTGTCCCAATTTTATTAAAACAAGGTGTAATGTGCCATAAGCGAAAGAACTTTGATTGGATGTTTAACCTGATTATATTTCATAATATTTTTTAAAATTGGATGCATAAATTACATCTTAAAGTTTATTTTATTTTTAGATGGTTTATTAGGATTAGTTAAACAAACGCATTAAATAAGTATGGTGAATGGGATTTTACATGTTATTATTTATTTTTTACCGGATCATAAAATATATTTAATTTTTTTCCAACAATTTTAACGAACTTGGCTATTAATAAAATATTATTTAATAAAGAATTTAATTATTCAATGTGTATTCATGAAGAATAAGATAAATACATATTAAATATGCTCTAATTAGTAAACAAGAGAAACACAAAATGAGAAGAATGAGAATAAAGAGAGTGACAGTCGGTTAAAGAAGGATCAGATTGAGGGGTCCAGTGATAATGCAGAAAAACATTTTAGATTTTTAATTTGAAAAATGAAAAAAATAAGTTTCAAAGTGAAAAAAAAAAAGAAACTAAGAGATAATTTTCTTTAAGGATTTCTTTGCCATTTCTTTGTATTTTTGTCTATTTATTTAGATAAGAAAACTGGAAAAAATGAACACAAATGAAATCCTATAACTTGAAAATCTATGGAGATTATGAGCAAGAAAAAGAAACTAATACGTATAGGTGAGGGACTTGATGTGTATATAATCTATTATTACACATATAGAGTATAGATAATTACTTCTTTAATAGTACACATAGAATATATATATAATTATTATACACCTAATAATTTTCACAAAACTATTATTTGGATCATCATTTAAAAACTCGGCATATGAAATAATTTTTTGAATAAACAAGAAATTCAAGTTATTTATAAAAATAAAATACAATATAACATTAGAATATAAACACTTTGTCATATCAAGACTTTACTTTTTATTGTTTTATCTTTCAGTTGCTATATGAGTGTCTGTATCGTAATGAATCGAACTTATTTTTGGGGTTATCTTTTTAGTTATTATATCGAGTATTAGTAATGTACCAATATTGTAACCAACTGAACAGATACCGCCCTATTCAAGCCCCCGCCGCAACGCGCGGGCATCCCACTAGTTAATTATTATATAACTAATTGGCTATTTTTTATTAATTAATTAATAAAGGGTGTACCTATCTACACACCATTTTGCCTATTTACACACCAAAACACGGGGTTTTGGTCCGGTTAACCAGACAAAAGACTGACACCCGGTCTGGTTGACAGGACCAAAACGCGGCCAAAGCTCGGCGTTTTAGTCCGGTCAACAGACCTGTCAGACACCCGTCAGTTTTTGTCTGGTTAACCGGACCAAAACGCCGCGTTTTGGTCACAGTTCGACACTGCAAGGTGTGCATATAAGGACAAAAACACCTTTTAAGGGTGACTATCTACACACCAAGTGTGTAGATAGTTTGGCCCTTAATAAATCCTTAGATAGTTTGGCCCTTAATAAATCCTTTATTACAACCTACTACTTTAGAAGGTTCTTTAGTCTTTAATTGGTTCGTTCAATTGAATTCACATTGTGAATTGGTATTGTCAGGCTAGTAATTAATTAGTCATGTCAACTAATATTATAATCCATGTGTTAAATATATGTAAGCAAGTTTCATATGTTAAGTTTTTTTTTATAAAAAGTGGTAATATATAGTTATATGTATTTGTCGTTAGTTGTTTTTTAAACTACCGGATAATTATGTAGCCATTTTTTGTAGTTCTAATAGCGATGTCTTTGTTAATATATTAATGAGTTTATTTTTTAAACTTTTACATCTGGACTTGCACAGTCTTTAACCTCTTCTTAATGATGGCCTCCGACAGGGGATTTTTAACAGTACTGGACTTTAAGAGTTTTCTGGTTATTAGCCTTATTTATGTTGATTTGTTAACTCTAATTAATTAATTAAATTACAACGCAATTGGTAAACAATAAGTTCCATTAATAATTCATTGGCGTTAATAGAGATTATACATTATCTCGTGATGTTCTTGTACTTCAACAAATTGATTAGGATACTTTGATACAAAATATTGAAATGCAAGAATACAAGTGCTCAAGCTAATTATTCCCAAGTTGTCCAAGTAGGTCATGAAGTGGAACTTGAATCTGTTCAGAAAATCAGTCGTTGAAGGAGTCAATTTGGTCCATATCTTGAAGTTCAGATAGGGTTTGTGAATTCCCAGCTCCTTTCTCAGGTTGTGGTTGAACCGTATCTGCAGCTCGATGTAGTCCGTTTCCATCATCAATAGACGTTGCAGGTGCTTCTTTATCTTGAAGTACATGGGGTTTGTCTTTATCTTGTCAAACATAGGTCATGCTTGACTAAACTCTTATATCACTTGGTGAAGACAAATCTTTTATGTATTACTTTTTGATTTCCAACATTTGGCTCTTTTTTATTTGGGTATGTATTAATGACTTTAATAACTAGTTTTTTATATTGAAGCCTATTTAACCGAGTAAATTACAAGTTTTGTCCTATATGTTTACACCAAATTGCAGGCGTTCTCCTTTAGCGCAAAACTTGACGAGTTCTGTACTCAATGTTCCAAAATCTTACACGTTATGTCCTTTAGGCCAAACCCAGTTAGATTTTTTTGGCTAAATCTGGTCATGTGCCTTGCACATGAGGGCATTATTGTACTTTCATCTCATTCGGGACTATTGTGTAAAACAAGTTATATTAGGGGGACTATTGCGTAAAAAACAAAAAAGATGCATAACTGCACACACACACACACACTCTCTCTCTCTCTCTCTCTTCTCTCTCTTTATCACACGCTCTCTGTCTTCTCTCTCACTTCTCTCTCTCTCTCTTCTCTCAGCTCAAACCTTCTCAAAGTTGGAGGGATTGGTGGTGAATTAGATTAAAGGTGGGTGGATGATGGTGGTTGTTGGCGGCGGTGGAAGTGGGTGGTTGCACGAGATGGTGGAGCGGGGTGGTTGGTGACGTGATTGGTGGTGGATGGTGCTTGTTGATGGTGGTTGTTGGCGGCTTAGATGCACTACCTGAAATTGATGGGCATGTTCAACAATTTAAGAGCAATTGTTCTGGTCGCTAATAGGGCTTCTAAAGAAGAACAAATTAGCGATTTTTTTTTTGAAAATTTCTTCCATGGCTACTCATAATCCCTAATCTTTTATGTGGATTTGATGAGAAATTAACTCAATGATCATTATATTTTGCAACGGGTATTTCAATTTCAAGATTGGGGTTTTCTTGAAATTGGAATTTGGGGATTTTGAACTAGAAAAGGTTTGATTTTCTCTGATCTGGTAACCGGGTTTCTTCTGACGCATTGACTTAATAACAAAATTAATAAACTTGCATGATTATTTGATCAAATAATGATTGGAGTTTTATAATGTTTTTTTTTATTTTCCGGTGTGAATTGTTGTGATTGGAGTTTGGTGTCGAAATGAAGAGGTGACTAAAGCTGTTGTTGTGTAAATGATTCCAGCGATGCCGCTGTAGGGTTGTTGCAGGGTTTTTAGTTGTCAGGGGGAGGCAGTCAGGCAGGGGTGGTAGTGATGGGGGGTACGGTGGTGATGGTTGGTGTAGTAGGGTTGGGTTGGGTTGGGTTGGGTTGTGGTGGTGTTCAGATTACAGAGAAAGAGTTTAAATTTTTTTTTCAGTTTTGTAGATACAGTCCCTCAATAATAAGTATTTACAAAATAACCCCTTGGAAGGTGAAATGACAAGTATGCCCTCATCCGCAAGGCACATGACCATACTTAACCAAAAAATCTGACTGAGTTAGGCTCAAAGGACGAACCGTGCAAGATTTTGAAACATAAAGTACAACTCGTCAACTTTTGCGCTAAAGGACAACGCTTGCAATTTGGTGTAAACATAAAGGACAAAACTTGTAATTTACTCTATTTAACCATTCTTCATGTGTCGTTGATTCACACATTCGTGTCTTTACGGTTTATATAAAGCGTGTTAACTACTTGGAAGGGGGTTAGAAGGGTGGTTGGGTAATTCTATGTCTCGTTCAGTGTATAGATCCTGTGAGAACCTGATTCAAGCTTAGTAAGACTTCACGAGTGGGCGATAATGTCTGCCTCGGGAGGAGTAAGAAATCGCTTGAATCCCTTATCTATAAACTACTATTAAAACTTTAAACCAACCTTGTGAGGACTGTATCCTTGCTGACCCAGACCAAAGGGTTAAGGGTAACGCTGCCTGGAAGAGGGCCTACCACTTTTCGCATTAATAACTTACTTAATTATCTTTCAGTAATCTGACCTTGTGGGCCTGTATCCCTGCTGACTCAGACCAATAGTTTGAGGGTAACGCTGTCTGGAAGGGGGCCTACTACTATAACTTAAAGATAATCTCTTAAAATGCACAAAGTGCGGAAATCATTAAAGAATACATAAAAGAGGAGTTGGAAAAGTGATTCCTTCTTGTCTATTTGCTTTTTTTCTTATATTTTATTTTTGCTTTTTAGTTTTATAACTTTGAAAACTTTTTTTTTCAATAGATTAGACGTTAACGATAAGCCGGTATTAAAAGCCCTTATGTCCTTGGACGACCTCGGTATCTTGCCATCACTATACTACGTCAGCGATGGGTGCACTTACCCTAACGTGTTTGTAGAGTGATAATATTAGATCATGTTTTATAAATTTAAAACTTGAATTCGCGAGTAAAAAGAGCTAATATATATCTAAAATTATACACATCCGCACTCACGTCAACTCCATAGTCCCTAAGCTGAGTTTGCATCCATAGCACTTGTGAGGAACAACTTGTATTCCTAAGAAAAAGCTTAACTCACCCATCATTCTCATTTCAAAATGACTGGTCATTAGTTTTTCGAACTTTCTACAAAATTTGTGATTGGTTGATCCAAAGATAATGTCATCAACATAAATTTGAAGCAATAAAGTGTGCCCTTTGTGAGTTTTGAGAAATAGAGTTGTATCAATGGTACCTTTGGTGAAGCCAAAATTGATTAAGATGTTTGAGAGTGTTTCATACTATGCTCTTGGAGCTTGCTTCAACCCATACAAGGCTTTTTTTAGTTTATAAACATGTTTTAGATAGTTAGGGTCAACAAAGCCTTCGAGTTGTTGCACACACACTTCTTCCTCAATTTTACCATTCAAAAATGTTGATTTTACGTCCATTTGATAAACCTTGAAGTCTTTGAATGCAGCATAAGCAAGGAAGATTCTTACTGCTTCTAATCTGGCATCTAGTGCAAATGTCTCATCATAGTTCATGCCTTCTTGTTGACAATAGCTTTTGACTACCAATCCCTGTTCATCAGATTTATTTCTGAATACCCATTTTGATCGAATGACAGATTTTCCAGTTGGCCTGGGAACCAGATTCCAAACTTGACTCTTTTCAAATTGGTCAAGCTCTTCTTTCATTGCTTGTACCCAACCTGAGTCATTGAGTGCTTCTTTGACAGTCTTTGGTTTTGATACCTTCTTCTAGATTCCCAATTGTGTTTCATTAGGAATGTCCCTTAATCCATCTGATGTTGGTGTGTGAATTTGTGTGATCTGATGGTTCTTGTGCTTCCCCCTAATATGTGGCCTCTACTAAGTTAAGAGAATCAAAAGTTTGATGTGTATATGTATTTTATGATGAATCTCCAAAATTCTGATCATTTGATCTAGGCATTGATAAAGGCTCCAAATTGTCTACAAGGTTAATACTTGACTGATTTTTGTTTGTTTCATTTTTTATGTAGTCATATTCTAAAAGCTCTTCTGTCAATTGATTAAAAAGATGGTCAGAATTTTCTTGACAGTCTGCTATGCTTATTTCTTTTAAAATGTCACCAATTTTTTTTATTTTTTGATGAATCATTAAATGATACATACAAACTTTCTCTTATTTTTCTAGAGTTTAAGATAAAAACTCTGTAGGCTTTTGAGGATAAAGAGTATCCAAGAAAAATTCATTTTTCAGCTTTTCTGTCAAATTTTTCTAAACTATCAAAATCATTTAACACAAAACATCTACAACCGAAGGTGTGTAAAGATTTGATACTTGAAATCCTTCCATTGATGACGTGATAAAGTGTTTTCTGATCTCTTTTGTTTATGATATTTCGATTTTATGTAAAACAAACATTTGCAATAGCTTCTGCCCAAAAGTAAGTGGGCAGTTTGGCATAAGCAAGGATTATTCTTGCTGCTTCCACCAATGTTCTATTTCTTCTTTCGACTACTCCATTTTGTTGTGGAGTTTTTTTAGTAGAAAAATAATGAGAAATTCCTTTGCTAAGAAGTAAAGTCTCAAGTTTTGAGTTTTTAAATTCTGTTCCATTATCAGATTTGATTCTTCTGACCGGTAATTTCAACAGATTTTCTATTTTTCTGATAAAATTTATAATCAGATCTGGGGTGTCACTTTTCTTTCTTAAAAATTCAACCCAAGTGTACCTTGAATAGTCATCTACAATGACCAAAATGTATTTCTTTTCAGAAAAACTTGTTGTACTGACAGGTCCACAAAGGTCTATGTGCAAAAGTTCTAAATTTTGAGAAATAGAAGACACAGTTACTGTTTTGTGTGAGCTTTTTTTTATTTTCCCAGCTCACATGCTTCACATATTTTATCCTTTTTGGATGAAATAAAAGGTAGTCCTTTCATCAGATTTTTATATGCTAGTTAGTTTTAAGTTTTGAAATTTAAGTGGGCTAATCTTTATGCCAAAAGCAACTAATACCTTTGTTTTCCTTTAAAAATAAGCAAAGTTGAAGATGCTCAATTTCTTCCTTAATATCAAAGTAATAGATGGACTTTTTTTATTCTTTTCCCAGTTAAGTAAACTTTTTTTATCATTTAAACCAACTAATAAACATGTTTTTGGTAAAAGAGTTACGTGGAAGCCTTTGTCACATGCCCACAACTGAGAAGATTGTATTTCAATCCCTCTACATAGGCTACTTTCTCAATGGTTAGTGATCCATACTTGACACTACCATATCCCAATGTTCTCCCTTTTATCCATTACCGAAATTTACCAATTTACCCGATTTCTATTCAAAGTTACTGAGTAAGCTCCTGTCCACGGTCATGTGCTTGGAGCTTCCTGAATCGCAGTACCATATATGCTGCACATGATGGCTCTGAAATGGTAAGGTTAGAGATTTTTTGGTACCCAAACCTGTATGGGTACTTTTTCTGATGAAAATTTGCTTAATGTTTCTTCTTCATATGAATAGTTGTCATCTGAATTTTTGTTTAATGCTAAGTCATTAACAAATTGTTTGTTTTTGGAAAGATGTTGCTAAATAAGCCTCGGTATTTCAACAAACATGCAATCCATTTTGTCAGAATTTCTTGACAAATTAGACTGCGATGGAAGGTTGGTAGTTCTTTAGAATTTGGGATGAGTTCTTTTTGGATTTTCTAAGAAATTTTGTTTTATTTCATTCCTATTTCCCTTTAAACTGGATTTTGATGATAAAGAAAAACTGCCAGAGCTTGCTGATTTGAGAAATTCAGCGTCAGATTATGATGTTATTTTATTAGAATTTGGATCTGATGCTTTTACAAACAGGGTGGGATGTTTGTTATTTGTTTTTATGTAGCCCAACCCTTCACCTTTGTTTTTTGGTGTTGTTTCTATGAAGTTTTTAAATTCTCTAGCTTGTTGAAAACCTTTTACATTGATTTCACTATCATGAATTTTGTTGTACATAGTGTTTTTTACTTACTCGTAAAATTCTATTTTAGCTTCTTTTGTTAAGTTTTCTTCAAGTAGAAACTTGTTTTTGGTATTAACTTTATTCAACAATTTTTGCAAATCATCAGATTTTTTTTTTCTACAGTCTGTTTTTCTTACAGAAGTTTAAAATCTGTCATTAGCTTATTTAATTGATGTTTTAAATCTTGGTTATTTGAGCTTACCTAGTGTTCTTCTTCATCAGAAATTTTTGCCATCAAACAAAAGTTTGCCATTTCTTCTTCCTCATCATCAGAAGAATCATCTATTAGCCAGGAGTCTGTTCCTGTAATCAAGTTGACCTGCAGTTGTCTTTTGGCCTTTACAAGCTTTTTCTCATAATAAAAAACATTTTTTAGCTTCTTGTTTTTACACTTTGATGCATAGTGTCTCTTTTGCTTGCACTTGTAACACGCTACCTCAGCTTTTCCTTTCTCTTTTGATTTTCCTTCCACCCTTCCTCTATCACTTTTCTGTTATTTGTTACTTCCCCCTCTCAGCCTTTGCTCAAAGGTTTTGGTGAGCAATGCAATTGCCTCATAAATTGCTGAAAAATCTGATGAAGTATCAGAATTTTCTAGGCTTATGTTTTGGCATTGAGAGGTTTGTCGATCAGAATTAATTGTTCTCTGTGAGTTGGAGATGAGGGCTATAGGTCCTCCTCTTTGTGTTGAGTTTTCATAAATTTCTTCCTCTCTTGGAGCAAGAATGCTGCAGAGATCATGCAAACTCATGTTTCCCAGCTCTAGGGTGGATGCTAACGTCATTGTTAGACTTCTCCATTCCCTGGGTAAGGCATCCAGAAACTTTACATTTCTCTCATCATTAGATTTCTCAACAGCAATTTTTTTTAGGTCGTTTAATAGTTTTGTAAATATGTTATATGTTTAGAAAGACTCTCATTTGGGATACTTTTAAACCTTTCATAAGAAGAGATACAATTTGTTCGCTTGTTTCTTTTCATTCTTTCTCCTCCTTCACAAAGATTTTCCAATTGATCTCATTTTTCCTTAGCAGATGCGCATGCATCTACTTGAGAGAATATGTCGTTAGGAAGTACCATAATCAAAAATGATTTGGCACTTACATCAGCTTCCACCTTATCCTTGTCCTCTTTGCTCCAATTTCTTTCTTGTTTTGGAGCCCAAGAGACAAGTATTTCTGGTGTTTGCTCAATTGCTAGAACAGTTGGGATTTTAACACTGTGTATATGTGGGCCTCTGTCAATGGATTGAAACAGAGCTCGATCATGTCCATTTAGGAAGTTGATCATCCTGATTTTCCATCGGGGGTACTCCTCTCTGACCAAGGTCGGAGGCTTTGACATAGACCCAATATTGAAAGCATTGTTCCATCTTTGAAAGTTTGCCATATTTAGATAAAGAAAATTAAAAAAAAAACTTTAAGTTGTTGATCGTTTGAAAATAATTTATTCAATCTGCTCTGATACCAATTGTTGATCCCAGATAATAATGCTCTTTTCTAAATTTGGCAAGTGATTTCAACAAATGTGAAAATAGTGTGGAGAAATAGAAATCAAACTTTCAAGAAACACAACTACAGAATTTTCAAGTTTATATCACTTTGAAACAAAGTTTACAAGGTGATTGTGAGGTTATTGGCTAATACATATGAATACTTTAAGAATTCTATAATGAAGGAAAGTGGAGTTTTGTAGTATGTAATGAATACTTGGGTTAACTCATTCTCCCTTTGGTGTTGGATTCTCTATTTATACAGAATGTTTGACATGAATAAACATTTGTTTATTCATGCACTTGTCTGCATAAAGTAGTTTTTTGGCATATTCATTGAATCCATCCAAGGTCCACTTGCTACTTTACTGTGGTTGCAGAGCCTGATCTCTTTGACAAGTTGGTTCATCAAATTTTCTGATGAACAACTTACAAGAAATCTGCTGGCTTGGTTATCAAATTTCTGTTGAACAGATTTCAAACCAGAATTATCATCAAACTTATCAGATTGGTCTTTTCTGATCGTCCTTCTTTGCTTGTGATCAATTCTGATACTTGTTGAAGATGATGTTTGTCTTTCTGTTTGTCTTGTTATCTTGTATCTTCTTCTTGCATGATCTCTTGACTTTGACGTCTTCAGGACATGATCAAAATGATCATATTTTTCTTCAACACTTACAAAAAGTTTCCTAACAGTAATTGTGTCTAATATGTTATATGTGTACTGGTCCCACCACCTTGAACTATATCTAGATGTTCATGCTCCTAGCGGGGTGTTTAAACCCAATCTCGTAAAGAAGGTCGAAAGACACTTCAAACCTTTAAAGGGATTAAATACCTTAAACGTAGAAGAGATGGCCAATCTCTAACTGTTATTGAAGATCCTCAAGGGTTTCCATCTACAAAACACTTGAAACCTTGGTGAGGGTGGGTGTTTACTTGGTAACTCCTCTTCAATGCTTAATTCAGTAAACTTGATAATAATAAGAAGAATAAAAAGTAAACTTGAAATTAAGTAAGAAAACATACCAGAGTTCCCATAAATTAAGGATCCTTAACTTAGTGGGCCAAGATCCTGACCTTCAAATCACATGAAATAAGCTTTCTGGTGAATTGCATTCAGGATCTTAGTAGGACTTCTCCCTCCATTGTAACTAGCCAATAGGCACCTTTCCCAGTTTCTAAATCTATGAGGTATGGTCCTTCCTATTTTTGAGTGAACTTTCCATCACCGGGATTTGTGGTGTTTTGGAATGTCTTTCTAAGCCAGACTATTTAATGTTTATTTTCTTTTCATTTGTACTTAATGCTTTTCTATTGAATAACCGCTAGTTGTTTTCCTCTATACATGTATATCTTTTAATGTCCTATTTAATAAACGGTACAAAACTTTATAATTTAATTATCTTGGCCGGAATAGTCTTTGCATTGCAAATGAGTCGGTGAAGATCGACAAGATTATTGGAGATGTTAAATCTTTCAGGTTCCTTTGCATAAACAACAATGCTAAATCCGTATCCCTTGATTGGACGAATTGTAAAGTTTTTTATGTGCGACTTTTGTTTGTTCTTTTCGGTTGTTTCAGCCCCTAGCTAGCTGCTTGCTAGCAGGGTGTCTTTTTAATAAAATGAAGTTGCCGTTCAAAAACAAAACTACTTCATATATATTTATTAATTTGAAACATATGGATGAATAGTGTTATTGTATTATATTTTTTTTTATCTTTCACTTTGTCTTTTTGGTTTTTTTTTACTTTTAACCTTTAACTTTCAGTATTAACTCTTACGACCCCTTAACTTTCTAAATACTTTTTAACCGAATTTTACGTCTTTATTTTTAGGGTTATTGGATTTTATCACCCTTAACTATTGGCCATTGGCCGCTGCCACCTCCAACTATCACTTTGACGCCCGCCACCCCCAACTTAACATTTAGTGTGTCCTGTCACCAGATCACTAACTTTTGATCCTATTACTATACTTTTGGGGGTATCCTAAGATCCCTAAAACCTTCCCAAGATCCCTATGACACCCCAAAAAGTGTAGTAACAGGATCAAAAGTTAGTGATCAGTTAACGACGTGGTGACAGAACACACTAAGTGTTAAGTTTGGGGTGACAGGCGTCAAAGTGATAGTTGAGGGTGGCAGTGGCCAATAGCCAATAGTTGAGGGTGATAAAATCTAATAACCCTTATTTTTATTTACGTGTCGATATAAACTTAAGTTGATTTACGTTTCGACATCATTTTTTTTGTGTTTTCTCAACTTTCAGTATTCACACTGACAACCCTTTAACTTTCTAAATACTTTTGTAGTCGGTAATTTTTTTTTTATTTTTTTTTTTGTCTTTTTGTTTTTTTTCTTTTTTTTTTTTTTTTACTTTTAACCTTTAATTTTCAGCATTGACTCTTATAACCTCTTAGCTTTCTAAATACTTTTTAATCGACTTTTACGTCTTTATTTATATTTACGTGTCCAAATAAACTTAAGTTGACTTACATTTCGACATAATTTTTTTTTTTTGTATTTTCTCAACTTTTAGCATTGACACTGACAACCCTTTAACTTTCTAAGTACTTTTGTAATCGAGTTTTCCAGTCGATGTAAAACACGTGTCGGCATACTTTTGTACTTACGACGACTTTATTTTGTAAGTTTTCTCTTTCGACTGCTATATCGGATCAAAAATCGGGTCGTCCCGCCACGAAGCGTGGCTGTAACCCACTAGTTTAGAAAATGAAAACATGTAATATGATGTAATCTTTAACAATATGGCTTGTTACATATTTTATTATTATTATTATTATTATTATTATTATTATTATTTTTAACAATATGGCTTGTTACATATTTTATACCTCTTGAGAGTTGAGAAGAAAGCGAGAGAGGACATATGGACTACAAGTCTACAACCGATTTTAATAATACTTTAATAATACCTATAAACAATAAGTCTACAACCGGTTTTAATAATACTTCTAAACAATAAATACAGCCAAAAGCTAAAATAAAAACTTCATAAAAATACCTTACTGAGTCAAAACACAGATAATATGAGGTGTCATGAAGGAAAATAAAAGAAAAAATAGTTAACCGGTTGGAGTAGCCGTTAAAAAAAAGATATATAAAAAATTCTCATGGGTATTCGTTGGCCCATGAATATTTAGGGGCTGTTTGGTTGACAGGAATTCATAGGATTTCAAGGGAATTGGAATTTGAATTCCATTCCTTTGTGTGTTTGGTTGGATAAATTAATTGAGGGGAATTGAAAGGAATTGGATTTGAATTCCAACAAAATCCCTTGTTTAAGGGAATTCAGATTCCTTCAATATTTCAAAGGAAAGTTTAAAAAAACCACGGGAATGTTCAAAGTGAAATATCCCAGCTCGCCTCTTTCATCTTTGTCTAGGGTTTCAGCCCCTTCATCTCTGAGATCTCGATCGCTCCTCTCTAGGGTTCATTCTCTTTCATCTCTGAATCTCGATCGGCTCCCAGACATCGCATTCACGTCCCCTGCTCCTTGTTCCGCTAAGGTCAACTGCAACGTGCCCTAGGATTTTCTTCTCCGACCAACAGGTATCGATCATCACCATCAATTGCTTATCAATTCCCCCTTTAATCGTACTTCTTGAGTTCATGCGATGTTCTATACATTTATCTTTATATTTCATCGCAGATTAAGGCGTTAGACTACTTTTTATTATGAAATTATTGTTCTTTAGGCATCTGTTTGGTATTGTTGAGTGTTTTGAATCTTCAATCATTTTATTATGAAATTATTTATGAAATATATTTCTCTTATGATGTTTCAGTATAATGTTGATGGTCTTGCTTTATTGTTCATCATTGATCATTTGAAAATGTGATGGGGGTAGGTAGCATGGTTAATAGTTGCTTAGCTAATCTGTTGTTTAATTTTAATTGCGATATGATCTCTATAGAGCTAGATATGAGTTGAGATTGGGCTCATTCTGATTTCTTGACTAGACTTGCTTGAAGATATAGCCTTGAGGCTACCTTGATGTCACAGATCTGTCGTGTGAGTGTCCCCTGATCTCCTAAAACTGTTTTTTTACTCCAGAAGGACCTGAATCTCACCTGCACGATCGAACATGTCGTGACACTTGACCACGTTCAGGTTGTCCACCCCACGCAAGATCTCAATTTCACGACGGATCTGGTGGCGGGCATCGTGGTCGTGGGTTCCGTAGATCACTTTGAGGGCGTATCGGGTGCCATAAATGGCCGAATCTTGTTGGGTCAACTAGATAAGTTTGTTTTGACCCATTGTTGGGCGTTGGCTGGATCTGCCATTTCGGAAAGGTATTCATTTCCGAGACTAACTGTGAATTCGACTCCAGTTTTCGCGAATGCTTTTAGGACTTTCGGTTATCATAGAAGATGGATATAGTGAATATATTTTAGAAAACTTTATAATAATATTAGAGAAATATGATGAAGTATATCTTAGGGTAACTTATTAGCTAGTTGGCACGTGCAAGAAAATAGTTGTTTACAGAAATATGCTATAAAAGTTGTGACTTTGTGATTGTTTTACAGAAATAAGTTTTATTGTAGCTAAGATATATACATAGTTAAATAACTTAATAATTTAATTACAATAAGTGCTGTGCATTTTTGGGTGGGAGTAAATAAAAAGTATAGAGTTAATGTTGGCTTGAAAATAGGATCAGAGGCAAATGACCATTAAGTCGTCTTTGACAGTGAATGTGATATTATGTAATTTTTTGTTTTGTTTCAAGTATCCACCTTCTTGTTGGCCCCTTATTTCATTTTTATTCCTTTATAAAAATTCCGCCATTTGAAAAAAAAAAAGTTAAATGGTTTCCATCTTGTGAGAGTTTAGTTGTTGATCATGTTTAGGTTTATTAATCTCAAAAATCGGTCAGATCCTACCCAACTGACTCTACACATTTGTCACCTCAAAAAAACTTTATAATGTTATGGTTATAAGCAAGAAGACATAATTGGAACGGGGCGAATGCTTTTAGGACTAACTGTTAAAATCAGTTTCGTTCGTTCGCTGCAGTTTTGATATTATCTGCACATTTGTTAGTTCAGCTGTTTGAACTCAGAATTAGCACATCTGCATAATTTATACATTCGTTAAATCTGTTTAGTCGCAAAAGTTATCCATCCGTACTGAACTGTAGGCAGAATTTGGTTGCAGATTCATTTTCATTCACTGCAGAAAACATGTCCTTGAGATAATCAGATTCATTCGTTGGTTTGGTTAAGTAATGTTACTCCAAAAATAAGTAGCCTTTGTCTTCAAGAAAATTTAATGGAAATAGAACAATTCTAGTAATGCATTTCTACCTTGTCTGTCATGCCATGTAGGATTTGAGAAACTACTGATAATTTATAGACTGACTATATGCAAAAGAGAAAAAGCAACATAGTTCTATTAATTAAATAAGGACCACTATAGCAAATTAAATTCTATTAATTTTTAGGTTTAACTATTATTTAATTGTAATTTTATTTGATACTTTTGTTATTTGTCTTAATTATGCTAAATTTAAATTTGATACTTACAGAAATGGCCCGACTTAGTTTAGCAACTCGCAAACGTAAGCAAAGGAGAAGGACATTGATTTTGATATGGTGGAACCAACTTGTTACGACTGTTTCTTTGCTTATACTTTCACTTTACATGTTGATATTCAAATATCTAATGGATAAACCACGTATTGGATACTCTTCATCAAAAATAGATAGATATTCGATATTATATAGGTATGTATATGAGAGTGATAGTATGTCTATATCTCAAATTAGGATGAATCGATCATGTTTCATCAAGTTGTGTGACATGCTTAAAGAATTTGGAGAATTAAGATCAAGTAAGAATATGGATATTGATGAGCAAGTAGCCATCTTCCTTCACATTATAGCTCATAATGTTAAGAATAGGGTCATCGTATGCCGTTTTCATCGTTCGGGAGAAACCATTAGTAGATGTGTTTCTCGAGTTTGCAATGCGGTGATTAGATTGCATTCACGTTTGCTTAAGAGACCCGAGCCTATTCCCGAAAATTCTACTGATCAAAGATGGAAATGGTTCAAGGTACTGTGTAATCATTATAATTTTTAATGTTATACTTATGTTAGGATTTATAAATATATAATAACATTTTTTGAATATTTTTTTTTGTTTTAGAATTGTTTAGGAGCTTTAGATGGAACATACATAAAATGCTTAGTACCGAGTGAAGAGAAACCTAAATATAGAACAAGAAAGGGAGAGATTGCTACAAATGTGTTAGGTGTGTGTTCGCCGGATATGCAATTTGTTTTTGTGTTACCGGGCTGGGAAGGGTCGGCGGCCGATGGTAGAGTCCTTCGAGATGCTCTTGATAGGCCACATGGGTTGAAAGTTTCAAGGCCGGGTATGTAAATTTATAATATAAATAATCAAGTAAATTTATAATATAAATAATCAATTAGGTATAAACTTTAGTATTTGAAGTTGTTGGGTGTTTATTGACTATAGTGTAATTTTAGGTTATTATTTGGTAGACGCGGGATACACAAATGGAGAAGGTTTTCTCGCCCCTTATAGAGGTCAAAGATATCATTTAAATGATTGGCGTGACGGACATCAACCCACTACCCCAAAAGAGTTATTTAACATGAGACATTCGTCCGCAAGAAATGTTATTGAAAGATGTTTTGGTATTTTGAAAGCAAGGTGGGGAATTTTGAGAGACCACTCATACTATCCCATTGACCAAAAAAATAGGATGATAATGGCATGTTGTCTTCTTCATAATTTTATAAGAAGAGAAATGCCGGTTGATCCATTTGAGACGGGAGATTTGCTAGAGGAAGGATTTGGAGATGGAGATGGACATGGAGATGGAGATGGGGATGAGATTGGGGATGGAGATGGAGATGGAGATGAGGATAATATAACTTATATTGAGACTTCAAATGAGTGGACAACGTTTAGAAACAATCTAGCCCAAAGCATGTTTGACGCTTGGAACGTTACCAATGGATAAGAAACTCCTACAAACACATGGATTATTTATAATGTTGTTTATGTTATTTCTATGTCGTTATGCTATTTTTAAGTGTGAAACTAATTTTAATATGAACAAGTATGTTAAAATATTATTTATGATAGAACGTTTGGTTTTGTTTGTAATGTTGCTTTTTATATATATAATGTTTGATTTTGTTTAGGATGTTGCCTTTTATATATCTAATGTTTGGTTTTGTTTATGATGGTGCTTCTATTTTTTACTCGCATTAATAGTTAAACTGATACATCCTTTGTGTTTTAGTTCACATTTTCCTACAGGAATGACGAGTAATAATAGAAACTATCGAGGATGGAGTAAACTTGAAGATCAAAAGCTTGTTGAGGCTTTAGTAAACATTTTGGAACTAACTCTAGTTGTATGTTTGAGTTAACTTTTAGTCGTATGTTAAACAACTTTTAATCGTACGTTTGAACTTTCGGTTAGTATCATATGATTATGATTCATATATTTGGCAATATGTTCATTTTTATTTTATTTTGGTTGAATACTTTGTATAACTTTAGTTAAGATTATTTAAGATTTTTTTTATTATGTAAAATCATATAATTTTAAGAATTTCTTATGGATAATAAATATTATTTTATTTTAGAAATTTTTTTTTTTGATTTTTTGATTTTTTTTCGATTTTTTAGAATTTCTTGGATTTTTTTATTATTTTTAATTTTTTTTTTGTTTTTTTTTATATTTTTTTGGATTTTTAGAATTTTTTTGATTTTTTAGAATTTTTTAGAATTTTTTGGATTTTTTTATTATTTTTTTGAGATTTTAGAATTCTTTGGATTTTTTATTATTTTTTAGATTTTTTTTTAATTTTTAGGATTTTTTATTATTTTTTAGATTTTTTTTATTTTTTAGAAATTTTGTAGATTTTTTAGAATTTTTTGAACTTTTTTTTTATTTTTAGATTTTTTTTGATTTTTTAATTTTTTTGAAACTTTTGAATTTTTTGGATTTTTTAGAAATTTTTTGAATTTTATAAGTTTGTATGATTTTTTTATGATTTTTAGAATTTTTTTGAATTTTTAGAATTTTTTAGAATTTTTTTGTATTTTTATCTATGATAGTTGTTTTTAAAACCTTTGCTAATTATTTATAACTAGGGGTAATTTTGTCTTTTTAGGTATTTTTAAATTCTAATTCCATTAATACATTTATCAACCAAACACATCTATGGATTTCAAAGGAATCCATCAAATTCCAATTCAAATTCCAATTCCCATAGGGATTCCAATTCCAATTCCTACACATTCCGCGAACCAAACGCCCCCTTAGATTCCATTGCGAAGGATTCTTGCTGGCATGAATCGTGATAGATTCATCCTCGATTGGATCTTGAAAAGTCAAAAGATTCCTATTTATACCTAAATAAGAGTAAATTGACAAAATTGTTCGTTAGATTTGGGATTTTTGCCATTTTTCATCCAAAACAACTTTTTAGAACAATATAATCTTTTACTTTTGGGATTTTTTGTTATTTTCATCCAAACATCTAATTTGCTTTATTTTTTCTATCAAACATTTAGATGAAAATGACAAAAAATCTCAAATCTCAGGAACGATTTTGGTAAAAAAAAAAAAAAGTCAGACGTTTGGATGAAAATGGTAAAAAATCACAAAAATAAAGGACTATATGGTATAAAAAATTTGCTTTGGATAAAAATAACAAACATGCCCAAACCTCAGGGATTATTTTGACAATTTCCTCCTTAAATAACTTTTTATTGACAGTAGCTTTGGTTGTGTAGATGTGCATTTGAAATTACTAGTAGGGTGCCCGCACGATGCGGCGGGGCGACATTTTAGATTGCGTCACTCGTTTCTGGTAGTTTTCTTATTCGTATAATACTTATGATAACATTATTGTGGCGGATATATGTCATTAGTGTTACACATATGTAAAGTTTTGTTTATTTTATAAAAATTAATAATCAAAAGAAAAAAAATATTGTTTTTTATAAAAATTAATAATCAAAAGACAAAAAAAATTAGTTGTTATAACTGTAAAGTATGTTAATTTTATTGGTTAAATTAAAAAGTATAATTTTATTCTTTAAAGTTCATAATTTCTTTTAAATATCCACATAGTATTCATCCAATAAACTTTAAGTTTAAAATTTTTGTTTTTATAAAAATAAAAAAAAGTATTTGACTCGTAAGTACGTTTTAGAGCTTTAACTTAAATTGTTAATTTTTGTTTTTTTACAGATATAAAAAAATTATATTTTTATAAAATTTCAAGAAATGTTTTTATAAAAAAATAGGATGTTAAGAGTTTATATCTTTATTAACTTTATAGGGTTAATGGATTTAAACACCTCCAATTATCGCCATTTGGCCGATGGCACTCTCAACTTTCACTTTGGCTCAGACCACTCCCAACTTAACACTTGGGTTGCTGTGTCACCCTGTCGTTAAATAAACACTAACTGGGTTAGTTCTTTTTGCTGACTTGGCCATTTTGTCCAACGTGGCATGGTGACATGGCCTGTTTTTATCCAACGTGTCTATTTTTGCTGACGTGGCCATTTTGTGGCCAATGGTTGTTGAACAAGTCACAATTTCACGATTAGGATTTTAAAACCAAAAAAAACTTGTCTCTTACTTTTGATTAAATCCAACGGCAAACAGATTTCACCACCACCAACATCAGATTTCATCATCTCCAACATCAGGATTCACCCCCTTTCTCACCACCGCCACAATCAACCCAGCCACTATCTCCTTCTCCCTTTCTCACCACCGCCACAGTGAACCCGACACCCACACACCCCCAACCACCCTTCAACTCCACCTTCACGTTGCAGATCGGAAGAAAGGGAGCCGCCGCACACGGCGACGGCGGAACGACAGAGAGATAGAAAACGAGATCAGAAAGAGAAGAGAGAGAAAGTGAAGCAGAGAGAGAGAGAGATAGTTCGAAGCAAATCTGACCGGTGACCCTGTCGAAATGAAATGAAGACCGCCACCTTCGTCGGCGCCGGTGAGCCACCATCCTCGGATGTAACCCCCACACAACACCCCTCGTTCTCCCTCTCTACTCCGACTAACCAGTCGGCTATACCCCCTTCCGACACCCTCCTATTGCAGAACATTTAAACGGCCACCACCAGTTGGTGGTGGCGTACAGTGAAGACACAAGCGACGTATGGCGGTGGTGGAGGTGGAGCCTTGTTCGATTCTGTTTTGCTTTGGGTCCGGGTCAACGCTAGCCAGAGACAGATTCATATAGTGTGGTTGTTTTGAGCGGACATGGAGCTTATATACATGCTGATGGGGCGGTTGTAGTGTGGCTGTTTCAGATCTGGGGTGGATGTAGAGGTGTACAAACCGGTTTTTTTTAGTAACCGAAACCGGTTTTTAACCGGACCGGTTTTTTTGGCCCCCAAAAAAAACCGGTTTTTCAAAAACCGGTTACGGTTTTTAACCGGTTTTCAAGGTAGAATATTGTAACCGGTCCTAACCGGTCCTAACCGGTTATAACCGGTTGGAAAAAAAACCGGTTTTTTTATTAATCAATAACCGGTTATAAAAACCGATTAACAGAAACCGAAAAAAAAACCGGTAAAAAAACCGGTCTGCAGAATATGTTCAGAATGTTATTTTTTGTTGTTTGTTGCTGTGTAGCTGCTGTTTTTTGCAGTTTCTAACTTTTTTTTTTTTTTTTTAAATTCAATTTCTTAGATAAAACAATGAAAGTATAAAAAGTTAAAACATTCATTAAGTCTCGCAACAAACGGTTTTACATAATAATGAAAATACAAACGATAAACGTAACAAACGATAAACGGTTTTACATAAACTTAAAATATTAATCCGCAAGAAGGTCCACTAATATATATTTTTTTTTAGTGGAACTACAATATTGAGAACCCGAACCCTCGTTTAATCTTCTTCGGCCGAACCCGAACCCGAACTATTGCGTAGGAATTCATCTAATTCGGCTTCTCCGTCGGTCATTGGGGTTGTCAATTCGGCTTCGACCTCGTCCTCGTAAACTTCTCCTTCGTAATCTAATTCTTCCTCGAGTGAACGTTTGTCTTGAACTCTCTCCGCCGCATCCAAGTAGTCTTTTAAGCAAATCGACATCTCAACCGCCTTAGGTGTTAGTCGAGTCCTCCTTATCGAAATCACCCTACCACTAATAGAAAAAGCACTTTCCGAAGCTACCGTGGAAACCTTGACAATGATGACAACGAGCTTTTCTTTTACCGTTGGCCATCTCGCACAAATCAAAATGTGACCAAATCTCGGGGTTGCGTTTTGTTGGAACAACACGAATCACCGTGTCGGTTGTAGACTCGCCAACATGGACCGAATCATGGGCACTAGAGGTTGCCATTGCGTTTGAGAGTTATCGAACAAGAATAAGAGACTTTTTTAGAGGTTTTGAAGATTCTCAAGTGTTGTGATTGAACCTAAACATCCACCACCCTTTTATACTAATTTGGAGATGAGTTTTGGTAAAAAAAAAACAAAAAAAACGGTCACAATAGCAACCAAACGGTCATATTACCGTTTTTTTGGATCTGGGCGAAAATAACCGGTTTAACCGGTTTTTTTAACCGGTTTTTATGTATCCGTTACCGGTTAACCGGTTTTATTAACCGGTTTTTTTATTATTCGAATAAATAACCGGTTTTTTTAAAAATCGATTTTATAACCGAACCGGTCCAGAAACCTTGTAACCGATTTATAACCGGTCTAACCGGTTATAACCGAACCGGTTAAAAAAAAAACCGGTTTTTACAATAACCGGTTTCGGTTTTTTTTCCGGTTTCGATTGCGTAATCAGTTTTTTTGTACATCTCTAGGTGGATGTTAGCAGGTGAGGAAGTGGTGGCGGTGATGGTTGATGGTGGCAGTTGTTGGTGGAGAGAGGGAGAGGGAGATGGAGATGTACAGATTCAACTCTGCATATATAAATACACATATTATATATATATATATATATATATAAATATATTATTAAATATAATAATTATTATATAGATTTCTTTAAAAACATAATTGGCCACATCAGATTTAAATGACACATCATACATGCCACATCAGATAAAATTGCCACATAGGCTAAATTTACTAACCTGGTTAGTGAATATTTAACGAGGGGGTGCCATGACAACCCAAGTGTTAAGTTGGGAGTGGTCTGAGCCAAAGTGAAAGTTGAGAGTGTCATCGGCCAAATGGCCATAGTTGGGAGTGTTTAAATCCATTAACCCAACTTTATATCATACTAAGTTCAGATTTTTAGTTCCTAACTAATCTTATCTATATGAGTCTACTTTTAACTTATAATCCCTAAAAATATACAACACAATCTACTATGTATCTAGTCAAGTTGGTAAAGAATTATTTTGAAACTGACTAATATTATCTATAACAATATAGTTGAACTTATAATTCTTAAAAATTTGCAACACAATTTAGTATTTATTTAGTAAAGATTGTAAATTTCTGGAGTATTTATTTATATTACTTGTTACAAAAAATGTTTATAAAAGAATTATTTTTTTATAAAAACAAAATGTTTTGTTTATAAATAAAGTAAAAACTGTTTTACACATGTAAAGTTTCGTTTTTTATAAAAAAAATGATAATCAAATGATAAAAAAATAAAAGATAAATTGTTATAGTTGTAAAGTAAGTTTATTTTGTTGGTTAAATGATAAAGTTTATAATTTTATTCTTTAAAGTTCATAACTTTTTTTTAAATATCCACATGGTACTCATCCAATAAACTTTAAGTTTAAAATTTTTGTTTTTATAAAGGAAAAATTACAAGTTTTGTCCTTTATCTTAACACCATTTTGCAGGCGGTGTCCTTTTTAACGAATTTTGACAGACTTTGCCCTTTGCAGCGAATTTTGTTACACATTTTGTCCTTTAATCCTAACCCAGTTAAATTTTTTCGTTAAGTCTCATCATGTGCAAGTCACATGAGGGTAGTTAAGTCTTTTTACCTATAAAGGACGATTTTTGTAAATACTGACATATGTATGTATATACACCATAAAACTTCCCCACCACCAACAACCACTTCATCACCCACAAGCCGCCACCCCCCCCCCCCCCTAACTGCAACCCCCGACTTGCCACCACAACCCACCCGATCTGATAACCCACCACAAACACAATTTTTTTGGGCAGCAAAAAGCAATTCATTCTATCTTTTAGATTACAACAAAATGCTAGTCATACATAACATCACCCATATGAGACTTCCTTTTACATTACAGTAACAACAAGAATCATTCACAATAATAAAATTCACCCATTGCGCCACTTCTACCACCGTAAACGGAGCCCTTTTCCATTCCCAAACCCATTTATCATTACTCTGAGTGATGCTTGTGCCTCGAACAACTTCTTTAAGCTGTGAACCTGCCGTGACCTAGATGACGATTTAACAACAGTTACAGGAGTTAAACTATTCGCACTTACAGAAGCACCGGAAATGGATCTGAAATCGGTTTTCGTAACGCCGTGAACCTGTCGTGACCTAGATGACGATTCAGGCGAGAATCGGAGCGATTGAGATAGCGAATCGAACCGATCTGAGTGTGTAGGAGAGATAAACTGAGCGGATCTGAGTGACCTAGGGTTTCGTCTAGAGGTTCTGCTGCCATGAAAATGAGGTCCGGTGAGTTGTTCCGCTGGTGGTCAGTTTTTGAGTGGCGATGGGGGTTGTTGGTGGTGGCTGGTGGGGAAGTTTTTGAGTGGCGATGGGGGTTCGGGTGGTGTCTAACAGGTGGTGGTGGTGGTGGGTGTTTCTGGTGGGGAATAGTGGTAGGTTGATGGCAGGCGGGTTAATGGTGGTGGTGGGTTGATGGCAGGTGGGTGGCGGGTGGTTGTAGGTTAATGGCGATGGTCGGTTGATGGTGGTGAAGGTTAGTGGTGGGATGATGGGATCTGAACATTGAACATGTGAGAGAGTGTGTGTAAAGTGAGAAAGAGTTTATGTATAGAGATAATCATAATAATTTTTAAAATGTTTTGTTTTGTTTTATTTTTTAAATAATGTTAAATGTTAAATAAAGGGTAAAAAGACTAACATACCCTTGGGTAACTAGATTTAACAAAAAAATCTAACTAAGTTAGGGTTAAAGGACAAAACGTGTAACAAAATTCGCTGCAAAGGGCAAAGATTGTCAAAATTCGTTGAAAAGAACACCGCCTGTAAAATGGTGTTAAGATAAAGGACAAAACTTGTAATTTTTCCTTTATAAAAATAAAATATAGTACTTGACTCGTAAGTACGTTTTACACCTTTAACTTTAATTGTTAAATTTCGTTTTTATATATATATAAATTTTATATTTTTATATCTTTGTTACCTTTATATCATAGTAAGTTCAGTTTTTTTGTTTAGCTTTAAAGTTTATTACTTTATTATTTTTTAATTTAGAAATACAAATTATTAGATTAATATCCAAGAATAACTGCAATATTTTATAATTTCAGCTTGACTATATCTAACTACAATATCTATTTATTGCAACTTTAGGATATTAACTTATAAAAGTTTAGCTGACTTTTAAATTTAGGATACTAACTTTATTTTGAACTTTATTAATATGGTCAATAACTGCATTATATTAACACCAAAAATAAAGTTCAAATATAAAATAAACTTTATTCATACGTCTAGATCAAACATAACAGCTGAAATGAAAAAAAATATAAAAACACTTGATAGATTTCATATTAGACTGCATGAAATCTGTTCCGCTTCTGAATTGACACTCGATGTATTTTTAATCGAGTTTTCTGGTTTGTGCTTGAATCGGCAGTATCTTCTAATTCCTCTTCTTTGTTATTGTCCTCAGAATCGTCTAAATTAATAATCTCACTCCATTTCCATTCAGAGAGTCTCTTGGATCTCTTCCTTTCAGTCTCAAACTTTCGATCTTTAAAAAGGACAAAAATTGAATACAAAAGTTCAAAAAAGATTAAATAAACCTTAAAATTACATCTTCACTAAATTCACGTTGAAGATTAGACTTGTATGAACTAAACATTGCACCATAAGAAATAATATCAACACTTTTATCATCATCATCATCCTGCAATAAAACACACATGTAATAACATAACGAACATGTTAATATGAAAGATACAAGCAAAAATAATACTTAAAAACCAGCAAAACCAATACCTTATACGCGTTTTCCACAAATGGGTTGTTTAAATTGGCATATTCATCATGCAACTGAATCTGAAAAATTAAATAAGGCCATGTGTAGTCATAACGCCCCTTTGTGGGCGTTATGCGACACGTGGCGCGCCACGTGTGCGGGTGGGCGTTATGGGGCGTTATGCATTTAAGCCCGTAGTCATAAAGCCCCCGCCTAATCATTACTCAATTATTAATTTCTAATTTTTTATAATTATTTTCTAACTTTATAAAATTAAAATTCATTCCATTAAATTAAAAAAACATTACACTAAAAAAACATTACACTTAAAAAAAAACATTACAGTAACAAAAAAAAAACCGATTCCACTAAAAAAAAGTTGGACTAAAAAAATAAAAAAACAACACTTCAAAAAAACTTACACTTATCAGCCCAAAGCCCATAAATTAAAAAACCAGTCCAAACCCATAAATTAAAAACCCTAAGATTCTTTTCTTCTTTGTCTTCCTTCTTCTTCTTCTTCGATGTATACCTGCAACAAAAAAAAAAACAGAGCATAATATATGAGGGGGAAAACCAGGAAATAAAAAAAAATCAAACAAACACACACACATCACGCCGCGAAAATCATCGCACCACACCCCATTTTTCGTTTCATGGCGCCCTCCGTTTTGGTGTTCCCGGCGCTATACCGGCGCCATGACCGGGCATACCGCCCCACTACGCATGACCTAAGTTAACATTCACATAAAAGTAAATAAAAGAAAACAATTATTCACTGTTGCGATATAAACAGAACTAACCTTCGAATTTTCAATCTCGCATGCTTGGTTTTTCGCAACAATTGAATTCAGAACTGGATCCATTTTTTTAACTTTGTTTAGCAATAGATATAGGGGTGTCCTGCTATGTATTTATAGTAGTAACTATAGAAGTGAATTAGGGTTTAATTTTAAATTTGCCACCCCTTATTTGGGAAGTTTGTTGTAGTTAGTTTTAAGTTTTTATAAGATATATCTAAGTACAGATATTAGGCAGTTTTAATAAAATAAAATGTGACACATAATATCTTCATTTTATGTTATGGTACTTTTAATTCTTTTTGTTTTTGTTCGCATAGGTGGACACATCTTTGTAGATTAGGCGCATTAGATCACAAGTATTAATTACTTGTACATTAAAGCATTATCGACTTGTACCTTTTAATCCGTGCGTCGATATTGAACAAGACAACTATCAAAACGTCGACAAAAATGTGTCGGTCGTCATGCTATCTTTGGATTTTTTTTAAACAGTAGGTAAAAAAATTATAAGTTTGTTGTGGATGAGTGAACTGTAACTAATTATCTATAATTTTGTTAAAACCTTAGGTATTTAAGTGTAATAAGTTTAGGGGCTAAAAAAATAAGAGTTAAATGCTTGGTTGGTTCCCTGTGGTTTGCGAAAATTGCAAACTTGGTCCCAGTGGTTCACTAATTACACGCGTGGTCCCAGTGGTTGCAATTTTTGCACTCGGGTGGTCCTTATCACTAAACTTTGTTAATTTTTTAGTTAAGTTTTGTTAAATGACCAAAGTACCCTTACTTATTAATAAAAATAAAAATAAAAAATGTTTAATCCCCACTTCTTCTTCTACCTCAAACCACCACCGCCTCACCACCAACATCTCCGATTGCGTATTAAGCTATTTCAAACATTACCAATAATAATCATAAGACCAGCCTGTTGCATCATTCCATTGACCTTTCACGTAACTATGGCATTCAAAACTTGATGGGTCGTTATGTGCATTGATCACAGAACTCAAAATGGGTATTTAAAACGTCTGTACATTGATCACAAATTCACAATTAGGAAATAAATAAATACCCGACCCTATTTTCAGACACAAATCAATGGTGATTTCCGTTTCCTCTGTTTCTCTCTATTTTGCATCGAGCCCTGTTTACCGAGATTTTACGGCGACTTCTTCGTAACCATTGGCCACCACGATTAACAACCGCAAACCGAAACAAATGTATCACTGTCGGCCTCCATTTCTTTCAATGTGAGTAGTGCTAAACGTGATTTTAGAGCAGCCCTGTTTACTCAGAATTTGAAGCGTGGGTACCGATGATAAACGTGATTTTGGAGCAGCCCTGGTTTGTCATTGTATGGTTGTCGATGGCGGAATGATGATGATGGATCAGAGTGGTGGTGGGTTTGGGATTAAAGGGTGAGGGTGCAGGTGGTGAGTGTGGGTTACATGGTGGTGGTGAAGATGAGTGTAGGTGCTCTCTTTTAATTTTTTATTTTTTAAATTGTTCAGGGGTAAATAGGTAATTTTCACACACACTTAACTGGATAACTTAACAGAGGTTAGTGATAAGGACCACCCGAGTGCAAAAATTGCAACCACTAGGACCACGTGTGTAATTAGTGAACCACTAGGACCAAGTCTGCAATTTTCGCAAACCACAGGGACCAACCAAGCATTTAACTCAAAAAATAAATAGTGTTTAAAAGAGTACACTACCCTCATTTTAGAAGTCTTTCTATAAATAAAGTGGGGAAAAAGTTCTTATTTTTTTAGGTATCTTAAAATACCTCTCCTTCAGGCATTATAATATGGTATAAATATTTTGATACCCTTCAAAAACTATGTTTTGTATATGTGCATTTTAAATTATATTTTGGTCGCTTCATTAGATATAATCTTCAAAAATATTTTTAAAACGATGATTAAGCATGCTTTTTGAAGTTATAATAACTGTTTTAAATTATTTAAGACTTTCTAATAAATTTTTGTTTTTCGAATATTATTTGTAAAAATTGTTTACGGTCCGACAATTTTGCTTAAATCACACATCTTATATTTGTTGGTGTTTTTTTTTTGTTTTTTTTTTTTTTTGAACGGCCTTATATTTGTTGGTGTAGATGGAATTTTTCTTCCCCATTTTGCGGTTGCTTTCAACATGATTGGTGCTTGTTTGGATTTTATAATGAAGTCAATCAAGTAAAATAATAGTTTAGCATTACATATTAGTTAGGAAACGTGCTTATAGTTCAATAGTATTATGTTGCATTGATGTCTCTCTCTTAAATGGTGAAGTTTCAAGTGTCATTGAAGAAAACTTATATAAATTTTTGGAGTTGGTGTAATTTGTTATTAAAAAACAACATATGTTAGTTAAAGATCCGTGAGGTATAAGTTATATACAAGGGAGGGATTAAGAAAAAAACTACACATCCGTGAAAAAAAAAACTTTTGAAAAAGCTTTATCTAATCATTACTAAATCATAGCGGGGAAACCGTGTGTTGCAGCGGAGTCGACAATATGGACCAAGAACATAATTCAAACTTAAAAACGTTAAAAAATCGTATATACGTTGTGTGTGTATATATATAAAAGTATTCGCGCTTCGTGGCTGCAACGCACGGGAAACCCTTATGATAAACATTTTATAGTATACTGCAACATTTTTTTATCTAGTGGGAAACTCGCGTGTTGTGGCGGAGTCGACAATTTACATCTAAATTTTTAACTAACTTCTCTAAAATTACAAAACATGTTAGTGCACTATGTCTGTTGACTTCGTCTTGTATCACGTCTTGTAATAGGATTGATAGATCTGTGCACGTAGTTCAAGAAAATAGGCTTTTAGGTAATTTCGCATGAAAGTGCATAGAACTAATTCCGTGCGGAATTAGATTCCGTATGAAGGTGATTTCGTATGAAGGTGGTTCAAGCGAAATTAGACTACTATAAATAGGTCTCATGCGAAATCATATGTAACTTTTCTGATTTTGGTACCGAAGTGCTGCCAAACTGTCTCGAGGTGCTGTAACTCTTTCAGATAAATAATAGAGACATATTATAAGTGAATCAAGCTGTTATCGTGTCCGTTTCATTGATTCCGCCTTTGATTCGGATAAACAACTCTTCTGATTGACTAGTTCGGGTCATACAACGATCCTACAAGTGGTATCAGAGCTCAGGAGGAAGAGTTCTTTGTGATTACAGCTGAATTTCTGTCTTCTACACCTTCTTTTTCAAATTGGACAACTTTTAACGGTCAAAATGGTTTGAATTTCACATATCATATGCGAAACAGTGTTTTAATAAAGCCTTGAAAGAATCATATCAAAATTCGACCTAAAAATGACAGAAATGGGTGAAAATGTTAATTCCGCTTGAACGAAGGTTATAATTTCGCTTGAAAATTTGAAGTAATTTCGCACGAAATTACTAATTCCGCTTGAAAAGGGAATTCCGTTTGGTGATTTCGTTTGGAAAGTTAATTCCGTTTGGGAATTTCGTTTGAAAGGGTATTTCCGTTTGAAGTGGTAATCTCGCACCAAAGTGATTTCGTTTGAAGACTTATTCCGCACCAAATCTCATTTCGTGTCAAGATCATTTTGCACCAGTCGTGTGTCAGTCTGTTTCAGGTTATTTGATATTATTGAAACTGATTGTGTTTGTTTGTTGTTTTGTATTCAGGAAATTCATATTCACATCATGGCTGAAGAATTCTACAACACGTTCTACAACGCGTTCACATCCGAGTCTTCAGAAATTTCAACTGTCACACCTAAAACCATTACGAAAGCGATCAATGAGAACATCAAACATGATAACTTCTACGGAACACACTCGAAGCCACCAACTCTTGAAAGTATTGAAGACTATACATGGTGGAAAGAGCGTTTTATTAACTGGGCAAAAGCTTATGCACACGAGAGCTGGTTCTGTATGGAGTTTGGATATGAAAGACCAAAAGATGATGAAGGAGAAAATCTTCCATTCAAGAAATTATCCAAATATGACAAATCCGAATTTGCAGCTGAACAGAGAATGATTGCTTTGATCCAGTCGGCAATTAGAAATGACATTTTTGCATTGCTTAACCATGATGGGTCATCAAAATCTGTTTGGGAAGCTTTACGAGTTAAAGTTGAGGGGGGTAAACAGATTAAAAAGAACAAAATTGCTTTGTTAAAGAAAGAATTCGATCTGTTTGATAGCATTAAAGGAGAGTCTGTGAGGCAAATGATAGAAAGATTTTGTCACTTAAAAATTGAACTCGAAAGATTTGAAATTGTGAAAACGAGAGAGAAAAATTATTGATAAAATCATAGAAGCATCACCACGAGCTGATCAGTGGCAAACGTTTGTTTTCATATTAAAAAATGATGTTTTATATGAAACAATTTCTCTCGATACATTAATTGAAAAGATTGAAACACATGAGCTTGAATTGCTGAAACAAAGCAAGATGTGCAGTTCTTCACATCAACAGAATGTTAGTCTCTATTACAAAGGTAATCTACCTTCGGTGAAAGCTGGTGAATCACCAAAGACAGCATTCAATGGTGAGAGGACAAAAGAACCTCAGAAAAGCTCATCAAGTTACAATCCGGGCTATCATTCATTCTCTTCAAAAGCCAATTCTGAAGAATCAGAGGAGATTCTATGCAACATTGCTCTCAAATTAAAGAATTCCTCGACTATGAGCATTAATGCAGCTAAGCAGCAAATGAGCTTCCTTGCATCTGTTCTGGAATCGTATGAAGGTCTTGTAGCTGGTAAAATTGGAAACTCTGAGTTAACCAAAGAAGACTGCGACCAGATTGATCCGGAAGAAATGGAACTCATTGACATTCGTTGGTGTTTAGCTAGTTGCATCCGCAGAGCTCAGAGATATATGGAAATTACTGGGAAACAATCTCTTGGTGGTGCATCTACAAAGCTTGGATTTGATAAGTCCAAAGTGACCTGCTTCAAATGTAAGCAGAAAGGTCATTTCAAGAGAGAGTGCAATAATTCTGCGGTCGGTGGAAATGAACATCCGTTCAATGACGATTATTACCGAAAGGCAATCTACCACCGAAGCAAAGAAGAACCAAAAATGATTGAAGACAAACCCAGAGATAAGTCAAGAGCTTGTGCTGTGATCCATGATGATGAAGGATATGACTGGAGTCAGATTCTTCCAGAAGAAGATCGTGTTGATATTCGAAAAACAGCTCATGGCAAAACTATATCAAAGAACAACCATTATGTTTTCGTTGCTGAAATTAAAAGGAAAATAAAGAAGAAAATGTTGTTGCTGAAATTAAAAGGAAAATAAAGAAGAGATTCTGAGTGAGAAAACTTACAGAGAAAGAAACATTGCTTGGAACAGGATGGATGAAATGCAAGAAGAGTATGAGAGTGTTGTAAGTAATAAGAGATGGGATAAGAAACGAGAGTGCTATGTCAACAGAATGGGTGAACCTGTTGTTCCGAAGAAAGACATAATTTTTGAAGATGTCCTTTTCATAATTCCTCGATCAGCTGAATACTATAGAAATGTATTGAAAGATGACACATATGCAAAAAGGCATGAAAAGGAAATAAGATATGCCATGACATCGTGTTTGAGGAAGAGGGATGAAGAAAGAATGAAGAAAAATGTTGAAGAAATGGTAAACAATCTGAAGAAAACTGCTGAAGAAGTTAAAACTGAAGTTGTTGAAGTTGAGGTTGTGAAGGAAGTCGAAGTTGTTAAAGAGGAAGATTTGAAGGTTGCTGAGAAAGAAAAGATTGAAGAAAAAGTTGAGGTGAATGAAGAGGTTGAGAAAGCTGTTACTGAAAAACAGCAGGTTGTAGAAGATAAGAAGAAGGTTGAAAATTTGATTGAAGAAGTGAAGAATGAGAATTTGAAAGCTGGTAATGTTGGTAATAAAATTGAGGTTGAAGAAAAGCAGAATGCTGCTGATCAGAAGCAGACATAGAATGCAACAAACACCGAAGTGCTGATCACTGAGGTAAATTCTGATTCTGAAACTCAAATCAAAATCGTTGAACAGTGCAAGAAATGCATGGAACCATGCAGTGCTTGTACTGAAAAAGACAAACAATTCAAAATAAAAAATCTTGAATTTAATAAAATTGAAGAAGTTTTCAAAAATAAATACAAAGAAATGTTTGAAAATGAAAAAGTTTTGAAAGATAATGAAGAAAAACTTTTGGAAAAATGTAAAAAGTTAGAAAAAGAAAATGAAGTTTTGAAAGAAAATGTTTTGAAAAAGACAGAAGAATGTGAACAAAAAGAAATTGTTTGTCAAGAAATGAAGAAATAATATGATTCAATAAAATTGGCATATCACATTACAAAAGAATCATATGAAAAAGTGAAGGATGAAATGAAATTTGCTCAATCAAGAATGAATTATTATTCTGAAACAACTAAAGAGCTTAGCGAATGTATGAAATAAAACAAGGTGTTGTTAATTCCTATATTGAGGATGTTGCTAAGCTAAAGCGTCAGATTGCTGATTTAGAACAGGATAACAACAAGTTAAAAAGTTATCACATGTCGTCATATGTGCTTGAACGTATTTTCAATATAAAACCGGGAGATGGTAAGTCTGAGCAAAACAAGAAAGGCATTGGCTCAGAGTTTCATCAAGTTCCACCACCGGAAAAGTTTGCATTTTATGATGATGAAAAGGTTGAAAAAGCTTTCAACATGGTAGATCAATTGCCAGATAACATTGACATAACCTATTCCAAATCTGATGATTCTAGTGATTCAGAGGTGGTAGGTAAGGTCGTTGAAAGTGTGTTGAAAGAAGAGTCAATTGATACAGGTATATCTGAATCACAGGATGAAAATGAAGGTAATTTTCATGATGAATATCTGAGAAACACAAAGTTTGAGAAAAATTTGAATGATGATTCAAAAGGATTGGTTTATACCATGATTGGATCGGACAAATTATTCTTAGATGTTGCATTCCCAATTCAGAATGTGATTTCAGAAAAGATTGACAAAGTTTTCAAAATGGTTGAGATTGAAAAATCTGAAATTTCAAAGTTTACTTGTAAAGGTCACAAAACTTTTTATAACAAACCTGGTTACAAAAAGAAGAATATGAAGGCGGGATAAGAAGAAACAAGGTCGAAATAAAAATGAAACTCAGAATTTTCAGACAAAAATGAATTTTGTTCATGGGACAAGTTCCGAGGAAGAGAAAGAACTCCAATTTAGGCGTCAGTCTAATGAAGAGTTCTATGCTCAAAAGAAAAAGCAACAAAGACAGGTCAAAGATGTGTCCAAAAGAACATGTTTCAAGTGTGATCAGATAGGACATCTCGCACGCAAGTGTCCAAATCTGAAACCTGTGGATGTTGATAAAAAGAAGTCTGAAAATGTTGAGAAACAGAAATTTGAGGATGTTAAACAAAAGTCAACCAGATTTGATTCGAAACAAACTTGGAGGTACAATACAAACAAGTTTGCTTCAAATCAAAATTGGAAATCAAATCAGAACAGGTTGATTCAAGACAAACCTGGAATTCACACACACCCAGAGTCAGAACAACTCAAAGTTGGAAAACATCAGTTGATATGACAAAACCGAATGAGTTTTGGAAACCTAAAGTTGTTGTTCAAAATCAAAATGTTCAAAAAGATTCAAATTTTTACAAAAGATGTACTCCAAAAGGTCAAACATGGAGTGCTAAGAAACAAGTGATTTCGGTAAAAGATGAAAAAGTTGAAGTCAAAGTTGAAAAAGTCTTTGATGACAAAGATTTTCCGAAACTGCATGATACATATTGTGTTGAAATGCCTAAGGTCCAACAGACCTGGACTAAATTGTTCAAGTAATTGAATAGTTGAATGTGCAGGTGCTCAAGACAACTGAAGATTGTGAATATGCAAATAGGAGCAGCCTGGCACAAGAAGAGGAGAAGGCTGCTGGACTCTGTGTTGGTTGAAACAGGGGGTTTGTTTGTTTTCTGTACATAAATAAACAATATTTCAAAAACCCTAAAAATTGAAAATTTTAAAAACCAAAAATTTGTTTTAGTTTGTCAAAAATTTGAAAAACCAAAAATATGTTTGTTTTTAAAGTTGTAAAAAAAATCAAAATTAAAAAAATTGTTGATTGAATATGCCGAAACCCTCACGGCGGAACAAACATGATTAATTTCACAAGATTGAAAAACGGTTTTCAAACTGTAAAATATCAATGTGTTGTAAATCATGGGGGTATGTTATTTTCTGCAAATCAGTGCATGAGAAGCAGAAAATGGATGGCGAGATAAAGCTATCAGTGTTGGTTGTTAAATTTTATTTAAATGGTTTTGCATTTTAGGGGGAGTATTGTTGTTAGAAAATACAAAAACATTTGAAAATTTGAAAAAGCCAAAAACATGTTAAAATTCAAAAATTGAGTTTTTGCGTAAAAAGAGGAAATGATAGTACATCAGTAGATAGTTACAGTATGCTAAAGAAATGTAATGATTTTATAGCATTAAACAGTCTCACTGATGATATGCCGATAGGTTTTTATACATTTAGTAAACTTTTTCGGGATATAAACCTAAATTCAAACTTGCTTATTTTGTGGGGAACACTACTTGGATATATAGGTAACCCCTGAAATCTCGTTTGAAGGACCCCTCTTTCTGAAATACTAGGTCTTTATACTTAGTGATATCTGGGGTATTATCCCGGGACTTCTGATTTTGCGGAAGCAGTGGCCTAGTCCCCGTATAATACTTTATACATGCTTGAAATATAGCAATCGCCCTCAGCATAAAAAATGATGAAACATTGAAAAATGCTAATCATGTGCTATTGAAGAAAAGATCCTCTAAAGCGGACACACCAAAAGTCGAAGTCGTCATCTTTCTGCTGAACGGAAGTTCTGACCTGAGCTCTCATGGCTTTCGCATTTAACCCCTTACAGATATCATCTAGGTATACTCACATGTAAGACTGAATATTGGGATCTGGATACGGGAGTATATTCAAGAGGTGGGACACATGAATGGGTTTTAGTTATTAAAAACACCTAATTCGTATCCTGAATCAGTTGAAATTTGTGTGAAAATTTAAGTGGATCAATATATCGACAATCTAAGTGAATTGTTTAATTCTTAATGTGTAAATAAGCTCAATGGTACTTGTGACTTGTTAGAAACTGATATGATCCTCTAACGCAAACTCAAACAAAAAGATTGTTTGTAAATATGTTTGTAAATATTTCTTTACTGCTTTAGATTTCAGAAAATACAAAAAGATTTTTGATTCTATTTTATTTTCGACAATCGATGTCTGAGATGCTGAATGTCAAAATCTAAGTAAGCTGATTGTGTTTCTGAAAATAAAACAAGTTCATTAATTCGAGACTTGAATTTTTAACAAAAATCAAAAACAGTTTGTGATATCTCCATGGTCATTAGTTTGGACTTGGATGATTAACCGTGAAGGATTTGGATGCTTATATTGTTATAGAGCCAGTTTCCGATCCGTTTCGCTGAAACTGCAAATTATGGAAATTTGTTGATAGGGGAGTGGTTTAAAGAGTTTGATTTGAAAACATTGTATTTATAAATGTTTGAGTATTGCAGGTATTCCAGATTACGATCCTGACAGCTGAGTCTTAGGGGGAGTCTGAAGACAAGCTTGAAGCAAGGGGGAGCTTGTAGATGGAAAGCTAGGTGACGATCCCAAAGCACGGAAGCTTGAAGAAAAGGGGAGCCTGAAGAAGCTGTTAATGAAAGAGCCAGAGTCAGATTCTGGTATATCATTCAAAGATGAAAGCTGATCAAAGAAGATAAAGATTGAAGGATGCTTACAGTGTTAGACAATTTGGAAAGGCCAAAAGACTGATCAAGACTGAAGATGTGTCATGCTAAAGATTAGACACTGAAGACTTCGTCAACATCCAAGGGGGAGTCTGTTAGTGCACTATGTCTGTTGACTTCGTCTTGTATCACGTCTTGTAATAGGATTGATAGATCTGTGCACGTAGTTCAAGAAAATAGGGTTTTAGGTAATTTCACATGAAAGTGCATAGAACTAATTCCGTGCGGAATTAGATTCCGTATGAAGGTGGTTCAAGCGAAATTAGACTACTATAAATAGGTCTCATGCGAAATCATATGTAACTTTTCTGATTTTGGTACCGAAGTGCTGCCAAACTGTCTCGAGGTGCTGTAACTCTTTCAGATAAATAATAGAGACATATTATAAGTGAATCAAGCTGTTATCGTGTCCGTTTCATTGATTCCGCCTTTGATTCGGATAAACAACTCTTCTGATTGACTAGTTTGGGTCATACAACGATCCTACAAAACACATTTAATGTTAAATTTGATTAATTTTGGTTAACGAGTTAATTACATAGTTAGTCCCTGTGGTTTGCCCAAAATAACATAGTTAGGTACTAATAGTTTAAAATCACATTCTAGGGTATTAACTTTTCATTTTGTAACGTTTGGAGGTATTAACTTCTAGGGTATTAACATAGTTAGTCCCTGTGGTTTGCACAAAATAATATACTTAGGTACTAACAGAATGTGATTTTAAACCTACAAATAACGTTAATACCTCCAAACGTTACAAAATGAAAAGTTAATACCCTAGAAGGTGATTTTAAACTATTAGTACATAAGTATCTTATTTTGTGCAAACCAAAGGGACTAACTGTGTAATTAACTCTCTGGTTAACTGATTAGTCCTTTAAGCCAAATACACAAATACAATAGAATGTAGTTTTTAATATATATTCTTGATGAATGCGATGAGTTTATTATCCATAAACTTATTTTTTGTTATTTTTGAATAATCTAATATATAGTAATAATAGTGGGGAACCCGCGCGTTGTAGCGTAGTCGACAATATGAGCAGATAACATAATTCAAACCTAAAAATGTTAAAAAAAATCGTATATACGTTGTGTGTATAGGTAAAAGCAATCGCGCTTCGCGGCTGCAACGCACGGAAAACCCTTATGATAAACATTATATAGTATACTACAACATTTTTATCTAGTGGGAAAACCGGCACGTTGCGGCGAATTCGACAATTTACATCTAAATTTTTTACTAACTTTTCTAAAATTACAAAACACATTTTATGTTAAATTTAATTAATTTTGGTTCACTGATTAGTCCTTTAGTCCAAATACACAAATACAATAGAATGTATTTTTGAATATATGTTCTTGATGAATGTGATGAGTTTATTATCCATAAGCTTATTTTTTATGAATTTCTAAATAATCTAGTTTATAGTATAGATTTAAATTTCATTGATCAAGGGAAGATGGGTATGAATGGAAGAAAATGACAAAAAGTTAGGCATTTTAACTTGACATTCATATGTCATCTTAAAATTTGATGAGAATTTACCATTTTGTACATAGAAACTGCTTATATATTAATAATAGTAGGGAACGCGCGCGTTGTAGTGGAGTCGAAAATATGGGCGAGAACATAATTCAAACCTAAAAACGTTAAAAAATCATATATACTTTGTGTGTATATATAAAAGCACTCGCGCTTCGCGGCTACAACGCACGGGAAACCCTTATGATAAACAAGGAAACCCTATATGATACACATTATATAATATATTGTAACATTTTTTATCTAGTGGAAAACTCGCACGTTGCGACGGAGTCGACAATTTACATCTAAATTTTTAATTAACTTCTCTAAAATTACAAAACACATTTTAATTTTGGTTAATTGATTAGTTCTTTAGTGCAAATACACAAATACAATAGAATGTATTTTTGAATATATGTTCTCGATGAATGTGATGAGTTTATTATCCATAGATAAGGTTATTTTTTATTATTTATAAATAATCTAATATATATTATAGATTTATTAAACATAAATGCAATTGATCAAGGGAATAGGGGTATGAATGGAAGAAAATGACAAAATGTTAGACATTCTAACTTGACCTTTCATATGACATCTTAAAATTTGATGAGAATTTACCATTTTGTACATAGGAAATGCTTTATATAGTAGTATAGATATAGATATAGATAATCCCTAAACTCTAATGAATAAACTCTAAACCCCAAGAAACTAAAAGCATTCACATTGAATTCATTATCCTCATTCCTATGATTACATTTAAAATCACTACCTTTTTATCTTTTTTAAATTAAATAATATTTTTATACATTTATCATTACTTTTCTGCGTCTTCCACTCACACACACTTTTAAAAATATTAAAAAAAAATTAATAGGGGTAAACAGTGTTCATGTATATTTACTCACACTCACAAACATTCCTTATAATATAACTCACTCACACAAATAGGGGAACCATTGTGAATGCTCTAAACCATTAAAGTTAAACCCTAAACACTAAAAGCTATAAATTAAAATGTAATGCTAAAGTTAATCCCTAAACTCTAAGGACATGTCTGGTTCACATAATTCCTTGGAAACGGAATTGGGATTAAAATCTTTTCCCCAAAAAAATCTTGTTTGATTACCATTAGATGGAATGGAATTGGGTTATTTTCCTCCAAATTCCATCATTCTCGGAAAACTTACTTCCCTTCACTTAGTGGATGTGGATGGAAAGTTTAAATTTCATCGGAATTTATCAATTCTTACTAAAATGCCCCAACACTCATATTCCTTTTCCATATGTTTTTCCTCGTATTCTTATTCCATAATTACATGTGAAGAACAACATCAGAACATGTTATTTTCAAGAGCAACCCACGTCACTTTCTTAGTTTGGTTACTAAATTGATATCACCAGCTTTTGACCAAAACAATTTGGCGCCCACCATGGGGAAAGTGGTGCTTTTTATCGCAAAATTTCTATTCAAATTTCTGTTAAATCGGATTCTTTCGAGGTTAATCTTAAAAATGGCTTCTCAACCTAAATCAACCTTAACTTCATCCTCCGTTACTCCTGTAACATCTAGAACGAGCAACCATCTTTCTCATCCTCCTACATATCAAAGGAAGACCACTGCTGCTGGACATACCTATTAAGGATCTAGGAAATATATTGTTGGACCCGTACTTGCTTCTGATGATGATATTTTATCAATATTTGCTATGGTGGAAAAGAAGATGAAGCAGCAGGAGACCAACCAGTGCTGTTCAGGGAGCTCAGGGAACTGAAGGAATTCAGAAAGTTGTTAGTACATAATGTCTAATGCCTACGTCTTAGTCAAAGTCTGTTTTGATTATAGGTAGCATAACATGTTTGTGTTTAAAGTGTAATTTTGTTTGTATTTGACTCATACGCTTCAATGAGGGCCAAGGAGCATAAGAGTCATGCGCTAGAACTACTAATGTCTATATATAGGGTAGGACATGCGCATGAGCTCATAACTTTATGATTCGTGTTTTGGAGAGCTTATTCAAATATTGTAATAAGACGTCGTTATGCTGCCCAAATTCTTAATGAAAAGATTGATTATGAAACAACAAGTGTTCACAAGCTAGTAAATTGGATTCCGTAGTTTCTCTTTACTCGTAGATATCAAATTCGTGTTACTCAAGTCTTATCAACACACACAATGATCCTACACGTGGTATCAAAGCTAGAGATCAGATATCTACCGGTGAATCACTTGGATTTGAAGAAATTCGGCATAAAAACATCTTTTTATCACATTCTTCAAGTTTTCTTTCATTTTCACGGTTTAAAAGCTACCAAATTCTCATAATATCTTCTATTTTCACTTCTACACAACATGTCAGAAGATCAGGGTTGAATTCATCCATTTAGGCCATCATATTGAAAAAAATCATCAAAAATGGGTCCAAGCGCAAGAGTCATGTTCTAGCGCAGGAGTAGTTGTTCAAACGTAGGAGTCTAGCGCATGAGCTTATACGCACGTAGGAGCTCAAATGGTTGAGTCATCCACACGCAGGAGCTCATACGCTCAAGTCATCCGTTTGAACATGGTTATACGCTTGGAGTGGTCCTATGCGGGGAAGGTTATACGCTGGTGCTATTCATATACTCAGAGACTTACGCTTGAAGACTCATAGGCTTGAAAACTCATATGCTTAAAAGGTTTTACGTTTGAATTGTTCAAGTAGTTGGAGTTTTTGCTAAGTGTGAAGATGGATTTCGAATCAATGAACGTGTTTACTGCTACCCCGTCAAGTGTTGCTTAGAATCTAAATTTGGAAAATGAAATGGGTACTACAAACAAACCCCTAAAACTATTAAGGATGGAAGATTATTCGAGATGGATGGAACGCTTTGAAAATTATGTCCAAGTTAATAACTTTGATGCGTGGTTGGAAATCGAAGAAGAATATAAAACTCAAAAGAATGAGCATGGAGATAATATCAAGATTTCAAAAATTCATGAGAATGAAAGAGACCCCTATATTAGAGAGAAGAAAATGATGAACTTACTTCAACAATCGATTAAGGAAGTGATTTTGCAACTGATTAGATATTCCGGATCATCTCAGTCTCTGTGGTTGCTTTGTTCAATAAATATAAGGGTAACGATGATATGAGGAAAAGCAAGGCAGATCTAATTAAAAAGGAATTCAACATCTTTACTGCGAAAAAGGGAGAAACATTTCATCAGCTTGTGAAAAGGTTTTGTCACTTGGTTGTAGAGATAAAGAGGGTTGGAATTAATAAAGATGATATTGATCTCGTGGATAGATTAGCTGAAGCAATACCAGATGAAGAATGGGGTATGTACATGATGATCTTGAAGTCAAAGCCAACTAATTATATCAGACTGAATCTAAGTACGTTTATTGAAAAAAACTGAGGCACACAAGTTAGAGTTACACAAGAAGGCAAAGATGAAAGCCATGGTTATTTCTCAAGACACCGGATTGTACTACAAAGGGTCACCATTTGATACAATTGTACCGAGTCAAAAAAATCAAATCGCTTTTAATGCTGAGTTTTCTAGAGGAAATGCATTTGTGAGTAATAATGCAGGGTTTACACAAAGTCTACAATCTGTGTACAAAAGTGTTGGTTCGAATGTCACGACACAATCTCATACATCAAAACAAACACCTCAACAGCAGTATCAGTCCCAAAATCAGAACAATTACAATAAATAGGATGGAGTGTTGGTGTGGATTCTGAATTGAATGTTCGAATTCAATGCAATTGGTAATAAGGTTTCGTGTCTTGGGGTATTGTGGGTTGAACTTACTTACCTTCTTCTGATTGTTTCCTTGGCTTATAACAAGGAGAGTTGCTTATCGAGGTGGGCTCTTTTTTTCAGGAAACCAATGGATTATTCGTCGGGCAATAAGAATGCCCGGGAAAACGTCAGGAACTTGTTCCCTTTGCAGGATATGCTTAGAACTTTCCATTTAATGCCAATCTCTTCCTCCAAGCAAACTCGTCACCACCTCCTTTCCCCAATTCGAGCATTAAATGCTTGTGAGAGGTTATGTCGCTCATGTTCCTACCGGAACAGTGTTCATGCATGCTAGGTATAGACCTGGTTCTAAGATACCTTGACCAAGTCATCTTTATGGGGACATAAGATTCATTGTGGGCTTGGGCTTAATTCTATAGGCAACAGTAACGGGCCACTCATCAGCAAGAAATGATAAACCCAGACGAGGGGACCAATAACAGACCCTCGCCGTCAAAGAACTAGGATGAAGACGACCAGTTGGACCGGTAATTTGACCTTCATACATGCTGTAATTAAACAGATTCTTTCAAAAACATATTTTGAAATAAAAAAAAAACTTATCCAATATAGAAAACCGAGATAAAAAAATAAAACTCATAACCGGTTCATTTAATTGTTACATTAGAACCATGTTGATCCTAAGGCAAGGAGGGGCGGTTAGTTATAGGATCACGGATACAATATATAACGCGTGATATCCACCCCCACAACAAAGTTCCACGCGTGATATTTTCCACGAAATCAATTTTCGTTATTTTCTTCACGCGTTATTGTTTTATTTTGTGAGGGTAATTGTTGGTTGGGGGGAAATTGTTGGGTGTGGTGGTGAGTGATGATCATTGCCACCAAAAAAAGGTTGTGAGTGATAGAAAAATGGTTGATGACATGGCGAAACATGATTGGATATTGTGAGTGATATAATTCTATCACTAGTGACCACCCCCTCCCCCTAACCAGTAAGGATTCCAGCTCATCAGAGATTTGGTTGCTCCACTATCTAATACAGTTCATCGCTATTTGGGTCTGAGTTTCGATTTTGAAAACAGATGAAGACGAAAGATAAAGAAGATGGGTTTAAAGACAAATACTTGATCAACAAACCTTGAAGGAAAGCAGATTGATGATCGAAACCCAGATGAACACAAAACACAATGAAGAATTGAATTTGAGGGTAATTTTGTCTATTTGCTTCTTTTTACATTCAAGTTTTATTTAGAAGTTACGAACCAAACATAACCAAAATTTTGTTGGAACTAATTTCAATTCCTTTAAAAACATTTTGCAAACTAAATGGCCTCTAAAATTAAACCATAAACCCTAAACCCCCAAAACTAAATCTCAGAAAAAATTCAACACAAATATCAATCGTTTGATAGAGTTTTATCGAGTTTCATCACGAAGGAAGAGTTTTCTCATGATACTCGCCTTAAAATATTATATATAACTAGTGGTGTTTCTCCGCGTGTTGCGGCGGAATTTAAGTCGGTGTCGCTTTGGCTAACTACGATATTGGTCTGGTACTGACTCCATATAATTACCAAAAAGAAACCCAAAAAAATAATGTCATGACGTATAAAATTCGACACATTTTATATTGACCGAAAACTATAAACACATATATTAGTAACAGTTTCGATAATACCGATGTTTAGTCTGAATTGATTCAGTTTGTCATACACATCTAAAAAATATTTATAAATGCAATGAATAATAATTGAAACACGAAATAGAAATTAAGATAATTTTATGATATTAGTCACAGTTAATTTAAAATGAAAATTAATCAACCATCAAAATATCAAATTTAAGAACATGTGTTAACCAAAATTTATTATAGACCATGCGTTAATGAAATTTATTATTTATTATAATATAATGTAATATCTTATTACTGAACTATACATCCATTTCCTATTTTATTTCCGATTATTTCTAGTAAAATAGAAATTCATGCAAAACAATCAAATTTATTCAGTCTTAATAAATGACATCACGTGGCAAGGTGTATGCACTGTTCATCAAGCTTGCAATTCCTATGAATAAAATAAAATAATAATAATAATAATATATTTACCTATAGTCTTAAAAGTACAAAGTCGGTGGCAAAGGCCACCGACAACTCTCTTGAATTTACAATTTTATCCTTACTGGCACCCTTCAAATTTCAATTCAGATCTTTGTCTTAAATTACAGAATAACCCTTCAAATACTGTTTTCACACGGCGTTTTTTTGCCGGGCAACTTTCGTGATACACACAACCACCGTCTTCACGCACCGCACGACATCGGATTTCACAACAACTATTAAAGCCACTTCATCGTTGCTAAGAAAATCCCTACTACGACGGGAATGTCTTTAAAATCCGAAAAAAAAAATATTGTAGCTAGAACATCGGAAAAGAGGTCGAAAGCTTACTGTGAAACCCTAGCCGACACAGACCGGGTCGAGAAAACCACATGCAATGCTAGATCGGGACTGTGGTAATCCAAAAATCAATGCCGGAAATGGCCTACGCCATCGCCGATTCGGGCGATTTGGTGGTTCGCCTTCCCCACCTCATACTTTCACAATGTTGTCATTATAACCCTTTCACTTTGGTACTATCAAGCCGGTTGATTTCACTGCCCATGTCGTCAATATCCAGATCTCCGCCTTCAGTGGGACACTCCGCCATAGATCCACGGCAGTCGGACCCGCCGGCACCGGCGTTTGTCGGAATCCAGCCGATGTGGTGGTCCCCTGCAACTTCAATGGCGGGGAATGAGAGTGTGAGCATGTCGATGAGAAGGATTGATGCAGAGATCATGAGGAGAGCGGTTGATTTGGACATTTTTGTGGTGGTTTCTCTCTCCACAAGGGGTTTCTCTCTCTAGATGGGTGCTGACAGGTTGAGTGATAAAGAGATGCCAAAAGAAGGTTTTAAAACGGAAAGATTGACAGCTGTGTTATATTTGGTCCTTTTGGTTTTGGAGATTTTTCATTGTTGCACTTTATTGAGTTGGAAACTGTGTCATAGCATTGTTTGATGAGCAATGTTGTACAAAATGGTTATTAAGTTATTGTGATTTAAATTAAGTATTTTGAACCACTAAGTGGGGCGGAGTGGTAAGGGAGAGACCTGATGTTTCAAGTAATCCAGGTTTGCTTCTTACCCTACTGTTTAGTTTTAGCGGCACCTGATGATGATGACGGTGGGGTTTCCCACCGACTTTGCCTCCCCCATACTTTCGCGATTTTACAATTTTAGCCCCTTCACTTTGGTACCTTCAAAGTTTCATAAAATGGCATCCTAAACTACTACTCCATTTTACAAATAGTTTTGTTTTCACACCCCAACTTTGTGGTAGTTTCCTTTTCGGCCCACCTCAAAACTTTATCAAATTTTATCTTTACATTTTCTTGGCCCTTAAGTTTAGGAAATGCATTTTTAACAATTTAACTTTTTATGAACTTTGTAAATGCCACTTTGACCCACTCGAGAGTTTTTGGCTTGACGAAATAAATTCGAGTTAGTCGGGTCGCGTATGATACATTATGATTGTACGATATAAATTCGATTTATGTTACGTTTTCATACAATCGCAATGCAACTATACGATACATTGAGTTCAATCTGATACGTCAAAACGTGCGTTCTCATATAGTTAACACATCACATAACGTTTGGACTAAGCCGTTTGATATTTGCGAAGTACCCGCGCCGCAACGCGCGCGGGTCTTATTACTAGTTTATCTTATTAATTAACATTAACATAAACAAATAAGATAAAATCATATAAACAGAAATTATTTTTATAATGTCATAATGCGTACTATTGTACTGGGTTAAGATCAAATAAAAAGTTTATTTTGTCTAAGTAGGATGAGAAAGAATCTTAACCATTCATTTTTTCAGGTTAAGATGAAAGTGTAGGAGAAATGAGTAGTGCAAGGGTATCTTGGGAAAATTCTATTTATAGACTCTCTCTCCACATGCAAGACACATGCATATTTCACCCCCCATTTTTTAAACGTTCATAACTTTTTATACGACATTATTTTTTCATAAAAATTTCACCGTAAAATCGAGCGTCTTTTTATCTTTAATTTGAGTACCATATTGCTATATAAAATATGAATACTAAAAAAACCCACTAAAATGTGTTGTATTTCTATGTTGTATAACTTTTTTTATGCTGGATTTTTATACTATATTTTTGTGCTTAATTTTTTTGTCTTGATTTTTTTTCTCAACTTTTTGTGCTGGATTTTTTTATACTACATTTTTTTGCTGAATTTTTTAGTGCTATATTTTTTGTACTATATTTTTTTGTGCTATATTTTTTTGTACTACATTTTTTGTGTTATATTTTTTGTACTAATTTTTTTTGTTGTAGTTTAAAAAAATAAAAGGGGTGTCACATGTCATTTTCACTCCTATTTATAAGAACCAAAATGCCCTTCATTCCTACTTATTAGGAGTGTCACATGTCATCATCAAAATCCTTCTCAGGCTACTTAGGCAAAATCCACTTTTTTGTGATACTTCCCCCTATTATACTTTTTTTTTGAACGGCAAAATCACTTTTTATATATATATATAAAGAGCCAGCAAGAAGCTGAGAACAAACAACAAAAAACCCGAAACAGAAACAAAGGAAAGCAAAAACGGGAAAAATTACATCATAACCGAAAGATCGAACACCCTCCATTTATCCCACTCCAACTGCTTGAAACTGGACCGGTTGCTTATCCAAAGGAAAGCATCTTCCTTAATTTGGTCCACAGATTTATTAAAGGGAATAAACTTTCCTTCAAACGCCATCTGATTTCTAGCTTTCCAGATACTCCAGAATGTAGCCAAGACAACCGTCAACATGGCCTTCTTCCAAAAAGAGGAAACCGGCCTGTTGAGAAGATAGTCAAAGAGCTCCTTAATATCGACAAAATTCATCGGGAAGCTGATCCGCATCCAGGACAACACACTCCACCAAATGCTACGGGACCAAAGGCACGAGAAAAAAATATGGTTCGGGTCCTCAACGTAGAGGCTACATCTCGGGCAGGAGCTGTCCGAGAGGGGAACCCCCCTCCGAATGAGACCAGCTCTTGAAGCAATCTTTCCGATCATCACACGCCAGACTAGATAATTCGCTTTAGGAGGAGCCCAGCCGATCCACCTGTAAAGAAAGGGTTCCTCACCCGACTCAGCAAAGGCTGATTCAATATCCAGCCGGGCCTGTTTAACCAAGAAATCTTCATCCTTCTCCGACCTCCATAACCATTTCTCCCCACTTTTGACTAATTTCTCTTTAAGACAAAGGCCAGCTTTTTGCAAACTTGACTCCACTGAGCCGATGTCCCTCCATATCCCAGGAATAGATTTTTTAACTGGAATAAGCGACTGAGAAAGAGTCGAGTTACCAATGTGAATAGCCCTTACTACTTTGACCCATAAATCATTCGGATTCGACAGGAACCTCCACCACCACTTAGTGAGCATGGCCAAATTGAAGCTAAAAATAGCTCCAAGCCCCATCCCACCTTTTTTTTTAGCTTTTGACAATAACTCCCAACGGATCCATCTCATCTTTCTACCCGAAACAGAATTCCCCCAAATAAAATTCCTTCTTATTTTTTCAAGCTTTTCGATAACAGTTTTAGGGGCCGCGAACAGGGATAGAAAGTAGGAAGGAAGACTCCCCAGAACCGATTTTGCTAACGTCAAACGCCCCGCAAATGAAAGGTGTCTAGCCTTCCAATTAGAAAGTTTCGCCGAGAACTTCTCTATGACCGGTTTCCAAAATTTAATACGTTTCATATTCACCCCAATCGGGATGCCTAAATGAGAAAGAGGAAACGAACCCGCATCACAATTAAGCACTCGAGCAAAATCTGAAACTTCATTACAATTCACACCCACCCCAAAGAGTTTACTCTTACTTCTGTTAACTTTTAGGCCCGAGACCAAAGAAAGCCACCTCAGCAAACGATTAATGGCCAAGATGTTGCTTACCGACCACTCCCCTATAAACAAGACGTCATCGGCAAAGCATAAGTGAGAAATAATAGGGCCATCGTTAGGAAGTTTGCACCCTTGGAACAAACCCATGTTACACGCTCGATTCATAAACATCGTTACAATTTCCATGGCCAAAATAAAGAGGAAAGGAGACAAAGGATCGCCTTGTCTCAACCCTCTCTTAAACTTGAACTCCTTTGTAGGTGAGCCATTAACCAGGATCGAGCCCATGCCCGAGGAAAGGCATCCTTTTATCCACCCAATCCATAAATCTGGAAAGTTCATCTTCTCCATCATTCTCCAAGGAAATTTCCAATTCAGGGTGTCGTACGCCTTTTCAAAATCCACCTTAAAGATTAACAACTTGTGCTTAGATTTTTTAGCCCAAGCAACGGTCTCCCCAACTATTAGAGAGCTATCCAAAATATTTCTTCCACCCACGAAGGCAGATTGAGAAGGCGAGATAATATCATTCACCACCGGTTTCAGTCTGTTCGCTAGGACTTTGGCTATGATCTTGTATACCGAACCCACCAAGGAAATCGGACGAAAGTCAGCCAGCTGTTGGGGATCCTTGGTCTTTGGGATAAGAGCCACAAACGAGGAGTTGCATCCCAAGCTGATTGAACCCGAGTCAAAGAAATCTTTCATTACCCCCAGAATCCAAGGTTTTATTGTGTCCCAGAAAACCTTAAAAAACTTGAGAGAAAACCCATCCGGACCAGGAGATTTACTGCCATCACAACTCTTCACCGCCGCTAGAATTTCCATATCTGAAAACCTCTCACCGCCCCTATTATACTAATGAAGGTTTATATTAAAGAGTTTAGTGAAAAATAGAAAATGGAGTTGACGAGTTTACATCCAGCATAGCTGGCCCTTCAATAAAGTATATTTAGTTGTACATATATATGCTTTTATTAATTAGATCTTAATTAATATTTCAAAATCTTGCGCTTAATAAAATTAAATAGTATAATGGTCAACTCCATTAAAATTCCACATAAGACAAAACTTTCAATTTTTATGTAGAAATTTAAAAATTCCACATAAGTAAGACAAGACTTTCAATTTTTTTGAGGAAAATTTAAAATTCCACATAAGTAAAACTTTCAATTTGGCAAATTGGATTTAAATAATCTCAACTCACTGTTATTGGCCAATAATAATCCCAACTCATTTAATCACCAATAATAATCCGAACTATTCACTTTTGTTTGTAAAATACTCCCAGTTAAAAAAACACTAACTAGGTTAAAAAATTGCTGATGTGGCTTGCCACGTCACCTGCCACATCAGTTGCCACGTAATCGAAAAATTCCCCGTAGACTGCCACATCAGCTGCCATGTCATCGAAAAATGCCACGTAGATTGCCACATCAGCTGCCACGTAATCAAAAAATGTCACATCAACTGCCACGTCATATGATACATCAGCTAAAAGGGCCACATCAGATGCCACATCAGCAATTTTTTAACCTAGTTAGTGTTTTTTTAACTGGGAGTATTTTACAAACAAAAGTGAATAGTTCGGATTATTATTGGTGATTAAATGAGTTGGGATTATTATTGGCCAATAACAGTGAGTTGGGATTATTTAAATCCAATTTGCCTTTCAATTTTTATGAAGAAAATTTAAAATTCCACATAAGTAAGAAAAAACTTTCAATTTTTATGAAGAAAACAAAAGTGCCCTATAATAAAATTTTGAGTAAAATGCTAAAATGGTCTCTTATTTTTTTTATCGTTTTCCTCATTTAATTAAAATATATTATGGCATAAAATGACGATTATACCCTTCTTTTAAACGAGGAAAACGGCAAAAATACGAAGAAGTTAACATAAATTTTAATCCACTTTGTCAATTGGATGAAAATGACAACAAAAATAAAACATCAGGGACCCAAATACAAAAAAAAAAAAAAAATCATTTTTGGACTAAAGTGAAAAAATGGTCTAACTGCAGGGAGTATTTTGGCATTTTACTCATTTTATATCAAAACTAAGATTCCGACAGTTCTATCATTATTATAAGAGTAAACTGCTAAAACGGTCCTTGAGGTTTGGTCACTTTTGTCACTTTAGTCCAAAACTTCAACCTTTTGAACCTGGGTCCCTTTGGTTTCAATTTTATTGCCATTTTCATCTAAAATCAAAATCTGGTCAGATTTTTCAGTTAACATCCAGTTTTTTTTTTTTTTTTGTCTTTTTCCTCCCTTTTAATGAATGGCAAAATAGTTAAATTTTTTTAATTTGTTATAATAAAACATTAAATGAATGGCATAAGGATCGATGGGGTCAAATTTTTACAAGTTGTGATTCTTAGAGTGAATTTTTAAAGTTGGGATTATTATCAGCCAACCAGTGAAACTTAGAATTATTAAAATCCAATAACCCTATAGTTATAAAAGAAAAAAAGCCTGTATAACCGATCGTCCAATTATATTTTGTCATTATTCTCTATTCAGCCGAATTTTAGTTTTGCTTGTATATATATGTCACATTATTAAAGAAAATGATTTTTAGTTTTGCTTGTATATATATGTCACATTATTAAAGAAAATGATAAAGTTAAATACAACCATCCAAATCAAGATGAGTGCCCATTCAATATGAGGTGACTCTTTGTTTATAAATTCTAGCCATGCTAATGAACCAAAAATGTCTTTGTTAGGCCTTAAATAACAACGACGTGCCAAGGCTGCTTCCTGCATGACACGCATCTCTGTTAGTCTTTAAATAAAAGAGTAATTAATGATTAATTGATTTTCACAATATAAGAGAAGTGTGAAATAAATAATCAAATAGTATAACCGTAAGCTGTTTTATATATCACCAAGGAGCTTAATACAATACAATACAAGGAATCGAATGGTGATGTGCAATAGCTAAATTTATGTATATTAAGTTATGTAATGTAATATTCTACATGTTTATATATAACTAGTGGAATTCTCTCGCGCATTACACTAGAACACGACCGTTATCGATTCGGATCATTACGATATTGATATAATACCAATAGTCGTTATAGCAAGAGAAAGATAAAACCTAATAAATAAGGTTGTTACATGGCCAAAATGATATCTACACGTGTAAAACGAATATCAATAACGGTTTTGATAATACTTATACAGGTATCGATGTTATTTGGTCTGAATTGACACGGTACTCATACTGTTGGGACGGTATCAGTTCGGTCTATGACGGTACCGACGTAGATTATAATATGCAGGTCGCAACGAAATTCTTAAAGTTTTATATAAAAGCGTATCACTGCAATTTTACACACTGGGGTTTGGGGGCGCTAACACCTTTACCCCCTATTTTCAATTTTTTGTTGTATTACTCCCCATTTTTTCCCAATTGCATCAATGTTGGACCCTACCCCTTAACTCTGTCAAAGTCAACCATTACCCACTGATGGTCAAAGGGCAAAAGAGACATTGCACCTCGTTTTTACTTAACCTGGTCAATTATACACCTTACCTTTTCTTAACCCTCTCAATTTTACACCAGCTCATTCACCCCGTTTCACTTCGGACATGCGCACTCGCTAGAAAACTTGTATCCCCGGCCATCATCATCTCACCCTTATTTGGTGGCCAATAAATAGTAGGAAATGGACATGGATTACTTGCAGCAACAAGAATGCAATATTTTTTTAACCCAAATCAGAGAGAATGGTGCGCCAATAAGAACCCAAATCGACGACCTACGCACTCGCCAGAAAACTTGTATCTCTGGCCATCATCATCTCACCCTTATTTGGTGGCTAATAAATAGTAGGAAGTGGACATGGATTACTTGCAGCAACAAGAATGCAATGTTTTTGAACCCAAATCGGAGAGAATGGTGCGCCAATAAGAACCCAAATCGACGGTACCTTCAACCACCAATACAAGCAACTTCTTCTCCGCCATACTGCTTTAACCCAGAGTAAAACCAAAGTGATTAGCAACTTTCACACACCAACAATCGAGTGTTTCAAATCGGAAAATTGAACAACTTTCATTCTGAATCGGTTCATTATTCCATGAACTGAGAATCAACTTCCTTCTGTGAATCAGATTCTATGATTGATTTTTGCTTCTCAAGTTTTAATGTAAGACTATGTGTTAGTGACGGTTGGAGGTTACAGGAATAGAAAACAGGTCTGCTAAGCTTGTAATGTGGAGGCTAACCAGGTAAATGTCACACCCCACCGATGGTAGAAACATCGGAGTGAGACGAAAACGAGATTGCTCGAGACTTCATAACACTAAATTGTGACAAGTATTTAATAACAAATTTCATTGCTAAGATCAATTACATTGTTTGAAAAAGAAATACAACAAGATTGAAACAAGTAAAATACAACAAGTATTTGAATTTAGAGTGGGTTTCTAGGCATCCTACTAGATTCCGTGCATCATCATCATCCATAATCCAGCAACATGTATTAAAGTATAGTTTAATACAAAAAGTATTGGCGAGCATACAAGTTTGAGTACTAGCATAAGTATATAAAAACTGAACAATCCACATGACAAACTTAGTTATCAAGATTAACGTAAAACTGGCATGTGAATAATCAAGTCAACCCAAGGTTTAACGCAAGTATGAATGAATGACTTAACATGACCTCACGAACACGGGCGATGCGTTACTCCTATAGCGCTATAGGTGTTAAGGATAGGCTCGTACGAAGTTAATGACAAGTTTATCACAAAAAGAATAACCCCAGAATAACGAATCAAGTATAACATATTAGCATGCATGTATTGGATTGTTGTGTTGTTGGATAAAGAATGTGTTTTTGTGTAAGTTTGTATAATGTAAACATGTTGCACCCAAAAATGTAAACGAAAAAGGGTGCCGAGTATATTCACAAGTTTGCAAGAGCTTTCCCATTATCCGCGAGTGACGAGTTGTTTGAGATTGGGGAATCGAAGGTAAGGCCATTCGATGCTTATGGAGTTGTTAGATTTGGAACTTTAAAGTACGAAAGTATATAGTATGAAAGTATGTTTAAAACAGAAAATATATTCTGTCCAAATGCTTGTGACTGAAACTATAACAAGGATCGCGGAAACAGAATAATGGGAAAACCGAAATACAAACTATTCGGACGAGAGAACAGTTGGCACGACAGGCCTTTCGCGCGCGTAGGACCACCCTTTCACGCGAGAGGGAATGTTTGGTTAACCGATTCTCATTTGAACGTTTTAACTATTAATTAGTTATTTTCGTGAATTCAGTTTAGTTATAGTCATAGTATAATAAAAGTCCAGAATGTCCATAGAATTCATAGATGTCATGCATGGAGGTAATATCCTCGTTATAGTTCACCAAAGCACAAATTAGCTAACTTAGTTAATTAACCGGTTGGTCATGAATACAGAATCGGAAATAGTAGAATGTAAATAATAACCAAACAATCGAACAAGGACAACCCAGGTGTGCCATCACGACATAGAAAGAATGAACTAAGTGTCGGAGGCTGGACATGGTTAACTTGTTCTAGGTATAGGAGATTGTTTGGGAGTTCGTCTTACGAGTTTAAGTGAGGTGGTGGAACTAGGTTGGAAGCCAAGGCTTCCACAGATCACAAATTGATATTCCAGAGTCGTCTATATTGAAAATAGGAATGTGGATAATCATTCAACACTTAGAAACGTCGGAACGTAGTGAAACAGTCCCATTCGGATGACAAAAGTTCTCTCTCACGCGAGAGGGTTTTCCTCTCAGGAGAGTGGGCCATCATTTCGGATGACTGGTACTATTTCACGGTGAAATCAGCTCGGTTTTGGTTGAACTGATCATCTTCTCGGCTGGAATTGACTCTAACAAGAATCCACAGCTATGAATTTTGCTTGTGAGCTCAGAGAGTCTCTGATTCGGCCAAGTTTAAAGTCAGAAAGTTCGTTTTGTAAAAGATTTAGAAGATTAATTTCACTTAATCAGCTTGGTCCTCACTATGGAGAGTTCTACTCAGATTGGCATGGCAGATCTGTTAAGCAAGTGAAAATTGGGAAGAATCTTGTAAAAACTTAGAAATATAGAAGAAAGTAGAAGAAATCAGATGTTAGTGAGTTGCAAACCCACTTAGAAAGCTGCTGAAACAAGCTTAAAGGAAATGCCCGAGTTTAGGTTTTGGGAGAAAAAATCGGAGTTGTGAAGGTTGGAAATGAAGGAAGTGGGTTGGTATTTATAGACTGAGGACAGAGTTTGGGACGAGATGGTTTTGGAAGAGTGGGGGTTTTGGGACGAGAGGGTCCTCTCATGCGAGATGGACCTGTCCCTTTTGTTCGAGATTCAAGTTTGGGTAAATTTTTGGTTTTAAGCGTTTTAAACGTATAAATGATATGTATAAGTGGGGTGTATAAAATAATGAATGAATTTGTATGTATAATAAGTATGAGGTTGCGTAAAAATGTATTTAAACGATCGATTGAACGAGTAACAAGTATGTATACAATATGAATTTCGATATGATCAACGTTTCAAATTGCGAAATCGGGAGTGGATTATGAATATGATACGAATACAAGTTTCCAAAGATAGAAGTACAAGTAATCTTTCTAATTGAGGAAGGTTCCAAAAACGAGGCGTGACAGTTTACCCTCCTTTAGGAAATTTCGTTCCGAAATTTATTCAAGAGGAAGACTTTGGAGAAAAGCATTTTGGCTAAAACGGTTAACTAAGATTGAGATTTTGAAGTTTGAAGTGTATTGAAAGTGCGTGGAAATTTTGAGGAATGAAAGGGTAGGTTTGTAAAAGTAGTTCGTTTGACTAAGTTTGAATAACTCGATGGGGGAAGTATTAAAAAAAGATGTTACCTAAGAAGAAAAATTTTCATATAAAATAGAGTGTATTTTGTTGAAAAGTGTGGTCAGCATCGTAGGTTGTAAGAAAGTTTGTCGATTTTAAGGCATATTGGTAATAACACATGTTTATAGAAAATTTGCTTATTTGTGGGAAAAACTAGGTTGGTAGGATTTATGATTTCAAAAAGTTTTGGTGGTAATGGGCCGACTAAGTAAGATTCGTGGGCCGACTAAGTAAGATTCGTGCATAATAAAGTATGGAAGATAGTTTTAAAAGTAACGAAGTATTTTGACAGAATTGAACCAGTGAGGATATTTGTTTAAGGGATTGAATGTTTAGGCCGAGTTATTGTAAATAAGGTTTGGATAAAATGTCTAAGGATTAATTGAGAATAATCGTGAGAGTGAACGAATGATTTAATAGGTGCATGCAAGGGTAGGAATGGTAAGATTATTAGATATAATACGAATATGAAGCATTGAGAATAAGGTTTTGTCATGGATAATTGGATATCGCGCGTTTAGTGGTGCGTTTGTGAGTCACTAAAGTTTGTGTAATCATGTTAAAATAAGGTCTGGGAAAACACCGAATTTCTCATGGCACGTTTTACGAAAGTTTGGTAATATGGTAAAAACACTTATATATAGGATGTACCCGTGGCATATCCACTATGTTCTAACCATGTTACGTCCGTTTCGTCCTTCGGTGTCATGTTATGTTTCGTGTCTTACCATACACAGTAGAACACCCTATGGCTCTCATACGACTACCACTATAATATCGTGTGCACCCGCGATTATATTGGTCGTTGCATGATCAATATAGTTTGTACTAGTAGTGTATGAATCAGGGTATGTAGTAACATTAAAAGTGAGGATGTGCGCGTGTGATAGCGTATGAAAATTAAGTATGTAAGCATGATTTTGTTTAAGTATGTATGTGACCAACGTAAGAGAACCACTCGGGTTACGCTTACGTATAGGTGCGAATGTATGAGTATGAGTTTGAGTATGAATGATGATAATTGCGTATATAGTATAAATTGAAACATAACGAATTTAAACATATAAAATGATCAAGAAATTTTGAGTATCTAAAAACAAATGATATATGTGAGATTGTCGTGAAATATTGACTAAAATGTGTACGATGGTATGCATGCTATTTAAGGTATAAAAAAATATCCAACACCCTCTAGGACCAAAGTTATATGTTGTGTACTTCAATTTGGTCCCTACAACCAACAATATAAGTCTCACACCGTGTAAGAACAAATTTATATTGTTGTATAATAAAAAATATTATATGACATTAAACTTTTCAAAGATCCATGTTGGTGTCAACTTCAAACTTCAATTTTTTTTCAGCAACCAATACTATATTCACTTACAAATCAGACATATGAGTACTATAAACTGATTGCAGAATATTTTACCAAAATTAAGTTTGATAGAAGAAATATATCAATACTACATCGCAGTTCATAAAATAATTCTAAAACCATTTGGAAAATACACAACCGAATATTTATGAAACAACATTATCTCAGATTCTTATTTACATGGAATGTATCAAAATGTAACTAAATAAGTTCATATAAATCTTATTATAAAACAAAGAAAACAAGTTCATATAAGTTTATATGTTTTAACATCACCAGATTATGATTTTGATGTCTATATAATTTGAAATGAAGAAACCGAAATGAACATGTCAAAACATAACTGTAAAATACACAAGAGAACACAAAAAATACCTGATCCAAAATTTTAAACTTCTGATCTTCAAGTCTAAAGAAGAAGAAACTGAATAGTTTTTTCGCCGGAGAAGAAGAAGAGAAAAGATTGTATTGGGATTGTTGAAAGTAAGATACTTATCTATTATGTAATTGTTTATTTATTTGACTTATAATAATCCTTAATATCGGGATTTTAAAAACTATTTTTAATTATGTAAATACATGAATTAATACATAAGCTTTATTTAACATTAAATTTATATTGAAGCAGTGGTAAAATGTGCTAAAATTACATTATTTTAAAGAAAAGGAGGGTAAAGTATAAATTTTACAAAAGTTAAATGCACCCAACTAGTGTAAATGGAACATCTGTATTAACTCCATTTAATTTTTTTTTCATCTCCATTATTAAACATAAGCATCAGAAAACACATTCGGAAGTTTTCTCACATAAGTTTCTTATCAAAATCGGAAAGGGTCACTACTAGAAAACATGGTTTTTGTCATGTAAATTTTGGTTACAAAATGATAGCAATTTCCTTATTGTCACCAGTTTGCTACCGAAAATACGGTGACAAAAACACCCGTGTCAATTGCCCTAATGCCACCAAATTGCCACCATTTTTATATTTTGCTACCTTATTTTACCACCACAAAATTGGTCAAAATTATTTGCCACCGCTTCATGTTTGCTACGCTCCGCCTTGTTTGCCACCGAGTTATGACGCGTTTTCCTACCATTTAGCCACTGATTTGCCACCATTTAATAAACATTTTGATACCATTTAGTCACCGATGTTGCCACCATTTAGCCCCATTTAGCCACCGATATTGCCACCATTTAGCCACCGATATTGCCACCATTTAGCCATCGGTTTTTGCACATTTTGATACCATTTAGCCACCTATATTGCCACCAGTTTTGATACCATTTAGCCACTGATATTGCCACCATTTAGCCACCATTTTTTACACAGTTGCAACCATTTGCTACCATACTGATTACTGGAATATTGGTTTTTAATTCAGATTTCTTTTCTCCCTGCTATTTTCATCAAAATTACATATCAATAAAACTACAAATAATATAAAAAAGTCTAATAAAATCCCAAAATTATATAAAACATCTTGTTTTCAAAAGCATATAAAAAATACCAACTAAAATATAAACTAACGAAAATTATCCTAATAAGATAAACATCTAAACATTCAAAACCAAGTGTTTATAGCCTATCTTCGAACTGTAGCTGTTAACATAGCTTCAATTTGTGACATCCTATCAAGCAACGCATCTTTATCCAACTTATCTTTTTCTTTGTCAGCCAACAACCCCGCAATAATTCCATTGAACCTTTCTTTTTCTTCATCTTTTTCCTTAACGAGCTCCTTGAAAACTAAGTTCAACTTTTCAATCTACAAAATAACCAATGAATAAATCAAGAAATCAGAATTAACGAAAACTAATAATGGGTCAAGTTGGTTGCAAAGAAAACAAAATACAACTGTGAGCTACAATTCAAGTGCTAGAAGCGAAATAACATGTTCCAGTTTAATTACATATTAAGAAGGAAATTATACCTAATTTTAAAAACATTTTTTTGGATGAAACAACCCGTAAAGAAGGTGTAATCAAATCATTATTAAATTCCTTAACATTCTCACTAATTTAAGAGCATCAAACCTAACAATAAAACAAGCATCTCAAACCAAACAAACATAATAACAGTGGGAAACGATACAAATGCACAAAAGTTATTAGTCTAAAAGGATTAAAAATACCTCAGGGTCTTCTCTGCCACGGGTCACTATCATTGCCTAACCCGTACACTTTTCCTTTATTAATAATAGCATATTAAGTTAGCCCATGTTTTGGCTTCTTCTTTCTATGACACACAATTAGCAATCCTGCCATTGGAGCTGCTACATTTTACAGAGACCACCAAAACAAAAATATGATCATTCCAACTTAATACTTCAATCTTTTCCCTTACAAAACTTGTTAATTGTTTTTATAGCTTGTATATGTGTGTGTGTGTTACAAGTCACTATCCATAAACCTAAATATCAAATATTATGTAGACATATATTTTGTACATTCAAGTGATCGAACTAAAAAAGTCACAGATGAAAAAATCATGTACCAGGTAACTTGTTGGGTTTTCTGATGGGAACAAATTTCTCGCCATGTAAAATAGGTCGTTTTAATGGATAACGAGAAAGCATCTATCGAACGAGAAGCGTCTAAACATGTTAATTTGTAGGACAGGCAAACGGGTCTGGTCTGGTCAGAACGGGTCATGGGTCAGAACGGGTAGGGTCGGAACAGGTTAGGGTCGAAATGGGTCAAATTAAAAAATATTTGATCCATTTCTTTGAAGTTGTCGACCCGTTTTGACCCGAAAATATTTGAGATGGAATTTTAGTTGACCCATTTTGACCCATTGAGTGAAAATATCTTACCCAAATCAACCCATATAACCGACCTGTTCCGATCCAAAACTCGCCGCATGCCAAAACCCGTCTCGGTCCGAAACTCAATTTGAACTCAAACCCTTCTGATCCAAAACCTATTTCGTGCCGTAACCCTACTGTTTTCGGTTTAATAACATGTACGCAAATCAAAAGGATATATCAGTTTCACAAATCTACACGATAAAAACACAGTCAATGTTGTAAGCAATTTGTTAGATGATTCATAAGATGATCATGTTAGTTCAAGCTACACAGAAAACACCCCATATTGATTTGTTTAAGAATTAAATGTTAATCAAGGGATTGGGTAAAGGTATGCAATTATTTATTCCATAGTTTACTACTTAATATGTACATGCTGTTTCTAAACTGGTCACCATCTGTATATGTGGCGGTTACTTCTCGCTAACCGAAATAACTTATCATTTCAGTAATCGCAGTCATTAGATAAAGATCATTATGGGCCGTTTGGATGATATACGGGTACTGAAGAGGTGAAAGCGTGGGGTCTAATGCGAAGAATGATAAAAACAGGACATGGACTTCATTTGCCAAATTTGCAAGTACATGAGCTATTCTAGTACCGTTTCGAATCGAACCGTTTCGACGCGAATCGTTTCGACCCGTACCGTTTCTACCAATACGGTTTCGAATCGAACCGTTTCGACCCGTACCGTTTCGACCAGGTTAAAATAAACTGAAACTTCATAGTAAAGAAGAAAAAGCTTATACAGAAGAATATACCTTATTGAGGGCAAGCGTGGAAGGCACCAATAGACATCAAAAATAAGAAAGCAGGCTACATTTATTCTAAAATTCAAAATCACAAATTATGTTTAACAATTTCACTTACATCTATGGTTAATGGTTTACAAAATTAAAAATGAGGTTTGAAGTAGCAATTAGCAGCTTCAGAATGGTCTGAACACTTGGCCAACATAAGCCAAACTGGTTCAAGTCAAAGATGATGCCGATAACAATAACCGCCACCTTGAAACCACAAATGGTCACCGGAATCATGTTTAGATGTTACTGCATGTCGCTGACACATAACTCATTCCAAAGATGGTGTCGAAAAGTTACCTTGGCTGCCTCAGTCCCTGCTTCGATGCCGGCACCCACCATCACGGCTGTTAACCACAGAAACCCTTGGTTTTACCACTATGGTAGTACCGCCACCACCACCGTCAACCACGGAAACACTTTGGCTTGACTATCTATATCGAAATTAGCCCTAATCACTACTTCCCCTTCTTGGTATTGAACAACTTCCGAAATACAAGTGAATCAATGGTGAAGACGGTCACCATCGACGGAAAAGAAAGGAAGAAACAGGAACAGTAAAAGAGCAAGTGGCTATGTGTAGCGGCGATGAGCCATCAACACGAGGAATGGATTTTGGGATTAAATTTTTGGGAATGGGAGTTATTTGGATGAAACCCTAATTAATTGAGTTTTGAAGCGCGCGGATTCACTAAAAAATAACCCGTCTATTTGAATTTTCATGTTGTCACCTATAACATGGTCACAATTAACAAATACCTTTTTATTTTTCCGTGTTTTGCGTATTTTTCCCCCAAATTGCCACCGAAAATAAAAAGGTGGCAAAAATTGCAACCACTTTGCTACCATATCATGATAAATCCACTTATTTTCATTTCCGTGGCAAATCAGTGGCTAAATTTGCTACCATTTTTTTGTAGCAAATTTTGGTCACAATTGCCCAATTTTCTAGTAGTGGGTCTATTGCATTATATAGATTAGACACTATAAAACCAAATATTGTTTCTTTGAAGTTATTGTTTGTATTATAAACGTTAGATTATCATTGTTTGATGTTATGAGTATGTATTTCTCATAAATGGCGTTTCATATTCTTTGTTTCGCTCATAATAGTTGCTGTAATCCGGTGTACTTTTATTGATTAAGTAGTGCATTAACTTAAATGAAGTTATTGATAGCATTCTCTGTGACAATTTGTGCATGCATCTTCTTGATGTCATCTTCTACATTACGATTGATAAATCAACCATATAATTTTGGTTGTTGTTGATTTGCTTAACTGTTGTGAGAGATGATGATTTTCGTTTTGTGCTTTGTTTTTGTAAAACCCTAAGTGTGTGATTATACAAATAGTCCCGTTAATATTTGGTACTTTTGATTTTTAAGTGCTGATTTACTTTAACGGAAGTTAGTGATGTTTTTTTATGATGTTGTTTGTCTATAAGTTTTCTTGGATGTTGTTCGTCTTTATAACTTGTAAGTTTAAATTCTTTATTACAGATATGAATCCATCCAACCAAACACCATCCTTTTTAAATTTTCTTAATGAAGATGATTTTATATTTTTGGTATGTTTTTTACTTTCTTGCTACTATTAGGATTGTACATTAATTTTTGATGTAAGATGTTTGCTAACTACTGTCGTAGAATATACCACTTGATTTTAAGAATTTGTTGTGGGGGAAGGAGGTCCCCTACGGTCAAACTGTAGAACTACTTGATAGTGACAAAACATGGTTAGTACGAGTAAGGAAGAGAGATGATCATTGTATATTTACGGATGGATGGACAAAGTTGGTTAGAGATTGTTGTTTGAAAACCAAAGATGTTGTCTTGGTAAAAGCTATTGGAAGTTTGTCATTCATTGTCTCATGTTTTAAAGAAAATGTCTACAAGAATTCTTACATTTCAGCAAATATTAGACCTGAACTTGGCATGACTGTAAGTAACTATATATTATTTTGCTACTTACTGTAAACATTTTTTGCTAGCTCAACAACTTGCTAACATCTGTTTACCCTTTTAACGTCTGTTTTGTTGACTAACTTTTTTAACTTCTGTTGACTTTGCAAGCTCAACAACTTGCTAACATTTGTTTGCCCTTTTAACGTATGTTTCCTTATCATCTTAAAGTCTGTTGACTAACCTTTTTAACTTATGTTGACTAACTCTTTTAACATCAGTTGACTAATATCTGATAGTTAACATATGTCCATGTTGCAACGTCTGTTGGGCATAATGTATGACAGTTGTTAGGAAACCTCTGTTGGAAAGCTGCAGAGGTATGTAACAGTTGATAGACAACAGTGGTTAGGTTGTGTGTAAATACTGCAACCTCTATTGACTAACCCTGTTGACTAACCCTCCTTTTAACTTCTGTTGACTAACCCAGTGTAACTCTGTTGATCATTAGTTCATATCAATTTTGTAAGTCTGCACTAATTATTATTTTACTTCTTCTATAGCTAATTGCTGACAAATTCTGGAAACAATTCTATGGTAAAAATTACGAGTATGGGATGGCAACTATCTATGTTGGCGAAAGGTTTTGGAATGTGATGATGAAAGGATGGACCGGTGGATGCGGTTTTACTGATGGATGGTTAAAAGTGATTGAAGAAGTTCCGATAGCAGTTGAATCTTGGTTGGTTTTCACCATGATTGCATCTAAAACGTTTGAGCTTTCTGTTTTCCATCCCGAAACTGGAACTAAGGTTTCTTTCAAGAAAGCTGATGTCGTTGTTTTGGATGATTCGGTTTATGGAGATGATGGGTTTGACTTATTGGCTGCGGTATAGAAATTTGATGTTAATATACATTTGTTTGATAACATGGCGTTGATAAGTAAGTTTTATTATATTATGCTTATAACTATTGAAATGCCATATTGTAGACTAAACACAAACAAGTTCTGGATTCCGGGTAAGTTGCTTTAGATGATGATGATGAGACTGGAGCCACGGTTGGTAATCCTACGCAATTTATGAGTTTTGAGGATATTTTTAATGTATATATACACATGTAATATTTACTTATTATTATGATTTAAAATATGGTTTCTTATATATGATCATTCTTGTAAATATAGTCTGTTGATGATGGGCTATTCGATTCAAAGGTTGCGCCTCTGGTTGATGAGTCAGATGTTAAAAATGTTGTAAGTTTAAATTTTCCTACTTTTCTTATCTATTGTATATAAAAATATACAGATATATTTTATTGTATAATAAGTATAACAAGGTTTTCAAAATTTTTTTATAGCCTCAAGATCATTCTGTAAAAATAACTGATGATGTTAACGATCCTCAACTTCAGTCTAAAGATTTTTATGTTCATGACACTCCTGCCTCTTCAAGTGTTGTATCTAATGTAAGCGTTTATTAGTTTTACACTGCCCATTTTATTATTGTCTCAATAGGTTGATATTCTTCTTTATGATTGAGTCTTAAACTTCAAAGCAGACTTGAGAAGATAATTTGTGTTAATAAAGAAAGTTACAAAATTTCAAGAATTCAGAGTTGTTATAGTCTAAATTAATTTACTTAGGTTGAAAAGATGCACAATCTTCGTGGCAAGACCATTGTAGAGGATAAACAAGTTGTTGATTGTCACACCCCCAAAATCCACCTGCGGAGTACTACCGCTTGGAGGCGTGACTGACCAGGATCCAGCCACCAATCATATTGAACGAGCATATAAGTGGTTATAAAATCCAACCAATACAATTGGTGTTCAAACAAAACATAGTTAAGTTGCAAGCGGAAGCATAAGTCTTAAAGCCAAAACATAAGTTTAATTGTTTCAAAGTTTAACATGGCACACAGTCGTCCATGTCCCACAACGATCCTCCTCCATGCAAGCTCCAGCTAAGAAACCTAAGGACCTGCAAAGCATGTAGTAACGAGTCAACAACAAGTTGAGTGAGTTCACGGTTGGGTGTTCGTTTTAAGTTGTTTCGAAAACAGTTTCCTTCAGCTGGCATCCTGCCGTGGGGGTTACCCCATAGTTAAAAACGTGACTTGTTTATTCCCGGTTACTCTGGCTATCCAGCCGTGGGGGCTACCCCGTGTTAGTTATCTGGCATTTCGGCCGTGGGGGCTACCCCATGTATACACTAGACTCGTTACCATATCGACTGTTGACTGTAGTCATGTTTATGTGCCCTGAAACTGTCAATGTCTATCATCATTGACGTGCCCCAGATCCATTAGTTCACGCCCGTCCTCTGCGGCACGGTGTGAGGTTTGTCAGACCTAAATAGCGCTATCTAACTAATGACCCGCTCGCCATTGGCCCGGCGATTCGTCGATATAAAAAGGAGGGACTTCGTGATAGAGTTTTGGTCTAGTACGAGTTATCTGTCCACAAGGACGAGGAATTACATTCCTGAACCAATACTGTCCTACCCAAGGAGGACGAGGAACCCACGTTCCTTAACCCCATTCCCAACCCAGGGAATCCCATGCTTTGTAGAGGGTGTGAACTCACCTTGGTTTGCTCGGTAGAAACACAGAAAGGTCAAACAAGCAATGTTGTGGCTACTCACGTCCTATCATAGTTGTATCATACCAATCAGGTTCGTATTCAAATAGTACACGTATATTTCTACACGTATGCTAGCACGTTGTATTCAAGTATCATTCGTGGCTTTCACATATAAGCATGGCAGTTTGCAAGTAATGCATACGAGTTGAACTAACAGTAACATGCCCATAAATAAACAAAGTCCAAGGTCCGGCCCAAACACTAAGCCCATAATCATGCAAGTCCAATTCAGCACGCATATGTTGGTTTCGAGTCGCAATCAAGTGTTCTCGACTCGCAATCTGAGTCGCAATCGGCGGTCTCGAGTTATCATGGTCACGGTCTCGAGTCGCAACAGGACTCGTAACCGTGGTCTCGGCTCATGCTGTTTTGGTCTCGAGTCGCAACCGGACTCGTAACGGAGATTTCGAGTTGTGTTGTTTTGGTTTCGAGTCGCAACCAGGCGTTTGCGACTCGCAATTGATGTCGCAACCAGGGGATTTCGACTCATCATGCAGTGGTCTCGAGTCGCAACCGAAGGTTTCGACTAGACATAGGCTGATTTGGTACAGTGTACTATCCAATGGGATTTTGTTATCATGCAACAATTTGTACTATCCACTTAAACATGTTTATTTGTCTAACCTTAACCAAAAACGGATCAAACACATACATTTAAAATATTCACATCATGTTCATATGACATTCATCAAGTTCTTCACATATTCAAGTCATGTTCATGTTGATTAATCAAATTTGTTCATCCTATTCCTGGTTTCTAGCATCAATCACAATCGAAACAAGGCAACACACTTGAATATACTCATCTAATGGTTTCAAATCATCACATAACATATCAAAATCAACTCTACACTATCTAATTAGCATGGTATTACACATATGCAAGCCGGTTTTATGAACATCCACATTTTATGATTTGAATCACATTTTGATACAAGATATCATGAGCTCTTTAGCAATATACCCGAAATTAAACATGTTAACCGACTATCAACATCACACACATCCGATACATGAGAACATCATCATTTGTACAATTATTCTAGCTACACCATATCATTCACAACATTTAACAATAACAACAACATAAACACTATCCGGTTGTGAGATGGTGCCGAGTTGGTAAGGAAGATGAGTGTTCGAGTGATGATGATGAGCTTAACCGGGTCTCCTTGTGGTCACCGGTTTGATCCGAGAAGAAGGAGAAGAAAATGTTGTGGTTTAGGGTTTTAGTGAGGGAGAAGGAGAGTGTGTGTGTGGATTGTCCAAAGAATGGCAAAGTTTGCTAGGAGCATGATATATATACTAATCCTAGTAGGTTTCGGGTGGGTTAAATGAGGTGCGGCCCAACCGGCCCACATGTTGCATTGTTCACTCGAGACCACATGGTCTCGAGTCGGGTTCTTGTGTCTCGGTTCATATACATACTCGCATACACACACACAAGCATACATATAACATAACACATAATCATATATAAGGTTCACTTATCATTCATTAAATCATCAAATTAGTTAGTCATTTAGTGTTCAAGCGTACAACGAAAGGTTCTAAATTTCGAGTTGTCACATTGATAAACCGTGTAAAGTTCAAAAGGTTCATTTAGTATCATCCACTTCAGAACCAGTCTTACACTTCACCACACAAGTTGAACACAGACTTGTAAGTTTTTGCAGTCCTTACTTTGTTTCGTTATTTCAGCAATTTCAGTTATATATCAATATTTTATAAAATTCATTATTCAATTTTCTGTTTTTTAGCATCTGCCATCAGATGTATCTGCTGCGTTGGATCTGCATACTGATAATCTTAAGCCAGCCAAGATCCAAAATCTGAAAGGTGAAGTCCAGGAACTGCTTACAAGATCTCAAAAAACCAATACTGGATTCAGCTACGATATTGTTGGATGGTCTGGTTGTCTGAGATCTTGCAATATTGTTTTTGGTGATGAACTTTCATTTGAATTTCACAAGTCTACTCAGTTGCTGAAGCTAACCAAAGTTGTGCATTTTGTGACAAAGAGAAAGCCCTCTTCATGAGTGTTGCGTTGATTGAAGATCTATAAACGATGTTTCATGTGATGATTGATTGTGGTTGTACATTCGAGGAAGGTACTAATTTAGCTTCTTAGACTTGTTTTATACGTAGTTATGTCTATAAACATGTTACATTGTCAATAGGTGGGTACTCCTTTTTTTTGGATCGGACAATGGAAATAGTTGTATGTAACTGATATATTAACCGATGATCTATGTTTATAGTTGTCTATTATCTATAATAGATAACAAGTTTTGGTACAATATCTATACACATATCTATACTTTCTATTAAAATATGTTATGCATGGTTTTCTAAAAACCACCCGTGTTTGCACATGGGTCTTACTAGTAGTACATATAATAAAGTAAATTCAATGTTGACACGTGACAACTTTTCAAGCGAATGAATTATGATTTTGGCGGGAGTCTGTACATGGTACATGGGTTATACCCGAATCCCTCTTAATTTTGATCCGTTAGAATAAAAAAAAAACCATATCCATCTTTTGCAAAAACCCTAGGCGTCAAATCTCTCAGCCGGTTCCTTCTTCTTCCCCTCAATGCTCTACGATCTACAAGGTATAGTTACCAAATCTTCTTTTCTTCTTCAACAATCTAGCATCCACTTTTATAATCATCTGCTATTTGCTCTTCCATTGCTTAATTTTAGTCGTCTTCTAACTTTATCTTTGATAGATGTTCCTCACTTCTTTATTTATGTATTACTTATGTGTATATGATTAACCACAAGCCACTGTTTGCAAATCGATTCATCAATATTTCATTTGCTGAGGAATTTCAAGAATCTTGGTTTCTTGAGAACCCATGATTGATTAGTGAGGAAGTTTTTCAAGAATTGGGTTTTAGTTTTGAGAAATAAAAAGTATTTTTTTTTCAATTGAATAAATAATTTTATATGGTGCTTAGATTGATCTTGATGACTTTTATGTAACATCAGTTGTTTATATGATTGTGATGCCATGTTGGAAAGTAATAAATCTTTAAGAAGAACAATGTTTGTGCTGATTTTAATATAGTTATACCAATTTCATAGCATTTAGTTGCATTTATTATATAAAATAACTGTTGTTAATAGTGTGATATTTGTTGTAGCAAGGATATTTTGTATAGCTGGAGTGCACCCAACACGTTGCAAAGCGGGTATATTTTCTTAACCACAAACCCCTGTTTGCAAATTGATTCATCAATATATAGAATGCTGAAAGCTGAAGAAACCAATCATCCTCCGGTGCAATAACCTCATCTTTCGGTGCTTCAGTCTCAAATTGCTACATATGCTGCTCAAGTATGTCACATATTCGCTGTTTCAGTCTCAATTTTGTTATTTTATTTGATATATATGTGCAAATCAAAGTGGATACATTAAATATTCGTTGTTTTTGTCTCAGTTTTGTTATATAATTTGATATATATGAGCTACGGTTTATGTAAAATCGTATTTTAGGTAGTTGAGTGGTGAACAACAAAAATCATCTTTTACTTTTGTTTGTTTCTTTTTTGGTAGTGTGATGTTTGGACGAGAATTATCTAAGACAAACAAAGTGGTGCAAGAAGTTTCCACTGTACGCTAATTTGTTTTTGATAACATTGTGATGCGAGATGATCAAAAGTATGCAAAAGAAGTGATGCCGAATTTTTTCACCCATAGGGAGAGGTGTGCTTCTGCTAATTCTGCATTACAACTATTAAGTGGGAAGAGGGGTAAGTTGGGCGGGTTAGGTAACATGTGGCCAATATGGGTCGGTTGGAGTAATGAGTTGATATCAATCATAGAACTTCCATATATGTTTTCATTCACCATCTTGAACTATATATTGTTTATACTCTTTTGCTAATTTTAGGAAGAGAATGTGAACAAGATGGTCAATGAGAATGTTCGTGAGTGTAAAATTCCTCAATTAAGGTACCGTCCTTTATGTTGTTCTGTTTCTTTATGTAAAAACCAATAACATAATTTGCTTCAAAATCATTATATTTATACTTTAAAAGATTTGATTGAATTAGTTACCATTATCCTTCACATATGGGACAAAATTAAATTTATTTAATCATGATAAGGAAATCAATTGGTGCTCATCTGATATATTTTATTATTTTTTGTTATTTGATCCGGTTTGTTGACTTGTAGCAGTTTGCTTTGTGAGTTTAGTACTATAGAAATATGAACTTAAGCTGCTATGATTCTACCATTTTTAACAAAAAAAATTTCAGTTTGTTTGGTTGAAAAGTAGATAGGTGAAGTTGATGAGGACCATTGAGTTTGTTTTTACGGTTGTAATTTTACTCAACCTTTGGTAATTTAGAAATAAGAGGTTTATATTGTCCTTGGAAGGAGAGGATATGATAAGTTACAAAAAAGAGATCAATGGCTGGCGAAGCCATTGTTCTTGAATAACTTTTTATTAACATTTTGTTTTGAAATAGGATTATCATATTCATAGGCAAGAATTGTTGTTGCGATGTTTGTGGAACCAACATTTAACAAGTTGTGCGGCTTTAATTGGGACCGGATTCGAACTTGAGACCTCTGACTTGAAACTCAAATCTTCATTTACTCTCGAACGCCAATTGAGCTATAGCTCATTGGCTGAAGATTAACTTTCTCATGATGGAAAATTGGAGTCCTCTATCAATGGAAAGTTATTATTTGAACATGTTTATTATTATAAACATGAAAATATTTGTCATTTAGTCATGCACCTCTTATACTAAAGGGATAATCAAAAATCTATTTCTTTTATTTATGTTTTAATTCGTGTAGTTGTGTACCTAAAATATTTGTCCAACGTACAACTATAATATTATATGTGAGAAAGCCTTATGATACATTCTATGTTGGGTTTTTTTTTACTATGATGCAAATTTGAATGAACAAATAGAGGTTACATTATTTGTTAAACCGCGTGTATATGCGGGCTCTAACCTGGTGTATATAATATACGAGGTTATGACCTCGTGTATTACACGGGTTGAATAAATATAACTTTATATATTATGAGATAACTTTGTAGAATAGTAACCAAGTTATAAAAGTGTTCCAGTTAGCTCACTCAAGTTTCAAAAGTTTCAATCAGGTCACTCAATATTTATTTTTCTTAAAATTAAGGGTTTTTTCATCCATTCATAGGTAACCGTGGTGATGTGGATTTTTATTTCTTTTTTCCCTTTTATTTGATGCTAACTCGAGTGATGTGGATTGTAACTTGTTTTTTTTAATTTAATGTAATTAAAGTGTTTTTATTTTTAATAAATATAATTTTATATATTAAAATAATCCGAGCCCAACTTCTTATGCTCCATTTTTTTCTTTACACGTGGAAAAAAGGACATGGCTCGATTTGAATGTTAAGTTATCTAATTGGGACAAAAACGATATAATGACCTAATTAGAACACATTTAAAACTTGGTTACTATTCCGTGACATTTCCCTATTGTAGATAATAAAAAAGTTACATCTTTAAAAACGTGTATTGCATGGGTTAAATAAACACGTGTATTACATGGGGTGATTAAATATAATATAATCGGTTACCTATGAAATGGATGAAAAAACCTTTAATTTTAAGAAAAATGAATATTGAGTGACATAATTGGAACACTTTTGAAACTTGAATGAGCTAACTGGAACACTTTTATAACTTGGTTACTATTCTACAAAGTTACCTCATAATATATAAAGTTATATTTATTCAACCCGTGTAAAACACGGGGTTATAACATTTTACTTTGTTTTTTATTTATTGATTATTAGGTTAGAAACTTGTGTATTACACAAGTTAACATTTTACTTTATTTTTTATTTACTTATTAATAGGTTAGAAACTTAAGTATTACGCGTGGTTAAATTGATGAAATTTTAAATTAAATAGTTATTAATAAGCGGAAAAAGTAAAAGAAAACATTAAAAGAAAAAAAATGTTATTTTTTTAATTTTCATTACCCGTCGGTTATTAGATAGTAAATATAGATAAAGATTATAAACTTTTATATAAACAATTAAAACTATCTTTATCTTTATAAATAATAAAAACGTTAATATATAGTTTTTAATTTTATTAATTAATATATGGTTATCAGGTATCCTTGTTCTTATCATCAAAATCTTTTAATTTTAATAACTAATTTATGGTTATCACTTATCTTTATCATCAAATGTCTTTTACAAATTTTAATTGAGACCACCTCATAAAACGACATGTGTTTCCAAAGTGGTTTCTTTTAGGGTCCTAATATTAACACATGGTAAAAACTTATTTACACATGGTGTATACGGGCCGTATAATGTTATACGGCCCATATAGAATTTAAAAAACTAACAAAGTCTGTGCCAGCAGACTTTGTCAGTTTTTTTAATTCCATATTGGCCGTATAACAGTATACGGCCCGTATACACCATGTGTAAATAATTTTCCTGGTCGTATACAATGTATACGAACGTGTATACGGGTCGTATATTGTTATATGGCCCGTATGGAACGAAAATAAGTTTTTTCTCAAAGTATTTAAGGGATTTAAGGTGTCAATCACACGAGACATTTTACAGTCGTAAGGTGCTCAAACCTTTCTAAAAGTAGAAAAAAATAAAACATTAACAGGTAACAAAGATTGAAGAACAAAAAAACGTGTCGTATGACTGTAATAAAACGGAAGCTATCAACGCGGGATTACGGGCATGGTGTTATTCTTTATTTAATATTTACAGAATAAAAGGAAGGGTGAGGCATTTGATGAGAGTTGTAAGGAGAAGCGTTGAAATCAAGGGTCCCGTCATTACAACCACTTGCTTCATTGGACACTTGCTTCATAGGAATCATTTGAATCATCTCGAAAGTACTGAACAACCGAAATAACAGCTTCGGTTTCATCAGCCTGTACCGAAGAAACCAAATTCGCAAGAATGAGTCTGAGTGCATTGTTGTTCGTGAATGTTTCGAATCATCATAGAAGACGTGTCGGGTTCTTCTGCTAGTGGTCAGGCTTCCAATGCTCACAGAGGGTGATAAACAACGCTGATATGAACACAAACCAACTGCTTTGTCTTGAGTCGTCGGGAAAACTTTTCCACAGGGGAGGGTGAGTAGTATGAGTCTGAGTCCATTGTGGTTCGTGAATGTTGTAAGGAGAAGCGTTGAAATCAAGGGTCCCGTCATTACAACCACTTGCTTCATAGGACACTTGCTTCATAGGACTCATTTGAATCGTCTCGAAAGTACTTAACAACCGAAATAACAGCTTCGGTTTCATCAGCCTGTACCGAAGAAACCAAATTCGCAACAATGAGTCTGAGTCCATTGTTGTTCGTGAATGTTTCGAATCAACATAGAAGACGTGTCGGGTTCTTCTGCTAGTGGTCGGGCTTCCAATGCTCACACGGGGTGATAAACAACGCTGATATGAACACAAACCAACTGCTTTGTCTTGAGTCGTCGGGAAAACTTTTCCTCAGGGGAGGGTGAGTAGTATGAGCCTGAGTCCATTGTGGTTCGTGAATGTTTCGAATCATCATAGAAGACGTGTCGGGTTCTTTTGCTAGTTATTCGGAATGTTTCGAATCACCATTAAAATTAACAATGCGGTCTTGATTGAAAAGACATAATTGCAAGACTGTTTGTCGGGCTTCCAATGCTCACACATGGTGAAAAACAACCCTTGATGTTGAAACCGATTTTACCTCATGAAAAGGAAATAAACACATTTTTTTTAGAGAAGCGTTGGGATTCAAGGGTTTATGAGTCAAAGTTAACATTCAGATTTAGATTCAGAAAGCAGATGATTTTGTACTTGGTTTATTCTCTTTAATCTATTCAGATTTAGATTCAGAAAGCAGATGATTTTGTACTTGATTTTGTACTTGGTTTGTTGCATCGGGAACGAAGGAGGAGACTCAACTGTCGCTGCACTGTTCTCGTTGTGGTCGACGTATACCAATGGTTCTGCGAAAAAAAACATCATCTGTTCATATTTGCTTCAAGATTTACGTCTGATGTCCAAGTTTGATCACATTTAACTTTGTTCTTCGTTTTTTGGATCGTTCTAATAGATTAAAGAGAATAAACCATTTTTTACCCTAAGAATACGGGCCGTATACTATTATACGGCCCGTATACACCATGTGAAAAAAATTACCAGATCATTTTTACCCTGTTAATACGGGCCGTATACTATTATACGGCCGTATACAGCATGTGAAAAAAATTTACCCGATCGTATACAATGTATACGATGATTGTATACTGGCCGTATAATATTATACGGCCCGTATACTATGGGTACAAATTGGCAAAAAATGGTTTATTCTCTTTAATCTATTAGAACGATCCTTGTTTTGAGAACCCTGATTCTGATTTAAACAATGCAATTATTCCTCTCAATTGAATAGACAGATACTTGCTTCATAGGACTCACTTCAATCGTCTCGGAAGTACTGAACAACAGAAATAACAGCTTTGGTTTCATCAACCGGCTTTGAAACCGGACGGAATCTACGAAGAAACTATTGGAATTTGTGGATTTCGGTTGATTTAAAAACTTAACAAGAGAAGCAACTAAAAAAGCTGTGAACGGTATTTAACGTACACAATTTGTTGGAATTTGTGGATTTCGGTTGGTTCATGCGTTGAAGTACTGAATCAACAGAAATAACTGAAACTTTCAAAATTCAAATCAAACTAACACAAAGTATCTCGATATGGTTGGTGTAAAAGCTCACATTTTACTACGTTGACCATGTTTTTTGACAAATCATCTGCTTCCTGAATCTGAAAGTTAACTATACCTCTCAAGTTGTCATTCATAACAACTAAGCATCTAGAGAAGAGTTTGTTGATATAAGAGAGTTGATGCAATTTTCCAAGCATTTTATCGTGTGTTGTAATTTTAATGAAGCAATGAAGATTGAATATGCAAACCGCATCTGTTTTGTATACGGAAACAATGGCTATGGAAAATACAAACCCGACACGTCTTTTGTGATGATTCGAAACATTCTGAATAACTAGCAGAAGAACCTGACACGTCTTCTGCTAGTTACTCTTTTCTTCGATTTCAACAAATCTTTCAAGACCATTCACCTATTTCAACCTACCAAAACACCGTAAACCCCTTCTTTTAATCTATTAGAACGATCCTTCTTTTAATCTATTAGAACAAGGCAACTTTCCATAGTCACAAAAGATTGCAGTTTGTATTTCGCATAGCCACCGTTTCCGTAGTAAAAACCGGTTGCGGTTTGCACATTCAATCTTCAATACTTCATTAAAATACCACTAGTAGAAGAACCCGACACGTCTTCATGTTACGGAGAATGTTCTAGAAATTGAAGGAAAAGGAAAAGATTTGTTGAAATCGAATTTGACAACTATGACAGCTTATTAAAAGTAGCAATCACCTCCAATCATTTCTTGGTCAAATCACACAATATAAAGTTTAAAGTTATCGTGTGTTGTAGTTTGGAAAGATGAACGAATAGAGATCTGAATAACAAACTGTGGAGAACTTGTTTGTATCGGGTTCTTCTGCTAGTTATTCGGAATCGATAAATAACCAACACGAAGATCTCTGCGATCGCTAAGGTTTCCATCAACGGACTGATCGGTAACGTTACTCTACCTGTGCTCTGATTTAAGAAGCGTGTTCCGATCAACATTTATCGACATTGTTAAAGTTGATGAAGAGTTTAGAAATCCTAGAATGATTGTGTTTTTACTGGAAAAAAGTTGATGAAGAGTTTAGAAACCCTAGAATGATTGTGTTTTTACTGGAAAAAACGTGATACTTGAAAAAGCACCATTATATACGGCTCGTATACAGTTATACGGCCCGTATAAATGTGGTAACATCAAAAACCTCCCAAAATGAATCCATTGAGCCGTATACGTTTTACAAATCGTATACGGATGTATACGACTCGTATAACTATATACTGGCCGTATATAATAAAATCAAAAAAAATATTCTCTGCGCATTTTCCTATTAAAAAACATTCTATACGGGCCGTATAATTGTATACGACCTGTATACACTAAGGGGTGTGAAAATAAGATATAGAGGGTGTGGGAACACGTGGGGCCTTCTTTTATTATATCTATACTACTTTAATAAGCATATAGGAAGGACAGAAATGGTCATTTGCCACTTTACAACCATTTGAAGCCCATTGTACAACCTTTTAAGCACAAAGGTGTTGAAAAATTCTTCAACACACGCGGAGCAGCTCATACAAACTAACTGGATCTCTTTGACACGTTTTACCCAAATGGATCCAATATATACCTTCTTTCACTAAATCTAAACCCTAATTCATTTCATTCACATCCGCCCCCATCCTTCTTCTTCTCTCTCTCTCTCACACCAGACGCGGATCTAGGGTTTCAAAACCAGGCGCTCCAAGATTAAGATCTAGGGTTTCTCTGTGATGAATCCGACACCAGATCGACTTCCTCATTATCATCACCACCATTTCTAGGGTTTCTTTACCATTCGCTTCAAGATATATGCTTCCTCAGCGATGAATCTCTCTAGATCCAACACCAGATCGACTGGTGTGACCGCTCGGTATCTTTCTTTTTACAGTATCTTTTTTTTGTTATTTGAATCGGATATGTGTAATATTTCAGATCTGCCATTGAGTTGTTCGTGTTAGGGTGCACCGGAATAACCAGATGTGGTATGTGTTCTGTAGTTTAGTTTTTTTTCTTTAAAGAAGTTTGTATTTTTAATTTGAAGTTGATTATTGTGTTTATCTTGCAAGTATCATCTGGAATTTGAATCGGATCTGTGTAATATTTCAGATCTGTCGTTGAGTTGTTCGTGTTAGGGTGATTTTTGTAGCTGATTTTGTTTGTAGCTGTTTATCTTGCAAGTATCATCTGGTATGTTTGTAGCTGATTTTGTTTGTATCTGATTTTGTTTGTAGCTGATTTTTTTTAGCTGATTTTGAGTTTGTTTTGTTTGTTCTGTTATAGATCAAGATGGAGCGGTGGAGATACCATCGACTTAGATCTACCTTACCACCGTCGAGCCAGGTACTTTTTTCTACTGAAATTTCTCAGATCTACCGTCATTTTTTGAGGATTTTTTATGAATATTGACAGATCTGAGGTTACACGACTTGCAGATCTGAGTTCTTAGAGGAATATTGGCAGCCTGGATCTGGTATGTTTGTAGCTGATTTTGTTTGTAGCTGATTTTGTTTGTTAAAGATCTGTTATGTTTGTACCTGATTTACATGCTTATGTTACTTATTATGTTTGTTACAGATCTGGTATGTTTGTAGCTGATTTAGATGCTTATGTGACTGATTATGTTTGTTACAGGTCTGGTATGTTTGTAGCTGATTTACATGCTTATGTTACTGATTATGTTTGTACCTGTTCTGGTATATTTGTAGCTGATTTACATGCTTATGTTACTGATTATGTTTGTACCTAATCTGGTATGTTTGTAGCTGATTTACATGCTTATGTTACTGATTATGTTTGTACCTGATCTGGTATGTTTGTAGCTGATTTACATGCTTATGTTACTGATTATGTTTGTACCTGATCTGCTATGTTTGTAGCTGATTTACATGCTTATGTTACTGATTATGTTTGTAGCTGATTTACATGCTTATGTTACTGATCAAGATCTAGGGTTTCTCTGTGATGAATCTCTTTACAGATCTGGTATGTTTGTACCTGATTATGTTTGTTACAGATCTGGTATGTTTGTAGCTTATTATGTTTGTTACAGATCTGGTATTTTGTAGCTGATTTACATGCTTATGTTACTGATTATGTTTGTTATAGATCTGGTATTTTGTAGCTGATTTACATGCTTATGTTACTGATTATGTTTGTTACAGATCTGGTATTTTGTAGCTGATTTACATGCTTATGCGGAAAGTTATGGATGCAGTTGCAGGTAAATTTATTATTGTTTGGTTTTGTTGATGTGATCAATAGATTTTTGGCTACACTTCAATGACAACTGACTTCAAGTCTCATGTTTCTTATGTAATCAGGTAAGATCAATCAGGATGGGCGGCTCCTATGCATTGGGTCTCTGTGGGGTTGCATGTGGAAGGAATGATCTATTTTATGAGATCGGCATTGGTGCTCCTTGGTATGGAACTCCTTTTTTGTTTCCGTTTATTGAAATGGCAATTTTAACCAGTTCGTTTTCGAAAGGGTAGATTCCGGTTATGTTTTATCTTCAACGGGTCAATTGGGTAACATAAAAAAAGTGTATCTAAAACGGAAGTCAGTCAAATGGCTCAAGAGTCGCTCAAATTGTATTTTCATTTTTCGATGCATAAGGTCCTAAATCGTCTTTTAAAAGGGATCAGATAGTTATTGAAATAATATATTTTTGCAATCATATTTTCATATTTGACACCAATTATTTTTATAAAATTTTTATGTTCTTTGACAAAGGTGTTTCAGGTCAACCCCATCCATACAAAAAAAATTACCCTTTTGACCAGTAACTCAACTAACTCATTTTGACACATCTAACATTTGTCCTTTTACATTGCTATTTTCTTTGCATTTTAGGGAAAACTACGAACAACTCCAGCAAACCCTGATGTTTTCTTTGCATTTTAAGGGGAACATGGGTGCTTCTCTCCCAGGGCATACAAAACTCAGGTTATTGGCGGCCGCTCGCCAGATTTAACATATAAAAAAACTTTATATGTTAAATGTGGCGGGCTGCCGCCAATAACCTGTGTTTTGTATTCCCTGTGGAGAGATGCGCCCATCTTCCGCCTAAAATGCAAAGAAAACCTTAGGCTATTGAACCCGCCGCAAGTCGAAACCGACAACGAATCAGGTTAAAACTCTAAACATCTTTGCACTTGCATCAAATTATAAATCTTTTTAATAAACTTTTTAAATTTAAAGTAAAAATTGATTTAAAGTAATGAATCAGGTTAAAACTCTAAACAGGTTTGCACTTGCATCAAATTATAACTCTTTTTAATAAACTTTTTGAATTTAAAGTAAAAATTGATTTAAAGTAATGAATCAGGTTAAAACTCTAAACAGCTTTGTACTTGCATCAAATTATAACTCTTTTTAATATACTTTTTGAATTTAAAGTAATGAATCAGGTTAAAACTCTAAACAGCTTTGCACTTGCATCAAATTATAACTCTTTTTAATAAACTTTTTGAATTTAAAGTAAAAATTGATTTAAAGTAATGAATCAGGTTAAAACTCTAAACAGCTTTGCACTTGCATCAAATTATAACTCTTTTTAATAAACTTTTTGAATTTAAAGTAAAAATTGATTTAAAGTAATGAATCAGGTTAAAACTCTAAACAGCTTTGCACTTGCATCGAATTATAACTCTTTTTAATAAACTTTTTTAATTTAAAGTAAAAATTGATTTAAACTAATGAATCAGGTTAAAACCCTAAACAGCTTTGCACTTGCATCAAATTATATAACTCTTTTTAATAAACTTTTTGAATTTAAAGTTTATTAAAAAGATTTAGTTTTTTTTTTATGACAAAAAAATTGAACAGTAACCTGTCAGAAAGACTTTCGAAACCTTTTTCAGAAACCTAACTCCTGATTTTACAGTTGAACAGTTGACAACCTTTCAAAGACTTTTCACAAAAAGTCTTTGAACAGTTGACAACCTTTCAGACGCCAAAATATATTTTACTGCTACCCTTTTTGAATTTTTTTACTGACGATAACTGTTCAAATACAGCTGTAAAAGCAAACACTGTTCGGATTTGTCAGAAAGGAAGCATGCTTGGAAGTCTATAAATTCAACTACATTCATCACAATTCATCACAACTCTGCAAGCACTCAACTTAGCATGCTTGGAAGTCTATAAATTCAACTACATTCATCACAATTCATCACAACTCTGCAAGCACTCAACTTAGATACTAAAACCTTCAAATTGTAAGTCTTGCGTTGAACTCCATCCTACTTTTGAATTTTACATCAAACCTTCGAAACATCAACCTAACATCTTCTATTTTACTTCGATTTCAGAATATCAATCAATACTCTAAACGTCTGGGTCTTGCGTTGTTTCTCGGCTCTTCACATCAAGGTCTTACATTTTTTTTCGGCTTTTTACATCAGGCTCTTGCATTGTTGTAAGTTTACTCACATTTCTTGGTTACTTTTTTCACTTTTAACTGTCGCATTATTTTAGTTTACATGTATTATTTCTATGCATTTTGCTTCTGTATTGTTTCTATGCATTTTGCTTTTGTATTGTTTTGTAACATGTATTATTTTAGTTTACATGTGTTGTAAAATAAATGTTAAGTATAGACTTTATTGCTTCTATATTTGTTTTGTAACATGTATTATTTTAGTTTACATGTATTATTTATATGCATTTTGCTTCTGTATTGTTTAACCGTGGCCTTATACACTTAATGTTGAATATTGAATATATTTTGCTGTAAAATAGTAGAGTTTAAGCTTCTTCTGTATTTCTTTTTTTTTATGTTTTTTTCATAGTTTGGTGTTTTACTTCCTATGATATTTCTCTTATTTTGCATTTGGTATAAATTCTAGATGTGAATGATTCTTGACTAGGTATGTAGCTGGTCTTGTATTATAACAAATGTGCCATAATACTTTGTGATTTCTTCATTTAAGAACGGTTTTTTTATAATTTCAGGATTAATTAATGATTTTGTAACTTTGCAATATGATTTTAGTACACAAACCATAATAAGTTATGTAGTGCATTTATGAAATATAGTTGCTATTTTCGTTGTGTAAAGTTATCCTACAACTTCAAGGCTATTTTCGATGTGATACTTGCATGAACTTTAAGGCTATTTTCGATGTGATACATTAAGCATCAGTAATCAATTGGAAGATTTATTTTTTAGAAGTATAAAAAGTAAGTAGTCAAATAAATTGGATACTCTAAATTCAAGTATTATCTATTTGTTTTTTTAGTATGTTTTTGAATACTATTGTTTGTCGAAACTTTGTTACACGAGTTAAAATATCAAATTTACTATACCTGTCCCGTTCATATTTTGTTGATAAAAACTAACAAATAACGAGTATTGCATTACAAATTGGTCCCGTCCCGTTTATATTTTGTTGTTTTCGGTTTCCAATCGAATAATGAGTTTAAAAAACGATAATTAACTGATGATCCGAACTGCCATTTCTTTTGGTAAAAAAAATAATATAAATCCAGTAAACATTTTAGTTAACTTTGATGTTAAAATTGTTACAATAAAAATTGCATTTTTCAGTTTACCGAATCCTTATGTTTGAGTTTACTTTGATGTTAATTTTTAACATGGTAAGAAAATTGATCTTTATATCCAATAAAATTTGTATGTTTCAGTTTACACAATCCTTTTTTTTATATTTAAGCAAACTATTTTTTTTTCTTTTAAAATTGATCTTTATATCCATCAAAATTGTATTTTTCAGTTTACAAATCACTCCAAACAGATATCAATTGAGAGGTATGGGTGGTGGTTATCCAATTCCCGTTGAACCACAAGGATCAACAAACCATGGACGATCATCCCGTGGCAATTTAAACCTTCCTGATTCAAACCCTCTAACTTCAAACCCTGAAGTTAGAAACCCTTTTCGTCCGGTGTCAACCCCACCTCCGGTGTCAACCCCACCTCCGGTTTCAACCCCACTTTCAGTGGCAAACCCACATCCGTTGACAAACCCTGAACATGATGATCCATTTGGTTGGACGGATGAAGAGTTGAATTGGGCGTATGACTATACCTTCGCTCAACTACAATTTGGTGCAATACAAATTGAGGAGGGGTGCCATCGTCCGGTGGCAAACACTCCTATACTGCTTATGCATCCTCCACCTTCAAACCCCCCTTATGTGGAAAACCACAGTCAAACACAAGAACTACCCACATGGGCTGTAGGGTACGAAACTGACCCTGGGGCGGTTTACGAACCACCATTGGATGAAGAAATGGTTTGGGAACCTTAGAACAACTTTGATGATGACTGTAGTTTTTTTTTCTCGAATTAGTTTGAATCTTAATTATGTAACTTTTAATTATGTATTAGTTTAAATTTAAATTTGTTGTTGTTTAATTTTAATCATGTTTTAGTTTAAATTTAAGTTTCAAGAGTTTTTATTTATTTAGTTAACTAACATTGAACACTTAATAGGATATGTCTGATCATTTTTCCGTTGAAAAATTTTCATCATTGAGAAATGATAGAGCATGGTATAATATAATATTTGTTAAGGTGGAGTTTATTTGGCATGACGTCGATGAAAAGAGATTAGTGGTTATTTTTCTTGATCAACACGTAAGAACATTATTTTAATTTACTTTGTGTTATACGAGTAAGCGTTTTTCCACCACTAAATTTCTTTTCTTTTTAAAGACAAAAAATTGTTGCGTTCGTCCCACAACATTTGATACACATTTATAATGACGCGACATTGATGGGTGGTTTTTTTTTCCTTGAATCATTTCCAAATTGAGAATCTCAACTATAATGAGTACCCAAAGTACCAAAATTACGTGTTAGTTTGGTCCGAGAAAAAAATTGTCATCAACGAATGTACAAAGCGTTCTTCACTTATGCTTACGATTCCAATGGGTGCTTCTTTATATCCATTGGTCCCTTCCATTATGGAATTGAAGCATGACAGGAGACCTCAAATGGATATTGTTGGTACATATAAATTCTCTATCTATATTTTTTATTAAATATATAAAACTTTATATATGTATGTATAATATGGTGTATACGATTTGACTGATTTTGTTATAGATGTGGTTGGGAGAATAATAGAAGGCAAACGTGATCGATGTTGTTTTGAACTTTCTCTTCAAGATAAGACGTAAGTTATTATTTGTTATTAACATATTACAAACATAATATTTACATTATATGTAAGAAAATATCATTATCATTTGGAAATCCAATTCGAAATGAATATCCAAATTTACTTCGTTAAAGCTTTCAATTGATTATACGGTGAAATTGTTCGGTCACCGTAATTATTGAATTATTTCAATCATTACGACACCTTGCGGCGTCGTTATAAACTTGTAGCTTGGGCTAATCAAAAGCATACGAATCATTCAAAATCACGTATGTATTTCGTTTGACTCATCATTTGAAATTAGTCTTGATGCAATTATGTATTAAGACAATGATACACTAAACTCTATTGTATTTCGGTGTATCCTTGCAACTCATTGTCAACACCCTGATTTTTCTCTTGTTATAGTTCGATAGTTGACAATCATTTTCGTGCTTCTATTTTATTTTAAACTTGTTGATTCTGAGTCTTCTTCAGTTGCCAACCAAAGTAAGCTTTCTTTTGACAAAAGAATTTTTATTGATTCTAAAAGTTCTTCACATTCATTCTAAATATCTATTGATCATATATCTTTTGGCTTGAAAATAATCACATTGGAAATTATATCCTTTCATCTCATTCGTTTGACATCGATTTCTTCAACTAATTCAGTTGAACCTTTGAATCCTACTTATGATACAACTAGTATTCACAAAATTTGATATTCAATTCTGTGTCATCTACCTTAATATTGTTTTTATTGACTAGAATATAACATAAGTCTCCAAGAAATATCATAAATACACTTAGGAGCTGGAATCTGGGATGAAGAAAAAGTATTCCTACTTATTCCAACAAATCTCGAGGACGAGATATTTTATTAAGGTGGGGAGAATGTAACAACCCTCATTAAAAGTCCTATTTATATTATTATTTTATTCAAAAGAAAACCCTAATTGAGAGACCCAAGTGATTCTGCGCAAAACCTACAAATTTCAGAACAATCAGAATCAGGATCAGGGCCCCTAAAACTCAGGGGGGGCATTCCCTACTCAACGATTATCTTTATAACTTATTATAAAATTCGAATTTAATCGAAACGTCGACTCACCTGCACTTCAAACACACGTGGCAACAATATGGAGAAAAAGTATTCCTTACGGACCGTAAGGAATATTTGTTACGGTCCGTAACAAATGTCAAATTGGTGTATAAATAGCAGGCTTTGGGACTTGCTTCTGTGCGTTCGTTCGACGATAAAATTCAACTCAGGCGCGGAGATATCGTCCAATTACTTCAATTAACACACACTAAATCACTAATTAGTATAGCGGGGTGCTGCTGAACAGGGCATTAACTCAATCGCTATTACGATTCATTGTCCGATCGATCAATATATCCAATGGATGTTTAAGTACTGCCCACATTAGGGTTATACTTTGTCATTCGTCGTGATTTCGACGGGATGTTGAGTGCTGTCCGAAATCGGACTATACTCTGTCCTTAGTTGTGAATCCGCTGGATGTTTAAGTATCGTACTTTGTCGTTCGTCGTTAATTCGATGGATGTTTAAGTATCGCACTTTGTCGTTCGTTTTGAGAATTTGATCTCGTGAGTTATCGTAAATGCTGTATTGGTTAATTACCTAGTTTGTATGCACTAGGTTACAAGGCTAAGAAATAGGCTAAGCTCTGCTCAAATTAAATCTGCAATAGATATCAAGGATTATCTGTAGACTAAGCTTTGCCCGTAGAAATCTGCACTCTGAGTTCATTTCTCTTTTCTCACAGTTTGTGAGTCCACTCTATTTTCTCATAGTTTTATCACCTTTTTGTGATACAATTATATTTACAAAGGTTTTTCCAGAATCCTAAATATTTACCAGTTATACTTACAGTGATTAAGTTTTTATATTAACTGCTGGTATGAAATGTTTTATACATTATTTGATTCTCATTATTAATTGCCAGAAAGTTAGTCAATATTAGCATGATTACAATAACAGTGGAAATTATGCATTTTACTAAGATTATATTTTAGTCTTAGTAATGTTAAAATATCAAATAATGATATTACAATTATTTAATTGACATATTATATTTGATAAAGTTATTTTAATAAAATGATGTATGTTATTTTCTGGATTAAATGGTTTTATGCCATAAGTAATATATTTGACAAAGAAATGTCACGGGACACAATTAAATCCGGAGTCACTAGTTAAGAGAATGATTAACAGTGACATATCCAAAGACACTAGTTGAGAGAATGATCAACAGTGTTATGAATAGAAAATTACTAGTTGAGAGAATGATCAACAGTATTATAAAATCACTAGTTGAAAGAATGATCAACAGTGATATGACCAGAATCATTAGTTGAAAGAATGATCAACAATGATATGATTATAGTCACAGGAATCGCCTAGTGACAGATAAGTTGAATAATAGTAAAATATAATTATTTGATGATTATAGTCACAGGAATCGCCTAGTGACAGATAAATGGAATAATAGTAAAATATAATTATTTGATAAATTCACTATTGGATGAAAGTGAGCCAATAATTAATATGATTACTGTTACATCAGGAACTGTCACCATGTGACAAATACTGATTGAGTTGAGTAAATATAAATAGATATAAAAACCTTAATACTGTAAGGTATAGCAATATATTTTATAAAAATAGGAATGAATTCACTCAGCCTTTCCGCTGACAAAACCTTTTTCAAACATTTTCAGGTAATTACAGTAGATTGGAAAAAGAGCTGGATACGACACTGAAAGGCTTCAAGAAGTGGCTTATTTTATAAATTAAATCAAATTAAGAAATATTGTTTTATGTAAACAAATTTATCTTATTAAAGCTACCTTTATAAAACATGGGTTTATCCCATCTATTTAATAAATAAAATCCGGTGTTTCTAAACTCTGATATTTTTCCTAACTCACGGTCCTGATGAAATTTCCGCTGCAACGTTTTTAAAATAATCACCGGTACCGCTGGACTGTTCACGGCTTCCGATTCCGTCCAGGGTGGGTCGGGGGTCGTGACATGGTTCATCTACCAGATAGTATGTTATGCTTTCTTTACACATGAACATTCTAAAAATTAGTTAGATTTAATGGCTCATGTAATTTAATAAAAGTTATATTTTATTTGTTATTTCAGTTAATATTTTGAAGTTTACGGAGTTGACTTCGATTACGTACGAACCAAATATGGTCGAGGCACGGGATATTTAAATTATGGACCGTTATCCAAGTTTGTGTTTAAGTTAGAAACGTTTGGTGTTGTTATATGTTTAGTTGTTGAATATTAAAGTCTCTCTTGGTGTTTCGTGTTTTGCTTTGTTATTACAAGTATGTTATATTACTTGATTTACATGTAATGGTCACACCTATTTTTCACCAAACTATAATCTTCTTAGATTGGACAACTAAATAGTCATTATCTGTGTTAAACGAAGGTATAACCATGGCTGACCTTCCTGTTCATACAATCGTGTTTGAAATATTAACGAGGGTGCCAGCGAAGGATGTAGGTCGTTATAAGAGTGTATGTAAGCAATGGTATGCATTACTGTCAACACAAGATTTCGTAAGGATACATTGTTCTCGCTCATTAGTTTCATCTAACCAGAGAGTTCTACTAATTGACGACCAAACGTGCTATGTTCGTCCGATCATCTCTAAATCCAATGACTATGGGCCAAGCTCCATAGTTACATTTCCATTCCATCACCAAAATAATGATGTCTTAATACTTTCACATTTGAATGGATTGTTGTGTGTTTGTTTGAATCATACATACGAGCTGCTTCTTTGGAATCCAACAACTACTGCTTTCAAGCGTTTGTTAACTCCCGATTCTCATGGATTCTATATAAATAACCTTGATGCCGTTGGTTTGTACGTTGACGCTTATGATGATTACAAGGTCTTGCATATAAAGCGTAGGAGTGGTGTACTTGGTGTCTATGTTTATTCTAGGGAAGTAGACTCTTGGAGAAATATTCCTTTCATAACAAGACAAGAGTACCTAAGCCCTCATTTCAATTGGTCAGCTGGCACATTTTGTGGTGGTACTCTATATTTCACTGTTTGCGAATGTTGGCTTAGAGGTACGAAAAGGGTGATTTGTTTTGATGTTAATTCGGAGCAGTTCAAGGAGATAAGCTTTCCACTCGTTCCTTCTATAGGAATGGTTCAAGGTGTTTTAGTGAATGTAAAAAATGAGTTTCACATGTTTGCTAGCACTGGCATGTTTGAGATGACAATTGACCTATGGACACTACAAGGGGATTACTGGATTAAGGTCTTATCATGTCCTCCGATCCCCCCGATATCATTGTCATTGTGGTGCGATATAACACATTATGTGACAAATGGTAATTGGTTTGTGATGACTAAATTAGGGAAGTTGTTTACAATTGAAATGGATATGAAGCCCTTCGAATGTTTTTATCTTGTTTCTTGGTTTCGAGGTTTTAAAGGTGCGGTGTTTGTGGAGACCATTGTTTCACCAAGTATTTAGATTGGCTTTCACTTAATGTTATCATTATGTATGTCAATGTTTTAAGGATTTGTGTTTTTTTTTTCTCTAAGTGACGATATTCGGTTTAAGTCATGTATTTTAATGTTATCATTATGTATTTCAATGTTATCATTCGGTTTGTTTTTCTCTAAGTTATGTGTTGGAATATTGTAATGATTTGAGAATTTCATCATCTATGATAACTCTCTTTTATTTAATTTGCAAGGTATTTGTCATTTTATCAATTTACAATGACTAATGGACAACCAAACCCTCGTAATCATGCTTCTAGCTTGAGTGCATCTACTAAAGCTGAAAAACGAAAAGAGTATAAAAAAAGATACTATGCTGCACGCAAAGAAAATAACAAAGTATCTAAATTTGGGAGTGGTGATGCCTCCCAAAGTGCTTCATCAATATCTTTAATGAGTAATAGGTCAACAGAAAGGACACCGTTAAGAAGTTTACAAACTAATATTACTCAATTTACACAAACAACAAATGAGAACGCCTCAAGTGTTTCTACTATAAAACGCAATGAGTACAATAAAGGATGTTCTAATACACGAAACGATAATGGAATGCGTATTTCAAATGGCAGTCAAGTCAACCAAACCCCGATAGATGATGTTACGCCGACATCCACATTCCCATCTGTAATTGACGTAGTCAGGCATAGAATATCACGAGGTTTCTATTTATTTAACAATGATTTCTTTTTTGAACTTGACATCTTTTACAACCTTCATTACTTAATACAGCAATTTTTTTAGGTATTCGAATTCATCCGCGTACCTTATTACCCCAATTTGCTGAAGTAGTTGATCAACCTTCCTTCCAAGATGGGAGCGTAGAAGATGATCCTTATAATTTTGTTTACAATGGTGTACCTGGAGAGCATCGTGTTTTAAAGGAACGAGGTGCATGTCCTAATTGTGGAGCAAAACGATTTCAGTATGAATTTGATACCTTTTATTGTATGAGTGGGAAAACTGTGTTAGCAAACTTAGAAATTCCATAGGAATTGTACCGACTTTTCACGTCTCAAGATGAAATTGGAGATATGTTTAGGCAAAACATCCGTGCTTATAACACCAATTTTTCTTTTGCCTCAATGGGTGTGACATTGGATGATACATTGAACAATATGAGAGACGGCGTATATACTTTTCTTGCACATAAAGGAATATATCACATAATCGACCAATTAGTTCCGAGGGATGGGACCCGTAGGTACTTGCAGTTGTATTTTTACGATCCTGATACTGAGTTAGATCACAGACTCCGATGGCCAAATCTTGATCGGCGTATTACTCAGATTTTAACACGCATTCTTTCTACAAACCCATATGTCGATACATTTAGAAGACTTGCGGAACTAGGACCTCTGGACAACTATAGCGTCACTTTGAATACTTCGGTTGAACTTGACCAAAGGGTGTACAACCGACCAACGACATCAGAGGTATATATAATATTATATTAATTGCAATTATTTAATAGTATTGCTTATTTTACTTACTTATAGTTCACAATTATATAGGTTGCTGGTATTTGGGTTGAAGGTAATGACAATATCACTTCGTATAAACGAAGTATTGTTGTGTACGGTAGGTCTGAATATAGTCAAACTATTCAGCCGTACTTCAGTTGTTATGATCCATTGTCGTATCCTCTATTTTTTCCTAATGGTGAGTCGGGTTGGCATGCTAACATACCACGACACGGAGTATCAATCAATGAGGTTCGCAACAATGAAAACATCGAAGGAGAAATGGAAGGTACCAACAATTTGTTATCCTTTTTTAAGTGAAGATCATAAAAATAGCGTAATGCGTTTTATTTTTATTAACTGTTTGTTTTTAATACATCTTCATCGTTCAGAGGCTAACACACGAAGTGGTAGAACAACCGTGGCTATGCGAGAGTACTACTGTTACAAGTTCCAGATTCGATCTACCGATAATGTGCTTTTGTTCGGTGGTAGGCTGCTACAGCAGTTTGTGGTTGATGTTTACATCAAAATTGAGACGTCACGCTTAGAATTTTGTGAGAGAAACCAGGCTAAGATTTAGGCCGAATTGTACCAAGTTATTGTGGATTGCGTCAATACTGGTGAGGTTCATGCAAACAGAGTCGGGAAAAGAATTGTGTTGCCTGCATCTTTCATCGGGGGGCCTCGCGACATGCGACGTCGGTTTCTAGATGCGATGACGTTAGTTCAAGATGACGGCAAGCCTGATGTATTCCTTACAATGACATGTAATCCTAAGTGGCCTGAGATATGTGATAATTTACATGTTGGTCAAACTGCTACAGATTGTCCAGACCTTGTTTCAAGAGTGTTCCGGGCTAAATTAGAAGATCTTAAGGATCAACTCTTCAAGAAACATGTCCTCGGGGAAGTTAAGGCATACGTCTATGTCATTGAATTTCAAAAGCGGGGTTTGCCGCACGCACATTTTCTCCTAATTATGTACCCGCAACACAAGATCAATAACGCAGACCATTATGATAAGGTTGTGTGTGCTGAAATTCCTAACAAACTAACACATCCCAGATTGCATGAGATGGTTGTCAAGCACATGATTCACGGTCCTTGTGGCAATTTACGATCAAGCAGTCCTTGTATGCAAGGTGATCCTAAAATTTGTCGTTTTCGCTATCCTAGACAATTTAACGAACAGACGACACAAGGAGAAGATTCGTATCCGTTGTATCGAAGGAGAGACACCGGGATAGAAGTGGATCTACGAGGACAAACACTTGATAATAGATGGGTGGTCCCATATAACCCAAGGCTTTTGATGATGTTTAACTGCCACATGAATGTAGAAGTTTGCTCAAGTATAAAATCTGTGAAATATCTTTTCAAATATGTTTATAAAGGACATGACAAACAGGTTATTCAAGTCGATCAAAGTGAGCCAGGGGTTGTTATTAATGAGATAAAAAGATTTCAAGATGCACGCTACATATCGCCCCCAGAGGCTATGTGGCGCATTTTTTTCCTTCTCTCTTTCTCAAATCTTTCCTGCTGTTCTAGCCTTACAACTTCATCTCCCAAATAATCAGATGGTTAGATTTAGAGATGATGACTTAATGCCTAATATTGTTGATAGGGAAAGGGATAAGAGAACCATGCTAACATCATTTTTTGAGATAAATAGAAACGATGAAACAGCAAGGGTACATTTGTATAAAGATTTTCCAAAACACTTTACGTGGAATGGAAGCACACGCCGTTGGAGTCGTCGTTTCGGTAAAAAACAAAGAGGTCGTATCGTTTCCGCTAATCCAGCCGAAGGAGAAAGGTACTAATTACGCCTACTTTTGTCAAATGTCAGAGGGCCTACTTCTTTTGAACATCTTTGCACAGTTAATGGTCAACGGTGTGCGACATTTCGGAAAGCAGCTCTTGAGTTAGGCTTAATAGAAGACGATGAATATCTATCACAATGTCTCGAAGAAACCTCTACGTTTCAATTTCCCAATGCTCTTAGAAGGTTATTTGCGACCATAATGATTTTTTGCCAACCTGGAGATATTCGAAAGTTATGGAATGACCACTTTGATTCACTGTCTGAAGATCATCGGTTACACTGTCAAAGTATAGAACGAGTTCAAAATATGGTTCTTACCGAAATTAGTGTCTTGGTACAATCCATGGGTAAAAATTTCAATGAGTTCGACCTTCCTAAGATAACAGACGATGTTAAGTTACAAGATGCAGGTTATCGTGAGTTACAAGAAGAGTATGGGATTGTTTTGGAAGCTAAACACTTGAGTGCCAAAGATTCACTTAATCCGGACAAAAAAAAAACGTGTTTGATGAGATCATGATGCACGTTGATAATGATCTTCCAGGCGTGTTCTTTATTGATGGTCCAGGTGGAACTGGAAAAACATTTTTGTACATTGCCTTGCTTGCTGAAATTCGGTCACGTGGTCTTATTGCTCTCGCAACAGCTTCATCAGGTGCAGCGGCTAATAATATGCCAGGAGGTAGAACGGCTCACTCGAGATTCAAGATTCCTCTTAATCTTGAAAATAATTCAATGTGCAATATCAAAAAACAGAGTGGGGCCGCTAAACTGATTTGGTCTGCCAAAATAATCATATGGGATGAAGCGTCGATGGCTAAACGACAGGCGATAGAGGCAGTCGATCGTACATTCCAAGACATTATAGGTGTTAGTCTCCCATTTGGTGGAAAGATAATGGTTATGGGAGGTGACTTCAGACAGGTGTTGCCGGTTATTAAACGTGGCACTCGAGCACAGATTGTAGACTCCAGCGTACGAATGTCACCTCTTTGGTCTTTGACTAAGAAGATGCGGTTGACCATAAATATGAGAGCGCTGAAAGATCCATGGTTTTCTAAATTTCTTTTAAGAGTCGGCGATGGAACTGAAGAACCAATCGAAGGAAACTATATCCGCATACCCGATGACATGACAATTCAGTGCAACAACAGAGAAAACGCTATAAAAGAATTGATCCATGCCATATTTCCATCAATTGAAGATAATGTATATTCTTTAGATTATATAATCTCTAGAGCAATATTGTCCACTAAAAATAATAGTGTTGACGAGATTAATAATCAAATGATTGAAATTTTTCAAGGGGAGGAAAAAGTTTATTACAGTTTTGATGAAGCTGAAGACGATCAGCGCAACTTCTATCCGGTCGAGTTCTTAAACTCGCTAAATGTTAGTGGTTTGCCGCCTCATAAGCTTCGTTTAAAAATTGGATGCCCAATAATATTGTTACGTAATGTCGATCCATCACATGGCCTGTGTAATGGCACGCGGTTGATATGTAAGGGTTTCATGCGAAATGTTATTGATGCGGAAATTGCAGTCGGTCAACATGCCGGAAAAAGAGTTTTTTTTGCCAAGAATCCCTCTAACCCTTTCTGAAGATGACATGTTCCCATTCAAGCTGAAAAGAAAACAATTTCCAATTCGACTTAGCTTTTCCATGACGATTAATACAGCTCAAGGTCAAACAATTCCGAACGTTGGTATTTATCTACCGGATTCTGTATTTTCACATGGACAACTTTATGTCGCGTTATCAAGAGAGATTTCAAGACAAAGTGCGAAGGTGTTGGTACATCTCGCCAAAGAATTCAAACAACGCGGAGTTTACACGTCAAATGTTGTCTACCAGGAAGTGTTGCGTGATTAATTAATCGCATCCGTATCAAAAAGAAGGTAAGTTAGTATATTTTGTGCCTTATTTGCTTCCAGAAATTACCTTTTAATTACTATTTTAAACCACCTGTAGGCGTCTAACATTTTTTTATGTGTCGAAATCTGGTACAGTAGAGGAGAAGATACAAGAAAGTCATAAGCGAACGGATGTATTGGTAAAACAGGAAGAGATACAAGAGACTCCCCGCATTTTGTTTTTATTGTTTTGTCCAGCTACTTGACTGTTTTGAACTCTTCTTGTTTTTAATTACATCTACTTCCTTGTTTTGTACTATTCTTGTAGAAGATCACCAAATAATCGATAAACTAATAGAAAAACCTGTGCCATTATATCACGAATAAGAAAACTAACTTAAGTACTATACAATATTTCACGAGACGAGGGATAAACTAACGGTAAACAATTATACTATTGTAAATTGCCACTCCCGCCGCATTGCGCGGGTAAGTGACTAGTAGTATATATATAGATATATATAATGCTTAACTCATAAGTCTTTTGTTTCTTTTTTTCTTGGTCAACCTTGATTTTTTTTATTGTGTCTTATTTTACTGTGCTAAATATCACAAAGTTAAAATCATTATCGGATTACCTTTAGATAAAATTATGTTTGGTATAATTCTTTACTACCCGAACGTAAAAAAAATAAAAAATAAAAAACCATTTTCCAAGAAAGTACTGCCATGAAATAATAATTTTAAGGCAAATTGAATTTAAATAATCCCAACTTTCTTAATTTGGTTGATAATAATACGAACTGGTCCACGTTTGGCCGATAATAGTCTGCGTTAAAAATAGCTTAACGGAGGTTTTTTTTCCAAATTACAAATCGATGTTTTAGGGCTTTTGATTTGAACAAGGATACGGGTTGATTGATGTAAAATTTACCTCGAAATATTGCCCCTAACGACGAAAACGATGCTTCAATTCGGTGTTTAAACTTTCAATTAACAAAAATCAAGCGGTTTGAAGCATCGTTTCGAGGTAAGTTTTACATAAATTGACTCGTATCGTCGTTCTGATCAAAATCCCTAAAACATCGGTTTGTAATTCGGAAAAAAACTTGACCCGTTTAAACTATTTTTAACGGCGGACTATTATCGGGCAAAAATGGACGAGTTCGATTTATAAGTTAATATTATTATCGGTTAAATTGAGAAAGTTTGAGATTATTTAAATCAAATTTTCCTGATTTTAAATCCAAATAAGAAAAAGTAAACGAAGTCACATGATATGATAATAATAAATATTAATGTGAATGTGAATGTGAATGTGAATTCTTCCTATATATGAATATCATCTCACTCCATACACGAGAAGTCTACTCTTCAACTTGAACACCCGCTCCGATCATGGCTGCAACCGTCTTGCCATCCGCGTACGTGCCATCAGCCGCATCGCCCGACTGGCTAAACAAAGGCGACAACGCGTGGCAGATGATATCCGCCACGCTTGTCGGCCTTCAAAGCGTTCCAGGACTCGTGATCTTGTACGGAAGCATAGTGAAGAAGAAATGGGCCGTGAACTCGGCTTTCATGGCGCTATACGCCTTTTCGGCTGTCGTTATCTGCTGGGTTACGTGGGCTTACAAGATGTCATTCGGCGAAAAGCTCCTTCCCTTTTGGGGCAAAGCCGGACCGGCCCTTGGCCAGAAGTTTTTGATCAAGCAAGCTGCGTTGCCGGCCTCCGGTCACTATTACCACAACGGCACCGTATGTGTTATATTCGTTTTTGTTTGTTACTTACTTGGTTAAGCTTTATTTTATCATTTTATTTTAATTATAATAATAATAATAATAATAATAATAATAATAATAATAATAATAGTGTCACTTTCAAAACTAGTCATGGATCAAGTTGATTCAAGAATCTAGATTGGTTGCAAGGGGAATCAGTTTATGACGTGACACGAAAACACGATAAGATTTTAGGTTTGTGTTGTGTTTGGGTTTTATCAGGTTTGACTTGTCCAACTCGTAAACATGACCCATTTAATGTTTTTAAATGTAGTTTTTTTTTTTTTTTTTTTTTTTTTTTTTTGTGATTTTTGGCTATTTATAATCATTTCAAATGAATCATTTTTGAATTTTTCATCCGTGTTTATGTATACCATAAAAAGAATTCGTATTATAAGAAATCTTTTATTGATAACTCTACTCTTTTACAACAGGGAAATTAATACCAAAAAAGGTATTTGTAACTTGATTAAAAATTGTCAAATACACATATATGATATATACACCCACACGGTGAATACAGGACTCTTGGTAGAGGACAAAATATGGATCAGTAAAATATCTTTAAAATGAGTAAAAAAACATAATTCTTTCAATATAATTGAAAATATCTTATAACAACTGTATTGAAATTTGCAACAATTGTTATGTTATGACAAAAGTTTTACTTGAGCTTTAATATATATAATGGTATCCCAACAACAATTGTATTGAAATTTGCATTATAAATAATGTAGCTTGAAACAGCGATGATCACGCCATTCTATCCAATGGCGTCGATGGTGTGGTTTCAATGCGTATTTGCAGCAATCGCAGTGATATTGTTGGCGGGATCGTTGCTTGGAAGGATGAACATCAAGGCATGGATGGCATTTGTGCCATTATGGTTGACATTCTCGTACACCGTTGGTGCATTCAGCTTGTGGGGTGGTGGTTTCTTATTTCATTGGGGTGTCATGGATTACTCAGGTGGTTATGTTATTCATCTATCATCTGGAGTCGCTGGTTTCACCGCCGCTTATTGGGTTAGTACCATTTTACATTACATGTTTAATGTTTTTAGTTCATTTCAGAACTCTAAATAATTAGAGAATTTTTAGAACTCATAATAAACAATCATTTTATATATATTTTTATAGTTAGAAACTATTTATCATCTATTATATGTTTTTTATGATTACATACATGTTAAAAGTAGTTTACATATGTGTGATAGCGAAATTATATATATGTCATAATTAATTACATATGTGTAATTATAAAATTTCATTTAAAAAATGATAAAATTATTTTTAACATGTATCTAATCATAAAAATATACATAATAAATGATAAAATAATCCTGAACATAAAATATATAAATAAAAAAGCTTGTTTATTAGGAGTTCTGCGAGTTCTGTAAATATTTTGGGTTCTGAAATGATCCTTACCATATTCTTTTGTTTATCTAAACATAGAATTTTAAAACAATGCATTAGTGAAATCACAAGCTTTTTTACATCTGTAGTGACGATAAAAAAAACAACATATATATTCCCTTAGAAACTATGATATCATAGTCACTTCTTTTTTTAAATACCTTTTTAGGGTTTCATGTATGCCATATTTTCCCCTATCTATTCATTTTCTTTCGGGTATTTCTGCGGTAAAAGTATGAAATTTTCAAAAAAATACCAAGTCATACATTCAACGATCACTCGTATACAGAGTAGATAGCTTAAGTTTATTCGTGTAATTCATAGCGACATGTGTAAATCTTATCAAACATAGACATTAACGTGTAATTATGTATTGAAAAATAATAGTATTCCTAATTTTTTTTTCTTATTAAATTAGGTGTTAGATCATATATGATATCTTTTGATGAAAAATGAGGATATATCTAATGTCTCATTGACCTTGACTTAAACGTTGGAGTATCCCAAAAGTTCCTTTAATGAGGGATCTTTCATGGGTCCAAGTCCATTGGCTATGTCTAGTATTTTTTTTTTTTTGAAGCAGACTTTCTCTGTACAGGACCGATCAGGTCTCTGGGGTCATGTCAAAGACATTTCCCCGTCAGCCCCGCTTTTCCGGACGCGATGTTCGATCGGGCCCCGGACGGCGCGCAAGCTGACTTCCGCCCGGAAACCATACTGCCCCCACATGAGAGACTCGTTGGGGTAACAGCTGGGTAAAACCAGGTTGCCCTCATGACCGCACCATGCCTCGGTAGGATACGATCCATCATTGGGACGACCCACCCCCGAAATGCCGCAGCCGGGGATCGAACCGGAGACCTCAAGAGGAAACCGGCCCAATCTAGCCACATCGGAACCAACAAATGTCTAGTATAAGGTTTATTTATATTAATCGGATATTTTATATTTTTGTAAAATGTAATTTCTTAAAATCGGAGGTAGTTTAATGTTTATACATAATAAAAAGTGATTAACATATAATTAACTCCCTTTATCTTATAGGCAAGATTGGTATCAACCATATCATATAATTTATACTTAGATTTATAAAATATACTTATTAGTGAAAATTGTCGATCTATTCATTTTATTACTATATTATATCAACATATACAACTTGAATAAAAATATAACAAAATAGCTACGGAAGTCATGACAATATTTCACGTATACATTTTATGTTTAAGGATTTGAATTCGAGTCCTATAGACAAACAGGGGTAAAGTAAAGAAATTTGCCGTTAAAAAAAATTCAAAGTAACCATATAAATTAGGGGGGGGGGGGGGGGGGGGGGGGGGGGAAGCATTAATTCGTTTTCACACACAAGGAAAATGAATGTTGTATAATGTGGGATTTTTTGGAAAGACCTTTTTTACATTTACAAAAGTAAAGCTAAAATAAATATCACAAAAGTCGATACGGGGCTATCTCACTTGGTAGAGACTCGTGTTTCTTATTAGAAAGTCTTGGGTTTAATTTCAAGCAAGAAATAGATTAGGGTTAAATTGGTGTAAATTAGGAGTGAGTAAGCATTGCTATTAAAAAAGGCAAAAAAAACTTTGGCTTAATTTAAAAAAATAAAAATAAAAAACTTAATAACTAAAAGTCCAAATAAATAAAACATTAAAACAGAATTAACACTTTAATATAGTCAAGCTTAGTTGTAACTTGAAATTCTTTCTGTCTGATATTAAACCGATTTCATGGTAATTTTAATAATTTAATAACTTAGTTAAATATTAAATAAAGTAATTATTTTCGTTTGACTGTGACATCCTTCCAAACTATTTTCATGGTAATTTAAAATGGGGTGTCTTATTCCCACATACCCTATATCTTATTTTCACATCCCCTATTGTATACGGCCGTATACAATTATACGGCTCGTATAGAATGTTTTTGAATAGGAAAATGCGCAGAGAATGTTTTTTTTGTTTTATTATATACGGCCCGTATACAGTTATACGAGTCGTATACATGTGTATACGATTTGTAAAACGTATACGGCTCAATTGATTTATTTTTGTGGGTTTTTGATGTTAGGACATGTATACGGGCCGTATAACTATATACGGGCCGTATATATTGGCTTTTTTCAAGTATCACGTTTTATTCCCGTAAAAACACAATCATTCTAGGGTTTCTAAAACTCTTCATCACCTTTAACAATGTCGATAAACGTTGATCGGAACATGCCGCTTAAATCGGAGCACATGTAGAGTAACGTTACCGATCAGTCCGTTGATGAAAACCTTAGCGACCGCAGAGATCTTCGTGTTGGTTATTTATCGATTCCGAGTAACTAGTAGAAGAACCTGCCACAAACAAGTTCTCCACAGTTTGCTATTCAGATCTCTGTTCGGTCATCTTTCCAAACTACAACACACGATACTTTTAATAAGCTGTCATAGTTGTCAAATTCGATTTCAACAAATCTTTTCATTCTCCTTCAATTTCTAAAACATTCTCTGTTACATGAAGACGTGTCAGGTTCTTCTACTAGTGGTATTTTACTGAAGTATTGAAGATTGAGGCGGGCATTGTTTAAATCTGAATATAACTAGATGTTACGTGTATCAGCGTTGTTTATCACCCTGTGTGAGCATTGGAAACCCGACAAACAGTCTTGACAACTGTGACATTTTATCTATCTTTGTGTGTCACATCCATCCTGTTATTGCAATCGATATGATTAATTTTTTCAGATTTTTTTCTAATTAGCGTTGTTAACTACCAAAAGAATGCATACACAAATAGTTCTAGTAGACGAAGCAAAGAGACCGTTGTGTATCTGAATCAGGTTCTCAAACAAACACTACCAAAGATGGGTTGGTGAAAAATACCGGAGCTGTTATCTCGGTTGTTCAGTACTCTCCTATATCAACTTGAACGGTTGATGGTTACAAGGATCGTTCTAATAGATTAAAGAGAATAAACCATTTTTTACCAATTTTCACTCCAGTAGTTGAAACTTGAGCGCAGGAATCAATTCAAAACCCTCACCCTCAAAAATCAACCAGAAACCAAAGGAAAAAAGGGTTGATAATGGCTGATGGTTCTTCGTTGAGGAAACCAAACGTAGACGGAGATGATAGGCCTGGTAACCGGAAGAGAAATCAATTGTATTTTTTTAGTTGCTTCTCTGGTTAAGTTTCTGAACCAACCGAAATCCACAAATTCCAACAGTTTCTTCATAGATTTCGTCCGGTTTCCAAACTCTTTCACACAAAGTTAATATTCACTGTGGTGGATGCAAGCATAAAGTTAGAAAAAATACTCAAGTTGAACGGACGATATGTATCAACAAATTGTGAGTGGGAATATGGCTATGAAGAATATTATGGATAAACAATCACCGTATACGGGTTTTTCTGCTAGTTATTCGGAATGTTTCGAATCATCACAGAAGACGTGTCGGGTTCTACTGCTAGTAGTATGAGTCTGAGTCCATTGTGGTTCGTGAATGTTTCGAATCATCACGACAAGGATCGTTCTGATAGATTAAAGAGAATAACCCTTTTTTTTACCATTTTTTACCATTTTTTACCCATAGTATACGAGCCGTATAATAATATACGGCCCGTATACAACCATCGTATACATTGTATACGATCGGTAAAAATATTTTTTACCAATGGTATACGGCCGTATAAACCGTATACGACTCGTATACATATGGTAAAAAATGGTAAAAACCTCTTTAATCTATTAGAACGATCCAATAAACAAAGAAACCAAACGTAGACGGAGATGATAGGCCTGGTAACCGCAAGAGAAATCAATTGTCTCAAACACTACTAAACATCTGCTTTCTGAATCTGAATCTGAATGTTAACTTTTTAGTTGCTTATCTTGTTAAGTTGTGTATTTACGAAGCTGACAAACACATTGGTATTTTCTCAAAATGTGCAAACTTGAAGAATCTCACATTAAAGGAGTTTGCAACAACGGGATCAGATGGTTTGAGTATCTTTCATCCTCGTTTGGCTAATCTCACACTTGAAAATGACCACATTGGTATTTTCTCAAAATGTGCAAACTTGAAGAATCTCACATTAAAGATCTATACACAAACTCTTCTACATCTTTTAACCAGTTGTCCATCACTTAAGACCTTGAAAGATTTGTTGAAATCGAAGCATTCACGAACCACGATGGACTCAGACTCATGTTCAAGTAAGTGTCTAAAAATCTAAAAATTCAGGTTTACCTTGTAAATTTCTCAAAACAAACTCTCGTTTCTTCATCTTCATCTTCATTTGTTGAGAAACCATTATCTTGTCTTTCAGAAGAGTTTGTATTGAACCAAGAATACTACAAACATTCTATACCTTGCAACGTATACAGGTGCAAGAGAATGGCGAGTTATTTTTCAGTTATTTCTGTTGAATCACAAATTCCATTGTTTAAACCAGAATCAGGTTCTCAATACAAGGATCGTTCTAAGAGATTAAAGAGAATACACCATTTTTTTACCATTTTTTACCATAGTATACGAGCCGTATCAGAATATACGGCCCGTATACAATCGTCGTATACATTGTATACGATCGGTAAATTTGTTTTTTACCGAGCGTATACGGCCGTATAAACGGTATACGGCCCGTATACATATGGTAAAAATGGTAAAATAAGGTCTTTCTTTCCTTTTTTTAGTTGCTTCTCTTGTTAAGTTTCTGAACCAACCGAAATCCACAAATTCCAACAGTTTCTTCGTGGATTCCGTCCGTTTTCCAAACTCGGTCATTCCTTGTGATACATGAACGTTGTATTCTTGTCTTTCAGAAGAGTGCTGTAATAGAGAAATCATCCTATGTCTTTTATCAACCGAAGAAGCATCAAGGACAGATAATACTTCATTTGTCGAGAAACCATACTGTCAAGAAACTAACATCTTTTAATACTTCATTGCGTATGTGCTTGTGCTGAAGAAACCGGTGATGAATTTGTGTATCTAAATCAGGTTCTCTGCCTTAGATCGGTCATTCCTTGTGATACATGAACGTTGTATTCTTGTCTTTCAAGACAAGGATCGTTGGAAGGATTGTAGTAGCAGGACATTGGTACCACTGTGAAAATTGCATCAGGAGGGGAGAGAGTCTGATACAATAAGGATGTTGGGAATTAAACTCATGTACGTGACAAAATAAGGATGTTCGCATAAACATATATTCGTTCATAACCTCCTCCTATAAATCAACCACAACCGACAAAGAGCCTGTATTAAAAGCCATCCTATGTCTTTTACCAACCGAAGAGGCAGCAGAAGACGTTGTCGGGTTCTTCCAACATTCACGAACCACAATGGACTCAGACTCATACTACTCACCCTCCCCTGAGGAAAAGTTTTCCCGACGACTCAACAAAATCCTGATAGAGAAAAAAACATCAACAACCATTTTTTCTTTTCCTTCAATTACGAGAATATTCTCCCCTGTGTATGTGCTTGTGCTGTAGAAACCGGTGATGAAAAGTTTCAACCAAAGGGAAATCCATGAAACGAAAGGGATTTCGAGCAGTTGGTATTGAACCAACAAAAGTCTGCTGGCAAGAATCTTTTTTCACATGGTATTGAACCAAGAATATGATACCTTCGAGATACTTCGTGTTAGTTTGATTTGAATTTTGAAAGTTGGATGTCCGTTATCTCAACCGAACGTTAATTGCTATTGTTTTAAATAACAACAGATAATGAACGGATTGTTGGTGGATAACGCAAACAAGTTCTCCACATTTGTTATTCAGATCTCTATTCGGTCATCTTTCCAAACTACAACACACGATAAGTTTAAACTTTATAGTGTGTGATTTGACCAGGAAATGATTGGAGGTGAAGGTTCAGTGCACGAAAAGTTTCTTACGAAATGTACGTGACAAAACAAATATGTTGGGAATTAAACGCATGTCCGTAATCCCGCGTTGATAGCTTCCGTTTTATTCAGACTCCTTACAACTCTCATCAAATGCCTCACCCTTCCTTTTATTCTATAAATATTAAATAAAGAATAACACCATGCCCGTAATCCCGCGTTGATAGCTTCCGTTTTAATTACAGTCATACGACACGTTTTCTTGTTCTTCAATCTTTATTACTTGTTGATGTTTTATTTTGAGCACCTCACCACTCTAAAATATTTTAAAAATCAAAATTTCGTTCCATACGGGCCGTATACTGTTATACGGCCCGTATACACGTTCGTATACATTGTATACGACCATTCAAACTTATTTACACATGGTGTATACGGGTCGTATACTGTTATACGGCCCGTATAGAATAAAACAACTTGACAAAGTCTGTGCCAGCAGACTTTGTCAGTTGTTTTTATTCTATACGGGCCGTATAACAGTATACGGCCCGTATACACCATGTGTAAATAAGGTTTCCCATGTGTTAATATTAGGACCCTTTAAAATAGGGCTGTAAACGAGCCGAGCTAGACCAACAAAATGTACTACTTAAAAATGAATTTCTTCATAGACCAAGGGCCATAATTGTCATTTAATTTAACCGTGTGACTAAATACGCATGTATAAATAATTAATTCACTTTGTACATTATCTTTACCTTATTTTATAGGGGAAATAATCCCTTAGTTTTTGTTTTCTAAGCGATGTAGGACAAAAAAATGAAGGATGTAATCCTTATCGAGCCAGCTCACGAGCTGACGAGCCGAGCCAGACCAAGCTCGAGCTCGGCTCGTTTACAAACCGAGCCGAGCTGGCTCGTTAACAACCGAGCCAATTTCGAGCCGAGCTTTCTTCGAGCTTTTTTTGAGCGAGTTTCGATCGAGCTACGAGTTTTTTGAACACCCCTAATTTAAAATACCAATAGCTTAACCAAATAATAAATAAAGTTAATTGTCATTTTCTTTTACTAACCTATTCTGTTGTCATGATGTTGACATGCAATGTTTGTTTTGGTCTTAAACTTTGGTTATTTTTCTAGGAGGTGATTTAGAAAAGGTGTGTTTTGTACACATACAATATCAGACAACCATGTAAAGCAATTTTTCGGATATATAGTATTACTAAATGAGTTTTTTTTATTTGACAGATAATACATGTTTAGCTAAATATATGTGGCGTATCAAGTTTGAAAATTTATCAGGATAACTTACTGTGAAGTTATTATTTTACTTCTAAAATAAGATGATATTTCTCTAAACATATAGTCATTTATAACTTTATAGGTTTAAAGTAAACACTTTGATTTTAGAAATTGTGGAAAATACAAATAAATTAACTATATTCAATAAGAAAGAAAGTTAAAATGACGAATCTTATCCAATATTACAAGTAGGGCTGTAAACGAACCGGACGTTCAGCGAACAATTCGTAAACCGTTCGGTGGGAAGTTCGTTTACGTTCGTTCGTTCGTTTACTTAATGAACGAACATGAACAAGAAATTTTGTTCGGTTAGTTAAATGAACAAACACGAACGATGTCTCGTTCATTCAATTGTGTTCGTGAACATTCGTGGATGTTCGTTTTTTTAAGTTGTTCATTAAAGATTTTTTAGCATCTATTTAGTTTATCTAAACTTTTTCTATCCTTTAATTCTTATTTATCTCATTACTCAAAGTAACAATATACGGAAACCCTATTTCCACCATGTTTATACACTGTTCCACTTTCTTTCTAATTATTCACATCGAAAAATATTATCGACCTTCGTTCAACAATAAGGACTTCGGTAAGTGTTCATAAACCGTTCGTAAAAAAGTTGTCTTCTTAACGAACGAACACAAACAAAAACTTGTTCGTGTTCGTTCGATTCGTTTACGGCTCTAATTACAAATATTAATGATAAGTGATAAACTTTCACTCATATATAAGTTGATATTCATAAACAATCACTCATATATAAGTTGATATTCATAACTACGATGAATAAATGTTTTCAAAAACATGTTAAATGATAAAAGTAGACTTTTGATTTTTTTTAAAGAAAACTTCATTAAAAACACACCTTCGACCCAAACGGGCAAAAGGCCAAACAACACACACACCCCCAACCTAAACGGGCAAAGGGCAAAAAATTACAACATATACATAGGGTATTTACACCAATCACCCTAGCTAATATAATTACAAAATGTTCTATTTTTAATCCATACATACCCTCTCTCGACTTAATCTCCCTCACAATAGAAAGGGTCAACTCCTTAAGATGACTATTACACTTCATGACAATTTGGTCCTATGTATTAGATCACCCGGTCCTATGTATAGATAAGATGACTATTGCACCACATGACAATTTGGTCCTATCTATTAGATCACCCGGTCCTATGTATAGATACAAAGTATTTTTTTTAACGACCAACAAAGCATATATATATAAAAGATACGAAGTATTTTGATAATGATGTTTACACTTAATTAAAATACATAACTATATTTAAGTTTAAAATTATGAGAATTACATAGAGAAAAAAATATATTAAGTGAACTTGATGAAACACTTATTGGATTACTAATTTAGATGTAATTTTCCCCTTTTTTCAAAGGGTAAATATCCCCCCCCCCCCCCCCCCCCCCCCACCCCCCCCACACACACACGGTGCATAAAAAAACCCGAGCTCGAAAAAAACCCCGACTCAGGTTTTTTTTCAGCCCTGATTTATACGCAGGTTTTATTTAACCCGGGTTTTGTTAATACATGTGCCTAGGTTTTACAATACCCGTACCCAGGTTTTTTCAATTACCGCACCGGATTTTTTGATACCCGATTATATATGCACTTTAGTGATATAATATATTGGAAGTTTTATATTATTATGGTAAAGTTTTTAAACCCAAAAATGGAGTTGGAAACATAAAAATACAAAAAAACATGAAATAAAAAAGGCAGCGACATCGGGTTTTTGAATACCCGCACCGGCTTTTTTAATACCGGACCCAGAAACCAGGTAATTTTATACCCGCAAACAGGGTATTTTTATACCTTAGGTATTGAAAACTCAAACCCAAATACATCATGTATGTGATACCCGTACCGAGGTATTAATAAAACCTGGTTATGTGCACCTCTACCACCTATTAATACTATATATTAATTGTTTAATTAACTGTGATCACTAAAGTAGATAATTTTATTATCCATTTTTTTTTCTTTCATTCACTATATTAGAGTAGGCAGCCTTATATTATATATCAAGCACACTAGCGATAATATAAACTATATATTTATTTAAAGATTCTAAAAATTACAAATATAAAGATTCTAAAAATTACAAATATAAAACATGAAGACCGACCTCTAGGGCCAGAGCTAGTGTATTAGAAGGGGGTAGTATGGGCTACCCTTCAACCCTGTCTCCGTACTTTTTTCGTAGTGTAAAATAAAAAAAAAATTGGTTTCATACAAATGATACACCTGATCTTCAAAATAATAAAATTGAGATGCCCCTGAATTTTTGGAATAGCTCCGCCACTACCGTGACAACATACACTAAAATGCACAAATAATGGTTGCACTTTGCAGGTAGGCCCAAGATTAACGGTGGATAGAGAAAGATTTCCACCAAACAATGTACTAATGACATTGGCAGGAGCAGGGTTGTTATGGATGGGCTGGGCCGGTTTCAATGGTGGTGATCCATACAGTGCCAACATAGACTCCTCAATGGCTGTACTCAACACCAACATCTGTGCAGCCACCAGCCTCCTGGTCTGGACCTGGCTCGACGTCATTTTCTTCGGTAAACCCTCTGTTATCGGTGCGGTCCAAGGCATGATCACTGGGCTCGTGTGCATCACCCCTGGGGCCGGTTTGGTTCAAGGATGGGCTGCCATTATAATGGGTGTTCTTTCGGGTAGCGTACCATGGTTTACTATGATGGTGGTTCATAAAAAATGGACTTTGTTGCAAAAGGTTGACGATACGCTTGGTGTTGTCCACACGCACGCGGTGGCAGGGTACCTTGGTGGCGTTCTTACGGGTGTGTTTGCGGAGCCCACGCTTTGTTCGCTGTTTTTGGCGGTGACAAACTCGCGTGGTGGTGTTTATGGTGGTTCGGGTGGTGTGCAGGTATGGCCCGTTTTGGGCTTTGGTTTATTAAAGCCTCTGTTTAGGGATTTTTGGTTTTCACGATGGGTTCGGTTTTTTCTCTTTTGTTATTTCTGCTTGAAATTTTTGGCCTAAAAACAATTCCCAAAAATAATGAACTAAAGCTAAGGGCCTTAATTTTTTTGACAACACCATCTATTAATTTCTTATATTTTATTTAAGATTAAAAAGATAATAATTAGCCCAAATTTTAATTACAAACATTTGAATAAAATGATTTATTCCATCCAAAAAAAAAAAAAATAGTTGGTTTGAGTTTTACGAGTCCGGTTAGTTTTTTGGGGGATGAGTACAAGCAAAACCGAAATCAAAAGGAAAGTTTGGTTTTTAGATAACATAAAACCAAATCGTCGGTTATGGGTTGGGTTTGGTTAATTCGTTTCGATTATGTCAGTTATTTTAGTTACTGGTAGGCTATTTGGGTTTCATACACGCCCCTACATGCAGGTACTAAAACAGTTGGTCGGTGGTGGATTTATTATTGGATGGAATATAGTGGTGACCTCGATCATTTGTGTGGTGATTGGTCTGGTGATTCCGTTACGGATGTCAGATGAACAGTTGTTGATTGGCGATGATGCGGTTCACGGTGAGGAGGCGTATGCGTTGTGGGGAGATGGAGAGAAATACGATGGAACAAAACACGGGCTTTATTCCGATGATACCGGACACCACCGGTCGGCCAGTGGTACTACTCAAATGCTTTGAAAGTTCAAAAGTTTAATACACCAATCATCATACTATTTGATACTCGTACTATACGATAGCCCCAAGTTTGGCCCGACACCCCCTCGGACCCTGCACATACAAGGCCTCGTGTCCTCGGGGTTTGCCCTAATTTTACTTTTGATTATGTTGATTATGGTTTCTCTCATGTTTATCTGTGTTTGTAAGTGATAAATTTATAATTGCCCATACAAATTTTAGTGACCGTGTGTTTACTCAGATTGCTTTTGTTAAAGCCCAAAACTCTATAAAGGCCCCCACGGCCCACCCAAAACGATGTGTCCTTTTAGAGCCCAAGCTATAAAAGATAACCACATTAGCCCATTAGCTATCTATCTAGGCTTCTCGAACTCCATTGGCCCATTCTTATGTTGAAAACAACATGAGAGTAAATAAATGTTAGAACTTAGAATGCTAGTAAGAATTTACTGGATTAGTTAATTGTTTTTCAATAATCAAATCGACAAAATATTATATTGAAAAGTTTTTTTTTTTTTTTTTTTGCCAATGATCTCTAGATCAAGTGGTGTAAGGCTTGCATTTATTTCTCTTGAGAGATGCAAGTTCAACTCTCACTTGGTGCAGAGTGAGGCATTGGTGGGCAATGATAGAAGACCCAGGAAAACCTGGGTTCGATCCTTGAGCCAAACGGGTTTTACTGATAATTTCATCGTCGTGCCTACGGGCGGGTTACCGGGTTTTCCCCGGAATTGGTGGTGGACTCGGGTTACTCTCGGAGTACTCCGTTTGGTCTAGTGAGTGCCCCAAGAGTGCTTGGGATTGATTTTGTTGGCCGTTCAAAAATTTTTTTTTTTTTTTTTTTTTTTTTTTTTGAAACTGTTAAATTACCCATGTATTAATTAGCCTATAAGTAACATCATTGTTTCAACTTTTATAGACTATATATCATTTTGGGTGATAACTTGTTTGGAGAAAGTAATTTGGTTAAACAATACAAAAGTGTGACAAATATTATTTTTTAAAAGAAAATATTAAGTTAAATGTAAGATTATGGTTTGGAGAGCGATTCTTAATCGGTTGTCAACTAAAGTCGAGTTGTACAAACGTGGAGTTAGCCTTCAAAGTGTTTTATGTGGGTTGTGTGACACGGACGCTGAAACGTCTACCCACATATTTACGGGATGCTTCTTTGTTGCTGAGATTTGGAGCCGTGTGGAATATTGGTGCCGCTTAAACCCGTCGATTGTCTTTGATGTTAATGACTTAATGAAGATAACCAAGAGCCAGCCGCTTTCCAAGCAAGCTAAGTACATTTTGCGAGGTATAATCTTTACTACTTTATGGACCATTTGGAATGAACGCAATGATCGTATTTTTCAAGGTAAAAGGCGACGCGCTACAGAAGTGATTGAGAGCATCAAAATGACTTCATATTTTTTGTTTAAAAATAGATCTAATGTGAAAGGTATAGATTGGAATGTTTGGTGTAAATATCCGCTAGACTTGATGTAATCTCGTTTGTTTGCCCGGGTGTCCTTTTTTCGAGGGCTTCTCGATTTGCTTTTTGAATGAAATTTACCTTTCAAAAAAAATATCTATTATTCATTATTTCTATAAACGGGTTGGATGAGTATTTATTTTAATTAATTCGTTTAAAAACGTATACTAATTTAAAAAAAAAGGAAAAAAAAAACTACACATATTGTTTACACTTACTACACGAAATTGACAAATAATACATATAATAATTTACTTTGATTATTTACACTTATTTGTACGAATTGATAAATAACACATATAATAATTTACTAAAATTATTTATGAATTATGTTGAGATTTTAATGCATTAAATAATCTATCTATATATGACTTTATTCGTACCATTGTTTTGAATTGTTATCATATCATATGAGGGGCATGGCTATATAACTATGATCACATGGTTGTGTTTATACCAAAAACATAATTGCCATGGCCCCTTCCCCCCCAACTCAACCCCACATAATCATCAATATTAATAATTCTTTTATGTGCCTTTAAAAAAATTAAAGTTCTAGCTTTAAGTTTAACGAGGTGTGATAATTATAATTATATAACTCATTTTTTAAATTTAATGAGGTGTGATGATTAGAAATGATATATTTGAAACAAAAAGATCAATTCAAAAAAATGGTAATTATCTTAAGCATTACGATCCCGCCCCTAGCTCACTTGGCAATTCCCATGTGGTTTGGGTTGGACCGGCTTTCTCCTTGGAGGTCGCCGGTTCGATCCCCGGGTGTTGCATACGGGGGGTGGGACGTCCCAATGATGGATCGTATCCTACCGAGGCATGGTGCGGTCTTGAGGGCAACCCGGTTTTACCCAGCTGTTACCTCAACGAGTCTCTCGTGTGGGGGCAGTATGGTTTCCGGGCGGAAGTCAGCTTGCGCGGCGGCCGGGGCCCGATCGAACATCGCGTCCGAGAGTGCGGGGATGACGGGGGATTGTCTTCGACATGAACCCGGTGACCAATAGGTCCAGTACATAGAAAGTCACATTCCAAAAAAAATCTTAAGCATTACTAATAATTTATGTTTGGTAGATTGATTAATTAAACATGAAGATTATAAATACAACATTTGTGAAACGTTTAAGAGGATACATTAAGTTAGAATCATTGGTTGAGGAGTATGAAATACTTGAGATTTAAGTTGAGTTTGATTAAGTTACGTTAAAGCTCTAACTCGCTTTCATAGTTTGACGATGCAACCTCAACTATAGCTTAAAAGTGTTTGACACAACCTTGAGCTCAACTTGTTTATCTTCAAAATATAGTTTTAATAATTGATAAGCAAGCTCTTTCACATACATATGAAGGAAACAAACCATTTGATCGGATCCCATTCAATATTTGAATTCTTTCACGAAAGCTAAATTGTGTTTATCAATATATTATACCCATAGAGTACATGTGGCTTGAAAAGCTACACTACAATATGAATTAATATATATATAAAAAGAAAATAGTAATAACATGTTGGGTAGTGTTATGGGTTTGATCCCCTATTGTGAAGATGAGATCTTAAATATGTACACGTGTAAACTCTGTATACTTTATCACTGATTTTCATCAATCTGTATGGTATGAGAGTTGTGTAAGAAAAGCAGAATAAAAAAACTGATTTCATCAATCTGTATGGTATGAGAGTTGTGTAAGAAAAGCATAATAAAAAAATAAAATAAAAAAAAAACATTTTTGATAAACATCTGGTGGTGTTGCATCCGTTCTTGCCTTCCAACCCTTTGGTGTAGATGGGGAGTGTGTGCTCAGATGTATTCGATCCTTTTCTAAAGGGACGTCCTGTGGTAGGGAGGAGATGCGGGCCCATCACCTGTTAGATGCTATTGGTGACGAGGGCTCGGTGACTTCCTCGGGTTTGCTTACGAGCATTACGGAAGTTGTCAACTTATGGCTTGTGGGATCCTGCCCTAAGGTGCTTGCTGAGTTTGTTGCTTCGGCCCCCTCACCCCCTTATTGAAGCCCGATAAAGGAATTCGACCTATTGTTGTGGGGGGTATTTGGCAAAGGTTGATTTCCAAGGTGGCAATGAAGAAGGTCGGGAAAGACATGGCCCGGTACTTAGGGGACTTTCAATTTTGGTGGGAATGCCAAATGGGGTAGAGGCGGTACTTCACAGTGCGAACAGGTTTCTCAACTCCTTTCATGCAGATTGTTCCTTGGCCTTGCTTACTATGGACTTCTCCAATGCTTTCAACACAGTCGACCGCACAGCCTTCCTACAAGAGGTTCATCAGCGTTGTCCGTAAATCTATCGGTGGGTCCAATTTCTTTACGCCTATCCTGCTAGGTTGTTTGTTGGTAACGAGTGTATTGGCCTATTGGGGCTACTACCAGAGTGCAACAAGGAGATCCCTTGGGGCCCTTCTCTTTGCCCTTGCCTTACACCCCCTTATTCTCCAGGTCCAGGACCGCCGTAACCTCCCGTTTCATGCTTGGTACTTGGATGATGGGACGATTATCGGCAATGCGTCTGAGGTTGCTAAGGCCTTAGACATCATCAACGAGGAGGGGCCATATCTGGGGCTTTATCTCAACATTAAGAAAATAGAGTTTTTTTGGCCGACATGCGACAGCCGGAAAGTTCAGGATAAGTTTTTCCCGAGAGGGATTGGTAGACCAGAGAGAGGGGTTAAGCCTCTTGGTGGAGCTGTTAGCCGTGATCCTAGCTTTATTGGGGAGTTGGCAGGGCGGCGGGCCTCAGGGGCGGTTGACCTCATGAAACTCTTGCCCTGCCTTAGAGATCCCTAATGTGAACTCCTTCTTCTAAGGTCGTGCATGGGGTTGCTAAGTTACATTTTGGGTTGCGGACTTGTCAACCCCATTTGATGGAGGATGCGGTATCTTGGTTCGATGATGGCCTCAGGGAGGCTATAGAATACATAATCGTGGGTGGCGGCCCCTTCTTTGGTGACCTCCAGTGGCGTCTGGCATCTCTGCCAATGCGTCTAGGTGGTTTGGGCCTCCTCTCAGCTCGAGATGTTGGGGGCTTACGCCTTTGTGGCGTCTAGAGCTCAGTCTTGGGAACTATAGGATCATATCCTTCGAAACAGTGGGATCGTCGGGCTTGACCCAGACTATCAGCAGGCGTTCGAACGCTTAAATGTCTCTCTCCCAGACTTGGATATTGGCGGTTTCTCTAATAAGGATACCGCCCCCTTGAAGCCACAAAAAAACTTTGGTGAATGCTCTGTTTAGCAAAATCGCTCAAAGCCTGGGAGAAGTTTTTGATTTGTCATCCCACCAGAAGGCAGTGTTTAAGTGCCTAAAGGGTCCCCATGCTCATGATTTTTTTATCGTTACCCCGATTGAGGGGTTGGGACAATGCATGTATGCAGTAGAATACATAGCCATTCTCAAATACCGATTGATGATCCCTATGTAACTGGAAGATGAAACGTGTCCGATATGCCGTAAAGCTTGTATGGATAAATACGGGGAGCACGCATTTCATTGTAAAGAGCTCTCTGGGTCCAAATATCGGCATGACTGGGTGCGGAATGTTTTGTAGGCCATCCTAAGAAGATCTGGGATTTCTGCTAAATAAGAGGCCCTTGTGAATTTCCTCACGGACCTTATGGAAGTGAGGTCTACTCTGTGACCAGCGGATCTACTCGTCTTTGGCTGGGCTGGGGGAAACATGCTTGTGTGGACCTCATGGGGGGTTTCCCCTTTGGTTGGTTTAAGGGAAAACGGGTTTGTAGCTGGACAAGCAACAAGAAAGGTAGAATCAAAGAAAGTGGATAAGCACGCTAAAGCTTTTGTAGGGAACCAGCATGTCTTTGTCCCTTTTTCCTTTGAAACATTTGGCTCCCTAGCGCCAGAAGCTATCCACTTCTTGACCAGAGTCCAATGGGTCATCCACAACAATTGTTCAACCCCAGTGGGGCATGGGTTTGTCTTTGGAAGGTTAGGGTTTGCAATTCAAAAAGGGGTGGTGGCGCAGCTTGTTGCCCGTCTACCTTCTGTTTTGATGTAACTTGGCAAATTTATTGGTGAAATATATAAAAGTTTTAAAAAATTAAAGAAAATAACGGAAAACAGTAAACTACATTATATAATAATAATAATAATTATTATTATTATTATTATTATTATTATTATTGCAATAAATCAAAATACAAGAATGGGATAGAAGCGGAAAGTTTGGTTGCGGATTCTTGTTAAACATGGGTCTCAAAAAAATATTTTCGCTTTTTAAAGAGAATCCGTCTATTTCGCAGGGTACAATAGTCGTTACAGTGTGTACTGTCAGGAATGCCTGTGAACCCAAATAGTACCTTGAAAATGCAGCAAGCAAGATCAAAATAATGCTAAAAATTATTTAGAGTTTATGAGTTAGTTCTGTTTTGTTTTTCAATTAAGGTTCACCGTCGTTCTTTAGTCAAAAGAAACTGAAACAACCGAAAAAAGAAATAAAACCGAAAAATAAATTGCATTGAAACTGATTAGGTTTTGAGTTCAAACTGGAAACTGATGCTCGGGCTATTTTAATTGGTGAAAGAGTGGAATCTAATCTGCACTCGTAACAACAGCATTTGCGCGCTCTGATTTGCTGTTGCGCACAAACCAGAAACACACTGTCACGCCCGCTCATATGCGGAAGCGCAACGTGTGAACTTGATTAGTTTTCATTGAATACGATGTAAGTAAACAATTTATATGAATAAAGTATGCTTGATGTTCATCCCTTCCAAGATATAAAAAGTATACAAGTCACAAGTTTGCTTTCAAAAGACATCACTAGTAATATTGGTTTACAAAAGAAGACTTGTACAAAATAAAGTTTTAATAGATTGAGGTTTTGCTTTCAATCTTTCGCACAAGGGCAGGAGATGTGAACCAAATCCTCCATAAGGATGACATAGCTTTCTTGATATGTTAGTTCTTGTTTCATGAAGTGCAAGGATCCACTAGTTACTTGAAATACATTTAAGTTTGAAAAATCAACATAAAGTTGGTGAATTCATGTGTTTGTTTTCTTTGTATCAAATGAATCTCAAAAACATTTGAAAATCTTGTATTGAAAACCAGTATATGAAAGCGTCTATGAAACTTGAGGATCATTAATGTTTTGCAAGGACATTAATATATGTGCCACATATGTAAGCAACCAAACCTATACGATGATATTCGGACCCTTCCGATATGGGACCACAAAAGCACCCATAAAAGGTTAAGAAACCAGGAGTGGAGCTCGCCAAAACTCAATAGATCTACACCTTTTGCACCTCGGTCGTTATGTATGATTATTGGTTACTCTTATCCATTTTCTACTTATGCACACATGATCTAAAGTGATTTCATTCCATAGCAAAACATACCCTTTATTGTAAAATATATCCCCCTGATTGTTTAACAGTAAAACATTGAAAAATGTTTGAAAGGAAGGGCATGAACTCACAGTTTTGTGTTCAACAATATAGCGTGCTAGCAGTCTCGGGTATCCGTATACGTATCACAACCTACAAGTGTTCTAACTTGTTAGACACTTAGGTCTTTACTAGACCATGTAAACGTTGCTCATCTTGAACATTCCTTAGGTTTGTATTTGTCTTGTTTGGATACCCTTGTTTATGTTAATATGTTGGTATCTTATTTATTCGTTCGTTTTTAATGCATATAATTCATATATATGTCTTTGTGTATCCATGTTGTGTATGAACGGGCCTCGCCCTTCATGAGTCTTCGTACCTAGCACGAGTGTATGTGGGCCTAGCCCATAAGTGTCGTCGTGCCTCGCACGATGTAAGTGGGCCTAGCTCATATGCGTCCCGTGTCTTGCACGGTGTAAGTGGGCCTAGCCCATTTGTGTTTCCGTGTCTTGTAAAGTGTCGTTGATATTAATTATATATATTATGTCACTAATATATATATTCATGTTTGAAGGGATCCTCGATCCTTGTATATATATTTATTCTTATATATATATATATATATATATATCCCATTGGATACATTGTTAAAATAATTATTCTTAACATCGACATGTTATATGTACATGTAGTGTGTCCTCTTGTATGTGTACACTTCATCAAGTGTATTTGTTTGCATTACTATGTACGTATACCATGTATATACTTCACTTGCATACTTTTATTGTCGGTATTTATACCGTATTTATACGTATTTTGATACATGTACATTACTTGTAATCCTTGTATTTCACCAAGTGTTTTGATGTACGTATTTCATATGTATGAGTATACTTATATACTTCTAATTGTTACACTTAGTAAATTTTATACATATATAACTTTCCGGATTTATGTAGGGTAATATATATATATAGGATAAGGATCATTACAGAACACTAATTATTGCGAGAACAAAAAGAACAACTCTAAATCACTAAATTTTGGGATTTAAGATTAATATTTCTTAAATTTTATGTTTCTTACATTCATATGTGTATTATATATACATAAAAAGATCATATATTTTTCCCTGCACATACTCTACATACATGTAGGTAATTTAGCCTACACATGTGTAGGTTATTTAGAAACTGGAGATTTTTCATATTTTGTTTTAAATTCTAGTGTGAGAAACAATAAATCTTACATTTATAACATTTTCATTTACTTTTTAGGTTTTTAGGATTGAAAAAATGAGTGATTCACTTTGTTCTGCGTGTTCTCGCAATATTCAGTGTTCTGCATAGAACCTTTCCCTATATATATATTTCAGTTGGGTGTCTAAAAATATATAATATTTAGAACTTGTCGTCGTAGTCATTTATATATATTTTCGTTGTCGAAATGCCCAAGTGTCGTCGGTAGATGTATAAGCTTCTCGTCGTGGCGATATGAATGGTCGTTGCCATGACGATATATATAACTTATTACCGAACTTTTATTATATCTTTAGTGTCAGTTTCAGATATATATTATATATATAGGGTCAGGATTTATAGAGAACGGTGAGAACGATTTTGGTGGTAACATGTGGCATTGATGCTAAATTACACTAAGGGGTAATATTGTCAAAAAACTCACTCACATGAACTGGGTATTCAAATAAAACGCCATAAAAACACCCAATTCAGAAAAACGCCATGAAAATACCCAGTTAAAAACGCCATAAAACACCTAGTCCAGAAAGACGCCATGAAAAAACTCAGTTGAAAACGCCATAAAACACTCAGTTCAGAAAAAACGCCATGAAAATAACTAGTTAAAACGCCATAAAAACACCTAGTTCAGAAAAATGCCATGAAAATACATAGTCTAAAACGCCATAAAACACCCAGTTCAGAAAAACTCAATAAAACCCAGTTAATTTTTTCTCGAAAAGTATATCAATAGTATACTCGTTGGAAAGATAAAAAACGCTGAGTTTTATGGTGTAATTATTTTTCGAAAAATAATCAAGTATAAAAAAGTTATTGTCGTTTAAATATAATGGGGGAAAATGGCATGTGATTAGCATGTGCACCTTTGTTTGGATCTTCCTATTTTACCCCTCCTGGTAGTTCTAAGGCCCCTATTATTTACAAAAATGTCATCGCATCAATCTCAGCCACAAACCACTAAGATCTTGTGGCTGAGAATCATTCTCACCATTCTCACACTTTGAGGCGTTCTCTCCTGATCCTATTCCTATATATATATATATATATATATATTATATAAGCTAGTTCGTTCGTTTGTCCCATTCGTCCATTGTTCCTATATATATATAAGTTAATTCGTTCTCTCCTTTCATGTGTTAATTTTTCAAGTATCCATTCAGGGATATGTGTTTATGTATATGTGCATCCATATCTTTTTATACTTGATTATTTACAAGTACTTTATGTTAGTATTTATGTATCTTGTATTTAGATGATTATTCACCCTAAATATTATAAATACATACACCTTAGCACACGCTTATTGTTAGTGCACTACGTCTATTGACTTCGTCTTGTATCATGTAATAGGAGGTTTTAGAGTTTTTACATGTTAGCTTGATGATTTAGCTTGAAAGTGTCACATGTTATTTCAAGGGAAATCATGATTTAGCTTGAACTGGTTCAAGGGAAATCATGATTTAGCTTGAACAGTTTCAAGCTAAACCTCAACACTATATATAGGCTTCAAGCTAAATCAAGATTTAGCTTGAAGAACACTTTTGCACATTTGACTTTTGGAGAGCTCTAGTTCTAGAGAGAGAAACTAGAGAGAGAAAGTTGTCAAGTGATTCAAGGTTCATTGTACATTTCAGATATATCAATAGAATCACGTTTATAGTACGTTCTCGTGTGTTCGGTCACGCACGTTCACGGATTCCGCACGTCGAACGTGTCGTTACGCAATCGAACGGTGTCAAAACCGATCCTACACTTATACACACATAAGAATGTTGTCTAAGTGTATATATATATATATACATATAATTCCATTTCATTTCTGAAATAACCTTAAGTGTTTAGGAAAAATATTTATAAGTTTATCACTTAAACTTTCCACCAAAACTTGCCTAATCATGATTAAAGTTGCTAATCCCATTTGACTAAGATAATCACTTGTTAAACCAAACTTTAATCATGATTAGGATTTTAGAAAATTTCGCTATAGTTTCCCCTATACTATGGGCGTTTTCCACGTTTTTAAAACGTATTTTTAAACCCTTTTCAAACTCAAATCTCATAATCAACCCAAATTAAGTTCCATTAACACTTTCATGCATATATTAGCCCCTATACATCTTCCTTTCCCATGAACTTATATATATATATATATATATATAATTTTTAACAAAACCACTAAAAATAATAACACCTTTTTATATTCATCAACTAGTTTATCCATATTACATAAACTTGTTTATGTTACTTTTTAAGATCCTTATACTACAAATCATGATCTTAACTTCTTGTAAAAGTTATACTTGTCAAGAATCACTTTCATGTCTAGTATTTAAGTTCATGAATCATGTAGGTGATGATCTTGTTAGATCTAAACATCTTTATGTTTAGATCATATTTTTAAGCATCATCATGCAAGATCATTAAATCTAAACAAGCTACATTACACTAAACATCATAATCAACACATAAAACACATATTTATGTAGAATTATTATGTTAGATTTAGGGTTATAAGTATTTTATTTAGTGTTTTTCAAGATGATCAAGGTGTACTTTTAAGATCTACTAAGCATAAGAAACATAAAGATGGTGGTAGATGGTCTTACAACTAGCACAAGGCTAGGGAAGCACAATGGTGAAGATGAAGACACGATGAAGATGATATAAAGCTCCAAGAAGTGTGTATAATGCTCCCTTAAAGTTCCTTCCACTTGCTTTCTTCTTTGATCACCATGAAAGCCCCACGTATGCTTGAATTCTGGCTAGTTATTGAAAGAAATGGAAGGCGTATATGTATATATGTATGGTCGTAGATAGAGAGAGATAATAGGGAGGCTGTTTTGTTGAAGTTTGAGTGTAGAAAATGATATGTAAGGAGTAGTGATTGTTATATAATTGTAAAAATGGACATCATCCATTTTATAAATTACATTGCATAAAATAGTAGAAGTCCACACATAATCTTCATGGCCATACACTTCACTTATTATCATCATCAATCTAGAATGTAGGTTATGCTTGTGGACCCATATGGGGGGGGGGGTAAAGTGTAACATTTTTATAAAACTGTATTTAACATGTGTATAAATATTAGGTGTAGATATTTAGGTCATTAGTTCAAGTCTAACACAATTAGGGAGGTAATCATGTTTAGGGTGCTTAATGACTAATGAGTCTAACTAGTTCCTTAGACTAGTAATTTAGATGTTAGGATATCATATTTAATCACTAGTTCGTCGTCAGACCATTACCGGTAAAAATATGAAAAGTGTAGGATAATACCGGTAACAAGGTATCAAGTAATCTTTGATATTCTCGTGATCATTTAAGATGATTAACATCATCTACACTCTTTATTGATGCCGCAGAAGGCTAAATTTATGTTACGAACAAGTTGAAATTGTTATATTTTAGTGCGGATCGGACAATTTATTAGTTTAGGCACTTTTTCGGAAAGTGTATATTATTACAAGTTATGTTCCCCCATAAGGGTTTTGATATATGTATGGATGTTGATATGTTATCATATACATTTTTGTCGTTCTAATTCGTATCAGAATCCTCCTAGCATGAATAGTGTGTTCAGGTGAATAATGTTTTTCAACATTTTGCTACCAAAATTTTAGGACTTAGTTTGTATCTTCTTGCGATGCAGCGAACACTATGACATGTTATGAATTGTAAATGTATGTCCTATTTTCTAGACTTTGTAAGACTCAATCACTCAATAATTGAGTCAGATGAACGCAATTAAATTGTATAAATAATGATTAAGTTGTACGGAATTATCATGACTTTTTGCCAGTTGTCACATACTCCCCCCGTTAGAAGAATTTCGTCCCGAAATTCATGTTAAGTTTGTAACATTCCGCAATTTTTGTATTATTCATTTCTGTGCTTTCGTATTCAACCATTATAATCTAAGACCTATGATCATAATGGAATTCATTTTATTTTTATATATTTTTCCCTCAATAATTGTTCAATCAAACATAGGTGTATTCATATAATCATCAAGACACGTTTAAATCATTCGAAAACCGACTTATGTTGTGTAAATTCGATATTCGAGACCCAATCAATCAAATATTGTGTCATACTATGTTTATAAATTATGTTGGAAACTCAAAATTATACAAATAACAAAAAAGAAATGCATAAAACAAACAAGCCGGCATTAGGGCCAAGGAATAAAAGAATATATAAATGGGCCAAATTTCAACTTTCCATATTTCTTTCACCACCTTAAACCCTAATCTCTCACCTATAAATACCACACCCATTCCACCACTTTTATTTGCCATTTCTCAAAGAATTCTTCCTTCTTGTTGAAAGTGAGTTCCATCTCCTTTCACCTTCTTCTCTTCTTCTTGTTTTTCTTGGTGTTTTCATACCTCCCCATCTTGGAGGAATCCTTATGGAATGTTACCAAATGTTTGTCATGGTAAACAAAGATGATGCATCACCAAAATAAGGACAAATCTTGGGTTTTATTTTATAACCTTCAATCTTTCATTATCGTACGTCATTTATATTTTATACATGACCAACCAAGATCATCACCTAAGTTGATGATTCTTGGTGTAACAAAGGGGTACAATGGGTGACATTTATCCTACCTCTATAACATGGTCATTACATTACTGACCCATTAACTTATTATTATTATTATTATTATTATTATTATTATTCATGCCTAACTAACCTAATATTACTAATTAATGTCACATCCCAAAAACGTCGCAACGGAATATAAAACGTAGTGGTGACGGAAGTTAGTGCCCATTAATATCTTGTTGAACGATGCATTTAATTGTTGGACATATTGACTTATTTAAAACATAAGTTATTAAACATAACATTTTAAAACACGACACGACCACCACATAGTTAAGTTGTCTTTGATCCTCGTGGATCTTATTACATTCGTCCCAGTAAGTTTAAAAAGTTAGTCCAACATTTTAGGTGACAAAACATGCATCAACAAACACAAGATACGCCATGATTCCCGAAGCCGAACTCAAGTACCTGTAGAACACGTTTAAAATCAAGTGTCAACACAAAGGAAGGTGAGTTCACATATTCAAATTTAAACAATTTGATTCCAAGGAAAAAGCTTTCTAATTATGTGTTTGTTATAAAACATCCATATAATTTATGAAAGTCCATTTATTTCCTTAATAAAATTCATGGGTCATCCGTCGTAGGTTTTTCAGCTGAAACCTCCAAATAGGGCATTTTCCCAAGTTTTCATATTAAATTTATTGCGTGAAATATTTGGACTCGTAAGTTAGCTAGACATTACGAACTATATATTTTACCATGCAGGGATAATCAAGGCTAGACTATAAATAGAATATAAATTCGTCGTTTGACTTGACACCGGACGACCGGTCACGACGGGGTTGTCAACCCGATAGATCTACCAACAATTCCTCGCGTGCAATACTTAAATGATTAAACGACACCATTAGCGCATGGTCTATATTGAGACCATCTATGATGTCTGCCTCACGTACAATATATATATATATCCTACTAATAAGACAAATTTAATATATGATGTTGTACGAATTCCCTGAAATCCCCACCGAAATGTAAGCCTAATCCGTTACTTACTCTCTTGAGACCAAGCCAAATTCGTTCCAACTATACGGTCGTTTTCCCCCAAATAGCGTATAAATCCCCGTTTCTCCCAACTCGGAATGACTTGATATTTTAACCGTTTTAACGCATAGTTTTGCGTTAAACGATACTATAATCATCCTAACTCAGAATGACTTGATATTTTAACATAATACATGTTATTTACTAATTAAAATAGTGATTATAATCAGATTAGTGCAGTTTTTGTGTAGGTCATATAAATCATGTGATTTCACGTATTTTACAACTCCTAATACATCTAGTACAACATGCAAAGAGAGTAGACATTATGACAAAGTTATATACCATTAAACACTTCAAATATTTACATTTTTAGTGTTTAGAATCTGATTAAAATTTATTTTTATCAAATCATATTTAAATCATCATTTCATGCTTTCACATCATCATGTATGTTCACATATGTGCATCTTATGCACTTATACAACATCATCATCATCATCATCATTTATGATCTAATCATACTCTAGAACACATTAACATCATGTTCTTACAAAACATAACACACACATCATCATGATCATCCAATCATTCATAATCATTCATGCAAATATCCTTCACATTTAAGATAATATGACAACTTTTATATGCCTGCATACATATATACATATATATACGAAATATATATATACACATATAAACCTCCAAAAATTTACTTTTCATCATGTCATTTTCAAATCTTAAATCACCTTTAGAACATTCTTTTATTACACATATTGATTCCTTCATGCATCCTACTTTTCAAGAATCAAGTAAATCGAGAAATCTTTCAACAAAGATCAAAAACACAATCACCTACATACACGCATACACTCACGGCCACATATACATACATAGATACACCAATTTTTATTTCATTCAAAAACCCATTTGTTTTAAGTTTCAAGTTTGTGATTAAACCCAAGAATAAGAGAAACTTCCATCATCATCATCAAGATTATCAAGAATCAAAAACAAGGTTTTTAAAATAAATTTTATACCTTCAAGTTCTTGAATGATTTTTAGTAAGGATTTGATGATATAGGACTTGATTGTTGCTTAAAACACCTTGAATCACTTCTAAATCACCAAATGAACTTGAAATTTCTTTGAAATGAGTATGAATTCTCAAGATTAAGTTGGAAAATAAAAATGGAGGTGATAGAGGGGTGTTTCGGCCGAGCTTTAGAGAGAGAGAGTGAGTTGTGTGATTTTTGAATTATGTCTTGGAACATGGTGAGGTTATGGAAGAATAGAAAGGTATAATCATCACTTTGTAAATTTCTAGGCCTACATGTGTTGGAGAGAGGAGAGAGGAGAGAGAAGACATGCATGGCTGCCACCTCTTGTGTCACACCCCGACCACGAAAAACAACAAATTATGGCGGAAACGTCGGGGAGTGTTGTAACAGAATCATTGTTTCATAACACATGGATTGAAGTTCTGTTTTATTAAATTAAATGTATTACATTACATTGAAATTAGAAACAAAACATGAACAAATAGACTTTCATTGTTATTAAGTCACTAAGGCCTCGTCCGTTCCTATGTGAGCATGCATCAATATCATCATCAAATATCACCAACTATGGTACCTGAAACACATGTAAAAATACGTCAGCATAAAATGCCGGTGAGTACATAGGATTTTATGAGAGTGCCAGATTCATGGCTCGTTTATGTTTTGAAAATATAACTTAAACACCTTTGTAAATTGATAATTAGAAAACCAAGTTTTGTAAAATGTTTGTAATGTAAATTGAAATAACTAAGTCAAAACAGATTTGTTTTATAAAACCTCGATACCATGAATCTTAACTCCAAAACATTTGTTTATATAAACCCAAATTGTAAATCGTTTTTGAAATAAAACTCGAATGTTTTATATTGTTAGAAAAACCTTGTAATATAACTTTGTTTTGATAAACTTGCCCAAGTGATCTAGATAACGCAACGATATATAATGTATTAAAAGTACTTATATATAGGAAGTACCAGCGGCGTATCCACAATGCTTTTAACACATTACACCCGCCCCGTTACCTAATCACTTCCCTAACCCAACGATTCAAACAATACCAAATGGTTCACATAATCAAACAGTTACAAACAGTTCACATAATCAAACAGTTACCAAGGGTTCACATAATCAAACAGTTACAAACGGTTCATATAAATCAGAGAGTTACTAACGGTTCACATAAATCAAACAGTTCCAACGGTTCAAAATGTAAAACAATGTGCCCATATGCTGAGTGAACATATGCAACAAAATATAATATAAAAAAAATCAATGTGCTAGCATGTTAAGTGAACATACATAGCAAAACATAATGAAATCATGTACTATATATGTACTAATGAACATAACAAGCATATGATATAAAATCATGAAAAACACGAAAGTAACAAGTAGGCACATGTGTATCACCCCAAAACAGTTTGAAAAACAGTAAAAGAGGGGACTATGTATGATGTGTGCAAAATGCAACATATAAATTACATCAAATGAGGCATAAAACTAACCCTTTTTTAGTACTAATCTTGGAAAAAGTGTGCTTTTGTCTTCCTTTTGTATTTTCAGGGTTAAAAGAGCTTAAATGAACAAAAGAAGCAAAAATGCAGCTAAATGCAGCATAAATACAAGAAAAGGAATAAAAGTGGCATGCCCGACCCCTCGACAGCATCTTCCCAAGCAAAACAAGAGAACAGAAGGCTGAACACGCCCCGTGCTCAATGAGCACGGGGGCGTGCCCAAGTGTCTGCAGAAAAGACAAAGCTGTAGAAGCTTCTATCACCCACCACGGGGGCGTGCCCAGTGGACACGGGGCCATGGTCAACTCTAAGATTCACAGAATCTAGGGAAATCTTAATAGTACAGATACGCTTCTGCACACGGGGTCGTGCCCAGCGGACACGGGGGCGTGGTCAACTAATGCAGACAAACTGCAATTAATGAAGAAAGAGAAGATGGGTGGACACGGGGACGTGCCTAATGGACAAGGGGCCGTGTACGGGCTTCTGTGCAGACTATAAATAGGGGTGCTTGGCTCATTTTCAAACCATCCCTTGGCAAACCACCTCTCTCACACTTCACCCACCCACCACCACCATCACAACCCACATCCACCACCATCATCCATAATCCATCATAGAGTGTGTGAGTAGTCTCGGGATCCAAGATTGATCGTAAGAGTTCTTGACAATCAAAGGCCATGTTTGCCTAAGTCTCTTACATCACTTGGTGATGACAAGTGTCTAGTGTAATACTTTTTATTTTTAATCTTTTCGCACTTTTTATTTGGTTATGTATTAATGACTTTAATAACTAGTTTCTTATGTTGAAGGTGAGTCTTCCTTATCGTTTGTCCGTGGTGTCTTGGCATTATTTTACTGTCTATATAAAATAAAAGATTTTCACCATTCATATCTCCACGGTCTATATGGAGATATGTTGGCTACCTGGTCAGGGGTTAAGGGAACGGTTTGGTAAGAGTCTTGCCTTGTTCAGTGTATAGATCCTGCAAGGACCTGGGTCAACTTTAGTAGGATCTCCTTCAATACCCACTGGTATTGGATGGCGGGGGTCCGAACACCTTGATCCCCTCATATGTAAACTACTATTAAAACTTTAACCCGGCTACTTAGGACTGTATCCCTGCTGACTCAGACTACTTAGCCGAGGGTAACGTCACCTCCAGAAGAGGGGCATACCACAATATGCATTAATAACTTAATTAATTATCTTTCAATAATCCAACCCTTTAGGATTGTATCCTTGCTGACTCAAACTATTGGGTTGAGGGTAACGTCACCTTCAGAAGAGGGGCCTCTACAATAACTAAGATAATCTCTTAAAAAGTGCAAAAGTGCGGAAATAATCAAAGGTTACACTAAACACGAGTCGGATCCAAGTGATTCATCTTGTCTATCTGTTTTTTATTTTATTTTATTTTTCAGCATTTTAGTTAGTTTTATTTTTCTAGTTTAAAACCTTTTTCTAAACTTTTGAATTGATTAGACGTTGAGAATAAACCGGTATTAAAAGCACTTGTGTCCTTGGATGACCCCGGTATCTTACCAACACTATACTACGCTCATGATGTGTGCACTTGCCCATATGTGTGTTTAGTGTTAGTAAATATCGTGTTTTATAAATTTAAAACTTGGCTAAAAAAGTGTTAAAGGGCTTAAAATATACATTAAAATCTATAACACTACACGCACATCAAGTTTTTGGCGCCGTTGCCGGGGACACAAGGATTTTGAAGAAAGTTAGGAATCAACGGCCTAATCGTTTTCTCTTATTTTTCTATTTTTTTAGGATTTTTTTTAGATTTCCAGCTTCTGAAGAACTCAGCACGGGGCGTGCCCACTGAACACGCCGCCGTGCCCAATCTTTGGTACTGGCAATCCTGTTTTAAGTCAGACAGTAAGCTGAACACGGGGCCGTGCCCACTCAACACGCCCCGTGCCCAAGTTTCAGTTACTGAAAACAGAACCGTAAGATCCCGACGGTTGGTAATTTCTGACACAAACATGAGTGATACTGATATTTTTTACTTTCGGCACTCTTATGGTACGTGGTGTCAAATATGTGGTGGCCCTCATAAAGATTTAGAATGTTATTTTCTAAATTATAAGCCCCATTATATAGACCCATTGTTTTCCTGTAGCCTTAAGAGGGGCAAAAGTAAAAATAATCCCTATCTCTCCCTCGAAGACAGATGAATTCCAATCCAGATGAATTCCTTAGGAATAGACGAAACTTCATAAACAGCCTCTCGACACGGGGCCGTGTCCAGGTCAGCATGCCCCCGTGTCCACCGAAAGATTCCTTCCTGACTTTTTGTCAGAATACGGACAAAATGTGTCAGGATCTTGTCTGCACACGGGGCCGTGTCCAGCTAACACGGGGCCGTGTGTAGCGTGCTGTCGTTTTCTATAAATGCAGCCAAGAATCCTGCACATTTGGACCATTCCAGGGACAGAGATTTGGTGGGATCTTCACACATACCATCCTAGGTATTTTCTAAAAGAAGGTTCTCAACAACCATCTTGTCCTTTCCTCTCTTGTCTATTCCCTTCTTCTTCATTTTTCACCTCAACACCTCCATTAGAGCTTGAGATCACCATGATTCCAAGCTTTATTGTGATATTTGTTAGGTTTTTGTTCAAGGAATCTTGTTATAAATAAGTGTTACAACATTGTTTTAAGTTATTTTTGCTAAAAAACGCTTCCTAAGTTGGAAAAATAATTTAAAACTCCAAGATTCCTTGTTCCAAAAATCTGCAGAAAGGTAAACACGGGGCCGTGCTCATTGAGCACGGGGCCATGTCCGAGGCTACTGTTTCATTAAAATGAACTTTTTTCAGTTTATTTTCGTAGAATGTCGAGCCAAAACAGTGGAACTTCTTCTGCACATTCCAGAAACAGTCGGAGGGATAGGAGGTCTTCGATTGAAGCAACTCTCGTACGCTACGTGATGGCATTACGTGAAGCTCTTGATGAGATGACCTCGGTAGAGGATGTCCTCATAGACCGTATAAATTATCTTACGGTGGGGTTGGAAAACAGTTTTCAAGAAATCAACCTCTTGCACCAGAGGTTGAACATTCTTGTGACATCTCCCATGGAGCCAATCCTCCCTCAAGAGGATTGGAACCTAGCACTTGGAGTCAATAATCCCACCGGGTGGGATGACATCCCCGTGGAGCCTCCTCTTGAAGATTTGCAAGAAGTCCCGTTGGAGATTGCACCCCCTCAAACTGATGCAAATGAGCCCGCCTTTCTTCTCCCAATGGAGATAGAGGAATGGCTCGCCGACGTATGAGGAACCCATTTCCGGAGGATGAAGTTCTTCGAGCCACATCCAACCGAGAGAATTATCTTTTCGGAAATTTTGCTAATAGAATAATCTTTAGGCTAGAACTTCTTGGTTTAGAGTCCTTGTGTTTCTTTTGACCTATTTATCTAGAATTTTTTTTAGGAATATTATGTAACTTTCTCTATTTTAATGAATGATGGTTTTAATTAATTTTGTGTTTGGATGATGATGTAATGGGTAAAACACACTCGGGATGGTGAAGGATACCAAGGGAAACTTGCACCAGCACCACATGCACAAAAACAAGGCCACCCGACAATTTTTCTTCATTACAGCAAGTTCAGCAAGGGGCCGTGCTCATCCGACACGCCCCCGTGCTCAACCATCTGTAGAAAAATGCCCAGTTCAGGTACCTGGACACGGGGTGTGCTCACTGAACACGCCCCCGTGTCCAGCCTTCTGTTGCTTTACTTTCTTTTCTGTTACTGGCGATCTGAACACGGGGCCGTGCCCGGACACCACGGGGTCGTGTCCAGATGCCCAGTAACATAAAATTTTGCTTTTTCACATCTTTTTACACATTCAATCAACCTAAAAACTTATTTTTGGGACACATTGAGGACAATGTGTAATTTAAGTGTGGGGGGGGGGGGATGCTAAAACCTTGAATTTTGCAAGTCCTAATTATAAGTCTTACACAAAACTCTATTGGAACTGCTAAACACCCCAAGTTTTTTCAAAAAAAAATTTCATTTTTTTACTTGTCTAGGTTTAATTTGGGAATTTCAAATTCTAAAAAGGTGATATTTTTACAAATTTACAACCGATAGTGTCGTGATAAAAAGAACCAACATAAGAAAATTATGAAACGGCATGACAAATCTAGTTAAAATTTGATTATATATAATTGATCACATAAAAAACCCATTCCCACAAAAAGTGAGTTTTGAGCCTTTATTGAGCATACAAATACACATCTTTAAACTAAATGCTCATTTTTTGTTTCTTGTGTGAATAGCCGCTTGGTTCTTACGACTCTAGAACTTGCCACGACGATACATTCCCGGTCCTTACCAACTTAAACCCGAGTAAGTAAATGATGGAGGCATTAGGACTAACTTTTTTTTATTTCTACACCATTATTTTTCTTTTTTTTTACCGCCTACCTAAAATCCCCCTAGTTAACCCCTTTGAGCCTAAACATTTTCATTTCTTAACCCAATACAAAAACCCTTTTACCCACCAAAACCCTTTTTAATTTTAAATCCTTTATTTTAGTAACAAAGCTCGGTTTTTCTTATGACTTTTTCAAAAAAAAAAATGATGATGAAGTCAAAAGAAATAAACAAACAAGTTTATCAAAAAAGAACTTTGTTTGAAGAATTGCTTCTCCAAAATAAAAAAGTTACAAAAAAGTCTTACGAAAACTGATGCTTTTTACGCCTTTCGCCCTTTCCTTCTAACCACTAACCCAACCACCTACCTTTAACCCAAGCCTAACCCTTCCCCCAAAGTCCTCTTGATATTTACAAAGGTATATAGTTAAAAAGGAGGAGGATTGATTGCTTGGCAAGCTTATGTTAGAAGTAAGTTCCATGCCGCTCTCGAGTGTTTCACAAAAATACATTTTCGGCCGAGTGTTGAGTGATCCCCCGTGAGGTATGTGAATTTGTATATAAATGGAATTTTAAAAAGGCATGTTATGCCCTAATAAGTAATTTATCATACGTAATGTTTTAAATAAATCATGACGAATAGGATTGTAAATAAAATAAAAATAAAACCTAATAATGAATCTTGGAAATCCCGACACTCTATGACAAGCCCAAAACCTTCTCTTCTACACATTCCATTTGGGTGTGTAAGCCACAAAATAAAGAATTTTGCTTGAGGACAAGCAAAGATTCAAGTGTGGGGGTATTTGATGTGTGCAAAATGCAACATATAAATTATATCAAATGAGGCATAAAACTAACCCTTTTTTAGTACTAATGTTGAAAAAAGTGTGATTTTGTCTTCCTTTTGTATTTCCAGGGTTAAAAGAGCTTAAATGAACAAAAGAAGCAGAAATGCAGCCAAATCCAGCATAAATACAAGAAAAGGAATAAAAGTGGCATGCCCGACCCCTCGACAGCATTTTCCCAAGCAAAACAAGAGAACAGAAGGCTGAACACGCCCCGTGCTCAATGAGCACGGGGGCGTGCCCAAGTGTCTGCAGAAAAGACAAAGTTGTAGAAGCTTCTATCACCTACCACGGGGGAGTGCCCAGCGGATACGGGGCCGTGGTCAACTCTAAGATTCGCAGAATCTAGGGAAATCTTGATAGTACAAATACGCTTCTGCACACGGGGTCGTGCCCAGCGGACACGGGAGCGTGGTCAACTAATGCAGACAAACTGCAATTAATGAAGAAAGAGAAGATGGGTGGACACGGGACCGTGCCCAATGGACACGGGGCCGTGTCCGAGCTTCTGTGCAGACTATAAATAGGGGTGCTTGGCTCATTTGCAAACCATCCCTTGGCAAACCACCTCTCTCACACTTCACCCACCCACCACCACCATCACAACCCACATCCACCACCATCATCCATCATCCATCATAGAGTGTGTGAGTAGTCTCGGGATCCAAGATTGATCGTAAGAGTTCTTGACAATCAAAGGCCATGTTTGCCTAAGTCTCTTACATCACTTGGTGAAGACAAGTGTCTAGTGTAATTCTTTTTATTTTTAATCTTTTCGCACTTTTTATTTGGTTATGTATTAATGACTTTAATAACTAGTTTCTTATGTTGAAGGTGAGTCTTCCTTATCGTTTGTCCGTGGTGTCTTGGCATTATTTTACTGTCTATATAAAATAAAAGATTTTCACCATTCATATCTCCACGGTCTATATGGAGATATGTTGGCTACCTGGTCGGGGGTTAAGGGAACGGTTTGGTAAGAGTCTTGCCTTATTCAGTGTATAGATCCTGCAAGGACCTGGGTCAACTTTAGTAGGACCTCCTTCAATACCCACTGGTATTGGATGGCGGGGGTCCGAACTCCTTGATCCCCTCATATGTAAACTACTATTAAAACTTTAACCCGGCGACTTAGGACTGTATCCCTGCTGACTCAGACTACTTAGCCGAGGGTAACGTCACCTCCAGAAGAGGGGCCTACCACAATATGCATTAATAACTTAATTAATTATCTTTCAATAATCCAACCCTTTAGGATTGTATCCTTGCTGACTCAAACTACTGGGTTGTGGGTAACGTCACCTTCAGAAGAGGGGCCTACTACAATAACTAAGATAATCTCTTAAAAAGTGAAAAAGTGCGGAAATAATAAAAGGTTACACTAAACACGAGTCGGATCCAAGTGATTCATCTTGTCTACATGTTTTTTTATTTTATTTTATTTTTCAGCATTTTAGTTAGTTTTATTTTTCTAGTTTAAAACTTTTTTTCTAAACTTTTGATTTGATTAGACGTTGAGGATAAACCGGTATAAAAAGCTCTTGTGTCCTTGGACGACCTCAGTATCTTACCAACACTATACTACGCTTACGATGGGTGCACTTGCCCATATGTGTGTTTAGTGTTAATAAATATCGTGTTTTGTAAATTTAAAACATGGCTAAAAAGTGTTAAAGGGCTTAAAATATACATTAAAAATCTATAACACTACATGCACATCAATGTACTCACCTGAGGATGCTTAGAAGTCTTGACTAACAACCAATCAAAGCTAGAGGGATCACGGAAATCAAACGGCACCAAATATAGGTAACTACGTTAATAAACGGACCTAAATCGGAGGATCGGATAAAATGAGGTTTCGTAAACCAAATGAGTATAGGGACTCATGTAATATGGTTTAACAAAGCCTACATTCTAAAACGAAACCTAACCTAAGTGCTTAAGACCCATTACGACTCGTTAAGGTCGCTTACGCTACTTTAACGCGTCGTTCGCGTAAAGCGCGTTTCGACCGCCTAACTAGTCCTATGATAATTATTATATGCCTTAACATGTTTAATAATGTTGCCTAATCAGTTTAGATGCCAAAATTTATGTTACATATGCTTAAAATGAATTTATGCGTAAAAATGGCATTTTGGTCATTTTCCTATGGCATATAAACTACTTATCATACAACTAACTAAACGAAGTGACCATAAGGTATAACCTCGGAAGGTTATTCCCTATACAACTATGGTCACAATAAATGCTTGGTCGGATCCTAATGATCGACCAAACGGGTCGGGTTCGAAAGTCTAAGCGGTTGTTTAGACAACTTATCTTACGTCCCTATATAAGCACTAAACTAAAAATGACGAGTTAAACATGTTAAAACATGTTTAACGAAGTTAGAAAACAAGTTTGATATCAAAACAAAAGGTTTTGATACCTAAGAATAGTTTGGTTGCAAAATACGCATGAATACGCATTTTGACCGAAACTATGACTCGTCACTACACCTAATCAACGTGGTAATCAGTAGGTATAGTCACAAGGGACTATAACCATCATTATTACGCTCACTTTGCAAAGTTCAAACGAACTTTGTGTTGACCATAACCTGGTCAAAGCAGAAAGTCAAACACAGTTTAACTTTCGTACTTAAAAACGCATAAAAGCATGAAAGAAACTTACAAAGGGTCCAAGCTAGGAAGAACTTGATCTAAACACTCAGGTATGAAGCATAAAGCTTCAACTTAGAGCATAAAATTAGATCAAGGTGTGAGGAAAATGGAATGAGAGCTTGGGTATTTATAGATTTCGGAGAACCTTTAGGATCGTTTCTCGCATTTCGTTCCTTGATCTTGACCCTCCATCTGGGCACATGGTATTGCAATACAAGGGGACATGAAATACCATCAAATTTTAGCCCATAGAATGCAAAACTTGGGGTTAAAAACCATCAAAACATCAAAATCGGTCTAGATACAATGAATCTGGTCATTTGGGCACTTTTTGACGCTTTTAGTCCCTGTTGATCAATAAGTTTACTTTTGCGCACCAAAACACCTCAAAGCCTATTTCTAAGCTATGTAAAGTATATTTAGGGCATGTTTAACTTATGATCAAGTTCCGGAACATTTGTTACTATACAAATCGGTATAGTTTCGCAGTTTGACGCAAATAGTCCCTGCGATCGAACAAACTTGATTTTGACACACCAAACCATCCAAAACTTATTTCTAATTATGTAAAGGTTATTTAAGGTATGTTGAGCCTATGTCACTATCCCGGAGTGTTTGTCGTGTTAAAATAATTACGTTTACGCATTAGTTTGCGTATAACTTTCAAGAAAGCGATTTAGAGCTCGAAATCGAACAAGAATTGATATGTGCAAATGATACAAATATTTAAACAAATCCCAAGTATGAAACACAATATTTCATTGGTTAGGAATTTGTTTGATGGCCGCGGAGGCACAGGTGTCACAGTCTCCCCTACTTTAGGAAATTCGTCCCGAAATTTATTCGTAGGAGCCTGTCTATGACTTTGTGTTAAATAACCACAAAAAATATGCAAGGCATAATCCTGTCATTTCCTCAACGGACATTCTTCAGAAACGAAAATGAACGGATGGAATCATTTTAAACGGGTGCTTCCTCAGAAATGGAAATGAAGGAATAATCAAAAGGATATTCATTTCCTCAACGGACATTCTTCAGAAACGAAAATAAACGGACGGAGTCATTTTAAACGGGTGCTTCCTCAAAAATGGAAATGAAGGAATAATCAAAAGGATATTCATTTCCTCAACGGACATTCTTCAGAAATGAAAATGAACGGACGGAGTCATTTTAAACGGGTGCTTCATCAGAAACGGAAATGAATAGAATTAACTCTAAAAGGATATTCATTTCCCTCAACGGACATTCTTCAGAAACGAAAATGAACGGACGGAGTCATTTTCAACAGGTGCTTCATCAGAAATGGAAACGAATAGAGTTAACTCTAGACACATGACAAAACTTGTTGTGGTTTCTGTGCACTAAATTCCATAATTATGTATGCATCCATAATTACTTAATTTCTTGCACAGTCCGCACAGTGCATTTCATAATGTGTCGGGGAAGAAAAATCAAACCTGTGATGAGTGTGACTAGACTACCATAGGGTCCTTTTAATTAGATCAACAAATGATCTCTTTAAATAGACCACCAAGGAGTCTTTTCAGCTATATCATCACATGACATTCCTAACCAGATTTTTGGATCAATCTGTTTAACTAGACCACTCAAGGGGTCTAATTATGGAATAGTACCTTATAATCTAAGGGTCTTAACTATTACGTAGAAGCCCATTAAGGATTCGAGGTAGTACCTTTGGATATCCTACTATGAATCCCTTATACGAAGATATAGAAGATTCTTACGAGGATTTGGATAACGAAAAAAAATTCGGATCACACAAAAACATAAAAGAGAACACATAAGCACATAATCACATAATTGTTTAACTTGACCTTTAATTTGTTATCTTTGGACACGGATATTTAAAGCACACCAGGAATCCAATTCGTGGATTTCATTTAGCACTTTAATCATTTTCAAGAATCTATCTATGAAGATGGGATGATCTTCCAAAAATTCGATTTTTGATTACAAGGAATCATAACATTCGAATTAAGGTACACAACAATTACGGACTTACGGAAATACCCTTAGGTACCCTATTAAGGATTGGGTATTCGTCCAGAGTTGTAACTTGCGTCTTGTACTTCGTTTCCTTGGAGGAAACGAGTACTTAGGATTTTCATGGAAAACGCAAGAGATCATTAAATGGAAGAATTTTGGGGGTAGTCTGTTCTTCAAGGAATACGATTCCTTGATTGTCGGTATTGTAGGGGATATGTTGTTTATACATGCAACCACATAAATACATTGCAATGTAAATAAAAGATTTATTTATAAACAACAACAAAAACTGTTTCATAGACCTTGACAACAAAAGAAAATAATACATAAAGCTTGATTATTTCTAAACAGTGTTGTATTTCAGTCGGTCAGATGCTCATCCCTGCGCTGGATTCGCATTAGCAAGCTTTGGGCAATTTCTTCGAAAATGGCCCATCTTGCCACAGTTAAAGCAAGATCCTGGTAGAAAACGAGCTTGAGCAGGATTATTGCCAGCTTGATTTGGTGCAGCTACAGTTGGGCAAACTCTTACTGTATGACCAATAAGTCCACAAATTTGGCATTTGCGGCACTTCACACCAGCATGATGATGAAGGCTACATTGGTGGCACAATGGTGCAGTTCCGTTGTATGGCTTCCTAGCAGGGGGTTGAGCTGGTTGGTTGGGTACAGTTTGATCATTGTGAGCGACCACAGCGAAGTTCTGAGAAGCCTTTTGCTTCTTTAACTTCTTGGGGGATCCAATCTGTTCATCCTTTGGTTTTGATTCTTCGATCGGTTTCTTGTCGCCTTTTCAGAAAAAGTTTACCTTTCCTGATCTGAGATTCAGTCAAGGTAGCGGATAGCTCAATGGCCTGTCTAACTGTAGTGGGATTACTACCAGTAACAATATATTGAACTGAGTCAGGGAGGCCATCAATGTACTTTTCGATTGCCTTATCCAAAGGCGTAACCATGTTCGGGCATAACAGACTTAACTCCTCATAACGGTCAGTGTAGGCTCGATGCTCACCGCTATCTTGCTTAAGATCGTCGAATTCCCTTTCCAATGCCCTAATCTCTTAACGAGGACAGAATTCCCTCATCATTAGAGCTCGAAGCTCTTCCCATGTTTGAGCCAGTGCTACGTCGGCACCCCTATCCCTCATCACACTATTCCACCATGTCAAAGCTCGTTTCTCAAAGACACTAGATGAGAACTCTACCTTTCGCTCGTTTGGACACTGAACATGTCTGAAGGTGCTCTCTAGACTCTCGAACCATTGCAGAAGTGCAGTCGCTCCTTAAGACCCAGAAAACTTTGATGGCTTGGCAGAGTTGAATGTCTTGAAGTTGCATGGGGCATTATTGTTGTTGAGGGCTAGGTTACATTGAGCAATGATGTTTGGGATTGCAGCAGCCATCTACTGCGTAATGATAGCTGCAAGTTCTTCATTGGGTACCTGATTGTCGCGTCGTGGAGGCATTCTAAAAGGGGAAACAAGAGAGAAAACAAATGAAATGGCATTGGGTAAGGATACTACAATCTCCGACCAAAAGGCATGGGTGATGGTCATTTGTTCGAACGACGAAGCAAACAAACGACACACAAAAGCTGAATCAAAGTAAATAGGTCCTCATAATGTATCGCGAAGACATGCTTTCCTATAAGTGGACACTCACCCCAAGAGTTCCCAAGTAAGAGTGACCGGTCCGATACTGCGGATTTGTACGAACACTCTAGCCTTAGACAGAAGACTCAGGGTACAGGCACCCACCCTTCCAGTTTGCACGTGTTCACATTATTTAGACCCAAACTTTGACGAGATTTTGAAAACTTTGAAGGTTTAAAACCTTAGAATAAATCATCCTAGAACAGATGACTAGTTTTTAAAGCGGATTCGAAATTTATGTTCTCATTGTGGTTGTCACCTAAAGATAGGCGACGGTATTGTTTTATGACTAAACGCAAATAAACTCGCGTTAGGGTCCTAGGAAGGTTATAGACTAGGTCAAAGCATTACTAATAACCTAATTCCCTATAACCATGAGCTTTGATACCAACTTTTCTGTCACACCCCGACCACGAAAAACAACAAATAGTGGCGGAAACGTCAGGGAGTGTTGTAACAGAATCATTGTTTCATAACACATGGATTGAAGTTCTGTTTTATTAAATTAAATGTATTACATTACATTGAAATTAGAAACAAAACATGAACAAATAGACTTTCATTGTTATTAAGTCACTAAGGCCTCGTCCGTTCCTATGTGAGCATGCATCAATATCATAATCAAATATCACCAACTATGGTACCTGAAACACATGTGAAAATACGTCAGCATAAAATGCCGGCTAGTACATAGGATTTTTTGAGAGTGTCAGATTCATGGCTCGTTTATGTTTTGAAAATATAACTTAAACACCTTTGTAAATTGATAATTAGAAAACCAAGTTTTGTAAAATGTTTGTAATGTAAATTGAAATAACTAAGTCAAAATAGATTTGTTTTATAAAACCTCGATACCATGAATCTTAACTCCAAAACATTTGTTTATATAAACCCAAATTGTAAATCGTTTTTGAAATAAAACTCGAATGCTTTATATTGTTAGAAAAACCTTGTAATATAACTTTGTTTTGATAAACTTGCCCAAGTGATCTAGATAACGCAACGATATATAATGTATTAAAAGCACTTATATATAGGAAGTACCAGCGGCGTATCCACCATGCTTTTAACACATTACACCCGCCCCGTTACCTAATCACTTCCCTAACCCAACGGTTCAAACAATACTAAACGATTCACATAATCAAACAGTTACAAACGATTCACATAATCAAACAGTTACCAATGGTTCACATAATCAAACAGTTACAAATGGTTCATATAAATCAGACAGTTACTAACGGTTCACATAAATCAAACAGTTCCAACAGTTCAAAATGTAAAACAATGTGTCCATATGCTGAGTGAACATATGCAACAAAATATAATATACAAAAATCAATGTGCTAGCATGTTAAGTGAACATACATAGCAAAACATAATGAAATCATGTACTATATATGTACTAATGAACATAACAAGCATATGATATAAAATCATGAAAAACACGAAAGTAACAAGTAGGCACATGTGTATCACCCCAAAACAGTTTGAAAAACAGTAAAAGAATGGACTATGTACTCACTTGAGGCTGCTTAGAAGTCTTGACTAACAACCAAGCAAAGCTAGAGGGATCACGGAAATCAAACGGCACCTAATATAGGTAACTACGTTAATAAACGGACCTAAATCAGAGGATCAAATAAAATGAGGTTTCGTAAACCAAATGAGTGTAGGGACTCATGTAATATGGTTTAACAAAGCCTATATTCTAAAACGAAACCTAACCTAAGTGCTTACGACCCATTACGACTCGTTAAGGTCGCTTACGCCACTTTAACGCGTCGTTCGCGTAAAACGTGTTCAGACCGCCTAACTAGTCTTATGACAAGTAATATATGCCTTAACATGTTTAATTATGTTTCCTAATCAGTTTAGATGCCAAAATTTATGTTACATATGCTTAAAATGAATTTATGCGTAAAAAGGGCATTTTGGTCATTTTCCTAAGGCATATAAACTACCTATCATACAACTAATTAAACGAAGTGACCATAAGGTACAACCTCGGAAGGTTATTCCCTATACAACTATGGTCACAATAAATGCTTGGTCGGATCCTAATGATCGACCAAACGGGTCGGGTTCGAAAGTCTAAGCGGTTGTTTAGACCGCTTATCTTACGTCCCTATATAAGCACTAAACTAAAAGTGACGAGTTAAACATGTTAAAACATGTTTAACGAAGTTAGAAAACAAGTTTGATATCAAAACAAAAGGTTTTGATACCTAAGAATAGTTTGGTTGCAAAATACGCATGAATACGCATTTTGACCGAAACTATGACTCGTCACTACACCTAATCAACGTGGTAATCAGTAGGTATAGTCACAAGGGACTATAACCATTGTGATTACGCTCACGTTTCAAAGTTCAAACGAACTTTGTGTTGACCATAACCTGGTCAAAGCATAAAGTCAAAAACAATTTGACTTTCGTGCTTAAAAACGCATAAAAGCATGAAAGAAACTTACAGAGGATCCAAGCTAGAAAGAACTTGATCCAAATACTCAGGTATGAAGCATAAAGCTTCAACTTAGAGCATAAAATTAAATCAAGGGGTGAGGAAAATGGAATGAGAGCTTGGGTATTTATAGATTTCGGAGAACCGTTAGGATCGTTTCTCGCATTTCGTGCCTTGATCTTGACCCTCCATGTGGGCACATGGTATTGCAATACAAGGGGACATGAAATACCATCAAATTTTAGCCCATAGAATTCAAAACTTGGGGTTAAAAACCATCAAAACATCAAAATTGGTCTAGATAGAATGAATCTGTTCATTTGGGCACTTTTTGACGCTTTAAGTCCCTGTTGATCAATAAGTTTATTTTTGCGCACCAAAACACCACAAAGCCTATTTCTAAGCTATGTAAAGTATATTTAGGGCATGTTTAACTTATGATCAAGTTCTAGAACGTTCGTTACTATACAAATCGGTATAGTTTCACAGTTTGACGTAAATAGTCCCTGCGATCGAACAAACTTGATTTCGACACACCAAACCATCCAAAACTTATATCTAAGTTATGTAAAGGTTATTTAAGGTATGTTGAGCCTATGTCACTATCCGAGAGTGTTTTTCACGTTAAAATGATTAGGTTTACGCATCAGTTTGCGTATAACTTTCCAGAAAGCAATTTAGAGCTCGAAATCAAACAAGAATTGATATGTGCAAATGATACACATATTTAAACAAATCCCAAGTATGAAACACAATATTTCATTGGTTAGGCATTTGTTTAATGGCCGCAGAGGCACAGGTGTCACATCTTGCCCACTCCCTCATATATACACGCATACACACATATATATTCATATATATATATATATTATAGAGTAAAAGACTGGTATTTTACTGGGTATTTTATCTAGCGTTTTAATCCCGTTTCAGTGCGTTTTAAATTATTTTTTATCATTCTATAAAAATAATCTCACTAAAATATTACTGAAATAATTACCAGTGGCCTTAACTGGCTGTGTTGACAGTATTTTGTCAGATACGCGCAGTATCGCGCGGTACGCGTTCAAACTCGAAAAATAGAGTTTCTTAGCGTTTTAATTTATTTTTCCTTCTGAACATGATTAAAATTACCATTCTAATCATAACAGATTATTTTTAGGATTTTAACATTGATCGGGTGGTCACCGACGTTCGTTTCGCATTTTGTTCGTTACGCGATAAGCGTTTATTTTATCGTTGCCAACGTAATTTTTTAAATGCTTAGATTTCACCAACACATTAAACATCATATATAAATATCTCAATCAATTACATACAGCTTTTTTATCTATTCACAACACGTGTCACAGTCTCCCCCTGTTTAGGAATTTTCGTCCCCGAAATTTTACTCTACAGGATTTATTTTCGCACTTGGTGGAAACAGTTAGAACAGTCTTATTGAATATGGTCTTGTAGTTTCTGTGAGAAACTTTGATTCTTACGAAGAATCCTCGTAGACCTATATTATGAAATCTCATTTCCTAATTTCTCGTCTCAACGCTCCCTACCTTTTCCAAGGTTCATCGTTTACGAGTACTAAATCAGAAAGGGTTAAGTCAATGTTCCACCATTTCAGGTTTGACATACGTATATTCACATATACATTGTCCTATACCTGAGGTAATCCGAGTCTACATACGATTGATCCACCTCGAGATGGGCTCTCGAAAGTATCTAATCCCGTGAGCTCGTTTTCCTCCCTACTTGCATTTATTTTAAATATATTCTCTCCACGTATTGCACAATCTACAGATCGCAAATACCGTTAGGAATCTGTAATCGTCTTTTTGGTTAACAACATAACTCTTCTTAACCAACCATACTGCTTCTATGGTACTTCGATAAACTTCCGTTTATCGCCTAAATAAACCTCAACAAAGAATATAATCTGTGTATTATCCATTATACACTTGTTCAGACTGGACAAATGAAACACATCATGTATTCCACTCAGTCCCTATGGTAGCTTGAGCCTATGATCGACTGGTCCAACTCAAGATGGGCTCTCGAAAGGACCTAATCAATGTGGCTCAGCTTTTCTTTCTCTGCTAAACCTAATAAAATCTTCAGCAAAACACAATCTTTGACCTGAAACTGCAATAGTTTCCTTCGATTGTCCATGTAATTCTTCTGTCGATTGATGGCGACTTTTAACCTTCCCTCGGTCTAGGCAAACCCTGTCATTGGTTTCCTGGATAAACTCGGGTCTGGTTAGTAGCCTTTTGCCACATCAGCTCAACAAAGTGGCGATCTACACTTCCATCCATACAAGACTTCAAACGGAGCGGCCTTGATACTAGCGTGGTAACCTTTGTTATAAGATAACTCTGCCAATGGCAAGTGAGTATCATAACTTCCATCGAAATCAATCGCACACGCTCTCAGCATTCCCTCCAACGTCTGATAAACTTCCTCCTGCTTTTCCGTCCAACTAAATTCCCTTTCCTTCTGGGTCATTAGCGTCGAAGGCTGCCGCTAATCTGGAGAAATTCCCAATGAATTTCCAGTAGTACCCAGCAAGTCCTAAGAATTGTCGCACCTCTGACGGGGTCTTTGGCGCTTCCCAATTCTTGATCGCTTCAATCTTAGACGGATCCACATGCATACCTTTCTTATTTATGACATTTTCGAGAAAATGAAATTCCCGAATCCAAATTTCACATTTAGAGAACTTGGCATACAACTTCTCTTCCTTCAACAACTCCAAAATCAACTTCGAATGATACTCATGATCTTCTTTGGTTCGCGAATAGATAAGTATATCGTCGATGAATACTATCACGAAATTTATCCAAATAAGGTTTTCATACCCTGTTCATGAGATCCATAAACACTGCTGGCACATTAGTTAAGCCAAAAGGCATGACTAAAAACTCGTAATGGCCATATCGTGTTCGAAAAGCAGTCTTCGGAACATCTTCGTCAGCAACCTTTAGCTGATGATATCCTGAACGCAGGTCAATCTTCAAGTAGTAATTAGATCCCTGTAGCTGATCGAACAAATCGTCAATCCTCGGTAAAGGGTACCGATTTTTGATAGTCAACTTGTTCAGCTCTCTGTAGTCAATACACCTCCTGAAGGATCCATCCTTCTTCTTCAGAAACAAAACAGGTGCACCCCAAGGCGAAAAGTGTGACAACTGTAAAAAATCCAGGTATCCGTACAATTAATTAATCATGATTAGTGCTTAATGACTGTGCTGAATTTCAATTAACTGCTTTCTGATTACTGTCTTATACATACATGTGCATCATACATTGTTTAATGTCATACCAATATTGCATGAAAGCTTTATTGCCTTAAATGATGCATTAAGTACAATTAGCACAGTTATCTGATAAATCAGGAAAATGCTGACAGAACTCAGCACATAGATAGACAGTGCATTGAGACACAGAATGAGCCAGAAACTAAGTATGACACTAGTATAGTGTGTAGGAAAGTAAGGATCACAAAACTGTCTTGATAGTGATAGTTTAAGTGCCGGAAAGTGCCTAAAACTCACCCAAGGTGCTGAATTCAACAAAATTCAGCAAATTAACACAATAATATTTTGCAGACTAATGGTAAAATGGTCCTGAATGCTTTCCTAAGTGTCGGGAATCAAAAGTGTCACAAGAAGATACATAAAGCACACTAAACTGCATAGTTTAGCACTTTAACGAACCAGTAACCAACCGAACAACCGGACACTACCCGAAACGTCAAATTTACACTAGAAGCACTGTTTTAACATTATCAAGCTAGTTATGATCCATGAACATCATAACACCCCATACAAAATATCTAATAACTAAGACATGTAACTTACACTTAGATTTCAACTATTAATCAACTAACTTAGTTACACCCTAATCTACTACCCCCCCCCCCCCACCTACTTACGGCCCAACATGGCCCCCACTTAGTGGATTTTATTTCATTTTTAAACAGATCTTGTTGATGCTTTTTGTAGCATAAAAACCAAGAGTTAAAAGACTAAGATGGGTTATAAAAGAACATGAAAGGTTCTAGTCTCATTTCTCACACACACAAAACTCTCCTCTCTCCCTCTCCTTGTTCTCGGCCGAACATAGCACCATCATCTTCCAATCAAGTTACAACCATTCCAAGTATATACAAGGGTGCTAGAAGCAAGACTAAGGAGCTTGGTGGCCTTGAAGCTTGAAAAACCTCTCTTGTTTGCTTTTATCCATCTCATTTCTTCACTTGAATCATCCCTAGCCTTGTGCTAGTGGTAAGAGTCTTGATCTTGCTATATTACTTCCATTGTTAGTGGTTAAAGAAGAATCATAATCAAAATCTTAAAGAATACTAAAGATCATAAGAAGTAAACATGAACATAAGCTTGTTTAATGAAGTAATCTTGATGAATATGAGTTGTTTTGCTTGTTGATCATTGATTGTTTGTAGAAATGATGTTGATCATCATAAGATCTTGCTAGATCATGATTAAAAACATAATCTAGCAAGATGAAAAAGTAGAAATGTTGTAGGATGATAGATCATCCACACACGAATCATGAACTTGAAAGAATACTTTGATTTCTTGAAAAATAATGATCAAAGTAAGTTACTAATCATATAGATCTAAAGATTTATGAATGGTTTTTCAAAGGAACTAAGTTAAAAACATGAGTTTCATTTAATCGTGGTTCTTACATAAACAAGTCTTATTTTTAGTGGTTAAACAAGTGTAGAAACACTTGTGTAACAAGAAGAATGCATAAAGAAATATTTTTAGAAAATGTGACAAGAAGTTGTGAACATCTAACTTCTTAAAAAATGGAGTTTTTAAAGAACTAATCACACTTTAAAGGATAACTAGGCTTACTAATAACACTAGTAAGTTCCTACAAATTTTTACAAATATTCAAGTTCATGAAGTGGTAGATTATTACTTGATTTTGGCAAAATGGTAAGTAAAGGTTGTTTGTTGATGATTATGAATTGATTGTGGTGACTTTTACAAAAGAAAATGATATGCTTGAAGGCATGGAAACCTCCATTTTTTAGGGGAAACTATGGCAAAATTTTCTAAAAATATAAACACTTAGAAAAATATTTTTAAACAAATATATACAAGTGTATGTTTAAACCATGAGTTTTCTACAAAAACTTTGCCATAATTTTTTGTAACAAAAATACAAATATTGGAGGTTGATTTTCATAAATAAAAGTGACTAAATATGTATTTAGGAAATATATATTTAGAAGACACCATGTGTGTGATTATTTGTATATTTTGTGTATTAGTTATATTATTTTAGGACATGAAATAATATAACTCATTAAAATACCAAGAATCACAATCCAAAATAATACCAAAATTCCAAAGAATGAATATACACATTTACACAAAAATATTGGAGAACCAAACTATGGAATAAGACTTACAAAAATATTCCGGAATTTATTCACAAAGTATATTTTGGTAAATAATATTTTGGACACCAAGGAAACAAAAATATGATTTTTACAACTACTACAAAAATATATCATATTTTGACAACGAAAAATATATTATTTTTGACAAGTATGAAATATATATTTTGGAAAATATATATTGGTGGACTTTTATTAAAGATAATATTACGGAAAATTAATACGAAATTAAGTAAAAGAATACTTAATGAATACAATAAAATACGTATTCCTGTATGTATAAATACACACCAGAATACGACCCCGATACATGGCAAAAATATACAAGTATAAGAATACAAATACACCCATCCTTGGGAAGGAAATACATGTATAAGCACCCGAAGAGTATCAAGTCAAAAAATATATTATTATTCCAAAATTTATAAATATAATTTAAGTTGAAATATTAATTATTTTAACAAATAATTATATAACTTGGAATAATATCGAAGACACAAAAGAAACGTAACTCAAAGACAATAATACTAAGTCAAGGCACGACCCGTTCGTCTAATAGAATAGTACGTTGTAGGTAGTCGTGTTCGCCGAAGGAGCTTGAGTTACGATTATTGAAGACGCAAGACTGTGAGTTCATGTCCCCCTTTTCTTTAAACTGTTTTTGTTTTAAAACTTCGGGGGTGAAGTACATGTTACAAAATGATTACATAAAATTACAATTGGTATGGTTAGCTTTGGAAAGTACAGTAGATCATGTGAATGGGTAGACGCACTCCTAAGACCATTAATCCTCGTGTTAGGACCGAGGGGCATGAGTGATAGATCTATTTGGGTGTAGCGAGCCCACACCCATGTGGACCAGGGTGGCCCATGAGGTGACTATGTCTTACAGCCGGAGGCCCGGTGCAAAATCTGCTAGGTTTGAGCCTTCCTACGCCATTGCACGCATGTTAATGGCCTTGCAAACCATTAATCGATCTGTTTCCTTGTTTTGCTTTCATACCGGGATTTACAAAACATACATACATACAATGTTATCAAAGGTTTTATTCATACACACAAACAAACTCATGAACTCGCTCAACTTTTGTTGATGTTTTCAAAATACATGTATTTCAGGGAATTAAAAGTGGATCTGGCGGGCGTTGGATGTTTCAAGTGTGGTTTAAGAATAAAAGATGTCATCCATGGCCTTCGGGTTTGGTCAGGGTGTTTTATTCCTGGACGAGACACGTTTTCCAAATCTTGGTTTCATTTAATATCATTTGTCAAGTCTTTGTGAACTCTTAAACAAGTTGCATGGTTTGTACTCGAATTTGAATTACTATGTTTTTAAGACAATGTTGTCATGTTTTTAAACTTAATTAATGGATGACCATCTATGGTTTTAACATATAGTTGTTGTTATGATTGAATGCAATGGTATTAAGAAAGTCACACCATAATCATGCTTCCGCAAAAGTCAGGGTGTGACAAAAAGCTTGGTCGGATGAAACCTTTGTCTTATATCTCTTGAAGCTGATTTAACAATTCTTTCATCTCTAACGGCACTAATCTATAAGGAGATTTTGCAATCGGTGCAGCACCGGGTACCAGATCAATTCTAAACTCGATCTGTCTCGCAGGGGGCAATCCAGGTAAGTCTTTAGGAAAAACTTATGGATAATTGCGAACAATAGGAATCTACTCGATCTTCCTATCTTCATAACACTGAAGACACTCAACACTCGACTCGATCGGTTTCCGTGAACAACTATTGCTTCACCACCATTAGGACGATGTATTTTCACTTGCTTCTCTGAGCAAATAATCTGAGCTTTATTCTTGGATAGCCAATCCATCCCCACGACTACATCAAAACTACCAAGCTCCACTGGCAATAAGTCGATACTAAAACTATGATCATCTAACTGAATACTACAACCACGAACAACTTCGCTAGTCTCTATCAGTTTACCATTTGTTAGTTCTATCGAGTACTTTTTACTTAGCTTACTTGTTGGAGAACACATAAATGGTTCAAAGTTTTTTGAAATAAAACTCAAGTCAGCCTTAGTATTAAATAGTACGAACGCAAAATGGTTGATGATTAAGAACGTACCAGTAGCAACTGTAGGATCGTTACATGCCTTCCCAACATTCATCTCGAAAGCTCTACCCTTGGCATTCTGATACTTCATTTTCGGACAATATCTCTTGAAGTGTCCTTGCTCACCACACTCGAAGCATCCCTTAAGTGCAACTCCCTCGGACGTACTCCTAGCATAGCACTCGCGAGTCACATGTCCAGTTCGGCCACATCTGGCGCACTTCTCTTGCTCATCACCGTGATGTCATAACACATGAACCACTAAAAATTTTCCGATCATTATATTACCTGAAGGGTTTCCGATCTGTGTCCCACCAAGACCATGCCCATGAGCACCACATCCACGTTTCTGGCCATTATTATGGTTAGCATCGCGCTGTTCCATGGCAGTATTAACGTGTTGGGCTATGAGTTGTGCCAACTCTTCTGGGGTAGTAGGTAGTCCAGAACCCTGTCTCACTTTTGGCAGCATTTCGTTGTTTCTATTATTACAACATAATATCAACATAAGACGATATCCAAAATAATTCAATCATTAAATGCTAGTGGACCAAACATTGGGCATGTATAATATTCACATATTAATGAGAACAATTTTTAAACCAAAAGGAACCCATTCGATATTTATACCAGGAATTTACAAAGCTTGTTTTTAGTACAAAGACTAATCAAAATTTGGCGTGTTTACATCAACACCCGCAACAAGTCTACATGAAATTTCCTCCTAAATATCTGAAAATTTGGCATGCAAGCCATAAATAGGGTTCATTAAATGAGACATACAAAACAAACAACAAAAACAACCAACAACTAACGCTTCAATCCCTGGAAGTCCAACATCTTCCTAACAAGCTCTTCTAGCTCAACTATCCTCCAGTGCATCTAATCCCTAGCATTGTCATCTAAATCCTTCAACTCGGTACCATTCCATCTGTCCCTCGAGGTCTTTCACCTTACCCTTGGCTGAGTCCAGATCTCCGCGCAGAGTGGCAAACTGTCGATCACAGTGGCAACATCAGTCTACCCAAACCCATTTCTGCTTCTTGGAAGCAAATGTCGTCTCAGTGTCTGACGTAGATGCGATCTCCCCAATGGGCCGAGTCCTCTTCCTACGACGAGTGTAGACTAAAAGAGATGTAGCAAAACATGTGACTCGAATAGCGGAATAGACGATTCTGTAACGACGGGCGAATGAATCTCAAGTGTAGGCTCGACAGCATCAGTGAGCAGGACTACTAATGGTTCAATAGGCTGAGACGTGACATAACGTAGCCATACAAAGTAAGTGTGTGTTCAAATGAAAAATAACACATAAGGCCCAAATAAACAGATAGTCAAGTATGCACATAAACACGCAATGGTTTTCATACATGATAAAATCTCCATGTTTATTTAAAAAATTTTGGCTTCGCAAATTTTGCACTTAAATCTCAAAATTCTTCGGTTGAAGTCTAGAGTTTTCTTCGAAAACATCTAGTTTGCTAACAACCATTGGCTCTGATACCAACTTTTGTCACACCCCAAAAACGTCGCAGCGGAATATAAAACGTAGTGGTGTCGGAAGTTGGTTCCCATTAATATCTTGTTGAACGATGCATTTAATTGTTGGACATATTGACTTATTTAAAACATAAGTTATTAAACATAACGTTTTAAAACACGACACAACCACCACATAGTTAAGTTGTCTTTGATCCTCGCGGATCTTATTACATTTGTCCCAGTAAGTTTAAAAAGTTAGTCCAACATTTTAGGTGACAAAACATGCATCAACAAACACAAGATACGCCATGATTCCCGAAGCCGAACTCAAATACCTGTAGAACACGTTTAAAATCAAGTGTCAACACAAAGGAAGGTGAGTTCACATATTCAAATTTAAACAATTTGATTCCAAGGAAAAAGCTTTCTAATTATGTGTTTATTATAAAACATCCATATAATTTACGAAAGTCCATTTATTTCCTTAATAAAATTCATGGGTCATCCGTCGTAGGTTTTTCAGCTGAAACCTCCAAATAGGGCATTTTCCCAAGTTTTCATATTAAATTTATTGCGTCAAATATTCGGACTCGTAAGTTAGCTAGACATTACGAACTATATATTTTACCATGTAGGGATAATCAAGGCTAGACTATAAACAGAATATAAATTCGCCGTTTGACTTGACACGGGGCGACCGGTCATGAAGGGGTTGTCAACCCGATAGATCTACCAACAATTCCTCGCGTGCAATACTTAAATGATTAAACGGCACCATTGGCGCATGGTCTATATTGAGACCATCTATGATGTCTGCCTCACGTACAATATATATATCCTAGTAATAAGACAAATTTAATATATGATGTTGTACGAATTCCCTGAAATCCCACCGAAATGTAAGCCTAATCCGTTACTTACTCTTTTGAGACCAAGCCAAATTCGTTCTAACTATACGGTCGTTTTCCCCCAAATACCGTATAAATCCCTGTTTCTCCCCTGAAACATATATTTATCAAAAACGTTTTATCTCGAAACGTATAATTTATCAAAACTCCATATTTTTTCAATGAAAATATATAATTTATATTATAAGGTATGTTTTAATCCAAAAACATTATTAAACCTTTTTAGGCGTGTTCTTCCCCCAAAACATATACAAAACATTAAAAAGAGGGGGTATAGTGACACTCACCTTTGGGTACGTATTTTTAAATAGCGCAATCCCACAGATTGATTTCTACACATCCTATTATACGTAGGAATGATTTTTAAATCAATATATCACAATAATCCTAAGTTTCTCTGTTTCTTAGAATAGTCACATAACTTTGAGATTTTCTCGAAAAGTTATCATTTTTTATTATGTTGGCACGTTAATATATATATGAGTCCATATATATATATATATATATATATATATATATATAAGATTTTGCGACTTGAACGATTTTATTGGTGAACGTTATCATGTAAATCCATTAACACACCCGTTTATACGTAATATATCTATGATTTGCGCGTCGTGATATATGTACATAAACGTACACATAAATTATTATCGAAACACGCGTAATCTCGTTAACTTATCTATTTTGTAATTTTTAAGGCAAGTATACATAAAATATCTCATATGTATTCAAATTTCATGCTCGACAAATGAGTTACACGTTTATCGCGATTTTAACGTTTCTACTACATAAAACGCACAAGTGTACATGCATAGTCTAAATTTCCACTATCATTTTAAAACTTAACATATCATCATATTTACATTTTTTATATCACATAACACATCTTAACACATAAGGTTCACCCAAAATTTACCAATACTAGTGTTCATTGAAAAACGCGTATTTTAGCGATTCGGTAACGTTTTCGGGCGTCGGAAGTCACGTATGACCACCCAAACCCCAAGTAAACTTAAAATTAGTTAAAAGTACTTATTTTTAAACTAAAAATATCAGTTTACTTACTGATATAAATCAGTTTCATAAAAATCGTTCGAAAAGCCGATTTTTGACCGTTTTAACGCATAGTTTTGCGTTAAACGTTACTATAATTATCCCAACTCAGAATGACTTGATATTTTAACACAATACATGTTATTTACTAATTAAAATAGTAATTATAATCAGATTAGTGCAGTTTTTGTGTAGGTCATATAAATCATGCGATTTCACGTATTTTACAACTTCTAATGCATCTAGTACAACATGGAAAGCTAGTAGACATTATGACAAAGTTATATACCATTAAAGACTTCAAATATTTAAATTTTTAGTGTTTAGAATCTGATTAAAATTTATTTCTATCAAATCATATTTAAATCATCATTTCATGCTTTCACGTCATCATGTATGTTCACATATGTGCATCTAATGCACTTATACATCATCATCATCATCATCATCATCATCATTTATGATCTAATCATACTCTAGAACACATTAACATCATGTTCTTACAAAACATAACACACACATCATCATGATCATCCAATCATTCATAATCATTCATGCAAATATCCTTCACATTTAAGATTATATGACAACTTTTATATGCATGCATACATATATACATATATATATGAAATATATATACACATATAAACCTCCAAAAAATTACTTTTCATCATGTCATTTTCAAATCTTAAATCACCTTTAGAACATTCTTTTATTACACATATTGATTCCTTCATGCATCCTACTTTTCAAGAATTAAGTAAATCAAGAAATCTTTCAACAAACATAAAAAACACAATCACCTACATACACACACACACACAGACTCACGGCCACATATACATACATAGATACACCCATTTTTATTTCATTCAAAAACCCATTTGTTTTAAGTTTCAAGTTTGTGATTAAACTCAAGAACAAGAAAAACTTCCATCATCATCAAGATTATCAGGAATCAAAAACAAGGTTTTTAAAATAAATTTTATACCTTCAAGTTCTTGAATGATTTTTAGTAAGGATTTGATGATATAGGACTTGATTGTTGCTTGAAACACCTTGAATCACTTCTAAATCACCAAATGAACTTGAAATTTCTTTGAAATGAGTATGAACTCTCAAGATTAAGGTGGAAAATAAAAATGGAGGTGATAGAGGGGTGTTTCGGCCGAGCTTTAGAGAGAGAGAGAGAGTGAGTTGTGTGATTTTTGAATTATGTCTTGGAACATGGTGAGGTTATGAAAGAATAGAAAGGTATAATCATCACTTTGTAAATTTCTAGGCCTACATGTGTTGGAGAGAGGAGAGAGAAGACATGCATGGCTGCCACCTCTTGCCCACTCCCGCATATATACACGCATACACACACATATATTCATATATATATATATATATATATAAGTGACCGCTAAAATGAGAACCACCTCCAGTTGTAAGAACCGTGAGAACTTTTTGATCCGGGGCGAGTTGGACCAATTTTTTTTTTCATAAACGTAGATGCGTGTATTATAAACACATTTGTAAAAAAAAATCAAAAAAAATGTCGTGTGTGTAGTTTTGAGCACCACAAGTTTGTGTTTACGGGTACCGTAAAATTTAAATACACGCATCTACGTTTATGAAAACAAAATTTGGTCCAACTCGCCCCGTACGGTGTAGTTCTCATGGTTCTTACAACTGGAGGTGGTTCTCATTTTAGCGGTCCCCTATATATATAAAGAGAGAGTAAAAAACTGGTATTTTACTAGATACCGGGTATTTTATCTAGCGTTTTGATCCTGTTTCAGTGCGTTTTAAATTATTTTTATCATTCTATAAAAATAATCTCATTAAAATATTACTGAAATAATAACCAGTTGCCTTGACTGGCTGTGTTGACAGTATTTTGTCAGATACGCGCAGTATCGCGCGGTACACGCTCAAACTCGAAAAATAGAGTTTCTTAGCGTTTTAATTTATTTTTCCTTCCAGACATGATTAAAATTGCCATTCTAATCATAACAAATTATTTTTAGGATTTTAACATTGATCAGGTGGTCACCGACGTTCGTTTCGCATTTTGTTCGTTACGCGATAAGCGTTTATTTTATCGTTGCCAACGTAATTTTTTTAAATGTTTAGATTTCACCAACACATTAAATATCCTATATAAATATCTCAATCAGTCACATACAACCTTTTTATCTATTCACAACACGTGTTACAATTGTACGCTATGGCCTGAAAAGCCGGGTGTCACAATTAACATATTATTACCATGTCTAACATTACCGATGCCGAACATTTCTTCCTCAGATTCTTTGAGATGTTGGCTGTTAATATAGAAATTCATCACTTCAGATGAATCCCCAAACTTTTCAATTTTTCATTGCAAATCTAAAATCAGATTATCTTTTTTCAAAAATGATTTTGTTCTTTTCCAAAACATAATTTTGGTTCATTTCAAGTTCAGATTTTAATTCCGGATTTTTAAGAGTTGCCAGTGCCACGAGTCTCTCAAATTCAGGGATATAATTTTTCAGTGCTTTTATCTTAATTCGGTGTTCTTTATCCGAATTAGACAAAACTGCAATGAGTTCTCTGGATTTTTCTAAATCTGCACTCAAATTTGTGTTGTGAAGTGCATATCTGTCAATCTTGGTGACAAACTCTACACATCTTGCACAACGCTTATCTATGGAAGTCGATTTTACCTCATTACCAGCCATGAATGCACATGCTTCATTTCTATGGAGTCTTCTTCCAACCTTTTAGCTTCTGCATCTGCAAATTGCTGCATTTCGGCTGTGGAGATTTTGAACTCAAAGCATTCTCCATTTTCTCCATCTTATGTTTTGTTCCACTTTTCCGAACTCTCTTCTTTCAGGTCTTCTTCATTTTCAGCAACAGTACCCGAATCCAACTCTTCCCCAAAAACCTCGGCTATAACTGCAAATTCCTCAATGCTAGTCTCTTCGATAACCTCTTCACACACTTCTTCGTTGACAGTTTCAACCATAAAAGCTTGTGAAACAATAGCTCTTGGAATTCCTTCCATTGCACAACCCCATTCGTAAGGCTCAGTCATATTTTGTAGAGGTTGAGCCACCATAGAATTGTTTGCCAAAGGTGTAAGGTTTTCAGAACCACCAGGACGAGCACTTGAGTTTGAAGTAGTTGTTGCATTGTTGTGAGGTCTTGAGTTGTTTCCTTGAGAGTTGCTTTCTCTATTAGATCTTTCCATCTTCGGCTTCTGACAATCACGTGCGAAATGCCTATTGATGTTGCAGTTGTAACATTTCACCTTTGACATGTCGACTCCCATTCGAGTCTTCGTCTGACCTCCTATGAACTTCCTACCTGCCCTCAACAGAAATTTCTTCGCTCTTCGAACTAAGAGTGCCATATTGAGTTGTAGATCAAGTTATTCCATTTCGTCTTGGTCTATCTGGTCAAAGTCCACATCGAGACTTGACGGTTCAACGAGCTTTCCAAGACAGAAGTTCTCGTAGGCAGTCATAAAGGACGCTAAAAGGCTCATGTTTTCTTCTATCAACTTTAAGCAGCTTGCATCTAACTTTGGAATGTTCAAGTTTGTCGCTTGAGATTTCTGAGCTCCGCTAGAAGAGTACATTCCCTGATTGGAATTTGTTGTGCCACTTGAACATACATTGTTGCTTATAAAAGCATGATCACTTGCAGGAGCTTCATTCTCTGAATATAGGGCAACACCAGCTCCACCATTACTGCCCTTATCTCCCAGTTTGGAAGCTTTATACAACTGAGGATCTTGGATTTTCTCAAAATCATAAGCTTGGTCTTCCATATTCCAAGCATATCCTTTCAGTTTTTGCACGGCTTCTTCCAAGGAGAGCTCCTCATAGAGAACACCTTCTCTAATCAATGTCGTATGCATTCCATTCTCTGGGAAGACAATTTAGAAACTTCTCAACTTTCTCAAATTCAGTGTAGATACTCTCTTGACTTCGATCAAGTTAGCTCAACAAATGATAAAATCGATTCACCGTATCGTCGAATGATTCATTCCTTAAAGCTTTAAATACAACGAATTGAGTCTTCAATCATTCAAGACATCGTTTCTTGTACATTGCATTTCCCTCATAGCGTTCGATCATGTTGTTCCATAACTCCTTCGAATTATTTCTCTTACGGAAAGTATGGAGTATAGATTGCGTCATAGCCATCGTTATCATCGACATTGCTTTCTCTCCACAATCATAAAACTTTCTTTGGTCGTCGGTGAATGCCAAATAAGTATCAACGATTAAGGTTCTTACCGGTGTAGCTCCACATCCTTTAACGATACACAACCAGATCTTATGTCTTTCGCTCTTACATACCTTTCAAAATGCTCCTTCCACTAAAAAAATCAAGCTCGTTTATCAACAAAGGAGGTTTGTCATTATTCCCTACCTCAGCATTGTGCTTGAGGTTTTGCACCATTGCGGTCAGATTGTTGTTTGCGATTTTGAAAAGAGTTGTGAAAGAAACAGAGAGTGTTTGTGAAAGAAACAGTAAGTTTAAATAGAAAGCTTGCTTTGAAAAAGTTTGTAAGTTCACAAAATCTAGAGACACAAAAGAAACTTGGAAACACAGAGTGAAAAGTCTAAGAAAATCAGTGGTATAATCCGGATCACAACCTGAATGAAACACAAACTCTGACAACACTCTAAACTCTGACCAAAGAAACACTTGTTAAACTAGGAACGACAAACTCAGACACAACTAGTTCTAGAAATTCTTATCCTTTGATAAAAACTAAACTTGGATGAAGGTAATAATGAAAACTCGGAACTAGTATTGAAAAGAAAAACTAAACTCGAAAGCTTGAACACCTAAACTCGGATGGATTTTGAACTAACAAACTCTGAAGGGTAACTATTAAACTCAGATATATTAAACTCGGAATGGACTTTATTAAACTCCGATATACTAAACTCCGAATGGGCTTTATTAAACTTAGATATACTAAACTCGGAGGTTCGAACTAAATGTTTAATAACTCGGACTGAACTCCTTTAACCAAACTCGGAATGGACTTTAAAATCCTGACCAAAGAAACTTTGTTTCCTATTATAAAAACTAAAAAAATTAACTACGGGCCTATTATAAATAAATACGGAATCCTTTAGAGTTTAAAAGGAAACTTGGATTAATGAAGTTTGATATAAACTCGGATGGAACTAAATGTTCAAACTTGGACATGATCAGAACTCGGACAAGTTTCAAAAATTATAAGACTAAACTCTGATGGAATAAATAACAAACTCAGACGCTTTATAAAACTAAACTCTGAAAATTTGTAAACCCCGACCTTTTGAAAAGTAAACCCTGATCTTTTGAAAAGTAAATCCTGATCTTTTGAAAAGTAAATCATGACCTATAAGTCCTGACCTCTCAAAGAAGTAAACCCTAACCTCTAAGTTAATCTAGACTAGATGAAACCTTGCTTTAGGATATCTCACAAGTGTGACTTCACACAAGTTCAACAATAATCCAGAAGCACAAACACTGAAGCAAAACTTTGAGCAAAAATAAAATGGATCAAATAGGGAATCTTTACTAACCTTCAAATACCCTGATGAAGATCTTCAAGGCTCTCTAAAAACCCAAATGAATATCTCACCTAAAAAGCTCTATTCTAATCACAATCCATCATTCAGAATCAATAAACACAAAAATGATTGATAAAGAACACTCAAAACACAGCAAAACAACACAAAAACCCAATTTAAATGTGATTTTTCTTAACTAAACCTTCAAAAATCCAAAACCTACAGTAGTATAAGCACACTGCTCTGATACCACTTCAAAGGTCTCCTACCCAAGGATCTCACTCAAACAACAATCACCGGGTGTGCGGAATCCACCTAGCAATCACTACCGTAGAGTATTGGATCAAGAAACAATAGAATGAGAATGATGAAGATGAATGACATCACACATAATAGCCGTTAATGCACACACAGTAGTAACGATTAGGGTTTGCTTGAGAAACAATCTTTCCACAAAATAACTCTCCATGATTGTCATTTCACTAATAAGTATATGTACAAAGAGAAGTCCTGACTACTAAGTCGGGATATAAAAGGGCCCAAAGCCAAATACAAGCAAACGTAAGTCCTGACCATCTAGACATACTAAATTCGGACTAGGTATTCAACCTAAGTCCTGACTAAATGTTTTACTAGTAAATTTGGACCACAAAGAAACTAAACAAAACTTAAACTCTGACCAATATAAAATTTAAACAAATTACATAAAGACCTTTGAAGTTTGGAGAGACTTCACTTATCACCCAAAGTGCATCTACAAAGTGTTTCCATAAGTTTACCATGGTAAACTAATGTGGAACATCACCATTTTGAGGTCCAAACTTTATGTTTTGGAAGAACTTTTACTTAAATCTTTATAAACTTAATTAAACTTATGAAATCTTGTACCTACCTTGATTCTAACCAAGTCCATGGTTGGGGAGCTCGTGTATGGTTGATTCTTATGAGTTTAGAAGTGCAAACACTCTCTAAACTTTCTATTTTGATAAGGTTCCAAGTAACCTTCAATTGTGCGACCATCCAAGCTCACCATTATTCATATGGTGAGTCTTGTATTTGTCTAAACGTGTGAACCATGGAAGCGTGGGCTCTCCAAACTTGTTCCACTACCTCACTTGCTTAATTGTTTGTGTTCATCTAAGTAGCTTCCTAGAACCAAAATAAGATAACCCCGCCTCGCCTCCAACATTTGCCATGTTGGGTATGACACGCTCGGGTTGTTCTTATTTGGTTACTTAGATAACCTAGTAGTTAAGTTGTTTATGTTATTATGTTCATGACCATCCGAATCATCCTTGTGGTGATTTGTGCATTGGTGAATTCATACAGCGAGGTTTAATGGATGTTAATCATCCTACCTCCATGTTTGATGATGTGTGTAAAATCCAACATATAAATTACATCAAATAAGGCATAAAACTAACTTTGTTTAGTACTAATGTTGGAAAAAGTGTGTTTATGTCTTCCTTTTGAATTTACCGGACCAAATGAGCTTAAACGAGCAAAAGGAACAAATATACAACAAAAACCAACATAAATACAAAGAAAAGGAATAAATGTGGCATGCCTGACCCCTCGACAGCATCCCCAAGAGCAAAAACAAGAAACAGAAGGCTGACCACGGCCTGTGCCCACTGGACACAGAGGCGTGGTCAGGTGTCTACAGAAAGGACAAAGCTGTGGAAGCTTCTACGCCCACTACGGGGGTGTGTCCAGCTAAGAACGGGGTGTGATCAACGCTAAGATTCATAGAATCTTGCAAAATCTTGGTAGTACAGATACGCTTCTGCCCTTGGGGCCGTGCCCAGTGAACACGGGCCGTGTGGAGCCCAATGCTGATAAACGCAATTAATGAAGGAAGAGAAAAGAGATGGCCACGAGGGCGTGTCCGCTGGACACGAGGCCGTGGCCGGGCTTCTGTTTAGGCTATAAATAGGGGTGCTTGGCTCACTTCAAAGGCATCCGTTGGCAAACCACTACTCTCCCACTTTGCCACCACTCCTCCACCACTACAACACCCGCATCCACCACCATCATCCGTCATCAACCTTTAGAGTGTGTAGTAGTCTCGGGATCCAAGATTGATAGTAAGAGTTCTTGTCAATCAAAGGCCATGTTTGGCTAAGCCTCTTACATCACTTGGTGAAGACAAGTCTTTAATATATTACTTTTGATTTTTAATCTTTTCGCACTTTTTACTTGGTTTTGTGTTAATGACTTTAATAACTAGTTTCTTATGTTGAAGGTGAAACTTATTTATCATTTGTCCGTGGTGTCTTGGCATTACTTTACTGTCTACATAAAGTAAAAGATTTGCACCATTCATATCTCTACGGTCTATATAGAGATATGTTGGCTCCCTGGTTGGGGGTTAAGGGAATGATTTGGTAAGGTTCTTGACTTGTTCAGTGTATAGATCTTGCAAGGACCTGGGTCAAGCTTACTAGGATCTCCTTCAATACCCACTGGTGTTGGATGGCGGGGGTGCGAATAGCTTGATCCCCTCATATGTAAACTACTATTAATACACTAAACCGGCTACTTGGGATTGTATCCCTGCTGACTCAAACCACTTAGCCGAGGGTAACGTCACCTTCAAAAGAGGGGCCTACCACTTTTCGCATTAATAACTTAATTAATTATCTTTCAATATTCCGACCCTTTGGGATTGTATCCTTGCTGACTCAAACCACTGGGTTGAGGGTAACGTCACCTTCAAAAGAGGGGTCTACTACTATAACTAAGATAATCTCTTAAAAAGTGCAAAAGTGAGAAAATCATCAAAGAATACATTAAAGGCGAGTCGGATCCAAGTGATTCATCTTGTCTATCTGCTTTTATTTTATTTTTATTTTAGCATTTTTAGTTTTATTTTTCATGTTTAAACCTTTTCTCAAAAAATTTTAGATTGATTAGACGTTGAAGATAAACCAGTACTAAAAGCTCTTGTGTCCTTGGACGACCTCGGTATCTTACCAACGCTATACTACGCTCACGATGGGTGCACTTGCCCAAGTATGTGTTTAGTGTTAGTAGAATATCGTGTTTTATAAATTTAAAACTTGACTAATGCGTAAAATGGGCTTAAAATATCAATAAAAGCATAACACACCTAACGCACTCCAAGTTTTTGGCGCCGTTGTCGGGGACACAAGGATTTTAGGAAAGTTAGGAACCAATGACCTAATCATTTTTCTTATTTTTCTATTTTTTTTAGGATTTTTCTAAATTTTTCAGTATCTGCAAACTTCAGCACGGGGCCGTCCCCGCTGAACATGCCCCGTGCCCAATCTTTGTTACTGGCAATCCTGTTTTAAGTCAGAAAATTGCTGAACATGGGGCCGTGCCCACTGAACACGCCCTCGTGTCCAAACATCAGTTACTGAAAACAGAACCGTAAGATCCCGACGGTTGGTAATTTCTGACACAAACATGAGTGATATTGATTATTTTTACTTTCGCTCCTCTTATGGTGCGTGGTGTCAAATATTTGGTGGATCTCATAAAGATTTAGAATGTTACTTTCTAAATTACACTCCCCACTATATAGACCCATCGTTTCCCTGTAACCTTAAGATGGGCGAAAGTAAAAACGATCCCTATCTCTCCCCCGAGTGCCCTCAACCATTTCTTTTGGGTGACATAATTTTAGAAGAACTATGTCAGTTCGATGAAATAATTCTCCAATTGTTGAAAGAACTTGAGATAGATGCAAGTTATCTATCACAAGACGATAATCAAGGAGAATTATTGGGGACGCATTCGGAATCTAACAACATCGTCAATACCGAAAGCACCTCTAACTCTTGTGAGGACTTGAGAAATAGTTGTCCCTGTGTCGATTGTGCCATGAAGGACTCTCCATCAGTCTCCGCTGATGCGTTCATAGAACTGAGCGATTCGACATATACCTTCTTTAACGAGAGCCTGGATAAGGGAAATAAAGGTCGGTTTCGCCCACCGGTATTTAGCTTAGGTTTTACCCTTTCCGACAACCTCTTGCATTCTTGTCTCAAGCAAGGGAAATTAAGGTACCTTAGGCACTTTGGTGTTGTTCCGTCCAGTAAGGAACCACCCGATCTGGACAAATTCCTTAAAATAAGATGAAACTTCATAAAACTCTCTGACCACGGGGCCGTGTCCAGGTAAACACGCCCCGTTCCCACCTAAAAATTGACCATGGGGGCGTGTCCAGGCCAACACGCCCCGTGTTCAGAATACGGACAAAATTTGTCAGAGTCAAGTCTGACCACGGGGCTGTGTCCAGCCGACACGAGGCCGTGGTCAGCGTGCTGTCGTTTTCTATAAAGTCAGCATGATTTCTGCACATTTGAACCCATTCCAAAGACCAAGATCTGCTGGGATTTCCACATATACCCTACAAGGTATATTCCAAAGAAGGTTCCCAACAACCATCTTGTCTTTACCACTTTTGTCTCTTACCTTCTTCTCCAAAAACTCCTCAAAACCACCATTAAAGCTTGAAACCTCCATGTTTTTAAGCTTTATTATGATCTTTGCTAGGTTTTTAACCAAGGATTCTTATCAAAAAAAAGTTTTACAACACTGTTTTAAGTTATTTCTGCTCAGAAAATATCTCAAAGTTTAGAAAAATAATTTAAAACTATAAGATTCCTGAGTTCAAAAATCTATAGAATGGTGGCCACGAGGCCGTGCTCAGTGAGCACGGGGCCGTGGCCGAAGTTACTGTTTCATTGTTTTGAACTTTTCGACTTGTTTTCTTAGAATGTCGAGCCGGAATAGTGGAACATCCTCAGCTCACTCAAGGAACGATCAAAGGGGAAGAAGAACATCGGTGGAAGACTCCTTGGTCAACTATGTGTACGCGTTGCGAGAAGCCATTGATGAGATGACAGGAGTGGAAGAAGCCTTAATTCACTGTATTAACCATTTGTCGGTGGGGTTAGAGAGTTGCCTTCAAGAAGTCAACCTTTTGCACCAAAGGTTGAATATTCTTGCTTCTCCTCCCATGGTGCCAATCATCGCACAAAGAGGATGGAATGTTGTGCCGGAAGTCATTATTCCAACCGGGTGGAATGTCATGCCTCCGGAACCTCCTCTAGATGTACTACATGGGGTTCCGGTAGCCGTTGCGCCGCCGCCACAAAACATTGTGGAGAATGAGCCCGCCTTCTTTCTCCCTAGAGAGATAGAGGAATGGCTCAATTACATTTAAAAGACATTCCCCGGTTTCGAGTTCTACAAAGCCCTTAAAGTACCGAAAAGTCATTTCTGGGTTTTTGTCATTCCTACAACATTAACGGTAGAACTCCTTAGTGATTTCCTGAATTTTATGACCTATCTATCTTAGGATCTTTGTAGTTTTTAATTTTTAGCAACTTTCTTTTTATTTTCTAGGAACTATGTATCTCACTCTTGAATGAATGATTGTTTTTAGTTATTGAATGGTGTTTAGATGATGTTGTAATGGTTAAATACACTCGAAATAGTGGAGGTTACCAAGGGAACTTTAAAACCACACCCCATGCACAAAAACAGAGCCTCCCGACAATTTTCCAGCATTACAGCAAGTTCAGCATGGGGTCGTGCTCAGCCCAACACGCCCCGTGCCCAAGGCTCTGCAGAAATTTGCCCAGTTCAGGTAACTGGACATGGGGTCGTGCTCACTGAACACGCCCCGTGTCCAGCCTTCTGTTACATTTTGATACTGGCAATTTGACCACGGGGCCGTGGCGAGATGCCCAGTAACAGAAAATTTTGTTTTTAAACACCTTTTTACACATTCAATCAACATAAAAACTTATTTTTGAGACACATTGAGGAGAATGTGTAATTTAAGTGTGGAGGGATGCTAAAACCTTGAATTTTGCAAGTCCTAATAACAAGCCTTACACAAAACTCTATTGGAACCGCTAATCACCCCAAAAAAAATTTCAAAAATTTTCAATTTTTTTACTTGTCTTGGTTTAATTTGGGAATAACAAGTTCTAAAAAGGTTATATTTTTACAAATTTACAACCGATAGCGTCGTGATAAAAAGAACCAACGTAAGAAAATTATGAAAAGGCATGACAAATCTAATTAAAATTTGATTATATATACTTGATCACATTTTTAACCCATACCCACAATAAGTGAGTTTTGAGCCTTTATTGAGCATACAAGCATACATCTTTAAACTAAATGCTCATTTTTCGTTTCTTGTGTGAATAGCCGATTGGTTCATACGACTCTAGAACTTGCCATGACGATACATTCCCGGTCCTTACCAACTTAAACCCAAGTAAGTAAATAATGGAGGCATTAGGACTAACCCATTTTCCTTTCAACACCATTATTTTTCATTTTTTTATCACCTACCAAAAAATTCCCCTAGTTAACCCCTTTGAGCCTAAACCTTTTCATTTCTAAACCCACAAAACAAACACCTTTACCCACAAAACCTTTTTCTTTTCAACCCCTTTATTTTAGTAAAAAGCTCGGTTTTCTTGTGACGTTTCTATATAAAAAAATGATACTCTAGCAATAAAAAAACAAGTTCCTCAAAGAAACTTTCTTTGAAGATGCTTAGTTTGAATAAAAGTCACAAAAACAAAAAGTTTTACGACGACCGACGCTTTTTACGCTTTTAGCCCTTTTTACTAACCACTAACCAAAACCACCTACCCTTAGCCCAAGCTTAACCCTTTCCCAAGTCCTCTTGATATTTATGAAGGTTTATAGTTAAAAAGAGGAGGATTGATTGCTTGGCAAGCATATGTTAGAAGTAAGTCCCATGTCGGTCTCGAGTGTTTCACAAAAATACATCTTCGGCTGAGTGTTGAGTGATCTCCCGTGAGGTATGTGAACTTGTATATAAATAGAATTTTAAAGAGGCATGTTATGCCCAAATAAGTAATTTCTCTTATGAAACGTTCTAAATAAATCATAACGAATAGGATTGTAAATAGAATATAAAACCCAATAATGATCTTGGATTCCGACACTCAAGACAAGCCCAAAACTTCTCGTATACCCATTCCATTTAGGTGTGTAAGCCACATAATAAAGAGTTTTGCTTGAGGACAAGCAAAGATTCAAGTGTGGGGATATTTGATGTGTGTAAAATGCAACATATAAATTACATCAAATAAGGCATAAAACTAACCCTTTTTTAGTACTAATGTTGGAAAAAGTGTGTTTTTTGTCTTCCTTTTGAATTTACAGGACCAAATGAGCTTAAACGAGCAAAAGGAACAAATATACAGCAAAAACCAACATAAATACAAAGAAAAGGAATAAACGTGACATGCCCGACCCCTCAACAGCATCCCCAAGAGAAAAAACAAGAAACAGAAGGCTGGCCACGGCCCGTGCCCACTGGACACGGGGGCGTGGTCAGGTGTCTGCAGAAAGGACAAAGCTGTGGAAGCTTCTACGCCCACCACGGCGGTGTGTCCAGCTCAGAACAGGGTGTGGTCAACGCTAAGATTCGCAGAATCTTAAAAAATCTTGGTAGTACAGATACCCTTATGTCCACGGGGCCGTGCCCAGTGAACACGGGCCGTGTGGAGCCCAATGCTGATAAACGCAATTAATGAAGGAAGAGAAAAGAGATGGCCACGGGGGCGTGTCCGCTGGACATGGGGCCGTGGCCGGGCTTCTGTTCAGGCTATAAATAGGGGTGCTTGGCTCACTTCAAAGGCATCCGTTGGCAAACCACTACTCTCCCACTTTGCCACCACTCCTCCACCACTACAACACCCGCATCCACCACCATCATCCATCATCAACCTTTAGAGTGTGTAGTAGTCTCGGGATCCAAGATTGATAGTAAGAGTTCTTGTCAATCAAAGGCCATGTTTGGCTAAGCCTCTTACATCACTTGGTGAAGACAAGTCTTTAATATATTACTTTTGATTTTTAATCTTTTCGCACTTTTTACTTGGTTTTGTGTTAATGACTTTAATAACTAGTTTCTTATGTTGAAGGTGAAACTTCTTTATCATTTGTCCGTGGTGTCTTGGCATTACTTTACTGTCTATATAAAGTAAAAGATTTACACCATTCATATCTCTACGGTCTATATAGAGATATGTTGGCTACCTGGTTGGGGGTTAAGGGAATGGTTTGGTAAGGTTCTTGCCTTGTTCAGTGTAAAGATCCTGCAAGGACCTGGGTCAAGCTTACTATGACCTCCTTCAATACCCACTTGTATTGGATGGCGGGGGTGCGAATAACCACCTCTCTCTCACTTTGCCACCACTCCACCACCATTACAACACCCACATCCACCACCATCATCCATCTTAGAGTGTGTGTAGTAGTCTCGGAATCCAAGATTGATCGTAAGAGTTCTTGTCAATTAAAGGCCATGTTTGGCTAAGTCTCTTACATCACTTGGTGAAGACAAGCATTTAATGTAATACTTTTGATTTTTAATCTTTTCGCGCTTTTTATTTGGTTTTGTATTACTGACTTTAATAACTAGGTTTTTATATTGAAGGTGAAACTTCCTTATCATTTGTCTGTGGTGTCTTGGCATATTTTACTGTCTATATAAAATAAAAGATTTTCACCATTAATATCTCTACGGTCTATATAGAGATATGTTGGCTACCTGGTCGGGGGTTAAGGGAATGGTTTGGTAAGGTTCTTGCCTTGTTCAGTGTATAGATCCTGCAAGGACCTGGGTCAAGCTTATTAGGACCTCCTTCAATACCCACTGGTATTGGATGGCTGGGGTGCGAATGGTTTGACCCCCTCATATGTAAACTACTATTAATACATTAACCCGGCTACGTGGGATTGTATCTCTGCTGACTCAAACCACTTAGCCGAGGGTAACGTCGCCTTCAAAAGAGGGGCCTACCACATTACGCATTAATAACTTAATTAATTATCTTCCAATATTCCGACCCTTTGGGATTGTATCCTTGCTGACTCAAACACTGGGTTGAGGGTAATGTAACCTTCAAAAGAGGGGCCTACTACTATAACTAAGATAATCTCTTAAAAAGTGCAAAAGTGCGGAAATCATCAAAGGTTACATTAAAGGCGAGTCGAATCCAAGTGATTCATCTTGTCTATCTGTTTTTATTTTATTTTTCAGCATTTTTAGTTTTTATTTCTCGTGTTTAAAAACCTTTTCTAAAAGTTTTGATTTGATTAGACGTTGAGGATAAACCGGTATTAAAAGCTCTTGTGTCCTTAGACGATCTCGGTATCTTACCAACGCTATACTACGCTCACAATGGGTGCACTTGCCCATATGTGTGCTTAGTGTTAGTAGAATATCGTGTTTTATAAATTTAAAACTTGACTAATGTGTTAAAAAAGGCTTAAAATATCAACAAAAACATATAACGCTACCCACGCATCAAGTTTTTGGCATCGTTGCCGGGGAAACAAGGATTTTAAGAAAGTTAGGAATCAACGGCCTAATCGTTTTTCTTGTTTTTCATTTTTTAGGATTTTTTTTAGATTTTCCAGCTTCTGCAGAGCTCAGCACGAGGCCGTGCCCGCTGAACACGCCCCCGTGCCCAATCTTTGGTACTAGCAATCCTGTTTTAAGTCAGACAGTAGCTGAACACGGGGCCGTGCCCACTGAACACGCCCTCGTGCCCAAGTTTCAGACACTGAAAACAGAACCGTAAGAACCCGACGGTTGGTAATTTCTGACACAAGCATGAGTGATACTGATCATTTTTACTTTCGCTCCTCTTTTGGTGCGTGGTGTCAAATATGTGGCGGAACTCATGAAGATTTAAAATGTTATTTTTTAAATTACACTCCCCACTATTTAGACCCATTGTTTTCCTGTAGCCTTAAAAAGGACGAAAGTAAAAACAATCCCTATCTCTCCCTCGAATGCTCTCAATCATCTCTTCTAGATGAAATGATGCTCGAAGAATTATTTCAAATAGAAGAAGTAATTCTCAAATTGATAAATGAACTTGAGACAGAAATACACAATTCATCTCAAGACGACGATCAAGGGGAATTGTTGAGGCCGCATTCGGAATATAACAACATCGTTGATCCCGAAAGCACCTCTAACTCTTGTGAGGACTTGAGCGATAGTCGTCCTTGTGTCGATTGTGCCGTGATGGACTCCCCATCGGTCTCCACCGATTCATACATAGACTTGAGCGATTCGACATATACCTTCTTTAATAAGAACTCAGATAAGGGAAATAAAGGTTGGTCTCGCCCACCGGTATTTAGCTTAAGATTCACCCTTTTCGACAACCTCTTGCGTTTTTGTCTAAATCAAGAGCAATTTAGGTACCTCAGGCACTTCGGTGTTGTTCCATCCAGTAAGGAACCACCCGATCCAGATAAACTCTTTAAAAATAGACGAAACTTCATAAAAACCTCTGGCCACGGGGCCGTGACCAGGTCAACACACCCCCGTGCCCGCCTGAAGATTCCTGTCTGATTTCAAATCAGAATACGGAGAAAAATGTGTCAGACTCTTGTCTGACCACGGGGTCGTGTCCAGCCGATACGGGGACGTAGTCAGCGTGCTATCATTTTCTATAAATGCAGCAAGATTCCAGCACACTTGGACTCATTCCAAAGACAAAGATCTGGTGGGATCTTCACATATACCCTACAAGGTATATTCTAAAGAAGTTTCTCAACAACCATCTTGTCTTTAGTACTTTTTTCTATTGCCTTCTTCTTCATTTTCTCCTCAAAACCTCCATTAAAACTTGAAATCTCCATATTTTCAAGCTTTATTGTGATATTTGTTAGGTTTTTATTCAAGGAATCTTGTCAAAAATAAGTTTTAAAACACTGTTTTAAGTTATTTCTGCTTAGAAAAGTTTCAAAAGTCAGAAAAATAATTTAAATCTCCAAGATTCCTTGTTTCAAAAATCTGCAGAGAGGTGGCCACGGGGCCATGCTCAGCAAGCACGGGGCCGTGGTCGGGGTTACTGTTTCATTAAATTAAACTTTTCGATCTGTTTTCTTAGAATGATGAGCAAAAATAGCGGAACATCCTCAGCCCAATCAAGAAACGATCGACAAGGAAGAAGATCATTAGTGGAAGACTCTCTAGTCAACTACGTGTATGCCTTAAGGGAAGCCATCGACGAAATGATAGGAGTAGAGGAAGCCCTCATTGACCGTATCAACCATCTTTCGGTAGGGCTAGAAGGGTGTCTTCAAGAAGTCAACCTTTTGCACCAAAGGTTGAACATTCTTGCTTCTCACCCCTTGGTGCCAATCATTGCATATCGAGGGTGGAATGTTGTGCCGGAAGTCGTTATCCCGATCGAGTGGCATGTCATGACTCCGGAACCCCCTCAAGACATATTACATGGAGTCCTGTTGGCCGTCACACCTCCTCCGCAAAATATCGTGGAGAATGAGCCCGCCTTCTTCCTCCCTAGGGAGATAGAGGAATGGCTCAACGACATCTAAAGTGACATCCCTCGGTTCCGAGTTCTACAACACCCTTAAGTACCGGAAAGCTATTTCCGGGTTTTTGACATTCCCACAATAAGAGTAGAACTCCTTAAAATGATATCCTGCGTTACTTGATCTATCTATCTTAGGAACTTTTAATTTTTCGTTTTTTAAACTTTATTTTTTTAGGATCCTTTGTAATTGTTATTTTTAATGAATGATGGTTTCTACGAAATAAATGGTGTTTGGATGATGTTGTAATGGTCAAAACACACACGGAATGGTGGAGGTTACTAAGGGAAACTTGAACCCACACCCCATGCACAAAACAGAGCCTCCCGACAATTTTTCTTCATTACAGCAAGTTCAGCACGGGGCCGTGCTCAACCCAACACGCCCCCATGCCCAGCCTTCTGTTCATTATGATACTGGCAATCTAAACACGGGGCCGTGCCCGGACCAACACGGGCACGTGCCCAGACGCCCAGTAACATAAAAATTTGTTTTTAAACACCTTTTTACACATTCAATCAACCTAAAAACATATTTTTGGGACACGTTGAGGACAATGTGTAATTTAAGTGTGGGGGGATGCTAAACCTTGAATTTTGCAAGTCCTAATAACAAGCCTTACACAAAATTCTATTGGAACCGCTAATCACCCCAAATTTTTTTAAAAACTTTTCATTTTTTTTACTTGTCATGGTTTAATTTGGGAAAAACAAGTTCTAAAAGGTTATATTTTTACAAAATTTACAACCGATAGCATCGTGATAAAAAGAACCAACATAAGAAAATTATGAAACGGCATAACAAATCTAGTTAAAATTTGATTATATATACTTGATCACATTATAAACCCATTCCCACAAAAAAGTGAGTTTTAAGCCTTTATTGAGTATACAAGCATACATCTTTAAACTAAATGCTCATCTTTCGCTTCTTGTGTGAATAGCCGCCTGGTTCTTACGACTCTAGAACTTGCCACGACAATACATTCCCGGTCCTTACCAACTTAAACCCAAGTAAGTAAATGACGGAGGCATTAGGTGATGTGTGTAAAATGCAACATATAAATTACATCAAATGAGGCATAAAACTAACCCTTTTTTAGTACTAATGTTGGAAAAAGTGTGTGTTTGTCTTCCTTTTGTATTTTCAGGATTAAATGAGCACAAATGAACAAAAGAAGCAAAAATACAGCTAAATCTAACATAAATACAAGAAAAGGAATAAACGTGGCATGCCCGACCCCTCGACAGCATCTTCCCAAGCAAAAACAAGATATCAGAAGGCTGAACACGCCCCGTGCCCAGCGGACACGGGGGCGTGCTCAAGTGTCTGCAGAAAAGACAAAGTTGTAGAAGCTTCTATTTCCCAACACGGGGGCGTGCCCAGCTCCACACGGCCGTGTCAACGCTAAGATTCGCAGAATCCAAGCAAATCTTGATAGTATAGATACGCTTCTGCACACAGGGCCGTGCCCAGCAGACACAGGGGCGTGGTCAACTAATGCAGACAAACTGCAATTAATGAAGAAAGAGAAAGTGGATGGACACGTGGCCGTGCCCAATGGACACGGGGCCGTGTCCTGGCTTCTATGCAGGCTATAAATAGAGGTGCTTGGTTCACTTTAAAAGCATCCCTTGGCAAACCACCTCTCTCACACTTCACCCACACTCCACCACCATCACAACACACACATCCAACACCATCATCCATCATCCATCATAGAGTGTGTGTAGTAGTCTCGGGATCCAAGATTGATAGTAAGAGTAATTGACAATCAAAGGCCATGTTTGCCTAAGTCTCTTACATCACTTGGTGAAGACAAGCATTTAGTGTAATACTTTTGTTTTTTAATCTTTTAGCACTTTTTATTTGGTTTTGTATTAATGACTTTAATAACTAGTTTCTTATGTTGAAGGTGAAACTTCCTTATCATTTGTCCATGGTGTCTTGGCGTTATTTTACTGTCTATATAAAATAAAAGATTTACACCATTCATATCACTACGGTCTATATAGAGATATGTTAACTACCTGGTCGGGGGTTAAGAGAATGGTTTGGTAAGGTTCTTGCCTTGTTCAGTGTATAGATCCTGCAAGGACCTGGGTCAAGCTTACTAGGACCTTCTTCAATACCCACTGGTATTGGATGGCGGGGGTGCGAATGGCTTGTTCCCCTCATTTGTAAAATACTATTAATACATTAACCTGGCTACTTGGGATTGTATCCCTGCTGACTCAAACCACTTAGTCTAGGTTAACGTCACCTTCAAAAGAGGGGCCTACCACATTACGCATTAATAACTTAATTAATTATCTTCCAATAATCCAACCCTTTAGGATTGTATCCTTGCTGACTCAAACTACTGGGTTGAGGGTAACGTCACCTTCAAAAGAGAGGCCTACTACTATAACTAAGATAATCTCTTAAAAAGTGAAAAAGTGCGGAAAACATCAAAGGTTACACTAAAGGCGAGTCGGATCCAAGTGATTCATCTTGTCTATCTGTTTTTATTTTATTTTTATTTTCAGCATTTTTAGTTTTTATTTTCATGTTTAAACCTTTTTTCTAAATTTTTGATTTGATTAGACGTTGAGGATAAACCGGTATTAAAAGCTCTTGTGTCCTTGGACGACCTCAGTATCTTACCAACGCTATACTACGCTCACGATGGGTGCACTTCACCATATGTGTGTTTAGTGTTAGTAAAATATCATGTTTTATAAATTTAAAAATTGACTAAAGTGTTAAAAAGGGCTTAAAATATACATTAAAAAATATCACGCACTACGCACATCATTAGGACTAACCCTTTTTCTTTTCAACTCCATTATTTTTCATTTTCTTTTTCACCTACCCAAAAAAATCCCCCTAGTTAACCCCTTTGAGTCTAAACCTTTTCGTTTCTAAACTCACAAAACAAACACCCTTTACCCACCAAAACTTTTTTCTTTTAAACTCTTTATTTTAGTAAAAGGCTCGGTTGTCTTGTGGCGTTTCTTTATAAAAAAAAAAGAAGTCTTGAAATAAACAAACAAAGCCCTCAAAGAAACTTTGTTTGAAAATGCTTAGTTTGAATAAAAGTCACAAAAACAAAAAAGTTTTACGACAACCGACGTTTTTTACGCTTTTAGCCATTTTTACTAACCACTAACTCAAAAACCACCTACCTTTAACCCAAGCCTAACCCTTCCCCAAAGTCCTCTTGATATTTACAAAGGTTTATAGTTAAAAAGGAGGAGGATTGATTGCTTGGCATGCATATGGTAGAAGTAAGTTCCATGCCGGTCTCGAGTGTTTCACAAAAATACATCTTCGGCCGAGTGTTGAGTGATCTCCCGTGAGGTATGTGAACTTGTATATAAATGGAATTTAAAAAAAACATGTTATGCCCAAATAAGTAATTTCTCTTATGAAACGTTCTAAATAAATCATAACGAATAGGATTGTAAATAACATAAAAATAAAACCCAATAAATATCTTGGATTCCCGACACTCAAGATAAGCCCAAAACTTCTCTTCTACCCATTCCATTTGGGTGTGTAAGCCACAAAATAAAGAGTTTTGCTTGAGGACAAGCAAAGATTCAAGTGTGGGTGTATTTGATATGTGCAAAATGCAACATATAAATTACATCAAATGAGGCACAAAACTAACCCTATTTTAGTACTAATGTTAGAAAAAGTGTGCTTTTGTCTTCCTTTTGTATTTTCAGGACCAATTGAGCTTAAATGAACAAAAGGAACAAATATGCAGCAAAAACTAGCATAAATACAAAGAAAAGGAATAAACGTGGCATGCCCGACCCCTCGATAGCATCTTCCCAAGCAAAAACAAGAAACAGAAGGCTGACCACGGCCCCGTGCCCAGCGGACACGGGGGCGTGGCCAGATGTCTGCAGAAAATGACAAAGTTGTAGAAGCTTCTATTCCTAGCACGAGGGCGTGCCCAGCTCAACACGGGTCATGGTCAACTCTAAGATTCGCAGAATCTTGCAAATCTTGATATTACAGATACGCTTCTGCACACGGGGCCGTGCCCAGCGGACACGAGAGCGTGTGGAGCCTAATGCAGACAATTGTAATTAATGAAGAAATAGAAAGTTGATGGCCACGGGGCCGTGTCCGGGCTTCTGTGCAGGCTATAAATAGAGGTGTTTGGTTCACTTCAAAGGTATCTCTTGGCAAACCACCTCTCTCTCACTTTGCCACCACTCCACCACCACTACAACACCCACATCCACCACCGTCATCCATCATCCATTTTAGAGTGTGTGTAGTAGTCTCGGGATCCAAGATTGATCGTAAGAGTTCTTGTCAATCAAAGGCCATGTTTGGCTAAGTCTCTTAGATCACTTGGTGAAGACAAGCATTTAATGTAATACTTTTGATTTTTAATCTTTTCGCACTTTTTATTTGGTTTTGTATTAATGACTTTAATAACTAGTTTCTTATGTTGAAGGTGAAACTTCCTTATCATTTGTCCGTGGTGTCTTGGCATTATTTTACTATCTATATAAAATAAAAGATTTTTACCATTAATATCTCTACGGTCTATATAGAGATATGTTGGCTACCTGGTTGGGGGTTAAGGGAATGGTTTGGTAAGGTTCTTGCCTTGTTCAGTGTATAGATCCTGCAAGGACCTGGGTCAAGCTTACTAGGACCTCCTTCAATACCCATTGGTATTGGATGGCGGGGGTTCAAATGGCTTGATCCCCTCATATGTAAACTACTATTATTATGTTAACCCAGCTACTTGGGATTGTATCCCTGCTGACTCAAACCACTTAGGCGAGGGTAATGTCGCCTTCAAAAGAGGGGCCTACCACATTACGCATTAATAACTTAATTAATTATCTTCCAATATTCTGACCCTTTGGGATTGTATCCTTGCTGACTCAAACCACCGGGTTGAGGGTAACGTCACCTTCAAAAGAGGGGCCTACTACTATAACTAAGATAATCTCTTAAAAAGTGCAAAAGTGCGGAAATTATCAAAGGTTACATTAAAGGCGAGTCGAATCCAAATGATTCATCTTGTCTATCTGTTTTTATTTTATTTTTCAGCATTTTTAGTTTTTATTTCTCATGTTTAAAAACCTTTTCTAAAAGTTTTGATTTGATTAGACGTTGAGGATAAACCGGTATTAAAAGCTCTTGTGTCCTTGGACGACCTCGGTATCTTACCAACGCTAAACTACGCTCACGATGAGTGCACTTGCCCATATGTGTGTTTAGTGTTAGTAGAATATCATGTTTTATAAATTTAAAACTTGAATAATGTGTTAAAAAGGGCTTAAAATATCATCAAAAACATATAACGCTACACACGCATCAAAATCATAAAAGGCTACCCCATAATTCATTTCGTGTTATGCCATGGAACAATCCTTTATACTTCTCGCTAAGTTGCGTTGTAACCTACATCCCCAGTGGTTTTTCATCATAACCATAGCGAAACATCCATCCACTTGATGTCATCATCAGTATACTTTGCAGTCTCTTTGGGAATATGCTTTCTGTTAGGACGAGAGGATTACACCATGGGAATCTCGGGATTGTTTTTTTGGTTGAGTGTCAGATGATTATAAAGTGCATCATTCATCTTTTCCAGATGGTAAACTCATTCCTAACCATTCTAGGTGGTTTGTTAATTAAACCATTATAGTTCTCCATATTTAAAAAACAATTTGGATAAATTCTTATTGTGTTGAAGATCAAACAAGGCCAACGAGTGGAGTTTGAATAAAAAAATATTGTTAGATTAGTCGAGTCAATAACCTTGCTCTGATACCACTCGTTGGATGGTGAATTCAATAATTTACCCTATTCTATGGATTACAAACAAAATTTTTTTGGATTAGCAACACACATATTAAGCTAATTGATCAAGAACACAATCACAAAACACAAAAACATGAAGATCTCAAAATCTAACACAATTAAGTAATAATGACAATCAAGGTTCACTATTGCTTTGGCTCTCATGTGATTCGTTATGCTAAAAACTAACAAACTAATCTCTAAGTAATGGGAAAAGATATATTTGTTTCTTAAGAAGATTACAAAAGAGATCTAGTTCAAACAAAAAATCTCAAAAATATTTATTTGATCTTTCTCAAGAGCGCACCTTCTTCAATAGTAACTTACCATCAATAGGAAGTTAACTATTTGTAACATTGTCCTCATCAATAGAAAGTTACCATTTAGTAGTAACTTGGTATTCGTCACCAGTTGTACCTATCAATAAGAAGTCTTTTTCAAATACCACCAATCCATAAGTATGAGGTTGTTTTTCAGCGATAACAACTCATTAATATGAGCATGTTATCAACATCATCCTTAACTCTTGGTACCAAAAACATTTCATAGCGACTCATCGGTATTAATTCATTAGCAATACAAAGTTCACTGTCAAAAGGAACTATCAACAACAATATATTTACCTAGTTTTGTGATACATGTCCCAAGAATCATAAGCTCAACATTAAGTACTCACCTCACCATGTTTAGCTTCCAATTTAATCACCCCTTATCGAACGCTGGTTGAATACCTAATGATGCTAATCTTGTATCTATTAATTGAACTTTTGACCTATTCTTTAATCAAAAGAATAAAGTAGTGGTACTCATTTGGATGTAGCAAGACACGAAAGAACGTATTTAAGCTCTTATTTCTCAAGTGCCAAAAATGAGCATGATGTGTGTTTGATGTATATAATTTTAAAGGATTTGCCAAGCACAAGTCGTCACTTTAAATTTATTATAAATGGTTAGTAATTTTACGCTACACATGATAAGCCAAGTGTACCTATCGTAATGTAGTATAATGTGGTAAAAACTAACTATCAAACAAGGGACTCGGTGGCTCTGACTACTCAACCATTACTGTTGTTTAGTCGTTAAAAGAGATTTTTATTTGCAAATAAAAGTAAAACTAAGGTAAACGTGAACATAAAGTAAAGACATAGACATAATATAAAATGATAAGAAGGCAATCAATCTAAGACATATATCACTTTGGCTTCAAATCCCCTTGAAGTACAATATGACACTTGAAGATTGGTTAAATGGTGATGTAATTTAAGTTTTTTTATAAAAGAATATGAAAATACAACATTGAGCTAACGCTCCCAAGACACATTATACTTTTCCATAAAATGGAGAGACCACATCGGGCTACTACATCTCCCACAACTTACTTGCAAAACAAGCCGAGATAAGACTCACTAGCCCCACAAAGCCAGAATTAAAGACATCTAAAAAATGACCAACTTTAAATTTAAAATATCCATACATAGCGTAGTGCATTCCTAAAACTCAATAGCACCCTACTTAAAATAAGCAAGAGAATACGAATACGACATTACATGGAATAAGTTACCAATCAAAAGATACAAGGTTCAATTTGAAATATCACATTAATCAAAATAACTTTAAGTTTTGAAAATCTATCCACCATCTCTAGTTTGCTAACAACATTTTTGTATATAGACCATACAAACCAAGAATGCATGCAAAGACTGCATCAGATTACAACATGTACATGCATAAGTCCAAAACTCAAGTTGATAAAGATTAACCACTCGTATTCATAAAGAATAAGCATGGTTTAGAATTTCAAAAGCATAATCACTAACCAAAAATCAAAAATTATAAGTTAACAGTCAAGGTTCATCTACACCAAAGTGATACAAGAAGTCTAGCCACAAGTAGCCATAATACAATAACCAATACTTAGTGAATTAACCATGATATAATCACTAGTGATCTACCAAATCCAAAAGTGTGATGTTACGAAAGTGATTCTTGCTCCAAGTAAGTGGTAGATTGGAGTCGATCGGGGCACAAGGTTTTGTCCTCTGAAATGTGAGTGAAATGGATTTGTAGAAGTTGTGTGGTAGTTGATGGAATGGATGCTTAAGTGGGAAGTAGGAGCCCCTATTTATAGTTGCAAAATCTGCCTAAGCACGACCGCGCATCATGAAGCACAGTCGTGCCATGATCTTGTCTCCACCATACTTGTACTATTTTTCAGTCTTGGTTGTCACGACCATGCATGTGCGTGCGAACGGGCGTACATCAATTCTAGGGCTATCTTTGGGAGTCACGAGCAACCCTGTATGCAGCGACTTTGTTCATTTTTCTTCCGTTTTTCTCTCGCTTATCACCAATACGCCAAATGTCCTTGCAATTTCACAAAGAAAGATATTAAGTTCTAGATCGCGTGAAAATAAATATGTATGTATAATGGTACAATAGAGCAAATCTCTTACATGTATGTATATTGTTCATCAACCTAGTTCTCTTGTCATTGACAACATAGTATACATGGCATTTCATTATGTGTGTATGCATATGTAAACGAGTGAATTAAACAAACCCCATTGAACGAAAATAAAAAACAAACTAGACAGGTGTTTGTATTATTTCGTTTAACTAAATGAATAATAAGTATTATTCATGTTAATAGATTGTTAAAGAAAGAAATATACATAATTGAACTATTCATCACACTTTAGGTTCCTTTGCATACTTAAACAACAAAAGTAGAAACTCAAAAATTTATAATACCTATGGATTTCTATTTTTTTCTTTTTGGCTTTCATTCAAAACAACTAAGAAAAGTATAAACAATTGAACATATCGATTTCTAGTTTTTAAAATTTAACATCGAAAATAAAAAAGTTCCTTTAAAAGTTAATAATGAAAGTTGACCACTTTATTTTTTCAAAAACAAATTGAAATTTCAATTTCTAGTTCTTAAAAGTTTTAACATCAATATAAAAAGTTCCTCTAAAAGCTAATAAAGAAAGTTTGACTACTTTATTTTTCAAAAACAAATTAAATTTGCAAAAATAATAAAACAAAATTGTATTATTATGATTAGCCATTGTCATACAAACGTCTTATACTTACACACGATACTCATGAAAATCGAAACTATAATTAGCTAACTATTTCAATCAAATCTTAAATGATGTTGATTTATTGAACAACAAAACCATGAGGGTCATTTTCCATTCTCACGTGGGTTGTGATCAGGCACGACCCCCAAAAATATCAATCAATTAAATATATAAATAATAATTAAATTAAATATCACTATTTAGTACGATTCAATATGTTTGCATCATATTTTAATAGTACAAAATGATAGTAATAATAATTATTATTATTGTATAAGAATATACATATATATTACACGTGGCAGTTTTCTTGCGACGATTTTACCTAGAAAATGGAATCCGACAACTTGAATGTGTCAATTTTGTTAACTTTAGTGGTTCTTTTTAATATATTAAAAAAATAATAAAATGCTTTTAATATATTAAAATAATAATAAAATGCCCATCTACCCTTATTTACCCTATCATTAAATAGTTTTCAAGTTGGTCTTATGTTGGATTAAATAGTTTTTCGTTCCTTTGTTTTTTTGTTTTCGTTTTTGTTTTGTTCTCCAGTTTCTTGCTGGCTCTGTATATATAAATATAAATGTGGTTGCCGTTAAAAAAAATTGTGAATGAACTAAGAAGGGTGAAGGGGTTAATGATTATTAAATCGTTAAAATTTGTTATGTAGCAACTAGTAAGTTTGAATGTTAAACACGAGTTGAATTATCCGAACTGTCGTAGAAACAAACACGATTTTTGAGGATTACAAGACTACTAATGGCGGAAACATTATGTTTTTAGACGAAAACATGAATTGTAGACTATACGTAAAAGTGTAAATTCAATACTTTTTAGAAAGAATTTTGTATGCGTTTTTTAGTAAAAAACATAAGTTTTCTTATCATATGTAAAGAAAGAACCGATCCGCCTACCAAAATGGTTATGGTCCTGTCACTATGTAAATAGGTGATTTTTGCTCATTAGAAAGAGAATGTTTTTCGCAATTTATATAAAAGAGACGTTTTATATTAATATTATTGAGATGAGACATCTATATTTGATATCATGACACTAAAAGTTATTTTGATATCTTAGATACATTATCAATATAGTTGTTATTCTGTAATTTAAAACTCTAATAAGTGTATACATCTTCAATCAGATAATCTTTTGATATAAGAAACTTTTTTGAGACGGAGGATGTATCATATCATATTATTTTATTTTTAATATATATAAAAGTGTGTATAGATTGTAAGTTTGTTATTCTTGCAAGTGAAATAACAAAAACAGGTAAAGAAGAAAATAATGATGGCTCAAAGAGTCACATAAAACTTTAAAACAAATATGTTATTGGTACGAATAACAATGAACCCTATTGTAGTGTAAACAAACATGAGCTAGATTTTTCTTACCAGTTTTTAGGTTTTATAAATCGCTAATATATTATAATATTTTATATTGGTTTAGTTTTTCTTTTAATAATTTTATTACATGATATCATTAAACTAATATTTTTAGGAAAACTTACAAAAATAATAATAGTGTTAGGTCTTTGTCAATTGAGGATTGCTGATTGCTTTTAATATATTGTGATGTACAAGCTGACCAAGGTTTTTTACTTTCTTTTTTATGTAAAGACGAAATTTTTACCAGTTAACTTATTTTCTGTAAATTTTTTTCTTTATTTTCTTAAACAATAGTCAGATCTATAAATTATAAGACAAAGTTTCTATAATAGTATTTTTTAGAGAAATTTACGAAATTAATTATTTATACACGTGTGTCACTATGAGAAATATTTTTACATCCTTATCTATGAAATAAAAAAATAACTTAATACGTTACAATTAACAGATTTTTTATTTTTTTTTACACTTGTCACGATTTGAACACACACAACTTTTATGTTAACTTCTTTTTAGTTACACATACCGTGTATTTTCTTCTCGTATATTACTTTATTTTATAAAAATACTTCCAATAATACACACATGATTGCATATCTCATTACCATAAAATTCCAATTTAATCCATACAAAAAAATATTTATTTTTATATTTTCCCATACTTTTATTTATCAAAACAAAAAAAAAAAAACAAAAAAACACCCACTTGTTCTGAATTTTAAGGTCAATTTATTGACACAAGAAGACTCCACTTTTGTTCTCTAGCTTCCCCATAAGTGAAGAACAGTACCACCCCCCAAAACACACACACAAACACACACTGTCCTTTCTCCTTTGCTCTTTCTACACTCAAATTCCCCAACTTTTTCATTTTTTCCACTTTAATTTTCACTCAAATTCATCATTCTACACTAATGCAACCTGTTTTGCCACTTACTGTAGATCCATAAAGACTCCATTGTGGGTTTTGTTTGATTCTTTTCTTGGATCAATGTGAGTAAAGTTTCAATCTTTTTTTGATTCTCTTTGTGGGTTTTGTGTTTTGATTCTTGATTCATGATGTGAAGTTCACAAAATCAGATTTTTTTTTTTTTTTATTCTTTTCTTGTAAAGGTTGGTTTTTGATTGCTGTTTTTGTTGTTGTGTGTATAAAACTCAGGGTTTGTGTGTGATTTGAAGGGGGTGTTGCAGATCTTTTCAAACTGGTATGTTTCTTGAAATTTGTTGAGTTAGTTGTTCAGATTTTATTGTAATGTGAATGAATATGTGATGTTTCTTGATTTGTTTTTGTGTTTTTGTAAATAAAGATTGAATATTTTGTAGAAATCTTGTAGGGTGTGGATATTTCTTGTGAATCTTGTAAAGATTACCAGTTGCTACTGATGACCATTTGCTAATGATGGACCAAATTGCCCCCAAACCCCACCAAGATTGGGGGGGGGGGGGGGGGGTTGTTTGAATAATAGTAGTCGTGAACGAGCGTGTACTCACAGGGGCTTGCGAATGTGTGTTGTGATAATATATTTATGTTGAAGTTGAAGGGAGTTAGTTATGTTGAATCATGTGATTTAATTTGAAGTTGGTTGATTGGAAACAGATTTGGTGATCAGTGGATCAATCAGGAGATGACGACAACAACGATGATGATGATGATGATAAATGTTGAACATATGTTCATGCTTTTGGTTCTGTTTGGTTCCTTGATTTTTGCAAAATCCGAGGTTTATATCGTGACGGTTGAAGGAGAGCCAGTGATAAGTTATAGGGGTGGCGTTGACGGTTTTGAAGCCACTGCTGTTGATACCGATCAGAAACTTGATGTCACTAGGTTAGTGTTCTTGAAACCAATTATCCTTTTGTTTAAATGTTTAATGATTGTTGTTACAAATTAAACGATTTATCGCGCTTTTGTTTACTGTTTTGGTTTATATGCAGTGATTCGGTTGCGTCATACTCTCAACACCTTGAAACGAGGCACGATGCGCTTCTTGAATCATTATTCAAAGATGAAACGTACACGAAAGTATACAGCTACAAGCATCTTATCAACGGGTTTGCGGTCCACATGTCTCCTGAACAGGTCACAATCTGAACACTTAACCACAAACCTAACACGAAATTTGTGATTGGGTTTACGCTAAACGGGTTCACGGTTTTGGGCTTAGGGTAAACGGGCTTGGGTCAGTTTTGGGTAAACAGCAGTGGCGGACCCAGAAAAAATTTTCAAGGGGTGCGGATAAGGGGTTTAACCAAATTTTCAAGGGTTCAAGGGGTGCGGATAAGGGGTTTAACCAAATTTTCAAGGGGTGCGGGGAGAATTTTACCTTATAAAATACACTAAATTTTTTTTTTCAAGGGGTGCGCCCGCCCACCCTGGACTCTTACTAGGTCCGCCCTTGGTAAACAGGTCAGTCTCGGGTCAATCGGGTAGGTTCACGGGTTGACATGTTTATTTACTTCAGCCAACTATAAAAATGTTTGTTTTGGTCATTTACTCATTTATGATTATAATGTAGTCTTGTAATCATGTTTTCTTATACGTTTATTCGAATATTAGTAGGCAGAAACGCTTAGGCGAGCCCCCGGTGTGAAGTCAGTTGACAGAGACTGGAAAGTGAGGAAACTCACAACACACACACCACAGTTTCTAGGACTTCCTACCGGCGTGTGGCCCACAGGTGGCGGGTTTGATCGAGCCGGAGAGGATATCGTGATCGGGTTTGTAGATTCCGGTATCTTCCCGCACCATCCGAGCTTTCAAAACACCATAAGCGAGCCGTACGAACCGCTTCCTAGATACAGAGGGAAATGTGAAAATGATCCCGACACGAAGAGGAGTTTTTGTAACGGAAAGATCGTCGGGGCTCAACATTTTGCAAAAGCCGCTACGGTTTCGGGTGCGTTTAATCCCGAGATTGATTTTGCTTCTCCTTTGGATGGTGATGGCCATGGAAGGTTGGTGTTCTTTTTCTTGTTTTTTCTAATAACTTTTATATTTGTTATTGGCTTTTTATTAAACACGTGATGATTACTGTTTTACAGTCATACCGCTGCGATCGCTGCGGGAAACAATGGGGTTCCTGTACGTGTGCACGGGTATGAATTTGGACGAGCAAGTGGAATGGCGCCTCGTGCAAGGTTTGATCACTATTTTTCTTTTGTTTTAACATGAAAATTTAACACTTCAAGATAAAGGTCGCTGACCCGTTGGCCCGTTTTCTTGTGAATGGGTCGGTTTGATTATGTTAAATTTAAAATTTAGCTAAATGAAACCGTGTCAAACAGGCTTATGTTAATTAGTAACACTGAAATACCATAATAGTTCGTGTATTACACAGGTTGAATACTGAAAATATATACTACACAAATATATATTCATCGTATGACCGAAATTACGTATTACATTACATATAATAATGTATATAAATAATATTATTTTATTATTGTGTATGTTTTAAATACAACCAAAATAACACTTGAATAATGATCAATTTGAATAGGATTGCGGTGTACAAGTCTCTCTACAGGCTCTTTGGAGGCTTTGTTGCGGATGTAGTTGCAGCCATCGAACAGGCGGTTCATGACGGTGTCGACATTCTGAACCTCTCGGTTGGGCCCAACAGCCCTCCGGCCACCACAAGGACTACTTTTCTGAACCCGTTCGATGCAGCACTTTTATCAGCTGTAAAAGCCGGAGTTTTTGTTGCACAAGCAGCCGGAAATGGTGGCCCATTTGCCAAAACGATGGTGTCTTACAGTCCATGGATTGTGTCTGTAGCTGCTGCGGTTGATGACCGACGATATAAGAACCATTTAACACTCGGAAACGGGAAGATCCTAGCTGGCATCGGCATGTCACGTATGTTTGATTAATTGATTGCATTAATACATTCTTGTTTTGACCATTTCGTAAAATGAATTTGACCTGATATTAATCAATGCAGCTGCTACGCGTATGGATCAAAAGTATACACTTGTGGCAGCCAATGATGTTTTGTTGGATTCTTCCGGAAAGTCAACAACGGCAGATTGTCAAAGACCCGAAGTTTTAAACAAAAATCTAGTGAAAGGGAACATACTTCTTTGCGGATATTCGTTTAACTTTGTGATCGGGACCGCATCGATGGCTAAGGTTGCCGATACCGCCAAGGCTCTTGGTGCGGTCGGGTTCGTTCTTGCCGTCGAAAACGCCTCACCGGGAACGAAATTTGATCCCGTACCCGTTGGCATGCCCGGAATTCTCATCACTGATGTCAGCAAGTCTTCGGTAGTTTACACTTCTATACTAGTTTGTTAACTTTTATAGAATAGTAAAATGCCAGTTTTGTCTTCGTCCGTGGGGTTTGGCCAGTTTTGCTACTTCCGTCCAAAGGTTTGTTTTTCCGCATCTTGATCCAAAAGGTTTGAAATCTTGCCATTTTCATCCAGCTTATTAACTCCATTCATTTTTCTCTGTTAAGTTAGGTTTTTTTTTTTTTTTTTTTTTTGTTAACTTAAACGGCAATTCGGTCTTTTTCACTTTATGTAAAAAGACCGAATACCCTGAAAAAGACTGAATTGGCTTTTAAGTTTACAAAAAAGACAGAAATACCCCTGACTTAACAGAGAAAAATGGATGGAGTTAACGAGCCGGATAAAAATGGCAAGATTTCAAACCTTTTGGATCCAGATGCGGAAAAACAAACCTTTGGACAAAAGTCGCAAAACTGGCTAAACCTTAGGGACAAAAATGACATTTTACTCTTTATAGAATTACCAACTTTTTAAACATTTTTATTTATTTTTATTTTTTAGGAGCTTATCGATTATTACAATGTCTCAACTACACGGGACTGGACCGGGCGAGTGAAGAGTTTTAAAGCAGTCGGGTCCATTGGAAACGGGCTGGAGCCCGTCCTTCACAAATCAGCACCGATGGTGGCATTGTTCTCGGCCCGGGGCCCAAATATAAAAGACTACAGCTTTCGAGATGCGGATCTTTTGAAACCCGACATTCTAGCACCTGGTTCTTTGATTTGGGCTTCATGGTCCCCCAATGGAACCGATGAGGCTAATTACATAGGTTAACTATACACTTTTGACATGCTCTATTCATTTGACTTGTTTTCTTTTTAACTAATTCTTGATGAAACATAATTTGAATCGGGCCCGTTAACAAGTAATGGGTCAAAATTGCCAACCTGGTATAGCTAAAAAAAGAGTAAAATGCCATTTTTGTCCCTGAGGTCTGGCCAGTTTTGCGACTTTCGTCCAATGGTTTGTTTTTCCGCATCTGGATCCAAATGGTTTGAAATCTTGCCATTTTCACCTGGCTCGTTAACTCCATCCATTTTTTTGTCCATTAAGTCATTGGTTTTTCCGTCTTTTTTGTTAACTTAAAGGGCAATTCAGTCTTTTTTTACTTTATGTAAAAAGACCGAATGACCCTGAAAAAGACCAAATTGCTCTATAAGTTAACAAAAATGACGGAATACCCCTGACTTAACGGAGAAAAATGGATGGAGTTAATGGGCCGGATAAAAATGGCAAGATTCTAAACTTTTTGGATCTAGATGTGGGAAAACAAACCTTTGATGAAAGTCGCAAAACTGGCCAAACCTCAGGGACGAAAATGGCATTTTACTCTTAAAAAATAATATAATTGAATATATATTTTTTTTTACGCCCCGCTTGCGGTATGCTCATATAATGTATATATGCGTGGGCGCTCGGGGGGCAAAAGTGAAAGTGCACTAATTTTAACGTTATTTTACTAATTTCGTGAAAATAACGTTAAAAGAGGGGGACGGTTAATCATGCATCATGTGGTGGCGTTGATAGCCAAAAGACAAGGGGGTGCATGCACTAATCGGCGTTTGTCTCAATTGCTGAGTGTTATGTGCCTTATGTCCAAGGTTTGATGCAAAACCACAATCGAGCCGGGGGTCTCATTGGAAGCAGCCTCTCTATTCCTACGGGGTAGAGGTAAGGCTGTCTACATCTCACCCTCCTCAGACCCTACCTTAGCTTTGCTATTGGTGGGATATACTGAGTATGATGATGATGATGATATATTTTTTTTGGTTTGAGCAGGAGAGCACTTTGCGATGATCTCTGGAACTAGCATGGCTGCACCGCACATAGCCGGGATTGCGGCACTTGTGAAGCAGAAGCACCCTCGGTGGAGCCCGGCTGCCATCAAATCAGCCTTGATGACGACAACAAATACACTTGATAGAGGGGCAAGACCGATCCTGGCCCAACAGTATTCGGGTTCTGAATCCATTACGTTTGTCCAGGCCACGCCGTTTGATTATGGCAGTGGTCATGTTAACCCCCGAGCCGCTTTGGATCCGGGCCTCATTTTCGATGCAGGTTGGTTCTTTTTCAACAGCTTAAATGTTATGATTCATAGAGGTGCAGTTTGACCCGTTTACTCAAACGGATCAAATAAAAGATATGACTTAAAAGAGAGGGTTTAGGGGTTGATCTATATGACCCGTTTCCTTTTTGGTGGTTTTATGCTATAACAATATATAGTTTGGGCCCGTTTGAATCATATGGCTGGTTTCCTTTTTGGTGGTTTTATGCAATAGGAATACAGTCTGGGCCCGTTGAACCATAGACCCGTTTTCTTTTTGGTGTTTTTATGCAATAATAATACAGTTTGGGCCCGTTTGAACCATATCACCCGTTTCCATTTTGGTGGTTTTATGCAATAATAATACAGTTTGGGCCCGTTTGAACCATAGACCCGTTTTCTTTTTGGTGGTTTTTATGCAATAACAATACAGTTTGGGCCCGTTTGAACCATATGACCCGTTTCCGTTTTAGCAATTCCTTTTACTTGATCTGTTAAAAATAAACATAACCCGTCTTTTTTTATCATTGAAGGGTATGAAGATTATATCGGGTTCTTGTGCACCACACCCGGGCTCGACTCACATGAAATAAGGAACTACACACACCTACCATGCAACTACACACTTGGACATCCATACAATCTGAACTCACCATCGATCACGGTATCCCATCTCGTACGAACCCAAACCGTAACCCGAACCGTCACAAATGTCGACGAAGAAGAAACCTACAAGATCATAGCTAGAATGTCACCAGCCGTAGCCATTGAAACGAGCCCACAAGTCATAACACTTAAACCAGGTGAATCTCGTAAGTTCACCGTGGCTCTAACCGTACGGTCTGTCACCGGGACCTACAGCTTTGGGGAGGTTTTGTTAAAAGGAAACCGCGGGCACAAGGTTCGAATCCCGGTTGTAGCCATGGGTTATGACCGGTAGGTTTGTGTTTGATCGATTGTTTGTAAAAGTGTTGGGTAATAAGACTTAGAAAATGGTAGTTGTAAAGAGTATTAAGTTTTGATGGTATGGAGGTTTGATTGTACTGTATGCTTCTTCTGTTGTACACCGTCAGGGGTAAAAGCGTAAAAAAGAATGTTTAAATGCGTACGGGCTGGTGTACCGAGTTTGAAGCCACCGAGTATTGCTTAGGACTCAAGTCAAGCCAGCAAATTTTCCCGGTGAGATCGAGTTAGCTTGGCTCGGTGTAGTGTTGTTTTGTTTTGATATATGTTTATTTAGAGATATAATTTTTAGAATTAAAGAGGTAATGTTGTAATGATTTGTATTCTATGTAGTAGAGTTTATATAATTTATCTTAATATCATTTGTGCTTTTGGAAATGTTTGATTTCATATTTTGAGTGCAGGGTTACTTAATGGTTTGTATGTTACATATATTTGGAGGCAGTTGTAAGGGAACTTCATAAAAATAGCTTATTTTCTAGATCTATAATTATTTAGAACAGTTTCACATTTATAGTCATGAGATACAAGACTTTATAGTTGCATATTTTATATTTGACATCATTTTAGTTTGATAATACATATTACATACTGTATAAACCACGAATCGAGTGTAAAAGGTAGATACTTGAATATGATTCGTGTATCATCATTTATAGGACAGGTAGATACTTGAATATGATTCGTGTATTATCATTTATAGGACATGCGGCAAGACATTTTTAGGGATGTCTGAATACATAAAGTAGATACTCGAATTTGATTCATGTATCTTTTATTATGTAACATGAAAAAATATTTTTAGTGATATGTGAATACGATTTTATATTATGACAATCTTTAAGCAGACAAAAGTTAAGATTGTGTATAGTGGAATGACGCCCCGTCCACATGGAACGATTCCATTGGTTGTGGCACGGGATCTACAGAGTTACACCCGTTACCACACTCACGCCCGAGCCCTTAACGCACCCATACCATGCACCTTCAGGCGGTGTTTGGCACCCCTATGTTGATGTGGCCATGGAGGCCACACCCTGTGGTCTAAGATGCAACAATTTTATGATTTTTCTTTATCAAGGCAAATACTATAGAATGTGTACTATTTGTAGATTGCTTTTATATCTTTGCATGATTATATTATATTATTATGAAAAAAAATTATAAAAATATGGTGTTTGTGTTAAATTAATTTGTTTAACATGTGTTCTCATTGTAATCATGCGTTGGTATTATTTTGAATAATTTATACAAAATGGTGTTTGTGTCAACTCTTAATGATTCAATAGCAAATTAGTTTGTTTAACAAGTGTTGACAATGAAATTAAGCAATTAAAAACCCCCCAATTGAACAAAATCCAGTTTAAATTAAACCAGGTATAGTAAACAGGGGCATCAAAATGCTACTGTGGTTGGGTCCAAACGATGCCCCCCCCCCCCCCCCCCCCCCCCCCCCCCCCTATCACTTTGAATCTAAATGATGGGCTTGAGTTGATGTTTGATCAAAAAGATACATTTCGGCCCGCTATGAACTTAAACACTACTTATAAACAGTTACCACTAACACGTTACAACAAACACGAGCTAAAACGAACAAACCCGACACAAAAACCCACAAATGGGTGCAGTCTGGTTAGTCGTTTTGCACACTGTGTTCATTTAAAAACCGAGCCTCAACGAAATGGTGGACCATATGCTTTGGAGGAACTCCCTGCAGAACAAAACACAATATTATTACAATGAGTTCATAGATGCTAAAGTTCACATGGATCAATTTGGACGCTTTTATCTTAAACTGGTCATATTAATAAAAGCCGGTTAAAAGCTGTCCAAACTTATATTTTTTTAAAGCATAGAACTTAATAACCATGTTGTTCAAAAACTTTATATTATAATTGGAAAGATATAAGTTTTGTGAAACATTAATTATTTATAAGGAAAAATTACAAGTTTTGTCCTTTATCTTTATACCACTTTTCAGGCGGTGTCCTTTTTAACGAATGTTGACAGGCGGTATCCTTTACTAGGTATTTTGTTGCAAGTTTAGTCCTTTACACCCAATCCAATTAAAAAACCATGTAAGGGACTAAACTTGCAACAAAATACCTAGTAAAGCACACCGCCTGTCAACATTCGTTAAAAAGGACACCGCCTAAAAAGTGGTATAAAGATAAAGGACAAAACTTGTAATTTTTCCTATTTATAAATAATGTTAAATGGCATTTTCGTCCTTGAGGTTTGGCCACTTTTGCGACTTTCATCCAAATGTTTGTTTTTCCACATCTGGATCCAAAAGGTTTGAAATCTTGTCATTTTCATCCGACACATTAACCCCATCCACTTTTCTCCGTTAAATGAGGGGCATTTCCGTATTTTAGACAATTTTATTAAAATAAAAAACACTATAAAAACAAAGATCCACCTTTGTTGACTTTCTCCCCACCCAAACCCTTTAATCATCACAAAAATGTCTAAAAAGACGAAAACACCCCTGATTTAACGTTAAAAAATAAATAGAGTTAACGAGCCGAATGAAAATGGCAAGATTTCAAACCTTTTGGATCTAGATGTGGAAAAACAAACATTTCGATGAAAGTCACAAAACTGGCCAAGCCTCGAGGAGGGACGAAAATGGCATTATACTCTACTTTAAAATAATGGAAAGAGATGGTTTCGGGGTCTGTCCACCGCCCGCTCAAACTGCGGGGGAGTCTTAGCCGATATATGTTTATAGAATAATATTTAAATTAATATTGTATAGATAGATGTGATCTCTTGTAATTACAAGGGGATTATGTTTCCTTGTTTAGAGATACGGCAACTTTGTATTCTCCCTATCTAAAGGGTTGTTTTCCTATGAATGAGATCATCACGAATTCTAAACCATAAACACTTTTAACCTGACCCGAAGCCTTTTTGACAGTCGGTGATTTTATTTATCCAGTTGCATAATAATATTACCATAATAAGGAGGTTGTTGAGGCCTTCTTCCCCATTGGTCCCTTGCATGCTGCATCTCATGTGACCTTCGAAGGTGGTCATCCATGGAAGCCGCTCCATGGGCCCCACCCCAACCGCCATTAGGGGCCTCACCCCAACCTTGTGTCCACCTATTTTGGGTTGCGGGTACATCCTCTGCAACCCTCATTCTTTTTGTTTGCTGAAGGTCAAACGACTGCTCGGCCCACATGTTCGTTGGGCCTGTAGTCACAGCTCGATGGTACGGTATATCCTCTTCAACCCACGTTCTTTTGTTCCGCTGATGGTCAAACGGCTGCTCAACCCACAGATTCACCGGGCCTGTAGTCACGGCTCGATGATGTGGCGGTACTGGTACACCCCAATGACCCGTTGGCGGTTGCCTTGTTGACCAACTATTCACGGCCAATATAGGGTTTGTTGTCACAACATGCCGGTTTTTTTCATAGTTTTCTATCCATACGTTTGATTTCGGCTCGACACTCGGATGATGAAGCACTCTATCAATGCCAAACAAGGATTCCTTTAACGCTAGTTCTTCGATTCTAACGTTCATGAAAAGACTAATATTTTGTTTTGTAAGATGGATGCACTCGTAGATTTTTTCCACTTCTGATTTTCCGACCGCCCTAGCCACGTTTTGGGTCCGGTCCGTAAAATCCTCAACCTATAGAGTTTAGTACAAGAAACATGGTTCAAAATGACGTGATAGTCTAGGTGGCAAAATGGACCGGTCCAACGGGTTAACGGGTCAAACAGATAATATTGGTAAGGGTCGGGTGACCGAAATACTTCTTATCCACTTTCCTAACTTTTTATAAATCATCTGTGTTAAATATGATTACAAAAAAATACTATTGCGACAGAAAAGAGAAACCTGCTACGTTCAATTGGTTGGACTGATTAGAAATTTTTGACATGTTGCGTAATAATTCATGTAAAAAACCCATAAAAATTCATTTTACCTGTAAAAAATTAACTTTTACCTAATCTTTTCCAGAGCTTTTACATATAAACACATGTAGAAACTGTTTTAATAAAAAAAACTGAAAAACAATAAAGAAAAATAAACCTTCAAAAAACAGTATAAAAAGTAAAAAATATTACAAATTTTTTTTTTGAATGGCTTCCACATGTGTTTATATGAAAAAACTCAGAATAAATTATGTATAAATGATTATTTTTTCTATGTAAAAATGATTTTTTAAAGATTTTTTACATGTAAAATTAGTGATTCCCCTGTTCCCCACCTTTTTGGTGTTCTCCATTGAACCCAACCCTATACGCATAATAATTATCATATATTATGTATATATAAAAAAAATAAATATATATACACACACACAATTATAAATGTGTATAAATATGATAACTAAAAACTTAATAAATAAAAAACGAGTCACTCGAGGTTGTGAAATTCCTCATAGAGCTCTAAACAAACCAAGCTCAGCACACGCTCTCTTAAGTTAAACAAGCTCAGGCTCGGCTCATTTACGCCCCTACTTAAAAATGAAAAACAAAAATAACAAGTTTAAATACTTACACTCATGTTGGCTATTTTAGTGTCCCAAGTTTTAGACGTCCAGCGTCCTAGATAAGTACTCGCGCACAGACCTTTGGGCCAAAGTTTTTCAGCGGATGCTAACTACAACCATTTACCATAAAAAAAAACTAAAAGATCTCAAGAATGTAAAACGTAAGATATGAATATTGGTTGCCAACAATGACATTTAATTATGTTACCTTGATTAAAAATGTCACGAACAATTCACCTAATGTTTCTGTGTTTCGTATACCGTAGTCCTTGAAGTTTCTAACTGCTCTCCTCACGGACTTAGGATCCTTTCCATCTACAAAAATCCCAAGCCGAAACAAATGCAAAAGACGATTTAATCATTTGATTTGTAGTCCAGTACGTTCACGAATTTCATGAATGAGAGTCAACAACTTAAGTCAACGGATGTATGACCACTATATATTGCACGTATTTGTAGCTTTGTATAAGATGAGTTCTCATATTATTTTTTAGTTTTACATCCTTAACTAAGGCTCAATATTACCTTTTAGTATAGCAGAAAACGGAGGTAATATAGGAGGCTTTCTTGTCTGCAACCAAAGATTGATAATAAGACCAAATTGCATAGTTAGAAAATAAAAATAAACTGCTTAGATGTTTTTCTCTCGTAATAAAAGTTTGTTTGAGACAGAAAAATAAAACCTACAATAAACTACGTAACACGGATGGTCTCCGTGGTTAACCAAAATTGTGGATTTGATCCCTAGCTTTTCAAGAGTACAAGAATGGTCCCTATGGTTTGCACTTTGTAACACAATTAGTCCCCGGCCAACAAATCAAAAGGTTTCAGCAGGTCCAATTAGGGACAAAATGCGTTACAAAGTGCAAGCCACAGGGACCATCCTTGTAACTTTGGCAAAAGTTAGGGAGGGACTACAATGCATTACAAAGTGTAAACCATAGGGGACCATCTGTGTACTTTTGGAAAGCTAGGAACCAAATCCAAAATTTTGGTCAACCACAGGAGAAATATATAGAGTACCTGTAGATGAAAAGCAACCAATAATATTATGGATAAAGAGTTGAGAGTTCGATCTTTTGAGCTGTTGATATCGTGTGCTTTTGCCCACGCTTTCATCTGCATAAATAGATATAATTCCAAGATCAACATTGGATATACACATGGTACATGCAGTAGCTCATATAGCAACATAAAATCCTTTTTAATTATAGTTTAATGGATGTTGCATTTGTATGAACTTGAATCGGTGCATATTGTGGTTTTGTTTAAACATTATTTTTAAATTTAAACGACGTAGTTTAATAATGATATTTATCGAATTAAAAAACCACAAGTTTCTATCCGCTTCATGGTTTCGTTTGGGAGCGCTTGTAAACCAGAACCAAACAAACAGCAAACTGACTTAGTTTTGACTCAGGGGCTGTTTGGTAGCCTCTGAATGGTCATTAAGAGGCTATCTCTTAATGGAACCATTAATAATTTTTCCAATGAGAAGGTAGAAGAATGTAACATGTGATGATTTACCATTAAGAGGTTACCTCTTAACCATTCAGACTTGAGGTTACCTCTTATTCATTCAGAGGTTTTAAACCATTAAGATGTAACATCTGAATGGTCATTAAGAGGCTACCAAACAGCCCCTCAATTCTGTTACAGTTATTTTGTATTATTCTGTTCCGGTTAGCACCAATCTTGTTACAATTCAAAAATTTTAGAGTAAAGTACATGGATAGTCTCGGTGGTTTACCAAAAATTTGGATTTGATCCCTAGCTTTCCAAAAGTACAAAGATGGTCCCTATGGTTTGCACTTTGTAACACATTTAGTCCCCATTTTTTTTCAAACGTACATGGATGGTTCCTTTGGTTTGCACTTTGTAACGCATTTAGTCGCTAACTTGGACCTGTTGAAACCTTTAGATTTGTTGGCTGGGGACTAAATGTGTTAGAAAGGGACCATCCGTGTACTTTGCTCAATATTTTGAGGGTTTTAGTTCAATATACAATTATCTTTAATTCTTTATGTACGGAAGTCGGAACAATTATTGACCATCCTATTTTTATTTGAGGTAAGAAATTCTACAATTTCGATCAAAGCAACAAACGTAAACTTACCAAGAAACTTAGGTTTTGAAACCGTTGATCTATAGAAGTAATGAAACGAATAATCAACGATTTCGAAATTCCATCCCTGTTTTCTACCGAAAGGTCACATTCAACACCGGTTCCGGTATCGACAACCTTGACAATGGGTACCTTAGCACCCATGATGGGCTGGACCCCTTTTACGTAACCTACATCTAAACCACAAAATCACAAAAAAAACTATCAGCCATTTATATATATACCAAATGCATTAAATGTCACCTTTCTTGGTATAAAGTACATTATTTTTGTATAAATCAAGCTTGGATGTTTACATGCGGCAATCTTAGTTCCAAAAATGGATCTTCTATAAATTTTATCAATGGTAATCTATGCAGTTAATGCGGTAAAATATCGAATATCAGTCAAGGATCGAAATTTGAGATATACGTTATCACGGTGGGATATCGGTAATTTTAATACCATGCATAATTTATGTTAGTTGGTAGTTGTATTAATTAGTTAGTTGGTAATTGTATTAATTAGTTTAGGCCCAAGTATGTTATTTTTTATTTATTTGTTAGTCCCTCTCTCCTCTTATATATAGAGAGGCTCATTGCTTGTACATACACACTTTTTATATCAATACAATCAAATTTCCTTTTCATTTCATACAAGTCTCATTTACATGGTATCAGAGCTAAAGGTTTCTTAGCTCACGAGTGTCTTTCAGGTGACCATTTTGTTACATACCAAACAGGAGAACACAACCCAAAAGACTAGTCTGGTGGATTCGAGAGCCCATTTGGTATATAAACCCACATCAGTTGCCCATACAACCGATGTGGGACAAGTCCCATATCTTGCAATGGTATTAGTCCATAACAATCGACCCTCCTTGAGGGCCAACGTCCTCATTGGTCACGGCTGGCTCTTTCCAGGTCACCACTCCATGGGCCACCACTCCAAGCCTCGTTGGTCATGGCCACATTGGTCACGGCTGGCTCTCTCCAGGCCACCACTCTGAGTTCTGGCTCGGATACCAATGTTACATACCAAACAAGAGAACACAACCCAAAAGACTAGTCTGGTGGGTGAGAGAGCCCATTTGGTATATAAACCCCACATCGGTTGCCCATACAACCGATGTGGGACAAGTCCCATACCTTGCAATGATATTAGTCCATAACACATTTCCGGCAAAATTTCCGGTCACCACCAGTTCGGTATTACCTTCCTGCTCCTAAAACTCGTTCCAGATCTGCTCAAACAACACATCATTTTAGCCCACTTCAGACTTGCTCAAAAAAACCTCAAACCATCACAACCCGTCACCTCCTTTTTCAAATCCAGCCATTTTTCCAATGCGTTACACCACACCGCCACCACCACTGAGCTCGGAATCACCCGATCTACAAAACCCCCAAAACGGCACCACAAACTGGCGCAGGTACCTCCGCCACTGCCACTTACGCACCGCGCGTGATGGCTCATGATGCCACCTCCGGCCGCCGCCTTTTACCTGCTCTGTCGGAATACTGTTCCGAACACCCTCGTACAATCGGTTTTTCGATCCGAGCAACTTTTGTTTTCTGCCTCGGTTCGCGTGTTCGGGGTTCAACTCAGTTTTTTCTGCTTGAACATCTTTTCAAATGGGAGACGAACGAAATCACGTCATTACATGCGCCAAGGAGGAGTATGATTTGCTTCAACGGTTCCTTGCTTTTTGGTCATCCGGTCCTCAAACCAACTCGGTACAACCAGGTACGTTTTCTGGCTTTGACTTATCCTGGATTATTGATTCTGGAGCTACTTATCACATGACTGTGAATCAAGAAATTCTCACTAGCCTTCATGATACCTCTTACCCGCCTGTTAAACTTGCAGATGGTTCCTCATGCCCCGTACGCGGCATTGGATCCATTCACAACCCAGATAGCCTAAACCTGTCTTTTGTTCTTGTTCCTAACTTTCCATCCAGCCTTTTATTTGTCAGTCAGATTACTAAACAAAATAATTGTTCTGTTACCTTTTATCCTACTCATTGTATCTTTAATGAACTAGGTACTAACTGAGTAATTGGTACTGGCCTTGAATCAGGAGGTCTCTATCGAATGCCCTCATTGTCGCATCCCAAAGCAAACATATGTGAGTCTAGTATCTTTGAAACTCATTGTCGGTTAGGCCATCCCTCAGCAACCGTCCTACGGCAAATGAGACCTGACACCTGACATCTCTATTCCCGATAACTTCCATTGTGAGTCATGTTAGCTCGGTAAACATACTCGACGTCCTTATCCCCCAAAAGTGTCAAGCCGAACCATTTCCATATTTGAACTTGTCCATTCAGATGTATGGGGTCCATGTCCAGTTAAGACTACATTAGGCTTTCAATATTTTGTTACTTTCATTGATAATTATTCTCGTGCTACATGAGTTTACCTATTGAAATCCCGTAGTGAAATCAACTCGATCTTTCGTGAATTCCATGCATATGTCAAGAGCCAGTTCAAAACATCCATCCAAACCTTACGCACCGATAATGCTAAAGAATATCTGTCCACCGATTTTTCTACATATCTTAAATCACAAGGTATTATTCACGACACTTCTTGCGCATATACATCCCAACAGAATGGTGTTGCTGAACGCAAGAACGTTACTCGCACACTCATGATTCATTCTCATGTTCCTCGTCAATTTTGGGGTGATACTGTTCTTACTGCGGCTTATCTGATTAATCGTATACCATCGCCCGTTCTTCATGGTCAAACCCTGTTCTCTGTTTTATTTCCTAGAGGAAGTATGTTTCCTCTTGACCCCCAAATTTTTGTATATGTAGCTTATATCCATAATCATCGTCTCGGAGTCCCTAAAATCAACCTTCGGGCTATTCGTTGTGTCTTTGTGTGTTACTCACGTGTCCAGAAAGGTTATCGGTGTTATAGTCCTTCTCTTCGCCAATACTTTACCAGTGCCGATGTCACCTTTGATCAGTTGCGTCTTTTCTTTTCTGGCCTGTTTCCTAAACCTGATATACCCGAGTCTCACATAATCCCTACCTTTCTTGTGTCATCTATTCCCTCTACCCATCCGGTCTCAGACACCACAGTTACAACTCCTACAGCTTCGGGCCTTCCGACAGATCCTCCGCCATTACTTTTCACATATTCTCGGCGAGGTAAGGATCAGACCCCAGCGACCCTTGATCCCCAGCTTACTCATGCCTCTGATATGTCATCTGCTCCTGCCATGACCGAACCTAATACACCGTTACCAGATACTACCCATACTACCTTGGATACCCTAGCTTATGACCCTCCGGGTGCACCATATCCCGATATCCCTATTGCCTTCCGCAAGGAACCTAGACGCTCCACTCGTTATCCCATTTAGGATTACGTTGCCTACGTTCATCTCTCTACTGAGTCTCATGCCTTTACCACTTTCTTGGATTCCTACCCGATTCCCAAGAGTGGGATGACAGTTCTGGCTCATCCAGGATGGCGTCAAGCCATGGAAGACGAGATTGGGGCCTTACGGGCCAATCAGACTTGAGATCTTGAACCGCTTCCTCCTGGTAAGCGTGTTGTTGGTTGTCGTTGGGTCTTCACGGTTAAACTTAACCCTGATGGTTCTCTAAATCGTCTGAAAGCTCGTTTGGTAGCTAAAGGCTACTCTCAAGCTTATGGTATTGATTATGACGAGACTTTCTCCCCAGTTGCCAAAATGCCCTCTGTGCGTATTTGTATTACTCTTGCTACCATTCATCATTGGACGCTCCACCAGCTTGATGTCAAGAACGCCTTTCTCAATGGTGTTCTTGAGGAGGAGGTTTATATGGAGCAGCCACCTTGGTTCATTGTTGAGGAAGAGACCTCAAAAGTATGCAGACCACGCCGCTCCCTATATGGTCTTAAACAGTCTCCAAGGGCATGGTTTGGTCGTTTCTCTAGTGTTATGGGAGAGTTTGGAATGGTTCATAGTGCATATGATCACTCCGTATTCTTCAGACATCATCAGGGGCGAAGAATCATTCTAGTTGTTTATGTGGATGATATCATAGTTACAGGGGATGATGAGGACGGGATTACCAAACTTAAACAGTTCCTTCAGTCTCAGTTTCAGATTAGCGACTTAGATCGACTTCGGTACTTCCTTGGCATAGAAGTATCTCGTTCCCCACAGAGTATACTCCTTTCTCAGCGGAAATATGTCCTCGATATGTTAACTGAGTGTGGCTTGCTGGGTTGCAAGCCGGTTGACACTCCTATGCTTCCTACGAGGAAGCTCCTTCCAGAGGATGGAAGCCCATTAAAGGATCCCAAGCGATACAGACGATTGGTTGGAAAGCTTAATTATTTGGGAGTTACATGATTAGATATTTCCTTTGTCGCCAGTGACTTAAGTTAGTTCATGGCCACTCCATACACTGGACACTGGGATGCTGCTATTCGTGTCTTATGATATCTCAAGACCACACCAGGTCTAGGGATCTTATATTCTGATCAGGGTCATTGTCGTGTGGGTGCTTTTACAGAAGATGGATATGGACGTATATCTGGATTCTCATATGCAGACTGGGCAGGTTGTCCTATTTCACGACCGTCCACTACCGGATATTGTGTTTTTGTTGGAGGAAATCTTGTGTCCTGGAAGAGTAAGAAACAACATACTGTATCCAGATCGAGTGTTTAATCAGAGTACAGAGCTATGGCAGATGTTAAATCAGAGATGATATGGGTTCGTCGTTTTCTCAGAGAACTCGGGGTTACCTTTGATGACTTGATGCGATTATACTGTAATCAATCAGCAATACATATAGCTAAAAATCAAGTATTTCATGAGAGAACTAAACACACTGAGGTTGATTGTCACCTAATCAGACATCGAATAGTAGGCACTCAAAAGGATCCTCTATCTATTTAGCCAATTCATGTTAAAACAGAATTCCAACTAGCGGATATCTTCACGAAACCACTCCGGAAAGTTCAAATAGATTTCATATGTAGCAAGTTGGGCATGATTAACATCTATGCTCCAACTTGAGGAGGAGTGTTAGTTGGTAGTTGTCATAGTTATCGATAGCGAATAGCGACAAATAGCGACAACGTACCTATATGCTACGTAGCGATAGCGATAGCGATGAAATAGCGCCCGCTATTTCGTGTTTAGCGATAAGGTAGTTAAAAATTTAAGAAATAAAACATAGCTATCTACATAACTTTTTTTTATATATAACGTTAGTTTAATACCTTTTATGTATAAATTTATAAGTTTAAGGATCAAATGTAAGCCAGTAAAAATAGAGGGGGTTAAATGTTAAAATACACAAACTAATTTTACACTTCTTATGTAAGTTTTACAAGTTTTAATGACTAAATATAACCTAATGAAAAATAGAGGGGTTAAATGTTAAAATCCATAAAGTTATCTAACCCTAGAAAAAGGCTGAGACTGAGACGCAACAAAACAAAAAAAAAGGCAGCCGCTCTTCTCTTCTTCTTCTTCATCGCTTCCGGCAAGTTTCCGGCAGAAATAGCAGGTTTCTGGCCGGAGCAACAAATAAAAAAACGCAGCCGCTCTTCTCTTCTTCTTCTTCATAGTTTCCAGCAAGTTTCCGGCAGATTTCCGGCAGATTTCCGGCAGAAATTGCAGGTTTCCGGCCGCTATTTTCACGCTATTAAGCGCTATACACCATATGGCGACCAGGTCTCGCCTCGCCACGCTATTCGCGATAGCGGTCGCTATGGCCGCTATCGATAACTATGGTAGTTGTATTAATTAGTTTAAGCCCTAGTATGTTATTTTTTATTTATTTGTCAGTCCCTCTTTCCTCCTGTATATAGAGAGGCTCATTACTTGTACATACACACTTTTCATATCAATACAATCAGATTTCCTTTCCATTTCATATCAGTCTCATTTACAATTTATATATAGCAATTTAACACTAACAATTTACTATACTCTCCTACCATTAACAAATTAACCTTTTGCAACTTGCAAAACACCAACAATTGTAGCAAGTAGGAACTGATTATGACTTAAATCACTAACAATTAACAATTAAGACTTAAAACACTAATAGCAACAATAAGAAGAAAAACAAATGGTAGAACTAATAAGAAAGGTATTGATATCGGGAAAATCGGTGATGTATTGGTCAAATATCGGTGAAACATCAGTCAATATCGCCGATACATAGGGACAGATAACTGATATATCACCGATATTAGCTACATAGCTTATGATATGAGAATACTTACAATAAAAGCAAATATAAGTATAGGTAAAGGTTTACTTTGAAGTGCGTAGAACTTTCTTGCAAACTTCCGAAGTGTTTTTATTTTCTGACCCCGAGGAAACAGTAACGGACTATTTCGGAAGTTAATGGAGAGATCTAGATCACTTTCTGTTGTAAAAAGATCCATTGAAAAAGAACCGAATTCCTCGACTACAGGACAGCTGGCAGAATTACCTGTATCACAAACAAATAGAACAATTATTTACTAAAATGAATATAAAAGACACGTGAATAGATACAAGTAATTGTAATTGTAATTGTATTACCATATATCTCTTCTGCTATCTCATTAAAGACTCGGATCAGTTGTTTGCGATCTTCATATTCGCTTGGCTTTGGCCTACGAATGACGTAAGCATCGTTAAGTAGTTTGTCGAGTATTAGTAATTGTTGCCGATTTAGTATAATCTTCTGCAGTTCCTTTACTTCAAACTTCTCTGCTTTCCTTATGAGAACTGGAATATAAAAATAAGTAATCAGCAAAAAAAAAGAACTTACATAGCGCAAAGTTTCAAACATAGAAATTAGACTAGAATATCATCGCTAAATCTTTAAAAGATCCTAGGGTACCTCGTGCATGACCCTAAGATTTGCTTAAAATCAAATAATTGTCAATAGCGACAAGCTACCGATATGCTACGTAGCGATAGCTACGAAATAGCGCCCGCTATTACATGTTTAGCTAAAGTAGTAGAAATTTTAAGAAATATTTTACAAGTCTATTTTATCAAACTACGCTATTTTTACATGTATATTTCATCCGAATATTTTATGTGTATATTTTAAGAAATCTTTTTTCAATTGTGAAACAAAAGAACCCTAAAGGGCATTGCTATTTATATTTATCAAAAAAAGGAAAAGGTCACGTTTGTTGTCTAAATAGTAATTCCCATAAAAGTATATTTCCCCAAACTTCTGTATTCCATATGTTGCTATAGGTTATTCCGTAAAAGTGAATTACCAAAAAGGAGAACAAGATATCCTTTTAGGGCTCATATTTAAAGAAAAACGAATGCAAAGGAAAAGACGAAAACAACAAAGTATATACATATATGCACCACCACCATCTGACTAGATCAGCTATATCCCTAAAAAGTTATACGTAAATACGTCACCTTTACATAAATAATCTGTAAAGGTTTTAGTCACTCACCCTTTTCACGCAATGCCATGATCGTGCCTCCAAACGTCAACGAAAGAACCCTTTAGATTAAAAATAACAATTATAAGTACTCCAATAATGTGATTCTAATTACAAAGAAGTGAAAAACAACTTATCCTACCTTGATGATATGATGGAGAAACCCTGCAATAAAAAGCAAATCAATCACGATATGTCGAATCAAATTCTGAATCTATGATGCAATAAATGATTGAATTAGGTACAAACGTAAGAATAAAAACACGAAAGCAATGTGATGATATTACTGTTACACATAGAGATTAGATCTGGTTAAAAAGCAAAATAACTCATTCCTTAAAATGTAGCAAACAGCCAAACGCATGACACGACCGTTTTTAAAAACTGAAATGAGTTTACACAAGGTAATGTAGTTATATACTGAAAGGAGATTACGAAAGGCAATATATATATATATATATAGTTATATACTAACACCAAAAGGCCTTTGTCCTAGCGCGACCAAGGTATTAGATAAAGCTTTGCCTTTCAAGTGGTGAGCATTCAATCCCCGTGGTGGACAAACAGGTGTAATTTGGTAGTAAAATTAGAGAGAGTGTGAGTTGTTGCTCTTAAAATATAAGAAATAAAAGTTATACACAAACATTATTAGGTAGGTACACAAATGCACATACGTTCGAGGTGCGTGTAAGAATGTAAAACTTCATGCAATCAAACACTACATAATTAGGTATAAACATTGGTATTACGTGATACGTACTCAAACCAATGACACTTCAGTTTCACAAACACAACTGAACGAACGAGACCCATGTTCATGTTTGTTCATTTAAACAACCGAACGAAACTTCTTGTTCATGTTCGTTCATCAATTAAACGAACAAACGTAAACGAACTACCCGCCGAACGGGGTCATTTGCAGCCCTAATCGAAGCCTACGAAACTATGGATAAACATCAGAATTAAGCGATACGTCCTCAAACTAACAACACCTTCATATTTCAGTTTCGCCCAATTGACAGTTAACCGATTAAGCCTTCTCAAAACTTACACCTTTGATTATTAAAAAAAGCACACCAACTGTTTGTTAAAATGCCAAAACCAACTTCCACATTTTATCTTCACCTTAAACACCTCCAAACCACTATCTACCCCTAAATTCAACATCTTTCCATACCAAACCAACAATTCAAACTCCCTAATCAATAATCTAAACCACAAAACCTCAATTTGCAGGAAACAAGTGAACACCCAGATCCTAATTTAACCTAAATTACGTACCGGATGATCGATCAAACAACAATGCAGATTAGAAACATGTAGAGTTGATGTAGGAATAAAAAAACCCCTAAATTACGTACCGAGTCTGAAATCGATCAAGGGGTGAAGGTTTGTAGAGTTAATCGATCATGGCGATTGAGAGAGGATGTTGCGTGGTGGTCTGGTGGTGAAGAAACAGGGGGAAGAGAGAGAGGGTTTATATAATCTTGGTTTTCTGAGAGGATCGAGGTGTGGTTGGTACCACCTGATCTTTCGTCTTACAAATTAAAACATCAAATCATTTTTTTTTTTTTTACTATAAAACAATAATAATAATATATATATATATATATATATATATAATAATAACTTAAAACATCAAATATTTTTTTATTTTACTATAAAACAAAATCTATACTATATTATAATGCATGAGGGAGGGGCATTTTAAGATACCCAAAAAATAAGAACTTTTCCCCCTCTTTATTTATAGAAAGACCCCTAAAATGAGGGTAGTTTGGTCTTTTAAACATTATTTATTTTTTAGCCCCTAAAATTATTACACTTAAATCCCTAAGGTTTTAACAAAATTATAGATAATTAGTTACAATTCCCCCCTCCATAACAAACTTATAATTTTTTTACGTATCTTGACATATCTTATAAACTATACTGTTTAAAAAAAATCCAAAGATAGCATGACGACCTACACATTTTTGTCGACATTTCGGTAGTTGTCTTGTTCAATATCGACGCACGGATTAAAAGGTACAAGTCGATTATGCGTTAATGTACAAGTAATTAATACTTGTGATCTAATGTGCAAAATCTACAAAAATGGGCTTCATCTATACAAACAAAAACAAAAGAAATTAAAAGTACCGTAACATAAAATGAAGATATTATGTTTCACATTTTATTTTATTATATCTTATAAAAACTTAAAACTAACCACAACAAACTTCCTAAATAAAGGGGTGGCAAATCTAAAATTAAACCCTAATTCACTTCTATAGTTACTACTATAAATATTGCAGGACACTCCTATATCTATTGCTAAACAAAGTTAAAAAAATGAATCCAGTTCTGAATTCAATTGTTGAGAAATGTCAGTTTTGTTATATCGCAGCAGTGAATATTTTTTTTTCTTTTATTTACTTTTATGTGAATGTTAACTTATTTAATTTTTCAGATTCAGTTGCATGATGAACATGCCAATTTAAACAACACATTTTTCGAACAAGCTTCTAAGGTATTGATTTTGCTGGTTTTAAGTATTATTTTTGCGTATATCTTTCATATTAACATGTTCGTTATGTTATTATATGTGTGTTTTATTGCAGGATGATGGTGATAAAAGTATTGATATTATTTTTTATGGTGCAATGTTTAGTCCATACAAGTCTAATCTTCAATGTGAATTTAGTGAAGATGTAATTTTAAGGTTTATTTAATCTTTTTTTAACTTTTGTATTCAATTTTTGTCATTTATAGGGATCAGAAGTTTGAGACTCAAAGTAAGAGATCCAAGAGACTCTCTTAATGGCAATAGAGTGAGGTTATTAATTTAGACGATTCTGGGGACAATGACAAAGAAGAGGAATTAGAAGATACTGTCGATTCAAGCACAAACCAGAAAACCCGATTAAAAATACGTCGTGTGTCAATTCAGAAACGGACAGATTTCCTGCAGTCTAATATGAAATCTATCAAGTGTTTTTATATATTTTTTTTTTCATTTTCAGTTGTTATGTTTGACCTAGACGTACGAATAAAGTTTATTTTATATTTGAACTTTATCTTTGGTGTTAATATAATGCAGTTATTAACCATATTAATAAAGTTCAAAATAAAGTTAATATCCTAAATTTATAAGTCAACGGAACTTATATAAGTTAATATCCTAAACTTGCAATAAATAGATATTGTAGTTAGATATAGTAAAGCTGAAACTATAAAATATTGCAGTTATTCTTGGATATTAATCTAATAATTTACATTTTTAATTAAAAAGTAATAAAGTAATAAACTTTAAAGCTAAACTAAAAAACTGAACTTACTATGATATAAAGTTAATAAAAAAATAATTATTTTATAAACATTTTTATAACAAGTAATATAAATAAAATACTCCAGAAATTTACAATCTTTACTAGATAAATTCTAAACTGGGTTGCAAATTTTTAAGAATTATAAGTTCAACTATATTGTTATTGATAATATTAGTAAGTTCTAAAATAATTATTTACCAACTTGACTAGATACATAGTAGTAGACTGTGTTGCATATTTTTAGGGATTATTAGTTAAAAATAGACTCATATAGATAAGATTAGTTAGGAACTAAAAATTTGAACTTAGTATGATATAAAGTTAATAAAGATATAAACTCTTATCATCCTATTTTTTTTTATAAAAACAGTTATTGAAATCTTATAAAAATATAAATTTTTTATATTTGTAAAAAACCGAAATTTAACAATTTAAGTTAAAGCTCTAAAACGTACTTATGAGTCAAATACTATTTTTTATTTTTGTAAAAACGAAAATTTTAAACTTAAAGTTTATTGGATGTGTACTATGTGAATATTTAGAAAAAGTTAGGAACTTTAAAGAATAAAATTATACTTTATAATTTAACTAATAAAATAAACAAACTTTACAATTATAACAACTTATCTTTTATTTTTTGTCTTTTGATTATTAATTTTTATAAAAGAACAAAACTTTTAGATATGTGTAAAATCGTAAATATTATACGAATAAGAAAACTAGCAGAGACGAGTGTCGCAATGCAAAGTGTCGCCCCCGCCGCATCGCGCGGGCACCCTGCTAGTTATTAATGATTTGACGGCTAAAAAAAAGGTGTGCCAAGTCCAAAATCAGATCATATTATTTCAAACCAGTATCATTTTAAGGGCTAAGATTAAATAAAAAATTTATTTTGCCTAAATAGGATAAGAAATAATCTTAACTATTATTTTTTCAAATCAAATGTTAAGATAAAAGTGTAGGAGAAAGAAGGAGTGTAAGGGTATCTTGAGAAAATTCTATTTATGGATTTTCTCTCTCCACATGCATATTTCACCCTCATTTTTTAAACGTTCGTAACTTTTTTATACGACATTATTTTTTCATAAAAATTTCACTATAAAATCGAGCGTCTTTTTAACTTTAACTTGAGTACCATATTATTATATAAAATATGAAGACTAAAAAAACTCACTAAAATGTGTTGTATTTCTATGTTGTATAACTTTTTTTGTGCTGGATTTTTGTACTATATTTTTGTGCTAAATTTTTTATGCTGAATTTTTTTGTCATAATTTTTTTTCTCAAATTTTTGTGCTGGATTTTTTTGTACTATATTTTTTTGCTGAATTTTTTCATGCTATATTTTTTTTGTACTAGATTTTTTTGTGCTATATTTTTTGTACTACATTTTTTGTGCTATATTTTTTGAATTATATTTTTTGTACTAGATTTTTTTTTGTATTTTAAAAAACAAAAAGGGTGTCACGTGTCATTTTCACTCCAATTTATAAGGACCAAAATGGTCTTCATTCCTACTTATTAGGAGCGGCACATGTCACACCCCCAAATTACCACCTAGGGCATGTCCCTAATGGAGGTGCAACGATCCAACAAAGAGCCACCAATCATATCAAACACAAGTAATAATGTATTGAAATGCTCAATTGAAAGTAATGTATAGTTTGTAAGTTAAACCAAAACCAAAGTATTGAGCGGAAGCATAAATGTATAAGTGTGTAAATATATCAAAACCAAATCAATGTAACTGTTGATCATGACCACATCCACTCCAGCAGCATCAGACGGCAAGTTCCCAAGTTCCTTCAATGATTACCTACAAGCATGTAAACAAGTGTGTCAGACTACGCTGGTGAGTTCAAGGTTGGAGTTTGTTTACCAAGTTGTGTTACCAATCATGTGAGTAAAACCGTTACAAAACGATATGTTGTTTGTTGTTATGATGTTTGATGTTTTGATGTTGTTATTACTCGATTACCGTATGGCCGCATTGCTTTTGGTACGCCGTTTTAGGAACAACCTCCCATTGGACTTCCATTCGATGTTGGTTCGTTCGTCAATCAATCTTCGAATAGGAGCTTAACCCTTGCAACTGGTCAACAGGTTGTCAATACATGGTCGAGGTAAACAGTTTCCCCAACTGTCGCCTTGATGAGTTCCCGATAGTCAGTACCCGCACAAAAAGGCTTATCTTCACGGATGAAGCTGGGGCTTCCCAAAGCGAAAACTAGATCTGGCAAAACTCCTGTCCAACAGTTCTCATAGTAGCTTGTATAGTTCTTGCAACCCTCCTGGTACAAGACGGTAAGAGTACGTGTATCCGAAGCTGCTTCTGACGTGAGATCAACTGAGATTCCGACTAACAGTTGTGGTAGTAAACCTGAAAGTTCCTCGAATAGCACACTGAGATGAGTCACAACAATTGGTGGATCCTCGATCCTATTTTCCTTAGTCTTATCATCAGAAACGGTTGCTAATATAGCGGGGTCATCCCTCCGTAGACACTTTTGGGCCCTCCTAGCCAAAATGGCGCTAACCCTTGCGCCAGTCTAACGCTTTATAACAAATAACAATTCACCACACAAAATTTTCTCCTCACAAGGTACGTGTACGCGATTTCTGAATAACCAATCCACACCAATAACTGCATTGCAACCACCAGGGATAGTAGAAGGAAGGCCGATGTTGAACACTCATCCCACAAGGTCGAGTTTGCATCCCAACAAACCTATGAGGTTTCGATTATCTTGCCCTCAGTCAATTACACAACAGGTTCGGCTTCAAGAAGCGTCAGGGTTAAACAGAACAGAGACGAAGCGATTTGCGACCCATACTAGCTACCATGTTGCTATTATCCTGGCGTCGCCCACCCCATTCCTAAATGCCCTTCCACGAGCATCGTTCCCAGTGTTTGTTGTTTTCGTTATGAGAATTTCCAGTACTGTCGTCGTTCCCTTGGTTGTGTGCTGTCTTAATTTAACAACGACTAATTCATGTCGTAAGCACCTTCGTTCTCATACTGTAAGCTACGATTACGAGCGCCTTAATGTCACCGTGGTTGTTGCCCTTAATGTCGCTGCTTGTAACAGGGTCCTGTGGCATTTCACCAATAGGGTACATCTTTCATATTCCGTGTCACGTACTAAGGTACTACTCACTGCGTGGGAAGTTACACATTCCACTCTATAGTCATTTGTCATCGCTTATGTCCCAATTGATTCGTAGAAGTTGACTCCCATGAGTCGATGGCTAGGGTTAAGGATTCGATTGAAGTCAATTTGTTGGGGTTTGTTGCTGGTAACCAAAGTCGTCCAATGTTTGAGGTTGGTGAAGTACTACATTTACCCTCTCATCCAACGATGTTGCAAGTTGTCTATGTATTACACAGTCTGTTGCGAGGGCGTTACAGAAATGGTCGTGATTCGAGACGTCAATATGTCAAGTTCCAACAAACGAAGAAAAAATGGAAAAGATATAGATCGTTCATCGTTGTGCGTCACCCCACTCGGGGACGTTCGTATAAGCACCTAGCACTCTACACAGTCCACTAGGCGTTCAGTTGGGTGTTCAGGTAATACTCGATAGCATCGGAATTCGAAAGGTTTCAAAGGAAAAAATGGAAAGATCACATTCGTGTAGGAGACAATCTCTACTATTTCTCCTATAGGTTATCAGGTTTCGCATCGATTAAATGATAGTTCAGAATGAGATAAAATCAAGTATCACCTTAAAGTCTACAACTTTCAAGTTCACATACAGTAGGGGAGATTCCCTCTTGCACTCGTTAAGCCTCATTGGGAATTGCATGCACCACGCATTATTATTATGTGTGCACCCATGATAATAAGGCGGTTTGCATGCTCCTCTCGACGCTTCTTAACTTATGTTCGAAGTTTCTCCCACTCCAATCAACACAGGTATGTACTAACAGCAAGACTAGGATTTACAAGATGCAAGTGTTGTGTTATGCTATCGATGTGTCATGATATCTATCTTGTTGTATCGTGCATGCTATGTATATAGATATGTATACTAAACATGTGATGTATACTGTAAGGAGGAACGAACCTTGCAATCTGAAGCTGAGTGTCGTGGTCATCGTTTGGATCAATTCGGTTATAGTCTGGTTTTATGAAAACGTTTTAAAACCAAGTTCTCTATAACCAGTGGCTCTGATACCAAACTGTCACACCCCCAAATTACCACCTAGGGCATGTCCCTAATGGAGGTGCAACGATCCAACAAAGAGCCACCAATCATATCAAACACAAGTAATAATGTATTGAAATGCTCAATTGAAAGTAATGTATAGTTTGTAAGTTAAACCAAAACCAAAGTATTGAGCGGAAGCATAAATGTATAAGTGTGTAAATATATCAAAACCAAATCAATGTAACTGTTGATCATGACCACATCCACTCCAGCAGCATCAGACGGCAAGTTCCCAAGTTCCTTCAATGATTACCTACAAGCATGTAAACAAGTGTGTCAGACTACGCTGGTGAGTTCAAGGTTGGAGTTTGTTTACCAAGTTGTGTTACCAATCATGTGAGTAAAACCGTTACAAAACGATATGTTGTTTGTTGTTATGATGTTTGATGTTTTGATGTTGTTATTACTCGATTACCGTATGTGGCGACTAGATGTGAATGCCCAACCCCAATGCCTCCATTTAGGCATTGGTCATGATGTCAAGGTATCAAACAACCTTGAATAGATGTAAGGGGTCTTATATGTACACGATGTGAATGCCCAACCCCAATGCCTCTAACTAGGCATTGGTCATGAAGTCCAGGTAATTAGTTCACGCCCGTCCTTTCGGCCCGGTGTGAGGGTGCCAAACCTAATAGCGCTATCAACTAAATACCTCGTTGCTTCTTCAGCAACACGGTAGATGTATGGGGTCTTACATGATTTATACTGTGTTCAATAACCAACATCCCAAATAAACAGTTTACCCAGTATTCCCTTTAGAAACGTTTACCAGATGTCCCAAACCACCGGGACGCATGCTTAGAAAAGTGCAGTGAACTCACCTTAGGTTTGCTCGGTATGTTAACTATGTGCTTGAAAGTAAACAACCACGTCCTATAGTGTGCACGTATACTCAATCAGTTAGCATTCGTAATGTTTCACATGTATCTAGCATCACAGTAATATTACAGAGTGGGTTTGACAGTTAATACCGTGCAACACATAACCAGATGATCAAGTTAATATCATATAACTCATGTTACACATACAAGTCCTTCACAGTTTATTCTATCAGGAATATTCTCTTACATGCTTGACAGGACTAACGAGCCTAACCAGGTTAATAATAAACAAATAGTGTTAAACCAACTAACAGATGCAACATACTAGTACAGTAACAGACTTAACGGAGCTTTCATAGTTAGCTTAACTACGTTAAATATATAACAGGGTTAATCATCATCACTAAAGTTAGCATACATAACAAAGTTAACAAATCTTAGCTTAACATGGATATTAAACCATCAGAGTTAATTAACTAACCTAGTTAACAAACTAACATGATTAAATAAACTAACATAGTTACAAATTAACAGAGTTGTAACTAACTAAGTTGATAGCTAACGGAGTTAGCAAGTAACTGTTTAAAATCACAACCTCAAATCATATGCCGTATACACATTGGGCCGAAAACACTAAGTCGGGCCGAAATCCCTCCCTAAGGTGTTTTCATTACTTGAAGGTTTTCGTCCTATTCATCATCATTAACAGCAGCAGACACGTGAACACAATGACTCCACAAAAATCCAGTTCTCATATGTATGAATCATTACCCACTGAATTGACATATAACATAGAAACTTTTATCAAGATCCACCTCCATGACCGACCACAATTAATGTTTACATGCTGATTTGACTTAACATAAGTAGTGGCTGCATATGCATAACATCCAGATAGTCAAAGAGAGTCTAGATATAGTGGCCGACAATATACTAACATGATATAATCAGTTAATGGGCTGACACATCTATTCACATGACCATGCATCATATCATTCAACATAACAGTTTCATAATCAATTACCATCAATATTGTTATGATCATCAACTAACAAAATTCCCTATTATCTAAACAGCTCATCACATATTAATTGTGTATGTCTAAATCCAATACAATCTGTAGGCAAACCCTAAGAGCATGCTTGAAATCTAAACTTATAACACATGTTCACAGTTCATACATAAACAATATAAACACTTCTATAACTATCGAATGAAGGGAACATACCAATCAAAAGATCACGGTTAAAAAAGAGGTTACGATAGGGAAGGAGGGTTATCCACTGCCAGCGATATATATTTTGATGGGAAGAATTAGGGTTATGCAATGGAATATAGAATAGGTTATGTGCTCCCTATATAATTCGTATACATACTAGAAGAAGATCGGGCCAATTATTTGTTTCATGGACTCAAATGGCCCAAAACACACAAAATGGATCCGCTTGGCTTTTGCTCGGCCCAAGCCGTGTACCCATGTGCCCTAAGTGGGTTTCGGATGTGTGTGGGCTAATCAGGTGCGCAGCCCAGAGTTGCGGTTACGTTTAATAGGTTTAACACAAAACATTTAACATGTCGAATTCAAGCAATGCATAATGAAAGAATTAACGAGGGTTTAGAATCGCTAAGCTGAACGATACTAACCTTGATAGTTCGGGTTATCACATCATCCCCAACTTGAAAGAAATTTCGTCCCGAAATTTGGCAAGTAACCCAAAAGTAGTGAGGTGATAGATCAGGATGACTGTGGAATTTCCTCGGGTGCCACATCATCCCCAACTTGAAAGGGAATTTCGTCCCGAAATTCGCCAATGACATCAGAAGTAGATTCAACTGTTTGCACAATTGAGGATAATAAAGCTTACTCCGACCATTGCGTTCCTACGTAAACTCGGGTCCACGTCTTGAGTTCCAGCGAACACTCACGATTGAAAGTCGTATGAGTTAACGATGGGTTCTTCAACCATGGTACCGCAGGCGTTTCATCGAACAAACGCTTCTTCAGGTTCGGGCCATAAATGACATCGTGAACGTTCCTAATTCGTCAGGTAATTCGAGTTTGTAAACCATGTTGTCGATTCCTCCTAGAATTATGAATAACTCAACGTAATGTAAATTAAGCTTGTCACGCTTCCCAAGCATACCACACCCTCCCAGGGCGAGATTTTCAACATGATACGGTCGCCTACAACAAACTCCCAGTGTATCCCAAGCTTATCAACTTTGTTGACGGTCAATCGTTGCCGCCAAACGATTTCCGATCCAAACAATCTTCCCAAGTGTTTCAAATATAAGTCCTTGGCCCGCGATTACGTTGTCACCCACCTTAATCCAACAAGGAGGTTAGCGTTACTGTCCATGCGACTCTTCAAACAGAGCTGCATGCATACCAATACGGTAACGGCTGCAATAAAGCTCACCCAAGGATAAGTGTCCTTCCCAAATGCTTACTAAAGTCAATCACGCACATGCTCACATCATGTCTTCGTGTGTCGCGGGGGGGGGGGGGGGTTTCGTTTACCCAACGGTGATAAGCAGTGCTCATGTCTAGACGTGAGCCAAGGGTGTTGTGTATTGCCTGTCATAAATCGGGTATAGCTCAAAGTCAGAGGTAATAGGAGTTGGCACCTCGTGCCTAAATAGCCACCTCTCTCAGAGGAATATCCACAAGCTGTGAAGACTCGCCAGTTTCCTTAATTGCGATAAAGTGTGCTGGTTCCATCTCGAGTTGTAAGTAGACTAGCGACAAAATCCATGATAGTCTGTTCTCACTTCCATATGGGTGTTGCTGGTTGCTGATACTCCACCTTGACGTTCCCACAAGTCAAACATCATTCACATACATTGCTGGGTAGGCCTTCTTGCCCGATCACCAGTACAAGGTTAATGGATTCTAGTATCTCTCATCAAAACCCAGACGACAAGAATGTTGAGGCCGGTGTGCTTCGCTCAACACAAATTCCCTACAGTTTCCGCGTAATGAGATCCACATTCGTTCCATGAAGTAGCGAGTGTCGTTCGACCTGTCAACGGTTGCTTCCCCATGCCCCGCATGGGTCAATATTGAGAACTCTCTTCCTCTCGTTCTTCAATTTGTACTGAGCGAGTCTGATCAGGTAGGTTAGAGTCGATGGTGTGCTGCGAGGCTCGTACACGTCTAGGTTTCACAGTCGAAGTCAATCAAAGGTTCCATCCAGCGATGCCATCACATGATTATCTCTCTCAAAACAAGGATACACTGGAGGCCCTTGTGATCGGTCTAAATAGTGCAATTGGTACCGTCCAACTAATGCCTCCAACTTAAATCCAAAGACCATGGTTTCCATCGTAGGTTGTGATTCGTGCAACTCTTCTTGTAATTCCACTACGTAAGCCATAACTTTCTCATGTTGTATCGGCGTGTAACTGAGAATCTAATTCGAATCATCATAGTATACCACCAGATCACATGTACCCTCGGGTAAAGACAATACCCAATGCATTGTAGAGTTGAGTTTCAAAAGCTGAAAAGGCGTTCTCCTGTTTTGTCTCCTACGAACACTGCACCCTGCTGTGCTTAAGGGAGTTAAGCTGCGCGACCTTCGAAAATCCTGTAAGGAATCTACAACAGCATCCACCGAAACCAAGAAATTGTTGCACCCCCGAAGGAATCTTTGATATCAATCAATTTCTAACAAAATGGATCCTAGCACGATCCACGCGTATTCCCACTTCGTTGGTTACATGGTCAAAATGCATCTCTCGAATCTAGATGTTACATTAAACAAGACTTCACACGTAATGACTCCTCACTCAGGAGCTCTAAGATAAGATACAGGTGTCGTCTATGATGTCCCTTTTTCCTGGTAATGAATCAGAATGCCTTAAACACGGTCGATTTATGTGATCCATAAAACTGCTAGTGTGTTGGTTAACCGAAAGGTCATGGAATACAAAGTTGCAATGGCCGCATTGCTTTTGGTACGCCGTTTTAGGAACAACCTCCCATTGGACTTCCATTCGATGTTGGTTCGTTCGTCAATCAATCTTCGAATAGGAGCTTAACCCTTGCAACTGGTCAACAGGTTGTCAATACATGGTCGAGGTAAACAGTTTCCCCAACTGTCGCCTTGATGAGTTCCCGATAGTCAGTACCCGCACAAAAAGGCTTATCTTCACGGATGAAGCTGGGGCTTCCCAAAGCGAAAACTAGATCTGGCAAAACTCCTGTCCAACAGTTCTCATAGTAGCTTGTATAGTTCTTGCAACCCTCCTGGTACAAGACGGTAAGAGTACGTGTATCCGAAGCTGCTTCTGACGTGAGATCAACTGAGATTCCGACTAACAGTTGTGGTAGTAAACCTGAAAGTTCCTCGAATAGCACACTGAGATGAGTCACAACAATTGGTGGATCCTCGATCCTATTTTCCTTAGTCTTATCATCAGAAACGGTTGCTAATATAGCGGGGTCATCCCTCCGTAGACACTTTTGGGCCCTCCTAGCCAAAATGGCGCTAACCCTTGCGCCAGTCTAACGCTTTATAACAAATAACAATTCACCACACAAAATTTTCTCCTCACAAGGTACGTGTACGCGATTTCTGAATAACCAATCCACACCAATAACTGCATTGCAACCACCAGGGATAGTAGAAGGAAGGCCGATGTTGAACACTCATCCCACAAGGTCGAGTTTGCATCCCAACAAACCTATGAGGTTTCGATTATCTTGCCCTCAGTCAATTACACAACAGGTTCGGCTTCAAGAAGCGTCAGGGTTAAACAGAACAGAGACGAAGCGATTTGCGACCCATACTAGCTACCATGTTGCTATTATCCTGGCGTCGCCCACCCCATTCCTAAATGCCCTTCCACGAGCATCGTTCCCAGTGTTTGTTGTTTTCGTTATGAGAATTTCCAGTACTGTCGTCGTTCCCTTGGTTGTGTGCTGTCTTAATTTAACAACGACTAATTCATGTCGTAAGCACCTTCGTTCTCATACTGTAAGCTACGATTACGAGCGCCTTAATGTCGCCGTGGTTGTTGCCCTTAATGTCGCTGCTTGTAACAGGGTCCTGTGGCATTTCACCAATAGGGTACATCTTTCATATTCCGTGTCACGTACTAAGGTACTACTCACTGCGTGGGAAGTTACACATTCCACTCTATAGTCATTTGTCATCGCTTATGTCCCAATTGATTCGTAGAAGTTGACTCCCATGAGTCGATGGCTAGGGTTAAGGATTCGATTGAAGTCAATTTGTTGGGGTTTGTTGCTGGTAACCAAAGTCGTCCAATGTTTGAGGTTGGTGAAGTACTACATTTACCCTCTCATCCAACGATGTTGCAAGTTGTCTATGTATTACACAGTCTGTTGCGAGGGCGTTACAGAAATGGTCGTGATTCGAGACGTCAATATGTCAAGTTCCAACAAACGAAGAAAAAATGGAAAAGATATAGATCGTTCATCGTTGTGCATCACCCCACTCGGGGACGTTCGTATAAGCACCTAGCACTCTACACAGTCCACTAGGCGTTCAGTTGGGTGTTCAGGTAATACTCGATAGCATCGGAATTCGAAAGGTTTCAAAGGAAAAAATGGAAAGATCACATTCGTGTAGGAGACAATCTCTACTATTTCTCCTATAGGTTATCAGGTTTCGCATCGATTAAATGATAGTTCAGAATGAGATAAAATCAAGTATCACCTTAAAGTCTACAACTTTCAAGTTCACATACAGTAGGGGAGATTCCCTCTTGCACTCGTTAAGCCTCATTGGGAATTGCATGCACCACGCATTATTATTATGTGTGCACCCATGATAATAAGGCGGTTTGCATGCTCCTCTCGACGCTTCTTAACTTATGTTCGAAGTTTCTCCCACTCCAATCAACACAGGTATGTACTAACAGCAAGACTAGGATTTACAAGATGCAAGTGTTGTGTTATGCTATCGATGTGTCATGATATCTATCTTGTTGTATCGTGCATGCTATGTATATAGATATGTATACTAAACATGTGATGTATACTGTAAGGAGGAACGAACCTTGCAATCTGAAGCTGAGTGTCGTGGTCATCGTTTGGATCAATTCGGTTATAGTCTGGTTTTATGAAAACGTTTTAAAACCAAGTTCTCTATAACCAGTGGCTCTGATACCAAACTGTCACACCCCCAAATTACCACCTAGGGCATGTCCCTAATGGAGGTGCAACGATCCAACAAAGAGCCACCAATCATATCAAACACAAGTAATAATGTATTGAAATGCTCAATTGAAAGTAATGTATAGTTTGTAAGTTAAACCAAAACCAAAGTATTGAGCGGAAGCATAAATGTATAAGTGTGTAAATATATCAAAACCAAATCAATGTAACTGTTGATCATGACCACATCCACTCCAGCAGCATCAGACGGCAAGTTCCCAAGTTCCTTCAATGATTACCTACAAGCATGTAAACAAGTGTGTCAGACTACGCTGGTGAGTTCAAGGTTGGAGTTTGTTTACCAAGTTGTGTTACCAATCATGTGAGTAAAACCGTTACAAAACGATATGTTGTTTGTTGTTATGATGTTTGATGTTTTGATGTTGTTATTACTCGATTACCGTATGTGGCGACTAGATGTGAATGCCCAACCCCAATGCCTCCATTTAGGCATTGGTCATGATGTCAAGGTATCAAACAACCTTGAATAGATGTAAGGGGTCTTATATGTACACGATGTGAATGCCCAACCCCAATGCCTCTAACTAGGCATTGGTCATGAAGTCCAGGTAATTAGTTCACGCCCGTCCTTTCGGCCCGGTGTGAGGGTGCCAAACCTAATAGCGCTATCAACTAAATACCTCGTTGCTTCTTCAGCAACACGGTAGATGTATGGGGTCTTACATGATTTATACTGTGTTCAATAACCAACATCCCAAATAAACAGTTTACCCAGTATTCCCTTTAGAAACGTTTACCAGATGTCCCAAACCACCGGGACGCATGCTTAGAAAAGTGCAGTGAACTCACCTTAGGTTTGCTCGGTATGTTAACTATGTGCTTGAAAGTAAACAACCACGTCCTATAGTGTGCACGTATACTCAATCAGTTAGCATTCGTAATGTTTCACATGTATCTAGCATCACAGTAATATTACAGAGTGGGTTTGACAGTTAATACCGTGCAACACATAACCAGATGATCAAGTTAATATCATATAACTCATGTTACACATACAAGTCCTTCACAGTTTATTCTATCAGGAATATTCTCTTACATGCTTGACAGGACTAACGAGCCTAACCAGGTTAATAATAAACAAATAGTGTTAAACCAACTAACAGATGCAACATACTAGTACAGTAACAGACTTAACGGAGCTTTCATAGTTAGCTTAACTACGTTAAATATATAACAGGGTTAATCATCATCACTAAAGTTAGCATACATAACAAAGTTAACAAATCTTAGCTTAACATGGATATTAAACCATCAGAGTTAATTAACTAACCTAGTTAACAAACTAACATGATTAAATAAACTAACATAGTTACAAATTAACAGAGTTGTAACTAACTAAGTTGATAGCTAACGGAGTTAGCAAGTAACTGTTTAAAATCACAACCTCAAATCATATGCCGTATACACATTGGGCCGAAAACACTAAGTCGGGCCGAAATCCCTCCCTAAGGTGTTTTCATTACTTGAAGGTTTTCGTCCTATTCATCATCATTAACAGCAGCAGACACGTGAACACAATGACTCCACAAAAATCCAGTTCTCATATGTATGAATCATTACCCACTGAATTGACATATAACATAGAAAATTTTATCAAGATCCACCTCCATGACCGACCACAATTAATGTTTACATGCTGATTTGACTTAACATAAGTAGTGGCTGCATATGCATAACATCCAGATAGTCAAAGAGAGTCTAGATATAGTGGCCGACAATATACTAACATGATATAATCAGTTAATGGGCTGACACATCTATTCACATGACCATGCATCCTATCATTCAACATAACAGTTTCATAATCAATTACCATCAATATTGTTATGATCATCAACTAACAAAATTCCCTATTATCTAAACAGCTCATCACATATTAATTGTGTATGTCTAAATCCAATACAATCTGTAGGCAAACCCTAAGAGCATGCTTGAAATCTAAACTTATAACACATGTTCACAGTTCATACATAAACAATATAAACACTTCTATAACTATCGAATGAAGGGAACATACCAATCAAAAGATCACGGTTAAAAAAGAGGTTACGATAGGGAAGGAGGGTTATCCACTGCCAGCGATATATATTTTGATGGGAAGAATTAGGGTTATGCAATGGAATATAGAATAGGTTATGTGCTCCCTATATAATTCGTATACATACTAGAAGAAGATCGGGCCAATTATTTGTTTCATGGACTCAAATGGCCCAAAACACACAAAATGGATCCGCTTGGCTTTTGCTCGGCCCAAGCCGTGTACCCATGTGCCCTAAGTGGGTTTCGGATGTGTGTGGGCTAATCAGGTGCGCAGCCCAGAGTTGCGGTTACATTTAATAGGTTTAACACAAAACATTTAACATGTCGAATTCAAGCAATGCATAATGAAAGAATTAACGAGGGTTTAGAATCGCTAAGCTGAACGATACTAACCTTGATAGTTCGGGTTATCACATCATCCCCAACTTGAAAGAAATTTCGTCCCGAAATTTGGCAAGTAACCCAAAAGTAGTGAGGTGATAGATCAGGATGACTGTGGAATTTCCTCGGGTGCCACAGCACATGTCATCATCACAATCCTTTTTATGCTACAACAATAAAAAAGAGTAAATTGTCATTTTAGTCCCTTAGTTTTTGTCCAAATTGTCATTTTAGTCTAAATAGTTTTTTTTCTCCCGTGGGTCCCTGACTTTTCATTTTTCTTGCCATTTTGATCACATTGGCTAACTTAGTCTAAAAACTAGGTTATAATCAGGGGTATTTTTGGCATTAAATTATTATGAGGTTTATAAATTATGTTGTAAACTACCTCTGGTTATCACTACACAACAGTTATGCCAAAAATACCCGTGGTTATAACCAGATTTTTAGACTAAGTTAAGCAATGTGATCAAAATGGCAAGAAAATGGAATAGTCAATGACCCAGGAGAGAAAAAAAACTATTTGGACTTAAATGGCAATTCGGACCAAATCTCAGAGACTAAAATAGAGACTAAAATGACAATTTATTTACTCAATAAACAAGTCCAAACATCCACGTAACAGCTTACTCTTTACACTAAAAAACAGAAAGAATAAAAAGATTTATGAGTGGGTGATCCCCACAATTCCGAACCAAGCTCGTCTACTCAAGCGGACCAACGGCTACCGGACCACCTCCTCCAACAAGGAAGTCTGTTTCCATGCACGCTTGCTCTGCCAAACCAAATGGTAGACTCCTTGTTGGAGATGCTCTTAGATGGGAGGTTTCATATTCGAACCCAAATAAAAAAGATTTTTTAGAATTACTAGTGAAGAAGTATTTTTTTAGCATAGAAAATGAATATTAATGATTTAACGACTTAAAAAGATAACGATTTTAAAATGGTTCGGCTAAACTTAAAAAGACTTATGCCTCTTAACCTATCAAATAAAATAAACCAATGGGTTTTATTTCTTATTTTCTTATTGTTATCATCAATGTTAAGTTTATTGTTAATAATAAAAAATAAAAACAGATAACTTATTAGTTTGATACCAATAATAGAATCCATACACGATGAGTATACATTTCTAGATATGCTACAGACATCGTTTTCCATCAAACTATACCCAGTATAACTTATCCATAGCGAATCGGGTGGTAATGGGGCAGGTTTGGGAGTTGGGACGGATTTGAGTAATCCCAACCACATATCCAATTATATAAGTTTGTCCCAAAACACACAGGGTGTCACAACCTCGACCCTACCCTGGGCGGGAACCGTGAGCAGATACAGCAGTGGTACCGGTGTTTATTAAATTTGCAGCGGAAAATTTCATCAAGACCGTAGTTAGAAAAATTTCAGAGTTGTAAAACACCAAAGTTTTATTATTAAACAACTGGGATAAAACCCATATTACAAACAAAGATTTTTATAGGGATAAACCCTATTTTGACAAAACACATTTTCTTTTCTTTATTCTGATAACATAGATACTTTTTTTAAGCCTTCAGTGCTTCATAGCATGTTTCTTTACGTTCACAGTAAGTCACCTGAAACGCGTTTAAAAACATTTTATCAGCGAAAAATACTGGTGAGTTCATTCATTTGTATAAAAAAAGACATAGTGTTATAATTACAACATCAAGGGTTTTACATTTGTTTATATCTTTCAATTACTCAAATCAGTATTTGTCACACATCTCTTTTCGATGATTGTGGTCATATCACTATTGGCTAACTCTTTGTCCAATAGCAACGAGTGTCAAGTAATGTACACAAAACCCTACATACCGGCAGTAATTTCAGAATACAAAAACTTAATCACCGTAAGTACAACTTGGAAAACATTTTGGGTTTGCAAATCATTTGAGAAAAAAGAATCTCTCACATTGTAGATTTAGGGTTTTGATTATTACAACCTCTTGGTATTAAGCTTGGATTCCTAATAAACACACAATGCAACACGTATTAGTGTATTAACCCAATTCAAACTTTAACGATAATGTGACAACTGTCAATTTTCCATGTAATTTCGTACATGTTAAACAGTAACTTGTGCTTTAATGATAGTGCTTGATCTGAATTAATGACATGAAAGCTTTCTGATTATCATCATATACATACAAGTGCATCACATATTGCATGATTACATATCCTTATTGCATGCAACACATTATGATTCAAATGATGCACGAAACAAAGTTAGCACAGTTATCAGACAAACTAGAAGTACTGACGGGAGTTCAGTACTCAGACAGACATGATGTTAAAACACAGAATGAGCCCGAAACCAAGAGTTACACTAGTATAGTGTGTAGGAAAGTAAGGATCGTAAAACTATCTTCCTAGTGATATTTTAAGTGCCGGAAAGTGCCTAAAACTCACACAAACTGCAGAATTATGCAATTTTCAGCAAAATCAGCATTTTAACAACATAATATAATGTAGAATTATGGTTTAATGGTCCAGAATACCTTCCTAAGTGTCGGGAATCAAAACTGTCATAAAAGGGAACATAAAGCACACAAAACTGCATAATTTAGCACCTTAACAAACCAGTAACCAACGAACAACCGGACACTACCCGAAACACCAAATTTTCACTAGAAGCACTGTTTTACCATTTCCGAGCTAGTTATGGTCACCAAACATCATAACACACCATATAATTACATAACACTTATAACACTAATCATTATACTTAGATTCTAACCAAATCATCCAACTTACCATTTCATCACAACCATACCCCCTCTCATTCTTACGGTTACCATGGGTGGCCCACCCATGGATTTTGTTGCAATTGTTTAATTGATATGTCTTTTACTTTAGAAACATATTAACCTAAGGGTATGCACATGTTGGAGACCTTGTTCTTATAAACCACAAGTTACAACACTTCTCTCATTTCACACTTAACGAACTTCACTCTCCTCTCCCTTCTCTCTTGGTCTCAGCCAAGAACAACCACACACACCACCACCACTTTCATTTCTTGTTCATACAATCCAAGGTCACTCTAAGGTGCAAGAAGCTAGGTTAAGAAGCTAGGAGCCATTGGAGCTTGAACGACCTTTCTCTAGAGCTTTTATCCACCTAGTTTATCATCTTCATCATCTTTAATCTCTTCCCTAGCCTTGTGCTAGTAGTAAGACTCTTGTAACTTGTTTTAACTTCTCTTTATGTTGGTTAAAAGATTATGTTAATGGTTAAACATGAAGATCATGAAGAAACAAGAAGATGAACTCTAACATAAAGCTTAAAATCATAAGAATCTATGTTGATTTAGTGTATGTGTGAATCTTGATTGTTGATTTCTTGTGATTATGATGTTAATCATCATAAGAAGCTTGCAAGATTGTGATTAAACACATGATCTAGCAAGTGAGAGGATGAATCTTGTGAAAAACAAGATGATCATCCTTTATGTTTCTCATGAACTTGAAAATGAAGATGATTTTGTGTATGATGAAGTATGATACATGTTAAAAGTCTTGTAAATGGATACAAAACTAAATTTCTCAAGAAACCAAGTTTATTTACAAGATTTACAAAGTCATGATTTCTAAGGAAACTAATCATAATTTTTAGTGTTAAATCAAGACTGGAAACATGTTTGTAACAAGAAAAATACAAAAGAATCATTTTTAGAAAAATCATCTTATAAGTTGTGAAAGACTAAATTCTTCAAGAATGAGATTTATAAACAAATAACCATGTTTTAAACGGTAACTCAACCTACTAAATAACATAGCAAGTTACTACAAGTTTTTACAAAACTTCAAGTTCATGATGTAGTGTAAATTGCATGATTTTGGCTTATGGTAAGTGTTGATTGAATTGTTGTTGATTGATGATGATTTTAAAAGAAAATGATATGCTTTGAAAGCATGAAAACCTCCATTTTTAAGGGGAAACTATGGCAAAATTTTTGTAGAATTTAAACACTTAGAAAGATATTTTTAAACAAGTGTTTATAAGTAAATTTTAACCATGGTTTTTCATATAAACTTTGCCATAAATTTTGTTACAAAAATTACAAATGTTGGAGGTGGTTTTTGATAAATAAAAGTGACTAAGTATATATATTTAGGAAAATATATATTTAGATGTCACAATTTGTGTGATTACTTGTATATTATGTGTATTAGTTATATTATTTTAGGACTTGAAAATAATATAACTTACCAGAATACAAAAATTGTAATACAAAAATAATGCCAGGATTCCAAGAAAACAAATATATAATTTATACCCGAATATTGGACAAACCGAACAAGGAATATGGATTACGTATATATTCCGGAATTAAGTTCATATATATTTTGACAAATAAGTTAAACGATATTTTGGAAACCAAAGAAACGGAAATTATAATTTTTTTACAAGTGTTACAAAAATATATCATATTTTTGTCAAGTAGAAAATACATTTTTTTTAATAAAGAAAAGATGTATATATTTTCTTGAATTATTAGAAGATATATTATTTTGAAGAAAATAAATATTTTTCTTAAACAAACCAAAAATATATTATTCTGGGTGAAAAAAATGGAACTATGAATATTTTCTAAGTTAATCTTGAAAATATATTATTTTTGAGGTTTATATGAAAATATAATTATTTTTGCCAAGAAAAGTCTATTGATAATTTCTATAAAAGTTTTCTTGAAATAATATATTTTAAGAATGTAAATTGGTGATTTTTATTGGTTAAAAATAATATTCCAGAAAATTTAATTACAAAAATTAAGTATAAGAATACTTAATGAATACAAGAAAATACGTATTCTAGTACGTACAAACACACACCGGAATACGCCACCAATACTTGGCAAAATACACAAGACTAGAAATACAAGTACAAGTATACCCATCCTTGGGAAAATATACATGTATAAATACATAAAATATCAAGTTAGAATATATTATTCTGACAAGTATTCCAACAAATGATAAATATAATTTAAGTTAAAATATTATTATTTTAACCAATAATTATATACTTTGGAATAATATATTGCACATCCAATACGTAACTCAAAGAATGTCAAGTCATAATAACCAAGACTAAGAGTCGTTACACGACCTAGCCGCCTAATAAACCATAGCACGTGTGTAGGTAGTTGCACGACTTCAGCACCGGATCTTTGAGTTACACCAGTTTGCAGGACGCCGGATTGTGAGTTCATGTCCCCCTTTTTCTTTTAACTGTTTTCAGTTTTATAACTTCGGGGGTGAAATACATGTTACAAATGTTTCAATGATTACAAATGGTATGGTTAGCTAAGGAATGAATTGTTAGATCATGTGAATGGGTAGGTGTTAACTTCAGACCATTAATCCTTGAATAAGGACTGAGGGGCATGAGTGATAGATCTATTTGTGTGTTGCGAGCCCCACCCATGGGTCCGCGAGTTGGCCGCATGTGGTGACTATGTCGTTCCAGCCGGGTGGCCCGGTACGAAATACGCAAAGGATTGAGCCTTCCTACACCGTTGTACACATATTAATGACCTTGCAAATCATTAATTGATCTGTTCATAGACGCTTTCATACCGGTTTACCAGTACATACTTACAAATGTTTACAAGGATTATTTGTGCACACATACAAACACATGAACTCGCTCAACTTTTGTTGATGTTTTCAAACTACATGTATTTCAGGAAATTGATGATGGATCTGGCGGTCGTTTAGGGTTTTCAAGATGTGTCCACAAGAAACGATGCCATCCAATATTGGAGGGTTTGAATCGTGTATTTTATCTTTGATAAGATACATGGTTCAAAGCCTCGTTTTATTAGTGTCTTTTGTTAGAGTCCATTATGGAACTTAAAACATTTGGTTGGATTGTATTTCTAAACTCGAAGCATCTATTTGGTATTAAACAATGTGGGTTGTAATGTTTTGAATCATAATTATGGATGAACATCATGGTTTTAATCATTTAGTTGTTTGGTATAATTGAATGCAATGATATTTAGCAAGTCACACAAAATACGCTTCCGCAAAAGTCAGGGTGTGACAGTTTGGTATCAGAGCTTCGATTGTAGCGAACTAGGATTCCTTCTCGAGTCTAGACTACAATCATTAGGGCTCTCTCACGAAAATATTTTTACAAAAATATTCTTCATTGCATTTTTAAAACGCCAAGATCCATGGAACAAACGTTTTATAAAGGGAAAGACAAGAAACACGAGCAAGGTCACAGTTGTTGGTTCAGTCTGCATGGGGTAGACTAGTTGAGATAGAAAAGTCTCATGTAGGATAACGTGAATACATGATTAAGTGATGATTGTCTTTGTTTACATACACTGAGTGTTAGTGGTTAATATATGTGCACATGTCACGATTGTTATGCTACAGGTACACATGTCCTCATCTGAGAGCGATCTATTAGAGGAGCACGATCCGATGGCGATCGTCTCTGACGACGAGGTGCCGCCTATACTAGAGGTTTTGACTTCAAACACCGATAGTGTCACACCCCCAAAATCCACCATGCGGAGTATCACCGCTTGGAGGCGTGACATGACCAGGATCGAGCCACCAATCATATTGAACAATTCAATTAAGTAAATAAAACCAAACATAATACGATTGGTGACCAAAGCTAGTTAACCTTGTTTGGTTTAAACAGCGGAAGCATAAACGTGAGTTCAAAACATAAGTTCACAGTTCATAAGTTTAAAGTCTCAAACATAAGCTCCATAGGTTTATAAAGTTCAATTATTAAGTATGGGATATAACAACCCATGTTCCACAACGACTCCTTCCCCGTGCAAGCTCCAAGCATTTAGCGACCTGTAAGGCATGTAACAACTAGTCAACAACAAAGTTGAGTGAGTTCACGTTTGGTTGTTTAGTTAATGAGTTCGTATCAGGAATCGGAAGTTCGTTTCATAACCAAGTATTACCCATTATTCTTGATTCCCAAACCTTTACGATATTTAGTGGGGGCTTCCCATTATGTATGTTACTAGACTAGGCGTATCCATAAGTGTCCTTCCCAATCCGAGGACGGTGTTAAGTATGAGTGTACGTAGGTTTTACGTACGTGCCCTTCTCATCCGAGGACAGTAGTGAGTGTGAGTGTACGTAGGTTTTACGTACGTGCCCTTCTCATCTGAGGACAGTAGTGAGTGTACGTAGGTTTTACGTACGTGCCCTTCTCAATCCGAGGACAGTAGTAGGTAGTCTAGTAGTGTTGGTAATATAGATAGAGTGATAGTACGAGTAGTTATTCAATCCCATTCCCAACCACCGGGAATCCCATGCCTTAGTAAGGGTGTGAACTCACCTCGGTTTGCTCGGTTAGATTCTCAATATAGCTAACAGTCAAGGTCGGTCAATCACGTCCTAGTATGATTTACCAGTTAGTCATTTAGTGGCTTTCAAATAGAACACAAAGTTCCTACACGTATCTATCACACAACATGCATCACTGTAACGGTTTATGCCCATCTAAGTTTCCCGTCCATTCCCCACTCAAAATCAAACATACGATAATGCACATAACATATATAACATGTCAAATCATTCACAGATAGCATACTCGACATTTAGACACGCAAATCACTACTTATGTCGTTTCAGCATTAATACTCAAAACCGGCTGTTTTCGGACATTTAAATAAAATAGTTAGATTATTCCAAAAATTCCCAAATTTTTATAGAACATCCTAAACATTCCATATTTTATTGTGTAAAAATATCGGGGTCCGGTTTATCACCAATATTTTATAAAAATTCATATTCGGGACTGAACTCAGATTTATGTATTTCTGACCACAGTCCACGAAACAATTTATTACAAATTCATCGTAAGTCCGATTTGCGAAATTCCAGTGGGGTAATTACAAATACTTCAGTTATAATCTACAGTAAAATTTTCATGGTCCGATTCATCACAAAACTCAGGTTACGACTGAAAGTACGACACCCATTTATTGCTGTCAAAATTCAGCTTAAGTAGCTGTTACAAATTAACACTTTAAAAATAGTAAACGGAGTCCAAAAATTACGATTCCGGTGCCATTAGAACCATATTTCATAATAACATATTTTAGATTCAAAATATCAATTTTTCGTTGAGGTTAAGACCTGTTTACAGCCAACAGAAGTGGGCTGTAAAAGTTAGACAGATTCTGATTTCAAGTGTTTAACCATCTAAATCATGTTCGATCGATTCCGTTAACGAGTTTAGTGACCACAACAACATCATATACTAATATCATTTAGTAAAACATCAGATAATCAACCAATCATCATAATCACACAAGATCTACATGATTTACACACATAACATATCTTCTTTATCCAACTTATTCATCTTTTGTCCAAGACTTTATGTTAGGTTCTTTAGTGTTTCATTTTCAGCCATTAAATCAACTATTAACCACTTAAATAACATGAAAAACGAACGGATCTAAGTTCTTACCACTAGCTCAAGGCTAGGGGAGTTCGAGTGTAGAAAAGTGATGGTTAATAGCGAATGGAGAAGGTCCTTCCACTTCCGAACGCACCGAGCTCCGTTATTCGCCTTTGTGCACCTTAATATCACCCTAGATTGCTTGATGGAGGAATGAAAATGGTGGAGATAATATGGGGGTGTTGGGCCGTAAGCTTGTAGGGTGGGAGTGAGGAAGTTTGTTGGTGATGAAGATGATAAGAAGTGTAGGTGGTTTATAACTCTCAAGATCTTTTAACCATTGGGTATGATGTCCCCCAAAGTACCATACAACATCAAGTCAAGATCTCTATGAAGATTATGGAAGATATTAAGGAATCTTATGGTGGGGAGGTCCCTAGGGACGGTTACAACTCAAGGGGGTGGGGTAAATTGTGTTTAGATGGTGACTAACCTAGTTAGTGGGAGTTTGAAGGTAGTATCAAATGTTTAGTGTGTTAATTAATATAAGGGGTGTTAGGGTATTCGGGGACCCTAACTAGCTCAGAAAAAGAAAAACAATGTCAATGTCAATATTTTTATGTTCCCGGTAAAGTCCGGTTGTTCGGTTTGATACTATTCCGTTAAACTGCTTAATTAATCCGTAAAGCGTCCTATATGTATATTTTTGTAACGTTTATACTTTCTAACACTTAGGAAAATATAACAGATTATTTAGTGACCTTTCTGCATACTACTAGTATGTTGACAAGCACATGTAAGCACATCACAGATATCAGAAAGCAGTTAAGTAATTCCACACAGTCGTCAAACACTTTCATTATCAACAATAAATTGTACGGAATACATGTAAATTCGAGGGTTGTCACATTCTCCCCCTGTTAAGAGAATTTCGTCCCGAAATTTAGCGCGTGGTTACTGAGGAAGCTAGTTAAGTTGCGTTGTTTTCCAGATTTTCCTGGGGTGTCACATCATCCCCCCGTTGATTTGGAATTTCGTCCCGAAATTCTGCGGTAGCTTCAGCCTCAGTAGTGGTTGCGTTTTTCTTAAACAGTTGGGGATACTTGAGTTTCATTTGGTCTTCTCGTTCCCAGGTATACTCTGGGCCACGACGAGCATTCCAACGAACTCGAACGAGAGGTATTCTTGTGTGCTTGAGAATCTTAACATCTCGATCAGTAATCTCTACTGGTTCCTCGACGAATCGCAGCTGGTCGTCGATTGTGAGTTCCTTGAGAGGAACTATGAAGGGCTCATCTGACAGACACTTCTTCAGATTTGATACGTGGAATACGTTGTGAACTCCGCTGAGTTCTTCAGGTAGATCCAACCTGTAGGCGACTTGGCCAAATTTTCTCAATGACTTTGAACGGTCCGACATAACGCGGATTGAGTTTGCCTCGTTTGCCAAAGCGGACTACACCTTTCCAAGGTGAGACTTTGAGTAGCACTCGATCCCCAACCTGGAGCTCGAGTGGTTTTCTTCCCTCATCAGCATAGCGTTTCTGACGGTCACGAGCTGCCGCCATTCGCTGTCGTATCTGAGCAATTTTCTCGGTGGTATCTACCACATGTTCTGGGCCAGTGATTTGGCTGTCACCAACTTCTGCCCAACAGAGAGGCGATCGGCATTTGCGTCCGTACAATGCCTCAAACGGAGCGGCTTGGATGCTGGTGTGGTAGCTGTTGTTATAAGAGAACTCCACTAGCGGGAGGTGCTTTTCCCAGCCGTTACCAAAATCGATTACACATGCCCTAAGCATGTCTTCAAGGGTTTGGATGGTGCGTTCAGATTGCCCATCCGTCTGCGGGTGATAAGCGGTGCTCATATCTAAACGTGAGCCAAAGGACTTGTGCATTGCTTGCCACAGTTCAGAAGTAAAACGTGCGTCACGATCAGATATAATAGAGATTGGCACTCCGTGCCTTGATACTACTTCCTTTAGGTAAATGTCTGCAAGAGTAGAGAACTTGTCCGTTTCCTTGATAGCCAGAAAATGTGCAGACTTGGTTAGTCGATCTACGATCACCCAAATGGTATCGTTTCCGCGTTGAGATCTGGGCAGGCCAGTAACAAAATCCATGGAGATTTGCTCCCATTTCCATTTCGGGATCTCCGGTTGTTGAAGTAGGCCTGATGGTTTCTGATATTCAGACTTGACTCTCGCACAAGTCAAGCATTTACTGACGTAGGTTGCTATGTGGGCTTTCATGCCAGGCCACCAATACGTAGTCTTGAGATCGTGGTACATTTTATCCGAACCAGGGTGTACCGAATAACGAGACTTGTGCGCTTCGTCCATCACAAGCTCGCGTAAGTTTCCATAAAATGGAACCCATATGCGTCCGTTAACATAGTAGGCACCGTCTCCCTTTTGTTCTAGCCGCTGCCTCGATCCTCGTAGGGACTCAACCCTGATGTTCTCTGCTTTCAATGCTTCGGCCTGGGCATCTCGGATCTGAGCAGGAAGGTTAGACTGGATGGTAAGCTGTAATGCTCGTACACGCTTAGGTAAAGTATCCTTTCGACTGAGGGCGTCAGCCACAACATTGGCTTTGCCCGGATGATACTTGATAGCGCATTCATAATCATTCAAGAGTTCGACCCATCGGCGTTGTCGCATGTTTAACTCTTTTTGCTTGAAGATATGCTCGAGACTCCTGTGGTCGGTGTAAATGGTGCACTTTGTACCGTACAGGTAATGTCTCCATATCTTAAGTGCGAATACAACTGCTCCCAGCTCCAGATCATGAGTAGTGTAGTTTCTTTCGTGAACTTTAAGTTGGCGCGATGCGTAGGCAATGACCTTGTCACGTTGCATCAATACGCAACCAAGTCCTTGGATGGAAGCGTCGCAATAAACCACGAAATCATCGGTGCCTTCTGGCAATGAGAGGATAGGCGCGCTACAAAGTCTATCCTTTAGATGTTGAAACGCGGACTCCTGTGCATCACCCCAACGATAGATGACACCCTTCTGAGTCAGTGAAGTGAGAGGTTGCGCAATCTTGGAGAAATCTTTTATAAACCTTCTGTAATATCCGGCCAAACCCAAGAATTGGCGGATTTCTGTTGGTGTGCGGGGTGCGGGCCAGTTCTTGATCGATTCAACCTTAGATGGATCCACATGGATTCCATCCTTGTTTACCACGTGGCCTAGAAAGTGGACTTCGCGAAGCCAGAAATCACATTTCGAAAACTTGGCATACAACCGTTCTTTTCGAAGAAGTTCCAGCATAAGTCGTAGATGCTGCTCGTGTTCCTCCTGACTCTTAGAATAGATCAGGATATCATCGATGAACACAATAACGAACTTATCCAGGTAAGGCTTGCACACTCGGTTCATGAGATCCATGAAGACCGCTGGTGCATTTGTCAGCCCGAATGGCATAACCAGAAACTCGTAATGGCCGTAACGAGTTCTGAATGCTATTTTGGAGACGTCCTCATCTCGGACTCTCAGCTGATGGTATCCCGATCTCAAATCAATCTTGGAGTAATAGCTCGACCCTTGCAACTGGTCAAACAAGTCGTCAATACGTGGAAGAGGATAACGATTCTTCACAGTCACCTTGTTAAGTTCGCGATAGTCAATACACATCCTGAAGGTACCGTCTTTCTTCTTCACGAACAAGACTGGAGCTCCCCAGGGTGAAGAGCTCGGACGTATAAAACCCTTTTCCAAGAGTTCTTGTAGTTGTGTGGACAGTTCTTCGAGTTCTGATGGGGCTAGACGATATGGTGCTCGAGCTACTGGCGCTGCTCCAGGAGCTAGCTCGATTTGAAACTCAACTTGGCGATGAGGAGGAAGACCAGGTAATTCCTCAGGAAATACCTCGGGAAATTCGCGCACAATAGGGATGTCTTCAATTCTCTTCTCTTCCGTGGATGTGTCAGTAACGAGTGCTAAAATGGAAGTGTGGCCCTTTCGCAAACACTTCTGGGCCTTAAGGAAAGAGATGATGCCTTCGACAGCACCACTCTTGTCGCCACGAATCACGAGGGGTTCTTTATCAGAACGAGGAATGCGGATGATTTTCTCCTTGCAAACAATCTCCGCTTGATGATGAGATAACCAATCCATCCCAATAACGACGTCGAAACTACCAAGTGTGATAGGAACAAGATCGATAGGGAAAGTCTGACCAGCTAAGACGAGGTTACAACCTTTAACTATGTGTGTGGCTTCAAGACTTTTACCGTTAGCTAGTTCTACCGTGTGTTTGGTGTTCAGGAGTGTTGGGGTGCGCTTAAGAATTTGGCTAACTTTCACGGACACATAACTAGTATCGGCACCCGAATCGAATAAAACAGTAACGAAGAAGTCGTCAAGAAGAAACTTACCCATCACAACGTTGGGATCGTTCCTTGCTTCTCCTTGACCAATCACGAACACACGACCCCTGGCACCGTTGCCATCATTGTTTCCTCCATTGTTGCCCCCATTATTGTTCCCGTTTCCTTGGTTGTGATTCTGATTCTGATTTAACTGCGGGCAGTGTCTCTTGAAGTGACCTTCAGCACCACACTGAAAGCATCCCTTGTCGCCCTGTTGCTGTTGCTGATTCTGCGGTGCTTGCTGTTGCTGCTGACGATTCTGATTCGTAGGCCGTGGGCTCCTGCAATCCTTGGCTTCATGACCCATCTTGAGACACCTCTGACAGTGTCCCTTGTTGCACTGACCACTGTGGTGTCTGTAGCATTTGTTGCACTTTGGGTGGTTTCCTCGATATCCACCCTGTCCTTGACTACCAGAAAAGTGCTGGCCAGGGCTCCTATGGTCCTCAGTCCTTCGTTGCTGAGACTGAGACTGAACAGAGGTAGAGCCTTTGCCGGAATTCCCATCCCATTTTCGTTTGTTGTCGGTAGGTGCATCAGAAGTAGCAGCACCAATACGCTTGGGTAGTCTGTTTTGTTCCACTGCCTGGTCGGTGAGACGATGAGCCAATTTGACGACTTGCTGGATGGTACCCAGGTTGGCTGAAGTTACGTGACTTTGAATCGCTGGTGCAAGGCCCTTGAGGTAAAGCTCAATACGTTTGATGGGAGGGTCCACCATAGTTGGGCACAGGATGGCCAGTTCATTCGACCTCTTGGTATACGCCTCAATCTCAGATCCTGTCATCTTCAGATTGTAAAATTCCACTTCTAGCTTGTGGATGTCATCCCGACTACAGTACTCCTCTTTGATCAGCTCTTTGAAACCATTCCAGGGCGTGGCATTAGCAACTGCCAGTCCTAGTAGTTGAACCTGTGCCTTCCACCAGGTTAACGCAGCTCCTTCAAGTGTTCCGGTAGCATATTTCACCCTACGGTCTTCGGGGCATTCGCACATCTCGAAAACTGTCTCAAGCTTTTCAAACCAGTGAAGAAGGCCCACTGCTCCTTCGGTGCCACTGAAAGTGGTAGGTCGACAGTCCATGAACGTCTTGAACGTGCACACAGGAGGTTGAGCATGTTGACCTCCTGCAGGGTTAGCTGCGAGTGCCTCCGCAACTCGTTCGTTGATCAAAGCCGTCAACTGGGCTTGAGTGAGGTTGATACGTCCTTCGCGTCCGCTCATGATCTTCATAATGAAGCAACGTAAGTGAGGAAAGTGCCGCGAAAGTGTGTAAGTGTGTGGGACGACATTAGAGAGTAAGCACACAAGGTTCAAATAGCAATTATCACGTTATCTAATGCACAGTGAGAACTATCTAACCGACAATATAACATAATCATACCACTTATGGTGTCGAGTCTTGCACGTGGAGCGAAGCGTCGTTGTGGATCGTTGAGCACTGTACAGGTTATAGTCTGGTTTTAATGAAAACTTTTCCCTTATTAAAACCAAGTTCTCTATAACCAATGGCTCTGATACCAATCTGTCACACCCCCAAAATCCACCATGCGGAGTATCACCGCTTGGAGGCGTGACATGACCAGGATCGAGCCACCAATCATATTGAACAATTCAATTAAGTAAATAAAACCAAACATAATACGATTGGTGACCAAAGCTAGTTAACCTTGTTTGGTTTAAACAGCGGAAGCATAAACGTGAGTTCAAAACATAAGTTCACAGTTCATAAGTTTAAAGTCTCAAACATAAGCTCCATAGGTTTATAAAGTTCAATTATTAAGTATGGGATATAACAACCCATGTTCCACAACGACTCCTTCCCCGTGCAAGCTCCAAGCATTTAGCGACCTGTAAGGCATGTAACAACTAGTCAACAACAAAGTTGAGTGAGTTCACGTTTGGTTGTTTAGTTAATGAGTTCGTATCAGGAATCGGAAGTTCGTTTCATAACCAAGTATTACCCATTATTCTTGATTCCCAAACCTTTACGATATTTAGTGGGGGCTTCCCATTATGTATGTTACTAGACTAGGCGTATCCATAAGTGTCCTTCCCAATCCGAGGACGGTGTTAAGTATGAGTGTACGTAGGTTTTACGTACGTGCCCTTCTCATCCGAGGACAGTAGTGAGTGTGAGTGTACGTAGGTTTTACGTACGTGCCCTTCTCATCTGAGGACAGTAGTGAGTGTACGTAGGTTTTACGTACGTGCCCTTCTCAATCCGAGGACAGTAGTAGGTAGTCTAGTAGTGTTGGTAATATAGATAGAGTGATAGTACGAGTAGTTATTCAATCCCATTCCCAACCACCGGGAATCCCATGCCTTAGTAAGGGTGTGAACTCACCTCGGTTTGCTCGGTTAGATTCTCAATATAGCTAACAGTCAAGGTCGGTCAATCACGTCCTAGTATGATTTACCAGTTAGTCATTTAGTGGCTTTCAAATAGAACACAAAGTTCCTACACGTATCTATCACACAACATGCATCACTGTAACGGTTTATGCCCATCTAAGTTTCCCGTCCATTCCCCACTCAAAATCAAACATACGATAATGCACATAACATATATAACATGTCAAATCATTCACAGATAGCATACTCGACATTTAGACACGCAAATCACTACTTATGTCGTTTCAGCATTAATACTCAAAACCGGCTGTTTTCGGACATTTAAATAAAATAGTTAGATTATTCCAAAAATTCCCAAATTTTTATAGAACATCCTAAACATTCCATATTTTATTGTGTAAAAATATCGGGGTCCGGTTTATCACCAATATTTTATAAAAATTCATATTCGGGACTGAACTCAGATTTATGTATTTCTGAGCACAGTCCACGAAACAATTTATTACAAATTCATCGTAAGTCCGATTTGCGAAATTCCAGTGGGGTAATTACAAATACTTCAGTTATAATCTACAGTAAAATTTTCATGGTCCGATTCATCACAAAACTCAGGTTACGACTGAAAGTACGACACCCATTTATTGCTGTCAAAATTCAGCTTAAGTAGCTGTTACAAATTAACACTTTAAAAATAGTAAACGGAGTCCAAAAATTACGATTCCGGTGCCATTAGAACCGTATTTCATAATAACATATTTTAGATTCAAAATATCAATTTTTCGTTGAGGTTAAGACCTGTTTACAGCCAACAGAAGTGGGCTGTAAAAGTTAGACAGATTCTGATTTCAAGTGTTTAACCATCTAAATCATGTTCGATCGATTCCGTTAACGAGTTTAGTGACCACAACAACATCATATACTAATATCATTTAGTAAAACATCAGATAATCAACCAATCATCATAATCACACAAGATCTACATGATTTACACACATAACATATCTTCTTTATCCAACTTATTCATCTTTTGTCCAAGACTTTATGTTAGGTTCTTTAGTGTTTCATTTTCAGCCATTAAATCAACTATTAACCACTTAAATAACATGAAAAACGAACGGATCTAAGTTCTTACCACTAGCTCAAGGCTAGGGGAGTTCGAGTGTAGAAAAGTGATGGTTAATAGCGAATGGAGAAGGTCCTTCCACTTCCGAACGCACCGAGCTTCGTTATTCGCCTTTGTGCACCTTAATATCACCCTAGATTGCTTGATGGAGGAATGAAAATGGTGGAGATAATATGGGGGTGTTGGGCCGTAAGCTTGTAGGGTGGGAGTGAGGAAGTTTGTTGGTGATGAAGATGATAAGAAGTGTAGGTGGTTTATAACTCTCAAGATCTTTTAACCATTGGGTATGATGTCCCCCAAAGTACCATACAACATCAAGTCAAGATCTCTATGAAGATTATGGAAGATATTAAGGAATCTTATGGTGGGGAGGTCCCTAGGGACGGTTACAACTCAAGGGGGTGGGGTAAATTGTGTTTAGATGGTGACTAACCTAGTTAGTGGGAGTTTGAAGGTAGTATCAAATGTTTAGTGTGTTAATTAATATAAGGGGTGTTAGGGTATTCGGGGACCCTAACTAGCTCAGAAAAAGAAAAACAATGTCAATGTCAATATTTTTATGTTCCCGGTAAAGTCCGGTTGTTCGGTTTGATACTATTCCGTTAAACTGCTTAATTAATCCGCAAAGCGTCCTATATGTATATTTTTGTAACGTTTATACTTTCTAACACTTAGGAAAATATAACAGATTATTTAGTGACCTTTCTGCATACTACTAGTATGTTGACAAGCACATGTAAGCACATCACAGATATCAGAAAGCAGTTAAGTAATTCCACACAGTCGTCAAACACTTTCATTATCAACAATAAATTGTACGGAATACATGTAAATTCGAGGGTTGTCACAGATAGCGACCCAGAGATGTTATCTGAGGACGAGGATGACTTTCAGCCTTTCGCCCTACCGGACTTTGGCGATGACGCACCTATAGCTGATGGCATTCCTGTCGAGGATCTTTTTGATTTCCCTGCTCCTATCCATGACCACCTCATCATCGGTCACCCCGATGGTGAGCATATTGTTGCACCTATTCTTGATCCAGTTCCCCTCGTGGTCATTCCTCCTGAGGATTGGCCCTTTGATGACCTGTTTGACGATGATGTTGATCTGTTTTTGGATGGTCACCCAGCTGAGGTCCAGGGTGATGATGATGTTGCTATACTGGATGTACCTCCTCCAGTCATACCTGTTATCGAGTTATCTTGTGACTCTAGCTTACACTCAGTTGCAGACTCCTTTGAGTCTGTGACTTCTTCGGCCCTGCGGGCGGCTGGTCTGCAGCTTTATGCCATTGATTCCGATGACGGCACTGCGATGTCTGCTGCACCATTATCCCCTGCTCGAGTCCCTACACCTCCTCAAGTCCCAGAGCACATTCCCGATGCAGACCCTGTTCCGTTTGGTTTGCCAGATATTGCACCTCTTATCCCGGAGCCGGTCCCTGCACCATTCGATCTCCCACTTGTTGATCCATATGTACCACAGCCCCCACCGGTCAGTGTTGCTCCCCACCTCCTATTATGTCCGATGCTCACCGTACTGACCTTCCGATTATCTTCATACAGGAGATCCCTGCTCCCCGACCAGGGGAGGGTACCTCGGGACAGCTCCCGAGTTTTGACCCATTTGCTTCAGCCGATTTCCCTCCGATCCCATAGACTACACCTTTTACTCCATTTACATCTGCATCGTTTGATGAGCCATTACGGAGGTTCCCTCCATATACCATGCCTATCTCAGACCCTACCATCCCTCTCATTATGGAGGCTACACTCGGGATGAGTTGCTTTTGTCACTCCAGTTACAGTTTGAGATTTTGAGTCGTAGAGTTCTCGAGCTGGAGCTCGGTGAGGGTGCCCGATGGTCACCTTGTCCCTGTCATTCCTATTCTATCCCTCCACATTCATCATCAGCTTCACTCGTACCTCCACCTGCTGCTCCCGCACCTATTCCGGGTTTTGATGCCCGCTTTCTCACTGTCGAGTAGCAGATTAGCTTTTTGCTTCACCGTCTTTACGAGCTCGAGGAGGAGCTTGCACATGTCCGCATTTTGCTTTTCTTCCCTCCTCCTCCTCCGGCATCAGCATAGTAGGTTTTTGGTTTTATGCAGATGCACTACTTTTGGTGAGAGCACTACAATTGAGCCGAGATTGTGAAGAATGGAAGACCACTTTTTTACTATATTATTTTTGTATATTGACAGACTTATCTGACAAGGGTAGTGTGACCCTATGTCTCTTTTGGTATGATATAATGTGAAAACGATGTAACTTGTGGTTGGTCATTAATGAAAGCTCAATAGTCGTGTTCTCATTAAATACATTATTGGATTACATGTTCATGCTATGATTATGTTGTTGCATGATTGTTTGCTATGATGGTTGCTTATATATATATATATATATATATATATATATATATATATGTGTGTGTGTGTGTGTGTGTGTGTGTGTATGTACGACTCCTAGATAACTATTTATTTAACAAATAAGGCTTGACCTACCCGAATCTTCTTGCTAGAAGGAATATGCCGCCACGAAGAAATACCGATACCAACAACCCTCTGCCAAGGACAGAGGCAGAATTACAAGAGCGCATCTCACAGGCCATCGCTCAGCACGAGGCCTCCGCTCCGAACATAGCGGGGATACCTCTGGGAATAACCCACCAATCGGTAATGTTTAGTCACCTAAGACACATTACAATTCGTTTGGACATTTCCAAGTGTGCTTTGCTAATGCTTTATGTGAATGGTGCTGCTTGTGTTACAGGCTATACCTATAAACAATTCTTGGACTGCAAGCCCCTAAATTTCGATGGAACTAGGGGTGCTGTCGCCTTCGTACGCTGGGTGGAAAAGATGGACTCTGTATTGAGAATGAGCAAATGTGCTCCAGAGCAAAGAGTTACGTACATTTCTGGGCTGTTTCTTGACGGAGCACTCTCGTGGTGGAACCTCCAGGTGCAGACATTGGGTGAAGCTGCTGCGTATGCATTAACGTGGGATGAACTGAAAGAGTTAATGCGCAAAAAGTATTGTTCTTGAGCAGAGATCCAGAAGTTGGAAACGGAATTCTAGAACTTGAAAATGGATGGTCCAAAGGTGGCTGAATATATTCAGAGATTTCATGATTTGTCAATAGTTGTTCCTTATTTGGTGGAGCCGGAGTTTAAAAGGATAGAACGTTTCATCTGGGGATTGGCACCTCAGATTCTGAGCATGGTGACAGCTTCCAAGCCTCCAACTATTTCTGAGGCTATTGACTTAAGTGTGGCACTCACAGAGGAAGCAGTTCGGTTGGGAAAGTTTTGGATTTCTGAAACAAAGAAGAAAGAGACTCATATGGAGTCTTCAGGTGTTAACAAAAGGAAGTTCACTAACTTTAAGAAGAGCACTCGAGTGAACAACAAAATGCCAACAAGCGCAGAGATACCAATCCGCCAGCCGAGGTCAGGACTGGCGCTGCAACCACCGAACCCAAAGGAAGAGGGTATATGGGCACTCTGCCCAAGTGTGACATCTGTCAGCATCATCACACCGGAAGATGCAGGTATGGGAAATGTGAGAATTGTGGCAAAGTGGGGCATGCCAGGGAGGCATGCTGGTATGGTGCTGGACGTGGAAATGGAGGATAAGGTGGTAATGGAAACCGTGGTGGGAATGGAAATCAGATTGGGAATCGAAACCAGGGAGGAAACGGAAATTTTGGTGGGAACGGGAATCGTGGTGGCTATGGGAACCAAGTTGGTAACGAAAATCATGGAGGAAACAATAACAACAACAATCAGGGCAGAAACGGAAACGACAATGGACGCGACCAAGGTTGTTTTGGTTGCGGTGATATGGGGCACTTTAAGCGGGACTGCCCTAAAAACAATCAAGCTCGTGGAAGGGTGTTCATAATCGGAGCTTGGGAAGCACGCAAGGATCCAAATGTTGTTACTGGTACGTTCCCTATTAATCAACGTTATGCATCTGTGTTGTTTGATACTGGTGCCGATTTTAGCTTCGTATCCCTAGACTTTAAGAATATACTTGGTTTAGTTGCAAATAAGCTAGATGCCCCGTATACGATAGAGTTGGCTAATGGAATGTTAGTAGAGGCGAATGAAGTGATTAGAGGGTGTATTATGGAGCTTGGAGAGCGTGAGTTTTCGATAGACCTTCTACCAGTCGATTTGGGAAGCTTTGATGTCGTAGTTGGGATGGATTGGTTGTCTAGCAATCGTGCGAAGATAGTGTGCCATGAGAAGATCATTCGCATTCCAATGGTGAATGAGGAGACGATCGTGATTCACGGAGGGAAGCATGATACGCCTTTGCGAATCATCAATTGTATGAAAGCGCAGAAGTGTCTACGTAAAGGATGCATTGCCTTTTTAGCTCACATTGTGGATAAGGAAGCCGAAGAGCCAAAGCTTGAAGATATCTCAGTAGTGAGGGATTATCCTGAGGTCTTCCCCGAAGACTTTCCAGGGTTACCCCCGCAACGACAAATCGAGTTCCACATTGACTTGGTTCCAGGCGCCATGCCTGTAGCCAAGGCACCTTATCGGCTTGCGCCTTCCGAGATACAAGAGTTATCCACGCAGGTTCAGGAGTTATTGGATAAAGGATTTATAAGACCGAGCTTCTTGCCTTGGGGAGCTCTAGTGCTGTTCGTTAAGAAGAAGGATGGTAGTTTTCGAATGTGCATCGACTACCGGGAGCTGAATAAGTTAACAACCAAGAATCGGTACTCCTTGCCGAGGATTGATGATTTATTCGACCAACTGCAAGGATCAAGCTACTACTCCAAGATTGATCTTCGATCAGGTTATCATCAACTGCGGATTCAAGAGGAAAGTATACCGAAAACTGCGTTCAGAACTCGTTATGGACACTATGAGTTCCTCGTGATGCCGTTTGGATTGACTAACGCGCCGGCAGTGTTTATGGATTTGATGAATCGGGTATGCAAGCCATATCTCGATAAATTCGTGATTGTATTTATCGACGATATCCTGATTTACTCGCGGACGAAGGAAGAGCACGAGCAACATCTCAGAGCCATTCTAGAGATATTAAAGAAGGAGAAGCTCTACACTAAGTTATCGAAGTGCGAGTTTTGGATACGAGAGGTACATTTTCTCGGTCATATGGTAAACGAGAATGGCATTCATGTGGATCCCATAAAGATTGAGGCAATCAAGAACTGGGAAACCCCGAAGGCACCGACAGAGATTCGGCAATTTTGGGGTTTAGCGGGCTATTACCGCAGGTTCATCGAAAATTTCTTCAAGATAGCTCAACCGCTGATATCCCTTACTCGGAAAGACAAGAAATACGACTGGGGAGACAAGCAAGAAGAAGCCTTTCAACTGCTCAAGAACAAGCTATGCGATGCACCGATACTATCCCTACCCGAAGGCACTGAAGACTTCGTGGTATATTGTGACGCTTCGCGTCAGGGATTGTGTTGCGTGCTCATGCAATGCCAAAACGTTATCGCTTATGCTTCACGCCAACTAAAGGTACATGAGAAGAATTATACCACTCACGATCTGGAACTAGGTACAGTGGTATTTTCCTTGAAGATTTGGCGACAGTATCTGTATGGTACTCGATGTACTATTTTCACGGATCACAAAAGTCTGCAGTACATATTTGATCAGAAAGAGCTCAATATGCGACAACGACGATGGGTTGAGTTTCTGAATGATTATGACTGCGAGATCAAGTATCATCCTGGAAAGGCGAATGTGGTAGTAGATGCCTTGAGTCAAAAGGAAAGGGTTAAGCCAATAAGAGTTCGAGCTTTAGAAATGATTATTCAGACGGACCTCACTTCACGTATACGTAACGCACAACAAGAAGCTCTTAAGAAGGAGAATCTTAAGGCTGAATATCTCCGAGGAATGGAGAAGAAGTTGGTGCCTAACGAGGAAGGAACCTTGTATTTTATGGGACGCATTTGGGTTCCGCTCTATGGCGGTATACGAGAGGTTATTTTTGATGAAGCTCATAAGTCAAGGTACTCGATCCACCCAAGATCGGACAAGATGTACCAAGACCTGAAAGATTATTACGGGTGGCCAATACTCAAGAGTAACGTTGCCATTTATGTTGGGAAGTTCCTAACCTGTGCTAAGGTTAAGGCCGAGTATCAGAAACCTTCAAGTCTTTTGCAGCAATCGGAAATACCCATGTAGAAGTGGGAGCAGATCTCTATGGACTTCATAACAAAGTTACCCAGGACTCCTAGAGGACATGATATGATTTGGGTAATAGTGGATCGGTTGACAAAGTCTGCACACTTCCTACCTATTCGAGAGAAGGATAGCACTGGGAAGCTAGCTGAGCTTTACCTCAAGGAGATAGTAGCACGTCATGGAGTGCCTATCTCGATAATATCTTATAGAGATGGATGGTTTGTGTCAAGGATTTGGCAATCCTTTCAAGAAGCCTTTGGATCTCAGTTGAATCTGAGTACGGCTTTTCACCCGCAGACGGACGGTCAGAGCGAACGAACTATTCAAACGCTGGAAGACATGCTTCGTGCATGTGTAATGGATTTAGGTGGCAGTTGGGATACTCATCTACCTCTAGTTGAGTTTTCCTACAATAACAGCTACCATACAAGCATTCAAGCCACACCGTTCGAAGCTCTTTATGGCCGTAAATGCCGCTCACCGTTGTGTTGGGCAGATGCTGGAGATAGATAGATGGTTGGTCCCGAACTGGTCCAAGAAACGACTGACAAGATCGTGCTGTTGGTGCATATGTCTGTTGACTTCGTCTTGTATCGAGTCATGTATATAGATAGGATAGAACAGAGCTCAGTAGCCTAGAAAATAGGTTTTTAGGGTTGCTGGATCAGTTCACACGAACTGGCAGATCCAGTTCATGTGAAGTGGCGAAATGCCAGTTCATATGAAGTGGTAGTGTCCAGTTCATGTGAAGTGGCCACTTCACATGGAGTGGCAATGTCCAGTTCATATGGACTGGCCTGCCTATATATAGTGAGCTCATGTCTTTCATTTGTAACTTTTGGATTCCGGTAGCGAAGCTCTGCCGAAGTGTCTCCAAGTCTGTAAACATGTTCTAATCAATACAAGAGACAATTAATAGTGAATATCAAGCTAAACGAAGATCCAATCTCTGAATTCCGCCTTTAATTAGATTGAGAACTCTTCTGATCGACTCGTCAGGTCGCTAAATCGATCCTACAAGTGGTATCAGAGCTCAGGAGGAGGAGTTCTTACCATTTTAGCTTGTTTTCACAGAGAAATTATGTTTTTTACTCATTCTTCTACACGTTTTTCAAAATTGAACGAGATTTAACGGTTAAAATGGACTGATTTTCATACATTACCTGCGAAAAAGTGTTTTAAGCAATCCTTGAAAAAATCAGGACCTAATTTGACCTAAAACTCGATCAAATTTGACAAAAATCGACCAGATCGTTTGAAACTTTGGTCAGGTCGTATGAGTTAGATTCTAGATCATACGAAGTGGATAAAAGGTCACCAGATCGTTTGAAACTTTGTTCAGGTCGTACGATTTGAAAGCACATCAGGTCGTACGGTGTGAAAGCATATTCAGATTGTTTGTCAACATTTCTCAGACTATATCACGTGATTACCTTGGGTTTATTGATTATTGATTGCATGTTCAGTTCATCGGTCCAATCATCAATTGAGATATTCATGTGATCAGATTTCATGTGATGCAATTGATTACTCAGTCATATCATATTGACACTTGAAGTTGTCGGCCAGTTTTATTGTTATTGACTACATATTGGCAGCCTTATCAATTCACATAAAACATGTCATCGGTCCAATTAGATGTGATCAATTAAAAGATGTCGGCCATTAAATGGTTTGCATGAGATTAAAGTTGGACGACCCATGTGATTGGTTTATATAGAGGCCCAATAGAATTATAATTGCATTTGTTTCATCGGTCCAATATAAGATAGTGGATTGTCAGTTCATTATCACATGAAGTTTGCATATCGCACGAGGTAAATTGATATCAGCTCGTTTGATTACATCAGTTCACACGAGTTGATCAGTTGATACCAAATTGACAGATCGTTTGAACCTCAGTTCGGTTGAGTTTGTGTTACAAGTTGTTTGAATTGTTGGTTAAAATGTTTGACGAAGAGGAAAACGATAATCTTGAAAGATTAAATAATTGGTTTGATGGGTTTTGGTATAACAGTAATGAAAATGGAAATAAGAAGGTTTGGGTGAATAGACTTGAATATTTTTTGTGTAAAAAGGATGAAACATTGGATGAGTTGGAAAACCGGTTTGAAAGCTTAATGAACAATTTAAAAAGGTATGAGATAAGATTGTCAAATGATGAAAAAATATCAAAATTTGCAGATGCGTTACCTGCAGAGTGGAATGAATTTTTGATTGAATTAAAAAAGGATTCTAGATTTTCAGAATTTTATCCAAGAGAATTCATCAATAAGTTTAAAACACACAAGTATGAAAATGATAAGAAAAAGAAAGGAGTGTTAAATGAAATAGAAAAGAATTTTGAAAAAATAAGTTTGGATGTGATCTTTGAAATGAGAAGAAGAGTATATATGTGTCTTGCAGCAAAAAATGTTATGAAATATGATATTAAGAGGGGTTGTTATATTGACGAAAATATGAATCCTCTTGACTTTGTTAAAATTTTTTGTGCAGGTACATACAAGACAGAGACAGAGATAATTTCAAAGAATGAAGAATCCGAGAAAAATGAAGCTTCAAGTTCTGAACCAGTGTGCTCAAAATGTGATCTATCTAGAGCAGACAATGTCAAACTCTTGAAAGATGTGGAGAGTTTGACATTGGAAAACAAAAATTTACAAGAAAATGAAAAAGAACTTCAAAATAAAATAAAAATTTTAGAAAATGAAGATGTGTTTTGGATAAAATTAGAAATAAAGTTTTGAAAGAAAAAGAAACAGAATATCAAAATCAAATAAAAGTTTTTGAAAATGAAAAATCTGTTCTAGATAAAAATAAAATTGAAAATGAAAAGGCAATAAATTCTCATCTTGAGAAAATCACTCAACTTGAAAATGAAGTTGAGTGTACTAAAAATAAAATTGATGAGTTAGAAAAGACATTGAAAGGTTTTGTGACCTCATCAGTATTGCTAGATCATATATGTCCAAAACCAATCAATGAAATTCCAATAAGTGACAATGTTACAAATTATGACAAAGTCATAATTGAAGATTGTGATGATAAAACTGATGATACTGGCCATTTTTTGTTGAGCAAATCGATTCATCAGAACTTTTATCTGAATCATCAGTTGTACCCGAGGACAAAATCTTTTCAAGATACTCTCTCGCTTTCTTCCTTTTCTTTCTCAGTCTGTCTTTCTGCCCTTGTGACAGTTTCACTTTCTGTTCTTTGGGCTTTTCTTCAACTTTTACTGTTTTCTTTACCATCTTTTGAGATTCAGCCCTCTATCTTCTCTTTGATCTCATTGGGCAATCTCTTGCAATATGGCCTTTGATTTGACATTCATAGCATCTTCTTGTCTCAAATCTCTGACTTTGGCAGTTAACAGCAATATGTCCTTCAAAACCACATTTGTAACACATCCTGTTATCGTACCATTCACCACTTTCAAACCAAACACTTAGATCATGACATTGTTTGGCCTTCTGGTAGTCCTGTCTCCTCTTGTAAGCTTGATTTGACTTTTGAGCACTGTGGTCAAACCTGCACCACTTATTACCAACTTTTTGTGAGTTTTGATTTTCAAATTTTTGTGGTTTTTTATCATGATTGGATGATTGAACTGATGATGATCTTTTATTGTTGCTTTGAAAATTTTTTGAATTTTTAACAATTTGTTTTTGTTCTACATTCTTCTTAAGAGGTTTTTGCGTTGAGCATTCACCCTTTTCAATAGAATGTAAAACAGTTTCTTGAAATTTTTCTTTTAATTTCAAAAATATTTTCTTTTTATCTCAAGCAAAACGAATTCATCAGATACAAATCTGAGGATAAAAGAGAGTATAAAGAAAGAAAAATTGACTAATCAAACAGATAAAAAATCAAAGAAAGTTAATTTTTCGGATAAAATCTTTACCAAAGTTTTTGAGTATAAAAGAAACTGTGAAAGATCATTCATGTCACAGGTTGATAAATTTGGAAAACCTAAATCTTGTAAGGATTGGGTTCCAATCAAGGATGGCGATGAATTTGTTTCTGCAAAAACAAAAGAGCCATCTTCTGGCGATGAATTTGACTCATCAAAGTCAAAGGAGCCACGTTCGGGCAATGAATCTGATTCGTCAAAATCAGAGGAGCCACAAATTGAGGTAAAAAGTGATGTTTCTGTGTCGACAATGGATGATGCAAACTTTCCATCATTGTCAAACGGAAATTTAAAACAAAAAGCTGGCAAACCCAAGGCTCGTCAGGCTTGGGTGGATCTTTTTAAATAAAAATCCTGACTTGCCGGAGCTCCCAAGATGGTAATCGTGGAGCAGGAATCGGCATCTTTCTTGAGAAATTCACTTCTGTGATATTTCGACCTACAGGTTTGATCTACAAGTGGTAATCTTTGAAATTGTTATATTCTTGCAAGAGGTATTGGTTATTAAGTGAACCTACAAGTGGTTGAAGAATGTTTTCACTTACAAGTAGTTGATCAAGGTCATTAAGTTGAACTTGATTTAACTTTCATACAAAGTGTTTGGAAAACAAAGTGATGATTATAACCCCGATCTTACAAGTGGTAAAATCAACAAAACTTATTTTCCGGAAAAACCATTTTGATTAAAACAAACTTAAGTGTTTTGAAATCTTAATGGGAAAATAGTTTGTTGTAAAGGGGAGTTCTGATTGTTTATGCCAAGTGGATGGCGAATTGAAGCTTGAAAATCAGTTGTCACTATTACTTGTATAGTTTGTTTTCAAATTCCCTTTAAATGATTTTGAATTTTAGGGGGAGTAAGAAATTTCGGAAAATCCTAAAACATTAGAAAATTTGAAAAAACACAAAAACATGATAAAATTCAAAATGAGTTTTGTTGTTAAAAAGTGTAAATGATAGTACATCAGTGGCCTATCACAACATGCTAAAGAATTGGAAAGATAAAATGTGATAAACGGTCTCACTGATGATGTGCCAGTAGGTTTTTGCACATTTAGTAAATTGTATCGAGATATAAACCTAAATTTCAAACTTACTTATCTCGTGGGGAACATCTATCGGATATATGGGTAACCCCCGAAATCTTGTTTGAAAGACCCCTCTTTCTGAGATACTAGGTCTTTATGCTTAGTGATATCTGTGGTATTATCCCGGGACTTCTGATTTTGCGGAAGCAATGGCCTAGTCCCCGTATAATACTTTTCGCTTGCTTGAAATATAGCATCACCCTCAGCATAAAAATGATGAAACATTGCTAAATGCTAATCATGTGCTGTTGAAGAAAAGATTCTCTAAAGGGAACACACCTAAAGTCGAAGCCATCATCTCTCTGATTTTGTGGAAGCAATAGCCTGAGCTCTCATGGCCCTCGCATTTAACCCTTTACAGATATCATCTAGGTATACTCACCTGTAAGACTGAATATTGGGATCTGGATACGGGAGTATATTCTGAGATGGGACACGCGTATAAGTTTAAGTCTTTAAAACACTAATCTCGTATCTCGAAACAGTTGAACTTTGTGTGAAAATTTAAGTGGATCAGTATACTGACAATCTAAGTGAATCGTTTAGAACTTAAAGTGTTTAAAGCTCAACGGTGCTAGTGATTTGTCTCAAAAACTGATATGATCCTCTTACACAAACTCACAAAAATATGGTTTGTATATATTTTTTTACTGCTTTTCATTAAAGAAAATTTCAAAAAGATTTTAAGTGTGTTTTAGCATAATTTTTTGAAAAAATTCAAAAAGATTTTCGACAACTGATGTTGAAAAGTTGATTTTCAAAATTTCAAGTGCTAAACATGATGAACAGCAGGTTTGGGAGAGTTTGTGTGAAATGATTTTGAAATGTTTAAATGGTTCATTAATTTGAGACCAAATTTTTGATGGTTATAAATTCAAGTGGTTAATCAGAGATTAAAATTGTTATAAATAAGAAAATTTACTTTTGGGTAGAGCATGTGCAGGAAAATTCCAGACTGCGATCCCAGCTGATTGAAAGGGGGAGTCTGAAGATGGAAAAAGCCAGGTTTCAGATCTTGTTGCTACGGAAAGCCAGAAGACGTTCTGAACCTGTGAAGAGCCAGATTCAAATCCTGAAAGTAAAGTTTCGAAAACCAGGTTGTGGTCATGAAAGAGAAAGAGAAGAAGAGAAAGATGGATGGAAGCTTACAGTGTCAGATATTTTGGAAAAGAGAGAGAAGACTGATCAAGACTGAAGACCAGTGTGCCGAAGACTCGTCAACATCCAAGGGGGAGTTTGTTGGTGCATATGTCTGTTGACTTCGTCTTGTATCGAGTCATGTATAGAGATAGGATAGAACGGAGCTCAGTAGCCTAGAAAATAGGTTTTTAGGGTTGCTGGATCAGTTCACACGAACTGGCAGATCCAGTTCATGTGAAGTGGCGAAATGCCAGTTCATATGAAGTGGTAGTGTCTAGTTCATGTGAAGTGGCCACTTCACATGGAGTGGCAATGTCCAGTTCATGTGGACTGGCCTGCCCAATGTCCAGTTCATATGGACTGGCCTGCCTATATATAGTGAGCCATGTCTTTCATTTGTAACTTTTGGATTCCGGTAGCGATGCTCTGCCGAAGTGTCTCCAAGTCTGTAAACGTGTTCTAATCAATATAAGAGACAATTAATAGTGAATATCAAGCTAAACGAAGATCTAATCTCTGAATTCCGCCTTTGATTAGATCGAGAACTCTTCTGATCGACTCGTCAGGTCGCTAAATCGATCCTACACGTGCAGATCCGAGAGCACATCAAGGCGGCTCGTGATCGACATAAGAGCTACGCAGATCAAAGACGGAAACCTTTAGAATTCGAGGTAGGAGAAATGGTTTTGTTGAAAGTCTCACCTTGGAAAGGTGTAGCGTGATTTGGGAAACGTGGTAAGTTAAATCCACGTTATATTGGGCCATTCAAGATATTGGAAAGGGTTGGTACCGTAGCATACAAGTTGGAATTACCAGAAGAACTAAACAGTGTTCACGATACATTTCATGTATCAAACCTGAAGAAAAGCCCAACTCAGGAAACAATCATCATCCCTGCGGATGAAGTGCATATTGACGACACTCTCCATTTTACTGAAGAACCCGTTGAGGTTACAGACTGGAAAGTCAACAAGACTCGGAGGAGAGTGTTAAGCTTGTCAAGGTTTGCTGGAACTCACGACACGACCCAGAGTTTACTTGGGAGCGTGAAGATCGAATGAAATCAAAGTATCCGCATTTGTTCCCTAACTCCCCTGCAACCGATAGCGCAACTTAAAATTTCGGGACAGGATTTTCTTAACGAGGGGAGAATGTGACAACTGTCAATTTTCCATGTAATTCCGTACATGTTAAACAGTAACTTGTGCTTTAATGACTGTGCTTGATCTGAATTAATGACATGAAAGCTTTCTGATTATCATCATGTAACACCCCAATCGCGTAATACAACAACACACGACGGAAATATCGGGGAGTCACGTTACAAATTGCTCACAACTACTGGTACTAAATTGTTTCATTATCGTTAACATTGTTTTACAAACATAGAATACATGAAATTGTTCTTTTGTTTTAGAAGTCTAAGGCCTGTATGCAGTCCTATGCGTTGCATGCTTGAACAGTCGAAAACCTGAAACATATGCGAAAAACAGTCAGCATAAAAATGCCGGCGAATACATAGGTTTTATTAGCCAAGTAAATGGCAAAACATTTGGTATTGCAATACTTTAACAGCTACGAGAGCTGTTGTTTGAAAATAAATCTTGAAGCCAAGAATGGCAAAAATTTAGTATTGCATTACAAAATCTTAATTGTGAAAACTTGTGACAAAATAGGTTTGTATATGGCAATATGATTATTACTAAATCATTTTATACCTTATATTATGATCTCGATTAAACCATTGTAAAAACTTGTTAATGTGTTATTAGAAATCCAATCAAGGATTAATAATAACTGTTTTGAAATAAATCAAAAACTTCTGAAAGTATTATATAAATCAAATCAATGAGACAAGATAATACTTCAGATATCTTTCTAAGAATCCAACACATAGAGATATGAAAGATTCTACAAAGATTTGAATAATTGAACATTGAAACAATAATACACAAAATCCTAAAGTGATCCAGATAACGCTACAAGAATAATAAAATAAGAACACTTATATATAGGAAGTACCAGCGGCGTATCCACCATGTTCTTATTTTATTACACTCGTTTCGTTAACTAAATCACAACTACCACATAAACACATAATCGTCAACTTGTTCCACCTCGTAACCATGCATTAAAGTACACAATGAATCCAAACATGGACTCCAATATTAGTATTCTAAACATCCCATATAAGTCTAACTATGAAGATAGATAGATACTATAAGGATTCTGGGTTCTGTCACATTGTCTAATCTAACATGCATCAAAGTACACAATGAATCCAAACATGGACTCCAATATTAGTACTCTAAACATCCCATATAAGTCTAACTATGAAGATAGATAGATACTACAGGGATCCTGGGTTCTGTCACATTAAATTATTGAGTCAAAACAATCCTAAATCCTAATGGTGATTCGGGATAACGCCACGAAAGGTAATACAATAAACACACTTACATATAGGAAGTACCAGCGGCGTATCCACCATGTGCTTATTGTATTATCTAGTTTCGTTATCTAAATCACCAACAAACTACACAAAAACCAACCATCGAGTTGTAAAGTACTTCTTAAAAATCTTACTATGAAGATAGGAAGATCTAAGACTGTACTTCAAATATCCTACATGAATCTAACTATGAAGATAGGTAGATCACTTAAGGATAACACATTACATTTGCATAATCGGAATAATACACATAAAAGCACTTAGTGAACACACATATGCCATACATTTTGAAAACAGATCGATTACACATATGAATCACCCCAAAACATTTGAAAACGGTAAAAGATGGGAACTATGTACTCGCCTGGGGTTGCGTATAGTCCCGGTTCAAAGGGTATAACAAAGCTCAAAAGACCAAGAGTTCAAGTGTTGAAGCGGTTCCTAGTGTAACAGATACTATGTTAGGGAATCGACACCTAAATCAGAAGATCGGGTAGAATGAGGTCTTGTAAACCAAATGAGTGTTGGAACTCATGTGATATGGTTTAACAAAGCCTACATTCTAAATTGAAACCTATCCTAAGCGCTTACGACCCATTACGACCCGTTAAGGTAGCTTACGCCACTTTAACGCGTCGTTCGCGCGAATGCGCGTTCGAGACGCCTAACTAGTCCTATGACAAGTATTATATGCCTTAACATATCTAATTATGTTATATAATCAGTTTAGATGTCAAAACATGTGTTACATATGCTTAAAATGAAATTATGTACAAAAAGGGTATTTTGATCATTTTCCTAAGGCATATAAACTACCTATCATACAACTAATCTAAACGAAGTGACCATAAGGTATAACCTCGGAAGGTTATTCCCTATACAACTATGGTCACATTATATGTTTGGTCGGATCCTAATGATCGACCAAACGGGTCGGGTTCGAAAGTCTAAGCGGTTGTTTAGACAGCTTATCTTACGACCCTATATAAGCACTAAACCTAAAGTGACGAGTTAAACATGTTAAAACATGTTTAACGAAGTTAGAAAACAAGTTTGATATCAAAACAAACGGTTTTGATACCCAAGAATAGTTTGGTTGCAAAATACGCATAGACGCGTATTTTGACCGAAACTATGACTCGTCACTACACCTAATCAACGTGGTAATCAGTAGGTATAGTCACAAGGGACTATAACCATCGTGATTACGCTCACGTTGCGAAGTTCAAACGAACTTCGTGTTGACCATAGACTGGTCAAAGCAAAAAGTCAAACACTGTTTGACTTTCACGCTTGAAAAATGATAAAAGAACGAAAGAAGCTTACAAGAGGTCCAAGCTAGGAAGATCTTAATGTAAATACCCAGGTATGAAGCATAGAGCTTCAACTTAGGGTATAAAATCAGATCATGAGTGAATGAAAATGAAAATGGGTGGGGGGTATTTATAGGATTTCCAAGACCGTTAAGATCGTTCCTCGATAAACAAGCTTAAATCTGGACCGTACAAGTGGGCACAAGGTTTTGTAATACTAGGGGTATTAAAAACCATCAAAAACTAGCCCATAGAATGTAGAAACCATGTGCAAAAAGGCCTGAAACCAGCTGCTGAAAGAAAAATTGGGTTTCTGATCTGCAACTTTGTCACGGCACGCGTAAGATAAGGCATAATCTTACGCGGCGCGCGTGGGCTATCTTTGCAGAAATGACAAAAATGGTCCCTGTACTTGTTAAACTCAGTTTTTGGCACTTTTAAGCCCCGTTAACCCCATTTCAAGGCTTTAAAATGAAGTTAAAGTATAGGGAACTTGAAATGTGCTAAAAAATATCTCGGATGTCGGTTCGTTTGGTCGTACGGTCGCGTTGTTCGGTTAATTACGACGAAACACGAACGGATGCGAAAAACGATCCAAATTATGCGACGAATGGAATTTTATCATGCCAATCACTAAAATAAAATATTTTAATAATTACATAAATTTTTGAATGTCCGGATATATTCAGAACGTAAGTTATGCGCGAAAATGCAAACTTATGCACTTTTTGACGCTTTTAGTCCCTATTGATCAAATAAGTTTATTTTTGCACACCAAACACCTCAAAGCCTATTTCTAAGCTATGTGAAGGATATTTAGGGCATGTTTAACTTATGATCAAGTTCCGGAATGTTCGATACTATGTGAATCAGCAGAGTTTTTCAGTTTGACGCAAATAGTCCCTAAGTGTGAATAAACTTGTTTTTGACACACCAAAGCTTTTAAAACCCATTTCTAAGTTATATAAAAGTTATTTAAGGTATGTTAAGTCTATTTCACTGTTCCAGAGTGTTTGCCGCATTAAACTGATTACGTTTATGCATCAGTTCACGTATAACTTTCCAGAAAGCGATTTAAAGCTTGAAAATGAACTAGAATAAAATGTGAAATTGTAAAACCAAAATAAACAATTTTTTTGAGACCAAAACACATTGTTTCTTTGATAAAAGATAGTGTCCTACATTGTGTGTGTTTACGGAGCACAAGTGTCATAGTCTCCCCTACTTCAGGAAATTTCGTCCCGAAATTTATTCGAAGTAGACCGTAGAGTGGAATGGAAACAACTAATGGATAAGCAGATTGCTAGATCCCAAAGATGCGAAGCATCATTTGGAAGGGAATTCAAAATGTGATTTGGGATATTCAAAGTATCTCAAGGTATTCAACCCTTTGAAACTTGTGATAGTCGACTAGTGTTCAAAAATCATTTAAGTAAGGCACTATGTTATACTAAGCTCCTAGTGTAATTCCTAGCAAACAAAGGGGGTGTACATTCAAGCCCTACACGTACACGGTTTCTATCATCCCACGAGGTACATCCAATGCACCATAAGCATCTCATGCATAGGAGACGGGTCAACATACCTATGGCATCAAGATCGTCACCTTTAACACCATAATATACTCCCGGAAGGCTCGATTTGAGTTAATGAATGTACTCGTCGTCTTCCATCGAAAACAACCACACAACTATCACTTAAACACATAATCACATAATGGTCCAAGATAACATAAAATCACCAAATAATTTCAGAAACGTTCTGAAGAATAACACAATAAGAACACTTATATATAGGAAGTACCATCGGCATATCCACCATGTTCTTATCGCATCATACTCCTCCCGTTACCTTAATCATTCTAGATTTTATGCCACCATACTTAACAAGGCTTATTATGATTCTCATGCGTCGAATCTCATAATTAAGTGTGCACCCATAATTACTCGTTTCGTCGCATGGTCCACATAGCTCCTCTTGTTAAGCGAGGGTAAACAAATAACAAGGTCGAACTATCATCTAAATCAAATAAACATTGTCATAACATAACATCTGTCAAATCGAATCGTATTTCATACTAGTAATGATAAACATTGTGTGTGTTTACGGAGCACAAGTGTCACACATCATATACATAGAAGTGCATCACATATTGCCTGATTACATATCATTATTGCATGCAACACATTATGATTCAAATGATGCACGAAACAAAGTTAGCACAGTTATCAGACAAACGGGAAGTACTGACGGGAGTTCAGTACTCAGACAGACATGATGTTAAAACACAAAATGAGCCCGAAACCAAGAGTTACACTAGTATAGTGTATAGGAAAGTAAGGATCATAAAACTGCCTTCCTAGTGATAGTTTAAGTGCCGGAAAGTGCCTAAAACTCACACAAACTGCAGAATTCTGCAATTTTCAGCAAAAATCAGCATTTTAACAAAATAATATAATGCAGAATTATGGTTTAATAGTCCAGAATACCTTCCTAAGTGTCGGGAATCAAAACTGTCATAAAAGGGAACATAAAGCACACAAAACTGCATAATTTAGCACCTTAACGAACCAGTAACCAACCGAACAACTGGACACTACCCGAAACACCAAATTTTCACTAGAAGCACTGGTTTACCATTTTCGAGCTAGTTATGGTCACCGAACATCATAACAAACCATATAATTACATAACACTTATAACACTAATAATTACACTTAGATTCTAACCAAATCATCCAACTTACCATTTCATCACAACCATACCCCCCTCATTCTTACGGTTACCATGGGTGGCCCACCCATGGATTTTGTTGCAATTGTTTAATTGATATGTCTTTTACTTTAGAAACATATTAACCTAAGGGTATGCACATGTTGGAGGCCTTGTTCTTATAAACCACAAGTTACAACACTTCTCACATTTCACACTTAACAAACTTCACTCTCCTCTCCCTTCTCTCTTGGTCTCGACCGAGAACAACCACACACACACACCACCACTTTCATTTCTTGTGCATACAATCCAAGGTCACTCTAAGGTGCAAGAAGCAAGGTTAAGAAGCTAGGAGCCATTGGAGCTTGAAGGACCTTTCTCTATAGATTTTATCTACCTAGTTTATCATCTTCATCATCTTTGATCTCTTCCCTAGCCTTGTGCTAGTAGTAAGACTCTTGTAACTTGTTTTTACTTCCCTTTATGATGGTTAAAAGATTATGTTAATGGTTAAACATGAAGATCATGAAGAAATAAGAAGATGAACTCTAACATAAAGCTTAAAATCATAAGAATCTATGTTGATTTAGTATATGTGTGAATCTTGATTGTTGATTTCTTGTGATTATGATGTTAATCATCATAAGAAGATTGCTAGATTTTGATTAAACACATGATCTAGCAAGTGAGAGGATGAATCTTGTGAAAAACAAGATGATCATCCTTTATGTTTCTCATGAACTTGAAAATGAAGATGATTTTGTGTATGATGAAGTATGATACATGTTAAAAGTCTTGTAAATGGATACAAAACTAATTTTCTCAAGAAACCAAGTTTATTTACAAGATTTACAAAGTCATGATTTCTAAGGAAACTAATCATAATTTTTAGTGTTAAATCAAGACTGGAAACATGTTTGTAACAAGAAAAATACAAAAGAATCATTTTTAGAAAAATCATCTTATAAGTTGTGAAAGACTAAATTCTTCAAGAATGAGATTTATAAACAAATAACCATGTTTTAAAGGGTAACTAAACCTACTAAATAACATAGCAAGTTACTACAAGTTTTTACAAAACTTCAAGTTCATGATGTAGTGTAAATTGCATGATTTTGGCTTATGGTAAGTGTTGTTTGATGATGATTTTTAAAGAAAATGATATGCTTTGAAAACATGGAAACCTCCATTTTTAAGGGAAAACTATGGCAAAAGTTTTGTAGAATTTAAACACTTAGAAAGATATTTTAAACAAATAAGTAAATTATAACCATGGTTTTTTCATATAAACTTTGCCATAAATTTTGTTACAAAAATTACAAATGTTGGAGGTGGTTTTTGATAAATAAAAGCAAATAAGTATATATTTAGGAAAATATATATTTAGATGTCACAATTTGTGTGATTACTTGTATATTATGTGTATTAGTTATATTATTTTAGGACTTGAAAATAATATAAGTTACCAGAATACACAAATTATGTTACAAAAATAATGCCAAAATTCCAAGAAAAAAAATATATAATTTATACCCAAATATTGGACAAACTGAACAAGGAATATGGATTACATATATATTCCGGAATTAAGTTCATATATATTTTGACAAATAAGTTAAACGGTATTTTGGAAACCAAAGAAACGGAAATTATAATTTCTTTACAAGTGTTACAAAAATATATCATATTTTTGTCAAGTAGAAAATACATTATTTTTTTTTGAATAAAGAAAAGATGTATATATTATGTTGAATTATTAGAAGATATATTATTTTGAAAAAAATAAATATTTTCTTAAACAAGCCAAAAATATATTATTATGGGTAAAAAAATGGAATTATGAATATTTTCTAAGTTAATCTTGAAAATATATTATTTTTAAGGTTTATATGAAAATATAATTATTTGTGCCAAGAAAAGTCTATTGATAATTTCTATAAAAATTTTCTTGAAATAATATATTTTAAGAATGTAAATTGGTGATTTTTATTGGTTAAAAATAATATTCCGAAAAATTTAAATACAAAAATTAAGTATAAGAATACTTAGGGAATACAAGAAAATACGTTTTCTAGTACTTACAAATACACACCGGAATACGCCACCAATACTTGTCAAAATACACAAGACTAGAAATACAAGTATAGGTATCCCCATCCTTGGGAAAATATACATGTATAAATACATAAAATATCAAGTTAGAATATATTATTCTGACAAGTATTCCAACAAATGATAAATATAATTTAAGTTAAAATATTATTATTTTAACCAATAATTATATACTTTGGAATAATATATTGCACATCCAATACGTAACTCAAAGAATGTCAAGTCATAACAACCACGACTAAGAGTCGTTACACGACCTAGCCGTCTAATAAACCATAGCACGTGTGTAGGTAGTTGCACGGCTTCAGCACCGGATCTTTGAGTTACACAAGTTTGCAGGACGCAAGATTATGAGTTCATGTCCCCCTTTTTCTTTTAATTGTGTTCAGTTTTATAACTTCGGGGGTGAAATACATGTTACAAATGTTTCAATGATTACAAATGGTATGGTTAGCTAAGGAATGAACTGTTAGATCATGTGAATGGGTAGGCGTTAACTTGAGACCATTAATCCTTGAATAAGGACCGAGGGGCATGAGTGATAGATCTATTTGGGTGTTGCGAGCCCCACCTATGGGTCCGTGAGTTGGCCGTATGTGGTGACTATGTCATTCCAGCCGGGTAGCCCGGTACGAAATACGCAAAGGATTGAGCCTTCCTACACCGTTGCACACATATTAATGACCTTGCAAATCATTAATTGATCTGTTCATAGACGCTTTCATACCGATTTACCAATACATACTTACAAATGTTTACAAGGATTATTCGTGCAGACATACAAACACATGAACTCGCTCAACTTTTGTTGATGTTTTTCAAACTACATATATTTCAGGAAATTGATGATGGATCTGGCGGTCGTTCAGGGTTTTCAAGATGTGTCCACAAGAAACGATGTCATCTAGTATTGGAGGGTTTGAATCGTGTATTTTATCTTTGATAAGATACATGGTTCAAAGCCTCGTTTTATTAGTGTCTTTTGTTAGAGTCCATTATGGAACTTAAAACATTTGGTTGGATTGTATTTCTAAACTCGAAGTCTCTGTTTGGTATTAAACAATGTGAGTTGTAATGTTTTGAATCATAATTATGGATGAACATCGTGGTTTTAATCATTCCGTTGTTTGGTATAATTGAATGCAATGATATTAAGCAAGTCACACATAATACGCTTTCGCAAAAGTCAGGGTGTGACAGATAATCACGAGATCAAAACCCCAACTTAGTTAACAAAGTATAGCCTTATCCAAGCAGCACTTTGACGTCCGTTGATGGGTTTAAGATCGATCAGACGGGGTATCGTACCAGTGATCAGGGTATCGTACACCTACAGAGATTCACAGTTTAGGGGTTCGGGAATTGAAAGAGCAGAACGAGAAGTGAAAGAAAGAAAAAAATTGAACAGATTGAAAGCTTCGATTCACGTCCAATTTATAGTTGCAGAACAACCACGTCGCGTTAGCGACCGTGCTCCTCCATCACAGTCGTGTCTAGGGTTGTTCACGAGCCGAACCGAACCGAACCGATTGGACCTTTGGTTGTGCTCGGTTCGTTTACAAACCGAACCGAACCGAGTGTTTTTTCAACCGAGCCAAATTCGAACGAGCGTCTTTCGATCCGAGTATTTTTCGAATGAGTGACGAGTATATATCGAGCGTTGCAGAACAAAAAAGAAAAGTGACGTTGAGGGTGTTTAACATATAATTCAAGAAATCTAACTCAAGCTCAAGAATTTAACAATAAAACATACAAATAACTTCAACAAAATAAAAATTTAAACCACAAAGTTAGTTTAACTCAAACTAGTATGTTAAGAATTGTCATTTCAAAGAACCATGGTTAAATACACATCCGTTGTGAGCTTGCGACCATTACCACATCCACCAAACTCCAAGGTTGGAAAGGCCAAAAGAGACTACAACCACCTCCATCTCCACGTCTAGAACTACGCCTGCAAATTTACATCATACAAATTATATGAAGTTAATATTCCCTGTGTGCAAATTAAACATGCATGAAATTTGTAGTTGGGTTAAGCCCGAAATGCAAGACAACATTTATTTTGGCTAAAATAATATGGTTTAAAGTTTTAACTTGATTTGCTTTAACAATTCCTTGAAAAAGCACACCTCACAAGAAAATTAATTATCTTAAAAGTCCATTCAACGGACATCATCTTAAAACAGGGATCTAAAATAGATGCAATAGATATAAGCACTCCAATTTCCCCCCCAATATTTTTCAAACTTTTCATACATTGGTCGACTCATGCCTTTTAAGAAAGAATCATCCGATATAAAAACATTGCTTATCTCTTTTTTCACTATAAAATTTTCAGTAAGAAACAAGTTTGAAGTTGGATATGATGTGCCCGACAACAAATCGGTAGCTTTTAAGAAAACTTCAAGTAGCTTGGGAATTTTCTAGGCTCGAGTCCATTCATTAGTTGTGGGGGACCATACAAAATTGGAATCTCTTAATGCATAACCTTGAAAAGCTTGTTTGTAGTAAATAGCCGATTCAAGCATGCGATGCGTAGAGTTCCACCTAGTTTTTACATCGGTACATAAAGACCGACGAGTGTGGATGCCAAGCGTTATTGCTATTTCACCAAATTTCAATAGACGACCTGGCGACTTTCTCAAATATTTGACACCTTCTCTAATTTTTGACAAACATGATTCAATGGTGCCTAAACCATCTTGCACTATCAAATTTAGGATGTGAGCACAACATCTAACATGAAAAAACAATCCCTCAAAATGAAATTTTCCTTTCCCTTTAAAATTATTCATTAGAATGTTGGCAACCCTGTCATTGTTAGATGCGTTGTCTAGAGTGATTGTACCTATTTTATCTTGAATACCCCACTTAATTAGACACTCTAGGATACCATCTGATATAACCTCACCACTATGGGGTAGTGTAGACCACGTAAAACAACAAATCGTGGCGGAAACGTCGGGGAGTGTTGTAACAGAATTATCGTTTCACAACCATGGATACAAAAAGAGTTTCATTTTATTTATTCGATAAGTAATTTACATTGTTTTAACACGAAACAAACAAGTTACATATCGACTATCATTGTTATTATGTCACTAAGGCCTCGTTGATCCTATGTGACTCATGCATCCTAGCAATCAACATCAAGCAACTTCACCTGAAACATATGTAAAAACAAAGTCAGCAAAGAAATGCTGGCGAGTACATAGGTTTTATGAGAGTATCAGAATCATGGCTAGTTTACATGTTGCAATACCTTATTAAAAACCTTGTTTTGAAAAGAGTATAACATTGCAACTTAATTAACCAACTCAAATCAAGCGGGTTATAATTTATAAAACCTCGTAGCCATGATTCTTAACCCAAAAAACATTTGTTTTAGTAAACCATATTGTAAAACATTTCGTATTAACTCGTTTAATAAGTCTCGTATGGTTTATATCCTTTCGAAAACATCGTTATGTGACATCGTTTCAAAATCGTTTACCCAAGTGAACTAAATAACGCGACGGTATGTAGTATGTTGAAAACACTTATATATAAGAAGTACCAGCGGCGTATCTACCATGTTTTTCACCATATTACACCCGTCCCGTTATCTAAACACTTAACCAAAAACCAATCGTTTATCCAATTCGTTTAACTTGTTCAAATCGTTTCCAAATCGTTAACTCGTTTAAATCGTTTTCAAATCGTTAAATCGTTTAAATCATCATCGTTTTAATTGTGAAAACTATTTTTGGCCGTCTCGCTAATAACATTCAAACCTTCGTGACTCGACTATCTCGCTTCTCGCATTAACAAACCACCAAAGGGTAAGTTAATAATCAGATTCAGTCGTTACCCACCTAACCCACACATAACCATGGGTGCAGTACGATAACGGGATTTGTCAGATCCTATGGTACCATAACCTAATACTGGTCGGCTTGATCAATGCTAATGAATGTCATTCGTTATGTAACTACAACCAACAAGTTCGTTCACATTATCGAAATCGTTATTAGTTTAGTATAAACCATCTTAATCGTTTTTGAAATCATCGTTATAATATCGAAAATCGTTTTGATACATATGAATCACCCCAAAACAATTGAAAACAGTAAAATAGGGGAACTATGTACTCACATGAAGTGCAAAGTATCCTCAATTAATAGAACTTCAACAACTCAAGTAAACCAGAGAAATCAAGCAGCACCTAGTAATCGAATCACTAGTCAAACAATAGACGCCTAAATCGGAATATCGGATGGAATGAGGTCTTGTAAACCAAATGAGTGTTGGAACTCATGTGATATGGTTTAACAAAGCCTACATTCTAAATCGGAACCTAACCTAAGTGCTTTCGACCCATTGCGACCCATTAAGGTAGCTTATGCTACTTTAACGCGTCGTTCGCGCAAATGCACGTTCGAGACGTCTAACTAGTCCTATGACAAGTATTATATGCCTAAACATGTTTAAATATGTTGCATAATCAGTTATGTGGCAAAAGTTTATGTTACATATGCTTAATTACCAATTATGCATGAAAAGGGCATTTTGGTCATTTACCTAAGGCATATAAGCTACCTATCATACAACTAATTAAACCTAAGTGACCATAAGGTATAACCTCGGAAGGTTATTCCCTATGCAACTATGGTCACTAAACATGTTTGGTCGGATCCTAATGATCGACCAAACGGGTCGAGTTCGAAAGTCTAAACGGGTGTTTAGTCCGCTTGACTTACGACTCTACGCAAGCACTAATCTAAAAGTGACAAGTTAAACATGTTAAAACATGTTTAACGAATTTAGAAAACAGGTTTGGTATCAAAACAAACAGTTTTGATACCTAAAAGTAGTTTGGTTACAAAATACGCGAGAATACGCATTTTGGCCAAAACTACGACTCGTCACTAAGCCTAGATAACGTGGTAATCAGTAAACCATCGTGATTACGCTCACGTTATGAAGTTCAAACGAACTTCGCATTGACCATAAACTGGTCAATGTAGAAAGTCAAATGCAGTTTGACTTTTAAGCTAAAAACACATAAAAAGAACGAAGGAATACTTACAACGGGTCCAAGCAAGTTTGATTTTCCAAGTATTCTCAGGTATGAAATGGTTAACACTTCAACTTAGAGAAATCTTAGAAAAATCAAGTGGGTTTTGAGAAAGAATGGTGGGGGTATTTATAGATTTGGCACAACCGTTATGATCGTTTATCGGGAAATGAGCTTCGATCATGGCCGTACACCTCATGCCCATTGATTTGCAATACTAGGGGTGCCCCAATACCAGCAAATGGTATTGAAAAAGTTACAAAATAGACGCCCCAAGTTCAACCCCATTGCTGAAAAATGCTCAAAATCAAGTTTCTGTCCAGATCAGGCGCTCGCGCCGCGCCACGGGAAAGGCAGATGGTGCTCGCGCAGCGCCACCAGGTGCCAGGTCAGAAAAGTTTCAAAAATGGCAGAAATGGTCCCTGCAGCCCGTTTAAGCCATTTTCGATGCGTTTAAACCCCGTTAACCCCATTTTAAGGCTCTAAAAAGAAGTTAAAGTATAGGGAACATGAAACATGCTCAAAACCATCTCGGATGTCGGTTCGTTTGGTCGTACGGTTGCGTTGTTCGGTTAATTACGACGGAAGTCGTAACGAACGCAAAAACGATCCAAATTACGCGATGAATGGAATTTTATCAAGCCAATCACTAAAATAAAATATTTTAATGATTACATAAATTTTTCGATGTCCGGATATATTCAGAACGTAAGATATGCGCGAAAATGCAAACTTATGCACTTTTTAACGCTTTTAGTCCCTGAATGACCAATAAAGTTTGTTTTAGCATAACGAACCCCTCAAAGCCTATTTCTAAGCTATGTAAAGGATATTTAGGGTATGTTTAACTTATGGTCAAGTTCCGGAATGTTCGTTACTATACAAATCGATATAGTTTCACAGTTTGACACAAATAGTCCCTGCGATCGAAAAACTTGATTTCAACACACCAAACCATCCAAAGCTTATTTCTAAGTAATTTGGAAGTTATTTAAGGTATGTTAAGCCTATGTCACTATTACGGAGTGTTTTTCGCGTTATACTGACTACGTTTACGCACCAGTTTGCGTATAACCTTCCAGAAAGCGATTTAAAGCTTGAAATCAAAATCGAATCAAATCGTAAAATCATCAAACACAAATACACATATAATAACACCAAAACACATATAATAACACCAAATAACATTGTTTTATTGATAATTAACATTGTTTTACATTGTACATCGATTACAGAACACAGTTGTCACAGTAAACTCTGGGCCACGTTTGGATTCCCAGCGAACTTTGACCAATCAAATCCGTTTGTTCTTCAACTGTTTGAATGTACGGTCCACTATCTCCACAGGTTTCTCGACAAAGGGCATCGTTTCATCGATTTGAATCTCGTCGAGAGGAATGTGAAGATCAGCATCAGCTAAACACTTTCACAAATTGGACACGTGAAAAGTCGGGTGAATATTTCTAAGCCCTGGAGGTAGCTCTAGTCGATAGGCAACCTTCCCAATCCTTTCAACAATCTTAAATGGTCCAACATATCGGGGTGCAAGTTTTCCTTTCTTTCCAAATCTCACCACTCCCTTCCAAGGTGACACCTTGAGTAGGACACTGTCTCCGACTTGAAATTCTAAGGGCTTGCGTCGCATATCCGCGTAACTCTTTTGATGGCTTCGAGCTGTCACAAGATTATCGCGAATTTTCTTGATTTTGTCTGTTGTTTCTAGAATAAGCTCAGGTCCAGTAAGCTGAGCTTCACCGATCTCATTCCAACAGACATGTGAACGACATTTTCGACCGTAGAGAGCTTCGAATGGTGCCATATTAATACTAGCATGATGACTATTGTTGTAAGAGAACTCGATCAATGGAAGATGAGAATCCCAATTACCACCAAAGTCTATTACGCATGCTCTAAGCATATCCTCCAAAGTTTGAATCGTTCTCTCAGATTGCCCATCTATTTGGGGATGATAAGTAGTGCTTAGATTTAGTTGGGTTCCCAAAGCAGATTGCATGGTCTTCCAGAAATGAGATGAAAATCGAGCATCACGATCAGAAATGATATCCAAAGGAACACCATGTCGAGATACTATCTCATCAACATAAATCTTTGCAAGTTTATCAGCAGATAGATCCTCGCGAATCAGAATAAAATGAGTTGATTTCGTTAAACGATCGATAACAACCCAAATAGCATCGTGACCTTTAGACGTATGCGGTAACTTAGTGATGAGATCCATTGCAATGTTCTCCCACTTCCAAACCGGTATCTCTGGTTGTACAAGTAAACCAGAAGGTCGTTGATGTTCAGCCTTGACTTTGAGACAAGTCAGGCATTTCGATACATACAAGGCAACATCCTTCTTCATACCAGGCCACCAGTACTGAGTACGAAGATCCTTGTACATTTTATCAGCACCAGGATGGATAGAATATCAAGATTTGTGAGATTCGTCCATTACTAAGGTGCGAAGATCGTCTTGTTTCGGAATCCACAAACGATCCTTGAAATAAAGCAAACCATCGTCTTTCCTTTCGAGTTTAAGTTCGAGTTGAAGTGGTAGCTCATATTTCAATAAGCCTTTGATCACACAAGATCGTTGAGCTTGAAGGACACGAGATTGAATATCAGATAGAGTGCGAACAGAATGAAGCTTGACTCGTTCCTTTCGACTAAGTGCATCAGCTACGACATTCGCCTTACCAGGATGGTAGCGAATCTCGCAATCATAATCGTTTAAGAGTTCAACCCAGCGTCGTTGCCTCATGTTCAGCTCCTTCTGATTGAGAATATGCTGGAGACTTTTGTGGTCTGTGAAAACCACACACTTTGTGCCATAAAGATAATGTCTCCAGATTTTAAGCGTGAAAACCACAGATCCTAACTCAAGATCATGAGTCGTATAGTTCTTCTCGTGAATTTTCAACTGTCTAGACGCATAAGCTATAACTTTACCTCGTTGCATAAGAACACAACCAAGGCCTAAATTAGATGCGTCACAGTAGACAATGAAATCATCGTTTCCTTCGGGCAACGATAGAACAGGAGCGTCACAAAGCTTCTGTTTCAGCGTTTGGAACACTTCTTCTTGCTTAGGTCCCCACTCAAAAGGCTTATTCTTCTGAGTCAAAGCAGTGAGTGGAACCGCGATCTTTGAGAAATTAGAAATGAATCGACGATAATAACCAGCAAGACCAAGAAATGATCGAATCTCTGTAGGTGTCGTCGGTGTATTCCATTCCTTAATAGCTACTATTTTGCAAGGATCCACATGAATACCCTGCTCGTTGACCATATGTCCCAAAAATTGAACTTCCTTAAGCCAGAATTCACACTTGGAGAATTTAGCAAAAAGTTGTTCCTTCTTCAGAAGTTCCAAGGTCAAACGAAGGTGTTGCTCGTTATCGGCTCGAGACTTCGAATAAATGAGAATATCGTCGATGAACACAATGATGAACTTTTCTAAATATGGTTTACAGACCCTATTCATTAAGTCCATAAAGATAGCTGGGGCATTCGTCAAACCAAAAGGCATGACAGTGAACTCGTAATGCCCATATCTCGTGCGGAAAGCAGTTTTGGGAATATCTTCTTCGAGAACACGAAGTTGATGATACCCAGAACGCAGATCGATCTTGGAAAAGCATGAAGCACCTTGCAGTTGGTCGAAGAGATCATCAATTCGAGGTAGGGGATATCGATTCTTGATGGTAAGCTTATTAAGCTCATGATAATCGATACACATTCGAAAAGATCCATCTTTCTTTTTCACAAAGAGAACAGGAGCTCCACAAGGCGAAAAGCTCGGACGGATGAATCCTTTATCAGACAACTCTTGAAGCTGTTTTGATAACTCTTGCATCTCCGACGGTGCAAGATGATAAGGTGCTTTCGCAATCGGGTTGGCATTGGGTACAAGGTCAATATGAAACTCGACTTGACGAACTGGAGGCAAACCAGGCAGTTCATCGGGAAACACCTCTGGATAATCCCGAACAATCGGGATATCCTGAATACTCTTGCTCTTGCCTTTTTCCTCGGTGACATGTGCCAGAAAAGCAACATATCCTTTTCTCAAATAACTTTGGGCCTTTGTACACGACATAAGCTTCAATCCACCAGATGGTTTCTCGCCACGAACTTCCAGAACATTGCCAGACAGAAGAGGAATACGAACAATCTTATCGAAACAAACCACCTCAGCATGATGTTTGGTTAACCAATCCATTCCAACGATAATATCGAAGCTCCCAAGTTGCATCGGTGTGAGGTTAATAGGAAAAAGATGGTTATCAAGGTTCAACTGACAATCACGAATAACAGAATCGAGAACAAGAGGTTTACCAGTAGCAACTTCGACAGATAAGTGTTTCCTCAGTTTAGTTCTAGGTATCGCAAGTAAAGGTTCAAAAGATAATGAAACAAAACTTCTATCGGCACCAGAATAAAAAAGAATAGATGCAGGTCGATGGTTAACAAGAAACGTACCATTGACAACGAAGTTGTCAGCTCGAGCCTCGTTTGCATTCAGATTAAACGCTCGTCCACGAGTGGGATTTACATTCGCGTTGACATTCACGTTCGGATTCGCATTTGCATTCACCAACCTCGGACAATTTTTGCAGAAGTGACCAAACTCTCCACAATTGAAACATGAACCTGGTGGGAATCTCGCAGCATTCCCTTGAACCTATGCTGGAACCTGAGCAACCTGATTCTGACCCAGACGACAATTGTTGGCCAGATGCCCAAGTTTACCATACGTTGTGCATTGCTTACAAGCTTGCTGTGCAACATGATGACCATTCCAGCGAGCACAATGAGGTGCGGTACCAGCATACGCTTTCTTCGCAGGCGGTTGAGCCGGTGGGTTCTGAGCTGTTACTGCAAAATTCTGAGCACCCTTTCGCTTTCTCGACTTCTTCGACGACTCACCTTTCTTACTCTAACCATTTTCCTTGACAGAATCGGTCGACTTCTTCTTATCACCCTTAAGGGTAAGTTTACCCTTCTTGACTTGAGACTCAGTCAGGGTAGCAGACAACTCGATCGCGTGATGAATAGTAGTAGGATTAATGCCAGTCACAATATCCTGTATGGAATCGGATAAACCATCGATATACCTCTCTATCGCTTTCTCCAACGGGGTAACCATAGTAGGACACAAAAGACTGAGTTCCTCAAAACGATCCGTATACGCACGGTGTTCTCCCCCATCTAGCTTTAGATCGTCAAACTCTCGTTCCAAAGCTCGAATTTTGTGACGGGGACAAAACTCTTTCATCATGAGAGCTCGAAGCTCTTCCCATGTTTGTGCCAATGCCACTTGGGCACCCCTATCGCGCATCACTCCGTTCCACCACGTAAGAGCACGCTTCTCAAACACACTTGATGCAAATTCAACCTTACGCCCATTCGGACATTGCACATGTCTGAATGTGCTCTCGATACTTTCGAACCATTGAAGGAGCGCAGTTGCTCATTGCGACCCAGAAAACTTTAGCGGCTTAGCAGAATTGAAATTCTTGAAATTACACTGTGCATTGTTATTATTATTGTTGTTGTATAACTCGTGGATTTGGGTCACAACGCCTGGAAGCACAGCAGCCATTTGCTGAGAGACAAGGGCTGCGACTTTTTCAGTAGTAAAAGATTGTGCATCACGTCGAGGAGGCATTGTCTAAAAGGAAATATGAGAAACGAGTGAGGTTGATAATTAGGAAAAACAAAAGAGGTACTGAAAATTTCGACAAAACACGAGGAAGGCGATCATTTGTTCGTTACCTCGAACAAACAAACGACACGTAGTGACTAATCAAAGTAAATGGGTCAAAATAACGTATCGCGAAGACATGCTCGCCTATAAGTGAACACTCACCCCAAGAGTTCCCAGGTAAGAGTGATTGGTCCGATTATGTGGATTTGTACGAACACTCTAGCCTTAGACAGAAAACTCACGGTACATGCATTCACTCTTCCAGTTTGCACGTGTTCACATTATTTAGACCCAAACTTTGACGAGATTTTGAAAACTCAAAAGGCACCAAGCCAAATATGAGTCAAACTGGAAGGGTTCAAAACCTTATAACAGAGGGTTCAAAACCTAGTAATCAATCATCCTAGAACGGATGATTAATTTTCGAAGCAGATTCGAAATTTGTGTTCTCGTTGTGGTTATCACCTAAGGGTAGGTGATGATTTTGTTTTTAAAAATCTAAACGCAGAAAACTTGCGTTGGGGTCCTAGAAAGTTATAGTCTAGGTCAAAGCATTACTAATAACCTAATTCCCTATAACCATTGGCTCTGATACCAACTCTTCTGTCACACCCCGACCACGTAAAACAACAAATCGTGGCGGAAACGTCGGGGAGTGTTGTAACAGAATTATCGTTTCACAACCATGGATACAAAAAGAGTTTCGTTTTATTTATTCGATAAGTAATTTACATTGTTTTAACACGAAACAAACAAGTTACATATCGACTATCATTGTTATTATGTCACTAAGGCCTCGTCCAGATCCTATGTGACTCATGCATCCTAGCAATCAACATCAAGCAACATCACCTGAAACATATGTAAAAACAAAGTCAGCAAAGAAATGCTGGCGAGTACATAGGTTTTATGAGAGTATCAGAATCATGGCTAGTTTACAAGTTGCAATACCTAATTAAAAACCTTGTTTTGAAAAGAGTATAACATTGCAACTTAATTAACCAACTCAAATCAAGCGGGTTATAATTTATAAAACCTCGTAGCCATGATTCTTAACCCAAAAACATTTGTTTTAGTAAACCAAATTGTAAAACATTTCGTATTAACTCGTTTAATAAGTCTCGTATGGTTTATATCCTTTCGAAAACATTGTTATGTGACATCGTTTCAAAATCGTTTACCCAAGTGAACTAAATAACGCCACGGTATGTAGTATGTTGAAAACACTTATATATAAGAAGTACCAGCGGCGTATCTACCATGTTTTTCACCATATTACACCCGTCCCGTTATCTAAACACTTAACCAAAAACCAATCGTTTATCCAATTCGTTTAACTTGTTCAAATCGTTTTCAAATCGTTAACTCGTTTAAATCGTTTCCAAATCGTTAACTCGTTTAAATCGTTTAAATCATCCTCGTTTTAATTGTGAAAACTATTTTTGGTCGTCTCGCTAATAACATTCAAACCTTCGTGACTCGACTATCTCGCTTCTCGCATTAACAAACCACCAAAGGGTAAGTTAATAATCAGATTCAGTCGTTACCCACCTAACCCACACATAACCATGGGTGCAGTACGATAACGGGATTTGTCAGATCCTATGGTACCATAACCTAATACTAGTCGGCTTGATCAATGCTAATGAATGTCATTCGTTATGTAACTACAACCAACAAGTCCGTTCACATTATCGAAATCGTTATTAGTTTAGTATAAACCATCTTAATCGTTTTTGAAATCATCGTTATAATATCGAAAATCGTTTTGATACATATGAATCACCTCAAAACAATTGAAAATAGTAAAATAGGGGAACTATGTACTCACATGAAGTGCAAAGTATACTCAATCAATAGAACTTCAACAACTCAAGTAAACCAGAGAAATCAAGCAGCACCTAGTAATCGAATCACTAGTCAAACAATAGACGCCTAAATCGGAAGATCGGACGGAATGAGGTCTTGTAAACCAAATGAGTGTTGGAACTCATGTGATATGGTTTAACAAAGCCTACATTCTAAATCAGAACCTAACCTAAATGCTTTCGACCCATTGCGACCCATTAAGGTAGCTTATGCTACGTTAACGCGTCGTTCGCGCAAATGCGCGTTCGAGACATCTAACTAGTCCTATGACAAGTATTATATGCCTAAACATGTTTAAAGATGTTGCATAATCAGTTATGTGGCAAAAGTTTATGTTACATATGCTTAATTACCAATTATGCATGAAAAGGGCATTTTGGTCATTTACCTAAGGCATATAAGCTACCTATCATACAACTAATTAAACCTAAGTGACCATAAGGTATAACCTCGGAAGGTTATTCCCTATGCAACTATGGTCACTAAACATGTTTGGTCGGATCCTAATGATCGACCAAACGGGTCGAGTTCGAAAGTCTAAACGGGTGTTTAGTCCGCTTGACTTACGACTCTACGCAAGCACCAATCTAAAAGTGACGAGTTAAACATGTTAAAACATGTTTAACGAATTTAGAAAACAGGTTTGGTATCAAAACAAACAGTTTTGATACCTAAAAGTAGTTTGGTTACAAAATACGCTAGAATACGCATTTTGGCCGAAACTACGACTCGTCACTAAGCCAAGATAACGTGGTAATCAGTAGGTATAGTCACTAGGGACTATAACCATCGTGATTACGCTCACGTTATGAAGTTCAAACGAACTTCGCATTGACCATAAACTGGTCAATGCAGAAAGTCAAACGCAGTTTGACTTTTAAGCTAAAAACGCATAAAAAGAACGAAGGAATACTTACAACGGGTCCAAGCAAGTTTGATTTTCCAAGTATTCTCAGGTATGAAGTGGTTAACACTTCAACTTAGAGAAATCTCAGAAAAATCAAGTGGGTTTTGAGAAAGAATGGTGGGGGTATTTATAGATTTGGCACAACCGTTAGGATCGTTTATCAGGAAATGAGCTTCGATCATGGTTGTACACCTCATGCCCATTGATTTGCAATACTAGGGGTGCCCTAATACCAGCAAATGGTATTGAAAAAGTTACAAAATAGACCCCCAAGTTCAACCCCATTGCTGAAAAATGCTCAAAATCAAGTTTCTATCTAGATCAGGCGCTCGCGCCGTGCCACGGGAAAGGCAGATGGTGCTCGCGCAGCGCCACCAGGTGCCAGGTTTGAAAAGTTTCAAAAATGGCAGAAATGGTCCCTGCAGCCCGTTTAAGCCATTTTCGATGCGTTTAAACCCCGTTAACCCCTTTTCAAGGCTCTAAAATGAAGTTAAAGTACAGGGAACATGAAACATGCTCAAAAACATATCGGATGTCGGTCCGTTTGGTCGTACGGTTGCGTTGTTCGGTTAATTACGACGGAAGTCGTAACGAACGCAAAAACGATCCAAATTACGCGACGAATGGAATTTTATCAAGCCAATCACTAAAATAAAATATTTTAATGATTACATAAATTTTTGGATGTCCGGATATATTCAGAACGTAAGATATGCGCGAAAATGCAAACTTATGCACTTTTTGACGCTTTTAATCCCTGAATGACCAATAAAGTTTGTTTTAGAATAACGAACCCCTCAAAGCCTATTTCTAAGCTATGTAAATGATATTTAGGGTATGTTTAACTTATGATCAAGTTCCGGAATGTTCGTTACTATACAAATCGATATATTTTCACAGTTTGACACAAATAGTCCCTGCGATCGAACAAACTTGATTTCAACACACCCAAAGCTTATTTCTAAGTCATGTGGAGGTTATTTAATGTAACACCTGTGCCTCCACGGCCATCAAACAAATACCGAACCAATGAAATATTATATTTCATACTTGGGATTTGTAAAAATATGTGTATCATTTGTACATATCAATTCTTGTTCAATTTCAAACTCTAAATCGCTTTCTGGAAGGTTATACGCGCACCGATGCGTAAATATAACCAGTTTAATGCAACAAACACTCCGGAATAGTGACATAGGCTTAACATACCTTAAATAACCTTTACATAACTTAGAAATAAGTTTTGAAGGCTTTCGTATGGCAAATTCAAGTTAAGTCGCTTACAGGGACTAAATTTGACAAACTGCGAAAGTATGCCAATTTGAACTGTAACAGACATTCCGGAACATGACCATAAGTTAAACATACCATAAATATCCTTTACATGGCTTAGAAATAGGCTTTGAGGTGTTTGGTGTGCTAAAATAAACTTTTGGGTCATTCAGGGACTAAAAGTGTCAAAAAGTGCACAAGTTTGCATTTTTACGCATAACTCACGTTCTGAATACATCCGGACATCCAAAAATTTATGTGAGCATGACTGTATTATGCTTTAGTGTTTGGCTTGTCAAAAATCCATTCGTCGCGTCTTTTGGATCGTTTTTCGTGCTTATGCGCATTCCGTCGTAATTAAGCGAACATCGCGTTCGTACGTCAAACGAACCAACACCCGGCATATTTTTGAGCATGTTTCATGTCCACAATGTTTAGGCAACATGTTAGGGCCTTAAAGTTGGCTTTACAGGCCTTAGAAGTGCCGGAAATGGGCTTAAACACGTGCAGGGGCTGAAACTGTCAAAAATGGAACATGTTTCTGATCTGCAACTGCCAGGCGGCCCGCCTGGGTTTTTCTTGATTCTGAAGCGGGCCGCGTCCGCCTTCTGGACCAGATTCATTGATTTAAACAGCAGGTTGCAGCTGTTTGTTTCACCACCACACAATCCCAATTGTCTAGTCAGCGGATAAGGATCAAATTTTAGTCACCATAAGGTCCCGACACTTGTACGGGTGGGATTAAGGCACGTTTTCCATGAAACGATCTTAACGGTGGACCTTTTACTATAAATACCCCACCCCCCATGCTTCAAAATTACAAGAACTTTGATTTGAGAAACTCTAAGTTGAAACTATTGTTTCATACCTGAGATTTTTGAATCGAAGTTAGCATTCGGGGACCCTTCGTAAGTATTCTTTCGTTCTTTTCCTTATTTTATTGCTTTTCGAGTCAGAAAGTCAAACTTTGTTTGACTTTCAGCGTTGACCAGTAATGGTCAATGCGAAGTTCATTTGAACTTCGCAACGTGAGTGTAATCACGTTGGTTATAGTCCCTTGGGACTATGCCTACTGATTACCACGTTGTTTAGGGTCGTAGGGTAAGCGATCTGATAAATCGCTTATACCTCGAACCCGACCCATTTGGTCGATCATTAGGATCCGACCAAATACATTAGGTGACCATAGTAGGTAGGGAATAACCTTCCGAGGTTATACCTTATGGTCGCTTCGTTTAAGTAGTTGCATGATAGGTAGTTTATATGCCTTAGGTAAATTACCAGAATACCCTTTTCATGTATAATTGGTAATTAAGCATATGTAACCTAAACTTTTGTCACATAACTGATTATGTAACATGTTTAGGCATATAACACTTGTCATAGGGCTAGTTAGGCGATCCGAAGGCGTTTCACGCGAACGACGCGTTAAAGTAGCATAAGCTACCTAAACGGGTCGTAATGGGTCGTAAGCTATTAGGTTGGGTTTCATTTAGCATGCAGGCTTTGATAAACCATATGACACGAGTCTCTATACTCGTTTGGTTTACGAAACCTCATTCTATCCGATCTTCCGATTTAGGTCCAGTTTATTAATGTAGTTACCTATATTAGGTGCCGTTTGATTTCCGTGATCTCTAGCATTGTTTGGTTGTCACTCAAGGACTACTGAGCATTCTCAAGTGAGTACATAGACCCCTCTTTTACTGTTTTCCAAACGTTTTGGGGTGAAACACATGTGCCTACTTGTTACTTTCGTGCTTTCCTGTTTTCACATCATATACTTGCTATGTTCATTAGTACATTTATAGTACATGATTTCATGGTGTTCTATGCTTTGTATGATGACTTTGCATACTTAGTACATTGTTTTACATGACTTTTCTACTTTGTATGATGACTTTGCATACTTAGTACATTGTTTTATACTGCATCTCTGTTGCATATGTTCCAGTAACATATGGACACATTGTTTTACAGCTCTACCCTGTATGTTTACTCTAGCATACTAGGTACATTATCTTCATAAAACATGCTTACATTTTGGTATGACATTTGGTTTGTTTAAACTATACTATACATTCATTAACACCGATCATGCCGTTCGTTAGTAGGTAGTGGTACCATAGGACTTGACAAATCCCGTTCCGGACATCCCAGGGAAAGGGGATGAAAGGAATGACCGAATCCGAATACATATTCTCTTGATAACTCACTTTTACATAGTTATCCGTCTGTCTCAAGGCTTGGATGTATGAATTTTCACAATCCCGCATAAATGTTCATATTCAGTATAGCATGCATATATCTTACAAAACATAACTTTGATTTAAACCAAGTTTTACTTCAATACTTTGTTTTGTACATTTTTACTTATGGTTTAAGTAGTCTAAATTTTACTTACCATACATATCATTTTGGTTATACATTACTTGACTACTTTTGGACTATAAACATTTGACCTGGTTTATACAAGGACTTTTGACTATTGGTTTAAACATAGACTTATTACATTGGTGGTTTGAGTAAGTGATTAAGTAACGATGCATGTGTAATATGATACAAGCATGGTGGATACGCCGCTGGTACTTCCTATATATAAGTGTTTGTATGGTATTACATATATCGTAGCGTTATTTGAATCATTTCAGTTTGATACATATAACATTTTATACAAATAACATACCTTTCACAATACATTGTTTTACAAACAACTTAACTTTTACAAACTCATTTTACATGGTTACTCATTTAACCATGCATTGTTTTCTTATTTATACATATCATCTGAACTTATTGTTTTTCAAATGATTTACAAAGACAAAGCAAATTACAAGGTTCATGACTAAACATTTTCTCAAACATAAGTCATGAAACCTATTTTCACAAAACCTATGTATCTCACATGCATTTTTATGCTGACGTACCTATTTTCACATGTGTTTTTCAGGAGCTGTTGCATAAGATGATCAAGATACACATAGGCAGACTTGGGCTTTAGTGAAAATAAAAGAGGCAAGACTAGTTAATTATGTTGTATTTCTTTGTTTGTTAAGACATTGTAACACTTTTAATCAATAAAGCGAAACTTTAATTTCCATGGTTGTGAAACATAAATTCTGTTACAACACTCCCCGATGTTTCCGCCACGTTTTGTATGTTCTACGTGGTCGGGGTGTGACATTTAAGGTATGTTAAGCCTATGTCACTATTCCGGAGTGTTTTTCGCGTTATACTGACTGCGTTTACGCACCAGTTTGCGTATAACCTTCCAGAAAGCGATTTAAAGCTTGAAATCGGAATCGAATCAAATCGAAAATCATCAAACATAAATACACATATAATAACACCAAAACACATATAATAACACCAAAGCACATTGTTTTATTGATAATTAACATTGTTTTACATTGTACATCGATTACAAAACACAGTTGTCACATGTAAGTTCGTTGAAACCGATTATGCATTTTTGCAACTTCCAATCAGAATCAATAAAATGAGCCATCAAACACATGTACCCAATAGTTTGGTTTGACGTCCAACAATCACTTGTAAGTGATATCATATCAACCTTTTTTAGATTTTTTTAATCCTCACTTTTTCTCCGTCCACCACTTTTATGGAATCACGTGTGATTGTCGATCTACTAACTTTTTGATATAGAGGATTATTATACTTCATTAGTTGATTAAACCAATGATACTCTACAAATGAAAAGTGTAACTCATGAGCTATGATCATTTTTACAATTATTTCCATACATTTCATATGGTTATAACCCCCAGTTGACTCATAACCAGTGACCTTTGTTTCATCACCACCACTAGGCCTAAAATTAATAAAACCCTCTTTAATGCCTTTGATTTTTTGAAAGGCGCACAATCATCGAGGTGACCATTCCTACTTGTCGTGCTGCCTGAGCTATGCACCACGAAGCTATGCCTACAATGGATGCACTGATACTTTTTCACCTCTTACCTTTGTACATACCTTCAATATCTTTAAAGTGTAGATGCACTTGAGAAATTCTTTCGCTTTCCCTTTGCACAAGCTTCTGTGGATGCTACATCGTTAACATCTTTCAATTCATCAACCAACTCCACACTCTATCCGTCACTTAACTCAACTTGAGGAGTCTCATTTACATTTGATTCCTTTTGAGAAGACATTCTACATTACATAAAGAGTATTAAATTAAACAAATTACATTATACAAAAAAATATTATTGGCACCTAAAATTTTATATAAACAAATCAATAAGAAAAAACCTTAATGCATAAATACTTCCATATAGAAAAAAAATTAACCATCAATATAAGAAAAAAACTTTTGAAACAAAACAAATGCATTCGTATAAAAAAACTTTCAAAACAATGTATAAACAATTTTTGTACAAGAAAATTAAATGCATCCTATTCCTAGCTAATCAAATAGAATACTTTAAAACAAAAAAAATGCATTCATGGGACCTGGCGCATCCTAGATATCATACAAAAAGGAATTTACCTAATGGGGTCTAACAAATTCCATTGATCGCTAGTGGTGGAATGTGAATGTGGGAATACAAATTGGAAGATAAAATAATTATTAACCCTAATAATTTTATCTTTAACCCAATAATTTTTTATTGGGCTGAAGTTTTAAAATAATTAGATGGTGAGCCAATACCCACTTATGTATAATTAGGTATTAGATGGTGGGTCAATATCTAGTTATGTGTAATTGTATATTTGTATATATATAAAATATATAAAAATATATACATAAAATAATTCGAGCAAAACGAGTGAGCAACGAGCGAGCGTACGTATGCTCATACTCGGTTCGTTAATAAACCGAACCGATCGGCTCGTTTACAACCGAGCTAAAAATCGAACAAGCATTTTCCGAGCAATTTCTGAACGAGCATCAAACGAGTTTCGAGCATCGAGCTATTTGGACAGCCCTAGTCACGTCGCGCGACTAGGTGAGCTAGGGCTTAGGTGTAAAGAGTTACCATGTAGGCATGCCACATGGCTGCCACATGTCTTCTAGTATAACAACACTCAAAAACACCTTATAAGGAACCCTAAATGAGACCCCAAACATGTACGGTGCGAACCGAAATGAAAACTGAGAAACAGGGACTCAAGAGACACGTGCGGGGTGGGGGTGGGGATCCCCTAATTCTCCCGCGATACGCTAGAGGTGTCTAAGACGTGTTATTTGGGATAAGATCGACACCATAGGTCTATAGACACAACAAGGCTACCCTAGGCCTAATGGATCGGGGCCACGACACGCGACAGGTGACGGGGGTGGGGGTCGCGACGCGCGGGGCCAATCCAGTTTACCTATAAATAGGTTTGTAACAACCCGCACTTTCGCGCTCATTACTCTCTTTACGCCTAGCACCAGAGATTCAGATCATAATGTAAACTATATCGCTTACTACGCTACATCGCATATTTTCGCACTACATCGCTTATTTTGCACGCTATATCGCACTTCACAATGCTTACGCTTACACTACTACATCACGTGAGTATCTACACTACTCGCTCGCTCTCGCATAAACGCAACGCAAACTCAAAACGTGGTTACTTATATATATATACTTGTTATTATTATTATTATCTATGTAAAATGAGACGCTAAAACGCAACATAACGCGACACTTAATACCTTCCTAAAATACTAAAAGTACTTGAACTAACTAACGCAACAAAACACACCAAACGAACATCCTACACGCGAAACAGAGATCTTATTCACCAAATTGGCCCCTTCGAATGAAGCCAACAGCTTCGTACGAAGGCATTGTCTTCGTACGAAGGCAGCCTGCTTCGAACAATGGCTGCCGACTCGACCTATAAATACCTAGCCTCACTTCTCATTTGCACCATTGCTGCCAACCGATGACCTTCGATTTTCAAGTAAGATTTACTTTTTTTTGCCTGAATCACAATGTTTTCCACTACGATTTTCCACGAGTTTATCTCCGATTTCATCAAAACTTCTTTGTTTTCATCAAAACTCTTCTGTTTTCGTTCATACTTCATCTTTTTCATCTAAACTTCTCTATTTTCATGAAAACACTCATTCTTTTTACAAAAATCTTCATCATTTTCATCAAAACTTTTTGTTTCACCACAGATCTACACCTAATCGAGTGTATTGGGCCTAGCTTCGGCTTCCCAAGTTAGAAATCTACAGATTTCACACTCACCAAGTGTTAGATCTAGGTAAAAACCCTATTAAACTCAATTTTACACAAAAATGGTCCAAACCCAACACATATTTCGTTCACTGGATAATGGGACGAAGTGGTGTCGAAACCGTCTTGAATAGGACTCGAAAACACATTCGATTCAGACGAAAACACTGCTCTAAACGCAAGAAAAAGCCACTTGTGAAAACTGGACTGTTCTGTGCGAAGCCTTGGCTTCGTACGAAGGCACTGCCTTCGTACGAAGGCACTGGTTTCACCCAACCCAGCCCAAGTTCTCACATGTGACTCGAACAAAGACCTCTCCGGCTCTAAGTTTAATCATTAGCTTAAGGCTGGAGGGATGAACACTCGATTTCTCAAAGCAAGTCGCAAAGAACACTTGATTTTGGACACTGAACAAGCACTTGTATGAAGTCACCACCTTCGTACGAAGGCACGCCTTCGTACGAAGGCACAGCTTCGTACAAGGAGCCTGTTTCCCACTCGACACTCCAACTTTGACCGTTTTAGCACTTGGAAGACTGATGCACTTCTGTTCCCGCACGCAGGCTGATCCGTCGCTCTCTCCACTCCATTCCAGACCGTGTTTATTTGCTAAGCACACACTATGAGTATACTTAACCCCCTTTCGCTTTAAAACGCACCTTTTGGGGTGTAACATATGTTCATACATAAACACACTACATGCTTAAACTGATTATCACACGCGAATGACCAATATACATATTTACACGTGATGCTTGATACATATGTGCTAGGACTTTTACTCGTTGATGTTCCACCTTAGCTAGTATGGTACTATAGTTCGACTCACACCCGACATGGTCTAGTTAAGGAACTTCACACCTCTCCTTCTCAGTTATCTCGTGACTTAGATTGAGTGTTGTCTTGTTAGTATATATGTTGTGTTGTATCTCGTTTATGTATGTGGAAATTCGGAACGCTTTTACCTATTTTACTACTATATCAAACCTGTATACTCGCCAATACATTTTTGTATTGACTTTATTTTAACGTATGTTGCAGATTAAACGTAGGTTATCTCGAATCAAGATTAAGCTACTTTAGAAACCCACGTAAAAATCTAAGTTGTCGGATTTGTATTGTTTGAGAGATTAAATATGTTATGACTTTTGTGAAATGTTTGTTTATTAGTATGGGATAATGAACTTGTTAAATATTGTCACTAAATAGTTGTTATGGATTCTCTTGAACAATCTGATTCGCTTAGTGCCGCGCCCCGATGATTCCGCCATCGGTTGGGGTGTGACAGATTGGTATCCGAGCCATAACTATTTGGAATTATGTCGAGTCGTGCTAAACAGACCTAGTCTATAGTCTAAGTACCAAACAGACCCTCTTGTACGAACCCACATACTGTGGCTTCGTACGAGCCTACCTGCTATATATTTGGGCAAACCCACATAGTGTGGCTTCGTACGAACTCACTTGTTATGCCTTCGAACCAACCCATGTTGCACCTTCGTACGAATCAGTAGCTTCATACGAAGGGAGCCTTTCCTAAGGCTGAAAACTTATCCTGCTTTTCCTAAAGCTAACACAATATACACACGTCTGAGAACACTCGTATAACACCAACGAGTGATCGTGTCGAGATTAGGTGTGAAAACCAAGAACTCTCGATAAGATCACTCACTCATCACATTATTCTTAGCACGAGAACCTTTCGTTGGGTTAGGAGTGACATCCACATCTCAACGGAAATATCCATTTCTATCTAGTGAAACTCCTGAATTAATTCGGTGAGCACAACCACAGCTAGGAGCGAAGTTGTTAAGTTAGGGGTGAAACCCGCATCTTGATAAACCGTTCCACTCCCAAACTGATTTTCAAAATCTCACCAAGGTCTCGACTGTTCCAATGACCCGAGTCACGTAGTAACTGGAAGGATGAATGTTGTTAGCCGTATTACGGTGAGAGCATAGTCTATTAGGCCAAAGCGTGTACTCGAAGTTGTTTGGGATGGTTGAATCACTTTGGGTAGTCGATGTCTAACACCCAGGACACTCTATTTATTTTAAGTCTGCAATCGCCGATTTTATACGTCAACAAATTTATTGTGTTTAGATGTTTTCGATTGAAAATTTTACGCTTTATCGATTTACCGATTTTCGCTCCCCGCTTTTATACGCACAACTCGCACAGCCATCGCAATCTAAAACAAGAGCTGAATGTCCGCAACAAAACTAAACCATAACAACCCACTTAAATGCACCCTCGTGCTATTTATACAAGTATAAGTGTGTGTATATATATATATAGTATAGGAATACATGTGCTTATGTGAATACGTGAGAACCTAGTAATTTTGTGTCTCCTATGTGGATACGTATTACTATATCAACTATAACAAGTTTTAACGCGCTAAATCGCATCGCAATTTCAAAATCATTATGATCGAATCTCATTCCAAATCTCTCTTTGTCTAGATGTCTTCGAACGCTTCCAACTCGCGACGTCAAGCCAGAAGAAACGCCGATAAGAGGATCGCCTCGCTCATGGCCAAGGAAATGGCCAAGGTTATTCCTCAAATCATCACACAGATTCAATCTCTCAACAACTCTCAGACATCGGAAGACTCTAAGACCAATGCGCCGAAGACTACCTTCTCCTACAAGCAGTTCAAAGCTCGTGACCCGATGGTCTTAACAGGCGAAGTAGGTGTATCTCAGATGCTTCAGTGGTTCGATGCTATCGAGGTTACCTTCCGTCAGAGTGGGTGCCCCGAGCATTTTCGTACCACATGCGCTACAGGAGTATTTCAATCAAGAGCCCTCGACTGGTGGAAAACCGAGCGTAACAAACGTAGGAATGATGAAGCCTACGCGCTCTCCTGGGATGAGCTGAAAGAGCTCATGAAGGAAGAGTACTGCCCTCCCCACGAAGTCCAAAAGCTAGAAAACGAGTTTTGGGAAATCAAGCAAGTTGAAGGCGACAACACCGGCCTCACAGCAAGGTTCAAACATCTTAGCATTATTTGCCCAAGCCAAGTTGACACTCCCGAAAAGGCCATCAAGAAGTACATACCCGCCTTTGCCCGAGTGTGTGGGCGATTTTGTTGAAGCTGCAAGATCGGCTACCATCGAAGAAACCTATCGCTTGGCCGCAGAGATCAATGACAAGCGAATCTTGGCTGGATTCTTCTCCAAGGATTCCACGAAGAAGGCCAACCACACTGTCGCCGAATCATCCGATGACAAGCCTAGCCGCAAGAGAAAGAACTCGAGCCTAAACTACTCAGCAACTGCACCGCCTAAACCCGAACCTCCCCGAGCAGTTCCACTTTACCCAAAGCGTGCCTACACTGGAACACTTCCCCTGTGTCAGAAGTGTACTTATCACCACCAGGCTGGAACCAACTGTCTCTATTGCACCAATTGCAACTGCTACGGTCACTTCACCAGCCACTGCTGCACTGGGCCACGACATCAAAGCACACTAGCACTTCCAGCACCGCCGACGTAGCCCGTAGTCCCAACAACCACAGCACCAGCAGATGCAACACCCGCAGCAGAAGCTCCAACAGCAACCATAGCCCAATCAAGAGTCTTCAACATCAACACCAACCATGCGCAGAACGACGCTGTTAATGGTACGATTCTCGACACTGGTACTTATACTTTATAATTGTTCTATTGTTCGATATCGCCTCCATATGCGATACCGACTCTCTCTCTCTCTCTCTACCGCTCTCTCTCTTGAGTCCTCACACCTAGACTAAGTTCACACACAGATTCTACTACCAGCACTATATAGTATATCATGATGTAATATGTTTTACCCCTACTATGCGTCTTTGGAATAAGTTACGATAAACATGCAAGGACCAAATTAATCACGGTGCACACGGGATTATTTTGCTAAGTGCATGGAGATCGTAGTAAGTTCTAATGATGCCATAACATTAAAAGTGTGGTTAAGCGTGGTGGATACGCCGCTGGTACTTCCTATATATAAGCGTCTTAACCATGTAAAAAACGTGTGACATTTATTCACGGGACGGAGGCGGTGTGGTCAAGGCATGGTGAATACGCTGCTGGTACTTCCTATATATAAGTGCTTTTCCACAAAATGCCATGTGGAGTTGAACGTTATTAGACCTCTTATATTATTGAGACTATCTTCAACACGTTAAACTCCTTCGCAAGGCGTAACATCTCGTTACTTCTCGATCGCACCATCGCTAGACTTTTCGTAAGTCTACAGCAACGCAATCTCACCTTCGCTGAAATCTATCTCGCTTCACCATCGCTATCCCTCTCGATGCTTTAGCGCTTTAGCGCTTTATCGCATCTATCATTCTTACCGCTTCGATATTCGCATCGCTTTTCCCTCTCGACGCCTTAACACTTATCGCTCACGCTGCTTCGATATTTTAAATCGCTGAACCATTCGCGCACCCTATTATCGCTAACTAAGTTTGCAATCAACTTCACCGCTCAGTCTACTTGATCTTCCTTTCGAACTTGGTCCAACGATTTACCGTTTGGACCAAGGATACTAAAACCTATCCATACCATGTCGACACACATGACATTGCTCCACGGGACGGAGGCAATATGGCTAAAACATGGTGGATACGCCGCTGGTACTTCCAGTATACAAGTGAGTTAGCCATATTAACAAACTTTCGTGGAAAGATGCCATGTGGGCTCGACGCTAATTGAACTTTTGATACTGTTAAAACCTATTTGTTACCGTATGTTTTGAAAATAAATGAAACTTATTTGGTTATCAAATGTTTTGGAAATAAATGGGAAATTTTCTGATTTTTTTTTTTAAATTTAAACCTTTGGACAAACAAAACTTTTCTTACAACGCTGGTTTAAACATCAACTCAGTTTAACACCCGTCATAAGAAAATTTTCCATAAATCAAGTTTTCCTTAAAACCTTTTTGTAATAACTTAACAAAACTTTTCGAGAACTTAAAACATTTATGGATCGTCAACTCGTGAGTTACTATTCCCTAGTCAAGCAAGTCGCTTCTTCTCATCGATTTTCCCATGCCACCGAGACGCTCTTACTCGTCAATCCTTGATCGATCGCTCGTTCATCCACAACTTATTCTAACGCTTGTATCTCTACGTATTCGTGTCAGTTCTCACAGTCTTCCTTTCGAATAAATTTCGGGATGAAATTCCTAAAGCAAAGGAGACTGTAACAACCCGCACTTTCGCGCTCGTTACTCTCGTTACGCCTAGCACCAGAGATTCGGATCATAATGTAAACTATATCGCTTACTATGCTACATCGCATATTTTCGCACTACATCGCTTATTTCACATGCTATATCTAGGGGTGTTCAACATCGGATTAACCGCTTTTCGGGTATCCGAAAATCGGATATCCAAAAATTTCGGATAGTGGATATTGACATCCGAATCCGAAAGTTCGGATATCCAAAAATCGGATATCCGAACTTTCGGATTCGGACATCCAAACGGATAATCCGAAATTAAAAAAAAAAACAAAATAAATTCATTTTTCTGTGTAAATGACGACTGAACCTGTTTCAAACCACCAATTCAACCATCTAAAACATCAAATAACATTCAAATTTAAACAGTTCAGTAACCAATTCAAAACAAATCAAAGTTTCAAAACAAACCACAAACATTTAAAACAAGACATAAAATCCAAAAGTAGTTCGACAATTAATCAATAAAAACGATAAACATCCATAAGAGCTTGTAAACATCCATCCCTTTTAAACCTGCAATTCCACCTTTCAAACCTGCAATTTCGCAACAACATAATATATATAATACACACACACAATGTATCAATAATATCAAATCTAGTAAAGCATGTTACCTTATGAAGCAGAAATTGAAAGTATCCAGATGAAGATTCGAAACTCAAAAACCAAAGATTAACCAAGTATCTACCATCAATTTCTTACTTTTATTGTAGTTTTTTTCGAAAAAATAAAATAAATCAGAACCGTAACTTACCGTCGGACAGAAAGCCTTCGTTGACCAGAGATGGAAGGTGGAAGAAGGGTGAGATCGAAGATGGGAGATTGATAGGCGAGACTGCGACGGCGTATTATTTGTGAAAAAAGAAACCCTAGATAGTGAAAGAAATAAGAATGGTGAAGGTTTGTGAATACGTGTGGTGTATAGTGAGTTTAGGTTAATGTATTAGGTAAAAAGGTAATGGATATTATATATTAATTAATATATATCTTTTTTTCTATTTTTAAGTTTCGGATTCGGATAATCCGAATATCCGAAAATTTTTAGAATTAACATCCGAATCCGAATCCGAACTTTTGGATTATCCAGTTTTCGGATATCCGAAAATTCGGATATCCGGAATTTCGGATATTTCGGATACGGGTTTTCGGATATTTCGGATTCGGTTTCGTATTCGGATTCTTTTGAACACCCCTAGCTATATCGCACTTCACAACGCTTATGCTTATAACGCTTACTCTTACACTACTACATCACGTGAGTATCTACACTACTTGCTCGCTCTCGCATAAACGCAACGCAAACTCAATGCAAACCTAAAATGTGGTTACCTATATATATACACTTGTTATTATTATTATTATTATTATTATTATTATTATCTATGTAAAACGAGACGCTAAAACGCAACATAACGTGACACTTAATACCTTGCTAAAATACTAAAAGTACTTGAACTAACTAACGCAACAAAACGCACCAAAGGAACCTCCTACATGCGAAACGGAGATCTTATTCACTAAACTGGCCCCTTCGAACGAAGCCAGCAACTTCGTACGAAGGCACTACCTTCGTACGAAGACAACCAGCTTCGAACAAAGGCTGCCAGCTCTCCCTATAAATACCTAGCCTCACTTCTCATTTGCACCATTGCTGCCATTTTCGCTCCCGAACCGCTGACCTTCGATTTTCAAGTAAGATTTACTGTTTTTGCCTGAATCACAACGTTTTCCACTATGATTTTACACGAGTTTATCTCCGATTTCATTAAAACTTCTTTGTTTTCATCAAACCCCTTCTGTTTTCATTCAAACTTCATCTTTTTCATCTAAACTTCTCTATTTTTTAGATAATCCTCATTCTTTTTACAAAAACCTTCATCTTTTTGCAATTATTTCCCTACATTTCATATGGTTATTGTTAGCGGTCATTTTCTTAACATACGTATCCTGACCAATATCCTGCCTTTGTTTGTTAATTTGTGACCAGGATGCTGGAAGAGGATATTGCTAACATCTTGGGCGATATCCTGAGGTTTATAGAATTAACCACGTGCAGGTTAAAGGCTGAGACTTGCTAACGGTCAAGAGGACTTCTTCTCCTCAAGACTCGGACGAGTTTGTTGAAGGAGAGACGTTGAGCCCGAGAGACCAGGTCTACAACGTTCGATGAAGGAATATTCGGTGGATCCCGGAACTTTAGGATAGTTTGTTATTTTATCTTTACTATAAATAGATGAGGTCGGATCAGTTTAAGTCACACAATCTCCACTGTCACTCTCGCATACTTTCACTTTCTAGTTCATTGCAAACACCACACTTGTATTCACATTTCGTTGTAATACTTAGTCGATCCGTACCACATCCTGCACTGTATCCTGATATTTGAAGCAATAGAAGAACAAGGCAGCTGCGATTGTCAGCTCCCGAGGTTTTATGCCGGCGATCTAGATTGATCAAGGGCTTTCCTCGTACATCTCGTGTCATTTACTTTACTTTTGCTCATAGTTTGATCTTTGATACAGCTCTATATCCTGAGCCGTATCCTGAATACTGATTTTCTAAACAACTTAACAAGCACATTTTTAATTTACTTTCTAGCACACTACCTCACTTTACTAATTTGATCACTTAATTGCTTCGGTAATTTTTGACCAAAACAATTTGGCTCCCACCGTGGGGCAAGTGGTGCTCTCTTTACTAAATTTTTTTGTGAAACCACTAATCGGCTTTCTATTTTCAAAACTTTTTGCCACATTGTCCATAATGGCCTCAAGATCAAACATGAGTTCCTCTACTGTGTCTGCTATGACTTCTGCTACTACCGGCCCGGTGCTTCCACCACCTCCTCCAAGGATGCCAGCCTCTACACGACCTCAGGATATTATCCCTACTCGCAGTGTTCAGGAATCTGCTCCCGTTCTAGCTTCTAATGATGAAATTCTTACTTTATTTGGAAGTGTGCAGGAACAAATGAGGCAGCAACAGGAAACAAACCAAATGCTTTTAAGGGAAATACAACTCCTGAAGTCAGGCTCGAGCAGATCTGCTGAGGACAATGTCACTCCATTACACCCTAGAGCGTTGAACTTTAGTTCAGCTGTGTATACTGAGGATAACAGGGGGAATATCGTGCCCAGTCTTCCTCAGAATCATACTCCTGAAATACCCTCCTCGGTCAGGATGTCAACCATGAGGAGCTCAGGATATGCTTCAGGATATGGGCAAAATCCTCCAACGGGTAACGTGTCAAATAATAATAATACTTATGCTACTAACAATAGTGGATCTTTGCAGGATACAGGTGTGACATCAGCACTTACTAGGGAACTTCAAAAGCTGAAGGACATGATATCCAGTGTACCTGGGGTGGTCCAGCCGATCCCGGAAGTGTCCCAAGACAGCCATAAGATATCTCGTTTTGCACATCCTATCTGTGATGCTGAGATCCCAAAGAGATTTCAAACCCCCAACATGAAGCTTTACGACGGAACTACGGATCCTGAGGAGCATATTGCTCAGTATAGGGAAAGAATGGAGATTAACCCTATCCCTCCGGAGCTCAAGGAAGCGTGCTTGTGCAAGGGATTTGGTTCTACTCTAACAGGATCAGCCTTAAAATGGCTGTTAAACGTTCCTCCACACTCAATTACTTCGTTTGCTCATTTGGTTAATTTATTTAACAGTCAATTTTCTTGTAGTCGGAGTTTTGAGAAACTAACCAGTGATCTTTACAGGATAACTCAAGGGCCTCAGGAATCCTTGAGGGACTATGTGAACAAATTCAGTCGAGAATCCTTGGATATCCCATATCTTGATATTGCAACAGCTGTGCAAGCTTTTAAGATGGGATTACAAAAGGATTCTCAGTTTTATCCGGATCTTGTAATGAATCCCTGCAGGAATCTCGACGAAGCTCGTAACAGGGCTTTGAGATATATCCGTCTGGAGGATGACAGGAAGATGCAAGAAAGGATGAACTCATCAAACACCTATGAGTCAACTAACGGGAAGTCAGAATCCTCATTCAAATCGTATCGGCCTAAGCCATATGGCAGAAATGATAACAAGAGAGTGAATGCTGTCGAAGATGAGGATCCTGAAGAGTATCCTGAGTTGTCTGAATATTGCTTTTCTGTTAACATTCCCGAATTGATGTATGCCATGCAGGGTCTAGGAGACAAGGCTAGGTGGCCTCGAAAGAATCAACAAAAGGTTGACTGGAAAGATAAGTCAAAATGGTGTGCTTTCCACGAAGATTTCGGACATGTAACCGAGGATTGCATTGCTCTAAGGAAAGAAATAAGCTATCTTCTAAGCAAGGGATATCTGAAAGATCTCTTAGGAAGAAAGAAGAATAAGGGTCAGGATACTGAGAAGGATCCTGAGCGAGCAACATCACCTCCCGCGGATGCCAAGATAATCAACTTCATTTCGGGAGGATCCGACATTTGTGGGACCTCGTATTCGGCAGCAAAGAGACATCCAAAGGAAGCTAAGGCCGAAAGGGGAGACAAACCTGTCAGGATGACTACCCTCACAACTGACAAAGCGATCACTTTTGATGCAGATGACAGGGATACTGTCCAGGATCCTCACCATGATGCTCTGGTAATAACGTTATATGTGGCTAACCATTTTGTACGCAGGATACTGGTTGATAATGGCAGCTCCGTCAACATAATCCAACTAGAAACTCTGAAGAGAATGAATGTATCTCCAATGGATATCACTTCAAAGTCTACCGTGCTTGTTGGGTTCAGTGGAGAGGCTAGAAACACAGTGGGAGAGATAAAGTTGCCAGTATACGTTGAAGGAGTCAACTCGATACAACGTTTCTGTGTGATGGATTCTCTATCCTGCTATAACATCATACTGGGAAGACCGTGGATTCACGATATGAAGGCCGTGCCATCAACATATCACCAATGCATCAAGACACCTACCCCTTGGGGAGTTGTCAAAGTTGATAGTGATCAGCAGGAGGCGAAAGAATGCTACTCATCCTCGATGAAATCCTCAACCAAACCTAGTGCAGCATAGCAATTAAAGACGCGGGCCCAGGATAACGTGGAGGATCCGGAGCAGGATGTGAAGAAAATTATCCTAGACCAGGATAATCCCGATATTTCGGTGCTCGTGGGAACCAATATACCTCAGGATATTGAAGAGCAATTAATTAACTTTTTAAAATGCAGGATGTCAACGTTTGCATGGAAGCATGAGGATATGACAGGCATATCCAAAGATATTATCACTCACAAGCTTGGAATTGATAAATCATTCAAGCCTGTGCAACAAAAAAGAAGGAAGTTTGCTCCTGAGCGGAACACGATTATCCAGGAGGAAGTTGAAAGATTATTGTTTTGGTCAAAAAATCTGATAAGGATATTGCAACCAAACTCTCTGTTACGGGGTATGATGCTAATGATGTAGAACAATAACAAGGATAATATCAATGTAAATTGCACAAATGACACAAGGATTTATACGGGAAAAAAACCCTTGATCAAGAGTTGATATCCGGCACAAAAAACCCCGGGTGATGGAAACTACCGATCACCAACCTCAAATAAATCAATAAAAGTTTACAACTTCGGATAGTAACGAGCTAGGTACAAGGATCACTATCGTGAAATGTGTAAAAGTGAATGAAAATGAATGAATGTTCGTCGAGAGCTTCAAGTGTGCGAGTATATGAGAGTGTGTAGCTGAAAAATGACTAAGTGTTCTAATTCTAGCTCGTTACCCCTTTTAAAATAGAAGTTAACTACAATAACTAACTATCCGACTTTTGTGCCAAGCTCCCACGTTCTCCACAACGTCCATTTTTGGTCCATCGTGTGCGAAATGCCCGTGGAATATTCCTTAGTACCGTTGCCAAGACCAAGTCAAGCTTGTTACTCTTGCAAAGTAACACAAAACACAAATAAACAATCGTCAGTACGAGGATCCTTAAAGTGATCCATGATCCTGATCCTGAAGCTCTTCTGAGGATCACTATCTGTCACTGAAGTAAGGATCATTAACTAGGATAACAAATAAGGATCACTAATTGTTAGAAAATCCTCCCCTAACAATTGCCCCCAAAATATAAGGAGTAATTTGTAAAATAAGCGAGTTATATTTTCTTGATCTTATCCGCAACTAACTAACGGATATATAGCCGTTGATATCGAACTAGCCGTTGCAACCATGACGTCACAGAAGTGACAACCCTGCACGATCATGATTATAAATAGGATATAGAGATAGGATCAAATGCATTTAAATCCGAAAGAAACTCCCTTTATATTCCTGCATTACTTTTGAACTTATTATCATGGACACCCTTTACCTACCCCAGCGGACGTGCCACGTTTTGCTGGTAGATGCTCGAGTAGGTAATTTTGACAACCTTTTAAGGGTTAGTCTTTTGTTAATAAATAAAATCTTAACCTTTCGTCGCTTATCTTGTATTGTTATCCTTGTGTTTCTTTGATTTTCCTTTGTTTTGATGCATATTCATTGAATAAATAATTTTGAATAAGTCAGATTGAAAATATTTAGGATATGATCCATGATCAGATATCCTATAGTTAAAGAATCCCAAAAAGCAATATGTTTTAAGGATCACGAGTCTAGTTGTCAAATTCTAAGGGTTATTCAAATAAACAATGAATAGGACAAAAAAACAATTAAGGATCATACCTGAGGATCCAAGTTAGGATCCTAACCATAATAAGGATAACTATAAGACAAACCTTAGAGAGAAGTAAGGATCAAGGATCCCTAGTTGCCTATCTTCAAGGACCTGAAATAGAGCATAACTTGGGACTAAGCCAATATAAGAAAAGAGTTAGCAACTGGGGACAAGCCAAGGATAACTGGGGACAAGCCCAAGGATAACTGGGGACAAGCCCAAGGATCGTATGTAAACTGGAGTATGGCCCTAACTGGCGACTATCCAAACTTAGTGACATGAAAATGCCAAAACCTTAGCTAACGTGTAAACGTTAGAAACCTTAGCTAACGTGAAAACGTTAGAAACCTTAGGAACGGATGTATGGTACGTCTACCATTATACGTAGGATCCTAGGTATAGCCAGTACAATGGAATTATCAGCCCCTAAAACGAGTACTGGTCCCACTGCCATGAACTATACCAGGATCATCGTGCGCTACTGGTGGAACTGGGGTCAAGCCCAAATAACTGGGGTCAAGCCCAAATAACTGGGGTTAAACCCAAGGAACGGATTGCTTCAGCGGATAACCAATGTTATGCTAAGGATACCTGAACTTTCAAAACTTAAACTCACGTGAGAGATGGATAAAGGATACATGATCCTTATCCTTATATGAGAAAATAAAGAAATGAAATAGTTCAAGTTTAGGATATTACCTAAGTAAGGATCACCGATACTTTGAGGATCCTTTAAGGATATCCCTATCGTGAGGATCATCTGTGCCATGAGGATCCTGCTCACATGAAATATTTCTTCAAGTGGACAGCATTCCAAGCTCTTGGTAGCAAATCACCTTCCATGGTTAGCAATCTATATGCCCCCTTTCCTGCTTCAGCTTCAATCAAATAAGGGCTTTCCCATTTTGGAGCCAATTTTCCATCAACAGGATTGGTGGTATTTTGGAATGCTTTCCTTAATACCATATCTCCAATTTGAAACCTCCTGATCCTGACATTTTTGTTGTAAGCACCAGCCATTCTTTGTTGATAACTGGCCATCCTTATCCTAGCCATATCCCTGATTTCTTCAATAGTATCCAGGTCTTGAGCCAAGTTCTCATCATTCTCCTCAGGATCACGGGTACTTGTTCTAGCAGTTGGAACCACCATTTCTGTTGGGATCACTGACTCTGCCCCAAATACCAAAGAGAATGGTGTTTGACTAGTAGCATTCTTAGGGGTTGTCCTATCAGCCCAAAGCACATAAGGTAGTTCTTCTGCCCATTTCCCTTTCTTGGATCCAAGCTTCTTCTTCAAATTGTTGATGATGATCTTGTTGGATGATTCTGCTTGACCATTAGCTTGTGGGTGGACTGGTGTTGATGTTATCATCTTAATCCCCCAGTTGTCACAAAAGTTAGTGGTTCTGCCCCCAATAAATTGGGAACCATTATCACATATAATTTCAGAAGGAATTCCAAATCTAGTTATGATATTTCTTTTAATGAAGGATATAACTTCCTTTTCTCTGACTTGGGCAAAAGCTTCAGCCTCTATCCACTTGGAAAAGTAATCAGTCATAGCTAGCATGAATACTTTTCCACCAGGTGCCTTAGGGAGCTTACCAACTATATCCATACCCCATCTCATAAATGGCCAGGAGGAGGATATAGGATGCAATAATTCAGCTGGTTGGTGAAGGATATTGCTGTGCCTCTGACAAGGATCACATCTCTTAGCATACTCCACAGCATCTCTCTTCATGGTTGGCCAGTAGTATCCTGTCCTCAGGATCCTTGAGAATAATGCCCTGCCCCCAGTGTGATTTCCACAATCTCCTTCATGGAAGTCTTTTAAAACCTCTTGGATTTCAGGATCCTCAATGCATCTCAAGTATGGTCCTGCAAGAGATCGTCTATACAACATATTATTTAAAATTGTGAATTGAGATACCTTAGATTTGAAAGCCCTAGGGTTTTCTCCTGTAGGAATCTCTCCATGTTGTAAGTATCTCATAATTGGTGAGATCCATGATCCTGATCCTGAATGGGATTGAGTATCCTCACTAGGGATAATTGCAGAATCATTTCCTATCTCCATAGCCACATGATCCTTGATAGCCGGGGTCAGGATATGGATAATAGGGATCTTGATATCCTCCGGGATCTTCAAGGATGATCCCAAGTTAGCCAATGCATCAGCTTCTGTATTTTCTTCCCTTGGTACCTGCGTCAAACTAAAGGAAACAAAAGAGAGTGCCAAATTTTTTACTATCTCTAAATATTTGGTTAGCTTTTCACCTTTAACAGCATAGGATCCATTAAAGTGGTTTGTTATTAACAATGAATCTACATGTACCTCAAGATACCTGATCCCCATATGCTTTGCAATTTGCAAACCAACAATTAAGGCTTCATATTCAGCCTCATTGTTAGTGGTTTGGAACTCACAAGCTATACAGTGGGGTATTATGTCCCCCTGTGGCGATTTTAGTAGTATTCCAAGCCCTGTTCCTTTGACATTTGAGGATCCATCAGTATAGAGTATCCAAGGATCCTTGGTCTCTTCTAGCTGCTGGACTTCTAACTCAGCTTCTTTTTGTAAATCACTACTGAAATCAGCCACAAAGTCAGCTAATGCTTGGGATTTGATGGCTGTCCTAGGCTCATATCTTATATCATATGCACTTAGCTTCACTGCCCACTTAGCCATCCTTCCTGACATCTCTGGTTTCCTGAGGACATTCTTAATTGGAAAATTAGTTTTAACAACAATAACATGAGTTTCAAAATAATGTCTTAACTTAGTGGATGCCATAATTAATGCAAGAATAAGTTTTTCGAGGTGTGAATACCTGGATTCGGCATCAAGTAAACTTTTACTTACATAGTAGACAGGATGTTGTGTACCTTCATGATCCTTAACAAGGACCGCACTTACTACTTTTGAGGATACTGCAAGATACAAGGATAGCACATCGCCTTTTTCTGGTTTCATCAAAGCCGGGGCTGAGGATAAGTAATCTTTGAGGGCTCTTAAAGCATATTCATGCTTTTCAGTCCACTCAAATTTCTTGTTCTTCCTTAGGATATCATAGAATTCTTTGCACTTCTCTGAGGATTTGGATATAAATCTGTTCAAAGCTGCTATCCTGCCTGTTAGCCTTTGAACATCCTTAGCATTGGCCGGAGATTTGATGTTCACTATTGCTTTGATTTGTTCCGGGCTAGCTTCAATGCCTCTCTTCGTCACCATATATGCTAAGAATTTACCTGCTTTAACACCAAAGTGACATTTTGAAGGATTAAGTTTCATGTTATATTTATCAAGGATATCGAATGCTTCCTCCAAGTCTCTTAGGTAATCCTCAGCTTTTAAGGATTTTACCACCATATCATCTATGTAAACCTCCATAGTTTGTCCAATCTGATCCTTGAACATCATATTCACCAGCCTTTGATATGTTGCACCTGCATTTCTTAGTCCGAACGGCATAGCAATATAGCAGTATATACCAGTTGGAGTCATGAAGGCTGTATCCTCTTGGTCGGATGGTTCCATTTGGATTTGTTGGAATCCAGATGAAGCATCCATAAAAGTTAACAGTTCATGACCCGCAGTTGCATCCACCATGGAGTCAATGTGGGGTAATGGGAAAGGATCCTTGGGACATGCCTTATTTAAATCGGTAAAATCGACACATACCCTCCACTTTCCGTTTTTCTTTTGAACAACAACCACATTGGCCAACCATCTTGGATACTTGACCTCCCTAATCATACCTGCCCGGAGCAATTTCTCTACCTCTTCCTGGATAATGGCATTCCTTTCCGGTGCAAACTTTCTTCTCCTTTGATGGATTGGTTTGAAGGATCTGTCAATCCCGAGTTTGTGAGTGATTACATCTTTGGATATACCAGTCATGTCTTCGTGTTTCCATGCAAAGGTAGTCTTTCTCCTTTTGAGGAAGGATACGAGGTCTTCTTTCATTTCGCTAAGGATCCCTGATCCGATATAGATTTTGGATTCAGGATCATCAGGATCCATGAGGATTTCTACCACATCCTGCTCTCTTGCCTCCAAGACATCCCTTGGAGGATACCTTGATTGCTATTGCTCCCTTGACTTCGAGGCTGGTTTCATCGATGAAGTGTAGCAATTCTTAGCCTCCTGCTGATCACTATCAATCTTCACTATTCCCCAAGGACTAGGGAGCTTCACACATTGATGGTAGGTAGATGGGACTGCTTTCATATCGTGTATCCAGGGCCTGCCAAGGATAACATTACAACAAGATAAACAGTCAATAACACAAAATTTTTGATAAGAGTGTAGGCCTTCAATATATATTGGGAGTTTAATGTCCCCCAGGGTATTCTTAGTTTCGCCACTAAATCCCACGAGCACGGAGGATCTTGGTATTGTTTTGGTCAAAAAATCTGTTGAGAATATTGTAACCAAACTCTAGATTACGGGGTATGATGCTCAAAATGTGTAACAACAATGAGGATCACTTCAATGTGAAATGCACAAACAACACAAGGATTTATACGGGGAAAAAGCCCTTGATCAAGAGTTGATCTCCGGCACAAAAAACCCCGGGTGATGGAAACTACCGATCACCAAGCTCAAATAAATGAATGAATGTTTACAACTTCGGATAGTAACGAGCTAGATACAAGGATCACTACGGTGAAGTGTGTAAAAAGTGTATGAAATCGCTAAGTGTTTGAACGAGAGCTTGTATGAGCGCTTTTGCGAGTGTGTGTAACTGCCAAAAATGACTAAGTGTCACTAACTCCTAACTTAGCTCATTACTCCCTTTAAAATAAGAAAATATCTAGCTAACAAACTCTCCGACTATCGGGCCAAGCCTCCACGTTCTCCATAACGTCTAGTTTTGATCTAGCACGTGCAGAATACTTCGGGAATATTCTCCAAGAATGTCGCTGAAACTTGGTCAAGCTTGTTATACCTGCGAGATGTTATAAAACATAAGTAAACAATTGTCAGTATGAGGATCCTTGAAGTGATCCATGATCCTGATCCTAAAGCCCTTCTGAGGATCACCACCTGTCACAGAAGTAAGGATCATTAGTTAGGATAATGAATAAGGATCACTAATTGTTAGAAAATCCTCCCCTAACAATTGCCCCCAAAATATAAGGAGTGAAATTGTAAAATTAGCGAGTTATGTTTTCTTAATCTTATCTGTAACAAACTAACGGATATATAGCCGTTAATTTTGAACTAGCCGTTGCGATGATGATGTCACGGAAGTGACAACCTGCAAGATCATGATTATAAATAGAGATATAGATAGGATCAAATGCATTCAAATTTCCAGAGAAACTCCCTTTATAATCCGCATTCCGAAGACGTTCAGGTATTCTCTCTCTCTATCCTCTTCCCTCTCTTGCTCTGTTTTTATCTTTCCATCAAAGATGTTGCTCCGAAGTTCTCCGGGCAAAGATCACAAGAAGGATAGCCCTTTGAAAAGTCAGAAAATCATCAAGGACTCATCGAATGAAAAGTGTTGTTTTAACGACGCACAGATAGACAAAATCCGTTGCTGTTTTCCGGCGAATGCCTTTTTCAGACCCTTTGATCCTTCTACCCTTAGCGACTATGTTTCAGAAACATGGGTTGCATTTCCAGCCACTCCATTCACCATAGGATACACCTATCCTTTCCCAGAGTTTACACAATCCTTCTTTTCCCTTACCGGCATCTCTTATATCCAAGCCATGCCGATGATTTGGAGGGTCTTGTATACCCTAGAGAGGATCATCGAACAGGAAGGCATTGCTTTGAGCATGTCAGAGTTGGCAGAACTGTATGATCTTACTACTTTTGGTTCCCATCGTTATTTACTTAAGCGAAAACCCGGTGCAGATCATCCTCTTCTGAAAGTCACCAAGAATGACAAAGACTGGAAACGTCGCTTTTTCTTTGTCAAGAGGAATTCCATTCTAAACGGTCAAGATCTCCCTAAGGCATGGTCCACCCATGGTAGGCTGGAGGATCATAAGAAGGATCACCAGGCAATCTTGTTTTCGTATAAGGATTACTGACCCCTTTCTGTCTTATGTTATGCAGCTATCTCTGTCTCACATATCCGCACATCACCTGAAACCAAGGACAGGCAAGATAGACACCCAAGACTCACAAGAAATATCCTCAGGTTCCATTACCATGTCGAGTAAGTATCCTATCTTTTGCATAGTTTAAATATTAAAATAAATAGATAAATTGAAATAGGATAAGGATACTCATCTTGCTTTGAATGTGTAGGCGCTGGAAAACCTGTCAAGCCTGTTTCCCAATTCAACACAGCTGACCTTGATCTCGTACGACCCAGGAAGAAGAGGTCCACTACCAGTCCTAGCATCTCCATTCCAAGGGCACCCACTAAAGGAAAGGGTGTGAAGAAGAGGAAAACTTCTGATGCTGAGGATCTTCAAGGGCTGCCACTGATCCGCCACCAATTCCTTGAATACTTCAATGAGGTAAGGATCCTTAACTTTGCCTAGGTATCCTGCTCTTATGAGGATCACTTGACCTTGAACTGCGTTATCTTCTTTCTGCAGAAATTTGCTGAGATCGAGGATTACGTGGGCAATATTGAGGAGCTGGACAAGAAAATAGCTGATCTCCAACAGGTTGCCGTGCTCAAAGATCTTGCACTTGCTGATGCTCGAAAGGAACTCCAGGATACCAAGCAGGAAATGGCCAAGGTGCTGGTTAACTTTGATTATGAAAAGCATGACCTCATCGAAAATACCAAGCTCTCTGCTGCCATCACAATGTATCAGACTAAGTTGAAGATGGCCCAGGAGGCTCAAGACCCTGCTTTTGACAAAGACAGCTGGGATGTTGAAGGCTGGAAGGCAAGGTTGGCTGAACTTGAGGATGATGAGGAGGAGGCAGCTGATGTCTTGGCAATTGAGGCAAGTGGCAGTGGGAAGGATCAGGCTGGTGGTGATGATGCTGGTGGTGATGCAGCCAAGGTGTGAGCTGCACAATTGGGCGATGATGGATATATGTGCCAAGGCCGGAGCCCAATTTTTTAGTTTGATGGTTGCTTTTTGTGGTTGTGATGTTTAAGACAATTTCATGGGTTGTACTTTGAACAATAGGTTTTAGGATTAAGGATCATGTATGATCCTTTGGACAATAGGCAGGATTGCAATTGGTGGAGGGATCCTCTGTTTGGGGGATGAAGCCATTGTGATCCTGCCGCCTTTATATTCCTGCACTATCTTTGAACTCATTATCATGGACACCCTTTACCTACCCCAACGGACGGGCCACGTTTTGCTGGTAGATGTTCGGGTAGGTAATTTTGACAACCTTTAAAGGGTTAGTCTTATGTTAATAAATAAAAACTTAACCTTTTGTCGCTTATCTTGTGTTGTAATCCTTTTTAGTATGTTATTTTCCAGCTGTTATAATGTTCAATTTGTTTATACTTATCAAGCCTTGAAAAACTAGAAAAGATATCCAAAAAGTTTAAGATATGAACAAGGATCACATATCCTATAACCGTTAAGTTTAAAAAATGGTATAGTTTAAGAAACACGAGTTCAGTTGTCAAGTATAAGGGTTATTTAAATGAATAATGAATAAAACCAAAAAAGTTAAGGATCATACCTGAGGATCCAAGTTAGAATCCTAACCATAATAAGGATAACTATAAGATAAACCTTAGAGTGAAATAAGGATCAAGGATCCCTAGCTGCCTATCTTCAAGGACCTGAAATAGAGCATAACTTGGGACTAAGCCGATATAAGAAAAGAGTTAGCAACTGGGGACAAGCCCAAGGATAACTGGGGACAAGCCCAAGGATAACTGGGGACAAGCCCAAGGATCGTGTGTAAACTGGAGTATGGCCCTAACTGGCGACTATCCAAACTTAGTGACATGAAGATGCCAAAACCTTAGCTAACGTGAAAACGTTAGAAACCTTAGCTAACGTGAAAACATTAGAAACCTTATGAACGGATGTATGGTACGTCTACCATTGTACGTAGGATCCTAAGCATAGCCAGAACAATGGAATTATCAGCCCCTAGAATGAGTACTGGTCCCAAAGCCTTGAACTATACCAGGATCATCGTGCGCTACAGGCGGAATCTGGGGACAAGCCCAAATAACTGGGGTTAAACCCAAAGACGGATGGCTTCTGTGGATAACCAACGTTGTGCTAAAGATACCTGAACTTTCAAAACTTGAACTCACGTGAGAAATGGATAAAGGATACATGATCCTTATCCTTATATGAGAAAATAAAGAAATGAAATAGTTCAAGATTAGGATATTACCTGAATAAGGATCACCAATACTTTGAGGATCCTTTAAGGATATCCCTATCGTGAGGATCACCTATGCCATAAGGATCCTGCTTACATGAAATATTTCTTCAAGTGGACAGCATTCCAAGCTCTTGGTAGCAAATCACCTTCCATGGTTAGCAATCTATATGCCCCCTTTCCTGCTTCAGCTTCAATCAAATAAGGGCCTTCCCATTTTGGAGCCAATTTTCCATCAGCAGGATTGGTGGTATTCTGAAATGCTTTCCTTAACACCATATCTCCAACTTGAAACCTCCTGATCCTGACATTTTTATTGTAAGCACCAGCCATTCTTTGTTGATAACTGGCCATCCTGATCTTAGCCATATCCCTGATTTCTTCAATAGTATCCAGGTCTTGAGCCAAGTTTTCATCATTTTCCTCAGGATCACGGGTACTTGTTCTAGCAGTAGGAACCACCATTTCTGTTGGGATCACTGATTCTGCTCCAAACACCAAAGAGAATGGTGTTTGACCAGTAGCATTCTTAGGGGTTGTCCTGTCAGCCCAGAGCACATAGGGTAGTTCTTCTGCCCATTTTCCTTTCTTGGATCCAAGCTTCTTCTTCAAGTTGTTGATGATGATCTTGTTGGATGATTCTGCTTGGCCATTAGCTTGTGGGTGGACTGGTGTTGATGTTATCATCCTAATCCCCCAGCTGTCACAAAAGTTAGTGGTTCTGCCCCCAATAAATTGGGAACCATTATCACATATAATCTCAGAGGGAATTCCAAATCTAGTTATAATATTTCTTTTAATGAAGGATATAACTTCCTTTTCTCTAACTTGAGCAAAAGCTTCAGCCTCTATCCACTTGGAGAAGTAATCAGTCATAGCTAGCATGAATACTTTCCCACCAGGTGCCTTAGGGAGCTTTCCAACTATATCCATACCCCATCTCATAAATGGCCAAGAGGAGGATATAGGATGCAATAATTCGGCTGGTTGATGAAGGATATTGCTGTGTCTCTGGCAAGGATCACATCTTCTGGCATACTCCACAGCATCCTTCTTCATGGTTGGCCAGTAGTATCCTGTCCTCAGGATCCTTGAAAATAAAGCCCTGCCCCCAGTGTGGTTTCCACAATCTCCTTCATGGAAGTCTTTTAAAACTTCTTGAATTTCAGGATCCTCAATGCATCTCAAGTATGGTCCTGCAAGAGATCGCCTATACAACATATTATTCATAATTGTGAATTGAGATACCTTAGATTTAAAAGCCCTAGGGTTTTCTCCTGTAGGAATCTCTCCATGTTGTAAGTATCTCATAATTGGTGAGATCCATGATCCTGATCCTGGAGGGGATTGAGTATCCTCACTAGGGATCATTGCAGAATCATTTCCTATCTCCATAGTCTGGTGATCCTCGATAGCCGGGGTCAGGATATGGATAATAGGAATCTTGATATCCTCTGGGATCTTCAAAGATGATCCTAAGTTAGCCAATGCATCAGCTTCTGTATTTTCTTCCCTTGGTACCTGTGACAAACTAAAGGAAACAAAAGAGAGTGCCAAACTTTTGACTATCTCCAAATATTTGGTTAGCTTTTCACCTTTAACAGCATATGATCCATTAAAGTGATTTGTAATTAACAAAGAATCTACGTGTACCTCAAGATACCTGATCCCCATATGCTTTGCAATTTGCAAACCAGCAATTAAGGCTTCGTATTCAGCCTCATTATTAGTGGTTTGGAACTCACAAGCTATAGAATGGGGTATTATGTCCCCCTGTGGCGATTTTAGTAGTATTCCGAGCCCTGTGCCTTTGACATTTGAGGATCCATCAGTATGAAGTATCCAAGGATCCTTGGTCTCTTCTAGCTGTTGGACTTCTAACTCAGCTTCTTCTTGTAAATCACTACTGAAATCAGCCACAAAGTCAGCTAATGCTTGGGATTTGATGGCTGTCCTAGGCTCATATCTTATATCATATGCACTCAGCTTCACTGCCCACTTAGCCATCCTTCCTGACATCTCTGGTTTCCTGAGGACACTCTTAATTGGAAAATTAGTTTTAACAATGATAGCATGAGTTTCAAAATAATGTCTTAACTTGGTAGATGCCATTATTAAAGCAAGAATAAGTTTTTCAAGGTGTGAGTACCTGGATTCGGCATCAAGTAAATTTTTACTTAAATAATAGACAGGATGTTGTGTACCTTGATGATCCTTAACAAGGACCGCACTTACCGCTTTTGAGGATACTGCAAGATACAAGGATAACACATCACCTTTTTCTGGTTTCATCAAAGCCGGGGCCGAGGATAGGTAATCTTTGAGGGCTTTTAAAGCATTTTCATGCTTCTCCGTCCACTCAAATTTCCTGTTCTTCCTTAGGATATCATAGAATTCTTTACACTTCTCGGAGGACTTGGATATGAATCTGTTCAAGGCTGCTATCCTTCCTGTTAACCTTTGAACATCCTTAGCATTGGCCGGAGATTTGATGTTCACTATTGCTTTGATTTGTTCCGGGCTAGCTTCGATGCCTCTCTTAGTCACCATGTATCCTAAGAATTTACCTGCTTTAACACCAAAGTGACATTTTGAAGGATTAAGCTTCATGTTATATTTTTCAAGGATATCGAATGCTTCCTCCAAGTCTCTTAGGTGATCCTCAGCTTTTAAGGATTTCACCACCATATCATCTATGTAAACCTCCATAGTTTGTCCAATCTGATCCTTGAACATCATATTCACCAGCCTTTGGTACGTTGCACCTGCATTTCTCAATCCGAATGGCATAGCAATATAGCAATATATACCAGTTGGAGTCATGAAGGCTGTATCCTCTTGGTCGGATGGTTCCATTTGGATTTGTTGAAATCCAGATGAAGCATCCATAAAAGTTAACAGTTCATGACCCGCAGTTGCATCCACCATGGAGTCAATGTGGGGTAAAGGGAAAGGATCCTTGGGACATGCCTTATTTAAATCGGTAAAATCGACACATACCCTCCACTTTCCGTTTTTCTTTTGAACAACAACCACATTGGCCAACCATCTTGGATACTTGACCTCTCTAATCATACCTGCCCGGAGCAATTTTTCTACCTCTTCCTGGATAATGGCATTCCTTTCTGGTGCAAAATTCCTTCTTTTTTGATGGATTGGTTTGAAGGATCTGTCGATGCCGAGCTTGTGAGTGATAACATCTTTGGATATACCAGTCATGTCTTCGTGTTTCCATGCAAAGGTAGTCTTTCTCCTTTTGAGGAAGGATATTAGGTCTTCTTTCATTTCGCCAAGGATCCCTGACCCGATATAGATTTTGGATTCAGGATCATCAGGATCCATGAGGATTTCTACCACATCCTGCTCTCTGGCCTCCAAGACATTCCTTGGAGGATACCTTGATTGCTATTGCTCCCTTGACTTCGAGGCTGGTTTCATTGATGAAGTATAGCAATTCTTAGCCTCCTGCTGATCACTATCAATCTTTACTATTCCCCAAGGACTAGGGAGCTTCACACATTGATGGTAAGTAGACGGGACTGCTTTCATATCGTGTATCCAGGGCCTGCCAAGGATAACATTACAACAAGATAAACAGTCAATAACACAAAATTTTTGATAAGAGTGTAAGCCTTCAATATATATTGGGAGTTTAATGTCCCCCAGGGTGTTCTTAGTTTCGCCACTAAATCCCACGAGCACGGAGGATCTTGGTATGATCTCTGATTCAGGAATACCCATCTTCTTTAGAACATCAAGCTGGATAATGTTCACTGAACTTCCTCCGTCTATTAGGATCCTGTGGACAAAACAGTTAGATATAAAAAGAGTAATAACTAAACCATCGTGATGAGGATCCTGGATATCAGTACGATCCTCTTCATCAAAGGTTATGACTTTTCCTTCGGAGACACTTGATGTTCGAACTGGTCTTTCTCCATTATCCATTTTAGTTTCCTTTGCATGCCTCTTAGCTGCTGAGAAGGATGTGCCACAAATGTCGGATCCCCCAGAAATAAAGTTTATCACTTGTGCATCTGCTGGAGGGGCTGGAGCCTTCTCAGGGATCCTTTCAGGATCCTGAGTCCTTGACTTTTTTCTACCCAACAACTCTTTTAGATGCCCTTTGCTCAACAAATATCCAATTTCCTTTCTTAATGCAATGCATTCTTCTGTAAGGTGTCCAAAATCTTCATGATATGCACACCATTTTGATTTATCCTTAGTTGCAGCCGGCCTGTCATTCTTTCTTGGCCATCTAGCTTTATCACCTAGGTTCTGCATGGCAAGGATTAGTTCATTGTTATCAACACTAAAGCAATATTCAGAAATTGGAGGATAATCCTCATCATCCTCTTCTTGATCAATAGAATGCACGTTCTGATTATCAGATTTGTTGTAGGATCTGAACTTGTTGTTTCTGAATGAGGATCCTTGCTTATCCTGCTTTGAGGATCCTGTTATCCTCTCCTGAATCCTCTTGTCATCCTCTATCCGAATGAACCTGAGGGCCCGGGTTCTTACCTCATCTAGGTTCCTGCATGGTGTCATAACAAGATCATCATAAAATAACGAATCCCTGAGCAGTCCCATTTTGAAGGCTTCAACAGCCGTGGCTATATCTAAGTTGGGAATGTCCAAGGATTCTTTACTAAATTTGGTAATGTAATCCCTTAATGATTCATTATGACCCTGGGTTATCCTATATAAATCACTAGTTAATCGTTCAAATTTTCTACTACAAGAAAACTGAGTATTAAACAAGTTAACTAGGTTTGCAAATGAGGTAATAGAATAGGGAGGAAGACTTAGCAGCCATTTGAGAGCTGATCCAGTAAGAGTGGATCCGAATCCTTTGCATAGGCATGCTTCCTTTAACTTTTCTGGGATTGGATTGATCTCCATCCTCTCCCTGTATTGTGCTATGTGTTCTTCAGGATCCGTCGAACCATCATACAGTTTCATCGTAGGCACATGGAACCTCTTGGGTATCTCAGCATCACAGATTGGTGGTGCAAAGCGAGATATCTTGTGGCTCCCATCTGCAATCTCTGGAATAGGTTTGACTACTCCCGGAACACTCGAGATCATATCCTTTAGCTTTTGCAATTCTCTGGCCATGGCATGATTGATACCTGGATCCTGCATAAAACCATGGTTAATAGTATGAGAATTATTAAAAGTGTTACCTCCCATTGGATTCAAGTTAGGAAGAATGGAGGTCAATCCATATTGTTGAGACTCCGGAATGGTTGAGGGGCCAGTAGAGGCATTGGTCTGCATTGGAATAAAATCTCCTTGATGGACATCTGCACTTCCTGTTTGCAAACTCCTCAAGGATCCTGGCATCTGGAAGGATCCCTGAAACTGGGATGATCCTGGAACAAAGGAGGATCCTTGAACCTGGGATGATCCTGGAACGAAGGAGGATCCTTGAACCTGGGATAATCCTGGAACGAAGGAGGATCCTTGAACCTGGGATGATCCTGGAACGAAGGAGGATCCTTGAACCTGGGATGATCCTGGAACAAAGGAGGATCCTTGAACCTGGGATGATCCTGGAACGAAGGAGGATCCTTGAACCTGCTGCATTACTGAATATCCTCCTGTACTCGTGAGGGATCCCATATGCTGGGGATAGGATCCTGCTGGCTGGAAATATGAACCTAGTGCCTGGGTCATAGCTGTTGTTCCGTAGTGCACTCCTTTTGGTCCACCCGCATATTGAATGTTTGGAACAACTGACGGCTGAGAAGTAACCACCGGAGTGTCAAAATTTAACGATCTGGGAATCAGTGGGGAATGATCCTCTGCCGTTTTCTTCTGTTTCTTAATTTCGTCAATCTCCCGGAGGATCCTTTCGTTGGTCTTATCCTGCTCTTGTGCACGATCCCTCATCTGCAAAATCAAAGCATAGAGATCAGTAGTAGTAGGATTAGTTGAAACAGAAGAAGTAGGTGGTTTTGAGAAAATGGGAGTCGGTTTCTTCGTAGCATTCTCAGTGTTCTTCTGGGATCCAGAAGGTGGTGGAGGCAAAGGAGGGACGCCTTGTGAAGAAGTGAATGAAGGCATCAAGTTTGAAGTATTCTTCGCCGAGGAACCCATTTGCTTGGTTGTAGTGAACCGGAATGAGCACAGAAATGCGAATTCTTCTAAGACAAAGCACCAATTGCCCCACGGTGGGCGCCAAACTGTTTTGGTCAAAAAATCTGTTGAGAATATTGTAACCAAACTCTAGATTACGGGGTATGATGCTCAAAATGTGTAACAACAATGAGGATCACTTCAATGTGAAATGCACAAACAACACAAGGATTTATACGGGGAAAAAGCCCTTGATCAAGAGTTGATCTCCGGCACGAAAAACCCCGGGTGATGGAAACTACCGATCACCAAGCTCAAATAAATGAATGAATGTTTACAACTTCGGATAGTAACGAGCTAGATACAAGGATCACTACGGTGAAGTGTGTAAAAAGTGTATGAAATCGCTAAGTGTTTAAACGAGAGCTTGTATGAGCGCTTTTGCGAGTGTGTGTAACTGCCAAAAATGACTAAGTGTCACTAACTCCTAACTTAGCTCGTTACTCCCTTTAAAATAAGAAAATATCTAGCTAACAAACTCTCCGACTATCGGGCCAAGCCTCCACGTTCTCCATAACGTCTAGTTTTGATCTAGCACGTGCAGAATACTTCGGGAATATTCTCCAAGAATGTCGCTGAAACTTGGTCAAGCTTGTTATACCTGCGAGATGTTATAAAACATAAGTAAACAATTGTCAGTATGAGGATCCTTGAAGTGATCCATGATCCTGATCCTAAAGCCCTTCTGAGGATCACCACCTGTCACAGAAGTAAGGATCATTAGTTAGGATAATGAATAAGGATCACTAATTGTTAGAAAATCCTCCCCTAACAGGTATGATATCTGATTCAGGGATACCCATCTTCTTTAGAACATCAAGCTGGATAATGTTCACTGAGCTTCCTCCGTCTATAAGGATCATGCGGACAAAATGGTTAGAAATGAAAAGAGTAATAACTAAACCATCGTGATGAGGATCCTGGATATCAACACGATCATCCTCATCAAAGGTTATGACTTTTCCTTCGGAGACACTTGATGTTCGAACAGGTCTTTCTCCATTGTCCATTTTAGTTTCCTTTGCATGCCTTTTAGCTGCTGAGAAGGATGTGCCACAAATGTCTGATCCTCCAGAAATAAAGTTTATCACTTGTGCATCTACTGGAGGGGCTGGAGCCTTCTCAGGGATCCTTTCAGGATCCTGAGTCCTTGACTTCTTTCTTCCCAACAATTCTTTTAGATGCCCCTTGCTCAACAAGTATCCAATTTCCTTTCTTAGTGCAATGCATTCTTCTGTGAGATGCCCAAAATCTTCATGGTATGCACACCACTTTGATTTATCCTTAGTTGCAGCTGGCCTATCATTTTTTCTCGGCCATCTAGCTTTATCACCTAGGTTCTGCATCGCAAGGATTAGTTCATTGTTATCAACACAAAAAAAATATTCAGAAATTGGAGGATAATCCTCATCATCCTCTTCTTGATCAACAGAATGCACGTTCTGGTTATCAGATCTGTTATAGGATCTGAACTTGTTGTTCCTGAATGAGGATCCTTGCTTATCCTGCTTTGAGGATCCTGCTAACCTCTCCTGGATCCTCTTGTCGTCCTCTAGCCGAATGAACCTAAGTGCTCGTGTTCTTACCTCATCTAAGTTCCTGCATGGTGTCATAACAAGATCATCATAAAACGACGAATCCCTAAGCAATCCCATTTTGAAGGCCTCAACAGCCGTAGCGATATCTAAGTTGGGAATGTCTAAGGATTCTTTACTAAATTTGGTAATGTAATCCCTTAATGATTCATTATGACCCTGGGTTATCCTATATAGATCACTAGTTAATCGTTCAAATTTTCTACTACAAGAAAACTGGTTATTAAACAACTTAACTAGATTAGCAAATGAGGTAATAGAATAGGGAGGAAGACTTAGCAGCCATTTGAGAGCTGATCCAGTAAGAGTGGATCCGAATCCCTTGCACATGCATGCTTCCTTTAACCTTTCTGGAATTGGATTGATCTCCATCCTCTCCCTGTATTGTGCTATGTGTTCTTCAGGATCCGTCAAACCATCATACAGTTTCATTGTTGGCACATGGAACCTCTTGGGTATCTCAGCATCACAGATTGGTGGTGCAAAACGAGATATCTTGTGGCTCCCATCTGCAATCTCTGGGATAGGTTTTACCACTCCTGGAACACTTGATATCATATCCTTTAGCTTTTGCAATTCTCTGGCCATGGCATGATTGATACCTGGATCCTGCATAAGACCATGGTTAGTAGTATAAGAGTTATTAAAAGTGTTACCTCCCATTGGATTCAGATTAGGAAGATTGGATGTTAATCCATATCGTTGAGGCTCTGGAATGATCGAGGGACCAGTAGAAGCATTGGTCTGCATTGGAATAAAATCTCCCTGATGGATATCTGAACTTCCTGTTTGCAAACTCCTCAAGGATCCTGGCATCTGGAAGGATCCCTGAAACTGGGATGATCCTGGAACAAAGGAGGATCCTTGAACCTGGGATGATCCTGGAACAAAGGAGGATCCTTGAATCTGGGATGATCCTGGAACAAAGGAGGATCCTTGAACCTGGGATGATCCTGGAACAAAGGAGGATCCTTGAACCTGGGATGATCCTGGAACAAAGGAGGATCCTTGAACCTGGGATGATCCTGGAACAAAGGAGGATCCTTGAACCTGCTGCGCTCCTGAATATCCTCCTGAATTCGTGAGGGATCCCATATGCTGAGGCTGGCTGGAAATATGAACCTGATGCCTGGGTCATTGTTGTTGTTCCGTAGTGCACTCCTTTCGGTCCACCCACATATTGAACGTCTGGAACCACTGATGGCTGAGAAGTAATCACCGGAGTATCAAAATTCAAGGATTTCGGCACCAGTGGGGAATGATCCTCTGCCGTTGTCTTTTGTTTCTTGAGATCTCCGATTTCTTTGAGAATCCTCTCATTGGTCTTATCCTGCTGCCGTATTTGATCCTTCATCTGCAAAATCAAAGTAAACATGTCACTAGTAGTGGGAGTGTAAGAAGCAGAAGAAGTTGGAGGTTTTGAGAAAATGGGAGTTGGTTTCTTCGCAGCATTCTCAGCATTCTTCTGGGATCCAGAAGGTGGTGGAGGCAAAGGGGGAACGCCTTGTGAAGAAGTGAATGAGGGCATCAAATTTGATGCATTCTTCGCTGAGGAAGCCATTTGCTTGGTTGTAGTGAACTGAAATGAGCACATAAATGCGAATTTTTCTAAGGATGAAGCACCAATTGCCCCACGGTGGGCGCCAAACTGTTTTGGTCAAAAAATCTGATAAGGATATTGCAACCAAACTCTCTGTTACGGGGTATGATGCTAATGATGTAGAACAATAACAAGGATAATTTCAATGTAAATTGCACAAATGACACAAGGATTTATACGGGGAAAAAGCCCTTGATCAAGAGTTGATCTCCGGCACAAAAAACCCCGGGTGATGGAAACTACCGATCACCAACCTCAAATAAATCAATAAAAGTTTACAACTTCGGATAGTAACGAGCTAGGTACAAGGATCACTATCGTGAAATGTGTAAAAGTGAATGAAAATGAATGAATGTTCGTCGAGAGCTTCAAGTGTGCGAGTATATGAGAGTGTGTAGCTGAAAAATGACTAAGTGTTCTAATTCTAGCTCGTTACCCCTTTTAAAATAGAAGTTAACTACAATAACTAACTATCCGACTTTTGTGCCAAGCTCCCACGTTCTCCACAACGTCCATTTTTGGTCCATCGTGTGCGAAATGCCCGTGGAATATTCCTTAGTACCGTTGCCAAGACCAAGTCAAGCTTGTTACTCCTGCAAAGTAACACAAAACACAAATAAACAATCGTCAGTACGAGGATCCTTAAAGTGATCCATGATCCTGATCCTGAAGCTCTTCTGAGGATCACTATCTGTCACAGAAGTAAGGATCATTAACTAGGATAACGAATAAGGATCACTAATTGTTAGAAAATCCTCCCCTAACAATTATTAAAGTCCAGAATGATCAGAGAGGTTAAGTTCCCAAGGTGGCTAGCAAACGTGGTTGTAGTACAGAAGAAGAATGGGAAATGGAGAGTTTGTGTAGACTACACAGACTTGAACAAAGCTTGTCCTAAAGACCCATTTCCTCTTCCCCACATTGATGCAATGGTAGATGCCACTGCCGGGCATGAAATGCTGACCTTCATGGACGCATCCTCAGGATTTCAACAGATCCAAATGGAGCCTTCTGACCAGGAGGATACCGCCTTCATGACACCAACAGGTATTTATTGTTATACAGCTATGCCTTTTGGTTTGAAAAATGCAGGTGCAACATACCAAAGATTGGTAAACATGATGTTCAAAGACAAACTGGGGGACACCATGGAGGTATATATCGATGATATGGTGGTGAAATCTAAAAAGGCTGAGGATCACCTCCAGGATATCAAGGGAGCATTTGATATCCTGGATCGATACAATATGAAGCTGAATCCTGCTAAATGCCATTTCGGAGTGGGGGCAGGAAAGTTTCTTGGATATATGGTGACAAAAAGGGGGATAGAAGCAAGCCCAGAGCAGATCAAAGCTGTCCTGGACATAAAATCACCCTCAAATATGAAGGACGTACAAAGATTGACAGGCCGAGTAGCAGCTTTAAACAGGTTTATCTCAAGATCCTCAGAGAAATGCAAAGACTTCTATGATATCCTGAAGAAGAACAAAAGATTCGAATGGGGGGAAAAGCATGAAGCAGCCCTGCAGGATTTGAAACGATATCTCTCAACCGCACCTCTATTGATGAAGCCTGAAAATGGTGAACCACTATCCCTATACCTTGCTGTATCAGGGAATGCTGTAAGTGCCGTTCTTATAAAAGACCATGAAGGTCAGCAATATCATGTTTATTATGTTAGTAAAAGTTTATTAGATGCTGAAACTAGGTACTCTCACTTAGAAAAGTTAATACTAGCATTAGTCATGGCATCAACGAAACTTAGGCATTATTTTGAGACACATAGGATACATGTTAAGACAAATTATCCTGTCAAAAATGTGCTTAGGAAACCAGAGATGTCAGGCAGGATGGCCAAGTGGTCAGTAAAGTTAAGTGCTTATGATTTAGTATATGAACCTAGAAATGCCATAAAATCTCAGGCTTTAGCTGACTTTGTGGCTGACTTTAGTAGTGACATTCAGGATGAGGTAGACCTAGAAGTTCAACAGTTAGGAGAATCCTCAGGATCCTGGACATTATATACTGACGGTGCATCTAATGTAAGAGGAGTAGGATTAGGAATACTACTAAAATCGCCACAGGGGGACATATTACCCCAGGCTATTAGGTGTGAATTTCCTGCTACTAATAATGAAGCAGAGTATGAGGCTTTAATTGCAGGATTAGAGTTGGCTAAGAGCATGAGTATCAAAAATTTGCAAGTATATGTTGACTCTTTGTTAATTACTAACCATTTTAATGGATCCTATGCAGTTAAGGGTGAGAAATTAATCGAATATCTCGATATTCTCAAAAAATTAGCAGGATATTTCGATGTTTTTATACTTGAACAGGTACCAAGGGAGGATAATGCTGAAGCGGATGCCTTAGCAAATTTGGGATCATCGATCAAGATACCTGAAGGGACGCAAATACCAATATTACATGTCTTATATCCTGCAATGAATCCTCAGGATAAAGAAGTAGTTGGAGTAGAACATCCTGAAGAGGATCCTAAATTCTGGACGGCTCCAATCATGAGATATCTCAAAGAAGGACACATCCCTGGAAATGAAAATCCTAAGGCATTTAGGATGAAGGTATCACGATTCACTATTATAAATAATATTTTATACAAGAAATCTCTTGCAGGACCGTATTTGAGGTGCTTGGAGGATCCTAAAGCCAAAGAAGTACTTCAGGATATACATGAAGGGGATTGTGGTAACCATGCTGGGGGCAGGTCGTTATTCTCAAAAGTGTTAAGGACAGGATATTATTGGCCAACAATGAGAAAAGATGCCGCAGAATATGTTCGAAGATGTGACGCATGTCAAAGACATAGTAACATACTGCATCAGCCGGCTGAACCATTATATCCTATTGTTTCCCCTTGGCCATTTATGAAGTGGGGTATGGATATAGTGGGAAAGCTACCAAAAGCTCCAGGAGGAAAAGTCTTTATGCTAGCAATGACGGATTATTTCTCTAAGTGGGTTGAAGCAGAAGCATTTGTTCAAGTTAGAGACCAAGAAGTAGTATCCTTCATCAAGAGGAATATCCTGACCAGATTCGGAATACCAGCCGAGATAATCTGTGACAATGGTTCTCAGTTTATAAGTAAGAGGACTACTGACTTTTGCAAGAGTTGGGGAATCAAAATGATTACATCTACTCCGGTACATCCTCAAGCAAATGGACAAGCAGAATCCTCAAACAAGATAATTGTCAATAACTTAAAGAAAAGGCTTGGAGCCAAAAAAGGAAGATGGGCAGAAGAATTACCCTTTGTTTTATGGGCTGATAGGACAACGGTAAAGAATGCAACAGGCCAAACCCCATTTTCGTTGGTGTTTGGAGCAGAAGCAATGATTCCAACGGAAATGACAATACCTACTGCAAGATCTACCTTAAGTGATCCTGAGCAGAATCCTGAAGCCTTGAGTCAGGATTTAGACACTATAGATGAAAAGAGAAATGCGGCAAGACTAAGGATGGCAGCATATCAACAGAGAATATCCAGGGCATATAACAAGAATATTAGAACCAGAAGATTTAAGGTTGGAGATTGGGTGTTAAGAAAGGCTTTTCAGAATACTACTAATCCTGCCGATGGTAAGTTAGCTCCAAAATGGGAAGGACCATATGAAGTTGAATCAGAAGCAGGGAAAGGAGCATACAGACTCAAGAATATGGAGGGGGATATGCTACCGAGGTCTTGGAATGCTATACACCTTAAGCTCTATTTCAAGTGAGTTTAGAATTTAATTTCTAGCTCAGGATGGTATGAATTCTATCTTTTTTAAATATGTTTGGTTTAATTTGTTATTTGCAACCCAATACTGACTTAAGCATCGGAGGGGTGTTAGCCAAGCTAACACCCACCTTAGTTTACAATTGTTTTGCAAGATATGTTTCAGGATATAGCTCCAGGATATGTACTCAGGATAACTCAGAAGATTAGAGGATTGGCCCCCTCTCTCACATTTAAGGGATACTGATCCCTTCACAGGTTTAAAGGTATTCACCTTTCTTCCGAATTGGGTTCAAACACCCCGCCTGGAGCGCAAGTTATTCAGGAATAGTTCAAGGTGGCGGGACCAGTCCGTGTAAAAGTGGCTGACAATTTCGTTACTGTTGGCTATATCCTGAATCCTAAAGGTATATGAGGATTGATCACCCTCTCTCACGAATGGGTATTTTCATACTCTCTAAGGTTTAAAGGTTTTCACCTTTCTAAGTCTTGGAGTTTATACACTCCCGCCTGTAGCGCATGAAAATTTGGGATTTTCCCCAGTATACGAGGGATTTATCTCCAGTACATCCTTGGGTTTTGCCCCTGGGACGTAAAAAATTGCCTATGGAAACTGACATTCAGAAGATTTCTAAAGTATTTGAAGACATTGTACACAGGGGACATTCCCACCAAGGTGGCGGTGTAAAGCTAAAAGGATGAGGTTTGGAACTAATGCACTAAGTACCTTGCACAGGGGACATCTTCATTGAAAGAGTTGCGAAGGGATTGAAGCTTGGTAATAGGTTTATACCCTATTTCTGGTATGATCTTTCCTTTGTAAACATCGTCTAAGTTTTTAGTAACATTATGTTTTATAAAAGGATAAGTATCCTGATATATTCTCAAAGTCTTTTTCAGAATATTTGATTAGGGTGTTTGAAACTAGTGTTGGTTTGGAACTTTGATCATTTAAATATTATCAAAACTTGGCTTTGAAAAGATAGACTGTTTTTCACACTCTAAAGAAATTTTTACAAAGTTGAAGGAACGTTTGGAAGTTCTATCTAATAAAAGGCTTTTGCAGTATATCGCTGAGCATACTGATCAAGATATTTTATAAGATAAGAATACAAAATATTTACAAAGCTAAGAGTCACACCAAGTAATGCAAGGTAACATAAAATAAGCCAAAAGATAGTTATATTATTAACAAGTCAAAAGTTGTGCTTTTGGTTTCACCTAAAACCAAGGCCCATCCGCCAAAAGCACGATCAGTTTTTACCATATTTGTGTAACGGTTGCAGGGTATATCTCAAAACAGGACCTGGCCACCTACAGCCGTTATCACATTCAAAACAAGTTATACTAATTGATGACCAAGGGCTTCGTCCTAAAACCTAGGACCCATCCACCTTTGGTCATCACATTGTTCTAGTGCAGGAAATGTAAATTGTTCAAAGACAGGAAAAGTAAATTGTTTATGCAACCACAACCATGAAATTAAAAAGTGGGCTCTGGCCTTGGCACGTGTATCCATCATCGCCCACTCTCCTACCTAAGGGGCAGCACCCTCTTGAACAGCAACCTCTTCCCCGGCATCCATACCAGCATCATCCTCGGGATTCTTCTCAGTATCCGCAGCAGCATCCTTTTCACCAGCATTCTTTCCAGCATTTGCCCCAGCATTCTCAGAAACATCCTTTGAAGCGCTAGCATCCATTGCTTTGGCAGACTCTTCCGCAGCAGATTTGACAGGAGGCTCCACGGGATTTCCCCCGAGATCTCTTAACTTCGCCTCCCAGACCTTGATGTTCCAAGAAGGGCATTGCAAACCCAAAGCCATTGCCTCATAAGCCATTTTCAGCCTGGCCTGGAGAATTCTTGAGGCTTTCTCGGTATGAAGCCATGGCCTGTTCGTGTTGGAGTTGGGCTGCGTCAGACTTGGCTTGAGCCTCTTGGGTGATCTTTTGGATGGCAGCTTGGTGATCCTGAGTCATGGCCTTATACTTAGCTTCATAGTGTTCCGATTTAGCGGTGGCAATTGCTGCTTGATCTGCAATGGTGGCCTTGGCCTTTTTCAGCTGGCTTTCAAGCATGACGTTGGAGCCACATGCGTCCTCGTAAAGGAAGACCAGGCGTTCAAGGCCCTGCAAGGTGATACCACAGGCATTGTTCTAAATAAACATTTCTATTAAGTATATGATGCAGGATACAAATCAGGATACCAACCTGGTTAAGGAAGCCGGTCATAAATGTGCTGGATTCTGTGAACCTGTGGTTCTCAAATGGGAATACATGTGGTGGAGCAGAGGGTTCGACTTCCTTTCTTTTCCGGGAGCTGGAGGCCCGGGTCCGGGATGCAGGGGGAGCTTTGGGAGCAGCGGAGGTCTTCGAACTGGTGAGTTTTGGGGTAACGGATGATTTTGGATTAGATTCTTGCTTGGCAGGCTCAAGGCTGGAATAACTATCCAGTTCATCGAGTTGGAAGCCTTCGAGGTTAATAACTGGCACTGCACAAGGGAAGATGTTTTAAACTTGTTATGTTACTGTACAATAAAATAATAATAATCAATCAATCAATCAATCAATCATACCCAGTAAAATCCCACAAATAGCAAAGCTATTTGTAGGGTCTGGGGAGGGTGGGATGTAGGCACACCTTACCTCTACCCCTAGGGATAGAGAGGCTGCTTCCAGAGAGACCCTCGGCTCCAAAACACCCAGGAAAGAAATAAATAGAGCATGGGGTGTGTGTGTGTGTGTGTGTATGAAGCTACCAATGTAGTATGAGTTGCGAAATAGTGCATGGTAGAACAGAACAAATATGACAACACAAAACAGTCTATACACATAGTTACATATTTACGACCATACACTACACCTAGAAACACAACTGTACAAAACATCCTATACACATAGTTACTTATGTACGACCATACACTACACTACACCTAAAAACCCAATTGTACCCTTTCCTAGAAATCCTTAACCTTAATCCTACGTCTCCACGAGCTCCTATCATGGACCATGTTCTCAGAGAGGTGCAATTTTTGCAAATCCTGCCTAATCCGCTCATCCCAAGTAATTTTGGGTCTGCCTCTACTCCTCCGCCCCTCCACCGCGAGGGTTTCAACCACTCTAACTGGTTCTATCGTCTGCCTCCTCTTCACATGCCCAAACCATCTCGGTCTTCCCTCCTTTATCTTATCTGATATACTAGCTACTTCTAAGCTTTCCCTAAAAACATCATTTCTTATCCGGTCTAACCTTGTGTGGCCACACATCCATCTTAGCATTCTCATCTCTGCTACCTCCATCTTGCGTGCCTGTACTTCCTTAATGGCCCAACATTCGGTTCCATATAACATAGCCGATCTAATTGCAACCCTATAAAATTTCCCTTTCAATTTTGTTGGGAACCTCCTATCGCACAATACCCCAGTGGCAGCTCTCCACCTACACCATCCGACCTGGATGCGGTGGGCAACGTCACTATCTATCTCCCCATCCCTCTGGACAAACGATCCAAGATACTTGAACTTAGTCACCTGCGGGACCGCTTGACTGTCAATGGTGATCTGAATGTCCTCATTGTTGTCTACTCCACTAAAGTCGCAATACAAGTACTCAGTCTTAGATCGACTAATCTTTAAACCCCTTCCCTCTAAAGCTGCTCGCCACTCTTCTAACCTCGCATTCAGGCTTTGTTTACTATCAGCAACTAACACAATATCATCTGCAAAAAGCAGGCACCACAGAAGAGCCCCCTGAATTAACTTTGTCAACTCATCTAGGATAACTGCAAATAGAAAAGGGCTCAAAGCGGACCCTTGGTGGAGTCCTACCTCCACCGGGAAAGAATCAGTATCCCCTACAGGCGCTCGGACACTAGTCTCAGTCCTAACATACAATAAAATAATAATCAATTCCTGAAATTATACTTACCAGACATGTTGGAACTTGATCTTTGACTTGAGCTTGTGAGTAACAGGTTAAAGGTTCTTTCACCCTCTGGAAGCTTGTAGATTTCTTCTATCCTCCCTTCCGATTCAGCACTAGGAGGAGCTAGTTCTTTAAAGTTTGCTGCAAGAAAAGAAACAAAAATATCAGGATGATGATTCAGGATAAAGGTTTGGGATATGAGTGGGGATACTCCTAAAACCCTAAGTCCTACCAGAAGTCAACCATCTTTTAGGGAGGTCAAAACCCTTATCGATGGAGTCTCTTTTCACAAAGAAAAATTTTCTTGTCCATTTATTCTCATTCTTGGTAGCCTTAAGAATGAGGGGGTTGCTGGAAATGGAAAAAAGGAGAAACCGGCTGGAACCATGTGACCTTAGACGGTAGGCCATCGGAAGGTCTTCAATGCATAGATCAGGCATATGGCGAGCCTTAATCTGCTCCAGAGTAATTAACACACGCCAAACCATAGGCATGATTTGGGCAAAACTAAGACCGGTAAGCTCAAAGAAGCGGGATATGAAGGGAGAAAATGGATATTGAAGCCCTAATGAAAAAGGATATGCAAAGAAGCAAACCCATTCGTCGGACCAAAAATCCGACCGGACCTCTCGGTCGAATGGACGGAAGATTGTCCCGACAGGAAAGGCACCGGAAGCTCGTAGGGCTGCGATGTCGGAATTGTCGAAAGAACACACTTCTTTAGAAGGATTCTGAAGCAAGTTTTGTTTGTAGAAGGGGGAAACCGAGTCCGCCACTTGCGATCTGGTACGAGTCGCCATGAAAGAACACAGTCGGAGAAAAGAAGAATTAAAACAAGGAAAATAGAAAGGGCAGAGAGGAAAATACCTGATGTCCACTTGAAGATAAGGATAACTATGATAAGGAGTCCCTCGGTTAATATAGGATGGATATAGGGGGGTAAAGAGTAAATAATGCTTTGGAAGTTGCACCGTTGTCATTTCAAGAGTCTAGTCATATTAATTGCCTTAAGTTATGAGGTGAAACTTTTGAAATATATCCGTTGGATTGGTATCCCAACCGATATATTTGGGGACAATTGTTAGGGGTCATTTTCTTAACATACGTATCCTGACCAATATCCTGCCTTAGTTTGTTAATTTGTGACCAGGATGCTGGAAGAGGATATTGCTAACATCTTGGGCGATATCCTGAGGTTTATAGAATTAACCACGTGTAGGTTAAAGGCTGAGACTTGCTAACGGTCAAGAGGACTTCTTCTCCTCAAGACTCGGATGAGTTTGTTGAAGGAGAGACGTTGAGCCCGAGAGACCAGGTCTACAACGTTCGATGAAGGAATATTCGGTGGATCCCGGAACTTTAGGATAGTTTGTTATTTTATCTTTACTATAAATAGATGAGGTCGGATCAGTTTAAGTCACACAATCTCCACTGTCACTCTCGCATACTTTCACTTTCTAGTTCATTGCAAACACCACACTTGTATTCACATTTCGTTGTAACACTTAGTCGATCCGTACCACATCCTGCACTGTATCCTGATATTTGAAGCAATAGAAGAACAAGGCAGCTGCGATTGTCAGCTCCCGAGGTTTTATGCCGGCGATCTAGATTGATCAAGGGCTTTCCTCGTACATCTCGTGTCATTTACTTTACTTTTGCTCATAGTTTGATCTTTGATACAGCTCTATATCCTGAGCCGTATCCTGAATACTGATTTTCTAAACAACTTAACAAGCACATTTTTAATTTACTTTCTAGCACACTACCTCACTTTACTAATTTGATCACTTAATTGCTTCGGTAATTTTTGACCAAAACAATTATAACCCCTAGTTGACTGATAACCAGTGACCTTTGTATCATCACCACCACTAGGCCCAAAATTAATAAAACCCTCTTTAATGCCTTTTGATTTTTTGAAAGGCGCACAATCATCGAGGTGACGATTCCTACTTGTCGTGTTGCCTGAGCTATGTACCAGGAAGCTATGCCCACAATGGATGCACTGATACTTTTTCACCATCTTACCTTTGTACATACCTTTAATATCTTTAAAGTGTAGATGCATTTGAGAAAAAAATCTTTCGCTTTCCCTTTGCACAAGCTTCTGTGGACGCTACATCGTTAACATCTTTCAATTCATCAACCAACTCTCTCCGTCACTTAACTCAACTTGAGGAGTCTCATTTACATTTGATTCCTTTTGAGAAGACATTCTACATTACATAAAGAGTATTACATTAAACAAATTACATTATACAAAAACAATTTTATTGGCACCCAAAATTTTATATAAACAAATCAATAAGAAAAACCTTAATGCATAAATACTTCCATATAGAAAAAATTAAACCATCAATATAAGAAAGAAATTTTTGAAACAAAACAAATGCATTCGTTTAAAAAAAACTTTCAAAACAATGTATAAACAATTTTTGTACTAGAAAATTAAATGCATCCTATTCCTAGCTAATCAAATAGAATACTTTGAAACAAAATAAATGCATTCATGGGACCTGGCGCATCGTAGATATCATACAAAAAGGAATTTACCTGATGGGGTCTAACACATTCCGTTGATCGCTAGCGGTGGAATGTGAATGTGGGAATACAAATTGGAAGATAAAATAACTATTAACCCTAATAATATTATCTTAAACCCAATAATTTTTTATTGGGCTAAAGTTTTAAAATAATTAGATGTGGGCCAATACCCACTTATGTATAATTAGGTATTAGATGGTGGGTCAATATCTAGTTATGTGTAATTGTATATTTGTATATATATATATATAAACATATATAAACATATATACATAAAATAATTCGAGCAAAACGAGTGAGCAACGAGCGAGCGTACGTATGCTCATACTCAGTTCGTTTATAAACCGAACTGATTGGCTCGTTTACAACCGAGCTAAAAACCGAACGAGCATTTTCCGAGCAATTTGTGAACGTGCATCGAACGAGTTTCGAGCGTCGAGCTATTTGGACAGCCCTAGTCGCGTCGCGCGACCAGGTGAGCTAGGGCTTAGGTGTAAAGAGTTACCATGTAGGCATGCCACATGGCTGCCACGTGTCTTCTAGTGTAACAACACTCAAAAACACCTTATAAGGAACCCTAAATGAGACCCCAAACATGTACGGCATAAACTGAAATGAAAAACTAAGAAACAGGGGCTCAAGAGACACATGGGGGAATCCCCTAATTCTCCCGCGACACGCTAGAGGTGTCTAAGACGTATTATTTGGGATAAGCTCGACACCACAGGTCTATAGACACAACAAGGCTACCCTAGGCCTAATGGATCGGGGCCACGACACGAGACAGGTGACAGGGGTGTGGGTCGCGACGCTCGGGTCCAGTCCAATTTACCTATAAATAGGTTTGTAACAACCCGCACTTTCGTGCTCGTTACTCTTTTTACGCTTAGCACCAGAGATTTGGATCATAATGTAAACTATATCGCTTACTACGCTACATCGCATATTTTCGCACTACATCGCTTACTTCACACGCTATATCGCACTTCACAACACTTACGCTTATAACGCTTACACTATTACATCACGTGAGTATCTACACTACTCGCTCTCGTATAAACGCAACGCAAACTCAAAACGTGGTTACTTATATATATACACATGTTATTATTATTATTATTATTTTTATTATTATTATTATTATTATTATTATCTATGTAAAACGAGATGCTAAAACGCAACATAACGCGACACTTAATACCTTGATAAAATACTAAAAGTACTTGAACTAACTAACGCAACAAAACGCACCAAACGAACATCCTACATGCGAAACAGAGATCTTATTCACCAAACTGGTCCCTTCGAATAAAGCCAGCAGCTTCGTACGAAGGCACTGCCTTCGTACGAAGGCAGCCAGATTCGAACAAAAGCTGTCGGCTCTCCCTATAAATACCTAGCCTCACTTCTCATTTGCACCATTGCTGCCAACCGCTGACCTTCGATTTTCAAGTAAGATTTACTGTTTTTGCCTGAATCACAACGTTTTCCACTACGATTTTCCACGAGTTTATCTCCGATTTCATCAAAACTTCTTTGTTTTCATCAAAACTCTTCTGTTTTCATTCAAACTTCATCTTTTTCATCTATACTTCTCTATTTTCATGAAAAGCCTCATTTTTATTACAAAAACCTTCATCTTTTTAATCAAAACTTCTTGTTTCACCACGGATCTACACTTAATCGAGTGTATTGGGCCTAGCTTCGGCTTCCCAAGTTAGAAATCTACAGATTTCACACTCACCAAGTGTTAGATCTAGGTAAAAACCCTTTAAAACCCTCTTAAACTAGATTTTTACACAAAAGGACCAAAACCGACACATATTTCGTTCACTGGATAGTGGGATGAAGTGGTGTCGAAACCGTCTTGAATAGGACTCGAAAACACATCCAATTCAGACGAAAACACAGCTCCAAACGCAAGAAACAGCCACTTGTGAAAACTGGACTATTCTGTGCGAAGCCTTGGCTTCGTAGGCACTGGTTTCACACAACCCAGCCCAAGTTCTCACCTGTGACTCGAAAAAAGACCTCTCCGGCTCTAAGTTTAATAAGTAGCTTAAGGCTGGAGGGATTAACACTCGATTTCTTGAAGCAAGACGCGAAGAACAATCGATTTTGGACACTCAACAAGCATTTGTACGAAGTCACCACCTTCGTACGAAGGCACAGCTTCATACAAGGAGCCTGTTTCCCACTCGACACTCCAACTTTGACCAATTTAGCACTTGGAAGACTGATGCACTTCTGTTCATGCACGTAGGCTGATCCGGCGCTCTCTCTACTCCATTCCAGACCGTGTTTACTTGCTAAGCACGCACTGTGAGTATACTTGACCCCCTTTCGCTTTAAAACGCACCTTTTGGGGTGTAACATATGTTCATACATAAACACACTTATCAAAACACACTACATGCTTAAGCTGATTATCACACGCGAATGATAATATACATATTTACACGTGATGCTTGATACATATGTGCTAGGACTTTTACTCGTTGATGTTCCTTCTTAGCTAGTATGGTACTATAGTTCGGCTCACACCCGACGGGGTCTAGTTAAGGAACTTCACACCTCTCCTTCGCAGTCATCTCGGGACTTAGCTTGAGTGTTGTCTTGTTAGTATATATGTTGTGTTGTATCTCATTTATGTATGTGGAAATTCGCAACGCTTTTACCTATTTTACTATTATATCAAACCTGTATACTCGCCAATACATTTTTGTATTGACTTTTTTTTAACGTATGTTGCAGGTTAAACGTAGGTTACCTTGAAACAAGATTAAGCTACTTTAGAAACCCACATAATAATCTAAGTTGTCGAATTTGTATTGTTTGAGAGACATGAAATTTGTTATGACTTTTGTGAAATGTTTGTTTATTAGTATGGGATAATGGACTTGTTAAATATTGTCACTAAATAGTTGTTACGGATTCTCTTGAACAATCTGATTCGCTTAGTGCCACGCCCTGATGATTCAGCCATCGGTTGGGGTGTGACAAGGTTGGCTTGGGACAGAAGTTGTTACACCGTTTCGATATTTAATTGACGAATCTCTGCTTCTCTGTCTCCGTTTCTGTCAAATAGTGCATTCCTAAATTCACGTAGCTCTGCCCCGTTGTAAGTATTTTAACCCCTAATCACTACTCGATACCCTGTCCGATCGATCCTAAACCTAACGTTCATCCAAATATTCAAGCTAACGTTGATCTATTTTGCGAATATTTACGACTGTCGTAAGGGTCAATCAAAACCCTAAATAAACTCCGTAGATAGCGTAAGTAGGGTATCGTATCCGAGGGGAATTTGTGGTCAGTGTAAAAGATTTTACTAAAACTAAAATTACCTAGATTGGTTGTTTGATTAATTGATTTTAAAAATAAAAAACGGATTAAGAAAGTTGTGATCAATATGAGAAAAAGCAACCCCCACCCGGAATCTTGATTGTTTGTTTTGACACAAAAACTCGTTTATAGATTCAAAACACAATCGTTCATCCGGGCGGAAGCTACAAATGTTTTAGCCACTCATAGTTGTCATCGAAGCTTCAAACTTGATCGAGGATGATTAAACATGAAAAACAGCTTCAAACATGGAGGATTGGTGCTAAATTTGTATTCTAGAACTCATATGCGACGACTGTGGTTGAATTATGAGAAATGATAACCTAAAAATCAAGTTTGGCCCGTTTAAATAATTATTCCCGTAAACAAGCTTGGTCGCGCATCGCGACATGTTCACCCACACCCCCCGCGTGTCGTGGGGGTCTTTAAATTGACCGACTCGATTTTTAAACCACCGAAATTGACTTGAGTGCTCCAGCGAGTGGCGGATGGGGAACCAGGTTCTTGCGCGTGTCGCCTATGATGTTCAAGTGAATTTCTTGCGTTTCAAGTCTCTTGTTAACCCGTCGAACCAATCTTTCAACTCGCTTTCTCTCGTTGACTCTTGTATCACCTGTTAAGCAACAATATAACAACACACCATAATTATATAAACACGAACACAATTTAACTTATTTCACACACTAAAAACCAACATAATTTACTACAAAACGCATATATTTTGACCCGACATCACATCCCCACACTTATCTTTTTTCGTCCTGAAAAATTACCCACAATGGAATCACAATAAAAAACATTGGCGTTTAATATGTTCAGTTAATTTATAAACAAATCAAACCATACGTTAACCAAGATTGCAGGTATAAGATCCATCTAAACCCAACCGCCAGCTTCCAAGCCCTTATTCTCGATACCTTGTCCGATCGACTCGATTTACCTCAAGAACTCAGCAACGTTTATCCAATGTTCCATGTCACAAATCTCAAGAAGTGTTTAGCTGAAGAGGGACTTCAAGTTCCTATCGATGACTTGCAAATCAATGAGACTCTTCACTTTGTGGAAAAACTGGTAAAAATCATGGATCGAGGAACCAAACAACTAAGGCGCAACATAATTCCCATAGTCAAGGTTCGATGGGAAGGAAAGCGTGGTGCCGAATTCACTTGGGAAATCAAGAGCGAGATGAAGACCAAGCATCCACACCTCTTCGTTCAGTCTTCCTCTTAGATTTTGAGGACGAAATCTCCTAAAGTAGGGGAGACTGTAACGCTTCGCATATTTGTACTTTCCCGATTTAGAAAGTATTGTTGTACATTCTATTTTAGACGCTTGTAGTCTTGTTGTTTTCTATCTCGTTCCAATTTGTAATCCGAGGCAATTGATCATAATCAAAATGCAAGTCTTTTAATCATATTCATGTTATTCATGTTAAACTTATATGCATACTTGTACTCATAATTCACCTTTTGAACACCATGTTATACATGATTCTTGATTTCATGATACACACTTATGCTCGATACACGAAAAAAGCCGATTAAAACATGTAAAATAATCAAACTTGAAACTCGAAATTTAATGGGAAATCCCCATTCGCACGAACGTGCGCATCCGTACTAACCTGCATCCGCATGAAACACTCAGAAACCCTAATTTCTCCCTAAGCCTATAAATAGGCACACTACTCCACTCTCATACTCTCCCTTTCTTCTCAAACGCTCTCAAACTCTCCTTTGGCGATCAGGAGCTTTTGTAAGAATTTTCTTTCATTTTTTCACTTGCATTTCATTCCATTTCAATCACAATCCATAAACATTTCTACAAAAATCTTTTGATTCAACCAATCTCAAAGATGGTTTCCACTAGTTTGCTTAGGCAAACTGCTGTTGGAGCATCACATATACGAGATCAAATCAAATTTTATCAACCTTAAACATTTTACAACTTGTTCATAACTTTATTATTTCGATTATTGTACGATCTAGATGGAATCTGGAACCCATCCGAACCTCAACCCATTTCATGGATAAGGGTTTGCATTAGGGTTAATTTCCACCAAGAAATGATCTGTTTTGAATGGATTAGACACACGTTTTCGACGAACAGCCGCATTCGCACGAATGCACATGTCACGTTCGCACGTATGTGCATGACGCATTCGCACAAATGGAGTTTTTACTTATGTTCTGTTTTCAATTTCAATTTTGTTTTCGCATCAATTCATCACGTTTGACCGTTTTACTTTCTGTATTGAAGAATTTAAACAATTACTTACTGTTCATGATTAAATTAGTTTATAATTAAGCTTTAACAGTTCGGTCCGTTTTTAGAAGGAACCCCATTCGCACGAACGGGCCATCCGTGCTAAAGATATTGTTACATGTTTTTACCTCGTGCATTTCACGTATCTAACAATCTGATCTGACCCTTTTCTACAACAGAATATTTACACTACTGTTTGCCATTTCAGGGTGACTTCGGTGTTCCAACTTCATCAACTAAGCTCACGGTTTGGTGTTTACCCTATGCAAAACTGTGAGTATACTCGTTCTCTTTTTCATTTTAATCACTTTGGGCGCAACATGTACATTATACAAAAACACGCAACACTATGATACTTGTTTATTCAATCACAATCTATCCACAATTAAACATGAAAACATGTTATACTTGTTAGACTCTTATGCTCTGTATACATTGTGTCTATATGCTCATTAAGTTTGCAAGCCTACCTTAACAATTATAGCGCTATAGGATTAACGCCCCGTCCGTATTCTTGAGGTATTGTTAAGTAAAATACATTACACCCTCTTCGTTTTGACGATGTTGGGTAATCATGATTGCGTTGGAAACTTTGGTTTGACATATAGTTTACACCCGTTCAGCATATTAGTAACTTGTATACATCTATCATGTTGGATATGAGCACGTTAAAATATTTTCATATTATGATATGTATTCAAACTTGTATACCCGCCAACATATTTATTGATCATTATTTTAATACATGTTAGAGGTTGATAGAGGATGTGGTGAAGAATCAAGTTTAGGGTGGACATAGAAACACACCTAAATAATAAACAATTATTTATGTTACATGTTTTGTTGCTACAATATGTTATGCTTGGTTTTGTTGAACAATGTATTCACTTTAGTTTTAATGAAATTTGATTAGTTATATATTGCCGCAATTAGTGTTATGATGCTATTAACAATCATGTTTCGTCTCACTCCGATGTTTCCGCCATCGGTTGGGGTGTGACAGGTGGTAGCAGTGTAGGCAGTAGGATCATAGCGGGTAGTTGGTTTAGGATTGAGACAAAGATTGGGAGGCCGAGGTCGGGGAGGCGGGGTGTTATCGGAAACGGGTTCTGGTGGGGAATCAGGAGTGGAAGAAGGTGAGTCGGGAGTAGAAACCGGCGATCCAGGAGTAGAGATGGGTGACCCGATAGGAGAAGTAGGTGGGGTGGGTGGCGGGTGGGATGATTGGAAAGGTGGTGGTGATACAGGTTCGGGTGGGAAACCAGGTGGGGGTTTAGGAAAGATAGATACATAGGGTGATTCAGAGGGTAAGGAGGTTGGAGTGTGGAAAGGTTGGTGATAGGGAAAAACAAGTTCATTGAAACTAACATGACAAGCAATATATAACCGTTCGGTGGATGGATCAAAGCAACGGTAACCATGGTGAACTGGGTTGTGTCCAAGGAAAACACAAGGGGTGGATTGAAAATCAATTTTATGACGATTGTACGGACGAAGATAAGAAAAACATTGGCATCCAAATACACGAAGAAAAGAATAATTGGGTTTACGTCTGAAGACATGTTCAAAAGGAGATTTGTTGGAGGAGACACGAGAGGGAAGCCGATTAATTAATAAATGGTTGTTTCAAATGCAAATTGCCAGAACTGTTGAGGAAGAGAGGACTGTGCTACAAGTGTAAGTCCAGCTTCCACAACATGATGATGACGACATTCTACAATGCCATTTTGTTCGCTTGTATGAGGACAAGAACGACGGTGAATTATGCCAAGACTATTGCAAAAAGTGGTGAGAGGACGAAACTCGCCTCCCCAATCGGATTGAATGCATTTTAATTTGGTATTGAATTGTCGTTCAGTCATTTTAATAAAGTTGGTTAGCACGGGGTAAACATCAGATTTATGAGTTAAATGATAAAGCCACATGTACCTAGAATGATGATCAACAGACAATAAAAAGAAACGATAACCATTAAGAGACGGGGCATGCGGAAGCCCCCATGTAGGATCGTTTTGAAGATCAAATGAGTCAATCAGAGGCAATACACAACTGTTTGAGTGGCGGAAACAAACAAACAGCTTAGAATCAGTAAGAATGGAGTAGAAACAGAGTTATTTCACATTAAATCACACTTCTCATTGATAATAAACTTTAAATCAGAGTGAAAATCCACCAGCACTTCGTTACACCCAACCTAATTCCGTATCAAATGAGATACCACACACACATATATATAGTCTACCTAATTTCGTTTGAAACATGAGATTACTACTTACAAACGAAATTACCTAATGTAATTCAAACGGAATTAGGTAAGATCCCTTCAAACGAAATTACATAAAAACAAACATAAACTCTGATTTCGTTTGACTTATAGTTCCATGATGTAAGATGTGATGTCACTTGTATGATGTCATCATCAAGAATGATGACATCATTCTTGTTCAGATCTGCAACGAAACCAAAACTCGATATAAGACGAAGTCAACAGACATATGCACCAACAGTCTCCCCCTTGGATGTTGACGGAGTCATTAGTACGAGACTTTAGTACGTCAAAACTTCAGTCTTAATCAGTCTTCACGCTTTCCAAAATATTTGACACTGAAGCATCCTCTCTTTCTCTTTAATCACCATTAACAACTATTCTCCAGAATCTGAGTCTGGCTCTTTCACTCTTCAATCTCCCCTTTTGCTAACAGACTCCCCCTTAAGTTGTACCGGGATCGCAGTCTGGAATTTGTAGCTTAGGATCGAAAACCTGGCATTAATCCACAGAAATCGAAACTAGCGTTTTCAACGTTTCCTGCACATTCTCTACCAAAACATAAGTTTATATTTATATCACTTTGAAAAACTTACTGATAGAGAACATTCATTCACCAAACATTAATAGTTACATCAAGTTCAAATTAATGACCTTGATTAACTAAACATGCAATCATTCTAAAAAAAAGTTCTCATTTAAACAAACTCCCCAACCCAATGTGGTTCATCATGTTTAGCACTCGGAATTTGAAAATCAGCTTTTCAACATCAGTTGTCGAAAATCTTTTTGTATTTTCAAATATTTATGCTAAAAACACAATATTTTTGGATTTTTTTTAAAAGAAAGCAGAAAAGACATATTTACAGACAATATTTTTGTGAGTATGCGTTAGAGGATCATATCAGTTTATTGAGACAAATCAGCTGCACCGTTGATCTAAAATGATCACTTAAAGCTTTTAAACAATTCACCTTAGATCATCGATATTGTGATCCACTTAAACTCTTCTAAGATGTTCGTAATGCTTACTGATACGATTAAGGTATATTTAGATAGCACTAAAGTCTTATGCGCCCCACGATCTTAGCATATCCCCTCATCATGCAATACACTAACTCACGTAATGCCTTTAAACTTTCATCAACTGTGATTTATGTAAAAATAAAGCAGAATGTTTAAACATTAACAATCAGGTCAATACTTCCGTATACGCAGAGAAAGTCCAATGTTTAAACAAAATAAGAAATAAAAACAAGTTGAAGTTGTTTAGGCTTTAACCACCAGGTCGATACTCCCGTATACGCAGAGGTGATCCAAAGCTTAAATGAAACACCAAAGAAAATAAAGCATAACGTTTAGGCAATAACATCCAGGTCGATACTCCCGTATACCCAGAGGATGTCCAATGCTTAAACAAAATAAAGAAATAAAACAAGTTTAAATCTTTGCAAAATGAAAACACAGAATCACAGTGACTTTTCAGCAAAGTTGTGAAAGCTCACAAACTTAACCGGTTTTATGTCTTTTGACAATCAGCAATTTCCAAGCAGGCACACAGTCAAGAAGGACAAAACTAAGTACTATGCGTTCGACCGTGTTTCCTACCAGACTTAGGCTTTTTGCTTTATGTTTGTATCATTTTCGCAAAACTACTAGTCTTAGCTGAGCCTATCGACACATCCCCAGTGAGACTGTTTAAAACTTTATAAAACTTTACATTTCTCTAGCGTGCATTGATAGTCCACTGATGTACTATCATTTTCTTTTTTTTCACAAAACTCTTTTTGATCTTTTCAATGTTTTTGACATTTTCAAATTTTCAAATTTTTTAAAAAAAATTTCTCCCCCTAAAATCAAAATATGTTTCAATTTTGATTTTCTGGGAAAATTTGAAAACAATAAACTGTACAAATAAAATGACAAACTGATGAGAATTGCCTCAATTCGCCATCCACTTGGCTTAAACAATCAGAACTCCCCCTGACAACAAACTATTTTCCCATTATGATTTCAAAACATTTAAGTTTGTTTTAATCAAAATGGTTTTTCCGGAAAATTAGTTTTGTTTTGTCACACCCCCAAAATCCACACGCGGAGTATCACCGCTTGGAGGCGTGACTGACCAGGATCAAGCCACCAATCATATTGAACAAGCATGTAAGTAAACATAATTCAACCAAACAATATGAAAGGTGTTAAAAACCCAAGCATAGTTAAGTGTTTAGCGGAAGCATAATTGTAAAACCCATTGAAAGTATAAAGTAATGTTTATACCATGGCAACCAGTGCCATATCCCACAACGACCGTTCCTCCCTGTGCAAGCTCCCTGAGTACCTAATGACCTGCAAGGCATGTAGCAACGAATCAACAACAAAGTTGAGCGAGTTCACAGTTGGTTGTTTGGTTAGTATTCATTTCGTAAATCGTTTGTTCGTTTTGTAAACCATGTATCGTATTAATCCGTATCGCGGCCATTCCAGGCATGTGTGCGATGATTAGTGGGGGTTTCCCATGTGTTACTAGACCACGCGTATCGACTGCTACGAAAATGTAAGAGGTGCCCTAAGTCAATGTCTATCAGCATTGACCCTTTGCCCATAGTCCATTAGTACACGCCCGTCCGACTGGCACGGTGTGAGGTTTGTTAAACCTAATAGCGCTATTAACTAATGACCCGCTCGCCATAGGCCTCGGCGATTAAGTCGATAAATGAGGGATTTCCTTTGATAGAGTTGATGGTCTTATGATCGTGTACGTAGGCTTTACGTACGTGCCCTTCAATCCGAGGACAGTAATAAGTATAACTGTACGTAGGTTTTACGTACGTGCCCTTCAATCCGAGGACAGTATTAAGTATAACTGTACGTAAGTTTTACGTACGTGCCCTTCCATCCGAGGACAGTATTAAGTAGTTTAATAGTAATGGTTGTACGAGTAGTTATTCAATCCCATTCCCAACCCACCGGGAATCCCATGCCTTGGCTAGTGTGAACTCGCATTGGTTTGCTCGGCAGATACACAGAAAGGTCAAGTCTAGCTGCTAGTGATCAACCACGTCCTAACAGGGTTACCATACAAGTCAGGTTTTGGTTTCAAGTAGTGCACATAAGTATCACATAAGCTAGAAGATAAGGAACACACACAGATCATGGCAAACACACAATGCACGTTAACATATTAGCAGTCAATTACATAACATCTGATATTTGTACGATCCAAAGGTAAAGCCCAATAACAGGCGGCCCAACATGTTGTGCGTTCAGCACAGTCTTGTGCGATCCACAACATGTTGTGCGATTCAGTTAATATACCCGGCCAAAATAACGAACCGACCCAACATACATACGGCCCAACAAGTAAACCAGTAAACAACTTGTGCGATCCAATATATCTTGTGCGACTGGGGACGTCTTGTGCGACTGAAGACGTCTTGTGCGACTGGACTTGTTCGATCGGACCACCTCTTGTGCGATCGATCTTGTGCGACCGACAAGCTTGTGCGATTAGTTTTTACTATCCGGATATTATGCCTTTCGGTTACAATCATTCAATAGTTTCCAATTTTACAATTATTAATCAACAGTTTCTATCCTAACTAATATTCGATCAAACCAAGCAATCATCATCACTAACAGTTATGAGTTTCCCCAAAACCTTAAAATAATTCTAACAGTTACATCGATTACATCATATAATCATCCAATCGTCAATCAGTTATCAGCAATCGTTATGCAATCATGATTATAATTCGAATATCATTAAACCTCATTAATGTTTGTTATAATCATCATGTCCATCATGCAAACCGAATCATCATTCTATCCACAACAACATCACATGACACTGACACCCACATGCAAGTAATAACCTAGTAGCCGATCATGATTCCTATTTGTTTGGCTGCACATGCATAACATCAATATAGTCAGAAAGGGTTTATATAAAGTGGCCGACAACCATGCCCCTAGTCCTAATACTATTGGACCGAATCATCATAATCATCACTCATCAATTAGCATGACATATCACATAATCAGTTTCCTGATCACCTTAATATCATTCAGATCTAATCATTTACTCGCGAATTCATATGATCACCATTGACACACACTAACAGTTAATACATGGTAATAAGCAAATAGTTCACGATTCATTCAAGCAAATAATAAACAGTAGTTACACACTAACCCCAAACAGGAGAACAACCAATCAATCGATGGAAGGGCTTCGAGATCTCTAGATTGCCGTCGGGTGCAAGAAAAAGCGAGAGAGATGAGGGAGGTGATTAGGGTTTTGTGCGTTTTGTGTAATGAAGTAATATGAGGGTATACACAAGGTTCTAAGCGTATATGCATCTGATGAGTGAGCCGAGCCCAGCTGGTGGTTTCGTTTGGGCCGAGGGCTAGCCCAAGATAGTTGAAAGAGTGTTGTGCGACTCGAGGGTGTATGGTGCAAATCGGTTGTACATTGTGCGGTCCACATATGTTACACGTATATGCATAACACACTACAACTTCATAACATTTATCACATAATTAAAACATAACATTTTATTGCAAACTATCACAATAGCTAATCACATAGCACTCACACTGGTTACTTCAGAATGCATGTAAGGGTTGAAAATACGAGTTGTCACATGTTTGCCATTTCACAAACATGGGGTTTACTTCATCACACTGTTTTCAACCACTTGTAGATTTATCACAAAAACAATTTTCAAAAATCATACCACTTGTAAGATAGTTGAATCAAGTACAACTTAATGTCCTTGAATAAACTTGTAAGTCAAAATATCAATAAACAATTTACCAACATTCACATCTGTGATATTTCTCAAGAAAGATGCCGATTCCTACTCTCCAATTACCAACCTGGGAGTTCCGGCAAGTCAGGATTTTAAGCAACGTATGCAGGCACCCAAGCCTGACCAGCCTTGGGTGTATCCGAGTTATTTTCACTCGGGGTTTGAACATTCCTTTTTGTTTCATAAAATTCTTTAACCCCTTTGACTTTCCCGTCAACTATTTTTCCAAAAATATGTTTTACTTTGGCATTGAAAGCCTTTTCAACATCAAATTCTTTCTTTTCAGAATAGAACTGATTCGAAATTTTCACTTTCCCATCTTTTTGTTTAAAATTTTCAGTCCGCAATGGTGGAAAGTTGATATCATCCATTGGCGGAACTGAATTTTCTCCTTTTTGATCAACAGATGGCTTCTCTGATTTTGATGAATCAGATTCATTGCCAGAACGTGGCTCATCTGACTTTGACAAGTCAGATTCATTGCCAAAATGTGACCCCTTCGCGTCTGAAGAAACAAATTCTTTACCAACAAATTTTGGAACTGTTTGATCAACAAATTTATTGGAACTGTTTGATCAACAAATTTCAACACAACGGATTCATCGCCGACCTTTATTGGAACTGTTTGATCAACAAATTTTACCTTTACTCTACCTTTTGTCCTCAGATTTGTATCTGATGGATTCATTTTACTTGACTGATTTTTTGTTGAGCAAAGCGATTCATCAGAACTTTTATCTGAATTAACCGTTATACCCGAGGACAAAATCCTTTCTAGATACTCCCTTGCTTTCTTTCTTTTCTTTCTTAGTCGGTCTTTCTGCCCTTGTGAAAGCTTCACTTTCTGTTCTTTCACCTTCTGTTCTTTGGGCTTTTCTTCGACCTTGACTGATTTCTTCATCTTTTTCTGAGATTCAGCCCTCGATCTTTCCATTGATCTCATTGGGCAATCTCTGGAAATGTGTCCTTTGATTTGGCATTCATAACATCTTATTGTCTCAAATCTCTGTCTCTGGCAATTAACAACAATGTGTCCTTGAAAACCACAGTTGTAACACACCCTGTTATCGTACCATTCTCCACTTTCAAACCACACACTCAAATCATAACACTGATTTGATTTGTAGAACTCAACATTTTTCTGTTTTCTATCATTGTAATGATTTGACTTTGAAGAATCTTCATCCCATCTTCTCCTGTAAGCTTGATTTGACTTTTGAGCTCCGTGGTCAAACCTGCACCACTTATTACCAACTTTTTGTAAGTTTTGATTTTCAACTTTTTGTGGTTTTTTATAATGATTGGATGATTGAACTGATGAGCTTTTATTTTCATTTTGAAGATTTTTCGGCTTTTTAACATTTTGTTTTTGTTCCACATTCTTCTTTACAGGTTTTTGCGTTGAGCATTCACCTTTTTCAGTAGAATGTAAAACAGTTTCTTGAAATTTTTCTTTTAATTTCAAAAATATTTTCTGTTTTTCATTTCCATCATCAGTCTTATCAGCACAATCCTCAATTATGACTTTGTCATAATTTGTGACATTGTCACTTATTGGAACAGAATTGATCGGTTTTGGACATAATTGATCAATCATTGCTGCAGTGGTCACAAAACCTTTCAATTTCTTCTCAAGCTCATCAATTTGATTTCTTGCACTCTCAGCTTCATTTTCAAGCTGAGAGATTTTTTCAAGCTGAGAAGTAATTGCATTTTCATTTTCCATTATATTCTTTTCAAGAACAGATTTTTCATTTTCTAAAACTTTTATATGTTCTTGAAATTTTGTTTCATTTTGTTTCAGATTCTTGTTTTCCAATTTTATCCAAAAATCTCTGTTTTCTGAAGATTTTATCTTATCTTCAAAAACTTTTTCATTTTCTTTCAAAATTTTGATTTCCAATGTCAAACTCTCCATCTCTTTTAAGAGTTTGACATTGTCTGCTTTAGATTTATCACAGTTTAAGCACTTCTCGGACATCATTTCAGCTTCAGCTTACTTCTCAACCTTGATAGCTGAAATTTCGTCAACTTGCTTCTCTACCACTTGAACATTTTCCTCAGATTTGACTTTTACTTCAACAGTTGATGCTTTATGAATCTTTTCTCCTGAATCCGACTTTAATTTTCTAATCTTTTAGAACTCAAGTTCTTGAGCTTGAATATTCTCTATGAAACCACTAAGATTCAAATTAGCAAAATTTGTATTGTTCTTTAACACCAGCAGATAAGTACCCCATTCATCGTATGGCAATGCATCTGCCAATTTATCGATCCACTCCTCATTAGTCTTGGTTATCTCCAATCTCCACAACTAGATGACAGTATCTTTCAATCAATTGTTTTGTAGTTTCACCTTTCATACCAGTGAAGATGTCAAATTGTTTCTTTATCAAAGCCTTTTTGCTTTTGATCATGGCCACACTCCCTTTAAACTTTAATTTCAGTGACTCCCAAATAGATTGTGAATTAACCTCATGTTGCAACAACACCAAGATATCCTCTTTAATCGCCTGTTGAAGAATACTCATCATCTTCTTCTCAACTTTGAAATCTTCTTGTTCAGTTTGTGTCAAACTACCAATCACTTTCACATGACCCAAACCATCTACTGGAGGAACATATTTCGCTTCAATCTTCATCCAGCACTCGAAGTGGTTTGCTTGAACCCATGTCTTAAACCTTCCAGACCAACCCGAATACTCATCGATATTCATCAGTTTAGGTGGTTTCTGCATCGTTCCGAGCTCATTCTCCATATTCACGTTTTGTACAATACTTGCCGGGTTTTGTGCTGCTGTCATCCCACCGCCGGCAAAGAAGTTATAAAAATCTTGATTTTCCATTTTACGAAAACAGTTTATGAACAATTTTTCAAGTTTTGAAAAAAGGTTTTACAAGAAATTAGACTTTCGAACGAAATCACGAACCAAATGGACTTTCACAAGAAATCAGACCTTCTCAAACAAGATTACCACATACAAACGGAATTACTTTCAACAAAAACACTTTTCAAACGAGATAGCACTTTCAAACGGAATCAAGTGCCATCTTCAAACGGAATTGACCAACAACCTCTTTTCAAACGAAATCAGCCAAGACCTTCAAACGAAATATCTATTTTCAAACGAAATAAGATATTTCGTTTGAAATTGCAAGAATTTTTTTCAAACGGAATTGTTATTTCAAACGAAATAACCTCAGATTTTCAAACGAAATATGATTTTTCAAACGGAATATCTTGGCTTCGTTCAAACGAAATAAGGTTTATGGTCCATTTATGTCACTTTTAGCTCGAATTTTGATCTGATTCTCTCAAGGGTTTGTTAAAACACACTTTTACACACAATGTCAAAAACTCAGTCCTTTTTGTCCGTTAAAAAGTCCAGAAGTCCAATTTTGAGTAGAAAAGCTACTGATTCAGATGTATTGGCTCATAACTGGCTCTGATACCAGTTGTAGGATCGTTTTGACGATCAAATGAGTCAATCAGAGGCAATACACAACTGTTTGAGTGGCGGAAACAAACAAACAGCTTTTAGAATCAGTAAGAATGGAGTAGAAACAGAGTTATTTCACATTAAATCACACTTCTCATTGATAATAAACTTTAAATCACAGTGAAAATCCACCAGCACTTCGTTACACCCAACCTAATTCCGTATCAAATGAGATACCACACACACATATATATAGTCTACCTAATTTCGTTTGAAACATGAGAATACTACTTACAAACGAAATTACCTAATGTAATTCAAACGGAATTAGGTAAGATCCCTTCAAACGAAATTACATAAAAACAAACATAAACTCTGATTTCGTTTGACTTATAGTTCCATGATGTAAGATGTGATGTCACTTGTATGATGTCATCATCAAGAATGATGACATCATTCTTGTTCAGATCTGCAACGAAACCAAAACTCGATATAAGACGAAGTCAACAGACATATGCACCAACACCCCAAACATCACAACAAACAAGATCCAAAATATTATTACTATGAAAATTCAAGTCTGATAAAGGTAATTTAGAAGACTTTCCTAATTGACAAGAAGAACATAAATTATTTGATAATTTATCTGAAATAGGTAAAGAACAATGTGAAATAATAGATCGAAAACTTGATTATGAGGATGTCCCAAGCGTTGATGGCAGATGTTTGAGGGAGCTTTGACAGCAGTGAATGCAACTTTAGGTAACGACCTGAGCTGAGTAAGGCGAATAGAGTACAAACCCTGCTCACTAGGGCCCGTTAGGAGGATAGTGCGTGTAGACTCATCCTTCACACCAAAATAAGATGAGTGCAAATCAAAGAAAACATCATTGTCTACACAAAACTTTTGGAACGGATTAAAGGTTTTGTTTTAATTCAGGGACATGAAGTATATCAGATAGTTTAAAGGTTTTGATTGGTGAGTAAACTTTGGAAGAACCGATATGAAAAATAGGTATAGAATGGCCGTTACCAACAATTAAAGAATCATTACCATAATAAGCCTCAGAGTTGTCAATGTTAGATAGATCTGGAGTGGCATGGTGATTAGCTCCAGTGTCGGGTTTCCAGGAAGAGCCTGATTGTGAGGCAGCATCCGAGTAAGTAGCATAACTGACCTGTGGTGGTGCACGAGATTGATTCGATTGATTTGGGCACTAAGAAGGTAGATGACCTATGCCATAGCGGTTACAATGACCATACACCGTATTTTGAGTGGAAGCCTAAGAGAATTGTCGGGTGCCACTATTGTCCCAATTACGAGAATTTGAAGCTGCACGGAAGTTACCACGTGAAGAGCCACGAGAGCCACGGTTGCCTTGGTTGTTGTTGTTGAAAGACCGAGAGCCAAAGAAAGTGGTGTGCGTTCGGTGTGATATATTTTTATTAATATTTTGAGCCTATTTTACGCATTAGTCAAGTTTTAAATTTATAAAACACGATATTATACTAACACTAAACACACACTTGGGCAAGTGCACCTATCATGAGCGTAGTATAGTGTTGGTAAGATACCGAGGTCGTCCAAGGACACAAGAGCTTTTAATACCGGTTTATCCTCAACGTCTAATCGATCTAAATTTTTTGAGAAAAGTTTTGAAACATAAAAATAAAACTAAAAATGAAAAGATAAATAAAATAAAACAGATAGACAAGATAGAATCACTTGGATCCAAGTCGTCTTTAATGTATCCTTTGATGATTTTCGCACTTTCGGACTTTTTAAGAGATTATCTTAGTTATAGTAGTAGGCCCCTCTTTTGAAGGTGACGTTACCCTCAACCCAGTGGTTTGTGTCAGCAGGGATACAATCCCAAAGGGTCGGAATATTGAAAGACAATTAAGTTACTTATTAATGCGAAAAGTGGTAGCCCCCTCTTTTGAAGGGGACGTTACCCTCGGCTAACTGGTTTGAGTTAGCAAGGATACAATCCCAAGAAGCTGTTTTAAAGTATTAATAGTAGTTTACATATGAGGGGTTCAAGCTATTCGCACCCCCGCCATCTAATACCATTGGGTAATGAAGGGGGTCCTAGTAAGCTTGAACCAGGTCCTCACAGGATCCATACACTGAACGAGACAAGAACTTTACCAAACCACCCTCCTAACCCCCTTCAGGTAGTTAACGCACTTTATATAGATCGTAAAGATATGAATGATGACATCATTTACTTTATATAGACAGTAAAACAACCTCAAGACATCATGAAGAAATGGTAAAGAAAATTCACCTTCAACATAAGAAACTAGTTATTAAAGTCATTAATACAAACCCAAACAAAAAGTGTCGAAAGATTAAAAATCAAAAGTAATACATAAAATAATTGTCTTCACCAAGTGATGTAAGAGGCTTAGCCAAACATGGCCTTTGATTAGCAAGAACTCTTACAATCAATATTGGATCCCGAGACTACTACACACTCTAAAGATGGATGATGGATGATGGTGGTGGGTGTTGGTGTTGTAGTGGTGGCAAAGTGGGAGAGTAGTGGTTTGCCAAGGGATGCCTTTCAAGTGAACCAATCACCCCCTTTTATAGCCAGAACAGAGCTCTGGCCACGGCCCTGTGTCCAGTGGGCACGGCCCGTGGCCATCATTTTCTCTTCCTTCATTAAATACAAGTGTCAGCAGAGGGCCCCACACGACCCCGTGTCTCCTGGGCACGACCCTGTGGGTAACTCTTTGTTGTACTATCAAGATTCTGCGTATCTTAGCATTGACCAAGCCATGTGTTGAGCTGGGCACGCCCCCGTGGTAGGCGTTGAAGATTCTACATGTTTGTCTTGTTTTGCAGGCTCCTGACCACGCCCCATGCCCAGCTGGGCACGGCCCCGTGGTCAGGCTCTGTTGCCTTGTTTTTGCTCTGGGAGATGCTACCGAGGGGTTGGGCATGTCACGTTTATTCCTTCTTTTTGTATTTATGTTGATTTTGGCTGCTTATTTGCTCTTTTTGTTCTTTTAAGCTCGTTTGGTCCTGTAAATTCAAAAGGAAGAAAGAAACACGCTTTTTCCAACATTAGTACTAAAAAAAGGTTAGTTTTATGCCTCATTTGATGTAATTTATATGTTGCATTTTGCACACATCAAATACCCCCACACTTGAATCTTTGCTTGTCCTCAAGCAAAACTCTTTAATGTGGCTTACATAGCCAAATGGAAGAGGTTGAGAAGAAGTTTTGGGCTTATCTTGAGTGTCGGGAATCCAAGATCTTTATTAAGTTTTATTTTTATTTTATTTACAATCCTATTCGTCATGATTTATTTAGAACACTTTATAAGAAAAATTATTTATTTGGGCATAACATGCCTCTTTAAAATTCCATTTATATACAAGTTCACATGCCTCACAGGAGATCACTCAACACTCGGCTGATTTGTGTATTTTTGTGAAACGCTCGAGACCGGCATGGAACTTACTTCTACCATATGCTTGCCAAGTGATCAAACATCCTCCTTTTTAACTATAAACCTTTGCAAGTATCGAGAGGACTTGGGGAAGGGTTAGGCTTGGGCTAAGGGTAGGTGGTTTTTGGTTAATGGTTAGTAAAAATGGCGAAAAGCGTAAAAAGCGTCGGTTGTCGTAAAACCTTTTGTTTTTGTGACTTTTTTTTTTCAAACTAAGCATATTCAAAAAAGATTTATTTGAGGAACTTGTTTGTTTATTGCAAGACTTTCATTTTTTTTTTCATTTCACAAGATAACCGAGCTTTTTACTAAAACAAATGGGTTTAAAAAGAAAAAGGTTTTGGTGGGTAATGGGTGTTTGTTTTTTGGGTTTTGAAATGAAAAGATTTAGGCTCAAAGGGCAACTAGGGGGATTTTGGGTAGGTGATAAAAACAATGAAAAATAATGGTTTTGAAAGGAAAATGGGTTAGTCCTAATGCCTCTATCATTTACTTACTTGGGTTCAACTTGGTAAGGACCGGGAATGTATCGTCTTGGTAAGTTCTAGAGTCGTAAGAAGCAAGCGGTTATTCACACAAGAAACGAAAAATGAGCATTTAGTTTAAAGATATATGCATGTATGCTCAATAAAGACTCAAAACTCACTTGTTGTGGGAATGGGTTTATAATGTGATCAAGTATATATAATCAAATTTTAAATAGATTTGTCATGCCTTTTCATAATTTTCTTATTTGGTTCTTTTTATCACGACGCTATCAGTTATAAATTTTGTAAAGATATAACCTTTTTAGAGCTTGTTATTCCGAATTAAACCAAGACAAGTAAAAAATGATTTTTTTTTGAAAAAAATTGGGGTGATTAGCGGTTCCAATAGAGTTTTGTGTAAGGCTTGTTATTAGGACTTGCAAGATTCAAGGTTTTAGCATCCCCCCACACTTAAATTACACATTGTCCTCAATGTGTCCCAAAAACAAGTTTTTAGGTTGATTCGAATGTATAAAAGGTGTTGAAAAACAATTTTTTCTGTTACTGGGCGTCTGGCCACAGCCCCGTGTGGTCCGGGCATGGCCCCGTGGTCAGATTACCAGTAACAAATTTTAACAGAAGGCTGGCCACGGGGCGTGTTCAGTGAGCACGACACGTGGTCAGTTACCTGAACTGGGACAATTTTCTGTAGAGCCTGGGCACGGGGCGTGTTGGGCTGAGCACGGCCTCGTGCTGCACATGCTGTAATGCAGGAAAAGTTGACGGAAGGCTCTGTTTTGTGCATGGGGTGTGGTTTTAACGTCCCTTTGGAAATTTTCATCTTTCCTCGTTTGTCAAACCATTAAACATCATCCAAACACCACAAAATAACTTAAACCATCCTTCATTAAGAGTGCAAAATACATAGATCCTAAAAATAAAAATTACAAAGTCCTAAAAATGAAAAACTACAAAAGTCCTAAGATAGATACGTCATAAAATGCAGGAAATTTAAATCATGATTAAGTTCTACCCTAGATGTTTATACGATAAGGACAACAAAATCCCGGAAATGATTTTCTGGTGTCTAAGGGCTTTTAGAACTTCAAACCGGAGGATGCCCCTCAAATGTCGTTGAGCCATTCCTCAATCTCTCTAGGGAGAAAGAAGGCGGGCTCATTTTCCACAACATCTTGTGGAGGAGGTGCTACGGTCACCAGAACTCTGTTCAACACAGCTAGAGGAGGTTCCGGGGGAAGGTCATCCCATCCTGTTGGGATAATGATTTCCTGCGCAAGATTCCAACCTCCTTGCGGGATGAATGGCACCATGGGAGGTATTGCAAGAATGTTCAACCTTTGGTGCAAAAGGTTGACTTCTTGGAGGCAATTCTCCAATCCCACCGTCAAATGATTAATACGGTCAATGAGGGCTTCTTCCACAGATGTCATCTCATCAATGGCCTCTCGTAGAGCATAAACATAGTTGACCAAGGAGGCTTCCATCGATGGTCTTCTCCCCCTTCGATTGTTTCTAGAGTGAGTTGAAGATATTCCACTGTTTTGGCTCGACATACTGAAGAAACAAGACGAAAATTTCAAAAGAATGAAACAGAGACTCCGGCCACGGCCCCATGGTCACACCTCTGCAAGTTTTTGAACCAAGGAATATCATTGTTTTAAATTATTTTTCTGTATTTTGAAACATTTCTGAACATATATAACTTAAAACAGGGTTGTAAAACTTATGTTTAATAAGATTCCTTGGTTAAAAACCTTGCAAATATATTACAATAAAGCTTGAAGCTATGAATGTTTCAAGCTTTAATGGAGGTTGGAGGGTTTTGGAGAAGAAGGTAAGTGACAAAAGTGGCAAAGACAAGATGGTTGGTGAGAAACCAATGAAAAATAATGGTTTTGAAAGGAAAATGGGTTAGTCCTAATGCCTCTATCATTTACTTACTTGGGTTCAACTTGGTAAGGACCGGGAATGTATCGTCTTGTTAAGTTCTAGAGTCGTAAGAAGCAAGCGGTTATTCACACAAGAAACGAAAAATGAGCATTTAGTTTAAAGATATATGCATGTATGCTCAATAAAGACTCAAAACTCACTTGTTGTGGGAATGGGTTTATAATGTGATCAAGTATATATAATCAAATTTTAAATAGATTTGTCATGCCTTTTCATAATTTTCTTATTTGGTTCTTTTTATCACGACGCTATCAGTTATAAATTTTGTAAAGATATAACCTTTTTAGAGCTTGTTATTCCGAATTAAACCAAGACAAGTAAAAAATGATTTTTTTTTGAAAAAAATTGGGGTGATTAGCGGTTCCAATAGAGTTTTGTGTAAGGCTTGTTATTAGGACTTGCAAGATTCAAGGTTTTAGCATCCCCCCACACTTAACTTACACATTGTCCTCAATGTGTCCCAAAAACAAGTTTTTAGGTTGATTCGAATGTATAAAAGGTGTTGAAAAACAATTTTTTCTGTTACTGGGCGTCTGGCCACAGCCTCGTGTGGTCCGGGCATGGCCCCGTGGTCAGATTACCAGTAACAAATTTTAACAGAAGGCTGGCCACGGGGCGTGTTCAGTGAGCACGACACGTGGTCAGTTACCTGAACTGGGACAATTTTCTGTAGAGCCTGGGCACGGGGCATGTTGGGCTGAGCACGGCCTCGTGCTGCACATGCTGTAATGCAGGAAAAGTTGACGGAAGGCTATGTTTTGTGCATGGGGTGTGGTTTTAACGTCCCTTTGGAAATTTCCATCTTTCCTCGTTTGTCAAACCATTAAACATCATCCAAACACCACAAAATAACTTAAACCATCCTTCATTAAGAGTGCAAAATACATAGATCCTAAAAATAAAAATTACAAAGTCCTAAAAATGAAAAACTACAAAAGTCCTAAGATAGATAGGTCATAAAATGCAGGAAATTTAAATCATGATTAAGTTCTACCCTAGATGTTTATACGATAAGGACAACAAAATCCCGGAAATGATTTTCTGGTGTCTAAGGGCTTTTAGAACTTCAAACCGGAGGATGCCCCTCAAATGTCGTTGAGCCATTCCTCAATCTCTCTAGGGAGAAAGAGGGCGGGCTCATTTTCCACAACATCTTGTGGAGGAGGTGCTACGGTCACCAGAACTCTGTTCAACACAGCTAGAGGAGGTTCCGGGGGAAGGTCATCCCATCCTGTTGGGATAATGATTTCCTGCGCAAGATTCCAACCTCCTTGCGGGATGAATGGCACCATGGGAGGTATTGCAAGAATGTTCAACCTTTGGTGCAAAAGGTTGACTTCTTGGAGGCAATTCTCCAATCCCACCGTCAAATGATTAATACGGTCAATGAGGGCTTCTTCCACAGATGTCATCTCATCAATGGCCTCTCGTAGAGCATAAACATAGTTGACCAAGGAGGCTTCCATCGATGGTCTTCTCCCCCTTCGATTGTTTCTAGAGTGAGTTGAAGATATTCCACTGTTTTGGCTCGACATACTGAAGAAACAAGACGAAAATTTCAAAAGAATGAAACAGAGACTCCGGCCACGGCCCCATGGTCACACCTCTGCAAGTTTTTGAACCAAGGAATATCATTGTTTTAAATTATTTTTCTGTATTTTGAAACATTTCTGAACATATATAACTTAAAACAGGGTTGTAAAACTTATGTTTAATAAGATTCCTTGGTTAAAAACCTTGCAAATATATTACAATAAAGCTTGAAGCTATGAATGTTTCAAGCTTTGATGGAGGTTGGAGGGTTTTGGAGAAGAAGGTAAGTGACAAAAGTGGCAAAGACAAGATGGTTGGTGAGAAACCTTCTTTGGAATATACCTTTTAAGGTATGTGTGAAGATCCCAACAAATCTTTGTCTTTGGAATGGATCCAAATGTGCAGGAACAAGGCTGACTTTATAGAAAATGACAGCACACTGACCACGGCCCCGTGTCGGCTGGACACGGCCCCGTGGTCAGACAAGGTTCTGACACATTTTGTCTGTATTATGAGCACGGGGCGTGTTGGCCTGGACACGACCCCGTGGTCAGAATTGAGGTGGGCACGAGGCATGTTGACCTGAGCACGGCCCCGTGGCTAGAGTATTTATGAAGCGGCGTCTTATTTTAAGGTTTATATTTGGATCGGGCGGTTCCTTACTGGAGGGAACAACACCGAAGTGCCTAAGGTACCTTAATTGCTCTTGATTTAAATAAGAACGCAAGAGGTTATTGGAAACGGTAAAACCTAAACTACATATCGGTGGGCGAAACCAACCTTTATTCCCCTTATCCGGGCTCTTGGTAAAGAAGGTATATGTCGAATCACTCAGGTCTATGAGCGCATCGGTGGGGGCCGATGGAGAGTCCTTCATGGCACAATCGACACAGGGACGACTATCGCTCATGTTTTCACAAGAGTTTGAGGTACTTTTGGTGTCATTGATGTTGGTAGAATCCAAATGTGACCCCAACAAATCTCCTTGATCGTTGTCTTGTGATGAATACCTCGCTTTCATCTCAAGCTCTATTTCTTTTAATTTTAGGAGAATTATTTCTTCGAGTCGACATAATTCTTCGGAGGTTATGTCGGTTGAAAGAGATGGTTGAGGGCATTCGGGTGGGAGATAGTGATCGTTTTTACTTTCGCCCATCTTAAGGTGATTACAGGAAAATGATGGGTCTAAATAGTGGGGTTTGCAATTTAGAAAGAAACATTCTAAATCTTGATGGAATCCACCACATATTTGACACCACTCACCGTAAGAGTGGCGAAAGTAAAAATAATCAATATCACTCATATTTTTGTTAGAATTTACCAACCGTCGAGATCTTACGGTTCTGTTTTCAGCAACTGGGGAGTGGACACGGGGGCCTGGCGAGTGGACATGACCCCGTGGTCAGCTACTGTTTGACTTAAAACATGATTGCCAGTAACGATGATGGACACGACCCCGTGTCTGGCTGAGCACGGCCCGTGCTGAGTTCTGCAGAAACTGAAAAACTAAGAAAAATCCTAAAAAAAGAAAAATAAATAAAAATAATTAGGCCGTTGATATTAAACTTTCTTAAAATCCTTGTGTCCCCGGCAACGGCGCCAAAAACTTGGTGTGCATTCGGCGTGATATATTTTTATTAATATTTTGAGCCCATTTAACGCATTAGTCAAGTTTTAAATTTATAAAACACGATATTATACAAACACTAAACACACACTAGGGTAAGTGCACCCATCGTGAGCATAGTATAGTGTTGGTAAGATACCGAGGTCGTCCAAGGACATAAGAGCTTTTAATACCGGTTTATCCTCAACGTCTAATCGATCTAAATTTTTTGATAAAAGTTTTATAACATAAAAATAAAACTAAAAATGAAAAGATAAATAAAATAAAACAGATAGACAAGATAGAATCACTTGGATCCAACTCGTCTTTAATGTATCCTTTGATGATTTTCGCACTTTCGGACTTTTTAAGAGATTATCTTAGTTATAGTAGTAGGCCCCTCTTTTGAATGTGACGTTACCCTCAACCCAGTGGTTTGAGTCAGTAGGGATACAATCCCAAAGGGTCGGAATATTGAAAGACAATTAAGTTAGTTATTAATGCGAAAAGTGGTAGGCCCCTCTTTTGAAGGTGACGTTACCCTCGGCTAAGTGGTTTGAGTCAGCAAGGATAAAATCCCAAGAAGCCGGTTTAAAGTATTAATAGTAGTTTACATATGAGGGGTTCAAGCTATTCGCACCCCCGCCATCCAATACCATTGGGTATTGAAGGAGGTCCTAGTAAGCTTGAACCAGGTCCTCGCAGGATCTATACACTGAACGAGACAAGAACTTTACCAAACCATCCCCCTAACCCCCTACCAGGTAGTTAACGCGTTTTATATAGACCGTAAAGACACGAATGATGACATCATTTACTTTATATAGACAGTAAAGTAACCTCAAGACACCATTAGAAAATGATAAAGAAAATTCACCTTCAACATAAGAAACTAGTTATTAAAGTCATTAATGTAGGATCGTTTGCGGACCCAAACGAGTCGTTCAGAAGAGTTTATCTCAGTTTGAGCGGCGGAAACGAACAAACCGAGTTCAATTCAGCGAGATTTCACTTTAAACTGTTGTTGTATTAATAACGAATGCGATTACAGACCTAACAACACTTCGGCAGCACTTCGTGGCTCACCGGAAGAATCTCTGAAAAATTTCGAACTATTTGAACTGATTACGCTTCAGGGTATTTATAGACATTGAGATTTCGCTTGAGCACTGTTCAAGCGAAATCAAGTCATGTGGATTTCGCTTGAACTTGCTTGAAGCGAAATCATCTATTAATAACCCTTGAAGCGAAATCATCACTTAAACACACTAAAACATGATATTTTCTCATATTACAAGCCCTAATCTTTCAGTTCTAATCTGAGACTCGATATAAGACGAAGACGACAGATGTATGCACCAACAGACTGCCCCTCAGATGTTGACGAGTCTTAAATGTCGAGTCTTCTCAATCTTCAGTCTTTATCAGTCTTTGAGCTTTCTCTGAAGTATTTGTCATTGCAAGAATCCTCAATCTCTATCTTCATCATCAACAACCTTCTCTCTCTCAAATGTTGAATATCATAGTGTCTTCAGACTCCCCCTCTCAATCTGCTGGGATCGTAGTCTGGAATTCACTTTCCACAGATTCTTAGATTGTAATCTGGCACTCTATCAAACTCAAGTTTCAGAATCTGGCTAACCTGCAAAAACTCTACTCAAAAATAAATTTTCTGATAACCGTTTTGTAGATAAGATTTTCAAGTCTAATTTACCACTTGCAGGAATAACATTTATATTTCAAAACATTTCTCATTTCATTTCAACACTCTTCAAACACTTTTACCCAAACCATTTGTTCATCATGTTTAGCACTTGGAATTTTGAAAATCAGCTCTTCAACACCAGTTGTCGAAAATCTTTTTAAATTTTTCAAACATTTATGCTAAAACACACTAAAATCTTTTTGGATTTTTGACTGAAATAGAAATGCAGAAAATGAAATATTTACAAACAATATTTTTGTGAGTTCGTGCAAGAGGATCATATCAGTTTTTGAGACAAATCACCAACACCGTTAAGCTTCATTTCATTTTAAGTTCTAACCAGTTCACTTAGATTGTCAGTATATTTGTCCACTTAAATTTTCACACAAAGTTCAATTGATCCGAGATACGAGGTTAATTTTTTAAGCACTTGAACTTATTCGTGTGTCCCACTACTTGAATATACTCCCGTATCCAGATCCCAATATTCAGTCTTACAGGTGAGTATACCACAGATGATATCTGTCAGGGGAATAAATTATGCAACCGTGATAGCTCAGGTCAGAACTTCCGTTCAGCAGAGAGCCTAGTTGACTTTTAGGTGTGTCCCCTTTAGAGGATCTTTTGAATTACAACAGCCATGATTAGCATTTTTCAATGTTTCATCATTTTTTAGCTGAGGGTGGTGCTATTTTTCAAGCAAGCAGAAAGTATTCTCCGGGGACTAGGCCATTGCTTCCGCAAAATCAGAAGTCCCGGGATAATACCCCAGATATCACTGAGCATAAAGACCTAGTATCTCAGAATAAGGGACCTTTCAAACAAGATTTCAGGGGTTACCTATATATCCAAGTTTGTGTTAACCCACAGAACAAACAAGTTTGAAATTTAGGTTTATATCTCGTCACAATCTACTAAATGTGCAAAAACCTACTGGCACATCATCAGTGAGACCGTTTATTACTTTTTATCTTACCAATTCTTTAGCATGTTGTGATCGTCCACTGATGTACTATCATTTCCTCTTTTATGCAACAAAACTCATTTTTGATTTTGTCATGTTTTTTACTTTTTCAAATTTTCAAATGTTTTTGTATTTTCTCAAATTTCTTACTCCCCCTAAAATGCAAACACATTTTAGGAAATTTGAAAACAAACTGTACAAGTAACATGACAACTGATATCGAATCACTTCAATTCGCCATCCACTTGGCATAAACAATCAGAACTCCCCCTCACAACAAACTATTTTCCCATTATGATTTCAAAACACTTAAGTTTGTTTTAATCAAATGGTTTTTCCGGAAAATAAGTTTGATTTTACCACTTGTAAAGTTAGGGGTTTGGTTCATCACATTGTCTATCAACCATTTGTAGAAAATCAGATACAACTTAATGTCCCTGATTTACCACTTGTAACTATCACAAACATACAACTCAAACCTGTTTTTCAACCAATTTACCATCTTTTGATTGAATTCTCAAGGTGCCGATTCCTACTCCTCGCTTACATACCTGGGAGTTCCGGCAAGTCCTGCAAACCTTCTCGAAAACACATTATACAAACATGATAAAAACAATGAAAGATGCCGATTCATGATCCACGATTACCAACTTGGGATCTCCGGCAAGTCAGGTTTTTACTCTTTGAAAAAAATATCCACCCAAGCCTGACCTTCCTTGGGTGTCACCGAGTCATCATTACTCGGTTTCTTACCTCCCCTCTTCATCTCATAGAACTCTTTAACCCCTTTGACTTTTCGATCAATCATTTTTCCAACAATATGTTTTACAGTGGGGTTAAAGGCCTTGTCAACATCAAATTTCTTTTTATCACAATAAAATTGATTTGAAATTTCAACTTTTCCAACTTTCTTCATGTAATTTTCAGCTTTCAAAGATGGAAAATTTTCATCGTTCACATTTGGAACTGATTTCTCAACCTTTTTCTCAACATGTGGCTCCTCTGATTTTGTGGAATCAGATTCATCACCAGAACTGTTTCTTGAACCCTTAACAACCCATTTTTGATTTATCAGTTTTTCTTTTCTTTTTACCACATTCTTTGAACATTCACCAATCTCAAAGGTCGAATTTTCAAAGCCTGTGAACTTTCGGGTTGAAAGTTCAGTTTTCTCGATCACTTTCTCTTTTAGTTTACCAGAAATTTCCTGTTTTGGTTTGAATGTCTTCGGACAGTCCCTAGCAACATGACCAACAGTTTTACACTGAAAACAGGTTCTCTTTTCAATCTTCTTTGGAACAGCATTCTTCTTCAGCTCTACTTGCTTCTTAGCAAAAAATCCTTGATTTGTCTCCTTCCAAAATGAACTCTTTTGTTCTTTCTCTTGACTTGTTCCTGAAACAAAATCAGTTTTTGGTTTATAAATTTCCTCATTTTTATAATTTTTCGGTGGTATAAAACCTAGACCATTCCTTTTGAAATTACGGCTTTGGTTTGGCTTCTTTTGAAAACCAGAACCAGAACTGTAACCCTTTTTCTTGTTTAATCTTTGTTGAACTCTTGAGGTGTATTTTTTAGGTTTATCAGTAAGATTTAAATCTTTCATTTCAAAAATATTAATTTCTGTTAATTTGAAAACCTTTTTGATCAATTCAGTTTTAACACCTCTTAATGGAAAATCTTCATCAGAATATAATTTGTCAGAATCTTTCAAAGTATATGCCACTTTAAATGATTCATCATTCAAATTAAATTTTGATATCAAAAACTCTTTATCATAAACCCGTTTCTCTTTTTTTACTGTTGACTTTGACGAATCGGACTCAGACTTTGACTTGGATTTGAACTCTGGTTTTGACTCCTCTATGTCATCTTTGTCTAACACCTGATCGACCACACTTTTTATCAATTTTGACTCATGATCAGTATCGGATGACGTGTACGTGACATCAATATTTTCTGGCAAGTTATCCGACGGCACAGACTCCCATTGTAAGTTTATTGCCTTTTCGACTCTTTCGGAATTTGGATTTCGAGGTAAAAATCCATTTTCGACAGGAGGCGGACATCTAGTATAGACCACACTTGGTTTCTTACCAGAAATCTTCACTTCATCTTTTGTCACAGCTTTCTCTTCTTCAGACATTTTCATTTCTTCAAATGTCTTCAAATTCTCCACTACCGGATAAATCCTGTCAACAACAAAAGTAGAACATGAGTAACTGTCTAATAATTTCTTAACTTTCTCAGTTTCTATTTTTTGTGTTGCCAACTCAAGCTCGAGATCTGCACATTTCTTAATGTTATAGTTTGCCGTATCAAGCTGTCTCAGATAAGCTATCTTCAAAGTATTCATAGCTTCAGCTTGTTCACCGTTTGAATCAGTATACTTGTTGATTTCTCTGTTCATTGTATCATATGATTCTTTCAATCTGTTTATGTTGTGCAGCAATTCATTGTTTTGCTTGATTAAAGAATCACAATTCATGCACTTTTCAGGATCTTTGACAGGTTCTGCATCAACTTTGATCTCAAATTCAGGAACTTCTTTGACTGTTCTGTTTGATTGTAAAAATTCAGCTCTTCTCTTTTTCTCAGCTTTAGCTTCAGCTTTTAATCTTTTTTCTTCTTCTTCCTCTTCTTCGTTCTTTCTTCGTCTTTCTTCAGCTGCTTCCATGACTTTTCTGCACCTTTCTGCACATTTCAAATCATAAGCATTTGCAAAGAAAGCATTAACATTTGAAGTGTCTTTGGACATCTCTTTGGCCATAAATTCTTGATCTGAGCAAAAATTGTCCCAACTGAAACCTTCAGCTAATTTTTCATTGTCTTGATCTGCCAAACACAATTTGCTATTTGTTGGAACATATTTATCCCAACTAAAACCACTATCCTTTCCCAGACAAGCTTTCTTTGAATCTTTAATCTCCATCATTCCATGTGCAGTTTGTGCCTGATGCAGTGCTGGTGATGTGATTTGATGATAAATTGCCTTTTTGTGATAATCGTTGTTTCCAAAAGGATTCTGGGCTCCAGTAGCTTCACGATTTTTGCACTCTCTCTTGAAATGCCCCTTTTCCCTGCAACGAAAACATGTAACTTTGGACTTATCAAAGCCTAAGTTTGAAACACTTGCATCAAGAAAATCATTTCTTCCCGTAATTTGTTTAAACTTCTCAGCTCTTCTCATTACACTGGCCATGCACCATTTAATATCCATCAATTCCATTTCCTCAGCATCGATTTGATCGTAATCTTCTTTCGTGAGCATTGGATTACCGATCTTTCCGGCCACAAAACTACTATAGGATTCCAACACCATTCCCAACAAAGACATTTGATTTTTAGCAACCTCTTCAGTATAATCTTGATCATTTTCAAGACTTAGAACAATATTGCACTGAAGTTTTCTTCCGTTCTTTGTTGCTGAAATGTTTGGATCAAATGATGAAAATCTTGTGCTGCTTGAACCCTGAGATGATCTCTTTTCAGAAGAATCTTTCACACTGTAAGCAGTTTCGATCTTTGGAGAATGATTTGTTGTTCCAGTAACACCACTCTTGTAATACAAGCTGATATCTTGTTCTCCATCGTAATTCTTCATCCTAGCAATCTTTCTTTGCTCCATTTCTTGAGCTTCCAGGTGTTTGATGAAATCTCCCAATGTCATTTTCTTATAATCTGTTTTGTTTGACCGCAACATCATCAGAAATGTTCCCCATGTTTCATATGGTAGCGCATCTGCAAGTTTTTCAACCAATTCATCAGTATCTTTCTTAACACCAAGTTTCGTCATATTTCTCACCAAGTTACAATATCTATCAATTAATTGCTTGACACTCTCATTTTTCAATCCCCGAAATAAGTCAAATTCCTTTTTCATGAGAGACATCTTATTCCTGAGCATATCATCACTTCCAGTAAACTTTGCTTCCAACTCTGTCCATATTGAATATGCAGTTCCATCATGTTGAAGCAGTATCAAAATATCTTCTTTTATCGCTTGCTGAAGCAGACTCACCATCAATTTCTCATCTCGATATTTCTTTTTATCTACAGTACTCATTTCTCTAAGTGTCAACGGAGTACCATTCACAACATTGTCCTTTGTGGGTTTAACATACGGCTCTTCAGTGTGTTCCCACGCATCCAAGTGATACGCCTCAACCCAATTTCCAAACCTTTCGGACCATCCATTGTAATCATCAATATCCATGAGTTTTGGTGGTTTCTGAGACGTCCCGGTTTCATTTTCATGCAAAGCACTCTGAGTAACTGTAACTGGACTAGCAAAAGCATTGTAAAAATCTTCGTCCATTTTTCGGAATTCAAAAATTTCACACACCAGTAAGTTCAAGCGAAATCACCAAGTCAATCACAGTTCAAGCGAAACCTTTTAACTGATCTGAAACAAGCTTCAAGCGAAACCAATAAATTTTGATCTTTCAAGCGAAAACTTCAATTTCGCTTCAGACACTAACTTGTTCAAGCGAAATCATACACAAAACTTATATTCTCAAGCGAAATCAAACTATTTTCAAGCGAGCCTGGATGACATCATCACGTTCGGTCTGGTTTTGATCGGATTGAATGAGTAAATGGCCGAATTAGGTTCTTAAACTCTCAAGGGTTTGTTAAAACATGTTTTCGCACAATATGTGAGAGTTTGAACCGATTTGAACCGTAAAAAGTTGATTAATTTTGAAAGAAGGTGTAGAAAATCAGAAAACGTGGCAGAATTGGTATAAACTCTTCCTCCTGAGCTCTGATACCAATTGTAGGATCGTTTGCGGACCCGAACGAGTCGTTCAGAAGAGTTTATCTCAGTTTGAGCGGCGGAAACGAACAAACCGAGTTCAATTCAGCGAGATTTCACTTTAAACTGTTGTTCTATTAATAACGAATGCGATTACAGACCTAACAACACTTCGGCAGCACTTCGTGGCTCACCGGAAGAATCTCTGAAAAATTTCGAACTATTTGAACTGATTACGCTTCAGGGTATTTATAGACATTGAGATTTCGCTTGAGCACTGTTCAAGCGAAATCAAGTCATGTGGATTTTGCTTGAACTTGCTTGAAGCGAAATCATCTATTAATAACCCTTGAAGCGAAATCATCACTTAAACACACTAAAACATGATATTTTCTCATATTACAAGCCCTAATCTTTCAGTTCTAATCTGAGACTCGATATAAGACGAAGACGACAGATGTATGCACCAACAATTAATACAAACCCAAATAAAAAGTGCCGAAAGATTAAAAATCAAAAGTAATACATAAACGACTTGTCTTCACCAAGTGATGTAAAAGACTTAGCCAAACATGGCTTTTGATTGGCAAGAACTCTTACAATCAATCTTGGATCCCGAGACTACTACACACTCTAAATATGGATGATGGATGATGGTGGTGGGTGTTGGTGTTGTAGTGGTGGTGGAGTGGTGGCAAAGTGGGAGAGTAGTGGTTTGCCAAGGGATGCCTTTCAAGTGAACCAAGCACCCTCTTTTATAGCCAGAACAGAGCTCTGGCCACGGCCCCGTGTCCAGTGGGCACAGCCTGTGACCATCATTTTCTCTTCCTTCATTAATTGCAAGTGTCAGCAGTGGGCCCCACACGACCTCGTGTCTCCTAGGCATTGCTCCGTGGTCAACTCTTTGTTGTACTATCAAGATTCTGTGTATCTTAGCGTTGACCACGCCTCGTGTTGAGCTGCGCACGCCCCCGTGGTGGGCGTAGAAGCTTTTACAGGTTTGTCTTGTTATGCAGGCTCCTGACCACGTCCCATGCCCAGCTGGGCACGACCCCGTTGTCAGGCTCTGTTGCCTTGTTTTTGCTTTGGGAGATGTTGCCGAGGGGTCGGGCATGTCACGTTTATTCTTTCTTTTTGTATTTATGTTGGTTTTGGCTACTTATTTGCTCCTTTTGTTCTTTTAAGCTCGTTTGGTCCTGTAAATTCAAAAGGAAGAAAGAAACACGCTTTTTCCAACATTTGTACTAAAAAAGGGTTAGTTTTATGCCTCATTTGATGTAATTTATATGTTTCATTTTGCACACATCAGAAAGCTTGTGGGCGTGGTGAAGTAACATGATTGAGTTGATATCCTAACTGAGAGGCCATGAGTTGAAGATTATGAAGTTGTTGCTGAATATAGTCAAGGTTGGGTTGTTGTGGAGGTGTAGTGGCAGCCGAGAGAGGTTGCTGTGTTGGTGTGGCAGCCGCTAAAAATGCCTGTGGAACCTGTGTATTGGTTGCCAACTTCCTTGTAATCAGGTAATCATGATCACTTAACAACCCATGGAGCTCGTTGAAGCTAACAGGGGGAGAACGGGCCAAAAGATTGGCCTTGAGGCCATTATATTCTTCACGAAGCCCTGCAAGAGTAAGCATAACATGATCCTTATCTTTCATCTATTCTCCGATATTGGCCAAGGCAGTAGCATATTCTTGTGCTCGACTTAGATAGTCAGCCGGTTTCTCATCACCCTTCAAGGTGATTCTGAGTAGTTGACTTTTTAAAGTAAATTCATGAGAAGTTGTAACTGGTGCATACGCCCGTTTTAAAGATAGACATACCTCATGTGAAGTTTTGCCTTGTATATGCTGGAAGGACTCCTCGAAGACAGTAGCGATGATAAGCATACGAATATGAGCATCATTGGAGACCCGGGGTAGGTAGCTTGGGTTATCTGTTGTTGCTGATCCGTTGGTAACCTTCTGTTCAAGGCAGGGAGCCATACCATCTACATAACAAAAAAAGATTATGAGAGATGAGGAAGGATTCGATCATGCACCTCCAGTATCCATAGTTAGTCGGTTTTAGGGTAAAGGCAAACTTGTGCGAATTGTGAGTTGTTTTCTCTTGATTGGTAAAAGCTATGATTGCAGCCATAGTAGTAGAATAGGTTTAGTAAGAATTGATTGTGGTTTAAGCGAGAGGTTTCGTTGGTAATATGGCTGTAGGCTGGAATATATTTTTTTTGGCGGCAAAAAAAGGATGATGATCGGCTGAAGGATAGGTCGCAGGTTTTAGGGTTATGATTTGGCTCTGATACGAAATCAGCGAATAGAATTGGAATCACGCTTCATAGAATTGATTTAGAATTAAGAATACAAAGCCCTATATATAAAGTTACTAGTTACAGTTAGATACCCTCAATAATAATAGACTTGTCTAATAACTTAGTCTAACAAGTTCTTAGTCAGGCAGATCAAGTTGATTGACCCGAGGCTAGGGGAAAACTACTATCTGGATTCAGTGCATAAGGTTTTTTTTTAAACGACCAACAAAATTAATCCCGAGCACTCTTAGGGCACCCACTGGACAAACGGAGTACTCCGAGAGTAACCCGAGTCCACAACCAATTCCGGGGAAAACCCGGTAACCCACCCACCCGTAGGCACGATAGTGAAATTACTAGTAAACTCGTTTGGCTCAACGAACCAACCCAGGTTTCCCTAGGTTTCCTATCAGTCTATCAGTATCACTGCCCACCAGTGTCTTACTCTGCACAAAGTGGGAATTGAATCTGGATCTCTCAAGAGAAATGCAAGCCCTACTATTAGAGTATATACATTTTCTATGTATAGTAGTTAGTTATGATTGTTACAGTTAGTAGTTAGTTAGTTGTATGCATAGCTGTTAGTCCTCTCCTATATATAAATAGTCATGTATTCATAGTCAAGGTAATGAGATTACGATTCAGTTCTTGATACCTCACTTTATGGTATCAGAGCTATCATGATCCCCACCTGATCTAGAGATCATTGGCCAGTGCATAAGGTATATCTATATATGCTGTGAAGAAGAAGAATAATAAAATAGTTTTGTTTTAGTTGAGCCACCCAAATTTAACTTTTCATCCTTAACTTTTAGAAATTACTCTTATGGTCCCTACTGCTACAGATGGCTCAACTCGCAAAAGCTTGCACACATGAGGATCCCCAACAAAGGCCAAGCATGAGATCTGTTGTGGTTGCATTGATGACTCTTTCAGTATCATCCACGGAAGATTAGGATATTGGTTGTGTTTATGAAAACCGGGCTATTGTTAGCCTTGTGTTTGACAAACAGCCTGTTGGAAATTTAGTGAAAATGGGGTTTTCACTAAATATTTTGGACATCAATAATATTTATATATGTGTTGTATAAATAATTATTTATGGGTTTGTGTTTAAACTATGTCCAAATAGAGCTAAGATGAATGAGATATCAAAGCTTGAAGTTGTATGTTTGGAACAAACAAAGATGAGAAAAATGGATTGAGATTTGTCACCTTGTCCCACATAGGTGGGATGGCAAAACTTAAAGTGGTATATAAGGAGGAGCACTCCTTGTAAATTGTTTCCTTAAAAGCAAACACTAGTGGGGACCAAAGGGTGTATCGCACCCGCACATATGTGTGCGTGATGTGGGCTATAGGCCCAATGTGGTGCACTTTGAACTTCGCACACCACCTTTGTATTTTTGCCCATGAGCGCGTGGTTAGATACATGGCGGGTTCGCTTATGGCGCTCCCTTTGGTCGCACAGGAGGATGCCATGGCATGTCGCATGTTGATACGACGCGAGCTCCTTAGGCGCATGACGCACATCATTGGTCAAGAATGTGGTCGGTCCGCTTATGGCGCACCAGTGGGTGACTTAGGATGATGATGTGGTGCAGGCCTCTCAGGCGTTCGACGGGCAATGCAAGGGCGCTCAAGTGTGAATGGCGCAAGTGACGCGGGGGCTAGCGAGCCGGAACAACTTCGCGCAGATTTGTAGTAGTAACTAGGCACACTGGTATGCATGTCGTGCGCATACGCGGGTTCCATACAGTGTGGTACACGGACTGGAGAGCCACTTCAGGCACGCGTGCATGTCTGCAACGGTAACAGAGCAATTGGTTAGACCTGGTCAAACTAGCTGTTACAACTCGTTTAATTCATGTCATAAATGAAAATGACAGTTTTGACTAACCACTTAAATCCATTTAATTAGAGATTAAAAACTATATTAATTATCTTATTTATTACAAGATTAATGGTTTTAGTTATGACAAGATTAATGTCTTGTTTATGGCTAGTTTAATGAGATTAATCTCTATATGTGTGTATATATATGATCATGGGATTTCGTAGAAATTGATACACAACAAATTCATATTTGTTCCATGAAAATTTAGAGAAGAGCTTTCTCTATATTGTTTCACAAAAATTAAATTTTTTCTACTTTAAGAACACCATGTTACCCGGTGCTATCTCGGGTATGAGAGTCATCTCCGGAAGTACACATACTTTTTTGGTTGTTGTACCCTGGGAGACAAAACCGTCTGAGAGGAGGTGCGGAATCCGTTTTAAGGGAAGCGTGTTGAACACGTGCCTCAGCCACAACTGTCAAGATCAATTTGTTCAATTTTGCAGCCAAGAAGGATCACACAAGAAGGTGCAGTTGAAGTTTTCCAAATACGTGGACTTGAGTTAAGATTGGTATAATTAAATTGTATTTTACATTTGTTTATTTTGTTTATGTAACCGGTATTGTACTAGTAGAATTTCCCACAAATAATGAGGTCTCGTTCCTATTTATTTTATTAATGTTTTTAATAAAAAGTGAACCTAGTTCCTACAATCTTAAAACAGACTTTCGTGAAGATTGTTACTACAATCTTAAATCCCTTCTCTACGAGGATTTAGGTTCACGAAAGTTTAAAATATTAATTGGGATTTTTGTTAAAATCTTATAAATATTTTTTGGAAAATATTTTATTTAGTACAACGAGTCGGGTTAATTTTATGATTGGAGTACAATCTTTAATACTATGTTGCAAAACGAACGTTTTGATTCAAGTTTTAGAGTTCATGGGTTTTTTGTTCGTGTTTAGATAAACCGAACCATATACAAAATAATATGTATTTCGATATGTTTTGAAATACTAAAATTTTCTAATGAGCTTATTAGAAAAATATATTTTGTAACCCCTTACAAAAGTGTTTGTAACGTTTAATTTCTTTAATAAGCTTGTTAGTAACCATAATTGATATGTTAATGTTGGTTTTAAAAGTCTTGAAATATATATATATTCTAACGAGCATATTAGAAAGTAATTATTTTATAAAATAACAAGTTTTAATTTTTTCTAACGAACGTGTTAGAAACGTTGATGTTGAAAGAATAACAAGATTAAAACTTTTTATATCTCTAACGAGCGTGGTAGAATTTTATAGAATAATAAGTTTTAATATCATCTTTTATATCTAATGTGCATGTTAGATACAATGATTGTGTAAAACTAACTTGTTAAAAGACGATTAGATTTTCTAACGAGCGTGCTAGAAAAGATACGTTTAGATTTTCTAACGAGCATGTTAGAAAAGATTATTATTTCAAATAATACCGACGAGCGTGTTGAAGACAATTATTTTGGATAATAAACCTTGGTTTCGTTTAAATCCTTAAAACGATTTTTTTCCACGTACACGATTTTTATTTGTTTATTTCTAATGAGCGTATTAGAAATAGTTTATATATTTTTTTTATAAACTTCAAAACAAATTTTGTAATCGATTACTTCTAATGAGCGTGTTAGAAACAATGTAAAGAGTTTGATAATTGTTTATTTTCGAACGAGCGAGTTAGAAAAAGGTTTATGTTTATTTCTAACAAGCGTGTTAGAAAACGTTCATTTAAATAAACCAAAAGTGGCTTATGAGAACAAGTGTATTCGTTTTATTTCTAACGAGAGCGTTAGAAATGGTTTACTTTATAAAAACCGAATATTTTGAATGTTTGTTAAACATTTAAATTCTAATTAGCGTATTAGAATTGATTATCATACAAAGTACAAACCACTCATTTTAACGATTGGCAATCGTTATTATCTAACAGCGGTTAGAAATGGTTTGAATATGATAAACCAATTATTAAAACGATGTGTATTCGTTTTATTTTCAAACGAGCGAGTTTGAAACTTCTTTATTTAATAAACTATTATAAGGTTTATTGTCTTGATTTGTAATCAAAACATAAATATATATAGTTTAATTAATAAAAACACTTGCAAAAACGAGAAATGTTTTGAACGAATAAAACACGTCTTTGCGATTTAAGTGTGATTCGATGCTTCCACGAAAAGTATTTCGTCTTGAACCATATAATAGTCTCGGAAAGACTATTTGGTGAAAAACAACTCAATATTGTTATGGATATAATAAGTTGTTCAACTACTTGCGAGTAGTTAATTGTAAACAACTTTATATTTTTGGATAACTTGTGATTATTCAAGTTCTGAGTTTCAAGATGAAACAAGTTATATGAGTTCTATTGAGGGAGTACCTCAAAACATGACACGAAACGATATAATTGCGTTTATTTCGGTCAAAAGTGTTGAAGATAATAACACTTTGGGATTTGATGTTTAGATATCATTGGTGTATCCGTTATTATATATGTTCGCCTTTATTTTATTTAAAATGGTGGACTTCCGTTTGGGTTTATTTTACATAAACAAAATAGATTAAAATATAATAAAAGATAAATATTTATTTTTGGACTACTAATAATTTGTCAAAAGGATACACATTTTGATACAAAGTGTAAAAAGTAATTTACACAAACACAACGAGAGGGTTGTGATCATGACTTATGTAATAAGTCATAAATCAAACATCAAACGCATAACGACTTCGTGGGAAACGTGGTGAATGGTTTGAGATGAAATACACGAAAACGAGATATGTCATCTAATGTTGAGAGCATCAACATGGAAATGCACATGTAAGTTTTCAAAGAATATAACATATGAAAGAAATATATGTTATTATTGTAAATGATTTTAATAAATTTAGCAAATTTATTAAAGGAAATTTACAATAGTGATTGACTTGTAGATGCTTCTACCACCATCAATGTTGTTTAAACTATGTGGAGGGTTGGTCCTCAATTTGGGAGAGTATCCAATGCATGGTATTAACGAAACAACAACTTAAATGTATATATCACTATAGGCATACGTGAATGCCTTGTTATTGAGAGTCAATCTAATTGACTATATCTCAAGACTGGAGTGATTTTATACAAAGATCGTTCATCAAAGTGACTTGGATTAAGACTTATGTTTAAGTCCTTAGTAAGTCAATGGTGAAGCCTTGGAGATAAAAGGCAAACGAGTTATGATCCTAATGGATGGAGTTAACTATGGTTTTGAGACCTTCCTAAAACCGATGGTTTTGGAATGGTGAAATAAAATTTCAATATTGTGTCTAAACTAAGAAACGAATGTTCATAAGAGATAGTGCGTTATCTCTTAAGGTTGTGAAAAATCAGAATGATGCATCTTCTGTTCACATGATAAAGTATTGTTTTCTAAAGCATCCTAGACTAATACTTGTTAATTTATATGCTCGACGGAGATTAAATTAACTTTAAACATTCAAAATATGTGATGACATAAGAAAGAATTTTGTGCTAAAACAAAACTATAAATAGAACTTCATTTTAGTCCAAAGGGATAACTTGGGAAGACCGAATAAATGGATCATTTATGACGATTCCATCCGGTCTCATATGTGAAGAACTCATATAGCTCAGAAGCTCTTATGAGCAAGATTAATCTGAGTAGACTAATATAATTGGACGACTACATTGACAAAAAGATATGGATAATTTTATCCTATCAAGCGGGTCTAAAAAGTCATCAAGAGTAATATTACTCAAACTTAATTAAAATGCAAGAAATGTGGGGGGGGGGAAGCCATTTAAGAGAAACAAACCCTTTAGGGTATGTAGAAATGGTAGTTGAGAAGTTTTCTCAAATTCAAAATGAAAGGGAGAACCTTTCATCACCCCATTTGGATGCTATCCAATTACATTTAAATGTGGGGGGTGACTTGCATTTGAATGTGGGAGGTTTGACAATAAGGATTTTAGTAATCCAAATAAATATTGCAAACACATGACCATGTGGAGTACACAATGGTTATATGGAGTCAATCAAGTTGATTAGGCTTGAACGCCAATTGGTTTGATTGAAATCTAGTAAGATGTCAGTCATGACACACCAAAGGCATGATGAAAATGTGTCTAGCCATGAATTGAGTTTCATGTCATTCTAAAGACAAGGTACATAACTAGATCTAAGTTGAGATCACGAGTTATAAGTCTCACGAATCGACTAAAAGGCAAAAGTGACTAGCGAGTCAAGAACACGTTAGAACAACCGATCTCAATTTAAATTGTTAACTTAGCGAAGTCAACAAATAATTTTGGAACCAACTAACCAGTGGATTGATAAGAGATCAAGTTGTGGAATGAGACTAAAGCCCATGAAAAAGGGACATGAGGGAAACCTAACCTAGCTGACTGGAGATCCCAAGATCTAGGTTCAATAGGACAACATAATCATGAACCGAAGGGTAGTCACTGTGGGGGCATAACTAATATATATGTTTATATATAAGCTAGTGTGTATGTTCATATATCCCCCTAAAACTATAAAAGGGTGTTTAAATACGTCCTAGTCCATTCCTATAATATTCAGTGACATTGTTGTGAGGCTAAGCATAATATATGGCTAATTGATTTGTGGAAATCATAGTAAGCCATAATGCTTTTAATGATTCAAAGGAATCACCTATGTGAGAGAGAAGTAGGGTCGCTTCGAATGGCATTGTGGGGTGCGCAATCCTAGTGCTCTCGCAGAACCAGGCTAGTGTTCCAGGACCATAATAGGACACGATAATGAGGGGATGGCCCGACTAGGGAAAGTATTGTGTGATTGTATATTGTCGTTACACAATTGGGGAGTTGTTCAAGGACATCACGTCTACAAAACCCTAGTAGGCTAAGTATGTTTCACAAAGGAAGGTTCAAAGGTAAAACCTACCTATCCTGCAATACTCAACTGTCGAGGTTTTATCGGGGAATTTTGGGTGTTTTAATCAATCTCCATTCATGTGGGGCATTGTTGGAAATTTAGTGAAAATGAGTTTTTTCACTAAATATTTTGGACATCAATAATATTTATATATGTGTTGTATAAATAATTATTTATGGGTTTGTGTTCAAACTATGTCCAAATAGAGCTAAGATGAATGAGATATCGAAGCTTGAAGTTGTATGTTTGGAACAAACAAAGATGAGAAAAATGGATTGAGATTTATCGCCTTGTCCCACATGGGTGGGATGACAAAACTTAAAGTGGTATATAAGGAGGAGCTCTCCTTGTAAATTGTTTCCTTAAAAGCAAACACTAGTGGGGACCAAAGGGGGCATCGCACCCGCACATATGCGCGTGTGACGTGGGCTATAGGCCCAATGTGGTGCACTTTGAACTTGGCACACCGCCTTTTTATTTTTGCCCATGAGCTTGTGGTCAGATACATGGCGGGTTCATTTATGGCGCGCCCTTGGGTGGCACAGGCTGATGCCATGGCATGTCGCATGTTGATACGACGCGAGCTCCTTAGGCGCATGACGCACATCATTGGTCAAGAATGTGGTCGGTCCACTTATGGCGCACCAGTGGGTGACTTAGGCGGATGATATGGCGCAGGCCTCTCAGGTGCGCGACGGGCAGTGCAAGGGTGCGCGAGTGTGAATGGCGCAAGGGGGTGACATGCCCACTTAGCATAACGCAGGGGCTAGCTAGCCGGAAAAACTACGCGCAGATTTACAGTAGTAACTAGGCACACTGGTCTGCATGCCGTGCGCATACGCGGGGTTCCATACAGTGTGGCACACGGACTGGATAGCCACTTCAGGCACGCGTGCATGTCTGCAACGGTAACAGAGCAATTGGTTAGACCTGGTCAAACTAGCTGTTACAACTCGTTTAATTCGTGTCATAAATAAAAATGACAGTTTTGACTAACCACTTAAATCCATTTAATTAGAGATTAAAAACTATATTAATTATCTTGTTTATTACAAGATTAATGGTTTTAGTTATGACAAGATTAATTTCTTGTTTATGGTTAGTTTTATGAGATTAATCTCTATATGTGTGTATATATATGATCATGGGATTTCATAGAAATTGATACACAACAAATTCATCTTTTTTCCATGAAAATTTAGAGAAGAGCTTTCTCTAAATTGTTTCATATTGTTGCTACAACAAATACAAGACCAAGGCCTGTAGCGATATCTCCGGGTAAAAGGGTTCAAGGTTTCAGTTAGCCTAACGCAGGTCGTGGGGTCCCCCCACGTTTGCAAGACGTGGAGAGAGGTTCACTAGTGTTATTGTTGTTCTCCTTGAATTCTAGACTGATATGAAACCAGCCCAGAATGCAATCGTTGGAGAGGATGAATTATTTAGGTGAAGAAGAGAAGCAAGCATGAAGCTAGTTCTCATTGGAGAAGAAGAAGAGAAGTAAGCATGAAGCTTGTTCTCAAGAGGGAGAAGGAGAATTAGAGAATTGAGATAGTTTTCTGCTGATTCCAGAATGTCTGGCATGCTTGTCATGGGCTGCAATTTATAGGGGAAGAGGTTTCTCAAAGGAGAAACCTTTAACTAGTGAACCTGGCTTGCAGTGAGGGACTTACCCTTTTAGGGGTTAAAGGGTTTGGACCTGCGGATAAAAGGGTGTGCTCTCCCACATGTTCTGGTTGCGGCTAGGTAGGAGGTTTCACACGCAAAGGGTGATGTGACAAGGCTCTGACTAGCCTTTTTACTGTTCATGACCGTTGGACCATTTCCGAACCTTTTAACCTTTTAAGTTGTTGTGTCTCTAATCAGTTTATTAAGGTTTGAGCTACCCCCGTCATCAGCCCCCCAAGTCAGAGGTATTTGGGGTGTAAGCGCAAATGCTTCTGACTTTTGTACACGATTTTTATTGCTTAAAGGCTTCAAGGTTTGAAAGGTTAGTAGGCGTCTAAGTTTTTTGGATTTGAATTTTGAAATGACAGTTAATGTGATGGATGGTAGTTTTTTTGCCTTTTGCGTAATAATAACTGCCTAGACTTCACTTTCTTTTTTCTTTCAATCGTCTCTCCTGGGTGCTAGCAAAGATCTGTATGTGAGTTATTCTTGTCTCACTCGAGAGGAAGTTGAGGATTTTTGTAAAGAATGGGGGATAGATCTAAAGTTTAATCTGGTGGCTCCGGGTTTAGATAAATCGATCGATCAGTGTCCCGCTGGTTCTATTACTCTTTATTGCTGTCATTTCTAGTGTTCCAACTTGTGTCATCCGTTTTCGGTCTTTGCTCTAAATGGTTTAGAGTATTATCGTGTGTCGTTTGGTCAGTTGGTCAGTTGCATCCTCAAGGTCTTGCTGGGACTTTACACTTTGAGGTTTTGTGATAGGGTATGGCCCATCGTTGATGTTTCTTCTGGTTAACCAAGAATGACGATTGGGTCACGTTTGATACATTTGATGTTTATTTGATTTCCTCAATGGTTACTACCTTTGGTTCTTGGAAGGACTGATTTTTCTGGATTTCTGAGTCCATTGTTCCCTTCAAGCTTGTTTGGAGGCACCCTGATGTTGTGTTGAACAAGCTTGAGCCATTTGAGTATGAACTAGACAGTTAGTTGTTAAAAGGCATTAGGAAATGTCCTTCGAGGCTTCGTCCCTTTCCTGAACACCTTTTAGTGTTGATGGGTGTGAGCACCTTGTGGGCCAAGCCAGATCGTGACCCTGTGCTCATGCGAGATGATCAGGTTATGATGTTTTGCTTTATCAGGAGTGATGGTACCTCTGATGTTGTGTTTGGGGATGTTGAGGCCTCACCCGGTGAAGATGTTGTTGTCAGGAACACTGAACATAGGTTTGAGGGTTCAGGCTACAAGAATGTCCGAAACGTCAAGGGTTTTACCAAGGTTGCTGCTTACAAAGTCCCTACTCGCCGTTCAAACCGTCATTTGATAAAGGCTGCTGACCAACCATCGGCTTCTGAGCCATTGGAACTGAGCGATGACAGAGGCTTCAGATGATTTAGAAGTTGGGTTGAGGAAAATTTATGAAAGACACATAGTTACCATTAGTGATTGGTAAGGGGAGCAAGGCGGCGGGTAAAAAGGTTGGGAGCTTGAAGGGTTACTGGAAAGGTGGTGAAGGTTCCACCAATGTTAATCCCGAAGAAGTTTATGTGCCGGATTGGAAGGACACAGTTGGTGAGAACTTCAGGTCTTCATCCGTTTGTGAGGATGTTCTTACCTATTTTGCTCCTCCTAATATTCGAGGTTCTTGCTCATCTATAGACGATAACTGATGATTTCGAAAATGATGATGGGTGCTTGCAACCTTGCTGCCTTGCTTCTAGAGGGTGTATCCCGATTTCGCCAAAGGATGCAAGAATATGAAGTTTTTTTTTTTTTGAAGAAGAAGAGGGATGGGATGAAAGCTTCAATGGTTGCTTGTAAAGAAGCTGAGGGCTATGCTGAGTAGGAGAAAGCATTGTTGTTTGAAGATTTGAGGAGTTTTCACAAGACTGATATGGTTGAGTTGCTTGGAGGTTGACAAGGTTTAAGTTAGGGTCTTTAAGGCTGCCTTGGAGGTTCAGAAAAAAGCCTTATTAGAGGAGAAAGAAGGGTTAAAGGCTTCACTTGCCCAGACTACTAGTGATAATGAATGGCTCATTGAGCATGGATTTCAGCAAGTGGTTACTTATCTTCTCCATTCGTCGGAGTTCAAAAAGGTCTTGGGTGATGTGTGCACCGAGCTTCTTGTTTATGGGAGACACCAAGGTTTGTTTGCTGGTTACAAAGCTTTGTGAACCTGGGGAGCCTTGGGAAAAGTCTTCTCTTTTCTAAAGCCTTCAAAGTCTTCAAGGGAACAGCTTTTTAAGATTGAGCATATGATTTACCCTTATGTGGGTGAAGTCTCCAAGTGTTTTGGTAAATCTTTTCCTGTTTTGCTGGAGCTAAAACCCCAGGGCCTGAGGCTGTTTGTAATGAAGTGTTGAAGTCCCTCTCGAAGAAACGTCCTTGCTCTAGAGATAGCGAGGAAACGTTTTCTGAAGGTGGTGAGGGCTCAAAGGGTTCAACCATTGAAGCCTCCGAGACAGCGGGTGTCATAGGGAGGAAAAAGAGGAAGGCTAAAAACACCCAAGATAATGGGCTTTCGAATAAGGATGATGTAGCAAAGTCTATCATCTCTGATGCTGTCAAATGAAGAAGAAACCTTAATTCATAGCTTTCTTAGCATGTCGAACATTGTTATGGATTGTTTGCTTAAACATCTTTTTGTTTTAAGGGAACCGTTTAGGTCATTTGGTTGTTAAAGCCTGGAAGGCTTGTGGACAATGTTTTATGTTTGATGGCCAGTACGGCCCTTGCTATCTTTAACTTATCTTGCTATGTTTATTGTGTTGTTTTGTTTACTCCCTTGTGTTTTCATTGGTTTTGTATGTTGTCTTTGTTTTGGGCGGTGCATCTTATGTTACTTATACCTAAAAGGGTTCAGTGCTGCAGTCACTTAGCCTTAGGATATTTTTAACAAGAAGATACAACCTCTATCCTATGTTTGACATTCACTTAGAGTCTTTTTGGTTCGTAAGCCAATGTTGGGGCTTAAGGAACATTTGGTGTAGGCTGTTCAAACCCGTCTATGAGACATGGTTTTTAAGATTTCTATGAGTCTCATGGAGTTGTATTGATTTAGGAACTCGCCCCTTATATAGGTCCATTCAACCCTTGAACCTATTGAGCGATGTGGCCTGCGAGCTCATCCCCTTACATGGCCCTTGCCATGGAGTTTCTTGCTAGGTTCTCAACCTGATTATAGGATAGAAAGAGAAATTTTGATTCATTGTTCATTCATTTCAAAGTACTTTGATTACTAGGGGAATAGAACAACTTTTTGGAACTATTTGTAACACGTTTTGGTTAAACATGGAACCTTTTAAGGTTTTTGCCATCCCAATGGCGGGGAAGCTTTTTGCCTTGCGGACCTCCCAGCTTGTATGATCCCCCTTTGTGGGCTTAGGGCCAAGCTTTACTTGGCTTTCTTTCTTGCAGGCCTCATTATTTCGAAGCACAAGGTCTCCATGCTTGAAGCATTTATGATTCATCCGTGTATTGTAATATGAATCCATGTTTTGCTTGTACCTTGCTTTTTTGTATGGCTGCTTTATCACGAGCCTCTTTGAGGAGTTCTAAATTCAACATTGTCTCTTTCTTATTTGATTCGAGGTCGATGTTGAATGTTCTTCGTGTTGTTACTCCAATTTCAGCTAGGATTACAACCTCTGATCCAAACACTAGGCTGTAGGGTGTTTTATTGTGGCTCATCTTCTCGGTTGTTCGAATTTCCCATAGCACATTGGGAAGTTATTCGAGCCAATTGTTGTCGTATCTTCCCAATCGAGATTTAATCCCTCAACAATGTTGTGGTTTGTCCTATCAACCTGGCAATTGGAGTGTGGGTAAGCTATCGAGCTGAATACTTGAGTTATTCTGAACTCCTTACACCAGGAGCTAGAAGGCTACTCGGCAAACTACTTCCCGTTATCCGTGACTAGTACCCCTGGCAGCCCAACACAATAGATTGTGTTTTCCTAAACGAAATCAATGACCTGTTTCCCTGAGATTTTTGCCAATGGCTTTACTTCTGGCCACTTGGTGAAGTAATCCACGGCTACCAATAAGAGCTTGACTCCTCATTTGGCTAGTGGGGATGGACCAACGATGTTCATTCCCTACTTGTGAAATGGCCAAGCCGAGGAGATGGGAACGGGGTCATGTTTGGGGCTTTTGGGTACCGGAGCATGTAACTGACAAGCTTCATATTTTCGCAGTTGTTCGGAGGTATCTCGATGCGTGGAATGCCAAAAGTGTCCGAGGTTCATCAACTTTGACACTACCGATTTTGGGCCACAATGAGCTCCACATATCCCTTCGTGAATGTGACAACCCGAGTTTTCAAGGTCTCTATTCGACTTAACTTGGTATTTAAGTGCAAAGTGTATTTTATATATTTGGTGTGCATTATATTTGAGTGTAAGTTAATAATATATTTGGTATTAATATTATGATTGTTTAAATTAAAACATCGACCCTTTGCCAAACACCCCACCCACGAAAACACCCTTGGCGAAAACACTAAGGTGTTTTCGTCCACTTTGGGGCCGACGAAATCAACATATGGGCCTTTGGCCCAGTAGCAGTCTGTTTAAGGTTTTGTTCTCCACTTTTACGTATGAGTTCATTCGGCAACCCAAACAACCTCTCACATTCTCCCTCTCTCTACCCTTTGAACCCGACGGCAATCTCTAGCTCTTTGGGAACCGTTTCTAAGTTGCTAGTCTCTTGTCATAACTGGTTAGTATATCATCTCGGTAATTAGATTGTTGTTACGTATATTAGATGATTGTTATATATATTGAGTGGGTTGGGAACCGAGCAAACCAATGTGAGTTCACACTCCTAAGGCATGGGATTCCCGGTGGGTTGGGAATGGGATTGAATAACTACTCATACTTTCAACACTACTAGACTACGTACTACTGTCCTCGGATTGGGAAGGACACCATCATTAAACCTACGTAAAACCTACGTACTACTGTCCTCGGATTGGGAAGGACACCAGCACTAAACCTACGTAAAACCTATGTACTACCGTCCTCGGATTGGGAAGGACGCCAGCGCTAAATCAATGTACTCGTTACGTACCACTGTCCTTGGATTAGGAAGGGCACTTACATAAAACCTACGTAATCTTATACTTATCACTGTCCTCGGATTGGGAAGGACACTTATAAATACAGCTAGTCTAGTAAATTACAACATGGGAAGCCCCCACTAAATATTGTGAAAAGGTTTGGTAAACAAGGATACTGGGTAATACATGGTTATGAAACGAACTTATGATTTCTGAAACGAGCTCAATAACTGAACAATCAACTGTGAACTCGCTCAACTTTGTTGTTGACTCTCTGTTACATGTCGTGAAGGTCGTTAGGTATCTATGGAGCTTGCATCGGAGTGGGAAGAGTCGTTGTGGGACATGGACAGCTGTGTGCCATGCTAAACATTTGAAACGTTTAAACTTATGACTTGGTTTTAAACATTATGCTTCCGCTTGCAACTTAAACTATGTTTTGTTTAGACACCAATTGTATTGTGTTGGATTTTTATATACTACTTACATGCTTGTTCAATATGATTGGTGGCTTGATCCTGGTCAGTCACGCCTCCAAGCGGTGATACTCCGCGTGTGGATTTTTTGGGGTGTGGCAGATTGGTATCAGAGCCATTGGTTATAGGGAACTTGGTTTTAATAAGGGAAAAGTTTTTGTTAAAACCAGACTATAACCTGAACAGTGCTCAACGATCCACAACGACGCTTCGCTCCACGTGCAAGACTCGACACGATAGGTGATATGGTTTATGTTTATATTACCTACTTGCTAGTTACATAGAACTTTGCTTATAGTATGCTTATATGAATGTAACAACTATTGCTTGAAACGTATGCGTGCTTACTCTCTTCTGTCATCGCATTTTCGCGAACCTCTCTCACTCATGTTTCCTTTGGTATGAAGATCATGAGTGGACGTGTCAACATGAATCAAGCCCAGCTGACGGCTTTGATCAACCAACAAGTTACTGCGACACTTGCAGCCGCTCAAGCAGGAGGTATATCCTGCAGTCGCAACTCACTCTAGGATCTTTAGATCCTACCCTCATAATCCAACTCTTGTGAATTAACTTTGTCCTGTTCTTGTATACGCAACAGGTCAGCATGCTCAGCCACCTGTGTGCACGTTCAAGACTTTTATGGACTGTCGTCCTAGTACTTTCAGTGGCACTGAAGGGGCCGTTGGACTCCTTCACTGGTTCGAGAAGCTCGAATCGATCTTCGAGATGTGTTAATGCCCTGAGGCTCGTAGGGTGAAGTATGCCACTGGTACTCTCGAAGGCGTTGCGTTGACTTGGTGGAACGCACAAGTTTAAATGTTAGGGCTGGCAGCTGCTAATGCCACCCCATGGAATGACTTCAAGGAACTGATCAAGCGCGAATACTGTAATCGTGATGACATCCACAAGCTGGAAGTGGAGTTCTTTAACCTGAAGATGACGGGGTCAGAGATAGAGGCATATACGAAGCGATCCAACGAACTGGCAGTGTTATGTCCAACTATGGTGGATCCTCCCATCAAGCGTATCGAGCTGTACCTCAAAGGCTTAGTACCAGAGATTCAAAGCCATGTGAGTGCTGCTAACCTCGCTGCCATCCAGGATGTTACTCGTCTTGCTCATCGTCTCACAGACCAGGCAGTGGAACAGAATAGGCTGCCTAAGCGTATAGGTGCTACTGCTACTACTACTTCTGCTATTCCCAGTGACAACAAACGAAAATGGGATGGAGCCTCCAGCAAGGGTTTGACTACAGTTCACTCCCAGGCGCAGCAGCGAAAGATTGATGACTACCAGAGTCCTGGTCAGCAATCTTCTAGTAGTCAAGGGCAGGGTGGATATCGAGGAAACCACCCAAAGTGCAACAAATGCAAGAGGCACCACAGTGGTCAGTGCAACAAGGGACGTTGTCAGAGGTGTCTCAAAATGGGTCATGAAGCCAAGGATTGCAGGAGCTCGCGGCCTGCAAATCAGAATCGTCAGCAGCAACAGCAAGCACCGCAGAATCAGCAACAACAACAGGGCAACAGGGGATGCTATCAGTGTGGCGCTGAAGGTCACTTCAAGAGACACTGCCCGCAGTTAAATCAGAATCAGAATCAGAACAATAACCAATGGAACGGAAATAACAATGGGGGTAACAACGGGGGAAACAATGGTGACAATGGCGCCCGAGGCCGTGTGTTCGTGATTGGTCAGGGTGATGCTAGGAATGATCCCAACGTCGTGATGGGTAAGTTTTTACTGGATGACTTTTATGTTAATGTTTTATTTGATTCAGGTGCCGATACCAGTTATGTGTCCCTAAAAGTTAGTCAAATGCTTAAACGTACCCCAACACTTTTGAACACCAAGCACATGGTAGAGCTAGCAAACGGTAAAAGTCTTGAAGCCACACACATAGTTAGGGGTTGTAATCTCATCTTAGCTGGTCAAACCTTCTCTATCGACCTCATTCCTATTGTTTTGGGTAATTTCGACATTGTTGTTGGTATGGATTGGTTATTGCAACATCGAGCAGAGATCCTTTGCAAGGAGAAGATTGTTCGTATTCCCCGTTCTGGTCAAGAACCTCTCGAGATTCATGGTGAAAAGAGTGGTGCAGTTGTAGGTATCATCTCTTTCCTTAAGGCCCAGAAGTGTTTGCGAAAGGGCCACACTACAATTTTAGCACTTGTTACTGACGCATCATCGAGAGAGAAGAAAATAGAGGATATTCCAGTTGTACGCGACTTTCCTCAAGTGTTTCCTGAGGAATTACCTGGTCTACCGCCTTATCGCTAGGTCGAATTTCAAATCGAGCTAGCTCCTGGAGCAGCACGAATAGCTCGTGCACCGTACCGCTTAGCTCCATCAGAATTGGAAGAACTATCTACACAACTGCAAGAGCTCTTGGACAAGGGTTTCATACATCCTAGCTCTTCGCCCTGGGGAGCACCAGTATTATTTGTAAAGAAGAAAGACGGTACCTTCAGGATGTGCATTGACTACCGTGAGCTTAATAAGGTGACCATAAAGAATTGTTATCCTTTCCCGCGCATTGATGACTTATTCGACCAGCTGCAAGGATCGAGCTACTACTCCAAGATTGGTCTGAGATCGGGTTACCATCAACTGAGAGTCTGAGATGAGGATATCTCTAAGACAGCATTCAGAACTCGTTACGGCCATTACGAGTTCCTGGTCATGCCTTTCGGATTGACGAACGCACCGGCAGTCTTCATGGATCTTATGAATAGAGTGTGCAAACCTTACCTGGATAAGTTTGTTATTGTTTTCATCGACGACATCCTGATCTATTCTAAGAGTCGGGAGGAACACGAGCAGCATCTGCGGATTATTTTGGAACTGCTTCGAACAGAGCAACTTTATGCTAAGTTTTCAAAATGCGACTTCTGGCTTCGTGAAGTCCATTTCCTAGGCCATGTGGTAAACAAGGATGGGATTCATGTTGATCCATCCAAGGTAGACTCGATCAAGAACTGGCCTGCACCGCGTACACCAACAAAAATCCGCCAATTCTTGGGTTTGGCGGGCTACTACAGAAGGTTCATCAAAGATTTTTCCAAGATTGCACAGCCGCTTACTTTGCTAACTCAGAAGGGTGTCACCTATCGTTGGGGTGATGCTCAAGAATCAGCGTTCCAACATTTAAAGAATAGACTTTGTAGCGCACCTATTCTTTTATTACAAGAGGGCACAGACGATTTTGTGGTTTATTGTGACGCGTCAATTCAGGGTCTTGGTTGTGTTTTGATGCAACGGGATAAAGTCATTGCTTACGCCTCGCGCCAACTTAAGATTCACGAAAGGAATTACACTACACACGATCTGGAACTGGGAGCTGTTGTTTTTGCACTCAAGATATGGAGACATTACCTGTACGGTACCAAGTGCACCATTTACACCGATCACAGGAGTCTCGAGCATATCTTCAAACAGAAGGAGTTGAACATGCGACAACGTCGATGGGTCGAGCTATTGAATGATCACGAATGCGCGATCAAGTACCATCCAGGCAAAGCCAATGTTGTGGCCGACGCCCTCAGTAGAAAAGATACTACACCTAAACGCGTGCGTGCATTACAACTTACCATCCAGTCTAGTCTTCCTACACAGATACGAGATGCTCAGGCAGAAGCATTGAAACCAGAAAACATCAGGGCTGAAGCCATACGCGGCTCAAGGCAACGGTTAGAACAAAAGGAAGACGGTGCCTACTACGTAACAAGACGCATCTGGGTCCCACTCTATGGCAATTTATGAGAACTTGTAATGGATGAAGCACATTAGTCTCGTTACTCGGTACATCCTGGTTCGGATAAGATGTACCATGATTTAAAGACGACATACTGGTGGCCTAGCATGAAAGCTCACATAGCAACTTACGTTAGCTAGTGTTTGACTTATGCGAGAGTCAAGACTGAATATCAGAAACCATCGGGCCTACTCCAACAACCAGAAATACCACAATGGAAATGGGAACAAATTTCCATGGATTTCGTTACTGGCCTGCCTAGATCTCAACGTGGGAATGATACTATTTGGGTGATCGTGGATCGACTCACAAAGTCTGCACACTTCTTGGCTATCAAGGAAATGGATAAATTCTCCACCTTAGCAGATGTTTACCTTAAGGAAGTTGTCTCGAGGCACAGGGTGCCAACCTCTATTATTTTCGATCGTGATGCACGTTTTACTTCAGAACTGTGGCAAGCGATGCACAAATATTTTGGCTCACGTTTAGACATGAGCACAGCTTATCACCCGCAAACGGATGGGCAGTCCGAACGCACCATCCAAACCCTTGAAGACATGCTTAGGGCATGTGTGATTGATTTTGGCAACGGTTGGGAAAAACATCTACCGTTGGTGGAATTTTCGTATAATAACAGCTACCACACCAGTATTCAGGCCGCTCCATTTGAGGCATTGTACGGGCGTAAATGCCGATCACCTCTTTGTTGGGCAGAGGTGGGGGATAGTCAGATCACAGGTCCAGAACTTGTAGTAGACACAACGGAAAGAATTGCTCAGATACGGCAACGAATGGCGGCAGCTCGCGACCGTCAGAAAATCTACGCTGATAAGCGCAGGAAACCACTCGAGTTCCAGGTTGGGGATCGAGTGCTACTCAAAGTCTCACCTTGGAAAGGTGTGGTTCGCTTTGGAAAACGAGGCAAACTCAATCCGCGTTATGTCGGACCGTTCGAAATCATCGAGAAAATTGGCAAAGTGGCCTACAAACTGAATCTACCAGCAGAACTCAGTGGAGTTCACAACGTATTTCACGTGTTGAATCTGAAGAAGTGTCTGTCAGATGAGACCCTCATAGTTCCTTTGAAGGAGCTCACTATCGACGATCAGTTGCGATTCGTTGAGGAACCAGTTGAAATCACAGACCGAGACGTTAAGGTTCTCAAGCATACCAGAATACCTCTGGTTCGAGTTCGTTGGAACTCCCGTCATGGCCCAGAGTTTACCTGGGAACGAGAAGATCAAATGAAACTCAAGTATCCCCAGTTGTTCGGAAACAGTGCAACCACTACTGAGACTAAAGCTACTGTGGAATTTCGGGACGAAATTCCAAACCAACGGGGGGATGATGTGACACCCCAGGAAAACCAGGAAACAACACAACACAACTAGCTTCCTCAGTAACTACGTACTAAATTTCGGGATGAAATTTCTTTCAAGTTGGGGATAATGTGACAACCCGAGTTTTCAAGGTCTCTATTCGACTTAACTTGGTATTTAAGTGCAAAGTGTGTTTTATATATTTGGTGTGCATTATATTTGAGTGTAAGTTAATAATATGTTTGGTATTAATATTATGATTGTTTAAATTAAAACATGGACCCTTTGCCAAACACCCCACCCACGAAAACACCCTTGGCGAAAACACTAAGGTGTTTTCGTCCACTTTGGGGCCGACGAAATCAACATATGGGCCTTTGGCCCAGTAGCAGTCTGTTTAAGGTTTTGTTCTCCACTTTTACGTATGAGTTCATTCGGCAACCCTAACCACCTCTCACATTCTCCCTCTCTCTACCCTTTGAACCCGACGGCAATCTCTAGCTCTTTGGGAACCGTTGCTAAGTTGCTAGTCTCTTGTCATAACTGGTTAGTATATCATCTCGGTAATTAGATTGTTGTTACGTATATTAGATGATTGTTATATATATTGACTGCAAACTGTTATGTGATCATGTTGTGAATTGGATTGATTGGTTTGGTAGGAATCCTTATAAGCTGAGGTTATGATCGGTTGTGTTATGGTTACTGTCAATGTTCGATTGATGTTGTGTATATATGTATATCTTTGAATGTTATAATGAAGGATAGATAGGGTTGATGTTCATCATGTGGGTTAGATCTGATGTTGTGATAGTATTTGGATAGATCTCAGTGCATGTTCAATTTAATGTATAGTAATCATATTAATTCAGTGTTGAATGATTACGTATTAATGCCTTGTATGTATGGAGGATCGCATGAATTGATATGACTGAATGACTATATGATGAAGTTGGCATATTGTAGATGATCATTAGGGTTCAGGAATGTGTAACTGTTGACGACGATCATACTGTGCCGACGAAAACGATACCCCGACGAAAACACAACAACCACGAAATCACTTTGGGATTTCGTCGCCTGAGTGATTTCTCTAAAAGGTGTTTTCGTCCAAAATGGGATTTCGCCAAGCATGTGATTTCGCCATAATTGTGATTTCGTCGAGCGTGCTGCCATAATTACTCTGCTAAGTTATTTATCCTGTTAAGTCATTAACCCTGTTAGTGTGTAACTCTGTTAAGTTGTGCATGTAACTCTGTTAAGAATGTTATCTCATTCAAGATTAGTAACTCGGTTAAGTTTAACCCTATTAGTTGTTAACTTTGTTAAGTATGTTAATGAATAACCATGTTAGTACAGACTGTGAAGGACATTTATATGAAGCATGAATTGTGTGACTCTGATTAACTGCTTATGTGATACGTGATAATTGCTTAGGCACACTGTGTGACATAGATTGTATGTGAAACCCTACAAACATGTACTGACTGTGTATACATGCATACTTTAGGCTTTGATTGATTGTTTGCGAGCACGTAGTTTAGCATACCGAGCAAACCAATGTGAGTTCACACTCCTAAGGCATGGGATTCCCGGTGGGTTGGGAATGGGATTGAATAACTACTCATACTTTCAACACTACTAGACTACGTACTACTATCCTCGGATTGGGAAGGACACCATCATTAAACCTACATAAAACCTACGTACTACTGTCCTCAGATTGGGAAGGACACCAGCACTAAACCTACGTAAAACCTACGTACTACCGTCCTCGGATTGGGAAGGACGCCAGCGCTAAATCTACGTACTCATTACGTACCATTGTCCTCGGATTGGGAAGGGCACTTACGTAAAACCTACGTAATCTCATACTTATCACTGTCCTCGGATTGGGAAGGACACTTATAAATACAACTAGTCTAGTAAATTACAACATGGGAAGCCCCCACTAAATATTGTGAAAAGGTTTGGTAAACAAGGATACTGGGTAATACATGGTTATGAAACGAACTTATGATTTCTGAAACGAACTCAATAACTGAACAATCAACTGTGAACTCGCTCAACTTTGTTGTTGACTCTCTGTTACATGCCTTGCAGGTCGTTAGGTATCTATGGAGCTTGCATCGGAGTGGGAAGAGTCGTTGTGGGACATGGACAGTTGTGTGCCATGCTAAACATTTGAAACGTTTAAACTTATGACTTGGTTTTAAACATTATGCTTCCGCTTGCAACTTAAACTATGTTTTGTTTAGACACTAATTGTATTGTGTTGGATTTTTATATACTACTTACATGCTTGTTCAATATGATTGGTGGCTTGATCCTGGTCAGTCACGCCTCCAAGCGGTGATACTCCGCGTGTGGATTTTTGGGGGTGTGACAGTGAACCTCTTTGATCAGATAATGGCTTTGTTCTGGGCCAACGCATCGAAGTAGTGGTGCAAGGTATCCTTTTTTTTTTGTAAAGGATATATCCTTGTAACATATACTGCCTTGACTTGACACGAACCCTTTCAGCCTTAGTCTGGTCATCAGGTAATTCACCATTTTGAGGAACTTTTCAATGGGAGTCATCCAATTTGGCCCTTCTTTAGTGATCACATCTTGAACCTCAAGTTTTTGGATGGATGGGGTTTTTAATACCTTAATTAGTACCTTCTTGGTGAGGTGGGCAAACGTAAGAGATACAAGCTTGCTTAGTGCATCAGTTCTCTTATTTTGAGGTCTCGGAACTTTTTTGATGGAACATGTTTGAAATGTGTTCATCAATTCCTTTGATTTCTCTCGGTACTAATATATGTTGGGTTCTTTTGCTATGTAGCTGTTATTGTCTTAGCTTGAGAGAGTCTGTGAGGATTTGAAGCTTTTGAGCCCCTATTTCTTTGGCTAGCTTTAGCCTAATGATCAATGCTTCGTACTTGGCTTTATTATTGGTAGTCTGAAATACAAGCCGAAGAGCATATGTGAATTCTAACCCTTCAGGGTTAATTAAAACTAGCCCAGCCCCTGACCTTTCAATGCTGGAAGCCTCATCGGTAGAAAGCTTCCAGGTATCAGGGTTAGAGGGTTCAGCAGAGGCTGTATTGACTTCCGTTGTGACTTCTTTAGGGACTTCTATTATGAAGTCAGCTGAGACTTGGGCTTTGACAACTTTTCTTGGGACATAGGTGATTTTGTGTTCACCTAGTTTTCACAACCCATTTGGCTAATCGTCCGGAATTTTCTTGTTTTTCAAGCACATTCTTAATAGGTTAGTCAGTGACCACTTGTATCGGGTGTGACTAAAAGTACCTTCGAAGCCTTCTAGCCGTTTGGACTATGGCTAGAGAAAGTTTTTCCAAAGAAGAATATTTGATTTCTGCTAATTTTGAAGTTTTGAAAAAGTAAACGGGTATCTGAACTTTGTTTCGTTCAATGATCAGAGCCGTACTTATTATCTTTTCAGCAATCGAAAGGTAGTCAGAGATCGTTCCTCCTGTTTCCGGAGCTAAAATGGCTGGGAGTGAAGCCAAGTGTTGCTTCATTTGGTTGAAGGCTTTCTTTTGAGGTAAAATGCTTCAAAGCTGTAAGCTTTCAATCGAAAGTCTTTCTTGTTAGCACATCCCTTGAGGGTTGGCTTTTATGCTTTGTTTTCCCATGATGTGCCCTAGAAATGAGCACTTAACTGGATTAAGCTTCATGTTGATCCTTATCGAGTTTTGGAAGGTTTCTTGTATGTCATCGAGTATTTGGTATTCCGTTTTGCTCTTGATCACCAAATCGTCAACATAAGCTTCAATGTTCTTGCCGATTTGTCCGACAAACGCTTTGTCAACCATACGTTAATAAGTGGCACCTGCGTTTCTTAAACCAAAAGGCGTTTTTTGATAGCAAAATATACCTTTATCAAGGTGTAATGCGGTTTTTTCTTCGTCTTCTTCTTTCATTAGGGTCTGATGGTAACCCTTTTAGGCGTCAAGAAAACACTTGAACGGGAAGCCTGTAAGCGAGTTATCCTTGAGGTCTATCTGGGGTAGCGGGTAGCAATCCTTTAGGCATGCTTTGTTCAAGTCTTTAAAATCGATACACATTCTCCAAGACTTGTCGGGTTTTCGAACCATTACGGGATTGGCCACCCATGATTGATACTTGACCTCTCAAAGGATTCCGGCTAGAACAAGTTTTTCCATCTCTTGGCACTCTACAAGGCTTCTTTCATGGGCTTGACTCCGTTTCTTTTGTATAATGGGCTTAACATTAGGTGGGATCCATAACTCTTGTTCAACAATGCTACGAGGGATGCCGGTCATATCTTCTGGGCACCAAGCAAAGACATAGTGCAAGAGCAGCTTTTCAAGGTATGAGAGGGTTTCATTGGAAAGGTTAGTGTTTACCCTTATCCCCTGTTGAGAATATTTTGGGTTTATGTCCGACCCTTGTTCATTGTCTTCGTCCTTTCTTGAGCTTTCCTGTAAGGACTCTCAAAAATGTCCCAATACGACTCGTAAGTGAAAACCCTGACCCCTGAAACCTTACTGTGCATGAAAATCAAGAAAATCAAGATTTCTGGTCTTCAGGCGGGCCGCGTAAGGTTGAGCATATCTTTACGTGGGCCGCGACAGCTCATAACTTATCCGGGACAGCAACCAGACCACGTGGCAGCCACGTGGCAGACCTAGGTGTGACACGCTAGCCCTAATCTACGAAATAGGTGTCCACGCGGGCCGCGTAAGGTTTGGCTGATGGTTTACGCGGGCCACGACAAAGCCAATTTTCAGCTATAAATAGCTTGGCTCCTGAGCAGTTCTGTGGTGTCGAAATCAAATATCAAAAACGAAGTTAGGCTGCTCCAAAGTCGAATTTACTTTCAATTTTAGTGAGGTGCTGCTCCAATACAGGGTATTAACTCAATCGCTGCTATGATTCAATGTCCGATCGATTGAAACTATCCAATGGATGTTTAAGTGCTGCCCACATTAGGGTTATGCTTTGTCATTCGTCGTAAATTCGATGGATGTTTAAGTATCGCACTTTGTCATTCGTTGTGAGGGTTTAATCTCGTGAGTTATCGTAAATGTTGTATTAGTTACTAACCTAGTTCGTGTGCATGTTGTTTAAATTTAGGTTAAAAGGCTAATCAGTAGGCTAAGCTCTGTCCACTTAAATCTGCAATGTGAGTCATTCTCTTTTTACCAAATTGCTTTCAAAAATCATGTTATTTTCAAAGTTATAATTACAGGGATTAAGTCTTTGTAATCACCAAATTACAGCCGGTATGTGGGGTTTTATATACATTACTTGATAACCGTCACCATTGGACAACGGGTTAGCCAAGGGGTGATATGACCATAATCACAGACACCATTGGACAGCCAATAGGTGGTCGAGTGATAAATACCGTGGGTAGATGGTTGATATAGAAACATTATAATCGCTCTTAATACTGTAAATTATAACAACGCGTCATTTTAGTAAAAAGAATGATTCACCAGTATTTCCCCGCTGACAAAATATTTTTCAAACATGTTTCAGGTGATCTGTTGTGATCCAGGAAAAGTGCCGCGAAACACTACAAGCTTAAGGAAGTGGCTCAATATAAATAAAGAAACATGTTTAGTAAAATAAAGATTTCCCAGAAAAATCACCTTATTGTAAAATACCGGGGTTTTATCCCGAATTATGAAATAAAATAATCGGAAATTTTCAGTTTTAAAAGATCCTGATAAAATCTTCCGCTGTCACATAAATTAAATACCACGGGTTCCTGTCCCACGGCTCCTGACCGGGTCAAACCAGGGCTGGGGTCGTGACATGAAAAGGTGGTATCAGAGCCACTGATTTAAGCCAATTAAGTATTTAGAAAATACTTAATTTTACTGATTGCCATTTTTGGGATTATGTGTTTTATTATTTGAATATTTGTTTACAGTATGGGTAAGCAAAGACTTTCGGATATCTACCATAAATTAGATACTTCACCAAAAGAAAAGGGAAGTTCATCCCAATCAAATTCTTCAAGATACTCAGTAGATACTGAGGAAGGAATATTTGTTCAAAAGGCACAATATGAGGAGCCACTTTCTCCTAATAAAAGAAGTTTGATTATTAGGAAAAGTCAGAAGAAAATAAAGAAATTACAACCAAAAAGAAAGGAGAGTTAATCAGGAAACTCAGGAACTAGGCAGTAAACCACCATGGGAAGACAAGTTAGATGAAAAATGGGCAGATCTATATATGCTAGCCACTGTAGCATTAAATACAAATCTTTAAATACCCTGACTCAGTTTTAGCACCTTTATCACCTACAAGCCAGAAACTTTACCCAGTAAATAAATAAGTTTACAATAAACCCTAATATGTTTTAATTTTCAGTTATCCTTTGTAGTTAAATTAATCACACGGTATGCAATAATACTTGAAGGTTATCTGTGAAATTTTGTTATAACATTTTAACTTAGTATTTTGCATATATGTTAAACAGCATGAATGAGTTATCTGAAGCCCTTCAGAATCTCAATCTTTATCCAGTGAAAATAGAAGTTTCTAAAGACTTTACTGGTTACATACCCGATGTGGAAGAACCTATGGAATTCAATGCTCCACCTCTGGAGAAACCAAAGCCTAAGAAAAGGAGAAGATTCGTAGGCTGGAGGCGTGTACGCAGAAGAAAACCAGTAACTAGAAAGGTTCCCAAAATAGAGAATCCCATAGATAAAGGAAAAGGGATTGAGATGGGGGAAGGTGTTAGGCAAACAGAAATGGAAATTGGGGAAAGTTCGAGGCAAGCTGAGGAATTACCACTACATGAAGAATTGGATCGCATACTGGCAGGCTGTGATATCATTAGCCCTATCAATACCAACCTTTACCCTTATCCTGCTGAAACTCAACTTCCAATAAATTTGGAACCAGCCATTCCAGAACCTTTAATCCATACTCAACCTTTAGGAATGGACGAGTGGTGGACTAATGACTGGCAGTTTCAAAACCTCCTAAATAACCCTTATACCTTTTTCCCTCAGTTCGACCCAGAACCTATACCAAACCCACCAATGAGCAATGAAAACTTAGCTGAACTCCGCCAATTTGGCGAGGAGCTGATAGGTGCAGGGAATAGGATTCGGGAGGTAGGAGAGCAAATCTCTTAGAAGTACGACGAGAGGGAACGTCGCTACTAAACTACTCAGGGATAGGATAGGTAAAGCTGTGATTGTATAATAGTAATAATAATTATAAAATAAAATCTGTAAAATAACCTACAAATAAAACCTTTGTAAGATAACGGTATGTAATGACGCATAATAATATAAAATGGGAATCGAGAAATCGATAATTTTGACTATATGTGTGTTGTGAAATTTGCATGATTGTTTTGTATAATTGTTATTTACTCTATACTAATAAATTATATATATTAATTATCAGATGGAAAACGCTAATAATGAACCAGTGAACGAGGTTAATCAATCTGAGCAACAAGATCAATTTCTGAATAGGCAAGATATCGAGAATATCGTTGCTCAGGGAATAGCCAATGCTATTCCAGCAATTCTTGCTGCTGCCCAGAAACCTTTTGAACCTCAACAAATCATTCCTAGTAAACGTACTCAAGAAGATAACTTCAGTAATAGTGTAAATGGAGGCGGCAACCCTACTAATCACGATAATGATCCACGACAGGCCCCACTCCCTAAGAAAATGAAAGTTGCAACGCCTGGTTGCACTTATAAAGAATTCCTTGCTTGTAAACCAGCTGAATTTGCAGGCAATGAAGGGGCGACTGTGGCACTACGTTGGTTAGAGAAAACCGAAGCAGTAATTACCATAAGTAAATGTGCTAAAGAAGACCAAGTCATGTATGCGTCGAATCTTTTTAAAGAAGGGGCGTTAGAATGGTGGAATACAGTTCTACAAGCACTGGGAAGAATTTAAAAATCTTGTAGAAAGAAAATTTTGTCCCGAATACGAAAAGGAACAAATGACAAATAAATTCCTGACCCATCGAATGGTGGAAGTAGACTGTCGAGGGTATGCTTCGACATTCTTCGAATATGCTAGAGTGGTACCAACACTGGCTTCGCCAGAACCGGTACTTATTTCTCGCTATATTTGGGGATTAATTAGCGAAATCCGTAATATCGTTAAAGCTGCGAGACCTCACACTATTGACGATGCGGTAGAATTAGCTAACACCCTAACTGATGAGCTGGTACGCACAAGAGATGAAAATAGGAAGAAGGAACTGGCTCATAAAATTACCCAAGGATTTCGTATGGGTAATAATAACAACTTCAAGAAAAGAGGAACGGGGCAATCCTTAACTCCGCCATTCTGCAAAAATTGCAGAAAGAAGCATTTTGGAAAATGCAATGTACCTGCAACTTTTGCAAAGTTGTAGGACATCGTGAAGAAGACTGCAGAAAGAAAACAAGGATCTGCTACAACTGTGGAGAAATGGGACATTTCAAATTAGAATGCCCTAAATTGGTCAAACCAGTAGACAATAAAGCTAAACCAGCCGACGGAGCTACCCAGAAGAATGTTCGAGCCTTCCAATTAACTACTCAGGAGGCAGAACTCATTCCAGATGTGATAGCTGGTACGTTCCTAGTTCACAACGTATATGCAAAAGTATTATTTGACTCTGGTGCAAACCAAAGTTTTATCAATACTTTATTCTGCCAAGCTCTTAATTTACCTTTAACCAACCTTAGGCAGATTTTTACAGTTGAAACGGAAAATGGGAATTCTGTTAAAATAGATAAGGTTTTGCAAGAAGGAAATATAGAACTTTCAGGTCATAAATTTTATGCAAATCTGTTACCTATGAAATTAGCTGAATTCGATGTTGTGTTAGAAATGGATTGGTTAGTAGCCAACCATGCTCGAATTCTTTGTGATAAGAATTCCATAGAAATTCATACACCCACGGGAGAATTAGTGGTAATTACAGGAGATAAGCCTCAAAAGCCAATAAAATTCATTTCAGTAATGAAATTGGCCGGTTATTCAAGAAAACAAGAAATGGTGTATATGATTTCGGTAATCATTAACACTAAGAGCAAGGAACTTAAGGAAATTCCAGTAGTATCAGAATACTCGGATGTATTCCCAGAGGAACTACCTGGATTACCACCTGATAGGAAGGTAGAATTTAGAATTCATTTAATTCCTGGAACTACACCGATAGCCAAAGCACCTTATCGGTTAGCACCCACAGAAATGCTAGAATTGAAAAAGCAATTAGATGAATTACTAAGTAAAGGATTTATACAACCTAGTTCATCCCCATGGGGAGCTCCAGTATTGTTTGTAAAGAAAAAGGATGGTTCAATGAGAATGTGTATTGATTATAGGGAACTGAATAAAGTTACAATTAAGAATCGATACCCATTACCTAGGATTGATGATCTTTTTGATCAACTTCAAGGAGCTAGATACTTTTCTAAGATCGATTTACGCTCCGGATATCATCAATTAAAGGTACAAGAAGAAGACATACCTAAAACTGCTTTCAGAACTAGGTATGGTCATTACGAGTTTACAGTCATGCCCTTCGGATTAACAAATGCACCTGCAGCATTTATGGACATGATGAATAGAATCTGTAAACCGTATTTGGATAAGTTTGTAATTGTCTTCATCGACGATATACTTATTTATTCCAAAAGTCAGGGCGAGCATTGTTAGCACTTGCATGCACTCTTAACTTTGTTAAGAAAAGAAAAGCTTTACGCCAAATTCTCGAAGTGTGAATTTTGGCTATAGGAAGTGCAATTTTTAGGACACATGGTGAATCATGAAGGTATTCATGTAGATCCTACTAAAATAGAAGCCATCACCAAATGGAAGGTTCCACAAACAGCTATGGAAATTAGAAGCTTTTTAGGATTAGTTGGTTACTATAGACGGTTTATTAAGGATTTTTCCAAGATAGCAGTTGATGCGTGTGAAGTGTCGTATATTTTAGGTGTATATTTTAAGCCCTTTTTAACACTTATTTTAGCCAAGTTTTAAATTTATAAAACACGATATTTCACTAACACTAAACACACATATGGGCAAGTGCACCCATCGTTGAGTGTAGTATAGCGTTGGTAAGATACCGAGGTCGTCCAAGGACACAAGAGCTTTTAATACCGGTTTATCCTCAACGTCTAACCAAAATAAAAGTTTAGAAAAATGTTTTAAACTAAGAAAAATAAAAACTAACTAAAATGCTGAAAATAAAAATAAAATAAAAACAGATAGACAAGATGAATCACTTGGTTCCGACTCGTATCTAGTATAACCTTTGATTATTTCCGCACTTTTGCACATAATTAAGGGATTATCTTAGTTATTGTAGTAGGCCCCTCTTTTGAAGGTGACGTTACCCTCACCCCAGTAGTTTGAGTCAGCAGGGATACAATCCTAAAGGGGTGGATTATTGGAAGATAATGAATTAAGTTATTAATGCAGTATTGTGGTAGGCCCCGCTTTTGGCGGTGACGTTACCCTCGACTAAGTAGTCTGAGTCAGCAGGGATACAGTCCTAAATAGCCGGGTTATAGTATTAATAGTAGTTAACTTATGAGGGGATCAAAGAGTTTGGACCCCCGCCATCCAATACCGTGAAGTATTGAAGGAGGTCCTACTAAATTTGACCCAGGTCTATTGCAGGACCTCTAAACGCTGAACAATGGCAAGACCTTTACCAAACCGTTCCCTTAACCCCCTACCAGGTAGCCAACATACCTCCATATAGACCGTGGAGATATGAATGGTGAAAATCCTTTATTTTATATAGACAGTAAAATAATGCCAAGACACCACGGACAAACGATAAGGAAAGATCACCTTCAACATAAGTAACTAGTTATTAAAGTCATTAATACAAAACCAAATAAAAAGTGCAAAAGATTAGAAATAAAAAGTATTATACTAGACACTTTGTCTTCACCAAGTGATGTAAGAGACTTAGGCAAACATGGCCTTGATTGTCAAGAACTCTTACGATCAATCTTGGATCCCGAGACGACTCACACACTCTATGATGGACAATGGATGATGGTGGTGGATGATGGTGTTGTGATGGTGGTGGGTGGTGGATGAAGTGTGAGAGAGGTGGTGTGCCAAGGGATGAGTTGCAATGAAACCAAGCACTCCTATTTATAGGCTGAACAGAAGCCTGGGCACAGCCCCGTGTTCGCTGGGCACGGCCCCGTGCCCGTCTGACACTCTCTCTCTTCATTAATTGTAATTCGCAATTACAATTAATGCGCCTGCAGTACTTTCGGCACGCCCCCCGTGTCCGCTGAGCACGGCCCGTGGTGGGCAATAGAAGCTTCTATAGGTTTGTCTTTTCTGCTGCTTCTTGGGCACGGCCCCGTGCTGGCTGAGCACGGGGCGTGTTCAGCCTTCTGTTTTCTCTATTTTGCTTTGGAAGGTGCCGTTGAGGGTTCGGGCAATCCACTAATGTTCCTTTTCTTGTATTTATGTTGGATTTAGCTGTCTTTTTGCTTCTTTTGCGTTTTTGAGCTCATTTAATCCTGAAAATACAAAAGGAAGACAAAAACACTCTTTTTCCAATATTAGTACTAAAAAAGGGTTAGTTTTATGCCTCATTTGATGTAATTTATATGTTGCATTTTACACACATCAAATACCCCCACACTTGAACTTTTGCTTGTCCTCAAGCAAAACTCTTTAATATTTGGCTTACACTCCCAAATGGAATAGGTAGAAGAGAAGGTTTTGGGCTTGTCATAGAGTGTCGGGATTTCCAAGATCTTTTTGGGGTTTTATTTTTATTTATTTACACTCCTATTCGTAATGATTTATTTAGAACTGTTCATAAAAGAAATTACTTATTTGGGCATAACATGCCTTTTTTTAAAATTCTATTTATATACAAGTTCACATACCTCGCGGGGAAATCACTCACACTCGGCCGAAGGTGTATTTTTAGTGAATCACTCGAGAGCGGCACGGAACTTATTCCTACCATAGGCTTGCAAAAAAATCAATCCTCCTCCTTTTTAACTTTTATACCTTTGTAGATATCAAGAGGACTTTGTGGGTTAAGGGTTGGCTAGGGTTAAAGGTAGGTGGTTGGGTTAGTGGTTAGTAGAAAAAGGGCTAAAAAGCGTAACAAGTGTCGGTTTTCGTATTTTTGCAACTTTTTATTTTTGATGAAGCTTTTATTCAAACAAAGTTATTTTTGATTACTTTGTTTGTTTATTTTCTTTTTTGCTTCATTTTTTTTTTCACGAAGAACCGAACTTGTTACTAAAATAAAGGGTTAAAAATGAAAAAGGTTTTGGTGGGTGAAAGGGTTTTTGTTTTGGGTGATGAAACGAAAAGGTTTAGGCTCAAATGGACTAACTAGGGGGATTTTTGGGTAGGTGGTAAAAGAAAAAGAAAAATAATGGTGTAGAAAAAAAAATGTTAGTCCTAATGCCTCCATCATTTACTTACTCGGGTTTAAGTTGATAAGGACCGGGAATGTATTGTTATGGCAAGTTCTAGAGTCGTAAGAACCAAGCGGCTATTCACACAAGAAACGAAAAATGAGCATTTAGTCAAATGATATGGAATTGTGTGCTCAATAAAGGCTCAAAACTCACTTTTGTGGGAATGGGTTTTTATGTGATCAAGTATATATAATCAAATTTTAAATAAGTTTGTCATGTCTTTTCATAATTTTCTTATGTTGGTTCTTTTTATCACTACGCTATCGGTTGTAAATTTGTAAAAATATAACCTTTTTGAGAGCTTGAATTTCCCGAGTTAAACCTAGACAAGTAAAAATGAAATTTTTGAAAAAATTTGGGGTGATTAGCGGTTCCAATAGAGTTTTGTGTAAGGCTTGTATTTAGGACTTGCGAAATTCAAGGTTTTAGCATCCCCCCCACACTTAAATTACACATTGTCCTCAATGTGTCCCAAAAATAAATTTTTAGGTTGATTAGATGTGTAAAATAGTGTTTAAAAAGAAAAAATTTGTGTTACTGGGCACTGAACACGGCCCCGTGTTACCCGGGCACGGCCCCGTGTTCAAGTGCCAGTAACAAAATTGAAATAAGAGAAACAGAAGTCTGGACACGGGGGCGTGTTGGGTGAACACGGCCCGTGTCCAGTTACCTGTACTGGGCGTTTTCTGCAGGTGGTTCGACACGGGGCCGTGTTGGTTGGGCACGGCCCGTGTTGAACCTTCTGAAAGGGAGAAAATTGTCGGGTTGCCTCGTTCTTGTGCATGGGGTCATTTTTCTCGTTCCCCTTTTCATCCTTTACCACCATGAGTGTGTTTTATTCATTACAAACCATCCAAACATTTAAAACCATCATTTCATTTCATCATAGAGAGAACTTACATAATCCTAAATTAAACTAAAATTAAAACTTAACTAGATAGGTCAGCAAGTACACGAGGTTATCATAAGGAGTTCTACTAATTTAGGAAAATTTCGAGAATGATTTCCCGATAGAGTAGGACTTTTAGCCGAACGAGTTCCTTCCTAAACTTTGTTTAAAGCCATTCTTCGATCTCCCTAGGGAGGAAGAATGCGGCTTCGTTTTCTTCTGCTGTTGGTGGTTGAGGGGGAACATTCACCGGGACTCCTTGCACCACTCTTCGAGGAAGCTCTTGGTGCATGGCGTACCATTCAGCTGGAATGACAACTTCGGGCACCATGTTCCACGCCCTTTGGGTTATTATAGGCACCAAAGGCGGGGAAGCGAGAAGGTTCAACCTCTGGTGCAAGAGGTTTACTTCATGGAGACAGCCTTCCAGCCCCACAGTAAGATGGTTGATACGGTCGACCAATGCTTCTTCCACTCCCGTCATTTCATCAATAGCCTCCCTTAGAGCGTAAACATAGTTTACAAGAGAGTCTTCTGCTGTTGAAGATCTCCTCCCTTGTCGGTTATTCCTTGAAGATGATCCGCTTGTTCGGCTTGCCATTTTCTGTGAAGAAAACCGAAGGAAACTAAATCTTTACAAAACAGAGCCCCTGGACACGGCCCCGTGCTCGTTGAGCACGGCCCCGTGCTCGTTGAGCACGGCCCCGTGTCCATTTGTCTGCAGGATTTTTGGCTAAAGACTCTTGGAGTTTTAAATTATTTTTATGATTTTTATCTGGGTTTTAAGCTCGGATAATTTAAAGTAAAGTTATTCAACTAACTTTAGCCCAGAATCTTTAGCAAATAATCTTACAAACTTCACATAGAGGATTGGAATCAAAGGATTTCCAAGCTTCCATGGAGGAACTTTTTAAAAATTTTGAAAGAGGAGGAAATGAATAAAAGTGGAAAGGACAAGAGGGTCCCTTGGAACCTTCTTTTGACACTTACCTAGGATGGTATGAGTGAAAATTCCAGAGATCTCTGTCAATTGAAGTGGTCAAAATGAGCAGGAATCAGGCTGCATTTAAAGAAAACGACAGCGCCCTGGACACGGCCCCGTGTTGACTGGACACGGCCCCGTGTTCAGAGAAAATCCTGACACATTTTGTCCGTATTCTGACCAAATCAGCAGAGAATCTTTTTAGTGAGCACGGGGGCGTGTTGACCTGGGCACGGCCCCGTGTCTGGAGGCTGCTTTATGGAGTTTTGCTAATTCAAGGATCTCCCCGATATCGGGTGGTTCCTTACTGGTTGGAACAACCCCAAAGTGCCTAATATACCTTAATTGTCCTAGACTAAGGCGAGAACGCAAGAGGTTGTCGGTGAGGGTAATTCCTATTTTCATTCTAGGTGGACAAGTCCAACCCTTTTCCGGGCTCTTGTTAAAGAAGGTATATGCCGAATCGCTCAGGTCTATGTATGCACCGAACGAAGTCGATGGAGAGTCCTTCACGGCACAATCGACACAGGGACGACTATCGTCCAAGTCTTTGCTAGGTATGAAGGTAATTTCGGGAGCAACGAGGTTGTCGGAATGCGGTTCCAACATTTCTTCATGGGTATCGTCTTGGGGCGGATCAATAAAATCCTTCCTAAGCTCTTCTATCCATTTCAGAATTAGCTCTTCTAGTTGAAATAATTCGCTAAGGAACATTTCCCCTAGAATATCTGGTTGGGCGCATTCGAGGGAGAAATAGTGCTTATTTTTACTTTCGCCCCTCTTAAGGTGAGAAGATCGTGGGTCCATGTAGTGGGGCCTATAATTTAGGAAGTAGCATTTTACTTCTTCATGTTCGCCACCACATAATTGACACCACGTACCATAAGAGTGCCGAAAGTAAAAATAATTACTATCACTCATGTTTATGTCAGAAATTACCAACCGTCGGGATCTAACGGCTCTGTTTTCAGTAACTGAAACTTGGGCACGGGGGCGTGTTGAGTGGACACGGCCCCGTGTTCAGCTTACTGTCTGATGTAAAACAGGATTGCCAGTTCCAATGATTGAGCACGTGGGCGTGTTCAGCGGGCACGGCCCGTGCTGATCTCTGCAGAAGCTGAAAAACTAAGAAAATCCTAAAAAATAAAAAAGAAAAATAAAAGATGATTAGGCCGTTGATTCCTAACTTTCTTAAAATCCTTGTGTCCCCGGCAACGGCGCCAAAAACTTGATGCGTGTGAAGTGTCGTATATTTTAGGTGTATATTTTAAGCCCTTTTTAACACTTATTTTAGCTAAGTTTTAAATTTATAAAACACGATATTTCACTAACACTAAACACACATATGGGCAAGTGCACCCATCGTTGAGTGTAGTATAGCGTTGGTAAGATACCGAGGTCGTCCAAGGACACAAGAGCTTTTAATACCGGTTTATCCTCAACGTCTAACCAAAATAAAAGTTTAGAAAAATGTTTTAAACTAAGAAAAATAAAAACTAACTAAAATGCTGAAAATAAAAATAAAATAAAAACAGATAGACAAGATGAATCACTTGGTTCCGACTCGTATCTAGTATAACCTTTGATTATTTCCGCACTTTTGCACATAATTAAGGGATTATCTTAGTTATTGTAGTAGGCCCCTCTTTTGAAGGTGACGTTACCCTCACCCCAGTAGTTTGAGTCAGCAGGGATACAATCCTAAAGGGGTGGATTATTGGAAGATAATGAATTAAGTTATTAATGCAGTATTGTGGTAGGCCCCGCTTTTGGCGGTGACGTTACCCTCGACTAAGTAGTCTGAGTCAGCAGGGATACAATCCTAAATAGTCGGGTTATAGTATTAATAGTAGTTAACTTATGAGGGGATCAAAGAGTTTGGACCCCCGCCATCCAATACCGTGAAGTATTGAAGGAGGTCCTACTAAATTTGACCCAGGTCCATTGCAGGACCTCTAAACGCTGAACAATGGCAAGACCTTTACCAAACCGTTCCCTTAACCCCCTACCAGGTAGCCAACATACCTCCATATAGACCGTGGAGATATGAATGGTGAAAATCCTTTATTTTATATAGACAGTAAAATAATGCCAAGACACCACGGACAAACGATAAGGAAAGATCACCTTCAACATAAGTAACTAGTTATTAAAGTCATTAATACAAAACCAAATAAAAAGTGCAAAAGATTAGAAATAAAAAGTATTATACTAGACACTTTGTCTTCACCAAGTGATGTAAGAGACTTAGGCAAACATGGCCTTGATTGTCAAGAACTCTTACGATCAATCTTGGATCCCGAGACGACTCACACACTCTATGATGGACAATGGATGATGGTGGTGGATGATGGTGTTGTGATGGTGGTGGGTGGTGGATGAAGTGTGAGAGAGGTGGTGTGCCAAGGGATGAGTTGCAATGAAACCAAGCACTCCTATTTATAGGCTGAACAGAAGCCTGGGCACGGCCCCGTGTTCGCTGGGCACGGCCCCGTGCCCGTCTGACACTCTCTATCTTCATTAATTGTAATTCGCAATTACAATTAATGCGCCTGCAGTACTTTCGGCACGCCCCCCGTGTCCGCTGAGCACGGCCCGTGGTGGGCAATAGAAGCTTCTATAGGTTTGTCTTTTCTGCTGCTTCTTGGGCACGGCCCCGTGCTGGCTGAGCACGGGGCGTGTTCAGCCTTCTGTTTTCTCTATTTTGCTTTGGAAGGTGCCGTTGAGGGTTCGGGCAATCCACTAATGTTCCTTTTCTTGTATTTATGTTGGATTTAGCTGTCTTTTTGCTTCTTTTGCGTTTTTGAGCTCATTTAATCCTGAAAATACAAAAGGAAGACAAAAACACTCTTTTTCCAATATTAGTACTAAAAAAGGGTTAGTTTTATGCCTCATTTGATGTAATTTATATGTTGCATTTTACACACATCAGCAGTGCCATTAACTAAGCTAACCTGTAAAGCGGTTAAGTTTGAATGGGGAACTAGGCAAGAAGAGGCTTTTAAGATTTTAAAGCAAAAGTTAACCAATGCTCCAATTCTAGCTTTACCCGAAGGAACAGAAGATTTTGAAGTATATTGTGATGCTTTAAAGCTAGGATTAGGATGTGTGTTAATGCAACGCAAGAAGGTAATCGCGTATGAATCAAGGCAATTGAAAAAGCATGAAGAAAACTATACGACTCATGACTTAGAATTAGGAGCCATAATTTTTTCCCTTAAAATTTGGAGACATTATCTGTATGGAAGTAAGTTTACTGTCTATACGGATCATAAAAGTTTAAGATACATATTTGGGAAAAAAGAGTTAAACATGAGGCAAAGGAGATGGATGGAAATCCTAAGTGATTACGATTGTGATATTCAATATCACGAAGGAAAAGCAAACGTAGTTGCAGATGCCTTAAGTCGTAAGTATCATGAGAAACAACGACGGGTTCGTGCTCTTAGATTAAGTCTACAATTAGACTTAATGGAACAATTGAAAAGTACTCAGGAAACAGCAATCAAGGATGATGCTGAAGGAATGAAAGGAAGAATAAAGGAATTAGAACAAGGTAGTGATGGAATTTGGAGATTCCATAAGAAACGAATTTGGGTACCTAACCAAGGAGAATTAAGGGATAAAATTTTAGAAGAAGCTCATAAATCTAGGTATACCATACATCCAGGAAACAACAAGATGTACCAAGATTTAAGAAATAACTTCTGGTGGATAGGTATGAAAAAGGACATAGCTAGATATGTTTCTAAGTGTCTTACTTGTTCGCAAGTTAAGGCAGAACACCATAAACCCGCAGGCCTATTACAACAATTAGAAATGCATGTATGGAAATGGGAACTTATAACAATGGATTTTGTTACTAAGTTACCGAAAACCAGAAAAGGTAATGATGAGATTTGGGTAATCGTGGATCGATTAACCAAGTCAGCTCATTTTCTACCCATAAAAGAAACCTTTAGCATGGAAAGATTGGCAAAGTTGTATGTAGATGAAATAGTATCCTCACATGGAGTTCCACTCTCCATTGTATCAGATAGAGATAGTCGTTTCACTTCCCATTTCTGGAAAAGTTTCCAGGAAGCAATGGGAACTCGACTAAATTTAAGTACTGCATATCATCCTCAAACAGACGGACAAAGTGAAAGGACGATCCAAACTCTGGAAGACATGCTTAGAGCATGTGTGATAGATTTTGATGGGAACTGGGACAACCATTTACCTTTAATTGAATTCTCCTATAACAATAGTTATCATTCAAGCATCAAAGCTGCCCCATTCGAAGCACTGTATGGACGAAAGTGCAGAACTCCAGTTTGTTGGGCAGAAATCGGAGAAAGTCAATTATCAGGACCAGAGATTGTGCAAGAAACTACCGACAAGATTACTCAAATCAAGGAAAGACTGAAGACGGCTCGAGATCGCCAGAAAAGTTATGCAGATAATCGACGCAAGCCGTTAGAGTTTCAAGTTGGAGATAAAGTACTATTAAAAGTATCTCCTTGGAAAGGAGTAGTCCGGTTTGGAAAGAAAGGAAAGCTAAGTCCAAGATACGTAGGACCATTCCCAGTAATCCAACGTATAGGACCAGTTGCTTATTGTTTACAACTACCAGAGGAGCTGGCATGAGTATATGATGTATTCCATGTATCCAATCTCAAGAAATGTTTATCAAACGAATCACTGGTAGTACCTCTCCAAGACATAGAGGTAAAAGAGAAATTGAAGTTCGTTGAAAAACCACTTCAAATTGAAGATCGAAAGATCAAGTTTCTCAAGCACAAAAGATTGGTGCTAGTCAAGGTCAAGTGGGATTCCAAAAGAGGACCCGAGTACACTTGGGAGCTGGAATCGAAAATGAAGCGAAAGTATCCTCACTTATTTCAGTGAATCTCGAGGATGAGATTTTAAATAAGGTGGGGAGGATGTAAGGACTCTCAAAATTGTCCCAATACGACTCGTAAGTGAAAACCCTGACCTCTGAAACCTTACTGTGCATGAAAATCAAGATTTCTGGTCTTCAGGAGGGCCGCGTAACGTTGAGCATATCTTTACGCGGGCCGCGACAGCTCATAACTTATCCGGGACAGCAACCAGGCCACGTGGCAGCCACGTGGCAGACCTAGGTGTGACACGCTAGCCCTAATCTACGAAATAGGTGTCCACGCGGGCCGCGTAAGGTTTGGCTGATGGTTTACGCGGGCCGCGACAAAGCCAATTTTCAGCTATAAATAGCTTGGCTCCTGAGCAGTTCTGTGGTGTCGAAATCAAATATCAAAAACGAAGTTAGGCTACTCCAAAGTCGAATTTACTTTCAATTTTAGTGAGGTGCTGCTCTAATACAGGGTATTAACTCAATCGCTGCTACGATTCAATGTCCGATCGATTGAAACTATCCAATGGATGTTTAAGTGCTGCCCACATTAGGGTTATGCTTTGTCATTCGTCGTAAATTCGATGGATGTTTAAGTATCGCTCTTTGTCATTCGTTGTGAGGGTTTAATCTCGTGAGTTATCGTAAATGTTGTATTAGTTACTAACCTAGTTTGTATGCATGTTGTTTAAATTTAGGTTAAAAGGCTAATCAGTAGGCTAAGCTCTCTCCACTTAAATCTGCAATGTGAGTCATTCTCTTTTTACCAAATTGCTTTCAAAAATCATGTTATTTTCAAAGTTATAATTACAGGGATTAAGTCTTTGTAATCACCAAATTACAGCCGGTATGTGGGGTTTTGTATACATTACTTGATAACCGTCACCATTGGACAACGGGTTAGCCAATGGGTGATATGACCATAATCACAGACACCATTGGACAGCCAATAGGTGGTCGAGTGATAAATACCGTGGGTAGATGGTTGATATAGAAACATTGTAATCGCTCTTAATACTGTAAATTATAACAACACGTCATTTTAGTAAAAAGAATGATTCACCAGTATTTCTCCGCTGATAAAATATTTTTCAAACATGTTTCAGGTGATCTGTTGTGATCCAGGAAAAGTGTCGCGAAACACTATAAGCTTAAGGAAGTGGCTCAATATAAATAAAGAAACATGTTTAGTAAAATAAAGATTTCCCAGAAAAATCACCTTATTGTAAAATACCGGGGTTTTATCCCGAATTATGAAATAAAATAATCGGAAATTTTCAGTTTTAAAAGATCCTGATAAAATCTTCCGCTGTCACATAAATTAAATACCACGGGTTCCTATCCCGCGGCTCCTGACCGGGTCAAACCGGGGCTGGGTCGTGACATTTCCCCTTCAACCACGAAAGCTTCTTGGGTAGGTTGAAAGGTTGCTATCCCTTTTTCAGTGGGAAACTTCACAGTGCCTTGACCAACTGAAACTGTCATTCCGAACACACTTTGCCCTGGCCTTTCTATGATGATATCATAGTTGGAAGGGATATTGATCACCGCGAAAGTGAGTTGTTCGGTTCGTCCCTTTGTTCTCTCGTTGAACAAACATTATGGGTTATTTGGCCTAAAGGCTTGATAGGTATGTCTGCGATACCTTCGATGGAGGATTCAGACTGTTGAAGTTTTGAACGTTCATCATCGCTGAGAGGGTTAAAGCATTTCTCAAACATGATTTTGGTGGTTGCACCGGTGTCAATGTAAGCCTTTTGTGTATTGATGGTTCCTATGTTGGATTCCATCACAAGAGGGTTTGAAAGCAACTCTCCTTCCGGTGGTGGGAAGCAAACATATTGACGTTCCCATGCCTTGGAATGATGGCGTTTGTGGAAAGCTTTGTTTTCAAGGTCGACCATGTTCACTTCCTACTTTTTTTTTCAACCATCTTGTCCTTGATCCCTTTAAGCAAGTGAGCCAATTCGGACTTGACGGCTTCTTCGATCCTCTTTTTGGGTTAGAAGCAATCATTGGTATGGTGACCTTTCTATTCGTGAAACTCATAATACTAGCTTGATTTTTCCAATCTTTTGTTTTTTGGCAAAGGTTGAGGAGGGCGGAAGCTGTGTTTTACCTCTTCGATTGCCAAGATCTCTTGCGGAGTCTTAGTTAAGGCTGTAAAGTTTATTGTTTTTTCTCGGCTTGAGATCTCTTGCGGAGTCTTAGTTAAGGCTGTAAAGTTTATGGTTTTTTCTCGGCTTGGAGGGTTCCGGCCTTCAGGCCTTCTGGAATCCATACCTTTGAACCGTTTGTCATAAGAGCCATACTGGAAGCTCCAGTTAAGAGTTTTTTTTTTTGTTCTTTGATATATACAGCTTATTCTCCTCGAATGTGGGCTTCAGCCCTTTTGAGTGCTTCTTCAAGGGTTTTGGGCAGGCATTTATTGAAGTCTCTTGTGAGATATTTGGAATTTAGCATTCATGAACCCTGCAACCCTAATCTTTTCATCGACGTGAGTTAAATCTTCCTTCTTGTACCTTTCGATGAAGTCTCTGAGACTTTCATCATCACGTTGTTTGATCCGGAAGATTATCGTTGCGTCCTTGACATACTTTCGTTGCTATGGGAAACCTTTGCTAAGATCGTTAAAGGTCTAAATGCTTCGTTCAGGAAGGTCATTGAACCATATGCGTGAAGACGCTTCAAGGGTTTGCATGAACATGAGACAACATTCGAGGTTGGGCAATTTTTCAATTCTTGCAGCCCCGACGAAGATTTGGAGGTGGTCTTCAGCACCGTGATAGCATCTTTATCTAGGTTTGAAACTCGTACTCAACAATTTGTTGGGAGAAGTAAGACAATTTGTTGGGCTTGTAAGGTTTTGAGAGGTATTTTACTACCCTTGAAGCTGGGTTACCGCTTGAGGTACTCTGGTGAGTGGTTGGCACTTGGTTGATGAAATTAAGGTTAAAGCCTTGAAGGCTTTATGTGTCATCATCCAGCTTTCACGTGTTGCAAAGGAAATTGTGCCATCATCCGTGTCATCAGTTAGGAATAAGTTTAAAGCCTTAAAGGCTTTCTGATGGTACTCATAAAAGATGCCACCATCTGTGTCATCAGCTGGGGCATAAGGTTAAAGCCTTGAAGGCTTTCTGATGGTACTGTATAAGGCATTCCCATGGATGTGCTCATGACAGCACCTCGAGCCAAAGGCAGGGTGGCCATGGCTTGTTCCCACGAAGTAGCAATGGGAGGGGGAACACTTGAACCTGGTGACTGCCATAATTGATCAAGAGTGGTTGCATGTCCAATAGGTGCACCGGTTGTAACGGGTTGGTGTTAGACTAATCTTGCATATTATGTGTAAGTTCGGGTTAAAAGTGACCAACTTACAAAGTTCGGGTAAAAAGTGACCAGGTTATAAACTTAGGGTTTTTTTTTAGATAGTTTTTTAATCCTAGTTTGAGTCAAATAGGTTTATTTGTTGAACAAGTTATTAGGCTTATAAATAGAAGGATTTATTTGTAACCCTAATTGTACCAATTTATCAATAAACGAGTTTTGATTCAATACGTTCTTTGGTATCCAATTCTAACAAATTGGTATCAGAGCTCTAAGGAGTTCGATCCACGTTCAAGATTGTCGATCTTTGAGTCCGGCAAGAAAGAATTAATCGACGAAGGCTTGCGATTGATAAGATCTTGCGACGGGTTCCGGTGGTCCGATCAGAGAAGGCGGCAAACGAGACTTGGCGAGCAAGGCTCTGAATCAGGTTTGTAATTGGGACAAAGGAATACCGGTTGGTTTGATAGCAGCAAACGAAGGGAAGGTTGTTGTTGATTACCGTTTGACTTGATCAAGATTACAAGTCAAGGTACTGGTGTTTTCTTAAAAAAAAAACTTGCGGTTAAAAAAGTTTAACCCTAGTGTGTCTTTATTTTTTAACATTATCTAGAGAAGCAGTGGGTGTCTTCTTTGGAGCCAACAATTTAATCAAAAAGGGTTTGATTTATTTTTCAAAGCTACAATTAAACAAAAACAAAAAAAGGGGTTTTTGTTTCTTGAAGCTACGAATTAAAAAAAAACAAACAAACACAAAGCAGGAGTTGTTTTGTTGTGGTGGCTTGTTTTTGGTCTTACTTCTTGTTGAAGTCTTGAACAAGGATCTAGAAAAGTCAACAGGAGGAGGTCATCAATTCAAAGGATAAAGGCATATTGTTTATTTACGAGGGAAGCAATTAAAAGAAGAAAAACAAAATTGTTTTTTTATTGCAATTAAAAGAAAGATACAAAAGGATTTTTTTTCTTTAACTTGCGATTAAAAAAAAGGAGGAAGTAGTTTCTAGGAAGGAATCGGTTGTGGAGTTTTGAAAATTGATTCAAGTCCTAGTACTTCGCTCACGTACAACAGAAGAAACCGAAGGATGGGTGATAACGTAAATCGGGTACCTCCAACGAAGGAACCGATGCCTAGTCTTCCATGTCCAATGCTTACGGATACAAACTACACCGTTTGGGCTATGAAGATGAAGGTAATCTTCAAGGTTTACAAGGTATGGAATGTGATTGACCCAGGAACGACCATCGATACTCACAAAGATTCTATAGCAATCGCTTTGCTATTCCAAGGGTTACCTGAAGAGCTAGTGTTGCAGATTGGGAACAATGATTCAGCAAAAGAGATGTGGGAAGAGGTGAAATCTCGCAATCAAGGTGTTGAACGTGTGAAAGAAGCAAGACTTCAAACCTTAATGTCAGAATTTGAGGGTTTGAAGATGAAGGAACCAAGTACGATCGCTGAGTTCGCAGGAAAGATTTCAGGGATTGCTTCTAGATCTGCTTCTCTTGGAACAGTGATTGAAGAAGAGAAACTGGTTAAAAGCTTTTTACATGGCTTACCGAAAAGGTTTATTCATATGGTTGCTTCTCTCGAGCAATCTCTTAACCTTAAGACAATTGGATTCGATGATGTTGTGGGTCGTCTTATAGCCTATGAGGAACGCGTCAACCTTGAAGATAAGGAGCAACCGGTTAGAAGTGATCAGTTACTGTTGACTTATGAGGAGTGGGAAGCTAGAAAAAAGGAAGGGTACGATCGAGGCAAAGGAACGACTGAGTCTAGTCAAAGAGGTCGCAGTCGAGGAAAAACCGGGGGTCAAGATAAAGACAAGGAACCGGATCAAAAACCAAAGAAGGACCGTTCTAAGATAAGGTGTTTTCGGTGTGATGAATTAGGACATTTTTCTTCAGATTGTCCTACACGTAAAAAGGACGAGGACAAGGAAAACAATCTTATTCAAAGGGTTAAACCGGTTCTTTACTTGCAAACACACGTTGAAGAGGCTAATGATGTGTTTCTAGACGAGGAAATGATTATTCCAAAGATGTATGCTTCGAGCCCAAGTGAACTCGATACATGGTTTCTTGACAACGGGGCGAGTAACCACATGACGGGTAAAAAGGAGTGGTTCACTAACCTCGATCACAACATCAAGGGAAAAGTGAAGTTTGGAGACGGGTCATGCGTAGAGATTAAAGGACAAGGGATGGTCGTCTTGGAAGGAAAATCTGGGGAACAAAGGGTGTTGCGTGATGTTTACTACATTCCAGCACTTGAAAGTAATATAATAAGCATTGGTCAGTTGGACGAGACAGGGTACAAGATCGCAATCCAAGACGGTATACTTTGGATGTTTGAGCAAGACGGAACTTTGTTAATGAAGGTACCTCTTTCACCTAATCGCATTTACAAGATTAACCTTGAGGTTGTATCTCCAATTTGCATACAGACTAAAGATGACAAAGCCGAAAATAGCGACCAACCAGTCTCTATTGTGACAGAAGTTAGCGACCAAACAGATCAGTCAGCAACAAGAATTAGCGACAAATTTGGGCAATCAACGACACATCAGACATATAGCGACCAGTCTGACCAGTTAGCGACAGAATCTAACCAGTCAGCGACAGAATCTGATCAGCCAGTGACAGCTTTTAGCGACGAGTCTGCGACAGATCAGTTTTTCAGCACTTTAATACTTAAATGGATGCTCGGTTTATCAAATGAAGAGACAAGTTTGAAAGTCGAGAACTTATTGCAAGAGAAAGAAAAAGTGGAACGTGTTAGCGGGGATTTGCAACGGACTGACATCCTCACAAAAGGCGTGCCACGACTGAAGATTATCGAGATGAGATATCTTCTCGATATTGCAAGATTAGGGGGGTGATTGTTAGACTAATCTTGCATATTATGTGTAAGTTCGGGTTAAAAGTGACCAACTTACAAAGTTTGGGTAAAAAGTGACCAGGTTATAAACTTAGGGTTTTTTTTTTAGATAGTTTTTTAATCCTAGTTTGAGTCAAATAGGTTTATTTGTTGAACAAGTTATTAGTCTTATAAATAGAAGGATTTATTTGTAACCCTAATTGTACCAATTTATCAATAAACGAGTTTTGATTCAATACGTTCTTTGGTATCCAATTCTAACAGTTGGGAGGTAAATGAGGGAAAAGCGGTTGGACTTGGCCTCCCAAAAGCTCAAAGGCTTGAGTGGTTGGTCTGTCACACTAGGACCAGCTTCAAGGTAAGATGTGGCTGAACGTGAGCTGCTAAAAGGAAGAGATGGAGGGCCAGGTGATAACGAGGGTTCAGACTCCTCATAATTTAGTCTTATTCTCACCTTTTTTTTTCCCTTTCTAAGCTCACATGCTAGTTGAGAAGAAATCTCAGTTGTAAGAAATTTCTAGCTACTCCCTCGGGTGTTAGATCTATGTGTTTCGGTGTATGCATTGCACTGATTTGAGTAGGTGCAACGCCTGACCGAGATGGGGTTGGTGTTTGAAAAGAAGTGAACTCCGGTGACATGTCCCGATAGAGTACTTCCGGGAGTAGAAATAGGTGTAGATAGGACCGGTGAGATCCGACCCGAATTTGGTGTTAAATCGGTGTTGTTAGGCACCTGATTTACCTGACCGAGAGACTCGCTTTCAGACATGATGTAAAGAGAAAATGGAGCTACACAACTGGTCTTTAAGATAAAGTAAGCGGCGTAGCCCCACGGTGGGCGCCAACTTGTTGCTACAACAAATACAAGACCAAGGCCTGTAGCGATATCTCCGGGTAAAAGGGTTCAAGGTTTCAGTTAGCCTAACGCAGGTCGTGGGGTCCCCCCACGTTTGCAAGACGTGGAGAGAGGTTCACTAGTGTTATTGTTGTTCTCCTTGAATTCTAGACTAATATGAAACCAGCCCAGAATGCAATCGTTGGAGAGGATGAATTATTTAGAGTGAAGAAGAGAAGCAAGCATGAAGCTAGTTCTCATTGGAGAAGAAGAAGAGAAGTAAGCATGAAGCTTGTTCTCGAGAGGGAGAAGGAGAATCAGAGAATTGAGATAGTTTTCTGTTGATTCCAGAATGTCTGGCATGCTTGTCATGGGCTGCAATTTATAGGGGAAGAGGTTTCTCAAAGGAGAAACCTTTAACTAGTGAACCTGGCTTGCAGTGAGGGACTTACCCTTTTAGGGGTTGAAGGGTTTGGACCTGCGGACAAAAGGGTGTGCTCTCCCACATGTTCTGGCTGTGGCTGGGCAGGAGGTTTCACACGCAAAGGGTGATGTGACAAGGCTCTGACTTGTCTTTTTACTGTTCATGACCGTTGGACCATTTCCAAACCTTTTAACCTTTTAAGTTGTTGTGTCTCTAATCAGTTTATTAAGGTTTGAGCTACCCCCGTCATCACATATAACTTAAATTTTTTCGACTTTAAGAACACCATGTTATCCGGTGCTATCTCGGGTATGAGAGTCATCTCCGGCAGTACACATATTATTTCGGTTGTTGTACCCTGGGAGACAGAACCGTCTGAGAGGAGACGCGAAATCTGTTTTAAGAGAAACGTATTGAACACGTGCCTTAGCCACAACCGTCAACATCAATTTGTTCAATTTTGCAGCCAAGAAGGATCACACAAGAAGGTGCGGTTGAAGTTTTCCAAATACGTGAACTTGAATCAAGATTGGTATAATTAAATTGTATTTTACATTTGTTTATTTTGTTTATATAACCGGTATTGTACTAGTAGAATTTCCCATAAATTACGAGGTCTCGTTATTATTTATTTTATTTAATAAAAAGTGAAGCTAGTTCCTACACACAGTCACCATCGTTTCCTTCATTGTTTCTTTTCTCTGATAGCCGGTTTGTTTCTTATTTTTCACCTATTATGTGCTCAACTGCTCGTGAACCATTACACATAGATCAGCATGCCTCTTTGTATGAGCACCACCTGTTGATCAGATAGTTAAAAGAGTGTATGTATGCTGTCTGATTATATATAAGTTCTGTTAGTATCAAATTTTCGGTATATGATCTTCTTGAATTCGTTATTGTTTGTTATTGTTTAATTATGTGTGGAGTTGCTACTGATGGATCTAATTGTGCTATTGTTGTTGATAATCCCTTAAATGTGGTGGCCCTTTATATAACATTGTTGGACCATTTTTTTTAAAACGGCTTGTTTTAACCCGTACCTATTTTTGTCAACACCCCATTTTAACTGGAACCAAAATAACCATTTTCTGAAACGACTCGTCAATTAGTGATTATTATTGAACTCTTCCATGTACCCTTTGGAGATCAGTTAGCTAATGTATTTACCAAAGTTTTAGAAGCAAAGACTGTTCATCGGTTAATATCTCAAAGTAGAATGTTAAATCTTAGAATAAACTTGTTTATTTTTGCTTTAAAATTAGTGTTTTATTAGTTGGATATTATGTGACTGGCGCACATTTTTTTCTTGTCACTAAACACGCTTTATTATTCTGTAAAAACTAGGGGTGTGCATGGGTCGGTTTTGGCCTAAAACCATAACCAGGATGTCGGTTAATGGAAAACCATAACCAATCGGTTATAGTGGTTATGGTTAATCGGTTTTGATGGTTATAGCAGTCGGTTAACCGTGATTTTAGGCCTAGCTAAAAATAGCTAAAAAATATAATTGGGCATTATTTGGGCTTGATATTTTTAACCATAGAATTAAAAAATACATATAAGCTATAATATTAATACCGAATATTCGAACAAAACAATATGACATAGTCCATAAATTCAAACCAACGTTCAAACAAAATAGTATGATAAAATCCATAAATTCAAACAGGCGTTCAACCATAACTTCGGATCGGTTATGTAAGTGGGTTGGTTATAGGCTTTGGTTGACCATGACAATACTAACATGCGGGTCGGTTTGGTTATGGCGGTTATGGAACAATGGAAAACCATAACCGACGCATGAATATCGGTTTTCAGGAAATCAATAACCGTCAGTTTTCTCTTTTGGTTCAGTTTTTTCGGTTAATTTGATTATGGGTCGGTTAATTCAGTTTTTTGCACACCTCTAGTAAAAACTTATTATTATCTGGCACTAACTTCCGATCGTCATGGCTCTGAGCTTAAACCGATTCACAACATACTTCCATATCTTTCATTACACAAAACAGAGTTCTCAATCTCATTAGAAGAACAAATGCAACCATGAAAACACTATTTCAACTTGGGGTTATAGTTATACTCATTAGTTGTTTCAATCTACAAAATTTCAAACAAAAATACTACATTAATTAATTCTCCCAAAATTAACATAAAATAGATCTCTTCTTCCTCACTATCATCTCAAACTTGTCCCCAGTTCACATTTACTTGTTCTTCAGCTCGAAAACAGACCCAAGTTTGAAAAGAGTGAGGCGAATACCGTTTGGACTAACAGGTTTGACTATGACCCGTCTAAAGAATCAGGTGTAAAAATATCATATTGTCGTGTAACGAGGGAAAAGGTCAATCAAAGTGTCTAACGTCTCGGGAAGGAATTTTCTTGCAAATAAGTAACACGGCCGGTTCATACCGTTCCACATACAAGGCGTAATTGTAGTCACCCTCTGCAAAAAAAAAATGAAAATTAAATATTAAATAATAAAAACTGAAAATCTGAGAACAAAAAAGGAAAAGGCAAAGAATTTAGCAGGAGCATTACCTTTCTATCGCTCGTTTCATGAACACTTTCAGTGATAGACTGCAAGATTAGCATAACCAGAACGCGTTATGATCATAGAAATATACGATGTGAATGGATTTGTGTTTTGTAAATGATTATCTGATTATTGTGATTTGAAGTTGCAATAATCATATTTTTATGTTTGGATAAAGGGGTCTGTCATAACATAATATGTTTTATGATTACCTAATTATTACGACTTCAAGTAGCATAAGCACATCCAAAGACTACGTTCTATAGTCCATTTTATAATAGTTACTCTGATTATTTATAGCAAACATCACATAATCACTTTCATAATGAACATTGAAATCTATTATAAAAGTGCTATAGATTATGGTAAAATGAACAATTGTGGGGTGAAGAGAGTAATACCGAGAGATTTTTGATGAGCTGGTAAGAAACGTCCTTCAGCCCGTATGATTTCGGGTGCCATTTTCGTTCTGACCAGTCAACGTGTGTCACCGACCAGTTTGCAATCCCAGTAGGATCAAACATCTGAATGTTGAAATCATAAAACTCAATATCTTCAAATAGTCAAAAGTCAACATTTGACTTTTTTTTTTCAAATTTGAGCTTAGGAATACTAGGTTTTAAATTTTAATAAGCAAATTAGATAACTATGTGAATTTCCTCACATGGAAAAATGTTGGCAAATAATGTTCATCCGCATAGCAATTGCGCCCGTTCATACCCGGCTGTAGTACAAAAAAAAAGATGTCATAACAAAATAAATTTTAAATATTAAACTATAAAAACAAAATATATATATATATATAGGGTGGGGTTCTAGAGTGAACACTAATGTATTTGCGAACTGAGTGAACAAATCTTGGCCATTGATTTACACACGTGGATGGCTAGGATTTTATCATCAAATCGTAAAATACACTAGTGTATTTCATCATCAAATCCTGGCCATTGATCTACACACATCTATGGCCAGGATTAGTTCGCTTAGTTCGCAAACTACACTAGTGTTCGCTCTTGAACCTAATCCTATATATATATATATATATATATATATATATATATATATATATATATATATATATATAAGTTAAAATTGCATAACTGATAACTACAAATTAGAGGTGGCAACTTCAAAGAGTGTCAAACGTAAAAAAAATGCCATTTTATTCATGATATAATTTCTTGAATAAAATATATTAAAAATTCTTATGCATTAAAAATACATTTAGGTCACTTTCGACCCATTTATTTTACCCGTATGACTTTTCAGGTCAAACATAAACAGATAAGACCTATGTAGACGCGAACGGTCAAAAGTGCCACCTGTACAAATTCAGTAAAATGCATGAATTAAGGAATAAACAAATTCTTACCCTACAATAATCTCTGAACTTTGTATAGTAGAGATTATCCGCCATAACAATGATGGCATGTTGACGCTTCATCGTGAACCACTGCACAAATTCAACATTACAACTTAAAGCTAATTCTAAATACAAAATCACATATATAATTTCTAAACTTTCACAAAAATTTATGCCCCGCTTGCGGTATGCGCATATAATGTATACATGTGTGGGCGCTCGGGGGGCAAAAGTGAAAGTGCACTAATTTTAAAGTTATTTTACTAATTTCGTGAAAATAATGTTAAAAGAGGGGGATGGTTAATCATGCATCATGTGGTGGCATTGATAGCCGAAAGACAAGGGAGTACATGCACTAATTGGCCTTTGTCTTAATTGCCGAGTGTTATGTGTCTTATGTCCAAGGTTTGATGCAAAATAACCATCGAGCCGGGGGTCTCACTGGAAGCAGCCTCCCTATTCCTACATGGTAGAGGTAAGGCTGTCTACATCTTACCCTCCTCAGACCCTACCTTAGCTTTGCTATTGGTGGGATTTACCGAGTATGATGATGATGAAACTTTCACAAAAATTGTCCATTTTGGTCATATTAACATCTTATAATACCTCAAATAATCAGAAATTTTCCAGACGACCATGTGACTATTTGATTATTACAACAAATGGCAGAAACATATCCGAAAAAGTTTGTGAGAGCTTTTTTCACTATTCAATTTTTTTTATAAATTTTGACCCCTTAACTTTCATTTTTACACATCAACCCCTCTAGTTTTCATTTTTCATTTTTAACCCCAACATTTTTCCACTTTCAACTTATGTCCCTCGTACTTTCCATCTTTTACAAATTTGTCGTTCTGCATTTTGGTCTAACTCTTGAGATGAAACACACTGCAACGCGCATATGGTTCAACGTTTTTACATCTATTTTTTTGCCAGTTTAACGACCCCGTCACAACTCACGGGTCTTAAGCCAACTTAGTTATTACTTTCTGTGTTTCACGTTTCAGTTTAGTTTTTTTCGAGTTAACACACTCGCAACACACGTGCGTGGTTCAACGTTTTTACGTTTACTTTTTGTTCGCTTTAGCGGTCCCATCGCAAAGCGCGGGTCCTAAATACTAGCTCAATTCTAAATTTCTAATATGCACATCCAAACACCCCCTTAAAATGCATTGATTTTGCTACAAAAAAATAATAAAGCAAAGTTGGAACCTGAGCACCCTTCCTAAAGAATTTTTTTTCGACTTCAGGTAACATATGATCCGAGTACCGCCCACTTCCATGTGGACCAGGATCCTCAAAGCTATAAAAAAATATTAACAAAAAAAACTTTTTTAGCGAATTAAGATAACATAGTTGTATGCGTAGTCAAAATCATGAAGATCCCTAAACAAACCTGTCAATGAAGCTGACATTTGTGTACATAAGATAGTTGTAAATATAGTCAAAGTTGTGCAACGGTACACAGCTGGAAAACAGAATTTTGAAACAAAATCAGATACCAATTAGCTTAAACATAAAAATAAAAACATTATAGGTGACAATTTTGACTCGTTTACTTACAAATGGGATGGTTCGACTTCGGGTTATGCTTTATCTCTAACAGGTCAAGTGGATAAATTTTAGAAAGTCCCGAATAAAATAATGGGTCAAACAGAGTGTGGTTTATATGCATATAACCTCCTAAATCGTTTACTAAAAAAATCGATTATTATTGTAATGGTTTCGTGGTAAGCATATTTAACACATTTTTGAAAAGCAAGTTCAGTCAACTTGACCCGTACAAATTACATGTCCCTTCTGCCACCTTTAATATACACACACACATGTGTATATGTATATGCTCAGAGAGAGAGAGAGAGAGACTAACCTGTCAGAAAGTAACACAAAATGCTGATTGTCGGGGTCTTTCAGTGCATTCGCCAAAAGCCGTTTCTCAGCATCAACCATTGAAATTTTCCCCCAATCTACCTGCAAAAAATATTAACGAATTTCATTTTTTAATTAATCTTTTTGTTTATTGCAAACAACTTTAATATATACATAATATACATACACACACACAAAAGTGGTGCTACAAATATACATACAAACCTTATCACTGCGAATTTCACGATTCTGAAAGTAACGGCTAGAATGCACTGGTTTGACTCTGGATGCATGAATATGGATTGAAAATCTTCCTTCATGGCCCTATGATATGTAGATAAAGCATCAGCTATCAAAGTGATTACTGTGACTTGAATAATGAGAATAAAATAATCACCGGTAAGTTTACATTTATCTCAATTATCAGTTATCTTACAACTCCATACCAGTTTCTTTAGATTATTATAAACATAATATAATCTTTGCAATTATACACAATACAATAAATATTTTAAAATAGAGTAACATGCCATTTTCGTCCCCGAGGTTTGACCACTTTTGCGACTTTCGTCCCTGAGGTGTCATTTTCATCCAAAAAGTTTGAAATCTTACCATTTTCATCCGTGAGGGCCAGATTTCAAGGGACGAAAGTTGCAATAATGGAACAAGCAAAAAACGACTAAACCTTAGGGACGATTTTGGCATTTTACTCAGTAAAGGTGAACCCACCTGACCCATTTCAACACATACCAAATTTACACATTTTGACCTGTTACCCAACTCATCCGACACCCCCCCACCCCCCATTTTCCCACCTCTACTGAATATTCCGGCCACGAATGATGATCACGTATTCACGTGTAGATAAAAGTGGGCCGTGTCATACCTGAAAAAATTTGTCCCACAATCTCTCAAACGCCAATGATCCTGGGCTCAAGAACATGAACGCAATCTTGGGATTTTTCGTTTTGATCGGTGGAGTGTCCAATAAATTTTTAGTTACAACACGAGACGCAATCTCTTTATCACTAAGTTCTCTTTCAGGAGGTGGAAGCCACCTGGATATCTTCTTACAACTAGAAGACGAAAATATATAGCAAGCGGTAGAGTCTCGTGGTGGATAGACATACCCAATGACTAAAAACACACAAACTAATGAAACCAGTATAATAATCCATGTGGGTTTCTTTAGATGAGACCGTTTAGGCATGTCTTTTTTGCCCATAAGCCACACCTTAATGTTTACGCTTATAATTATGCATTATACGTTATAACCAAACGAATTGTCTGAATCTGCAAGCAAGAAAATGATGGTATTAAAGATAATAACATGGAATTCCTTTAAGTTAAAGATCAATTGCATCAGGCTGATAACTCATTTAATTTCCAACTTTAAGAAAATACTATCTCCAAAAACCGAAAAGCAGAATTCCGTTAGTGAAGCATGTTGATAAAGGGTTGTCTAGATGAGTGTTTTGAAAGCGGTATAAATGATAATGAAATATGAGGGATAAATAATCAGTTGTAATAACATATGCTGATCATTTATGAAAAACTAAACAAAAATAAGAGTATATAAGCGATTTGACTATACAGGTTCATAATCAAATTTGTTGCATTGCAGCTAGCATACAGCTGATTATCAAGAACCTAAAAATCAAAAAATAATAACTACCATCAGTCCATCACTTATATTCATCAAATCAAAAACCCTTGCAACTATGATCACCATAAACCACTGGATTCATCAAACAAAGTAACATAATTTACAACTATAAACAAAAATAGAAACCAAACCTAACAATCTAAGTCAAACCCACAAAACCCAATCCCTAAATACATAACATAAACACTCAAACACGCAACCCTCTTACCATAAAACCCCTGAATACCACACACAACACATGTAACACATCAACCATAAAAAAAATAAAAATAAAAAAATCCTCTTAACCCCCCACAATAAACCCACCATCAAAATCAAATCTTTATACCAACCCATCAAACAAAATCAAATCTTTATCCCAACCCATCAAATAAAATTGAAATTTAAAGCAAACCCATGAAGAATCTTGAAGAAAATACCTTATTCAACCGATCTTTTTTGGTCTGATTGAAGGAAGGGTTTTTGAGGGTGTTGGGTGGTGAGTGAATAAAGATAGAGAAATCAAGAATGGGGTTTGGTGATTGGGGGGTAGTGAAGAATTTTAAAAGTGGGTTGTGAATGACAAGTGGTCAACACAAATGGATTGTGAAGGTGGCGGAGGAGTTGATAGATGAATGATGATTATCATTAAATTGAATTGGGTTGGAAATTGGAATTTTTATTCTTTTTTTTTGAACGGCGATATTTCTACAACAGGCGATAGAGATCGCACCTACCCTATAACTCGGGTAGGCCCCTCCGCCCCACTCCGGCATCCAAGGCTATGTTGTCTTAACCGGGCCCACGCTTGGTGCGTCAGAGTTTGGCTAAGGCGTTCCCCGAGAAAATTTCCAGCCCACTGCCCACCCGATTAACCGGGAGCGTGTAGTTGCACCCTCCACAAGAGTCGGGGACTCTCTGGAGTAAATGCACTGTAATAGAAAACTCGGGGTGGCTCCCGGGTTTCGAACCAACTGGCCCTCCACCCGTTCATTGCCATTCCCCCAAATGTGATGGGAGTGGGGATCGAACTTGGCCATCCTAGGAAAACCAAATCCTTTCCACCACTCCACCACAAGTGGAGGATAATTGGAATTTTTATTCATCGGTAACTATCAACTTATTCGCAATGAGGTACAAGGAAAATAATCCTTTTTATGATTTTTTAAGGGTATGTCATACTCATCTTCTATCTCTCATCTTTTTTTTTTATAAAAAAAAATAAATTAATTTTTAAGTATGTGCTTTAGCGGTTTTAAGGCTGGAGGGTGTGGTATAATGCTATAGGGTGTGGTTGGAGCCCCATGGGGCTTTGTCAAGTCCACCTAAGCTCCACCTAGCATCCAACTCAGCCATGGAGCCCCCTTTAATTTGCATGGTGTGGATATAACACTATATTAAAGAAAATAAAAAAAATAAGATTTCATTGGTGCAAAACAAATGGGTCCCACCTATAGAGCCCCTTCCAGCCCGTTATCATGTTGGCGAAGGATCAATGGCGCCCCGGCTTAGCGCCGGGGGGTGTGGGTCGATGGCGCCGTGGGGCGCTATAGAGTGTCAGCTGGGTTGGGTGGCGCCCCCACACCCTCCAGCCTAAGGGCTTTATCACGCCACCTCAGCGCCACGTCATGTCCATCTCATACAGGGGGTTTTAAAGCCTCTTCCTTTAACTTGGAGGATGTGATTTAACTACACACCTTACACTATAGCGCCCCTATTTTGACATTTCCTTCATCGTTCAACACAGACTCACCTCGTTAACATGCTGGCGAGATGAAGATGGTGCCCCCTTGTGTGGAGGTTGGCGCCCCCGGGGAGCTATGGAAGATAATGTGGTCAGGTGGCGCCATGCCACACCCTCCAGCCTAACCACTTGATCCAAAATCATAAAGTTTAACGTCCTGAGTCTCTAACCGCTCATTATATAATGTTTTGAGTCCAAATTTCTAATGTTGGGATCAAACCCTACCAAAGGAACAGATAATGAAAGCCAAAACTGGTTCACTCAGTGGATTCGAAATAAGCAGTTGTTTACACTAAGTCTTCTCCCTTGAAAATGATTATAACATCTGATGGTCTTATATCCACTGCCCGGATACAACTACTGTTGTTTTTCAGAACTACTGATGAAGCACAGAAGACTGCTGAGAACTAAGCACTGCTGGTACAATCTACTGATGACAAAGCACTGCCCAATCAAGGACTGATCAACCTTGAGGAAAGCACTGACATAAAGAGAGAGCAGTAGTTTAGTATGTCATCTGTTTTATGTATAGTCAGTAGTTAAGATTAGCAGTGTTTGTATAAGAACAGTAGATACAGGTTGTTAGGCTGTTAGACGTCGCTTTCATGGTGACGTCAGCTGAGATGCCTCAGTGGTTTGGATTGTCTATAAATGGAACAGTACTCTGTACTGTTACATTTGATCGTTTTGAGAGAGTTCTTCTCCTCAATTCAATCCTTTCATCTTGTGCAACCAACCACTGTAGTATCAGGCTGAGGGGGAGCTTAGTTTGTAAGCTTGCATTGTAATCTTTTGCTTTGAATTGTAATCTTTCGACTCTATGAAAAGCAAATGTCTATCAAACTATATTCTCCTTTGATTGTGTTTACAAAGTTTGTTATTCATTTCCGCTGCACTTAAACCTTGTTCATTTCTGTTGATTTGTTCAATCTATACAAACTAACACAATCATTAGAGCCTCCGATCCTAACAATTGGTATCAGAGCTCGGACAGTCAAATTCGATCTAACAATCAATTTGACATAACAGTTCAACTCAAAAATTCATTGATACTAAGGTTGGTTGTATTCAGTCGAAAAGCAGAGTAACGAGTAATTAGTTCAAAACTGTTATTCAAAAACTCTGTAAAACAACCAAGATGTCATAAGACACACAAATTTCACACAACAAGTGATGTCATACACAAGTCACTCATAGTTTTCAGATCTGAAAACATATTTGTTAAACTATGTGATTAGTTCTTGTTTTCAAAATTGATTTCAACTGTTGTTATAAAACTTGTGATGTCACTATATTAGATGCTAAAGTATGAACCTCAGATTAACAAAAGCCTATGTTCATAAAAACATTAGTGATTTTGCTAACGTAAAAAGAGGGAAATTAAAACTTTAGTCATAAGGATTTATGTGTTGAAAACAGGTTGGGATCCTCAAAAGGAACAAATCAACTCTGTTAAAATACATCAAGAAAACATGATAATCCGTATCATATGTAATGTGAGATTGTTCAAAAATTTGTACAAATATGGCCAATTCTCTTAAAGCATTACTGCAAAATGATTCAGGATTAAGTATTCTTTCAATAAAGACCTCCCAGTAAGTATTTTATTACTTATGAATGGGAAGGGTAAAAAGGGAAGAAGAAAATTCACAAAAACTCATAAGTGTGTTTATCTCAAAACTTTTGAAGTCAGAAGAAAAGAGCATGAACATAAAACACTTAAGAGTCAAAGATTGGGGTAAAAATGGTCATTAAGCAACTGTGTGCATTCATTGGTTCAGGAAAAGGTTCAGGTAACAATAGTATTCGCAGAGAATAAACTTTCAAATGGACTAGACAAATTTTCAGAATAATCACATGGTAACAAAATCTACACCAGGGTTTTCGAAAACTTATGTGATCTTGTGTCCTCATTTTTCTGTTGTCAATCAATCAACAAGAAAGTGGTACCAAACAGTGGTCAAAATGCATTCAAAATTTCATACCACTGTTGTCAAACCTCTAACCATTTTCATAAGCTTGAGATTGATATGATTAGGAGTTTCGGTGGAAAATTATACCAGATTCTTTTTTATATTATTTTCAGAAAATCCTTTATTTTTTTTTCTGAAAAAGGATTCTCTCAAATAAGACAGGATATATCATTCTTCATTTTTTTGAATAATATATTTTGAACTTTTACTGGTTTTTTATAGTAAAGGTTTCAATCTCCTGTCAGGATGTATAACCTTTATTTTTGTTGGCTATATTATCCTCATAACATATCAAAAGGAATTTGGTACAAGTGTCAAGGTCATATCTAACTCAAGTTTGTCTTAAAACTGATCAAAGATTGTTTGCCAAAAGACATTGAAATACTGGGGGTACTCTTGTTTTAGTTTAAAAATTATAGCAAGAATGAGTAGCCTTAGTAGAAAGTTTACATCATCTGGGGTACTAAACCACTGTCAAGGAGTTGTAAAAACTTCAAAATGTGTAAATGACATGTGGCAAAACCTTGAATGAAAATTTTCAAAACAGTTGCTGACATACAAGTCTTTCAAATCATTACCATTATCTTACCTCTAACCACTATTTTGCTCAAACATCTGTTTCCTAAATACTGCCCACTGCTGAAAGTCAGCCACTGATCCTTCAATTTCTTGACAAGCACTAATGTTCAAAATCAGTGTCTTATCCACTGATATGCTATCTACTGATAGTAAAAATCATCCACTGTTATCACATTATTACCGTTGTAACTACTGAAGCTTGGTACATCAGTGGTTCTCAAAACAACTGTCCTCCACTCTTCATCCATTTCACCAGAGGTTGGCACGTGGTCTGTTTTTAGCCCTCAGATCTTTGTAACCGCTGCCACAACAGCACTCATTTTTCCCTTAATAAAACCCTGATCAAAACCCCCAAACAGGGTTTTACACTGTCGAATTGAATTCTAAAATTCTCTTCTCAAAGCAGTTTTCAACCCTTCATCCCAAATCATTCTCTGTTCTTCTTCTTCCTTTTCAAAATAACGAAATCAAAATCAAAATCAAAACCCAAATCACCATCATCTTCCAAAGAGGTCGATCAAACGGCCGCTGAATCCATTGGCATACCATATAAATCCCCTCACAACTATTTGGGTCTACTCACAAAACCCACAAACAACCACACCTTCGATTCCATCATCAACACCCTATCTGAATCAAAGTACAAAACTTTGTTAACTGCCGAGTCTCCCATTTTCCAACAAACCCAGAGAGAGTTCTGGAAAAAGGCCACTCTTGAAAAACAAGATGATAAAGTCATAGCCATAAACTCCTCGATACAGGGTAAAGCGATTCAAATCACTCCACAATCAATTTCAGAAGTCTTTAAACTCGATGATCAGAAAGGTAAAACTTCCTTTCCTAAAAACGAGATGAAAACTGATTTTCTGAAAAGAGGGTATGCAGAACAATCAAAGGTAGATACCTTACAAAAAGGTTACTTCCCTTCTGCACCAAGGTTTTTATTTCACACACTTTTGATGTGTGAGCGTTTGACGAAATACCATTGAAGATTCAATGTCTGGGCTATGCTATTTTAAATAATGAAAATTACAATTATTCTCAGGAGATCTTTAATGACTTGGTAAAAAACGTTGATAGCAAAGCATTTTTACTTTTTCCAAGATTTCTAAGCTACTATTTTAAACAAAAATTTGAAAAAGAAAATGAAAATTTGCTAAAACAAGGTGTTTATTTTCAAATAAAAAGTTTAACACCTGAAACATTCACTAGAATGTTGGCACCTATAAAAACAAAAGCAGAGGTGCCTGAGCAGAATTTAGCAGCTACCACTGCTCCTCAGACACCTGCTGCTGAGCCCACTGCTCCAGGTGATCATAGCAGCACAACCACTGCTTTGAAACCCACACCTGACATTACCAAAAAGACCAAAAAGAAGTCTTACAAAAAGCCCACCAAACCCAAGAAAAAGGCAACTCTGGAAGATGAGATCCCAGAGCAACTGCCAGTGACAAAACAAATGTCACCAAAAACCACTGCTGCTACTTCCTCACAGCAGTTGGTAGAAAGATCTCCACCCTTACCTCAAACTCCTCCTGCATCCTCACAAAAGGATCAGGTTGTAAGCACAGGGACCCCACAATATGAAGCTCTGGACCCAATCGGATCCATCTTCCTCAGTCCTGATCCCAAGGACATGTCTCTTTCAACTCCCATATCCTCACCAATCATATTACCACAATCAATAATACCCTTGTTGCATGCAGTTGCTATAGCTCAGACATAAACCAGTTCCTCTCTATCACCTGTTACTGAGAGTATACTCCCACAAGTGACTGGGTCTGATGCTACTACCCCTGTTATTCCAGCAACAACTGAGGAGGTTACACCCCCTGAGTTACAAGTAACTCTCGGTGGTAGTTCAAGCGGAGCGGCAACTACAAGTGATGGATCAACAGATCTGCATTTGGACAGTTGTTTTAGTAATAAGACTCCCTTGAAGGTAATTTCTTCTATAGCACCTTCGGTAACCACCAGTGAGTTGGTTCTAACCACTGGTACCATCAAAGGGTTATCAAGTGCTGAAGAAAGAAGTCCCCAGTACTAAGAACAAGGGGCATCAATGAGTGATTTTTGGGACTCAGTTCCTAAGTCACACATTGGTACAACCACTGCTGGTGGGAAATCAGATGATCCCATTAAAGTGGGTGATGATTTAAAATATCAGGAATTGACGGGCAGAGTTGAAAAACTTGAAACATCAGTTGCTGAAATAAAGGATATGGTGCAACAGCTGTTAAAAGCTCAAAAAGCACAATCCACTGCTGTTCCACCTCAAGCACCTGCTCCACCACAAGCACTTGCTGCAAATGAGCTCTGGAATCTTTTTCAACCCTTGCTAGAAAAACAAAAACAAATGGCTGATCAGCAGCATGCAATACATGTACAAATGCTGACAAACATGGTGGAATCAAGATTCAAAGATACTCAAGCAGACATTAAGGCTATAAAGGCCAGCATTCAAAGCACCACTGGAAAAGCTCCATCTACTATCCTTTTCATGAATAAACCCCTTGCAGATAATGCCAAAAAGGGGGAGAATATCAAGCAGTTGAAGAAAAAGGGAATTGAAGATGGTCTGTATGTTGAACCAGAACAAGGAAAACAGACATCGAAATCCTCAAAAGGTTCAAAATCTCAAACCACAAAATCTCATATTTCCATCCAAACATCTGATACACCAGTGGTTACAAAAACTGCTAGCCAAACAGCTGCCATTTCTTCAACACACACCACAACCACTGCTTTACCACCACCACCATCATCATCAAAAACAACCATATCACCACCATCGCCTCCTGCCATAAAGCAGAAGACAGCAGATGTTACAACATCTGTTGTAATGGCAACAGTGGTTGAAACACCAGTTGTTTCAACACCTGTTAGTCAGACACTTTCCATCACTCAAACCACTAAGCCACCCAAGACATCATCAGTCTCTCCTACAATAAAAAGGAGAAGGATTTTCATACCTGATGATTCACCACCACCATCACCACTTTCAACCCCTACTCAAAAGCAGAAGACATCTACTGACACATCAGTAGTTGTAATGACAACAGAGGTTGAAACACCAGTTGTTTCAACAGCTGTTAGTCAACCATCCACCACTGCTCTCTTCCTTCCTACATCACAACCAAAAATACCTCCACCAAAGCTTCACAAAAGAAAAAGAGAAACAACTCAGGCTACTGATGAAAAGTATGATCCTGTTGCTGCTAAATATCCACTGGAACTAGAAGCTGTGAAAAATGAGATGAAACAATTTTACACTAAGGATGATCCTTCAAAAAGAAGATTTCCTTATCTCATAAGCTTCATAGTCCCAGAAGACATGGATGAATATCTCGAGATGAAAGCAAGGCAAGCAAAGATTAGAGCTAAACTCGAATGCAAAGATCAAGGTGATGAAGCCATTTCTGAAAAATTTGGAATTTTTGCTCACAAAAGTCAAGATGATGGAAAACTATGCACAAGATCTGAGCAAAGAAAAGGCAGATCAACGAAAAGCAATGAGAAAAGAATATCTTGCATACATAATGAAGGAAAAAATCTATTCAGCTAAAGAAAAACAGTTTGAAGAATGGCCAATAATCGCTTTAAAGCATGAAGCTAACAGAATTGAACGGATTAAAAATGATCCAAGAAAGAAGAAGACAGCTCCTAATTGGAACAAATACAAAAAGCTTATTGCTGATCTGACATCCGAGTACAAAAAGAAGAAACAAGAACTGATAGATGCTAAGTTGGATACTGCTGAAGCCATAGCAAAATGGACAAACCAGTATACCGACGAAGCTTATGAAAGGCTGAAGAAAAGAAGGACAACAGTCCCATACACTTCTAAAAAGCCAGACTACAACAAGATGGAACAACAGCTGGATGCTCTTAAAACATTGATCACATCAACAGGTGACCCGAGTCTTGTGATAAACCAAGAGAAAGGAAAACTGCTGACCAGTGAAGAAGAAAAAGAAAAGGAAGCTGAGTACTTCATAGAAGCCATCAAGAAAATGGGTCTAAAAGAAGACAGTTCAGTGAGCCTTCAAAACCTTTTCAAAAAGGTACTAACCAAACCTGCATCACCAAACATTTCAGCAGATATCTCAGACAGAGAGTTTGATCAACAAAAAGAACAAGAGGAAATTGACAAAGAAGTTGCAGAAGATATAGCTGCATCAAATCAAGTCATAGAAGAGGCTCTCAAAAGAATGTCTGAAACTCAAGATACTGCTTTAAAATTTTTCTCAAGGCCAAAATCTCCAAACTCATCAGCAAATAAATCTCTCCCAAGAAACCCATTGGGTTCAAAAATACTAAAGTGGAGTTCTGATCAAAAGACCCATATATTGACCCTGGTCAAATCCAATGGTGAAGTGAAGTACATATCAAGGAAAGAAGCACTAGGCCTTGGTGTTGAAGATTTGCAGGATCTCCTTGAACTTTCACTGTGCAGGGATGAGGATGACTCAAGTTCCAAAGACTTTGAAGCAGAATTCAAAAGACAAGCTAAGGAACTTCTGATGAGAAATAAAAATCCATAATAATGAAGTGTTTTGGCATTATCTGTTCCAGGGGGAGATTGTTGGGATCAAACTCTACCGGAGGAACAGATAATGAAAGCCAAAACTGGTTCACTCGGTGGATTCGAAATAAGCAGTTGTTTACACTAAGTCTTCTCCCTTGAAAGTGATTATAACATCTGATGGTCTTATATCCACTACCCGGATACAACTACTGCTGTTCTTCAGAACTACTGATGAAGCACAGAAGACTGCTGAGAACTAAGCACTGCTGGTACAATATACTGATGACAAAGCACTGCCCAATCAAGGACTGATCAACCTTGAGGAAAGCACTGACATAAAGAGAGAGCAGTAGTTTAGTATGTCATCTGTTTTATGTATAGTCAGTAGTTAAGATTAGCAGTGTTTGTATAAGAGCAGTAGATACAGGTTGTTAGGCTGTTAGACGTCGCTTTCATGGTGACGTCAGCTGAGATGCCTCAGTGGTTTGGATTGTCTATAAATGGAACAGTACTCTGTACTGTTACATTTGATCGTTTTGAGAGAGTTCTTCTCCTCAATTCAATCCTTTCATCTTGTGCAACCAACCACTGTAGTATCAGGCTGAGGGGGAGCTTAGTTTGTAAGCTTGCATTGTAATCTTTTTCTTTGAATTGTAATCTTTTGACTCTATGAAAAGCAAATGTTTATCAAACTATATTCTCCTTTGATTGTGTTTACAAAGTTTGTTATTCATTTCCGCTGCACTTAAACCTTGTTCATTTCTGTTGATTTGTTCAATCTATACAAACTAACACAATCATTAGAGCCTCCGATCCTAACATCTAACACTTGTACTTTAATTTTGGACTCAAGTGGTTAAAACCACTAAAACACAAGGACTCAAAACGTTATAAAATGAGCAGTTAGGGACTCGGAGCGTTAAACTTTTTGATTTTGAACTCAAATGGTTAAAATCATTAAAACACAGGGACTCAAAATGAGAAACTTGTGCTCCGTAAACACCACACGATGTAGGAAAATATCTTTTTATCAAAGAAACAATGTGTTTTGGTCTCAAAATTTGTTTATTTGTGTTTGACAATTTCACGTTTTGATTCTAGTTCAGTTTCAAGCTTTAAATCGCTTTCTGGAAAGTTATACGCGAACTGATACGTAAAGGTAATCAGTTTAATGCGACAAACACTCCAGAACAGTGAAATAGGCTTAACATACCTTAAATAACTTTTATATAACTTAGAAATAAGTTTTGAAGGCTTTGGTGTGTCAAAAACAAGTTTATTCGATCATAGGGACTATTTGCGTCAAACTGCGAAAGTCTTCTGATTCGTACTGTAACGAACATTCTGAAACTTGATCATAAGCTAAACATACCCTAAATAACCTTTACATAACTTAGAAATAGGCTTTGAGGGGTTCGGTATGCGGAAATAAACTTTTTGATCAAATAGGGACTAAAAGCGTCAAAAAGTGCATAAGTTTGCATTTACGCGCATATCTTACGTTCTGACCATATCCGGACATCCATAAATTTTTGTAATCACTAAAATATTTTATTTTTATTGATAGGAATTCAAAAATATCATTCATCGCGTAATTTGGATCGTTTTCGCGTTCGTTACGACTTCCGTCGTAATTAACCACAAAACGCGACCGTACGACCCAACGAACCGACACCCGAGATATTTTCAAGCATATTTCAAGTCCCCTATGCTTTAACTTCATTATAGAGCCTTGAAAATGGGTTAATGGGGCTTAAACGCGTCGAAAATGCATTAAAATGTGTGCAGGGGCTTGTTCTGCCAATTCTGAAACTTCAGCCTATGCCGTGGCGTCCGACGACAGCAAAAGGCCTTTGCTGTGGCGCGATGCGATGCCTATAGCTGGACAGAAATCTTGTTTTAGCAACAGCTAGCCTGTTTTCTGCAACCGACTCGAAGTTCAGGACCCTTGTGACTATACCTACTGATTACCACGTTGATTAGACGTAGTGACGAGTCATAGTTTCGGTCAAAATACGCGTTTATGCATATTTTGCAACGAAGCTATCCTTGGGTATCAAAACACTTTGTTTTGATATCAAACTTGTTTTCTAACTTAGTTAAACATGTTTAACTCGTCACTCTTAGTTTAGTGCTTATATAGGGTCGTAAGATAAGCGGTCTAAACAACCGCTTAGACTTTCGAACCCGACCGGTTTGGTCAATCGTTAGGATCCGACCAAACATATTTTGTGACCATAGTTGTATAGGGAATACCTTCCGAGGTTATAACTTATGGTTACATCGTTTAGTTAGTTGTATGATAAGTAGTTTATATGCCTTAGGAAAATGACCAAAATGCCCTTTATGCGCATAATTTTATTTTAAGCATATGTAACCAATATTTTGACATCTAAACTGATTATATAACATAATTAGATATGTTAAGGCATATAATACTTGTCATAGGACTAGTTAGGCGGTCCAAACACGCTTTTGCGCAAACAACGCGTTAAAGTAGCGTAAGCTACCTTAATGGGTCATAACGGGTCGTAAGCACTTAGGTTAGGTTTCGTTTTAGAATGTAGGCTTTGTTAAACCATATTATATGAGTTCCAACACTCATTTGGTTTACAATACCTCATTCTATCTGTTTCTTCGATTCGTGTCCCGATACACTAACATAGTATCGGTTACACTAGGAACTACTTCGACACTTGAACATTTGATCCTTTGAGCTTTGTCATACCTTTTGAACAAGACCTACACGCAATCCCAAGCGAGTACATAGTTCCCTATTTTACCGTTTTCAAATGTTTTGGGGTGATTCATATGTGTATTTGATTTGTTTCCCAAATGTATGGCATATATGTGTTTACTAAGTGCTTTTATGTGTATTATTCCGATTATGCAAATACAGTGTTTACCCAATTCTTTAAAAGAACTATCTATCTTCATAGTTAGATTCTTATAGGATATTTGAAGTACAGTCTTAGATCTTCCTATCTTCATAGTGAGATTTTTAAGAAGTACTTTACAGACGATGGTTGGTTTATGTGTAGATTGTTGGTGATTTAGATAACGAAACTAGAGTAATACAATAAGCACATGGTGGATATGTCACTGGTACTTCCTATATATAAGTGTTCTTATTATATTACCCTTTGTGGCGTTATCACGAATCACTATTAGGATTTAGGATGTTGTGATACGATGATTCAATACGACAGAAACGAAATCCTTTTAACATCAACCTATCTTCATAGATTAATTCTTCTAGGATGTTTAGAGTACTAATAATGGAGTCTTTGTTTGGATTCATTGTGTACTTTAATGCGTATGTAACGAGACGATGTGACGAGAACCTGATCCCTGTAGTATCTATCTATCTATCTTCATAGCTAGACATATATGGGATGTTTAGAGTACTAATATCGGAGTCCCTGTTTGGATTCATTATGTGCTTTAATGCGTGTTTACTAGTTGAAACGAGTTAACGATCTATGTGTTTATATGGTAGTTGTGATTTAGATAACGAAACAGGTGTAATAAAATAAGAACATGGTGGATACGCCGCTGATACTTCCTATATATAAGTGTTCTTATTTTATTATTCTTGTAGCGTTATCTGGATCACTTTAGGGTTTTGTGTACTATTGTTACAATGTTCGATTATCCAAGTCCTCGTAGAATCTCCCATAACTTTATATATTAGATTCATAGTAGGACATCTAAAGTATTATCATGAATCATTGACTTGATTTATATAATACTCACACAAGTTTTGATTAATTTCAAAACTGTTATTATTGATCCTTGATTGGTTTTCTAATAATACATTAACGAGTTTTACAATGATTTCAACGAGGTTACAATATACAATTTCAAATGGTATAAAAATTACCTAGTAATAATCATATTGCCATATACAATACTTTTTGCCACGAGTTTTCACAATCAAAATTTCGTGTTGCAATACTAAACTTTTGCCATTCTTTGGCTTCAAGATTCATTTTCAATCGACAACTCTTGTAGTTGTCAAAGTATTGCAATATCAAATTTTACCATTTATTTGGCTAACAAAACCTATGTATTCGCTGGCATTTTTACGCTGACTATTTTTCACATATGTTTCAGGTTTTCAACTATTCAAGCATGCAACGCATAGGATTGCATTCGGGCCTTAGACTTCTAAATCAAAAGACAATTACATGTATTTTGTGTTTGTAAAACGATGTTAATAATATAGAAACAATTAGTACCAGTAGTTGTGAGCAATTTGTAACTTGACTCCCTGATATTTCCGCCGCGTGTTGTTGTATTATGCGATTGGGGTGTTACAGATTGGTATCAGAGCACTGGTTATAGGAAATTAGGTTATTAGCATGCCTTAAACCTAGTCTATAACCTTCCTAGGACCCAAACATGAGTAGACATAGGAACTCTTTCCTAAATCCTCATCCTTATTCGTGCCATAACTACTCTATGGTTTGCAAATCATCTAGCCCTAGATGATTTATATCCTAAACCTTAGGCTTCATGCCTTGAGGTGTTCCTCAAAATGTTTTGAGTTTCATTGAAATATTTCTCAAAATGTTTTCTCAAACGTTTTCGTCAAAATATTTCGCAAACATGTTTATCTTAAACAATTTTTATCAAAAGATTTCTCAAATGTTTTCCTCAAACGTTTTTCATCAAAATCTCGGGTTTTAATAATGTGAACACATGCAATCTGGAAGGGTGGATGCCTGTACCCTGAGTTTTCTGTCTAAGGCTAAAGTGTTCGAACAAATCCGCATTATCGGACCAGTCACTCTTACCTGGGAACTCTTAGGGTGAGTGTCCACTTATAGGCTAAAGCATGTCTTCGTGAAGCATTATAAAAAACCTATCCATCTTGACCATGCCGAACGATTTCTAAACGACCTTGGTATCACTACTCATTCATATTACTCTCGGTAATATGTTTGATATTCATGACAATCGAAACAACTTTCCTTTCACAATACTAATTCATCATATTACCTTTGGTGATATGTTTGATTCAAGACTTTTGAAATGAATTTCATTTCATTTCACGACACTGCGAGATCCTATTTCATTTTCGAAACACTACCCTTGTCTTTCAAAATTTCAAATTTTTACCATTTGGATGAGAATTTTCAAAATTTCAGACACAAAGTTTCTTTATTTTAAAAATTAAATTTAAAACATTTTATTTTAAAAGTAATAAAAAAAATTTAAAACAGTAAAGGAATTTATAACACAAATCATTAACTTGGTTTGTATTCTCTCATCCAAAAATATTACAAAAAATTATTTTTCAAACAACACTTATCTCAAAACAAGATCCACAATACCATATATTCTAAGTACAAGAACGAGACCTACGAACGAGATTTTATTAGATCAAAGTTTTCACAATACAACGATGTTACAAACTCATAACAATTTGGTAAATCTAACTTGTTTTTTACTATAGCTATACTTTCTAGATGTCTCCTAGACGCGATCAAACTGAGAATACCGCTCTCGCAGCCACAATCGTTCAGCAGATGATTGTTGTGATTCCGAACCTCATTACTCAGATAAACCAGGAAAATAACAATAACAATAATAACAATACTCAGTGTGACTTCAAAATGTTCAATTCAGCTAAGCCATCGAAATTCTCTGGGTCTGAAGGAGCAACTGCGCTCCTACAATGGTTTGAAAGTATAGAAAGCACATTCCGCCATGTTCAGTGTCCCAATGAGCGCAAGGTAGATTTCTCCTCGAGTGTTTTTAAAATGAGAGCACTCACTTGGTGGAATGGTATTATGAGAGACCGAGGTGCCGATATAGCAATGGCACTGACGTGGGAAGAATTTAAGGATCTTATGAAGAAAGAATTCTGCCCACGAAGCAAAATAAGGGCACTTGAAAACGAGTTCTATTATCTAAAACAAGATAGTGGGGAAAACCGTGCCTACACTGACCGATTTGAACAGTTAAGCCTATTTTGCACCACTATGGTCACACCTTTGGATCGGGCCATTGAGAAATACATTGATGGCCTACCTGATCTTGTCCAAGACATTGTCACTGGCAGCCAACCTACAACGCTTAGGGAGGCTAAGGAATTAGCCGCTATCTTAACCGACTCCCAGGTTAGAAAAGGTAAACTATTTCGAAATGGAGACAAGAAACAAAACACTGAAACTATTAATGAAAATTCGAAACGAACAAAGGCCGAATCTTCTAAAAAATCTAGGAAGCACAAGACTTCAAGGAATTTTGCAATTCCTGCACCAGTTCCACTAAACTCAGTACCCTTTAAGGGATTTTATCGTGGAAAGCAACCTCGATGCAATCGTTGCAACTATCATCACGCAACAAATTCTCATTGTCTCCAGTGTAAAATCTGTGGTCTATTTGGACATTTAGCTGTGACCTGTCGTATCCAGAACCAAGCAGCCCCTACCCAGACTCGCCCTCGAGCATGTTTCAGTTGTGGTGATTTAAATCATTTCAAGCGAAACTTCCCCAAGCTTGCCAATGCTAATGGACGAGTGTTCAACGTCAATGAGGCTCAAGCTAATGATCAAGCACTTATGATCATTTGAACCTCTATATTTTCTGTTTGTTTTCGAAAACAATGTACATATTTCAACTATGTTTGTAATGACAATATGAATTTCAAGAAGTTTATTTTATCCTTGTTAATCATGTTCCAATTTCAAACTCTAATGTGATTACACTATGTGTGATTACAACTGCATGTTGACTTTGAGGATTCCGTTCTTTGGGAACTAAATCTTGTAAATTAGCATACCATGATTGCACTCTAGTGCATTCATACGAACTTGGCAACACGATCGATACAAAAACTATGAAACAAGTTAATACAATTTTATGATCATAGCATTACATACATGATTTGTTATCTAATATGTATAGTACATGATTATAAATACAATTTGCTTCGTATGTTGATTTAACTTAGCATACCTAGCGCATGATTTGAAAACATTTTCTCGATATGCTTACATTATGATGATAATGCATGATTAGTATATGTAGCATTCTACCTGATTGGTTAGTATGAAACATATATAAACATTTGTACTAGAATAAAATACCTACTACTAAATTTGTTGTATGCAAAACAAGTAGTGCTATCATTGCTTGTATGAAACACGATCCGATTTGACAGGTGTTATGTTGTGATGATGTTTGTTTGATTTAGACGATAGTTTGACCTTATTATTTGTTTACCCTCGCTTAACAAGAGAAGCTATGTGGACCATGTGACGAAACGAGTAATTATGGGTGCACACTTAATTATGAGATTCGACGCATGAGAATCATAGTAAGCCTTGTTAAGTATGGTGGCATAAAATCTAGAGTGATTAAGGTAATGGGAGGAGTATGATGCGATAAGAACATGGTGGATATGCCGATGGTACTTCCTATATATAAGTGTTCTTATTGTGTTATTCTTCAGAATGTTGCTAAGATCACTTGGTGATTTTATGTTATCTTGGACCATTATGTGATTATGTGCTTATTTGGTATTTTTGTTGTTATTTACAATGGACGACGACGAGTACATTCATTAACTCAAATCGAGCAGACCGGGAGTATATTATGGTGTTAAAGATGACGATCTTGATGCCATACGTATGTTGACCCATCTCCTGTGCATGAGATGCTCATGGTGCATTGGATGTACCTCGTGGGACGTTAGAAACCATGTACGTGTAGGGCTTGAGTGTACACCCCTTTGTTTTCTAGGAATTACACTAAGAGCTTAGTATAACATAGTGCCATACTCAAACGATTTTTGAACACTGGTCAACTTTTTCTTTAAATTCACAAGTTTCAAAGGGTTGAATAACTTGAGATACTTTGAATATCCCTAATCACATTTTGAATCCCCTAAAATTTCCAACACCAAATGATGCTCCGCACCTTTGGGATCTAGCAATTTGCTTATCCATCAGTTGTTTCACTTACACTCTACGGTCTCCTTCGAAATAAATTTTGGGACGAAATTTCCTAAAGTAGGGGAGACTGTGAAACTTGTGCTCCGTAAACACCACACGATGTAGGACAATAACTTTTATCAAAGAAACAATGTGTTTTGGTCTCAAAATTTGTTTATTTGCGTTTGACAATTTCACGTTTTGATTCTAGTTCGGTTTCAAGCTTTAAATTGCTTTCTGGAAAGTTATACGCGAACTAATACGTAAACGTAATCAGTTTAATGTGACAAAACACTCCGGAATAGTGACATAGGCATAACATACCTTAAATAACTTTTATATAACTTAGAAATAAGTTTTGAAGGCTTTGGTGTGTCAAAAACAAGTTTATTCGATCACAGGGACTATTTGCGTCAAACTGCGAAAGTCTTCTGATTCGTACTGTAACGAACATTCTAGAACTTGATCATAAGCTAAACATACCCTAAATAACCTTTACATAGCTTAGAAATAGGCTTTGAGGGGTTCGGTATGCGGAAATAAACTTTTTGATCAAATAGGGACTAAAAGCGTCAAAAAGTGCATAAGTTTGCATTTACACGCATATCTTACGTTCTGACCATATCCGGACATCCATAAATTTTTGTAATCACTAAAATATTTTATTTTAGTGATAGGAATGAAAAAATATCATTCGTCGCGCAATTTGGATCGTTTTTGCGTTCGTTACGACTTCCGTCATAATTAACCGCAAAACGCGACCGTACGACCGAACGAACCGACACCCAAGATATTTTCAAGCATATTTCAAGTCCCCTATGCTTTAACTTCATTATAGAGCCTTGAAAATGGGTTAATGGGGCTTAAACGCGTTGAAAATGCATTAAAATGTTTGCAGGGGCCTGTTCTGCCAATTCTGAAACTTCAGCCTATGCCGTGGCATCCGGAGACAGCAAAAGGCCTTTGCTGTGGCGCGACGCGACGCCTATAGCTGGACATAAATCTTGTTTCAGCAACAGCAGGCCTGTTTTCTGCAACCGACTCGAAGTTCAGGGTCCTTTTTGTAACTTTTGCAATACATGGAACTGGTTTTCAAGTTCCCATGGTATTAGAAACCATGTTCTACACATGTAGGGTCAAGATTTCACCTTCTAAACACTTGGAATGATCTCCTTGATCCATACTTCCTATAAATACCCACTTGATTCATTTGCATTCTTCACACATTTGCTCTCAATATTGCTCTAAGTTGAAGCTCTCCCTTGTGAAGCTTCATACCTAAGTATTTTGAGTTCAAATCTTCAAGGCTTGGACCTTTTGTAAGTCTCCTTCATGCTTGTTCTTGTATTTCAAGCATGAAAGGCAAACAGTGTTTGACTTTCTGCTTTGACCAGTCTTTGGCCAACGCAAAGTTCGTTTGAACTTTGCAACGTGAGCGTAATCACGATGGTTTTAGTCCCTTGTGACTATACCTACTGATTACCACGTTGATTAGGCGTAGTGACGAGTCATAGTTTCGGTCAAAATACGTGTTTATGCGTATTTCGCAACGAAGCTATCCTTGGGTATCAAAACACTTTCTTTTGATATCAAACTTTTTTTCTAACTTAGTTAAACATGTTTTAACATGTTTAACTCGTCACTCTTAGTTTAGTTGTCACACCCCGATATTTCCACGTATTACCGATGGGCCCGGTGGGGAGTATTGTGACGTAGTTGATATCATAGACAATTTATTTTATCACAGTTTAATACACAGCGGAAGTCGAAAGGTAAAATCATTACAAACCGAAATAAAGTAATATCAATTGTATTACAAAACGGTTGTAAGGATCCACAGGCGGATCAAGTTCAAAGATTATTGTTCAACAGATTTAATAACATCTAAGCTTGCAAGACTCTTTATTGATGCTTGGAGTAGCTAGCCTATTCCGTTTAGTACCTGCACTTAGCCTTTTTGGAAAATACGTCAGTTTACACTGGTAAATACAATTAACCGACTCATTTTGAAAATGTTTAAGAAAATTGATTTGAATGCACATGGCACAAAATAATCTTTTATAACTTGGGATAATTATTTAACAATAATCTTGTATACAGATTTAAATGTTTGTCGTCTGTCAGGGCCGGTTAGAAGAGCCGGACGAGATTAACTGACACACCACAGGTATAATGCCCACAAGGAATTTTCCTTATTGTGGGGTACCTTTTATACATACGCAACTGTCGGGTGTATGCCTACACCCCGTGCTTAAGTCGTGGCCATTTCAATGAATGAGCTGAGGATATCCAGGACATGGTTATTAACCCCCCAAAAGCCATATACCAAACAAAACAGATTAAAATGGGTTATGCAATATATATTAATCACAATCCGATTTAAAAACAATTACATACCCGACCAAGCGGTATTATTATAATACCGTATCCCAAGCCCGTATAACGGAAAATAAGTTAAAAGTATTTACTTGAGCAAGTATATATCACAATCAGCGAGTGCAAGTATCTTTCACTGGTCTCCTAATATGGAACGAAGGTTTTATAACCTATTAGATTCCTAACGGGTCTTAATTAAGTCTAAACTTAGACCGGTTAGTTTTAAAGGAATGTATACGGTTCAAAACGCACGATTAAGCGATGACTGGATTAGAGTGTGGTTTAGACCCGACAAGTTTGTATACTTGTATAATATGGGTAAACTAAACACATTCTGGATTTTGAGATAAAAATGATAAGGTTTGACCCGTTTCGGCTAATTTATGCAAACTAGTTACATAAATCGCACCGAACGCGAATAATGCATTACGGGTAACCAAATGAGTCATGAACAGGTTTTCTAAGTTAATATGCCTTAAATATGTTGTGATATCAGTAAGATACCTTCCATTATGCCCAAAATGGGTTTAAACTCAAATTATGCTCCGTAGGGGTATTTTGGTCATTTTAAAGGTTATAAAAGAGTTTAAATACTAATCTGAGTTTCAGGTCTGATATAATCAGTAAAAATATTTATTTTTATAGGTCATAATAGTAGGGTATTGCATATATGTGAAATTTATCTTTTATAACCAAACTATGCACCGTAGGGGCATTTTGGTAATTTCACATAGGCTTTAAAGGTCAAAATTAGAATTCAGAGTTCAAAACTTTTGCTTACTGTTTAATTATAAAAATTTACTTAAAACATCAGTAGGTATTAAGTTTCATATGCCAAAAATAGTTTTAACTCATACTATGCGCTTAAAACGCGTAAAAGTCGGTTTTAAGCGATTTTCGGGTTTAAATAGGAAATCTGATTTTTTGATAAGTTTATAAAGTTCAAAATGTTTTATTTATTATATAAAATCAGTAGCAAAAAGTTTGGTGTCAAAATATTATGTAAAACTCATTTTATAGCAAAAAACAATATTTTTTTCATGTAGACAAATCTTACAATTATAATACTTATAACTTAACCCATGTAATACTCTTAATTTTTTCTTCACTTTTTTTCATAAACGATTTATTACTTATCAAGTAAAATGTCTTTTATATGCATACCATTACACCCAACTTTTGAAATCCGATAGAACTATTAAGTGTTAAAAAAACCAGTCGACCCCGACCATGAACATCCCTAGCTAAAAAGCCTATCTAGAAATCAAAGATGTAAAGCACCTCTTATATATCTCTATGATCGAATCATCCAATTTGGGCATAGGTTGAACTCCTGCAGACAAACATATCGACAAATTTCAGTTCACAAACATAACATGAGTAAAACCGAACCATAACATCAAACGGGTCAAAACCTGCAAGCACTTATTCTTTTTCTTTAATTTTCTCCACAATAATATTAGCCAAAGTGCGCTGTGGCGTTGCATCCTTGGAGAAGAAAGCTTCCAGTAGCCTCTCCTCATCATCATTAATTTCCTCCGCATCAGTTTCTTCCTGAATCTCCTTTTGCTGAATCAACGCCTCCTTCAATATCTTGGAACTCATTCCTGCAGATAAAACCTGCAAAACACAGATTGTTTATGATAAATTCATCATTATATTTCGATTATTATAGCGAAATTTGTATGGAAAGGCGCCTTTTCTTCACGCTGGTGTTGGTGTCATCTGATAAGATCGCTTAACTGAAATCGCCATAACCGATCCTTTATAGTTATCCATTAACCAACATATGGGTTACGGTTATGGTTTTGAGGCAAAACCGCCCATGCACCCCTAGTATCAAGGTATGTTAAAGAATCAAATTAAAAAAAAAACTATTTTTGATGAAGCAGCAATGAAGCTAAAAATTAAAACTTGAACACCAAGAACTTACTTTGTGTGCTTTCTCAAACTCTCAATAACTGGAGCACCAATAGTTAGATTTGGGACAAAATGGCTGCAAAAAATAATAAACCAAAATTAAAAACCACAAAAGTGACAAATTAACAACAATCTATTTGAATCTGGAACACACCCATCCTGCAAAATAACATTAACTGATCAGGGGCAAGTGAGAAAATTGAAGAAACAAAGTGTAATTGAAGTTGATTGGAGATTGTGTTGTGATGTTGAAGTACCATGATGTCCATGTGAAGCTAATCAGCACCGAAGTTGATCATTTGCTCAGCCTCGGATGCAAGATTAGCGAAGTCTGATGATAGCATCGAAGGTGCGATCTTTGGTTCAACTTGTGTCGCCATTTTGTGAAAGGGGGAGAATGGAGGAGAAGGGTTTGGAAGTCTCTGATTGATTAGGGTATGGTATGACTAAAAGAGAAAGGGTATGTGGCAAAGGCCACCGACCTTTCTCTTTAATATTATATAAATATATAGGGGACCGCTAAAATGAAAACCACCTCCAGTTGTAAGAACCGCGAGAACCAGTTCCTAACCATTAGATCTTCAAGATCAATGGATGAGATTAAAAGTAGTTAATATTAATATTAAATAGTTTTTGTCTTATTATGTCTTTAATATTTTAATCCAAAAGGGTAATTTAGTAAAATTACCATTTTTTGTCTTTTAGTCTTTATTATTTTTTTATTACTCTTTTGTTTTATTATATTACTTTTTATTTTTTAAACATAATTTTTTTTATTAAAAACCATTTTTAGATTCAGATTTTTTAGCAAAACAATTTATTTTGAGCACCGGTTTTTGCACGTCGTTTTTACGCCTGACTTTTTTACGCGGTTTTTTTAACGCATGGTTTTTTCTTACCGTTTTTACGCTCGGCTTTTTCAAGCGGCATTTTTTTAAAAGCGCCGTTTTTTACATCGCGTTTTAACGCGGCGTTAAAATTTTTACGTTTTGCGCTAAGCTTTTTAAACTTTTTACGTTTTACTTTTTACGTTTTACGTAAAACTTTTTACGTTTTAGGTAAAAAAATTACGTTTACGTAATACGTTTTACGTTTTACGTTTTACAAAACACTTTTTACGTTTTACGTTAAACTTTTTTACGTTTTACGATTTACGTTAAACCTTTTACGTTTCACGTAAAACATTTTACATTTTACGTAAAACATTTTACGTTTTACGTTTTTTTCGTTTTACGTTTTACGTTAAAAAGTTTACGTTTTAATTTAAAAAGTTTACGGTTTACGTTTTTTCGTTTTACGTTTTTACGTTAAAAAAGTTTACGTTTTTTCATTTTACGTTAAACTTTTTACGTTTTACGTTAAAAAGTTTATGTTTTACGTTAAAAAGTTTATGGTTTAACATTTTTTTTTACAAAAACTTTTTTACGCAACACGAACGCACCCATAAAACGCAAACTCGGTAGGTGTCTCAGATAGATTGTTATCGTCATCGACTAGGGAAAAAAAATATAAAAAACCAACAGCATCAAAACAAAATGTTTCTCGAAAAAAAACGGGGTTTGGCTCAGATTTTCCGATAATCAAAAAGGCTGCAAAGTGGGGTTGCAAGTTCAAAAACCTACCCTCCACCATCGTTGCCGCGCCATCGTCATCAAAATCTAGGTTTTTTTTTTGCATCATCGCCACCTAAATCCACAGATCAGAACCCACATCAGAAAATAAAAAACACATGCCAAAAAATCAGCAGAAAATCAAAAATCACTAGAAAAACAAAGAACATAGTTCACTGATTAATAAATCATACAGATCAAACCACTCACACAGCCACCACCTCCAACACCACTGCCGCTAACACTGTCGGGCCACCCCCAAAACCGCCACCACCTCTACCCACCACCCAATCACCGGAACCGCCTCTACCCACCACTCAAAACAAAGATTCAAACAACAAAAACAGAGACAAAGGTTCATCATAGACATCTCCGTTTTGAACACAACACGGGGAATCAAAAGGCTTAAATTCTTACCAATTTAGTAAAGAACACCCATCATTTTTAGTTAAAAACACGCAATCATCTCACTAGCATCGGCCGTCAACGACCGTGGTGACCGTCGATCATCTCAAGTCATCGACCATGGTGACCGCCGTCACTCATCGAATCAAACCCTGCACCCCCACCACCGTCCATCTCACCGTCATCGCCCCTGGTGACCGCCGCCCCCCTTCTTCTTCCCTTCATCATATCTGGGGACGGTGGCAGGGTGGTGCGGTAGGTTGTGGGTGGCGGAGAAGGGTTGTTGTGGGCGGCAGAGGAGGTGGTTATGGGTGGCAGAGAAGGGGTTGCTGATGCTTTTGGTATGTGTGTGTTTGAGCAGTTGAAAGATCCAATCTGTTGATGGTGGGAGAGTTTTAAAGGGGAGTTTGGGTTTAGGTATTTGGGGGAAAGAAGATGAATCAGGAGAGAGAGATGGAGAGATTGTGATACAAGAGAAAGCAACAAGATTTCATGGTGGTGAACAGATCTTCAAGATTTCATGGTGGTGAACAGATCTTCAAGATGATGGGGGTGAAAGAATTCAAGAGAGAGAGATGAGAGATTACGTTTCAAATTTGGGAGTAAATAAAGAAAGAGAGAGTTGATATATTAAATGAAGAAAGAGAGTAGACAGGCTTTTAAAAGAGACAGGCTTCTAAACCTCCAAAAAACCTAACCCTAAAAGCTAAACTAAACTCAAAAGCTAATTTTAAGCATATAATGCACATGTGCAGCATATACATATAAAGCACATGTGCAGTACAAGGCTTTTTTTTTTTAATATTTTTTTTATACATTAGAAGTCGCGGATTTTTATAAAAAATTGTAAATTACCATGTTTTTTTAGTTAGTTTTTTAGGTTTCTCATTTATATGTAGTTTTCTCAAGATCCTATCCATATATATGTATATATATAGATTAAGTGTAACACCCCGAAAAATATAAAACTTTATATTACAATTATAAAGTAAAAATAAACGAGAATTTACTAACTAGAAATTTTTAACCTAGTTAGTTAAAAGACTAGAAATAGCTTATGATAGGGTTAAAAGCTACTAAACAATATGATGAACAAAGTTGAGGGGCTTAAGTTGTAAGAAATGAAACTTGAGTTTAATTAAAACAAATAAAAACAAACCAAACACCCCTAAATGGGATGTCTGGTCGACTAGAACAAGCAGGGGCGACACCCCCACTTTCAAACTCTCAAAAATCTACTTGAACTCTCAAATTGGAGGTGCAAATCTGGTCCAAACGAAAATCCGAGCATAGAATCGTGATCCTCATCACAAGAGGATTACAAGGTATGTAAAATTTAAGGAAAACTCTAAACTTGAAATTTTCATGAATTGGGAAAAATCTGAAATTAGGGTTGCATGTGTATGTTATGATGATTAAGGAACAACTATAGTGTCTAAGGACAAACCCTAGACCAATAGAAGTTGAAATCTTAAGAAATTTCGGTAAATCCATGAACACCCTTGTAGGTGATTAATGGGTTATGTGTAAATTGATGAACACTAGGATATTGGGTGTTAATCTTGTGTAATTTGATAATTTGGAAGTGATTTCGGAAATCTAGAAGCTAACAATCATGTAAAATGTTGATTGAGGTGAAATTAGGGCTAAATGATAAGCTAGAAACTTGTCATATAATCATGTGAAAAATCTGCCCTTAAGGTGTTTGTGAAAATGCCTCAAAGAAGGCTTAAAATAGAAATTTAAAGATTTAACGCATAATTATGATGTTTCGGTGTATTATGCAAAGTAAGGTTTAAAGAGAGTTCTAAACATGTCTTAAATTGAACTCTATAGGAAAGGATACCGGAACGTCGAGTGGACAAGCCGGTGGTGATTTCCGGTTGAAGGGCGTACACTAAGGTATGTAACTTGATCCGTTACATTCGTTGAATTATGAATAAACTATGCGTTATTGATAGAATTTATATTGATTATGGTTGGAATGTGAATTGATAGACTTAGTATAGTTAACGAACCAAATTGGTAGTCATCATAAGTGGATGGTTCCACAAGATGAGCCAACGGACCTATTAGTGTGAAAAATTGTAGTTTTAATCGTTCTAGTAGTCGATAATGGCGATAATAATCACAAAGGCATTAAACCATGAAATTGGTAAGAAATGCGGGTGATAATAAGCCCCGGATGTTGGGCATAAGGCGCCATAGGTTCATTAGTTAAATGGTAGTAAAATGTGTAAGGTTAGAATGGGTCGAATAATTACATAGTGACATATGGTCTTTCGGTCCGTAAATTAAATTTTGGGTATCAAATTTATAATAGTTATGTCGGTAATGAATTTACAGACATATAGGAAGAAAAATCACTTAAAACGGACTTACGAGTCAAAAGATATGGCCAAACGAAGTTAAAAACTGGATTTTCCGGAGCTGGCAGCAAATGCAGCTCACAAAACTGGAGATGCTGGAAAACGTGACCCCCCGCGCCACATGGAAGGCCACCCGAAACACTCCGCGACACGCGGAAGGTCCTCGCGGCCCGCATAAAACCTCTCGCGGGGCGCGAGCGACCAGAATCCGAATTTTTCACTTGTTTTCAATGATTTTGACCATAGATTTCAATTATACATGTTTTAATATTGTCAAAACTAACCTTTGATGTGGTTTTGACGTTAGGTCATGTTGGGAAACTTACGGATGGCGATCAAGCATATGATGAAGAACCGAACACTACATTTTGAAGCTTCCGCAACGTTTTAAATCTTTAGTACTTTTGTGTATGGGTTGTAAACAATTGTTAAACAACTTTTAAAATGTTTTAACTTAGTCATTAGTTGACTAAGCTTGATGTTACTTATGAACTTTGTTATGAAAGTCATGTTACTTAAACAATATTTTATTTTAATGGTATAACCTATTACTAAAATCAAGTAAAATTAGACGGGTGTTACAAGTTGGTAATCAGAGCTTAAGGTTGTCAACAAAGTGTTCGGTTTAAGCTTGATCGATCGTTCGGTAAGAATTAACTTATTTATGTTAGTAGATTATACCTTATGTAAGTATGGGATATAAATTGAGATGCATGGGAAGAGTGTGTTAACACACTCAAACCCGGAAAGTGCATTAAGTGTGAACGGTTAAAGCAAGTTAGGAACTTGGCTAAACCGAAACAAATGAAGTAATATTATAAATGAAATGTTTAATGTTTAAATGTAAACATTTCAGCTTCAAGATGTCTGATGGGAATGATGATAATCCGGTGCAAACAAGCACCGAACAAATGAAAGAGACAATTGCCGAAGAGGTAGGAAAGGCAATTGAAGGAAGTCTATCCGGGTTTATAGACAAAATTCAAAACACGGTGTTGTCGCTTGTTGAAGAGCGAGTTAAAAGGTTGGAGGATATTGTCAACCTTATGAGGGAGAAAACGGGAGAACGCAAAGGATGTTCGTACAAAGAATTCATGGCGTGTAAACCGCCAATCTATAACGGGGAGGTTGACCCGATAATTTGCCAAAGATGGATAAGTGATGTTGAAGGAGTGTTTGAACGAACCCATTGTGACATAGGTGACTTTGTTGCTTACGGAACGGGTCAATTGAGAAATCAAGCCAAGGATTGGTGGGATAACAAAAAGAAGGAAATGGGAGCCGAAGCGGCGAGGGCTATGACTTGGGACGAGTTTAAGGTACCATTCCTTAAACACCACAGTACGAAAGCGGTTATTAACAGAATCAAAGAAGAATTCATCCAGCTGAGACAAAAGGGTGAAACAATTGATAAGATCACGGGCATCTTCATGGATAAGCTGAGATTTTGTGACGAGTTAGTCACCACTGAAGAGCAACAGATATATTACTATTACAACATGCTGAGTGCCGAGTACCGGGAATTTATGACTCCGTCAAAATACGAAACCCTCACGGAGATTATCAACACCGCCCGGGAGCGGGAAATCAAGTTAAAGAAACAAGTGGAGAGAGGTGAACGAAGGGCACAGGATGTGAATCCAAGCCCTACAAAGAAAGCTAGAACTACTGGATCGGGAAAGAAAGTGGATGCTAAAGGCGGGTCGCCGAGTTGCAAAGTGTGTGGTAAAGGGCACAAAGGCGAGTGCCGCTTCAAAGACAAGCCGTGCCCGATATGTGGGAAGACGGGGCACACCGCATCACTATGTCCCGGGAAAGTTTCTGTTTGTTAAAAGTGTTATCAACTCGGTCACAAGAAATCTGAATGCCCCGAGTTGGTGGGAAAGAGAGACACAAAAGAGTCTCCAACAGAACCTCCTAAAGCGAAGGCTAGGTCCTTCCAACTTACCGCGGCTGAAGCGAAGACAAAACCCGATGTGGTTTCAGGTATATTCACAATTAACTCAATTCCAGCACGTGTATTGTTTGATATGGGTGCGAATAAATCCTTCATTTCGCATGGATTTATTCGACATCCTTCATTTGTATTAACGAAATTACCTGTGCCCTTAGAAGTTGAAATAAGGGACAACAAAAGTTTTATAGTTTGTGATGTTTGTCGAGGCTTCAAATTAAGCATCGACGATGAGGAATACTTGATAGACCTAATCCCGATGTCAATGGGAGAATTTCAAGTAGTCGTTGGGATGGATTGGCTGGCCCAGCACCATGCAAAAGTCTTGTGTTTTCGTAAAGAGATAAAAGTAACATCTCCGAGCGGAAAACACGTCACCATTTATGGCGAAAAGGGAGGTAACCCCATAGTGTGTTCAATGTTGAAAGCTCACAAGCTTATGAAGCGAGGATGCAAGGCGTTCATGATATACGCAAATGAGCCCGAGAAGGAATCGCGAAAGATTGAAGATGCACCGGTAGTACGTGATTATGAAGATGTGTTTCCGGAGGATTTGCCGGGGATACCGCCTGAACGGGAAGTAGAGTTCGGGATCGAGTTGATTCCGGGCGCAAAACCCGTAGCAAAGGCCCCGTACCGACTCGCACCGTCGGAATTACAAGAGTTAATGCCCCAAATTCAAGACCTGCTTGAAAAGGGATTCATAAGGCCGAGTGTGTCTCCTTGGGGCGCACCGGTATTGTTCGGGAGAAAGAAAGACGGGAGCATGCGCATGTGTATCGATTACCGGGAGTTAAACAAACTCACGGTAAAGAACCGATACCCGCTCCCGAGGATAGATGATTTATTCGACCAATTACAAGGTGCGAACTGGTTTTCAAAAATTGACCTTAGATCTGGGTATCACCAACTAAAGGTCAAAGAAGAAGATGTGCCGAAGACGGCTTTCCGCACGAGATACGGACATTACGAATTCCTCGTGATGTCATTTGGGCTAACAAACGCACCCGCGGCTTTCATGGACCTCATGAACCGGGTTTGCAAGCCAATATTGGATAAGTCGGTCATCGTGTTTATCGATGATATCTTGGTGTATTCGAAAAGTGAAGCTGAACACGCACACCACTTACAAGAAGTGTTAGAGACACTTAGACGAGAGAGGTTATATGCAAAATTCTCTAAATGTGCCTTTTGGTTATGAGAGGTACAATTTCTTGGCCACGTCATAAGTGTCGACGGAGTTTTGGTGGATCCGTCAAAGATAGAGGCTGTGTCAAAATGGAATCCCCCGAAGAACCCTTCGGAAATTAGAAGCTTTTTGGGGCTTGCGGGATACTATAGGAGATTCATTCAAGATTTCTCCAAGATTGTGTCGCCGCTAACAAAGCTAACCCAAAAGAAAGAAAAGTTCATTTGGGGTGTCGATCAAGAAAAAGCGTTTCAAACGCTAAAAGAAAGGTTAACTCAAGCTCCGATACTGACATTACCCGACGGAGTCGAAGATATGGTGGTTTATTCGGATGCTTCACTATCGGGGCTCGGGTGCGTTTTGATGCAACGGGGCAAGGTGATAGCTTATGTGTCGAGGCAATTGAAGATACACGAGAAGAAATATCCCACGCATGATCTTGAGTTGGCTGCGGTGGTATTTGCATTGAAAATATGGAGGCACTACTTGTATGGGGTAAAGTGCACCATATTCATCGACCACAAGAGCTTGAAATACTTTTTCGATCAAAAGGAGTTAAATATGCGACAAAGGCGATGGCTGGAAACGGTGAAAGACTACGATTGTGAAATACATTATCATCCCGGAAAGGCTAATGTGGTGGCGGATGCTCTGAGCAGAAAAGCGGACTATGTCCCAATACGAGTAAGATCGATGCAACTCGTGGTGACCTCGGGTATACTTGAACATATTCGAGAGGCGCAATTAGAAGCAATGAAAGAAGAGAATTGGAAGAAAGAAAGAATAATCGGTCAGTTGAAAGATTTGTCGGATGGGAATAACGGGTTGAAGACTCAATCCGGAAGGATATGGGTCCCACATACTTGTGGAGTGAAGGCGCTTCTACTTAATGAAGCTCATAAATCTCGTTATTCAATTCATCCAGGTGACCAAGATGTACAATGATTTGAAACAAAATTATTGGTGGCCCGGAATGAAGAGGGATGTGGCGAAGTATGTGGAAAAATGCTTGACATGTTTACAAGTCAAGGCGGAGCACCAGAAACCATACGGAAAACTCCAACCGTTAGAAATTCCGGTTTGGAAATGGGAACATATTATAATGGACCTATTAACCAAGTTACCTAAGACGAATCGTGGTTTCGATGCCATATGGGTAGTGGTGGATAGATTGACGAAAAGTGCTCACTTCATTCCGATTCGTGAGACTTATACGTCAGAAAAGATGTCAGAAGTTTACACTAATGAAATAATAGCACGTCATGGGGTGCCGGTATCCATCGTGTCTGATAGGGATACCCGGTTTACTTCAAATTTCTGGCGAGATTTCCAAGAGCAAATGGGAACCAAATTGTTCATTAGCACTGCGTACCATCCTCAAACAGATGGACAGAGTGAAAGAACGATACAAACATTGGGGGATATGCTACGGGTATGTATAATCGACTTTGGAGGAAGTTGGGATGTTCACCTACCGTTAGTCGAGTTTTCGTATAATAACAGCTACCAATCTAGTATTAAGATGGCACCGTATGAAATGATTTATGGTAGGAAGTGTCGAACCCCGGTATGTTGGGGTGAAGTGGGTCCACGTGAACTCGCTCATCAAGATATAGTACGAGCCACGAATGAAAAGATCGATATAGTTCGGGCACATTTGAAGGCGGCTCAAGACAGACAAAAGGCGTATGCTGATAAAAGGAAAAGGCCAATAGAATTCCAGGTTGGCGACATGGTCATGCTAAAAGTTTCCCCTTGGAAGGGCGTTATTAGATTCAGAAAAAGGGGGAAGCTAAGCCCGAGGTTTATTGGGCCATTTAAAATTATCGAAAAGGTTGGCAAGGTAGCTTACCGCCTTGAGTTACCAGAGGAACTAAGTGGGATTCATGGCACGTTTCACGTGTCACAATTAAGAAAGTGCCTAGCAGACGAAACGACCTATATCCATTACGATGATATCGAAGTGGATAATAGTCTGAATTATGCGGTGAGACCGGTGGAGATTTTAGACCGAAAGGTCAAACATTTACGAAATAACCAAATTGACCAAGTCAAAGTCAAATGGGAGCATAGGAAAGGTTCGGACACTACGTGGGAGTCCGAAGAGGAGATGCGACGTCTTCACCCTACATTATTTGGTACGTACTTCGGTTTCGGGGACGAAACCCTTTTTAAGGGGGTGGACTTGTAACACCCCGAAAAATATAAAACTTTATATTAGAATTATAAAGTAAAAATAAACGAGAATTTACTAACTAGAAATTTTTAACCTAGTTAGTTAAAAGACTAGAAATAGCTTATGATAGGGTTAAAAGCTACTAAACAATATGATGAACAAAGTTGAGGGGCTTAAGCTGTAAGAAATGAAACTTGAGTTTAATTAAAACAAATAAAAACAAACCAAACACCCCTAAATGGGATGTCTGGTCTACTAGAACAAGCAGGGGCGACACCCCCACTTTCAAACTCTCAAAAATCTACTTGAACTCTCAAATTGGAGGTGCAAATCTGGTCCAAACGAAAATCCGAGCATAGAATCGTGATCCTCATCACAAGAGGATTACAAGGTATGTAAAATTTAAGGAAAACTCTCAACTTGAAATTTTCATGAATTGGGAAAAATCTGAAATTAGGGTTGCATGTGTATGTTATGATGATTAAGGAACAACTATAGTGTCTAAGGACAAACCCTAGACCAATAGAAATTGAAATCTTAAGAAATTTTGGTAAATCCATGAACACCCTTGTAGGTGATTAATGGGTTATGTGTAAATTGATGAACACTAGGATATTTGGTGTTAATCTTGTGTAATTTGATAATTTGGAAGTGATTTCAGAAATCTAGAAGCTAACAATCATGTAAAATGTTGATTGAGGTGAAATTAGGTCTAAATGATAAGCTAGAAACTTGTCATATAATCATGTGAAAAATCTGCCCTTAAGGTGTTTGTGAAAATGCCTCAAAGAAGGCTTAAAATAGAAATTTAAAGATTTAACGCATAATTATGATGTTTCGGTGTATTATGCGAAGTAAGGTTTAAAGAGAGTTCTAAACATGTCTTAAATTGAACTCTATAGGAAAGGATACCGGAACGTCGAGTGGACAAGCCGGTGGTGATTTGCGGTTGAAGGGCGTACACTAAGGTATGTAACTTGATCCGTTACATTCGTTGAATTATGAATAAACTATGCGTTATTGATAGAATTTATATTGATTATGGTTGGAATGTGAATTGATAGACTTAGTATAGTTAACGAACCAAATTGGTAGTCATCATAAGTGGATGGTTCCACAAGATGAGCCAACGGACCTATTAGTGTGAAAAATTGTAGTTTTAATCGTTCTAGTAGTCGATAATGGCGATAATAATCACAAAGGCATTACACCATGAAATTGGTAAGAAATGCGGGTGATAATAAACCCCGGATGTTGGGCATAAGGCGCCATAGGTTCATTAGTTAAATGGTAGTAAAATGTGTAAGGTTAGAATGGGTCGAATAATTACATAGTGACATATGGTCTTTCGGTCCGTAAATTAAATTTTGGGTATCAAATTTATAATAGTTATGTCGGTAATGAATTTACAGATATATAGGAAGAAAAATCACTTAAAACGGACTTACGAGTCAAAAGATATGGCCAAACGAAGTTAAAAACTGGATTTTCCGGAGCTGGCAGCAAATGCAGCTCACAAAACTGGAGCTGCTGGAAAACGTGACCCCCCGCGCCACGCGGAAGGCCACCCAAAACACTCCGCGACATGCGGAAGGTCCTCGCGGCCCGCGTAAAACCTCTCACGGGGCACGAGCGTCCAGAATCCGAATTTTTCACTTGTTTTCAATGATTTTGACCATATATTTCAATTATACATGTTTTAATATTGTCAAAACTAACCTTTGATGTGGTTTTGACATTAGGTCATGTTGGGAAACTTACGGATGGCGATCAAGCATATGATGAAGAACCGAACACTACATTTTGAAGCTTCCGCAACGTTTTAAATCTTTAGTACTTTTGTGTATGGGTTGTAAACAATTGTTAAACAACTTTTAAAATGTTTTAACTTAGTCATTAGTTGTCTAAGGTTGATGTTACTTATGAACTTTGTTATGAAAGTCATGTTACTTAAACAATATTTTATTTTAATGGTATAACCTATTACTAAAATCAAGTAAAATTAGACGGGTGTTACATTAAGGATCCTGTAAAAATAGTTAATAGTGTGAGAAATGTAGGAAATAATATGGTGTTGACATGTGTCATTCAATTTAACTAATTAAAAAGGGAGATAATGTAATTTACTTCAAAGTTTAATTAATTGATAAAATAATATTTGTAATCTCCAGTGAGTTATTTTAGGTTAGTGATATAAAATTATTTTTTACAAAGATTTAAGAATTCAGTTTTATATCGCCTGATTCATAGAGATCGAAGGAAATTACGGTTCATATTTTTTTGAATCATCAGTTCTTATTTTTTTGAATCATCAGTTCGTATAAAACACCATACGAATTCCAGAAAACACCACAGCTTGAATCGTAATACAACAATGATGTTCTAACATCTGGAATGATTTTTGCAAGTATAAAACATCATATAAATTCCAAAAACACCATGAATTGAATCATAATACAGTCGTGGTGTTTTAACATCTAGAAAGATTCTATTGCTATTCCAGATGTTAAAACACCATGACTGTAATCACAATACAATGTTACAGACTCTAGATGTTATAACACCATGACTTGAATCATAATGCATTATTTGCAATGTTATAGTGTCTTATATACGTTCATGGTGTTTTACTATAAAACACAACGCCTTGAATCACAGTACAATTAAAACACCATTGTATGAACATAGGCAAAAACACCATGGACTAAAACATCTGATCGAAACGTAATTTTTTTTCTATGTATAAGTGTAACAATATGGTACTCATATTAAAGATAAAAAAACACTCGTTATCATGGTTGTAAAATAAGGTTTCCAAGGCCGAGTACTCCCCGAGTAGTCGCTATAAGGTAGGTTGCCAAGGCGACTTTCCTCAACTCCGCCTAATTACTTGGAATCGATTAAACATAGTCAACCTCGACCAGAATCGGATCTAGTAGGTCAATCCGGGCGGAGTTTGACTTAAAAAATAAAATATAATTTCTATGCCTATCATATTAAAGAATAAATATCATTTTCACATATTTTGTTATAAATATTAGTAAATTTATGTTATTTGACATATATTTAATTTCTGAAAACTAATTTCTTTATAATTTAACATGTCTGAGTACGCCCCGTGTACTCTCTGCCTAGGCCGAGTACTCTCAACTCCCTGGTCGACCGACTAGGGAGTGCCTAGCGACTTTTGCAACCATGCTCGTTATTATGTGTATTTTTTTTAAAAAGAGTTACGTATAAAAAGTTATTGTGTTTAAAAAAGAAGGGGGAACTTGCATGTACATTGCATGTGTATTTCTAAATTAAAAATGTTAAATTTACCTTTATACCCTTAATAGTAGAACCAAAAATACCTAAAAAAATCTAAAAAACACACACATTTTTTTTTAATATATTTTTTATAAAAATCTCTACTTTTCGTTAATAAAAAAAGAGTTAAATGCCCGGATAGTCCCTGTGGTTTGCCTTTTTTCACCTTTAGTCTCTAACTTTCAAAAATTACATCTATAGTCCCCAACTTTTCAATTTTTGTTCCCGGATAATCCCTGTGCCTAACATCAGTTAGTTTTCTCAGTTAAGAGGGTGTGAAATGACAAAAATACCATTCCCTTAAATAAACCAAAAGACCCAACCATTTAATTTAATATAGATTTTTGTGGGACCCATCACCTACCCACCACTCATCTTCCCCACCCTTCACCACCACCACTACCATCTTTACCTTTCTCTACCACCACCATCCACCCTTTACCTTTCACTACCACCACCATCCACCTTACACTCCAGCCACACCAAGCCCAATATTATACCTCAAAACCCAATCCACAAGTTGTTGTCTGTACAACGCATCACCTAAACTTCCATTTATCATTTACTCATAAACAATCATCCCATTGTTATCATTATGCACAAACCCCAATAATCTAACAATATTCCGGTGCCGGAGTTTCCCCAAAACGTTCACTTCTCCGAAGAAGTCACCGGCGCTGGTGCCCATTTCGATGTCGAGTTTCGTGTTCCAGAGTTTTTAACCGCGACGACGTCGTTTGTTCGTGAAATCTTTGCGTTGTACACCACTCGGGTGTCGCCCATCCGTATGATGTTTGATTCTTTGATACAGTTGACTGTGATTGTGAATTTGAGTTTTTGAAATGAAAGTAATCGATACGGGTGCTCTGTTATACCCATTTCGAATTGGGGTTTGAAACAGAGTCTCGTTTTGTGTAGTTTGAAAAATAGAGCTTTTCCGACGAAGGTTGTGATTACGACGGCGAGGATCACCGACTAGAGATGTCGTCTTGTTTGGGAGGGGCCAACTTTCTCATGTTTACAACCCTTTCAACCATTTTAGTACCCATCAACACAGGGTTTACATCATCATCACCATTAGCGTTCGGATATCCATGGCCCCTAGTTATCCCAGATTTCACAAGGTTGTGGAGTTGGGGGTTGATGACCTTATCGCTAACTTGGCAGCAGGAAGTATAGAGGGTCTGGGCGTAGGGGTTGTGGATCTTTCTATAGGGGCCATTGGCTTTGTGGCGGCAATAACAGCGGCTCGAGATGTTGGGGTGGATGTTTTGTTGATGGAGCTTTTCTTGATGGCGATGGTCTTCTAATGGCAATCTGCAAGGGGGTTGTTCTAGCTACAATGATACATAGGGGGTAGGTTGTGGGGTAGATTGTGGGGCCACTTGAAATTTGATTTATTAATTAGATTTTTATTTTTTTATTTATTAAATGCCCGAATAGTCCCTATGGTTTACCCTTTTTAAGGAAAGGGTATTTTTTGTCATTTCACACCCTTTTAACTGAGAAAACTAACTGATGTTAGGTACAAGGACTATCCAGGAACGAAAATTGAAAAGTTGGGGACTATAGCTGTAATTTTAAAAAGTCATGGACTAAAGGTGAAAAAATGACAAACCACAGGGACTATCCGGACGTTTAACTCTAAAAAGAAATTAAAAAAAAAATTGGATACTAAAAGTAGCGACTTTTATAAAAAGAATATTAAAAAATTGTGTGTTTTTTTAGATTTTTTAAAGATTTTTTTTAGGTTTTTCGGGGGTTTAGCTTTATGGTTTAGTTTTTAGCATTTAGCTTGGGTGGGGGGTTTAGGTTCTTTTTTTTTTTGGGGGGGGGGGGGGGGGGGTGAGGGTGAGGGTTAGATTATTTTAGGTTTTTGGTGGTGTAGTGGGTTTATTTTTATTTTATTGTGTTTAGATTGATTCTTGCGATTCTCGCAATAAAGGTGGTTCTCGCATGATAAAAAATCACCAACAGTAAAATAAAAGATACATATGATAAAAATGTATTAGTAAACACATCGCATCATACATAAGTACCTAGAGTCGGAATACATATAATCCTAATAGTTTAATGATAAATAGATGGCAATTCTAACCTTTCTCACATAATAACAGCAACAACAGTAAGAATAATAACAGTAATAATAATAATAATAATAATAATAATAATAATAATAATAATAATAATAATAATAATAATTATAATTGTAATAAATAAATAATAATATAATGATAAATTAGTTTAATGTTTGTCTTTTTTTAACGGCTAATTTCTTTTAATCTCAATCGTCAGTCAGACTTTAACCCAAGACCTCCCCCTCCTAGACTTAGATGTTTAAAGATTTTGTCTTTCCCAATAGAACACCACTTCATTAGCCGTTAGTTCAGTCTTGTCATTTTGGTATATATATCATCTTATCATTATATGTGATTTTTAACCCATAAGAGGTTATTTGATAAGGTTTAACATTTTCTAAAAAGGTTAATCATAACATAATTTCTAATGTATCATTTTCATCTTCATTACCTATCAACAATCTTAATGGAACTTTTTCTTCACCAAATTTAATTATAGTTTCTATGGCTTCATTTATTTCATGTAACTCACCATTAAAGTTAGTATATTGGTAAGGTTCTTCTAACGGATATTTTTGCAAATGGTCACAAAATTTGTGATTTATATAATTTCCATTTGCACATGTATCTATTAGTATATTTATATGAGAGAATTTCCTTCCATTGAAATATTCTCCTTTTATTTTATAATTTCTTATGTTATCTTCTTTAGCATCAATGATATTATAAAACATACTAGAATTAGTCAGCCTTGCAAGGGGATGACTAACTACACCTTTATTTGAAAAGGATAATCTAGGGGTGATCTGGTTAGTTAATATAATTGGTTTATCTTGTAAATCAAGACTTATTGGTCTTGAATCTATTTCCTCTATTTTAGGTAGGGTTGGTATTTGTATTTGGCATACTTCATTAAATAAAACCGGAAAATCGATAGTATATTTTATACTAAAACAATCAGAATGGTGGGTATTTGATATAGCATATGTAATAGAATATGGCCTATTTTGTTGTCTAAATAAATCTTTTCTTTATCAAAATCTTTGTCTTGGATATAATAGGAAATTCTTGGGTATATATTAGACTTTAGTTTACCATATTGCAAATTTCCTCTTAGTATTCCAGACATGCTTCTTCTCTGTTTTAGATTCTATTATCCATAACTGCTAATTCTATAGGGGTATCTATACCTTCTTTAAATGTGGATTTTATTATTATTTGGATAGCTCCAACGTGTACCCATCCCAAAGTATTACTTATTTCAGGCTTTATCTTTTGTAGCTTTCTTGAATATCTTTTTTAGACAACAATGGTATCACTACTTTGTTAGATGTTATATTAATATCTAAAGCTTGTTCCTGAATATTCAATCCATAATATAGATGATGATTTCTTGGTTTTATCCCCAACCTTTGTAAAGTATTTATTTTAAATCCTGAATAATTTGATAATGAAAAGTTTTCATGTTGTATTTGTTTTAATTTTTTCTTATCTATTAAAATTTCCTATTTATGTTCTCCTAGTTGCTCTTCTTGGCAATCTATTCTAAAATTATCTGTTTTACTAGTAGTAGCTATGTTAGACTTATTCATTTTCAGAGGAAGTATATTCAGTTTCAGTTAAAATAAATATAGTTTCATCAGAATCTATATTATGAAGATCGTTAATTTGTATAAATTCTCCTTCATCTATCATTTTTTCAATATCCTTATCTATTTCAAATATTTTAAGTTTTTTATTAAACTTTTTAGGGCACTTATTTGCAAAATGCCATTCCTCATAACAAATAAAGCATCTACATTTTTTAGGATTTTGTTTTCTTTTATATGTAGGCTTAAAAGTCTGTTTATATCATTTTCTTTTATAGTATTTAGTTTTAGGCTTTTTAAAATATCTTTTTCTAAAATGTCTTCTTTTCTTATATTTTATTTTTATCTTTCCATAGTAAAAAGAACTATCGCATCATATCATTAAAGACATTTTTGGGCTACTACAACATAAAGATATTTTTCTTTTTAGGTTTTTACTCATTTAAGCTAGTATGACATCTCCACACCACTCACTCAATTTATCTCTAGCATGTGTTATTCTTTTTCCTAAAGTATCAGTTGTTCCTAGGTTATATGTACTCATTAGTTTTTGTCCCCATGAGTCAGGTATCTTTGCGAAAAATAAGGGTAAATAATTACATGTATCTGGTACTTGGTTATATATATGATAATAATAATAATCTTGAAAAACACAAATATATCTATCAATTTCACAAATATCACATAGTTGTAGACGTAATAAAGCTGTTAAATATTTTTGTATAGTTGCAGGGTCTTTTATTATATTACCTTCCCCACAAAACTCTAGTATAAAAGCTTCAACAGCTCTTGTTATTATGTTAGCTATATTTTGATCTTCTGATTCAAATATGTAGTTTTTTGCATCAGGGCTTATGTTTTGCCAATATCTTAAAGCACTATTTAAAAGAGTCCTTTCTAAAAATACTTTTAGTGTTTCAATGTCCATTTTATTAACAGCAACTGCTATCCTAAAAGCGGTTTCCCATTTATCTATTGCCTCTTCAGTATTGTTCACACAATCTATATCTAAATATATTCCAAAATGATTAATTGGTTCATTTTTCATAACTTGGTATGGTTTATAATTATCTTCTTTTTTTCATTGTTGACTTTATTGCAACATATCCCAGAGTAGGCCTTTCAGATTCATTTCTTATTGGTATATTTTTATCATTACTTGTACTAGGTGTATCATTTATATTAAAATTTTCACCAACTTTAATATTTATAAAATTTTCATCTAACTCCATATCTCTTACTTTAGTTATTAAATTCTCTACCTCAGAATCTTCTAAGTTAGGGATTATATTATTTTCACTTTCCGTATCTGAACTCAATTCTAATTTTCTTTATAACCCTTAGGTATTTTCATGTTTTGTAAGAGTTGGATCAAATGATCTTGTAATCTACTTATTTTTTCTTCATCATTCCTATTAGGACATGTAGACTCTAATAATTCCATAATTTTATCTAGTCTAAAAATTATATTTTCTTCATAAAATATGATAGTTTTTTTTGTACTTCTATCAAGTCTTTATCTATTTTTAAAGAATTTTCACTCTCTTTTAGTTTATTAAAATTATGGTTATCCATTAAGATGAATTATATTGCCAATCAGTATCATCATATACAAAGTCAGAACTAGTCTATTCATATCTACTAAAATTAAAATCTTCGTCAGACATATAACTTTCATCAAAATCAACTTCAGAATCTAAATTTTCATTTTCCATTAAATCATTTTGTTGATTTAATCTAAGCATGATAACTTTATTATTTATAAAGTTTAAATTTAATACAATTAAATTATCAAACTCAATATCATGTAAAGCACTATCAATATCTAGAGCCCCCGCGAAGGAATTCTGCGTGGCTCTGATACCATTCAGAGCGGTATTTGCCGAAATATTTTGTCGGCTCAAAATTGATAACTCAAGTAGGTTATTATTTACAAAATTAAAGATTATATCAAAATTGTTTATGTTAATAATAATAATAATAATAATAATAATAATCATAATAATAATAATTGTAATAAATAAATAATTATATAATGATAAATTAGTTTAATGTTTGTCTTTTTTTAACCACTAATTTCTTTTAATCTCAATTGTCAGTCAAACTTTAACACAAGACCTCCCCCTCCTAGACTTGGATGTTTAAAGATTTTGTCTTTCCCAATAGATCACCACTTCATTGGTTAGTTCAATCTTTGTCTACCCACAAAAAAATGGGGTGTAGTATGTGTAAACATACACACTAACCATTTACATATAATACTAATGTAACATTACACATGATGCAAGTCTATATGAAACGGGCATATACATACGCCAAACCACTCCAATATAGTATTAAGATAATGGGACAGAGTATGCGAGTATGTTCACCAATACGAAAGGAGGTGCAGTCATACACTAATACACTAATACATACACACTCAAAAATAGTAGTTCAACAGATACTAAGGTCATCAGTGGCTGACTTAGCCACATTTTGTGTGTTCTTAGGAATCCAGTCGGTTTGGAAAAAAAACATTGAGAATTAATGAAAACCTTTTATGATTTAGAAAAAAATAGTGATAATCTATGAAAAGAAACTCATTAGAAAAAAAAATTCCGGGTCACTAATGGTCATATCAAACTTATAATCTACTATGACACGCAAGTATGAGTACTCTAATCCTAATATAGGTTATTGCATGCTAAAGTAATGAAGAAAAAAATCAGTGTGTCTGTATCATAATTAATAAAGACGTAACGAATGACCGAGTCCATCAGTTTGTATAAAAAGTTAAGTAGTCACGTTTCTATTTATTTAAATTTGTTACGATGTCACTTAGCTTGTTTCAGACTATCTATTTTGTTGTATAAGTTAATATCAAATTTATTATTAGGTTTGACAAATTTTACTTGAGTTATTTAAATTTATTATTAAGTTTGACTAATTTTACTTGAGTTGACAATGCCTAAGTTTGTTATTGTCATATTAATTAGTTTGACAAATTTTACTTGAGTTGTTTTGTTGTATAAGTTATTATCAAATTTATTATTAAGTTTGACTAATTTTACTTGAGTTGACAATGCCTATGTTTGTTATTGTCATATTAATTTTATCCATGAAATTATAGTCTAGTGGTATCTTGGTGATGGGATAAGGCTTATGACCATTAGGTCAAGGGTTCAATTCCCACAAAGGGGGTTTTTCCCAGATTTATTGGGTTTCCTCCTGAATTGGTGTATAGACATTATTGCATAGTGGAAATGGATATGATCGGGTGGTTCTGTTGGTGACACGATGATACTCCAGTGGTCCGTCAGTGATCCAAATTTGTCGTTCAAAAAAAAAAAAAATTAGTTTGACAAACTTTTTTTAGTTTGTAATTATAAGCCTTTTATTTTATACGTTTAAATCATCATAATCATTGACGCAAATAAGTATAATATTTATATTACCAAGATACTTAAAACATTTTGCAACCCGATTATATATATAGAAAAAGTGTATCGTACAAAATGCCTTAATGTACGACGCGTACACGACGACAAATTCGAATGTTATAAACCCGTAAAAGAAATATCGCATGTTATAAAAACGAAAGTTCGCACGGTAAAAAAAATCAATTCGCATGTGCAAATAAAAACCCAATTCACATGTTTGTTATGGATACCCAATTTGCATGTTGAAATAAAACTACAATTTCACATGTTGTTATTGAAACACAAATTCGCATGTTAGTTACAAATACTCGCATGTTGATAATGCATCACGTACGCGTCGTATGTTAAGACATTTTATACGTTAACTTGCCTTTGTGTGTATATACATCTCACACACTAGTCGCACTCCTTTCTTTCTTCCTGTTCTTCTTAACAATATAGAGTATCCTATATTGTGTTTTATTCATCTTCTTGAGTGTTTAAAGAGTAATATTTATTTATTTATTATTGTTGTTGTTGTTATTATTATTATGGTTGTGTATTGAGCTTCAATGACAATTGAGATTTGTATTCATGCCTCATCAATCATATTAACTTTCTCCAACGTTCTCTTCTAAAGAAACAAATGTAGTGATTGTCCTTTTTCTTAAGAACACTTAAAAAATACATCATAAACGCACCATTCATTAAAATAGTTAGTACCATTTAATGATTAACTAGTGGAATTTCCTCTTAGCCACGAGAATTTGTTATGTATCACTTTGGTTCGCTAAAGTATTGGTATGGTACCAATAAATGATATAGCAATCGAAAGAGAAACCCAAATAAAATCGTAATGTCTCCAAAAGGATAGCAACACATGTTTACATCAATAAAAAAATGTTAAAAATATAACATGTGTTATATAACAGATTTTATTATTTCATGAGTAAATTGCAAAAATTGTCTCTTGTGTATGTCACTTATTGCAGATTGTGTCCTTTGTCTTCAATAATTACAGAAAACGTACTCGATGTTTTGCAAACCCTTGCAAGTTATGTCCTTTAGCCCTAACTTAGTTAATTTTTGTTGTTAAATCTGACCAAATGGACCCCACATGAGGCTATTTTTGTGGTTAAATCTGAACAAATGAGCCCCACATTAGAGTAAAATGACCAAAATACCCTCATGTGGGGTCCACTTGGTCAGATTTAACCAGAAAAAATAACTGAGTTAGGGCTAAAGGACATAACTTGTAAGGGTTTGAAAACATCGAGTACGTTTTCTGTAATTATTGTAGACAAAGGACACAGTTTGCAATAAGTGACATTGACGTGTGTAAAATGCAACATATAAATTACATCAAATGAGACATAAAACTAATCTTTTTTTAGTACTAATGTTGGAAAAAGTATGCTTTTGTTTTCCTTTTGTATTTTCAGGACCAAATGAGCTTAATTAAACAAAAGAAACAAATATGCAGCCAAATCTAACATAAATACAAAGAAAAGGAATAAACGTGGCATGCCCGACCCCTCGACAACATCTTTCCAAGCAAAAACAAAGAAACAGAAGGCTGACCACGGCCCTGTGCCCAGCGGACACGGGGGCGTGGTCAGGTACCTGCAGAAAAGACAAAGCCATAGAAGCTTCTATTCCCAGCATGGGGGCGTGCCCAGCTCAACACGGGCCGTGGTCAACGCTAAGATTCGCAAAATCTTGCAAATCTTGATAGTACAGATTCACTTCTGCATACGGGGCCGTGCCTAGTGAACACGGGGGCATGTGGAGCCTAATAAAGACAATTGCAATTAATGAAGAAAGATAAAGAGGATGGACACGTTCTGTGCAGGCTATAAATAGGGGTGCTTGGCTCACTTCAAAGGCATCCATTGGCAAACCACCTCTCTCCCACTTCACCCACACTCCACCACCATCACAACACCCACATCCACCACCATCATCCATCATCCACCTAGAGTGTGTGTAGTAGTCTCGAGATCCAAGATTGATAGTAAGAGTTCTTCACAATCAAAGGCCATGTTTGCCTAAGTCTCTTACATCACTTGGTGAAGACAAACATTTAGTGTAATACTTTTGATTTTTAATCTTTTCGCACTTTTTATTTGGTTTTGTATTAATGACTTTAATAACTAGTTTCTTATGTTGAAGGTGAAACTTCCTTATCATTTGTCCGTGGTGTCTTAGCATTATTTTACTGTCTATATAAAATAAAAGATTTTCACCATTCATATCTCTACGGTCTATATAGAGATATGTTGGCTACCTGGTCGGGGGTTAAGGGAATGGTTTGGTAAGGTTCTTGCCTTGTTTAGTGTATAGATCCTGCAAGGACTTTGGTCAAACTTACTAGAACCTCCTTCAATACCCACTGGTATTGGATGGCGAGGTTGCGAATGGCTTGATCCCCTCATATGTAAACTACTATTAATACATTAACCCGGCTACTTGGGATTGTATCCCTGCTGACTCAAACAACTTAGCCGAGAGTAACGTCACTTTCAAAAGAGGGGCCAACCACATTACGTATTAATAACTTAATTAATTATCTTCCAATATTCCAACCCTTTAGGATTGTATCCTTGTTGACTCAAACTACTAGGTTGAGGGTAACGTCACCTTCAAAAGAGGGGCCTACTACTATAACTAAGATAATCTCTTAAAAAGTGCAAAAGTGCGGAATTTATCAAAGGTTACACTAAAGGCGAGTCGGATCCAAGTGATTCATCTTGTCTATCTGTTTTTATTTTATTTTTATTTTTCAGCATTTTTAGTTTTTATTTTCATGTTTAAAACCTTTTCTAAAACTTTTGATTTGATTAGACGTTGAGGATAAACCGGTACTAAAAACTCTTATGTCCTTGGACGACCTCGGTATCTTACCAACGCTATACTACGCTCACGATGGGTGCACTTGCCCATGTGTGTGTTTAGTGTTAGTAGAATATCGTGTTTTATAAATTTAAAACTTGATTAACGTGTTAAAAGGGCTTAAAATATAAAGAAAAAAATATAATACACCCGACACACACCAAGTTTTTGACACCGTTGTCGGGGACACAAAGATTTTAAGAAAGCTTAAAATGGACGGCCTAATCAGTTTTTCAAATAACCTTTTTAAAACCGCACACATTTTTTTACATTTTTAGTTAGTTTTTGCATTACAGTAGCCTGAACACGGGGCCGTGCTGCATAATTTTTTCCAAACACCCAGATACAGAGTCTGAACACGAGGTCGTGCTTGCTGAAGACGCCCCCGTGCTGCACAAAACTAATCACATTTTTTAAAATGCCCAGATACAGAACCTGAACATGGGGCCGTGATCACTAAACACGTGGCCGTGTACATCCTCTGTTTCCGTTTTATTTTTGTTTTCTGGTCCCGAGACTCTGTTGTGATCTGATGAGTGATCCTTATGGATCAATACTCAGGAGGTTACCACTACCACTATGAGGAGGATGATTATTGGGAAGAGTATTGTACTATTTATGGCAACCCTCATTCGGTGCAATACTGTGATCTCTTTGAGCCATCCCATTCATACAACTACTATGAGGAGCCCAGGTACGAGCCATCAACTTCATACACATCCTATGAAGAGGCAAGGTATGAACCTTCTCCCTCATACTCATATTTTGATGAACCAAGGTATGAGCCTTCATACTCATACTTTGAGGAACCAAGATATGAGACTCCACCTTCATATGCTTACTATGAGGAACCATGGCGTGAACAACCCACCTCATATGAGTATTATGAAGAACCAAGTTACGACCCTTATCCATCATATACTTACAATGAGGAACAATGGTGTGAACCATCTACCTCATATGAGTACAATGAGGAACCAAGGATCGAACTTCCGAACTCAAGCTTTGAGGATACTTATTCAACTCACTTTGACGAACCACCAACTATTTCACCCGTAGCCGAAAAGATAATAGAACACCTTAAAACTATCTAGCGTTATATAAAAGAAGCCCGCGCAAGGGAAGAGGAATCCCGCACAAGGGAATAATTAACTTGTAATAAAGAAGAGATAGTTGAAGAGGTAAAAATGGAAGAACAAGTAAGTGAAAAACCGACACATGAGCTAAACAACGAAAAAGGTGAGTCCGATAACGTTAAAATTCAAGAAGAGTCTAATTTTCAAGAAATTAATCTCTTGTCACCTTCTTTTGAAAATTATTGTTTAATACCCACTCATACTAAGTTTTTAAAAGAGTTAAACACTGACACTAAAATTGACGAAATGGTAAGCATTAAGTTAACAAATGATCAAACTACGCTAATAAAAGATGATCCATTTGAAATTAACATTACACCGGTTCCATGTTTCTTTCAAAATTCCTTTTTAGTAATATTACAATTGATAAAGATCTTTGTGTTAATATAATTCCAAACTACATTTTTGAAAAATTAAGTATTAGTGATTTTTCTCCACTTCAAATACCCATTTTTCTATCTAATCGGAAAACAACAAAATCAATAGGGATAGTTGAAGATGTGTTAGTCCAAACAAATCAAATGGTAATCCCAACTGACTTCGTCATCCTTGATGACGCTCCACTAGTGTTGGGACGACCTTTTGTAAAGACCCACAAAGCTTTGAAAAATCGGAAGAAAAACAATCTATCTATTCAATTAGGGGCATTCAAAAGAAGTGTCGATCTTGAGCGTTCAATGAAATATCCATTCGGCAATGATGATCCCCTAATTGAAGATGAAGATGAGCCACTCGATACAAGAGAAGAAATCGACCACTTTGTTGAAGAAGACGTCGCCATAGAACAAACCTTTTTGGTTCTTGATAAAAATAAGCAACCAAATAAGGAGTCTCCCGAAGACCCACCACTTTAGCTCAAAGAACTTACAAAAGGTTTGGAATATGCTTTTCTCGACAAAGATGGTAAGTTACCTGTAATTATTTCGTCTAAATTAACTAGTGTAGAAAAAAAAAATTAATCACACTTTTGAAAAAACACAAAAATGCGATCACTTGGAAACTTGTAGATATTAAAGGAATAAGCCCTCCCCTGTGCACGCACAAAATTTTAATGAATGATAACTATAAATCGGTAATACAACCACAAACTCGAGTAAATCCAAATGTCCAAGAAGTGGTTAAAAATGAAATCATCAAGTTACTTGACGCCGAACTCATTTACCCAATTTCCGATAGTCCTTGGGTAAGTCCCGTTCAAGTAGTTCCAAAAAAAGAAGGTATGACGGTGGTCACTAATGAGAAAAATGAATTAATACCTATAAGAACCGTCACATGATGGAGAGTTTGTATAGATTATCGTTGATTAAATGAGGAAACAAGGAAAGATCATTTCCCTTTACCTTTTATTGATCAAATGTTAGAAAGATTATCCGGTCATAAATTTTATTGTTTCTTAGATGGTTTTTCAGACTTTCAAATACCGATAGCACCCGAAGACCAAGAAAAGACAACATTCACATGTCCCTACGGAACTTTTGCTTATCGACGCATGTGTTTTGGTCTATGTAATGCCCCCGCAACATTTCAACGTTGCATGGTGGCCATTTTCCATGATATGATAGAAAAGACTACGGAAGTCTTCATGGAAGACTTTTCTATCTTTGGAGATTCATATGACCAATGCCTCGATAACCTTGAACGAATGTTATCCCGATGTGAGGAAACCAACCTCGCCCTTAATTGGGAAAAATGCCATTTCATGGTAACGGAGGGAATAATACTCGGTCACAAAATCTCAAGCGAAGGAATGGAGGTTGATCGAGCAAAAATAGATACTATTTCTCGATTACCACCCCCATCCTCCGTTCGAGCCATTAGAAGTTTCCTAGGACATGCCGGATTCTATAGGCGATTTATCAAAGACTTTTCAAAAATCTCAAGACCTCTAACAAAATTACTTGAAAAAGATGCTCCTTTCATCTTTAACAAGGATTGCAACCAAGCATTTCTCACACTAAAAGAAATGTTAGTCAATGCACCTATTATGATAGCGCCTGCTTGGAAATTACCTTTCGAAATCATGTGTGATGCAAGTGACTTTGCAGTTGGAGCCGTCTTGGGACAAAGAAAAGATAAGCATTTTTACCCAATATATTACGCTAGTAAAACACTTAATGATGCACAAGAAAATTACACAACAACAGAAAAAGAATTACTAGCTGTAGTATTTGCTTTTGATAAATTTCGTTCTTATCTTGTTCTTTCTAAAACGATAGTTTATATAGACCATACAGCCATTCGTTATCTCTTTAAGAAACAGGATGCTAAACCACGTTTAATTAGATGGATTCTACTCCTCCAAGAATTCGACATTGAAATAAAAGACAAAAGAGAAGCAGAAAACACCGCTGTAGATCATCTCACCCGCTTGGAAGATCCAGCTTTAGAGGAAACTAGGGACGAGCTAATCAATGAAAAGTTCCCAACGGAGTCCCTAGAAATGGTGGAATACCGAGAAGAGCCATGGTACGCCGACTGTGCTAACTACTTAGCTAGCGGAATAGTCGCGAAAGGATGGCCACACCATCAAAGAAAAAAAATTCTTTGTCGATGTAAAGCATTACTTTTGGGAAGATCCTTATCTTTTCAAAATGTGTGCCGATCAGCTCATCCGCCGATGCGTACATGGTAGTGAAGCAAGAAGAATTCTCCGCCATTGTCATGAAGGTCAATACGGAGGACATCATGGTGCCGCTAGTACCGCGCGAAAGGTATTTGATTCAGGATTCTATTGGCCAACCATTTACAAAGACGCCCAAAGTCTTGTCAAAACATGTGATGCATGCCAACAATCAGGTAATATTTCTACCAAAAATGAAATGCCACAAAATGGCATTCTTGTTTGTGAAATTTTTGATGTGTGGGAACTCGACTTTATGGGACCTTTCCCACCGTCAAAAGAAAACAAATATATACTTGTGGCAGTAGATTACTTGTTTAAATGGGCCGAGGCCGAAGCCGAAGCCCTTCCAACAAATGATGGAAGAGTTGTGGTAACATTCCTGAAACGATTATTCTCTCGTTATGGAACTCCAAAAGCATTAATAAGTGATAGAGGTACCCATTTTTGTAACCATCAATTTGAAAAAATCTTAACAAGGTATGGGGTCTATCACCGGGTCTCAACAGCATATCACCCTCAAACAAACGGACAAGCCGAAGTGACTAATCGAGGTTTAAAAAGATTACTTGAAAAAACCGTAGGGTTAAATAAAAAGGAATGGGCTGATAAATTAGACGATGCTTTATGGGCTTTTCAAACTGCTTATAGAACAAGAATAGGTACCACCCCATATAAGCTTGTCTATGAAAAAAATTGTCATTTGCCGGTAGAAATTGCACACAAAGCCTACTGGGCAATTAAAAACGTAAACTTAGACATAGAATTTGCCGGTAAAAATCGATTTTGTTAATTAAATGAATTAGACGAATTAAGGAATCACACATACTCTAACTCTGAAATTTATAAGGAAAGAATGAAAAATTTGCATGATAAACACATTAAACCTAATGAATTTCGGGTAGGAGATCAAGTTCTATTGTTTAATTCACGACTTCGATTATTCCATGGTAAATTAAACTCTAGGTGGACAGGACCTTTTTCTATCACCGATATTTTTCCACACGGTGCAATTGAAATTAAATCTCGGAATGGAATTCCACTCAAAGTCAATAGCCAACGGCTTAAGCTTTATCAAGGATTCATTGAGGATGAAGAGGAGGAAATCTCACTACAAGCGGCCGAAGAATAACCGAAGATTTGAAGCATCAACGTCATATCTTGCAAGAGACGAACATCGGAAAGACTTCTAAATTGGTAAGATTTCTAAAACCAAGTTTTGGGAAACAAGTCACTCACACGTGCACTAAAAAAACAAATATATATATATATATATATACATATATGTATACATGTATGTATATACATATAAGTGCCCGCTAAAATGAGAACCACCTCGAGTTGTAAGAACCGTGAGAACTACTTGATCCGGGGCGAGGTGGACCAATTTTTTTTCATAAACGTAGATGCGTGTATTAATGTATGTATATACATATAAGTACCCGCTAAAATGAGAACCACCTCGAGTTGTAAGAACCGTGAGAACTACTTGATCCGGGGCGAGGTGGACCACATTTTTTTTTCATAAACGTAGATGCGTGTATTATAAACACATTTGTAAAAAAAATTCAAAAAAAAAATGTCGTGTGTGTAGTTTTGAGCACCACAAGTTTGTGTTTAGGGTAAGGTTCATGCAAGAACCACCTTTGTTGCGAGAACCGCGAGAACCAATGTGAACACAACCTAAAATAGCTAAAAAAAACCTAACCCCCCCCCCCCCCCCCCCAAACCAAAAATGCTAAAAACAAAACCCCCAAAAAACCTAAAAAAATAAAAAAAAAATCTAATTTTTTAAATATTTTTATGTTAAAATCGCCACTTTTAGTTGCCAAAAAAAATTTAAAATTTGTTTTTTGGCTACTAAAGTAGCGATTTTTTTATAAAAAAATATTAAAAAAAAATTTATGTGTTTTTTAGCTATTTTTTGTTGTGTTCACATTGGTTCTCGCGGTTCTCGCAATAAAGGGTGGTTCCTAACGGATCTTTGTCCTATATATATATAATTGCCCGCCCACAGGGCCGTGTTCGCGCAACTGTCGGGGATAAAAACCCCTTTTACTTTATTTCTTCATTTCAACACGACCCGTTTCCCCGAAAACTCTCTGGTTCCACCAGAAACTTCTGCATATTTCTACATTTTTCCGACTTCCAACAACATCAAGGTATGATTCTATCATCATAATTAGTTAGATTAATCACTTGCATGTAGTTTAACATCAAAAAATTTGAGGAAAATCTAGGGTTCTTCAATTTGAACCAAATCAAACCCCAAATTTTTGCTTAGATATGTTAGTAGTAGTTTAGTTACATCTAATAGGAAGTAAATCAACTTGAATTGTTTGAAGATTTGCCCGATTTCTCACAAAAACCTCAAACCCTTGTTTTTGAACCGAAAAAGATAAAATTGAAGGGGTAAACGGTTTGTTTTGGGAAAAACGACAGTTGGGGTTTCATTTCGGGGAAAACCGCCCCTACTGGACCAAAAATTTTCAAGTTTTCGAAACCGGGGCGAAAAATTAATTTTTTTTGGGAAACAGACACCTGAGCACGGGGTCGTGCTCAGCCTACACGGGGGTGTGTCTAGCAGTTTTTCGGCGAACATGGGGCGTGTCCAATGGACACGGGGCCGTGTTCAGCTTGCTGTTTTCAGTTTTCTTTGAAAAATTTACTGTTTCGTGCTAATTGTTTGGTGTTTTCTTTCAGATGGCCATAAAGTTCACAAGATTCAGCCAGAATGAGTGGGCTGCTCAAGCCCGGTTTGAAATCCTCAAGACAAGGCCCGAAGAAAACCCACGACAAGTCTGCCTTGAAACCTTAGAAGCAGTAGGACAACTCGACCGCTTCAATGACCTAGTTACTAGTCCACTCAGAGCAGCCCTTTGTATTCGACTCCACTCGGTCCATGAATACAACATGGAGTTCTACAGTACATTTGCGTTCAAGTCAAGAGCTGAGCTGTTCGATAATGAGGGAGTGGAATTTCGTTGTGCTGGGAATGTACTTGCAATTTCGATTACACAATTTAGGGCAATCATTGGGTTATATGCTGAAGAGGATGCGGGAGATGAGGAGAACACTGGTGGTATCCGTGAACTCCCACCGGACCAACGTCAAGCAGCATGGGCTTAGATTGGGGAAGGACTACAACCCAAGCCAGACCAAGAGCACACAGTTGCGGGACCCTCTATACCACTACATCCATAGGGTCCTCAGCAACTCACTCTGCCAACGACATGACAGTACTTGTGTTGTAATCTTGCGAGATCTTTTGGTCCTTCACTGCATTTACAACCATGTATCCCTTGATGTTCCATACCTGCTCCTATGCAACATGCACCTGGACCAACTAGCCAACCCCCCGACCCTATCTTCTTCGGAGGATGGGTTTACCGCCTCTTCAAGCATTTCGTGCAAGGGATGCCAAGGTCCTTCCTTAGGGGCCCGTGGTCGGGGAAGGTAGATCTCGTCATATGCCGCTCGATGGGGATTATAAATGAAGCGGGTGACGGAACAATCAGATTTCAAACGGTTTAAGGGCATGTGTGGAACCCTCAAGAAGCTCTCGTCCTTCACGCTCCATAAATCCGTCCTCCTCCACAGTACCAGTACCAGCACCATGGTGATCCGGGCCAATCCTCCTCTCAAGGAGGTGGTTTTCCTAACTTTCAAAGTTTGCATGATCTTTTGCAGGAAAACCTTTTGTGCACTCGAAACACCTACAATATGGCAAGCAACACGTACGCCTGAGTAGGAGTTATAGAGAGGAACATCTCCGAAATTCAAGATGACATTGGCAATATGCGGGAGTACATGGCGGACCAAGGAGGGGATGACGAGGACGACGATATGGATTGAGCTGGAGGCGGTGGTAGGTGATGAAACACAGTTGAAGGTCGTAACAGGTTAACCCCCTTTATCTTAAAAAACAATATCATGGCCCGCGTGCCATTGTTGAACAATTTCCTTTCCCGTTAACACTTTTAATTTCCTGCATTTTTCTTTTTAGTTTATGTTGTGGATGTTGAACTTATGGTAAGGTTGGATGTTGGTTATTTTGTTTGGTGTGGTATTTTTAAGTAAGACAGGTACCTAGGAGGCTTGGAAGCACTAAGTATTAGTGCTACCTAAGCCCGGAGACAAAAACTGAAAGCCAAAACCTTTTTTCAAAGATTGCAGATTGTCAACACGGGGCTGTGCCCAGCCAACATGCCCCCGTGTCCATCGCTCAGTACCGGCTGTGTAGGATCGTTTGTACAACCAAAATGAGTCATTCAGAAGAGTTCTAATCAATACGAGAGGCGGAAACAAACGTATCGACTTTGAATCAGCTTGGTATACACTCTAATTGTCTTGTTTATTGATATAACAACGTTTTACAGCCTGGAGACACTTTGGCAGCACCTTGGTACCGGAATTAGAAAGTTACAAATGAAATACTCAAGGAAACTATTTATAGGCAAGTCATTCCGCACGAAATGGACTCAAACGAAATGGCCAATCCCATTTCGTACGAAATGGACATCTCCATTTCATGCGAAATGGTCACACTCACATATTTCTCAAAAATCGTGCTCTGATCTATCTAATCTAATACAAGACTTGATACATGACGAAGTCGACAGACATATGCACCAACAGACTCCCCCTTGGATGTTGACGAAGTCTTTAGTGTCGAGTCTTCGGCATGTCACATCTCCAGTCTTGATCAGCCTTCGTGCTCTTCCTAAAGTATCTGACAGTGTAAGCATCCTTCAATCTCTATCTCTTCTCTAGGATCTCAATCTGGCTCTTTACCATTCAAACTCCCCCTTGAATGTTGATCTGATAATCTTCAATCTCCTCTTTCTCTCATTTATTCCCAGAATCTTAATCCTGGCTCTATCCTTTTTCATCAACTTCTATCTTTAACAATCTTTCAGGACCAGAAACCGGCTCTTGCATCTTCAGACTTCCCTTTGCTAGAAGACTTCCCCTTAAGTTGTTCTGGGATCGCAATCTGACATAGCTTTTCCATAGGTTCAGGTCGTCTCCTGGCTTTTCATAGCAACAGGATCAGGAACCTGGCTCAAATCTGCACATCGTCAGGAGTCGAAGCCTGGCTAACCTGCACAGTCTCTACCTCAAAATAAATTTCACAAAATTTAACAATTTTGACAAATTTATAAACTTTTTGCAAGAATCGATCAAAATGATTTAACATTTATAATCTTTGATAATCACTTGTAAGAATAACATTCAGATTTGACATTTTCATTTCAAAATCTTTTCTCATTTCAAACAAACTCCCAAACCTGTTGTTCATCATATTTAGCACTCGGAATTTTGAAAATCAGCTCTCCATCATCAGTTGTCGAAAATCTTTCTGAATTTTCAAAAAAAAATTTATGCTAAAACACACAAAAAATCTTTTTGGATTTTGTTTTAAATGAAATGCAGTAAAGAAATATTTACAAGCAATATTTTTGTGAGTTTGTGTAAGAGGATCATATCAGTTTTTAAGACAAATCACCAACACCGTTAAGCTTTAAACATTTTAAGTTCTAAACGATTCACTTAGATTGTCAGTATAATGATCCACTTAAATTTTCACACAAAGTTCAACTGTTTCGAGATATGAGATTAGTATTTTAAGCACTTAAACTTATTCGCGTGTCCCACCTCAGAATATACTCCCGTATCCAGACTCCTATATTCAGTCTTATAGGTGAATGTACACTAATGATATCTGTAAAGGGGTAAATGCGAGACCATGAGAGCTGAGGCTATTGCTTCCGCAAAATCAGAGAGATGATGGTTCGACTTTCGGTGTGTTCCCTTTAGAGAATCTTTTTTTTCAACAGCACATGATTAGCATTTTTCAATGTTTCATCATTTTTTATGCTGAGGGTGGGCTTTAAGATTAAAGCAGTGTAAAGTATTATACGAGGACTAGGTTATTGCTCCCGCAAAATCGGAAGTCCTGGTATAATACCCCAGATATCACCAAGCACAAAGACCTAGTATGTCAGAAATAGAAAGCCCTTCAAACAAGATTTCAGGGGTTACCTATATATCCGAGAGATGTTCCCCACGAAATAAGCAAGTTTGATATTTAGGTTTATATCTCGAATACAATCTACTAAGCGTGTAAAAACCTACTGGCATATCATCAGTGAGACCGTTTATCACATTTGACTTTCCAAATCTTTAGCATGCTGTGACAGTCCACTAATGTACTATCATTTCCTCTTTTTTACAACAAAACTCGTTTTCATTTTCTCATGTTTTTTGATTTTTCAAATTTTATCATGTTTTTGGCTTTTTCAAATTTTCAAAATTTCTAAATTTTCTTACTCCCCCTAAAATCAAAATATGTTTCAATTTTGAGTTTCAAGGAAAATTTGAAAAACAAACTGTACAAGAAAAATGACAACTGATTCGAATTGCTTCAATTCGCCATCCACTTGGCATAAACAATCAGAACTCCCCCTGACAACAAACTATTTTCCCATTATGATTTCAAAACACTTAAGTTTGTTTTAATCAAAATGGTTTTTCTAGAAAATAAGTTTTGTTGAAATTCACAAACCACTAGTAGGTTAGGGGTTTCATCACATTGTTTTTCAAACACTTGTATGAAAGTTAAATCAAGTTCAACTTAATGACCTTGATTAACCACATGTAGGTACATACACTTGTATGTTCTCATCAATCAATACCACTTTTAATTTGAAATATGACAATTTTTAAGAATACTACCACTTGTAGGTCGAAATATCAAGAAAGATGCCGATTCATGCTCCACGATTACCAACTTGGGAGCTCCGGCAAGTCAGGATTTTTACATATGAAATACAGTCACCCAAGCCTGACTAGCTTTAGGTGTGACTTTTTCAACTTCACTGGGGGTTTGAACATTTCTTTTTTCTTCATAAAAATCTTTTACCCCTTTGACCCTTCCATCGACCATTTTCCCAAAAATATTTTTCACTTTTTCATTAAATGCCTTTTCCAAATCAAATTCTTTCTTTTCAGAATAGAATTGATTCAAGATTTCCACTTTCCCAACTTTTTGTTTAAAATTTTCAGTTCGCAATGGTGGAAAGTTGACATCATCTAATGGCGGAACTGAATTTTCTCCTTTTGGCTCAACTTGTGGCTCCTCTGACTTTGACGAGTCAGATTCATCGCCAGATTTCACATCTGATTTCTTAACAACCCATGTTTGGTTGTTAAGATTTACTCTTCTTTTGTAAAATCTTTTTGAACATTCAACAACTTCATATGTTGAGTTTTTAAACAATTTGAAGTTTTCAGTTGGTGGTTGAGTTTTATCAACAACTTTTTCTTTGAGTTTAGAAACAACTTCCTGTTTTGTGTTGGTTGCCTTTGGACAGTTCCAGGCAATGTGACCAACTTCTTGACATCGGTAACAGGTTCTTGTCTCTTTTCTCTGATTAGCTCCATTCTTTTCAAACTTTTGCTTTTCTGCAAGGAATGTTTTGTTTGACTGCTTCCAGAATGAGTTTTTCTTCTCTTCTTCAGAACTGGACCCTGAAACAAATACTGTTTTTGTTTTAGAAATTTTATCAATTTTATGATTTTTAGGTGGAATAAAACCTAACCCTTTCTTTTTGAAATTACTGTTATGGTTTGGTTTCTTTTGAAAACCAGAGCCAGAACTGTAACCTTTTTTCTTGTTCAATCTTTGTTGAACCCTTGAGGTGTAAGGTTTAGGTTTTTCAGCAAGATTTACATCTTTTATTTCAGAAATATTAAATTCTGTTAATTTGAAAACCTTGTTAATCATTTCAGTTTTAACACCTCTTATTGGAAATTCCTCATCAGAATATAATTTGTCTGAATCATTCAAAGTATATGCCACTTTGATTGGTTCGTCATTCAAATTAGATTTTGATAACATAAATTCTTTATTATAAACCCTTTTGACCGACGATTATGAACTGTCAACTGATGGTGAACTCGAACTCTCAGATTCGGATTTTGACTCTGACTCCTCATCTTTATCCAACACTTGATCGACCACTTTCTTTATTAACTCAGACTCATGATTAGTGTCAGACGATGTGAACGTGACGTCAATGTTTTCTGGTAACTCATCAGTTGTTTCAGACTTTAACTTTATATTGACTGCCTTTTTGACTTGTTCCTCATTTGGTTTTTCTGGGAGAATATCCTTCCCAGATCGGAGGCGGACACTTGTTATAATTTGCACTTTGTTTCTTACCAGTATTCTTCTCTTTCGACTTCTTGTCCTGAAAGGCTTCAAAACCTGCAACAGGTGGATAAATTATATCAATCAAATAATCAGAACTTGAATAACTTTGCAGTAATCGTCTGATTATTTCATTTTCTATCTTTTCTGTCCCCAACTCCTGCTTCAACTTTGCACATTCTTCAATATAGTGGTTGATAGCCTTCTGCTTAGACATCATCACTGCATTCATCATGGTTAAAGCATCTTCTCTTTCTGAGTTTGTCTTTTGCAGACTATTCACCGTTCTGTTCAACACATCATACGATTCTTTCACATACTTAACATCGAACAATAATTTTTCTTTCATCTTATCAAGCTCACTAAACTTCTCATCTTTTTCTTCACAATGTTTGCATGGTTCCAAACATTTTAGACAAGGTTTTGTGACTTCAACAATCTTTTCAACTTCAATAATTTTTTCAACTTCGACTATCTTTTCAACTTCAACCACCTTCTCAGCAACTTTAACTTCTTCATTCTGTTCATACTTCTCTTCCTGAGCAACATTCTCACATTTTACCTTTTTCTGTTCTTTTGCTGTTCGCTTCTCCTTTAGTTTCTCCACTCTATCTGCAAAATAAAATTTAAAACTTTCAGGAGATGATTGAGTTTTTCCAATGTTTATTTGCATTTCTTCTTCATCATAACTGCTATCAGTTGACGATTGATCAAAGACTGTTGTCTTTTCTGAGCTTTCTTCTGAAGAGACAGACTCTTCATCTTGACTTTTCTCATCATTAGAAAACACACCCATCCACTCTTTCATAAAATCTGGTTCTTGAACTATTTGTGCAATGAAAGCTCTAAACTTTGAATCTTCCGGAATGTATTTGTCCCAGCTAAAACCTTCTGGCAATTTTTCATCATCTTGATTAACCAGATAAGCTTTCTTCTTTCCATCTTCAATAGCATGGGATGATGACGGTTGTTGAGCAACTTGTTGATATATAGCTTTCCGATAATAATCATTATTCCCAAACGGATTCTGAGCTCCTCTTGAAATGTCCTTTTTCCCTGCATCGAAAACAAGTAACTTTAGATTTATCAAAACCTAAAGTAGAAACATTAGCATCACGGAAGTCATCTCTTCCTGTAATCATCTTAAATTTCTCAGCTCTCCTCAACACACTCGCTAAACACCACTTAATATCCATAAGCTCCATTTATTCAGCATCGATCTGATCGTAATCCTCTTTTGTCAACATAGGATTTCCGATCCTTCCTGCAACCGAACCCTCAAATGATTCTAGCACTGTAGCTAGTAATGCCATATGACCTTTAGCGACTTCTTCAGAGAAATTTTGACCGTTCTGAAGATGCAACGCGATGTTGCAGTGTAACACATGACCATTACCATTGTTTGAGCTTTGTGATTGATAACTTGAGGTTGAAACATTCGGATTAACATTCGAGTATGAAGAAAATCCACTGTTGCTGATTGGACTTTGATTAACTGATCTGGATGAGTTTTCTGCACTGAAAACAGTTTGGACCTTTGGACTTGCTTCAACATTATGAACATTCCCTTTGTAATACATCTTGATGTCTTGTTAACCACTTGGATCGTTCATTCTAGCAATCTTCTGTTGTTCAAGATCTTGTCCTTCAAGCTTTTCAATGAACTGAGAAATTGTCAATTTATCATATTCTCCAGTGTTCTTTAAGATCATCAGATATGTACCCCATTATTTCTGAGGTAACGCATCAGCTAATTTGTCAACCCATTCTTCTCGATCTTTGTTTATATCTAACAGAGACATTGATCGCACTAAATGACAATATCTCTCAATGAGCTTCTTTGTAGATTCACCCTACAAGCTAGTAAACAAATCAAATTCTTTCTTTAACAATGATTTCTTACTCCTGATCATCTCCGTACTTCCCTCAAACTTAATTCGAAGAGCTTCCCAAATAGAACGTGAAGTATTGTCGTGTTGAAGTAATATGAAGATGTCTTCTTTCACAGCTTGCTGAAGTAGACTGATCATCATTTTCTCTACCTTGTACATATCTCTCTCTTTATCCGACAATTCAGAAATAGTTTTGATAACCTCCACATCTGTACGAGGTTTAACATACTTTTTTCTCAATACACTCCCAAGACCTTAAATGATTTGCTTGAACCCAATTTTCGAACCGGTCTTTCCAACAATAGTATTCTTCAATGCCCATCAACTTTGGAGGTTTTTGTAACGTTCCAGTTTCATTTTCCATGTTCACACTCTGAGCAATGGTAACAGGAGTACCCGGGGCAATAGCAAACGCGTTATAAAACTCTTCTTCCATGTTTCGGTAAAATGTTTCACAAACTCAGTTTTCAAACGAAATGGCAATACTCACATGAATTGGATTTGGTGCGGAATGAACCTCTTCAAACGAAATGGACCTTTCAAGCGAAATGAACTTTTTCAAACGAAATGGATCTATTCAAACGAAATGGACCTCTTGATGCGAAATGGTTCACTTTCAAACGAAATGAGATCACTTAATGCGAAATGGATGATTTCGTACGAAATGGCTAACTTTCAAACGAAATGGACCTCTGTACCCACTTCGTGCAAAATGGAGTGTTGTTTCAAGCGAAATGAAGGTTCAATCCGTGCGAAATGGTGCTGATGTCATACTCTCGGCCATATTTTTGTCAAATTGATCAACTTTTAGGTGGATTTTAGGTCTAATTCTTTCAAAGATTGATTTAAACAGAATTACGCGTGTTATATGTGAAATTTAATCCATTTTAACCGTAAAATCTTGTTTAATTTGGAAAAACCTTGTAAAAGAAGGTGTAGAAGTCAGAATTTTGATGAAATCAAGCTGAAATCGGTAAGAACTCTTCCTCCTGAGCTCTGATACCATTTGTAGGATCGTTCGTACAACCAAAATGAGTCGGTCAGAAGAGTTCTAATCAACGAGAGGCGGAAACAAACGTATCGACTTTGAATCAGCTTGATATACACTCTAATTGTCTTGTTTATTGATATAACAACGTTTTACAGCCTGGAGACACTTCGGCAGCACCTCGGTACCGGAATTAGAAAGTTACAAATGAAAGACTCAAGGCAACTATTTATAGGCAAGTCATTCCGCACGAAATGGACTCAAACGAAGTGGCCAATCCCATTTCGTATGAAATGGACATCTCCATTTTGTGCGAAATGGCCTTTTCATTTCGTGCGAAATGGTCACACTCACATATTTCTCGAAAATCATGCCCTGATCTATCTAATCTAATACAAGACTCGATACAAGACGAAGTCGACAGACATATGCACCAACATGTTATTTGTTTAATTTCTGCCCAACACGGGGTCGTGTTCACCAGGCACGCCCCTGTGTCCACCTTCTGTAGGTTTACGTTACTGGCAGTTTGCCCACGGGGCCGTGCTCACCTAACACGGGCCCGTGTCCAGTCGCCCAATAACATAAAATTTTGTTTTTAACACCTTTTTTACACATTCAATCAACCTAAAAACTTATTTTTGGGACACATTGAGGACAATGTGTAATTTAAGTGGGGGGGGGGGATGCTAAAACCTTGAAATTTTGCAAGTACTAATAACAAGCCTTACACAAAACTCTATTGGAACCGCTAATCACCCCAAAATTTTTAAAAAATTTCTCATGTTTTTACTTGTCTTGGTTCAATTTGGGAATAACAAGTTCTAAAAAGGTTATATTTTTTTACAAATTTACAACCGATAGCGTCATGATAAAAAGAACCAACATAAGAAAATTATGAAACGACATGACAAATCTAGTTAAAATTTGATTATATATACTTGATCACATTAAAAACTCATCCCCACAAAAAGTGAGTTTTGAGCCTTTATTGAGCATACAATCATACATCTTTAAACTAAATACTCATTTTCGTTTCTTGTGTGAATAGCCGCTTGGTTTCTTACGACTCTAGAACTTGGCACGACAATACATTCCCGGTCCTTACCAACTTAAACCCAAGTAAGTAAATGATGGAGTCATTAGGACTAACCCTTTTTTCTTTTCCACACCATTATTTTTCTTTTTCTTTTAACCTACCCAAAATCCCCCTAGTTAGCCCCTTTGAGCCTAAACCTTTTCATTTCTAAACCCACAAAACAAACACCCTTTAACCACCAAAACCCTTTTTTCTTTTAAACCCTTTTATTTTAGTAAAAAGTTCGGTTTTCTTGTGACGTTCCTGAAAAAAATATTTGAAGTCTAGCAATAAACAAACAAGTTCCTCAAAGAAACTTTGTTTGAAAGTGCTTTGTTCAAATAAAAGTCACAAAAACAAAAAAGTTTTATGACGACCAACGCTTTTTTACGCTTTTAGCCATTTTTACTAACCACTAACCCAAAACCACCTACCTTTAACCCAAGCCTAACCCTTCCCCAAGTCCTCTTGATATTTACAAAGGTTTATAGTTAAAAAGGAGGAGGATTGATTGCTTGGCAAGCTTATGGTAGAAGTAAGTTCCATGCCGGTCTCGAGTGTTTCACAAAAATACATCTTTGGCCGAGTGTTGAGTGATCTCCCTTGAGGTATGTGAACTTGTATATAAATGAATTTTTAAAGAGGCATGTTATGCCCAAATAAGTAATTTCTCCTATGAAACGTTCTAAATAAATCATAACGAATAGGATTGTAAATAGCATAAAAATAAAACCCAATAAAGATCTTGGATTCCTGACACTCAAGACAAGCCCAAAACTTCTCTTCTACCCATTCCATTTGGGCGTGTAAGCCACATTATAAAGAGTTTTGCTTGAGGACAAGCAAAGATTCAAGTGTGGGGGTATTTGATCTGTGTAAAATGCAACATATAAATTACATCAAATGAGGTATAAAACTAACCCTTTTTAGTACTAATGTTGGAAAGAGTATGCTTTTGTCTTCCTTTTGTATTTTCAGGATCAAATGAGCTTAACTGAACAAAAGGAACAAATATGCAGGCAAATCTAACATAAATACAAAGAAAAGGAATAAACGTGGCATGCCCGACCCCTCGACAGCATCTTCCCAAGAAAAAACAAAGGAACAGAAGGCTGACCATGGCCCCGTGCCCAGCGGACACGGGGGCGTGGTCAGGTACCTGCAGAAAAGACAAAGCCATAGAAGGTTCTATTCCCAGCATGGGGGCGTGCCTAGCTCAACACGGGCCGTGATCAACGCTAAGATTCGCAAAATCTTGCAAATCTTGATAGTACAGATTCGCTTCTGCACACGGGGTCGTGCCCAGTGAACACGGGGGCGTGTTGAGCCTAATGAAGACAATTGCAATTAATGAAGAAAGAGGAAGAGCATGGACACGGGGCCGTGCCCAATGGACATGGGGCCATGTCTGGGCTTCTGTGCAGGCTATAAATAGGGGTGCTTGGCTCACTTCAAAGACATCCCTTGGCAAACCACCTCCCCACTTCACCCACACTCCACCACCATCACAACACCCACCTCCACCACCATCATCCATCATCCACCTAGAGTGTGTGTAGTAGTCTCGGGATCCAAGATTGATAGTAAGAGTTCTTGACAATCAAAGCCATGCTTGCCTAAGTCTCTTACATCACTTGGTGAAGACAATGATTTAGTGTAATACTTTTGATTTTTAATCTTTTTGAACTTTTTATTTGGTTTTGTATTAATGACTTTAATAACTAGTTTCTTATGTTGAAGGTGAAACTCCCTTATCATTTGTCCGTGGTGTCTTGGCATTATTTTATTGTGTATATAAAATAAAAGATTTTCACCATTCATATCTCTACGGTCTATATAGAGATATGTTGGCTACCTGGTCGGGGGTTAAGAGAATGGTTTGGTAAGGTTCTTGCCTTGTTCAGTGTATAGATCCTACAAGGACTTGGGTCAAGCTTACTAGGACCTCCTTCAATACCCACTGGTATTGGATGGAGGGGGTGCGAATGGCTTGATCCCCTCATATGTAAACTACTATTAATACATTAACCCGGCTACTTGGGATTGTATCCCTGCTGACTCAAACCACTTAGGGGCTGTTTGGTAGCCTCTTAATGACCATTCAGATTGTGACACTTCGGGTTTTCCCGAGCAATCTGTGTATATTTACTTGCGTGTACATAATATTAAATGAAAGTCGTGATTTATCTTGAGGTGCTATGTATCGATAATGTGTAAATATTATATACGTAGTTATGTATATATAAGTGAATCGAGACCACGAGCCCGACTCGAGACCGCTTGGTCTCGAGTAAACAGTGAAGCGATTGGGCCGGTTGGGCCACGCCGCTCGGAAACCCACTAGGGTGCACCAAGCCGGTCCGGATATAAAACCCACAAGAGGGGTCAACTTTGCCACTTTTCACCATTTGCAACATTTCCTCATTCACTCACTCCCACACACTCTCCCTCACCCTCTCAACAAAACCCTAACAATCAAGCTCACCTCCTCTCCTCTCCCTCTCTCTCGGATCAAACCAGCGACAACAAAAAGGGGCTCTCGGATCATCTCGGATTAGCTTGAGATCACCACTCGGAACTTAGTCCATCAATCCCTCATACTCTTTCATCTAGCCGGTTAGTTTCCTTTTAGTTGTTTGGCCAAAAATGATGTCTTATGAATACAAAGTGATAAGATAATTGGATGATAAATGATGGATGAAATATGTGATAAATGATAAATATGTTCATGTTTTAATGGGAAAATTGTTAGATAACTTACAAGGTTATGTAGGATGAACATATGATGAGTATGTGTTGAATATGCTTGAATGTTGTTATGAATATATGAAAAATTACGTGTTTGATATGTATATTAGATTCAGGAAATCGATGATGCTGATTTGAGTATATGTTAGGATGGAATTGTTTGAATAATCATGTTATAAAGAAAACCCTAAGAACAATATGAATGTCATGAAAACATTTGAAATATGCTTTGTTTGATCTATTTTGAATTGCATTTAGACAATAAAACATGTTTAAACATTCTGGTTGGATAGTACATGTTATCATGAAATTGCAATCTCATTGGTTAGTACATCAGAGGTCCTAGAAGGATTCTTGTGCACGTATCCGAGGTTGCGACTCGAGACTAAGTGGTTGCGACTCGGAACTAAACCATGACAACTCGAGACCGTCCGGTTGCGACTCGAGACTAAGTGGTTGCGACTCGGAACAAAACCATGACGACTCGAGACCACCCGGTTGCGACTCGAGATTGGACTCGAAACCTCCAAGATTGCGACTCGTACCGGCATTACTCGAAATCTCGTGGTTGCGACTCGAGACCGCACGTTCTCGGGTCGAGACCACTGTACCTCGAATGGGCTGCTTGTCTCCGTTATTGGGCCAAACACGTGTGGACTATGCATACCGTTCCATTGAGAGTTCCGTGATTCTGTTAACTGTTAGTATGATCGGATAAGACCCATTAACACTTATGACTTGTATGAAAGGTGTAGACGTTACTGTTTAACTGCTACGTTTTAGAATAGGCCCGATAACTTGCTGGATGATCATGTGTTATGTATGCTATGTGTTAGCTATGTATAGATTATACGTGAATACTTGTTTCCCAACTTGACCTATATTGGTAACCATGCTAGGACGTGGTGACCAACGTGATTGACCAAGTATATAATCTACCGAGCAACCCAAGGTGAGTTCACAACTAATAAAGCATGCGTTCCCGGTAGTTGGGAAACGGAAACTTAAATCAACGCTATCCCCTCGTAAGGGATACAAACCTACTTCTCTCCCCTTAAATTGGGACCTTTGGTTAATTACTGTTTATACTAGATGCAACAAGCAACACTAAACAAAACTCTATCATTCAAGTCCTCACTCTTAATACCGATTAGTCGCCGGGGTCAGGCGAACGGGTTATTAGTTGATAGCGCTATTTAGGTCTCACCAACCTCACACCGTGCCCGCGTATGGGATCGGGCGTGAACTAATGTACTCTGGCAACCGTCGATGATGATAGAACATTGACAAACGGGGCACTCTACGGAAACGTACGGATGAATAGTATTCGGTATTGTAAAAACAGTTTAGTCGCTTACTTATGGGGTAGCTCCCCATCGCATGTATAAACGGATAAATTAACTGGTGAAACAAGTTTTTGGAAATTAAAACTGGACAACTCGTGAACTCGCCAACATTTTTGTTGATACCATACTGCATGCTTTGCAGGTACCCAGTGACTCAGGAGCTTGCAGCTTGGGAAGTGTAGTGGTCGTCTAAACCCATATGTTGGGGTCTAAATAATCTTGAACTATGAACTTTGTTTCGAAACTATTTGGCTTATGCTTCCGCTACTCTCTTAAAAATGTCTTTTGAACTTAAACTATTACACCTTATTGTTTACTAACTATTATGATTGATGAACATTCTTACTCCTAACCAATACTCAGTATAATTGATGGCTGGATCCTGGTCAGTCTCGCCTCCAAGCGGTGGCATTCCGCATGTGGGTTTTGGGGGTGTGACAGATTGGTATCAGAGCCATTGGTTATAGTGAACTTGGTTTTAAAAAGAGAAGAAGATCTTTTTGAGAAAAACCAGACTATAACCCGTGACTCGCGACGACACTACATTCCAAGGGCAAGACTCGGCATATTAGACCTCATAGCTCGGACTTCTGTTTATTTGCTTGTTTATCTTAAGTTGACTGCCCTGCTATAAATACTAGTGTGCCTGATTAGATAGATACACATTTCTCTTCTACCTCATTCTCGCTACGTTACAACATCACACTCATACTGTGTTTTCTGGTTATGAAGACAATGAGTGGACGCGGAAGAGGAAGCGTTAACATGACTCAGGCTCAATTCGCTAACTTGCTCAACACGGTGGCTGCAGCTTTCGCAGCTCACCCTGGAGGTAAACTCGTTACTTTAGGATGTTTAGATCCTACCCCCACATCGTCTTTCCACCTCTAAACCTATTCGTTTCACTTCTCGCAACAGGTCAGCCTGCGCCTGCACAGCCACGTGTTTGTACTTTCAAAACCTTCATGGATGGCAAGCCTCTCCCTTTCAACGGCACTGAGGGTGCCATAGGCCTTCTGCATTGGATTGAGAAGGCCGAAGCTGTCTTTTCTGTCTGTGAGTGTCCCCCTGCTAACTGGGTTAAGTTCGCGACTGGTACGCTTGAAGGAAACGCGCTTTCATGGTGGAAAGCACAGATTCAGATGCTTGGTCTGGAAACTGCTAATGCTACTGCATGGGAAGATTTTAAGGACATGATCAAAGAAGAGTACTGTCACAGGGATGACATCCACAAACTCGAGAACGAGTACTATGCGCTCAAGATGGTTGGATCAGAGATTGAGACCTACACTAAGCAGTCCAACGACTATGCTGCACTTTGCCCAAACATGTCCCGACCTATGTACCGAAGGATTGAATTGTACATCAAAGGCTTGGTCCCTGAAATCAGAAGTCATGTGACCTCAGCCAACCTCAATACCATACAGCCCGTGGTTCGTCTTGCTCACAAACTCACCAATCAGGCTGTGGAAGAGGGCAAGCTGCCCAAGAGGATCGGTGCTACTGCTGGAACTTCTGGCGATAACAAACGAAAGTGGGATGGAAGTCAGGGAAAGGATGCTAACCCCACTCAGGCCCCAGTTCAACAAAGGAAGACTGAAAGCAACAAGGGCCCTCAGCAACAGGGTGGCTATCGAGGAAACCACCCTAAGTGTAACAAATGTAACCGACATCACAGTGGGCCATGTGGCAAAGGTCAATGTCAGCGATGCAACAAGATGGGGCACGAAGCCAAAGACTGCCGAAGCCAGTTCCCAGCTAGGCAGAATCAGCAACAACCACAGCAACAACAGCAACAAGGAAACAACCGTGGATGCTTCAAGTGTGGAGCAACGGGGCACATGCGAGAGGATTGCCCTGAACTGAATCAAAACAACAACAATCAGGGTGCTGGGAACAATAACAACAATGCTGGAAATGGTGCTAGAGGAAGGGCTTTTGTGATTGGAGCTGGGGAAGCAAGGAATGACCCCAACGTTGTGGCGGGTAAGTTCCTACTTAATGATCGTTATGTTTCCATGCTATTTGATTCCGGAGCAGATGCTAGTTATGTATCCCTACGTATTAGTAAGAAACTTAAACTCACTCTTACGCCGCTAAGCTCTAAGCACACCGTTGAAATAGCTAATGGTAGAAACCTCGAGGCCTCACACATAATTCGTAACTGCAAATTAGAGTTGTCTGGTCAGACCTTCTGTATCGATCTCTTCCCCATCATTCTTGGAAGCTTCGACGTCATCATTGGTATGGATTGGTTATCCAAACATCGAGCTGAAATCCTCTGCCAAGAGAAAGCTATTCGTATTCCCCGTCCCCCTGGCAAACCTCTTATAGTTCAAGGCGACAAGAGCGGAGAAGTCACAGGCATCATTTCATTCTTAAAGGCCCAGAAGTGTCTACGAAAGGGAGACACCGCTATCTTAGCACTCGTGGCTGACACACAGAAAAAGGAAAACAGGATTGAAGATTTTCCAGTTGTACGCGACTATCCCGAGGTATTCCCGGAGGAACTACCTGGACTCCCTCCTCACCGTCAGGTCGAATTCCAAATCGAGCTAGCTCCCGGAGCAGCACCTATAGCTCGTGCACCTTATCGCCTAGCTCCTGCAGAACTCAAGGAACTCTCTACTCAGCTACAAGAACTTTTGGACAAAGGTTTTATCCGTCCTAGTTCATCACCCTGGGGAGCCCCAGTGCTCTTCGTCAAAAAGAAATATGGCTCATTCCGAATGTGCATTGACTACCGCGAACTTAATAAGGTTACCATCAAGAATCGTTATCCACTTCCCCGTATCGACGACCTGTTCGACCAGCTGCAAGGGTCGAGCTATTATTCCAAGATCGATCTGCGATCGGGTTATCACCAGCTGAGAGTCCGCGATGAGGACATCTCTAAGACTGCTTTCAGAACCCGCTATGGTCACTACGAATTCCTTGTTATGCCTTTCGGAATGACCAACGCCCCTGCGATCTTTATGGATCTCATGAACCGAGTATGCAAACCCTACCTCGACAAGTTCGTAATTGTGTTTATCGACGACATCTTAATCTACTCGAAGAGCCAAGAGGAGCATGAACGACACCTGCGTCTCATTCTCGAGCTTCTTCGCAATGAGCAACTGTACGCCAAATTCTCGAAATGTGATTTCTGGCTTAGAGAAGTCCATTTCCTTGGGCACATCGTCAATCAGGAAGGGATTCATGTTGACCCTGCTAAGATTGAGTCCATTAAGAATTGGCCTGTACCCAAGACTCCGACCGAAGTTCGCCAATTCTTGGGATTGGCAGGATACTATCGAAGATTTATCAAGGGATTCTCTAAGATCGCTCAACCACTTACGACACTCACTCAGAAGGGTGTTGCTTACAAATGGAGTGATGCTCAGGAATCTGCCTTCCAGGAACTAAAGAAGAACCTTTGTAGTGCTCCTATCCTCTCCTTACCTGAAGGTACCGATGACTTCGTCGTTTACTGCGACGCTTCTATTCAAGGACTTGGCTGCGTGTTGATGCAACGCGAGAAAGTTATTGCTTACGCCTCGCGACAACTCAAGGTTCACGAACGGAACTATACGACGCATGACTTAGAATTTGGAGCTGTGGTCTTCGCGCTCAAGCTTTGGAGACACTACTTGTACGGCACCAAGTGCACGATTTACACTGATCACAAGAGTCTCCAGCACATAATGGGATAAAAGGAGTTGAATATGCGGCAACGCCGATGGGTCGAACTCCTAAATGACTACGAGTGTGCAATCAAATATCACCCAGGCAAGGCTAATGTGGTAGCCGATGCCCTCAGCAGAAAGGAGACCAAACCCAAGCGTGTTCGTGCCTTACAACTCACTATCCACTCGAACCTCCCTAATCAAATTCGAAATGCTCAGGTTGAAGCATTGAAAGCCGAGAACATCAGGGCTGAGTCCCTACGAGGATCGAGACAACGATTGGAACAAAAAGAAGACGGTGCTTACTACGTAGCCGGACGCATATGGGTTCCGCTTTATGGAAATTTACGTGACCTTGTGATGGATGAAGCCCATAAGTCCCGTTACTCAGTACATCCGGGTTCAGATAAGATGTACCACGACTTAAGGACTACCTATTGGTGGCCTGGCATGAAAGCCCACATAGCAACGTATGTCAGAAAATGTTTAACCTGCGCAAGAGTCAAGGCTGAGTATCAGAAACCATCAGGCCTACTCCAACAGCCAGAGATCCCGCAATGGAAATGGGAGCAGATTTCCATGGATTTTGTTACTGGCCTGCCTAGGTCTCAACGCGGAAATGACACCATTTGGGTGATCGTGGATCGCTTAACTAAGTCTGCACACTTTTTGGCTATCAAAGAAACAGACAAGTTCTCCACCCTAGCAGAGGTATACTTAAAAGAAGTGGTTTCGAAGCACGGAGTGCCCACCTCTATTATTTCTGATCGAGATGCACGTTTTACTTCTGAATTGTGGCAAGCTATGCACAAATCTTTTGGCTCGCGTTTAGACATGAGCACCGCTTATCATCCGCAAACGGATGGGCAATCGGAACGCACCATCCAAACCCTCGAAGACATGCTTAGGGCATGTGTGATCGATTTTGGCAAAAATTGGGAGAAGCACCTACCGTTAGTGGAATTCTCCTACAACAACAGCTACCACACCAGCATTCAGGCGGCACCCTTTGAGGCATTGTACGGTCGTAGATGTCGATCGCCTCTCTGCTGGGCGGAGGTTGGTGACAGCCAGATCACAGGCCCGGAACATGTAGTTGACACTACCGAAAAGATTACCCAGATTAGGCAACGCATGGCGGCAGCTCGTGACCGTCAGAAGAGATACGCGGATAAGGATAGGAAACAACTAGAGTTCCAGGTTGGTGAGCGGGCTCTACTTAAGGTCTCACCCTGGAAGGGTGTGGTTCGTTTTGGAAAACGGGGCAAGCTTAATCCGAGATATGTCGGACCCTTTGAAGTTACCGAAAAGATCGGTATGGCCGCTTACAGATTGAATCTGCCTGAAGAACTGAGTGCTGTGCACAACGTCTTCCACGTGTCTAATCTGAAGAAGTGCCTGTCAGATGAAACACTCGTCATTCCTTACAAGGAACTTACTATTGACGAACAGCTACACTTTACTGAGGAACCGGTTGAGATCACGGATCGTGAGATCAAAACCCTCAAACGTAGCCAGATACCCCTCGTGCGAGTTCGTTGGAACTCACGCCGTGGCCCAGAGTTTACCTGGGAGCGGGAAGACCAGATGAAGCGCAAGTATCCCCAACTGTTCCCAAATGAAACCCCCAGCACTGAAGCTACAACTGAATTTCGGGACGAAATTCCAAACTAACGGGGGGATGATATGACACCCCGTTGAAACGCTCTCACTTTTACTAGCTTGTCAGTGGCTGCTTTAACTTTCGGGACGAAAGTTCTTAAAACTTGGGGATAATGTGACACTTCGGGTTTTCCCGAGCAATCTGTGTATATTTACTTGCGTGTACATAATATTAAATGAAAGTCGTGATTTATCTTGAGGTGCTATGTATCGATAATGTGTAAATATTATATACGTAGTTATGTATATATAAGTGAATCGAGACCACGATCCCGACTCGAGACCGCTTGGTCTCGAGTAAACAGTGAAGCGATTGGGCCGGTTGGGCCACGCCGCTCGGAAACCCACTAGGGTGCACCAAGCCGGTCCGGATATAAAACCCACAAGAGGGGTCAACTTTGCCACTTTTCACCATTTGCAACATTTCCTCATTCACTCACTCCCACACACTCTCCCTCACACTCTCAACAAAACCCTAACAATCAAGCTCACCTCCTCTCCTCTCCCTCTCTCTCGGATCAAACCGGCGACAACAAAAAGGGGCTCTCGGATCATCTCGGATTAGCTTGAGATCACCACTCGGAACTTAGTCCATCAATCCCTCATACTCTTTCATCTAGCCGGTTAGTTTCCTTTTAGTTGTTTGGCCAAAAATGATGTCTTATGAATACAAAGTGATAAGATAATTGGATGATAAATGATGGATGAAATATGTGATAAATGATAAATATGTTCATGTTTTAATGGGAAAATTGTTAGATAACTTACAAGGTTATGTAGGATGAACATATGATGAGTATGTGTTGAATATGCTTGAATGTTGTTATGAATATATGAAAAATTACGTGTTTGATATGTATATTAGATTCAGGAAATCGATGATGCTGATTTGAGTATATGTTAGGATGGAATTGTTTGAATAATCATGTTATAAAGAAAACCCTAAGAACAACATGAATGTCATGAAAACATTTGAAATATGCTTTGTTTGATCTATTTTGAATTGCATTTAGACAATAAAACATGTTTAAACATTCTGGTTGGATAGTACATGTTATCATGAAATTGCAATCTCATTGGTTAGTACATCAGAGGTCCTAGAAGGATTCTTGTGCACGTATCCGAGGTTGCGACTCGAGACTAAGTGGTTGCGACTCGGAACTAAACCATGACAACTCGAGACCGTCCGGTTGCGACTCGAGACTAAGTGGTTGCGACTCGGAACAAAACCATGACGACTCGAGACCGCCCGGTTGCGACTCGAGATTGGACTCGAAACCTCCAAGATTGCGACTCGTACCGGCATTACTCGAAATCTCGTGGTTGCGACTCGAGACCGCACGTTCTCGGGTCGAGACCACCGTACCTCGAATGGGCTGCTTGTCTCCGTTATTGGGCCAAACACGTGTGGACTATGCATACCGTTCCATTGAGAGTTCCGTGATTCTGTTAACTGTTAGTATGATCGGATAAGACCCATTAACACTTATGACTTGTATGAAAGGTGTAGACGTTACTGTTTAACTGCTACGTTTTAGAATAGGCCCGATAACTTGCTGGATGATCATGTGTTATGTATGCTATGTGTTAGCTATGTATAGATTATACGTGAATACTTGTTTCCCAACTTGACCTATATTGGTAACCATGCTAGGACGTGGTGACCAACGTGATTGACCAAGTATATAATCTACCGAGCAACCCAAGGTGAGTTCACAACTAATAAAGCATGCGTTCCCGGTGGTTGGGAAACGGAAACATAAATCAACGCTATCCCCTCGTAAGGGATACAAACCTACTTCTCTCCCCTTAAATTGGGACCTTTGGTTAATTACTGTTTATACTAGATGCAACAAGCAACACTAAACAAAACTCTATCATTCAAGTCCTCACTCTTAATACCGATTAGTCGCCGGGGTCAGGCGAACGGGTTATTAGTTGATAGCGCTATTTAGGTCTCACCAACCTCACACCGTGCCCGCGTATGGGATCGGGCGTGAACTAATGTACTCTGGCAACCGTCGATGATGATAGAACATTGACAAACGGGGCACTCTACGGAAACGTACGGATGAATAGTATTCGGTATTGTAAAAACAGTTTAGTCGCTTACTTATGGGGTAGCTCCCCATCGCATGTATAAACGGATAAATTAACTGGTGAAACAAGTTTTTGGAAATTAAAACTGGACAACTCGTGAACTCGCCAACATTTTTGTTGATACCATACTGCATGCTTTGCAGGTACCCAGTGACTCAGGAGCTTGCAGCTTGGGAAGTGTAGTGGTCGTCTAAACCCATATGTTGGGGTCTAAATAATCTTGAACTATGAACTTTGTTTCGAAACTATTTGGCTTATGCTTCCGCTACTCTCTTAAAAATGTCTTTTGAACTTAAACTATTACACCTTATTGTTTACTAACTATTATGATTGATGAACATTCTTACTCCTAACCAATACTCAGTATAATTGATGGCTGGATCCTGGTCAGTCTCGCCTCCAAGCGGTGGCATTCCGCATGTGGGTTTTGGGGGTGTGACACAGATGCTACCTCTTAATGGTTTAAAACCTCTGAATGAATAAGAGGTAACCTCAAGTCTGAATGGTTAAGAGGTAACCTCTGAATGGTAAATCATCACATGTCACATTCTTCTACCTTCTTATTGGTAAAACTCTTAATGGTTCCATTAAGAGGTAGCCTCTTAATGACCATTCAGAGGCTACAAAACAACCCCTTAGCCGAGGGTAACGTCACCTTCAAAAGAGGGGACTACCACATTACGCATTAATAACTTAATTAATTATCTTCCAATATTCCAACCCTTTAGGATTGTATCCTTGCTGACTCAAACTACTGGGTTGAGGGTAACGTCATCTTCAAAAGATGGGTCTACTACTATAACTAAGATAATCTCTTAAAAAGTGCAAAAGTGCGGAAATTATCAATGGTTACACTAAAGGCGAGTCGGATCCAAGTGATTCATATTGTCTATCTGTTTTTATTTTATTTTTCAACATTTTTAGTTTTATTTTTCATGTTTAAAACCTTTTCTAAAACTTTTGATTTGATTAGACGTTGAGGATAAACCGGTACTAAAAGCTCTTGTGTCCTTGGACGACCTCGGTATCTTACCAACGACACTTGCCCATGTGTGTGTTTAGTGTTAGTAGAATATCATGTTTTATAAATTTAAAACTTGATTAACGTGTTAAAAAGGGCTTAAAATATAAAGAAAAAAATATAATACACCCGACACACACGAGACATACATAAAGGATGATTTTTGTAATTTACTCTTATTTCATTCGTATTGTTATTATTTATTATTCTTATTAGTTGTTAAGTGGTTGTTACAGGTTGTTATAAGATGAGGGGCTATTGTGCAAACTTCTTGATATAATAAGGACGACGATCATCTTTGGCAATTGTTGAAGGACCTGGGTGAAACTTTGTATTGTGCTGATATAAAAAGGTGAACTCAGGGTTCACTGTGTAAGTTGGTCAATCTGTTTAGTTTGTTCACTCTCTCTCATATGTTTGAGGTTTGTTAGAGAATTTCTATGGTGGTTGATCCTACGAGATCGTGATTTCCTTCTTGTAGTTGTTGATATTCAACTGATGATCAGTTGATTGGTTTTGGATAATTATTCATCAGGATCATACTGTTTTAGTAAGATCTAGGGTTTTCTGGGGGAAAATTTTGGTTTGGGTGAATAAGATTTTTTGTCGCTATTTGTTGTTGTTCTGTGTTGATTATACCATTATAACATGCCATAATGCTCTTGATTGTTGTTTTCCGCTGTGATTTCTCTGATTTGTTTGTTTGTTGTTCTTATATTTTAGGGTTTCTAAACTCGGAAATCAGTTGTTGAAGGATCTCTGGATCAGATCAATTTGGTTCTTCATTGTGTGCGATTTGCGGTATCTTGGAGGTTAAGAGACGAAACCCTAATTAAGGGTTACTGTTGCTTGGATGAGTTTTCTCTAAGATTTGCGTTAGTCTCTGTAACCCTAGAAGGTTACAGGGCAAACTAACTAGTCTGCTTTCTTGGAGTGATATGCTTCTATTAGATTGTTCCTTTACTTTCTTGTTTATCTTATCTTTGCATTCACTGTTGTTTTGTCTAGGCATATCCGTTGCCGGGCTAGTCGGACTAGTTATTGATTGAGTCTATGTGCTAATTGTTGCATTGGTCTTGTGCATCTTGTTCTTATTGTGTTGTTGGTGGTTTGTTATTTCTTATAGTTGGTTTGCATCGATGTTAAGACTTGTCTAGGCACCTATAGAGTGATGAACCTAGAATCTGTCACACCCATGTCAAAGGCGGAAGCGCGTAGGGTGACTTGATCGGTTTCCACAGCATACGATGTAAGTAAACAAACTATATGACCTAAAACATACCCGATGCTCATCCATTCCATAATGTAAAGATACAAGTCATAAGTTGTTTTGTAGCAAAAGACGACATAAGTTTATAAGTTTTGCAAACAAGACTTGTTCAAAATAAAGTTTTTGAAATAACGAGGTTTTGCATCCTATGTCCCGTTCGAAGACGGGATATATGGATCAAACCCTCCAAAATACGGATGACTTCGTCTTCATAATAAACTTGAAACTTCATAATTTGTTGCACCAAGATCCACTTAGTTAACTGAAATACATGTAAGTTAGAAAACATCAACAAGAGCGAGTTCATGTGTTTTAAGTTCGTAAGCATCAAATGAGTCTTTAAAACATTTGAAAGTTCAAGTATCGAAATCTGGTATGTAAAGCGTCAATGAACATGTTGATCATTAATGTGTAGCTAGGACATCAATATGTGTGCTGACATAGGAAGCCACCAACCTGTAAGCGATTTAGTACCGGTCCACCCGGCGAGGGTAACAAAGGAAACTCCATATGGCCACACAAGGACCCATGAGTCGCCCTGTATCCGATAGATCTACCCCCTTTGTTCCTTGGTCTAAACAAGATTAATGGTGCTTTAAGTATCAGGCTTTTCGCACGTGATCTACTAATTCATTATGTAGCTTAGCCATACCAAAGTAACATGTATTCCCCCCCCCCGAGAGTTGTAAAACCAAAACGTTAAAAAAAAGGGGGACACGAACTCACAATATTGCGTCCATCAATAAGTTCTAGCAACTCTGTTCCATAAGCGTGAGTTAACCTACAAGGGTTCTAACTCGTTAGACACATCGGTCTCTTCTAGACCTTGTACTCATTGTTCATCTTGAACGTTATTGTATACGTTTTGTTTTTGGAAAAATTGTGTATTTTAGATATGTTGGCTTTTGTTTCGTATGTTTGTTTAACGTGTGTGTATGTGTGTGTGTGTGTGTATATATATATATATATATATATACTTCTTAAGTTCATAATGTGGTGTTAGAACGGGTGTCGCCCTTTGTAAGTATTTGTGATTCGCACGAGTATATATGGGTCTAGTCTGTATAAGTCCTTGTGTCTCGTACAAGTATAAGTGGACCGAGTCCAACAATGTCTTTGTGCCACGCACGCTTCAAGTTTGTTATATGAAATATATATTTCTAAAAAATATATATTTTTAAGTTCAGGGAACGTCATTCACATGTATACGTATGATCGGTTTGTTTTAGGTATGTATTTGTTTCACAAATATATATGTATATGTATATCCTCTCAAGATATAGTTGTAAAAAATATTTATTTTTAACATCGTATATATGTTAATGTACGTGTACGGTATCTCATATGAGTGTACGCTTCAACAAGTGTATATGAGTACATTGCTACGTATTTACGTATTTTATATGCATACGTATACTGTATTTATGCGTGTAGGTATACAGTATTTATACGTGTGGTATACCGTATTTATACATGTGGTATACCGTATTTATTCGTGTGCTATACAGTATTTATACGTGTAGGTATACCGTATTTATAATGTATTTTTACAATATATTTTTATAAAAATATACATGTATATTTCATTGGGCCTTAGCCCACCATTTGTTTTATTGGGCTTAGTTCTTGCATTTTGTCTTTGGGCCTAGCCCATGACTTTAATTTATTGGGCTTAACCCATTTTATAATTGTATTCGGGCCTGGCCCATGTTATTCTTCATAAGTGGGCTTATTTAGTGTTTATGGAAATGGGCTATTGCCCATGTATTTAGGATATTGGGCTTAGCCCAATATTTATGTTATTTTAAGCCCAATGTTTTATACTTTAGCCCAATATTTTATTAATTGGCTCAATATTTTTAGGAAAAAGTTACAAGTTTGGTCCTTTATCTTTATACCATATTTCAGGCGGTGTCCTTTTCAACGAATGTTGACAGATTTTGCCCTTTATAGGGAATTTTGTTGCACGTATTGTCCTTTGGCCCTAACCTAGTTAGATTTTCTTGTTAAATCTGGTTACCCAAAGGTATTTTAGTCTTTTTATTATTTAAAAAATAAAACAAAACATTTAAAAAAAAAATAGTATTATTATATGTAACACTTTCTCTCTCTATACCACACACTCTTTAAGTACAGCTCTCTCTCTTTCTATCTACCACACTCTTACAGATCCTACCATCACCTCCCACCTCTCACCACCAGCAACCGACCACCAACAACAGTAACCCACCTGCCACCACAACCACTGTCAAACACCATCATTGTCCAACCCCACCATAGTCGGAACCCTAGAACCCCTGTCGCCTAACATCCACAGCCGTCATAACCGTAACCATCAAACACCACCACCACCACCACCCACCAAACCCGGCCACCGTCTTCATCTACTCCCTCCCTGACCAACAAACACCACCATTGTCCAACCCCACCATCGTCGGAAACCGAGAACCCCCGTCGCCTAACATCCACAGTCGTCACAATCGTAACCATAAAAAACCACCACCACCCACCAAATCCGGCCACCGTCTTCATCTACTCCCTCCCTGACCAACAAATTCAGCCAGCATTTTCATCACCTTTCTCTATATGGTAAACAAATCCTAACACCAACTCCATCTCCTTTCTCTCCCTGAACGCTGCCAAGTTGGGCGAAACCCTTGATCTCTGACTGAGATCTGCATCTTCAGCGTTAACTCTTAAGAACCCCCTTATTTTCGTCATGATTTTGTGACTGAGATCGGCATCTTGCGTCATGATTTTGTTGGATAAAAGGATTTTGATTCAGTATGTTGATTCTTGATTACAAAAGTTTAAGTTAGGTTATGTTCTGTTCATATTTACAAATTGATCTGGGATTTTTGATGTGATTTGATTTGATTTGTTTGTGTAATTTCAACTTGAATCGATTCCCTGCAGATTTTTACATACAAATTAATTTAAAGTAGTTTAAATATGATTTGTTCATATTTACAAGTTAATATGTGATTAGATTTGTTTATGTTGTTTGAATTTATTTTTGGAGTAAACTACAAATTTTGTGGTGGCTGGTGCCGGCAGTCACGGTGGCAGGAGGGTGGCTGGTGGTGGTGGTAGATTTAAGTTATTTACATATTTAGCCCTTTCAGGTGAAATGACAAAAATACCCTCACATGCAAGTCACATGATCAGATTTAACAAAAAAATCTAGCTGGGTTAGGGCTAAAGGACAAGACGTGCAACAATATTTCCTATAAAGGGCAAAACCTGTCAACATTTGTTGAAAAGGACACCGCCTGAAATATGGCATAAAGATAAAGGACAAAACTTGTAATTTTTTCATATTTATATTCATGCATTCTTAGTAATCTTTTACTAATTTTGCTAGTAACTTTTATAATTACACTTAGTGTCATTTTCGTATTAAACTTTCCGGTTTTTCGTTGTCGGTAATATGTGTTAAGTGTCTAAAATATTTAATTTTAGACTTGTCATAATGTTCGGTTTATATAAATTTTGTGTCGAAATCGTTCGTTTCGCCGACGTGGCATAAAGTGTCACCCGATGTCCGTCATTCGAGATTCGTCTTCCGATGTTCGTGTCTTAAGTTATGATATTACACAAGTGTGTTTCAAGTGTTCACGAAGGTTCGCGACTATCGTCATGCTTGCGAATGTTTGTGAAGTTTCGGGTATGTGTAAGTGTATTTTTGTTGTAAAGATTGTATGTATTATTTTTGGTATGTATTCCTCCTACTACTGACACATACATACATTATACAAGTAATATACACCAATAGAGTATTTAGCATATGTATATATAATGTTCCAAAAATTAGATTTATTGTTTTATTTATAAACTCTACCTACTTTTATGTTATAAAAATATCTTTTTGAGTTTATATAAACTCTTGGATGGTTAAGACTTAACCACCGTCATTAGGGTTTGTATAATTATGATTAGGGTCGTTAATCACAATTAAGTTTACTAATCGCGATTAACCATGTTAATCACCCCGTTAAGCTCTTTTTAATCGCGATTAATATTTTAGAAAAATTTCGCCATAGTTTCCCCTAAACTATGGCGTTTTCCTCACGTTTTAAAACGCGTTTTTAAGCATGTTTAGCACCTTTAATCATGATCCATCCAAACCAAGTTTCATTCCGTCAACTTTGCATGAAGAATCCTACTAATAATATCCTTATTTCCATGAACTTTTTGTATATTTTTAAACACTCTTTTAAAAATATATGGTGTCATTTTTAGATTATATTAACAAGATCCTAAAAAAACATATTATTTCTTAAGAACCCTCATGTTATTCTTCCTTTTTAACAACTTGTTAAGACCACTTTTTAACATAATCTTAGTGAAAATCATGGTCTTTAATTTCTACAAAAATCACATACATGTTACTTGTTTTTAGATTGTAGTAAAGTTCATGGATCATAAGGATGATGATCTTGTTTAGATTTAAACATCAAAATGTTGAAATCTTCATTTCTGTTCTTAATCATGCAAGTTCATCCATGTAGATAACCTACTTTAAACAAAATCAACAAGATCATACAACTCAAACAACCCTATAGCACATAATAATCACATTATACTTTATGATTAGTAAGTTGTTATGTTTTGGTTTAGGGTTTTAAGTGAATTTTTTCTGGATTTTCAAGATGATCAACAAGTACTTTAGTAATATACACATGATATAAGTAAGAGGCTTACAACTTTGCAAGTGTCTTAAGATGATGATTTAGAAGAGATTAATCTCCAAACAAAGCCGTAGGTGTGCTCCATGTATTTTTGATGCTTAGATGATCTTATATAGGCTTAATTAGGGTGTAATGTGGTGATTTATGAATGAAGATGAGGGTTTTCTTGGTTGTTGTTGTGGCCGAAAGTGGGGAAGCAAGAAGGAGGGTAATTGGTTTCAATTATGTGTGAAAAGATGAGTATGGTCAAGACATGAATAGTGTGTTCAGGTGAATAGTGTGTTCAAAATCTTTCCAAAGATCTCAAAATCTATCATCTCCATTTCTTTTCAAGTTGGTAATGATGAGGTGGGACCCACCTTACGAAATGGGGGGGGGGGGGTATTAGGATTATATTTTTTTTGTAAAAAGTTTATCTAATAAAAGTTGTAAAGTTACAAAAATGTTTAGGGGTATTAGATGAGTTCTTGCACCATTAGTGTTTTGGCAATATTTTTGACGCCAAAATGAGGCTAACTAGTTCACTAGAATGTTAGTTTAGGTGTTTTTGGGTGGCTAAAGTGCCACTTACTAGCTCGTTGACGCGAAATTGGCGAAGTTGTGATCGTCACGGCGTAGTACCAGAAACTTGTGATTCGAATATTCCGTTGGTATATGTAAGCCTATTTGAGGTGTATATATTAGTTATAAGTCTTACGGTCATTAAAATGATAGATTCTAGTGTCGCGGACATTTTATTTTGATTATATTTCGGCGCAAAACGGACAAAGTGCATTTATAAGTGTTTACCGGAAATTTAATATGTTTTTGTGTTTAGTGTCCCTAATTAGGGATTTTTATTTGTATTTCATCTACCAAGTGCGTTCATGCCCTTCATCGCTTGTTCAGTCAGTATTCGAAACTTGCTGGCATGAATAGTGTGTTCAGGTGAATAGTGTTTTAAGCATTTTGCCAACATTTTAGGACATAGTTTGCAGTTTTCTCGCGACGTGGCGATTGTATTATTGTTGCTTGACATATATAACCACGCTCTATGATTGCTAGACTTTGTACGACCTAATCACGCAATAATTAAATCGTAATGAACGAAATTAAACGTTAAATCAAGTGTTTAAGTTGTACGGAATTACCATTATTTTTGCCAGTTGTCACATTATCCCCCTGTTAGAAGAATTTCGTCCCAAAATTCAAGTTGTGTTACCAGTTGCAGGGGAGTTTTAAAACAAATGAGGGTACTTGGATTTGATTTGATCTTCACGTTCCCACGTGTACTCGGGATCGTGACGCGAGTTCCAACAAACTTTCACTAGTTTTCTACGACTCCTCCGTGTCTTGTGGAACTTCCAGTCCGTACCCTCAAAAGGTTCTTCGGTAAATTGGAGTTTATCTTTAACGTGTATCTCGTCCACTGGGATGACGACAATTTCTTGAGTAGGACTTTTCTTGAGATTAGACACGTGAAACGTGTCGTGTACACTGCTGAGCTCTTCTAGTAGTTCCAATTTATAAGTAACTGTTCTGATCTTTTCCAGGATTTTAAAAGTTCCAATGTAACATGGGTACAACTTTCCACATTTACCAAATCTTACTACGCCCTTTCAAGGCGAGACTTTCAATAATACCATGTCTCCGACCGTGAAAGCTATTGGTTTGCGTCATTTGTCGACGTAGCCCTTTTGTCTGTCGCGAGCCGCCTTGATACGGTCTTGTATTTGAATGATCTTGTCTGTGGTCTCCTGAACTAAGTCCGGACCAATGAGTTCTTTATCCCCAGTCTCCACCCAACATAGCGGGGACCGACACTTTCGTCCATACAGAGCTTCAAACGGGGCGGCTTGAATGCTAGTGTGATAGCTATTATTGTATGAGAACTCCACTAAGGGCAAGTGAGTATCCCAGTTTCCACCCAAGTCCATCACACAAGCACGTAACATGTCCTCCAAAGTTTGTATCGTCCGTTCACTTTGGTCGTCCGTTTGAGGGTGAAAGGCCGTACTAAGATTCAGTTGTGATCCAAAGGCCTTTTGAAATGATTGCCATATCCTTGACACGAATCGACCGTCTCGGTCCGATATTATAGAAACAGGCACTCCATGTCATGCCATGATCTCTTTGAGGTATATTTCAGCCAGTTTCTTCCTGCTATCCTTCTCACTGATCGGTAGAAAATGTGCGGACTTTGTAAGTCGATCAACAATTACCCAAACCATATCATGGCCTCTTGAGGTTCGGGGTAACTTAGTAATGAAGTCCATCGAAATTTGTTCCCATTTCCATACGGGAATTTCAGGTTGTTGCAGTAAACCTGAAGGCTTTTGATATTCAGCCTTAACCTTGGCGCATGTAAGGCAATTTCCGACATAAGTAGCAATATCGCCTTTAAGTTTAGGCCACCAATAAAATTCCTTTAAGTCTTGATACATCTTATCTGATCCCGGATGTATAGAGTACCTTGACTTATGAGCCTCTCTAGAATAACCGTTCGTAGATAGCCCAAGAATGGTACCCAAATTCGTCCCATAAAATACATTGTTCCATCCTCATTTGGCACCAATTGTGCCTCCATTCCCTGTAAGGATTCGGCTCGTATATTTTCTGGTTTAAGCGGTTCTTGTTGAGCATCGTGAATCCGAGAGGTGAGATCAGTTTGTATGGCCATCTCTAAGGCCGCACCCTTAGAGGTTTTACACGTTCCTTGCAGCTCAAGGGGTCTGCCACGACGTTCGCCTTACCCGGATGGTACTTTATCTCACAGTCATGGTCGTTCAATAACTCGACCCATCGTCATTGCCGCATATTCAAGTCATTCTGATCAAATATGTGTTATAAGCTCTTATGATCTGTAAAGATTGTACAACGAGTACCATATAAGTAGTGACGCTAGATCTTTAACGCAAATACCACCGCACCTACTTCAAGATCGTGCGTGGTATAATTTTTCTCATGCACCTTCAATTTACGAGACGCGTACGCAATGACTTTGTCCCGTTGCATCAACACGCAACCAAGACCTTGATGCGATGCATCATAATAAACCATGAAGTCATCGGTACCGTTAGGTAAGGATAAAATAGGCGTGTCACAGAGTTTATCTTTCATCAGTTGAAAAGCCGCCTCTTGTTTCTTGCCCCAGTCAAAATTTTTATCCTCTTGTGTTAGGGATGTTAGCGGTTGGGCAATTTTTGAGAAATTCTTTATAAATCTTAGGTAAGTAGCCCGCTAGTCCCAAGAATTGTCGTACTTCGGTGGGGGTCTTAGGCGCTTCCCAGTTCTTGATCGCCTCAATATTGGCCGGATCGACATGAATTCCTTTCTCGTTCACCATGTGTCCGAGAAATTGCACCTCGCGAATCCAAAATTCGCACTTAGAAAACTTCGCGTACAATTGTTCCTTCTTCAAGAGTTCCAAAATAGCTCGCAAATGTTGCTCGTGTTCCTCCTTTGACCGTGAATATATTAAGATATTGTCAATAAACACGATCACGAATTTATCCAAATACGGCTTACACACGCGGTTCATGAGGTCCATGAATACCGCTGGTGCATTTGTTAAGTCGAATGGCATAACAAGAAACTCGTAGTGTCTGTAACGAGTTCTAAAAGTCGTCTTGGGGATGCTTTCTTCTTGTATTCTTAAATGATGGTACCCCGATCTCAAATCAATCTTGGACTAATAACTTGAACCTTGTAGTTGATCGAACAAATCGTCGATTCTCGGCAGAGGATATCGGTTCTTGATGATCGGCTTGTTTAACTCCCTGTAGTCAATACACATGCGAAAACTGCCATCTGTCTTTTTAACAAATAATATCGGGGCTCCCCAAGGTGAGAAACCCGGTCTGATGAATCTTTTATCCAGTAACTCTTGCAGCTGAGTAGATAACTCCTGCCTTTCTGACGGAGCTAACCGATAGGGTGATTTCGCCACTGGTGCCGCTCCTGGCACCAAATCAATTTGAAACTCCACTTGGCGTTGTGGAGGCAGTCCAGGTAAGTCTTCTGGAAATTCTTTCACGACAGGGATATCCTCCAATTTTGGCTCTTCGGCGTTCTTGTCAATCACACGAGCGAGGAAGGCTATGTAGCCTTTTCGAAGACATTTATGCACCTTCATGCAGTTATTGATCCGGAGAGGTGTCTCACATTTCCCCCATGAATTACAAGCATTTCTCCTTCTGGAAATGGGATGCGGATTGTTCTCTCATGGCAAACCACTTCGTCCGGTTGTCGGACAACCAATCCATTCCGACAACAACGTCAAAACTACCCAGATCAACAGGTAAAAGGTTGATAGAAAATTTTCGCTCCCCAAGCTCGAGTGTACAACCCTTAATAACCTCATCCGCTTTAACTAATTTCCCGTTCGCCTATTCTATAGAGTAAGGGACGTCTAGTTTACTCAAATCTACACCAAGTATATTCTTAAATTCTATAGGTATGAAACTAAAATCGGTGCCAGTATCAAATAGAACGGATGCAAAGTGTTGGTTTATAGGGAATGCACCCGTAACTACGTTCGGGTCCTGGCGTGCCTCGCGTGCTCCTATCGTAAAAACTATCCCATGAGCTTGATTTTCCTTAGGTTAATCCTTCCTATATTGCCCGTTGTCTCCACAGTTGTAACACCCTTGTCCCTTTCCAACTCCGTTTCCGTTGCCATTGTTGTTTCCATTTCTGTTTCCAGTTCCATTCCTATTGCCATTTTTACTTTGATTGTTGTTACCATTTCCTCCACGATTCGTATTTCCTTTTCCCCTTCCTGTCCAACATGTTTCCTTTGTTGGACTCTGTATGCCCACGACACATATTAAATTGATGTGGCTAATACGTTATGATCCAAGTCGAGTCATACCCAATAACAAGCTAGACAAACACTTACAATATTTGTTTATGATATGATCAAACAAATAAATATTAACACTTAGAATATTTAGAAATTGGTTTTCTAAATAATTTCACTTGACAAACTAATAAATTATATGGATAATTTATTTTGAGAGAATATTTTATTTTGTTATTTAATGGGTTAAATAACATAATAAAAATAGCATAAGTCTTATAACATATGATGTTATATTTTATAAAAGTTATAAAATACATATGTAAGACTTATATTATTTTATAAAAGAAAATTGAATTTTTTTTTTATAAATAAAGCTAGGCCGCCACCCCCACCCCCCCATGGGGTCTTCCCAAAATTGTTGGTCCAATCACACTACATGCATGTCTTACAAGTTAGATGGGTTGTGATTGGGTGATCTTCCCAAGAAATTTTGTCCAATAGCATTACATGCAAATGCATGTGTAAGTGGCCACATGATTGGTCAAGATGGGTGGCAATTCTCTCTCATGGTTCTATAAATACCAAGATGTCAAATGCAAGAACTTGCAAGACTTGAATGAACTTGAAAGACCTAGATAATTCTCTCTACAAAATCGGCCAAGAGTTGATTCCTAGAGGTTTTTTTTCTAGTGAGTTCATGAAGTGTAAAATCCTAGCTAAACATAAGGTGTTTGTTGGAAGGCTTGGGGTATACAAGCTTGAGGTCTTTTTACACTTGAAGGCAACCGTTCAAGAAGCATCATCATCTTCATATCCTTTACTCCTTGGAAGGTAGTATTCTAAACACTTTATGGTTGTGTTTCATTTTGATAGCATGCATGTTCGTATATGGATCCGTGATTGGGTTTTTACATATAAAATGGTTTTTATATCTTGTAAGTAACATGTTTTAAATAATAATTTTCCGCTGCGTTTTTATTTTATATGGATAAAATACTTTGATAAACATGTGAAAAATCCAACAGTGGTATCAGAGCCGCTTATATGAATGCATGCTTCAATAGGATATGAAATTTTTGGGTTTCGGGTTTGGTTAAAACCCTATGGCCGAAATTTTATATATGGTTATCCTTTTGTTTTTCAAGATTATTTTAATACATGCATAATAGTATCTTGAAAAATTATGTCATTTAGATGATTTGGTTGTTTGGACAAAAAAACCCACTTTTTCGGTTTTTTCATTCTTGACCAAAAAGTAGGTTGTAAAAAGGAAACCATTTTTGCTTCTTGAATTTTATATATTTGGATATATATATTTTGGTGTTCATAACCTAGCCATGACCTTGTGTGAATATGTTGAATATTTGTGTTTGTGATTTATATTTGATTATTTCAATGAGTTGTAATAATTAATTATCTTTGTTCTTCCATTTGTGAAATATGTAATTTATTTATTTTCATTTGGTATGTAAGTAAATAGATTAGGTTCATTTTATTTTTACTAGAAAAATGTATTAGGATATTTTTGTAAAAGAAGATGCACACAAAAATGCGATTTTGGTTTTGGCTAATTTCGGGCCAAAAGGACTTCATAGTTCTTAACGGGATTTTAGCCCGATAACCAAAACACATTTTGAAGTCCAAAGGAGTTTGGACCTGAATATAAAAGACATTTGGAAGCCCAAAGAATGTGAAGAAATCATAACACAAGATGGAGACTTGAAGCATATGGATGCGGGATCAAGTGGGAGTTCAACGACACATCGCTTGTGTCATTTTTCACCCTTTAGGAAGGACCTTTTGGCACACTTGTTTCGGCTAACAAGTGTGGTCAAAATAGTTGGCTATGGTTATGCACCTATTGATATGTGTGTTGTGCTTGTGTGGTTGTTTATTTTTTTGTTTGATGATATTTGGATATGCATGCTTAACAAACTAATAATCAACAACAAGCATAAAATTGGTTCTTTAAAAGATCATTAAAATTGGTTAATAAAAGGTTATTAAAAATTAATGATTTTATAATAAAATGAGTTTTATTAAAAGGAACCTTGAAAATTTATTTTCACTAAAGTACCAAGGATTTGAATGCATGCAAATGTATGGTACATAATGTTTTCTAAACTAGAATTTTTGAAAACTCAAAATCCCTTTTGTAAAAACAAGTCAAACACCATCCTTTTATACAACACTCGAAACACTTGGGAACTCTTATTGTGGGATAAAGGTCACCTAACCACATTTGAGGGAACTTGTATGTTCGAGGTGGGTTTACCATGTTTGTGGGATAAAGGTCACCTAACCACTTATGTGAATAAACTCACACGTGTGTGTAAGTTGGACGACTTGATTTGGTAACCATGAACTTAGGGTCACCGAAGCATGGGGAACAAAGGTGTTGATGGGATTAAACATGCCAACTAAACATAAAGATGTTTAACCGATCCCATATGGCTAGAAGTTGCAAAGAGTTGCAATTGTCAAACGTTGACTACCTTGTTAATTTAAATAGAGGGATAAAGGTCACCTAACCAATATTTAAATGTAACGTTGGATTCTAGATTTTAATTATTAATTGTCTATGAGACACAAAAGGGTATTAATGATTAAAATATAACAATATTGAAAATACTAAAATTGAACCTTGTTAAATTTTGTAGATGGCCGCTAACAATATTACCCAAACCGTCCGTAACCTATCACTAAAAACAATCCTTGACAAGGATCGTCTCAATCATAACACTTCATGGATTAATATCGAAACTTAAGAATCGTTCTCAAGTAAAAGATATCTTATGTGTTGAACGATCCTAATCCCGATGAACATCTTATGGAAGATAAGGATGCCTATAACGATTGAATAAGTATATCAAGAATACTACGCAAGCCTCATGCCTCATGTTAGGAATTATGATTCCCGAGATTCAAAAGATTTTGAACATCATGAGCATACGACATGATTACCCAATTGTAGGAAATGTTCCTAAGGGTAGAACGCTTCGAAATGGTTCGAGCGCTTCATGCATGTCGAATGGAGGAAACCCAATCAGACTCATCTTATGTCTTTAAGATGAAAAGCCACATTGATCACCTCGAAAGGCTCAATATGGATAAAAGGGTTTTTATCCATTCTAACGATCAATGAGGGTGGCAACTAGAAAGGGCATCACCCCGACACCAAAGTAAATGTTGAAAATGGAAACGGGTAATTCAAAGGGAAATAATTAGAAAGACTAAAGCGAAACCACCGAAACCAAAAGAGAAGAAGGCAAAGGTTGCCATGAACGATCCATGCTTTGAGTGTGGTGAGATAGGGCATTTAAATAGGAATTGTCCAACCTATCTCAAAGAGTTGAAAAATAAGAGGGATGCTAGGCAAACCTCAGGTACAATCTTAATGATACATATTGACCTTAATGTTATTTCTTCTAACACATGGGTATTAGATACCGGATGTGGAACTCATGTTTGCAATTCGTTGCAAAAGGTTCAAAAGAAATTAACATTACAAGAAAGGAGACTATGTTTTGAAACTTCCAAATGGTTTGGAAATTGTTTTAAAATGTCTTGAATGCTCCTAGTTTGACTAGGAACATTATTCAAGTATCCCTTATAAGACAATATGGTTTTGATTTAAAGTTTGTAAACATTGACATTTATATCGATGAATGACATGTTTTACTTTAAACCTATGCCTTCAAATGGTATTTATGAATCAGTTCATAATAATACATCATTTGATAGTTTAATGTACCAATCAATCACCAAGAAACTCAAAATGGATTTGAGTAAGATCTATCTTTGGCATTATCGCCTTGGTCATATAAACAGATTTCACATGTAAATACTTCGAAAGAATGGTCTCTCGGAGACAAATGAAATTAGTTCATTTGATACATGTGAATTGACTAAGGAACCCTTTAGTGGGAAAGGGTAAAAGATTTATTAGATATCATACATTCAAATGTATGTGATCCTTTTAAGCCAATGACTAGGAATGGTGATAGATACTTCATTACCTTTTACCAACGACTATAGTAGTTATGGTTATGTGTACTTACTAAGACACAAAGTTGAAGTTTTGAAATGTTCAAAGTCTTCAAAAGGTGAAGTACTAAATAAACTCTTTTAAAGATCTTCGTTTCAATAGAGGAGGAGTCGAACTCTATTAGATATGGTTCGATCTATGATGGCTAGGAGCGCATTATCTCTATCACTTTGGGGTTACACTTTGCTCTCCGCGGCCCGTAAGGCCCCAACCAAGAAAGTGGATAAGATACCTTTTGAAATATGCTATGGAAGGGTTCCATCATTATCATATTTAAAGGTAAGGGGTTGTAAAGCTTATGTTAAGCTATACACCTCAAATAAATTGAAAGTCCGATCCACTAAGTGTATCTTCGTAGGATATCCTAAAGATGGTATAGGATATTAATTATACGATCCAACAGAGCAAAAGGTATTTGTTGCTCGAAAGGCTGAGTTCTTGGAAGCTAAGTTCCTTGTGGAAGGAATTATTAGAACAGTGGAACTTGATAAGGATCGAGAACCACAAGCCGATACACATTTGGTTAATACTAGCACTCAACAAGAGGTTGTTGAAAATGATCAAGTGGTTGATCAAAAACACAAAACGTTCGCAGATCTGGTAGAATTAGTAGTCCACCTGAAAGATATGGATTTTTCATAGATGGATGCTCGTGGTAGATTCAGGTGAATCAACCACATACCATGATGCAATGTCAAAATCCGATTATGACAAATGGCTTGAAGCCATGAACGTAGAGATGCAATCCATGTATAACAACCAAGCATGGGAATTGGTTGTACAATCTCTTAATTACAAAGTAGTTGGAAGTAAGTGGTTATTCAGGAAGGAAACCAATATGCATGGTAACTTGGATACTTATAAAAGGAGACTTATAGCAAAAGGTTTCACTCAAACTCAAAGGGTTGATTATGATGAGACCTTCTTGCCTGTGGCGATGCTAAAGTCAATTAGGATATTATTTGCCATACCTGCATAATATGATTATGAAATTTGGAAAATGGATGTCAAAACGGCCTTCCTTAATAGATATCTTGAGGAAGATGTCTATATGGTTAAGCCTAAGGGTTTTGTCGATCCAAAACATCCTAACAAAGTATGCAAGTTAAAGATATCAATCTATGGATTGAAACAAGCATCTACAAGTTGGAATCACCGTTTTGATGAAGAGATTAGGGAATATGGATTCATCAAGAACGTCGATAAAACTTGTGTGTATAAAGGCTAGTGGGAGCATTTTACTTTCTTAGTATTACATGTCGATGACATTCTACTATTTGGAAATGACATTCCAGCCATGGAAGGTGTAAAAACCTGGCTTGGAAGTTGTTTTTCCAATAAGGATCTTGGAGAAGTCGCCTATATTTTGGGAATAAAGATCTATAAGGATAGATCAAGGTGCTTGATAGGTTTAAACCAAAGTGCATACATTGACAAAGTCTTGAAAAGGTTCAAGATAGAGAACTCTATGAAAGGTTTGGTACCTATTCAAGAGAGGACAATATTGAGTGCGTCTCAATGTCCAAGCTCAAAGGATGAGCAAGAAAGAAAGAAAGGAATCCCATATGCGTCTGCTATAGGATTCATTATGTATGTAATGATATGCACTAGACCGGACATATCGTGCGCATTAAGCATGACAAGAAGATAACAGCGAGTAACGGTCATTGGGTGATGTTATAAATATATTGAAATACCTCAGAAGGACTAAGGATATATTTCTAATATATAGATTAGGTGAAGAAGAACTCGTTGTAAGGGGTTACAGGGATGCGAGTTTCGGAATTCGTTGTAAAGGGTTACATGGGTACGAGTTTCCAAACTGATCGAGATGGTTCTCGATCACAATTAGGGTAGCGTTGTCCACTACAGAATCAGAATACATCGCCGCTTCATTGATCAAGATAATTCATATGGATCTACCACTTGAATTATTGCCGATCTTGGGGTAGTCCATACCATTCAGGACCCCTAGAGATCTTTGTGATAACGATGGTGCGATTGCTCAAATCAAGGAACCTCGTGCACATCAAAAGACTGGGCACATTGAGCGGAGTTTCAACTACATAAGGGATGAAGTTGAAAAGGGAAAGATATGTATTCGCAAAGTTCACACTGATCAAAATATTACGGATCCACTCACGAAGCTCCTTGAACGGGCAAATCATGAAAGGGTCATGCTTGTGCCTTAGGACTTCGATATTCTAGTGATTGGATTTGATCTATTTTGTATTTGGATATTGGAACAATTTGTTATTATAACTCTTAATGATATGTTGAGTTATGTTCCATTTTAGCATGTTTAAATCTGTGAATAAACTACTTATTCTAAATGTCCGTAGTCGGTCATACTTGTGGGAACAAATATGAATGTAAGACTATTGTGAACTTGGATTGGTGGATATTCATTAGGTATGAATATAGAGCAAAGTGTTGCTGCCAAAGTTCATAGATATTTGTGGGATACAAATATTGGACTGACTTGCTCTCGAATATTACTGCATGGAATCATTTGTGATTGATCATAAGTAAATTTGAGTAAAGGAGAATATCATAGTATCCTCTGACCTGAGGATATCGGTTCTTGATGATCGGCTTGTTTAACTCCCTATAGTCAATACACATGCGAAAACTGCCATCTGTCTTTTTAACAAATAATACCGGGGCTCCCCAAGGTGAGAAACCCAGCCTGATGAATCTTTTATCCAGTAACTCTTGCAGCTGAGTAGATAACTCCTGCGTTTCTGACGGAGCTAACCGATAGGGTGATTTCGCCACTGGTGCCGCTCCTGGCACCAAATCAATTTGAAACTCCACTTGGCGTTGTGGAGGCAGTCCAGGTAAGTCTTCTGGAAATTCTTTCACGACAGGGATATCCTCCAATTTTGGCTCTTCGGCGTTCTTGTCAATCACATGAGCGAGGAAGGCTATGTAGCCTTTTCGAAGACATTTATGCGCCTTCATGCAGTTATTAATCCGGAGAGGTGTCTCACGTTTCTCCCATGAATTACAAGCGTTTCTCCTTCTGGAAATGGGATGCGGATTGTTTTCTCGTGGCAAACCACTTCGCCCGGTTGTCGGAAAACTAATCCATTCCGACAACAACGTCAAAACTACCCAGATCAACAGGTATAAGGTTGATAGAAAATTTTCGCTCCCCAAGCTTGAGTGTACAACCCTTAATAACCTCATCCGCTTTAACTAATTTCCCGTTCGCCTATTCTATAGAGTACGGGACGTCTAGTTTACTCGAATCTACACCAAGTATATTCTTAAATTCTATAGGTATGAAACTAAAATTGGCGCCAGTATCAAATAGAACGGATGCAAAGTGTTGGTTTATAGGGAATGTACCCGTAACTACGTTCGGGTCCTGGCGTGCCTCGCGTGCTCCTATCGTAAAAACTATCCCATGAGCTTGATTTTCCTTAGGTTAATCCTTCCTATAATGCCCGTTGTCTCCACAGTTGTAACACCCTTGTCCCTTTCCAACTCTGTTTCTGTTGCCATTGTTGTTTCCATTTCTGTTTCCAGTTCCATTCCTGTTGCCATTTTTACCTTGATTGTTGTTACCATTTCCTCCACGATTCGTATTTCCTTTTCCCCTTCCTGTCCAACCTGTTTCCTTTGTTGGACTCTGTATGCCCAAGACACATATTAAATTGATGTGGCTAATACGTTATGATCCAAGTCGAGTCATACCCAATAACAAGCTAGACAAACACTTACAATATTTGTTTATGATATGATCAAACAAATAAATATTAACACTTAGAATATTTAGAAATTGGTTTTCTAAATAATTTCACTTGACAAACTAATAAATTATATGGATAATTTATTTTGAGAGAATATTTTATTTTGTTATTTAATGGGTTAAATAACATAATAAAAATAGCATAAGTCTTATAACATATGATGTTATATTTTATAAAAGTTATAAAATACATATGTAAGACTTATATTATTTTATAAAAGAAAATTGAATTTTTTTTATAAATAAAGCTAGGCCGCCACCCCCCCCCATGGGGTCTTCCCAAAATTGTTGGTCCGATCACACTACATGCATGTCTTACAAGTTAGATGAGTTGTGATTGGGTGATCTTCCCAAGCAATTTTGTCCAATAGCATTACATGCAAATGCATGTGTAAGTGGCCACATGATTGGTCAAGATGGGTGGCAATTCTCTCTCATGGTTCTATAAATACCAAGATGTCAAATGCAAGAACTTGCAAGACTTGAATGAACTTGAAAGACCTAGAGAATTCTCTCTACAAAATCGGCCAAGAGTTGGTTCCTAGAGGTTTTTTTCTAGTGAGTTCATGAAGTGTAAAATCCTAGCTAAACATAAGGTGTTTGTTGGAAGGCTTGGGGTATACAAGCTTGAGGTCTTCTACACTTGAAGGCAACCGTTCAAGAAGCATCATCATCTTCATATCCTTTACTCCTTGGAAGGTAGTATTCTAAACACTCTATGGTTGTGTTTCATTTTGATAGCATGCATGTTCGTATATGGATCCGTGATTGGGTTTTTACATATAAAATGGTTTTTATATCTTGTAAGTAACATGTTTTAAATAATAATTTTCCGCTGCGTTTTTATTTTATATGGATAAAATACTTTGATAAACATGTGAAAAACCCAACATCCTTATAGTGACCTATCTTACCGCATTTATCACACTTTGCACAACGGCCCTCATGATGATACTTACACTTATCGCATTTAGGCAGGGTGACTAAATAGCCTTTACCCCTAGTTTCGTTGTTTGCCGCGAAAGCTTTGCCACCTCTTGGTGGGTTTACTTCCCTTTGTTTGTTAGAACTGGGGTCGTCATTGTTGTTCACACGCATACCCTTGTTGGAGTGTGAAAATTTTCGCTTTCCACCACTACTAGACTCTACGTGAGTCTCTTTCTTTTCCGAACCCTTCGTAGGAATCTTCTTCATTCTCACTGCCTCCTTAGTGAGGCTCACTGCTAAGGTAATAGCTTGAGTTATGGTGGTAGGTTGTGCCGTGTTAGTGCATGTTATATGACAACAACTTTGGATTGGTCTTTGGATATTAAACAGAAGATTGGATCATGAAGTTCTATGAAGCCCATTCAGTCCAAGTTTGTACTAAGTCTATTAGGCCCAAGTTTATGTGACAAATGTAATATGGGCAAAGCCAAATTCGAGATCTTGGCTGTGTGTATATAAACAACCTTAGTCTTGAGTTCTAGAGAGAGACACTTTAGACAACTTGAGAGCCTTCTTGGAGATTGTAAGAGAGCATTCAGTTTGAGAGGTTAAGAACAAAACAGAAATCGGCTGTTAGGTTCTTGTAGATCTTAGTGATTGTAAAACGCTTCAAAGGGTTTGATAATCACAGAAGATCAGTTTGAAAGTTTGTGTGTTTGTGTGTTCGAGTTCTTGTTCTTCTACATAATCTTGTTTCTGTGTTCGAAGATCAATCAAGGGGATTCCGCACCCTTGATAGATTAACAGTCTTGTTAAGATCCAACGGGATTCAGGGACCTTCAATTGGTATCAGAGCTTTTGCTCTTGTGCATGGTTCAAGACTGAAGACTGGATTCAAGCTGTGTTTCGGTTGAAGAAGTTTTGGTGTCTCATTCATAATTTTCGTGAAGAACAGCAAGAACAAGGAAGAACAGTTCAAAATTCTGAGTTTTGATCTGTTTTGGTAGTTGGTTGTTTGGAAATTTCGAGTTTAAGTTCTGGGTTTTTGCGAAGAACAGGAAGAACACTTGAAGAACAGTTTAAATTAGTGTATTTTAATCTGTTTTGATTATTTGTTTTGACTGTTTTCGTGTTTGTAGGAGATTTTGCTTGGATTTCGTGTGTGGAAAGAAGTGCTGTTTGAGACTTTTCTTGAAAAGTGTCAAAAGAGGAAGCAGATTTCGTGTTGTTAGCTGCTGCATGTTTCAGGATTGGGTGGCTGGGTGGCCCAATCAGCTCTTGTGCGATTTTAACAGACATCTCGGTGACCGGCGAAGTTAAATCCAAAGGCGACTTTGGTAACCGTAAAATTTTCCTCAGCGAAATTATTACGGTTTTCGGCGACTTTACAGGTCGTCGTAATCGAGAAGAAGTTGACCGGCGAAATTGAGCAGCGATTTTAAGCAAAACTGTTGAGCAGCGAGCTTGACCTAGTTGTCCAGCGAAATTAACCCAGAAGTCAGCGAAATTAAGGGAAATTAAGGGGTGGAATTTCAGTTGGCAAGCGTCGAAAAAATTTCAGTGTTCTGCAAATAGAAATTGATCCGTAGCTCGTTTGAAGAAACTGTTTGCACCGTTGAACTCGTGGGATTTTTAGGAAAAAAAAAACTCTGGAAAATCCCGATTTCGGTTTTTGACATTATATATCATTGGATTTGTCTTTTCGAGACGATTCTAACGGTGTAATTTGGTAACCACTGTTTTCGGAGATCTTTTGTACGGTTTTAACAGTATGTTACGTTAAAATGTCAAACTTGATGAATTTGAAAGCACCTAAGATGATGAAGGTGGAGAATTATCTTACATGGAAGGACAACTTCAAATCCTTCATTGAATCTCAGGATGCACGTATGTGGATATGTATTGAAGATGGGTACATAAACCCTACACATGATTATGAGGGTAGACCACGTAGAACAGACTATGTGAACATGAAAGAGGATGATAAAAAGATGTATGAGGCTGAAAAGAGAGCCTTGGTTGCGATAAAGATGTCCTTACCTGATAGCATCAAGCATACCTTCACAAAGTACACTAATTCAAAGGATATGTGGGATGCATTACAAAAGCGATATCAGGGGAATGAGAGTGCCACTTAGGCATTCATGGCAGAGATAGTGCCAGTTGATGAGGCTGAAACTACTGTGAGTGATGCTGAATCTGAAGTGAAAAATGCTGAAGCTCAAGTGGAGAATGCTGAAGCTCAAGTGGAGAATGATGAAGCCAAAGTGGATGCTGAAGTAGAGAAGGAGAGTGAAGCTGAACAGGTTGTTGCTGATGAAAATTCAGAAGTTCATGAGGAAAAGGTACAACCTAATTCTGTGTGTTTAAGATGTCGTGAACTACAAGGTGAGATTGATAGGTTGTCAACACAAAACCAAAGTCTGGTAAGTGAGATGTCTAACATAAAAGAAGCAAATTTTTTTGTTAAAAGAAATGAATCGTCATACTTGAAGAAAATAAAAGGTTGTGAAGCTGAAATTTAAGCTTTAACTTGCAAATTAAATGAAAAACTTCAAGTCATAGACTTAGCTCATGACATGATGGCTGAGAAAACAAAAGAGATTTCTGAAAAATGCAAAGAGTTGTCAGATGCACAACTCAAAATTGTTGAACTTGAAAAGAAATTAGGTCAATTCAGAGACTCTACTTTTGTTATGAGACATATGATGGGTGGGTTAAAGAAGAGTAATGACAAGACAAGTGTGGGATTCCAGGGCTTTAATGAAGTCCCACCTCCTCTTAGTCATGACTACTCTTTCCTACCTGGTGAGGATGAGCTTACAGACTTTCTGTCAACATCACCAAGTAGTTCCACATCCAGTCAAGGTGATGTGTTTGAAGATAATGATGCTAAGAAGGAAAATAACAGCAAATCTGTTTTGAAAAAGAAAAATACACCTTCTAAAAACAATAATCAAACTTTTGTTAAAAAGGTTAATTTTGTTCAAGGAAGTGATATGAAAACCGAAACAGCTGTTATCGAAAAGGTATCAAATGTAGAGTTTGCTAGAAACAAAAACATAGAAAAATCTGAAATTAAGCAAACTGAGCAAAATCCTTCCAAGGCATCATCATCAAAACCAGAATCTAGTCCAAAGGCTTCAACTAAGAAGTCTTCGAAAAAGAGATCGTGCTTCAAATGTCACACAAAGGGACATGTAGCTAGCTGCTGTCCTAACAAAAAGATTGAAGCACAAATTAGTGAGAAACAAAGAGGGAAATCACCTGAGAAGCAAGGTGATAATGAGGAGAAAGTCTCAAATTCTCCAAAGAAATCTGCTCCAAAGCAACAACCGGGTGTTGCTGGTGGTGTAGATAAGGCTGAAAAAGGAACTCCACAAGTTCCTCGTTTCCAAAGAAATCAACCAAGATTTCAGCCTGAATCTACATCAGGCACATATGAAAGACCTAGAAGTAACTCACCAACAATGAATAATCAAAATTCAAATAAATTCAGAAGTCAAGGTCAATATAAAAACCGATACCAAAATAATGGTGGTCGAACTTTTTATAACAATGGCTTTAGAAATTACAATCAAGGTTCTTGGAATCAAAATCAAAATTTTCAAAGGTCACATAGTCCAAACACAATTAGGTACCCTCAGAACCAGAGACCTTATGGAAATCATGCCCCATTTCCATCAACAGGCCCAAGATCCAAGACTCCAGCTAGGAGTGATGGATACTGGATGGATGTTCTTGTAGTTGATGAATCTGGAAGACCCAAGACCATTAAGGCTTGGGTCCCCCAATCTAACTAATCTTTTGGTTGGTGGGTGCAGGAGCTGCTAAGGAGGATTATCAACTTATGGTATGTTGATAGTGGCTGCTCTAGGCACATGACGGGGGATGCGAGATTATTTTCTGATTTTGAAGAATACGATGGTGGGCATGTAAATTTTGCTGGTGCTAAAGGTGGAAAAATTACTGGACGAGGAAAAGTGACGAATGGGAAGATCACAATGGACAAAGTGAACTATGTTGAGCAGCTTAAACACAATCTGATGAGCGTGTCACAAGTCTGCGACAAGGGTCACTCGGTCCATTTTACCAAGTCTGAGGCATTGGTGTTGAAACCGGGTTTGGTCATTCCGGACGATTGGATAGTAATGCGTGCTCCAAGGAAAAATGACACTTATGTCATGGACATGGGTGCCAAGGATCCAACTGTTGCGGTGGCGTGTTTACTGTCAAAAGCATCTGAAGCTGAATCAATGTTGTGGCACAGACGCATGGCTCACATTCACTATCACAAAATGAATTACATTATTAAAAATGAGCTAGTGAAAGGGGTTCCATTGCTGAGGTTTCAAGTGGAAGACAAATTTCTTCCATGTCAAAAGGGAAAACAACACAAGAAACCTCATAAGTCTAAAACAGTAAATTCCATTAATGCCCCTTATGAATTACTTCACATGGATTTATTCGGTCCAGTGAACGTGAGGAGCATAGGTGGAAAGTACTATTGTCTTGTTGTCACTGATGATTACTCACGTTATTCATGGGTTTTCTTTTTAGGTACAAAAGATGAGACAATAGAGATGTTGATAGATCTTTTTACGAAATTGGAAAACGTCCATGATGCAAGGATTAAGAGGATAAGGAGTGATAATGGCACGGAGTTCAAGAATCGGATTCTGGATCTCTACTGTCTTCGAAAGGGAATTGAACATCAATATTCTGCTCCTTATACTCCTCAGCAAAATGGAGTCGCTGAGAGGAAAAACAGGACGTTGATTGAAGCCGCTAGGACGATGCTTTCAGATTCAAAGCTACCAGTTCTTTTCTGGGGAGAAGCTGTGAATACAGCTTGCTACGTCCTAAACAAAGTTTTGACCGTTAAACGTTTTAACAAAACATGTCATGAACTTATGTTTAACGAGAAACCAAACTTAACAGGCTTTGAACCATTTGGATTACCCTGCACGATTGTGCGAAACAAAGATAAACAAAAATTCGGTGAGGTGGCAGATGAAGGCTACTATCTAGGCTACGTGCCTGGCACACCGAATAAAAGGGTTTTTAATCTAAAAACTGGTAAAATTGAGGTTGTTTTTAATGTGGAAATTACTTCCTACAAACCTCAACAGTCAACGAGTGGTCCTGCTATATTGTATGATTATGAAAGTGTGTTTAAATCATTTAATATTCCTGAGGTTACTGATGCAGATGGTTCTCAGCTGATTCAAACAGTTGTATGTGAAGACGATGAAGGCGAGTTCATGCCTAGATCGAATGTTGATATGTCAGATGCTCCGGAAACTTCCCAAGGTGCTGCTAATCCTGATTCAAGCGATAGTGACTCTGAACCCAGTCAGGGGGAGGATTTCATTAATCCGTTTGCAAATCAGAATATTCAGGGGGAGGTTGGATCAAACCTGGGTGATAATCTGGAAGTTGATGCTGTAGCTACTACACGAGTAAATAGAGATCATCCGGTTGACATGATACTTGGAGATCCTACTGCAGGTGTTCAGACTAGAAGAAGCATAGAAGCGAATTCTGGGTTATTTGTTTCAATTGAGAAGACTGGGATAGTGAACGAGTGCTTGTATAGTTGCTTTATTTCCCAAGAGGAGCCGAAGAACATTCATATGGCTCTTAAAGACAATTCATGGGTTGAAGCTATGCAAGAAGAATTGGCCCAGTTTGCGAAGTTGAAGGTTTGGGAGTTAGTAGACCTTCCTAAAGGTGAAAGAGAGATTGGCACTAAATGGGTATTTAGGTGCAAGAAAGATGGAAGAGGTATTGTCACACGCAACAAAGCTCGGTTGGTTGTCAAAGGTTTTAATCAGCAAGAAGGGATTGATTACAATGAGGTGTTTGCACCAGTGGCGAGGTTGGAGGCAATTCGTTTGTTTCTGGCTTTTGCTTCATTCAAGGGCTTCAAAGTTTACCAGCTAGACGTGAAGAGTGCATTTCTTTATGGAAAAGTCCAAGAAGTGGTGTATGTCTAACAACCAGATGGGTTCGTTGATCCAGACTATCCAGATCGAGTGTACAAACTTGATAAGGCTTTGTATGGGTTACATCAAGCTCCCAGGGCGTGGTACGAGACACTGTCTACACATTTGGTCAAAAGTGGTTTTGAAAGGGGTCAGATTGACGGTACACTATTCATTAAGAGAAAGAAGGAAGATTTTCTGCTGGTACAGGTATACGTGGATGACATCATTTTTGGGTCATCTGACGAAAACATTTGTAAGGAATTTGAACAGGTGATGAAGAGCAAGTTTGAAATGAGTGCTATGGGTGAACTGTCTTACTTTCTGGGATTACAATTTGAACATAAGGAGGATGGGATGTTTATACATCAAACGAAGTATGTGTATGACATTTTGGCTCGATTCAAAATGAATGATTGCTCTACTTTCAACACACCCATTTGTGAAAACCACAATCTCGGCCCAGATCATGAAAGCACTGAAGATGTTGATCCAACTCAATACAGGGCGATGATTGGTTCTCTAATGTACTTGACTGCTTTAAGACCTGACATCATGTTTGCCGTATGCTTGTGTGCCAGATATCAGGCAAATCCAAAGGAGTCACATATGAAAGCAGTGAAGCGGATTCTTCGTTACTTGAAGGGGAAACCTAAACTTAGGTTGTGGTATCCAGCTGATAGTGATTTGAGGTTCGTTGCTTACACTGATTCAGACTTTGGAGGATGCAAATCAAACAGGAAGTCTACAACAGGTGGTTGTCAGTTCTTAGGGGGCAGGATCGTGTCTTGGCAATGCAAGAAGCAATCCTGTGTGTCTACCTCTACGTGTGAAGCTGAATATATTGCTGCGGGGTAGCTGTTGCTCTCAGGTTCTCTGGATCCAACAGCAGATGCGCGATTACGGTTTGGATTTCACTCGTACTCCTATTATGATAGATAATAATGCCACTATATCAATCACAAACAATCCCGTAAAGCACAGTAGAACTAAACACATAGACATACGTCATCACTTTATACGGGATTGTGCTGAAAAACGATTAATTGAATTGCACCGAGTCGACACAGAAGATAACCTTGCTGATCTTTACACAAAAGCTTTTGATCGAGCTCGCTTTGAACACTTAGTCGAACTCAATGGGATGAGGAATCCTGAATAACTGGTTTTTCATAAGAATTTTTGTAAATAGTTTACTGTTTTTCTTAAAAATCAAAAATACAAAAACATCAAAAAATTTCAAAAACACAAAAACAATAGAAAAGCAAAAATGAGTTTCCTGGCGAGCAAAAGAGAAAATGATAGTACATCAGTGGTCTGTCTAAACCTCTTTAAACCTTAAATGAAATATGCTAAGCAGCTCTATATAAGATGTATCGGTAGGCTCACAATCATTTTAAAGTGTGCAGGGTGATATAAACTTAAATCGACTGACAACCAGGTGGGAACCATTCATTGGCATATGGTCTTAGTACCGAAATTTCGTTTGAGAGATTGCCGAGGTTCTGAAATATTCGGTCTTTATGCTGCTTATCATCTGGGTATCATGGTTGTATCTCTTACCGAAAAATAACGAGGACTCAAGTCTAGATCTTCCATGATATCATACATACGTGTACATATTGCATTCGACCTCAATAAGTGATCAACAATCACATGTCCCCAAAATAAGTGATAATATATCACATTTATCCGGGAGTCAAGTTCGTCTCTCTGCTGTACGAAAGTACTGACCTGTTCACGGACTTGCTCTTGTGCCCTCATGCATCTGAAAATCAAGTTCCTCATCAATAAGTGATTCTATCACATAGGGCTTGTTTTCAAATCAAAATAAGTGAGTTTCTCACATCATATACGGTCAAACAGATGATAATCGGTATACTCACCGGTAAGATGAACCCTCGTGCATACCTTGATACGGGAATGTGTCGTGATGTGGATGAACACCGGTCGGTAAGTATAAATCATACCTTAACGTATCCTCTCGCCATGATTACATATGATAAGTTGAGCTTATGTGGACAACAATACCGATAATCATTATAGGATGCTTATCTAAATGTTAACTAAAAGAACAACAAGAGCGTTTTGACATGACCGTACACTGATATGATTCTCTTACCCTCGAAACTCGCAAAAAGAATGTCTGTATATATTTATTTACTGCTTTCAGTTTTTACATTTGAAAATATAAAAAAATCCAAAAATAGTGTCTTTTTCTGTTAAAAATTCTTAATGTACGGAAAACTGTTATTCTTGGAGGAGTTGTTACCGAAAGGGGGAGACTGTGTTAGAAAGTGGGTTCAAAATTTTTTAAATCATGCAGGTTATAAGGTGGTTGTTAAAAATTTGTGCGTGTTGGTGCTTAATTGGAAAATGCTTAATCTGATACAGTTTAACTATCTCTAGTATAATAAAAATTCTTTAACTATGTTGAAAAATTCTTATGGTTTCTCGAGATGTTTATTTTATAGTACACAGATTGAAGCAGTTGTTGATGAGAAGTTGCTGTGAAGAGAGGAGGAGTTTGTTGCTGCTTGGTAGAATCCTCCTTTTACAATGCAGAGTGGATGTTGTGAAGACTTACTTGGAATGCTGACTCCAAACTTGGAAGATTTGGTGATTGGATGCATCAGCTTAGGGGGAGTCTGGTGGAGATAAAGACAAATTCATGTTGAAGCTGACGCTATCCAAAGACCAAAGACTGTGAGATTCTGAAGACTAAAGTTTCCTTTGCAAGCTATTGTCAAGGGGGAGTTTGTTAGTGCATGTTATATGACAACAGCTTTAGATTGGTCTTTGGATATTAAACAGAAGATTGGATCATGAAGTACTATGAAGCCCATTCAGTCCAAGTTTGTACTAAGTCTATTAGGCCCAAGTTTATGTGACAAATGTAATATGGGCAAAGCCAAATTCGAGATCTTGGCTGTGTGTATATAAACAGCCTTTGTCTTGAGTTCTAGAGAGAGACACTTTAGACAACTTGAGAGCCTTCTTGGAGATTGTAAGAGAGCATTCAGTTTGAGAGGTTAAGAACAAAACAGAAATCGGCTGTTAGGTTCTTGTAGATCTTAGTGATTGTAAAACGCTTCAAAGGGTTTGATAATTACAGAAGATCAGTTTGAAAGTTTGTGTGTTTGTGTGTTCGAGTTCTTGTTCTTCTACATAATCTTGTTTCTGTGTTCGAAGATCAATCAAGGGGATTCCGCACCCTTGATAGATTAACAGTCTTGTTAAGATCCAACGGGATTCAGGGACCTACATGCCGAGCTGACTAGACTCCTGATCTCCGGGTGAAGACCCTATATGTATCATTCGACTCTTTTGAATTCCGGAGTGATCATATACTTAACCACTCGTGATAAGTCATGGAATCTCTTGGTGTATCCCGAAACCTCAGCACCTACCATTTCAAGGTGCCAAAATTTTGTCTCCAGCTTTTGCAGCTAAGCTCTAGAACAATATTTTTCCCTCATGCGTTCCTTTAATTCATCCTAAGTTAGCCCGTAGGCTGCATCGTCTCCTAGAGTTTGAACCTGAAGGTTCCACCAAGTTAGAGCTTCGTCCACAAATAGCCTTGTAGCGTAAACCATTGTCTGTTCAGGAGTGCATTGACTCATGTGAATAGTGAACTCAGTTTTATATGTCCATCGTACAAACGTCACTGCGCCTCCAGTACCATCGTAGTTGAGAGGCTTGCAGTCGAGAAATTGTTTGTACGTGCATCCTGAAACGTGGAACAGACAGATAATATAAATGAGAAACATGAGGTCGCATGAGTAGAATAGGAAATGAAATATTTAAGCTGTTATAAAACAACATTCTGTCACCATTTTTGGTGTTGCCACCAGATGTGCCTCCCTGACCTTGGCCACCAGTTTCGCCAGATCCGCCACTATGTTCATTGCGGTTGGCCTCTTATTGGGCAATTTCTTGCGAGATTCGCTCTTAAAGGAGCTGATTCAGTTCCACCTGTGTAGTAGGCATAGGGTCTGAGGTGTCGTGCCTAAGTTTCCTACATTTCAGTGCCATAGTCTTCCAGACACAAGTAACGAATGAGTTAGAAAAATATTTAATAATAATAAATATTGTCGGCTAAATATACATAAATAAATACTAGTCATAACACCATCCACTCCATCAATAATCCACAACAAATCAAGCATGCATAAAATAAACCATAATGTACAAATAAAGAAAACATAATACCGAACTTTTATGTATGTCGACAACTTGATACATTGTTTTGTGATCAAAACAAAAGGACACGGGGCTACATCACCCCGATTGTGCAAGTTTATATATATATATATATATATATATATATATATATATATATATATATATATATATGTATGTATGTATATGTATATAAGAGTGGCAACATATTTTCCTCCACATTGTTCTTCAAGGTCTTCAAGTATCATAGCTAGTACGTAGTCTTCATATATCCCTCAAAAGTGGGCCTTCTAGTCCCAAGCATAAGTGCTTGTAAATAAATACCTGAAGGGTAGGGTGAGATGGGAAAGGGGTAGGAGTGATTAGGTTACGAAGATAGGTACACTCCTCCCCAAGATTAAAAATTACCCCACGAAAGGGCACTCGTCCGCTGTTAGAGCGCTAAGACGTGTGCTCTAATGAAGATATCAAGGTCGACAGGTGAGGTATGGTGTGGTGTGGTGGTGATGATGGTGGTAGTGGAATAGATGGTGGAGGGTAGGCTAGTGGTGATGATGGCATTGCGTCAGCATGACGCTCCATCTCCAGATTCTCCTACAGAGAGTCTCAGTCTATAACTGCAGGGCGGGGGTCTCGTCCTCGTCATCAAATAACTCCATGATAAAGGGAACAACACCTAGGGGGATCGCAGCAATTGGCAATATCGCTACGCGATGTTCGCCATTAGGAAGGCAAGTAATAATGATGTCGTGGAACAGTAGTGGTGCAGCTAAAACATCGTACTCCACAGGGACGTCCTCAACACAGTGCATGAATTTGTCCAAAGAGGTATCCTTAAAGTCATGGTCGTCGTAACCACCAATACTAGCAGATGAAGCCATAGTACCCCGGCAAAAATAATCCGTACAACATGTATGTATATATATCAATAAATAATCTCATTATTTATTATATCTATTTATATGTATATACAAATATATGTTTGTCAAATATAACCACGTAAGTTGTGCGAATCGATCTAGTTTATCAAGTCTATCCCACATAGACTAAGCCCCAATTAATCTCCTCGCATTATTTATTTATTCATTTTTGAAATACCTTTTGGGTAGTGGATCTTGTGCTTTGTGTATGCAATGAAAACCATGTATTTTGTAAAACCGCTTTCATGAGAGGATCCTAGTGATTGTAGACTAGACTCGAGAAGGAATCCTGGTTCACTACAATCGAAGTTCTGATACCAACCTGTCACTCCTGTGTCAAAGGCAGAAGCGCGTAGTGTGACTTGATTGGTTTCCACAACATACAATGTAAGTAAACAAACTATATGATATAAAACATACCGATGTTCATCCATTCCATAATGTAAAGATACAAGTCATAAGTTGTTTTGTAGGGTCGTTTGCACGACCAAAATGAGTCGTTCATAAGAGTTCTAATCAATACCAGAGGAGGAACCAAACGTATCGACTTTGAATCAGCTTGATATACACTCTAATTGTCTAGTTTATTGATATAACAACGTTTTACAGCCTGGAGACACTTCGGCAGCACCTCGGCATCGGAATCAGAAAGTTCTACAAATGAAATGACAGGACAGGTATTTATAGGAGTGGCAATTCGCACGAAATGGTACAAGCTCATTTCACACGAAATGGATCTAGTCCATTTCGCACGAAATGGCCATTTCGTGTGAAATGTGTTTTCAAGCCATTTTCCTATTTTCTCGTACAACGTATCTAGATCTATCATTTCTATTACAAGACTCGTTACAAGACGAAGTCGACAGACATATGCACCAACAAACTCCCCCTTGGATGTTGACGAAGTCTTTAGTGTCGAGTCTTCGGTATGTCACATCTTCAGTCTTGATCAGTCTTCGTGCTCCTCCCAAAGTATCTGACAGTGTAAGTATCCTTCAATCTTTTTCTCTTCTCTCAACCTGGCTCTTTACCATTCAAACTCCCCCTTGAATGTTGATCTAATCTTCAATCTCCTCTTTCTCTCACTCATCAGCATTAGCAGCTGGCATGATCATCAGGATTCAAATCTGACTCTTGCATCTTCATACTCCCCTTTGCTAGCAGACTTCCCCTTAAGTTGTTCCGGGATCGCAATCTGACTTAGCTTTTCCACAAGTTCAGGTTGTCTCCTGGCTCTTCGTAGCAACAGGATCAGGAACCTGGCTTAAATCTGCACATCTTCAGGAGTCGAAGCCTGGCTAACCTGCACAGACTCTACCTCAAAATAAATTTCACAAATTTTAAGATTTAACAATTTTAAAGATCACTTGTAGAATCAATACTCAAACAATCATTTGTTGATATAATCCAAAATGATTTAACATTTATAATTTCAGATGACTACTTGTAAGAATAACATTTTCAAACACACTCTCCCAAACATGTTCATCATGTTTAGCACTTGGAATTTTGAAAATCAGTTCTCTAACATTAGTTGTCGAAAATCTTTTTGAATTTTCAAAAAAATTAATGCTAAAACACAATGAAAATCTTTTTGGATTTTGTTTTAAATGAAATGCAGTAAAGAAATATTTACAAGCAATATTTTTGTGAGTTTGTGTAAGAGGATCATATCAGTTTTTGAGACAAATCACCAACACCGTTAAGCTTTAAACATTTTAAGTTCTAAACGATTCACTTAGATTGTCAGTATACTGATCCACGTAAATTTTCACACAAAGTTCAACTGTTTCGAGATACGAGATTAGTGTTTTAAGCACTTAAACTTATTCGCGTGTCCTACCTCAGAATATACTCTCGTATCCAGACTCCTATATTCAGTCTTACAGGTGAGTGTACACTAATGATATCTGTAAAGGGTTAAATGCGAGACCATGAGAGCTCAGTCTATTGCTTCCGCAAAATCAGAGAGATGATGGTTCGACTTTAGGTGTGTTCCCTTTAGAGAATCTTTTCTTCAACAACAGATGATTAGCATTTTTCAATGTTTCATCATTTTTTATGCTGAGGTTGGGCTTTAAGATTAAAGCAGTGTAAAGTATTATACGAGGACTAGGCTATTGCTCCCACAAAATCAGAAGTCCTAGTATAATACCCCAGATATCACCACGCACAAAGACCTAGTATGTCAGAAATAGAAAGCCCTTCAAACAAGATTTCAGGGGTTACCTATATATCCGAGAGATGTTCCCCACGAAATAAGGAAGTTTGATATTTAGGTTTATATCTCGAATACAATCTACTAAGCGTGTAAAAACCTACTGGCATATCATTAGTGAGACCGTTTATCACATTTGACTTTCCAAATCTTTAGCATGCTGTGACAGTCCACTAATGTACTATCATTTCCTCTTTTTCACAACAAAACTCATTTTCAATTCTTTAGCATGTTGTGACAGTCCACTAATGTACTATCCGAGAGATGTTCCCCACGAAATAAGCAAGTTTGATATTTAGGTTTATATCTCGAAAACAATCTACTGAATGTATAAAAACCTACTGGCATATCATCAGTGAGACCGTTTATCACATTTGACTTTCCAATTCTTTAGCATGCTTTGATTATCCACTGATGTACTATCATTTCCTCTGTTTCACAACAAAACTCATTTTCAATTTATCAAGATTTTGGCTTTTTCAAAAATTTCTAATGTTTTTAGATTTTCTGAAATTTCTTACTCCCCCTAAAATTCAAAACCATTTAAAGAAAATTTGACAAACCGATGAGAATTGCTTCAATTTGCCATCCACTTGGCATAAACAATCAGAACTCCCCCTGACAACAAACTATTTTCCCATTATGATTTCAAAACACTTAAGTTTGTTTTAATCAAAATGGTTTTTCCGGAAAATTAGTTTTGTTGATTTTGACAAACCACTTGTAGGTTAGGGGTTTCATCACATTGTTTTTCAAACACTTGAATGAAAGTTAAATCAAGTTCAACTTAATGACCTTGATTAACCATATGTAGGTACATACACTTGTATGTTCTCATCAATCAATACCACTTTTAATTTGAAATATGACAATTTTTAAGAATACTACCACTTGTAGGTCGAAATATCAAGAAAGATGCCGATTCATGCTCCACGATTACCAACTTGGGAGCTCCGGCAAGTCAGGATTTTTACATATGAAATACAGACACCCAAGCCTGACTAGCTTTAGGTGTGACTTTTTCAACTTCACTAGGGGTTTGAACATTTCTTTTTTCTTCATAAAAATATTTTACCCCTTTGACCCTTCCATCGACCATTTTCCCAAAAATATTTTTCACTTTTTCATTAAATGCTTTTTCCACATCAAATTCTTTCTTTTCAGAATAGAATTGATTCGAGATTTCCACTTTCCAAAATTTTTGTTTAAAATTTTCAGTTCGCAATGGTGGAAAGTTGACATCATCCATTGGCGGAACTGAATTTTCTCCTTTTGGCTCAACTTGTGGCTCCTCTGACTTTGACGAGTCAGATTCATCGCCAGATTTCACATCTGATTTCTTAACAACCCACATTTGGTTGTCAAGATTCACTCTTCTTTTGTAAAATCTTTTTGAACATTCACCAACTTCATATGTTGAGTTTTTAAACACTTTGAATTTTTCAGTTGGTAGTTCAGTTTTGTCAACAACTTTTTCTTTTAGTTTATAAGAGACTCCCTGTTTTGTGTTGGTTTCCTTTGGACAATTCCAGGCAATGTGACCAACTTCTTGACATCGGTAACAGGTTCTTGTCTCCCTTTTCTGATTAGCTCCATTCTTTTCAAACTTTTGCTTTTCTGCAAGAAATGTTTTGTTTGACTGCTTCCAGAATGAGCTTTTCTTCTCTTCTTCAGAACTGGACCCTGAAACAAATATTGTTTTTGTTTTAGAAATTTTCTCATTTTTATGATTTTCGGATGAAGTAAAACCCAATCCCTTCTTTTTGAAATTACCGTTATGGTTTAGTTTCTTTCGATAACATGAACCAGAACTGTAACCCTTTTTCTTGTTTAACCTTTGTTGAACTCTTGAGGTGTAAGGTTTAGGTTTTTCAGCAAAATTTACACCTTTTATTTCAGAAATATTAATTTCTGTTAGTTTGAAAACCTTGTTAATCATTTCAGTTTTAACACCTCTTATTGAAAATTCCTCATCAGAATATAATTTGTCTGAATCATTCAAAGTATATGCCACTTTGATTGGTTCGTCATTCTAATTAGATTTTGATAACAGAAATTTTGTATTATAAACCCTTTTGACCGATGATTTTGAATTGTTGACCGACGAACTCGAACTCTAAGATTCAGACTTTGACTCTGACTCCTCATCCTTATCCAACACCTGATCGACCACTTTCTTAATTAACTCAGACTCATGATCAATTTCAGACGATGTGAATATGATGTCAATGTTGTCTGGTAAATCATCAGTTGTTTCGGACTTTAACTTTATATTGACAGCCTTTTTGACTTGTTCCTCATTTGGTTTTCTGGGAGAATAACCTTCCCAGATCGGAGGCGGACACTTGTTATAATTTGCACTTTGTTTCTTACCAGTATCCTTCTCTTCCGACTTCTTGTCCTGAAAGGCTTCAAAACCTGCAACAGTTGGATAAATTCTATCAATCAAATAATCAGAACTTGAATAACTTTGCAGTAATCGTCTGATTCTTTCATTTTCTATCTTTTATGTCTCCAACTCCTGCTTCAACTTTAAACATTCTTAAATATAGTGGTTGATAGCCTTCTGCTTAGACATCATCACTGCATTCATCATGGTTAAAGCATCTTCTCTTTCTGAGTTTGTCTTTTGCAGACTATTCACCATTCCATTCAACACATCATACGATTCTTTCACATACTTAACATCGAACAATAATTTTTCTTTCATCTTATCAAGCTCACTAAACTTCTCATCTTTTTCTTCACAATGTTTGCATGGTTCCAAACATTTTAGACAGGGTTTTGTGACTTCAACAATCTTTTCAACTTCAATAATTTTTTCAACTTCGACTATCTTTTCAACTTCAACTACCTTTTCAACTTCAACCACCTTCTCAGCAACTTTAACTTCTTCATTTTGTTCATACTTCTCTTCCTTAGCAACATTCTCACATTTTACCTTTTTCTGTTCTTTTGCTGCTCGCTTCTCCTTTAGTTTCTCCACTCTATCTGCAAAATAAAATTTAAAACTTTCAGGAGATAATTGAGTTTTTCCAATGTTTATTTGCATTTCTTCTTCATCATCACTGCTATCAGTTGACGATTGATCAAAGACTGTTGTCTTTTCTGAGCTTTCTTCTGAAGAGACAGACTCTTCACCTTGACTTTTCTCATCATTAGAAAACACACTCATCCATTCCTTCATCTTATCTGGCTCTTGAATGATCTGTGCAATGAATGCTCCAAACTTGGAATCAGCCGGAATGTATTTGTCCCAGCTAAAACCTTCTGGTATTTTTCATCATCTTGATTAACCAGATAAGCTTTCTTCTTTCCATCTTCAATAGCATTATATGATGAAGGTTGTTGAGCAACTTGTTGATATATAGCTTTCCGATAATAATCATTATTTCCGAACGGATTCTGAGCTCCACCTGCTTCTCGATTGGTACATTCCCTCTTGAAATGTCCTTTTTCCCAGCATCGAAAACAAGTAACTTTAGATTTATCAAAACCTAAAGTAGAAACATTAGCATCACGAAAGTCATCTCTTCCTGTAATCAACTTAAATTTCTCAGCTCTCCTCAACACACTCGCTAAACACCACTTAATATCCTTAAGCTCCATTTCTTCAGCATCAATCTAATCGTAATCCTCTTTTGTCAACATAGGATTTCCGATCCTTCCTGCAACCAAACCCTCATATGATTCTAACACTGTAGCTAGTAATTCCATATGACCTTTAGCGACTTCTTCAAAGAAATTTTGACCGTTCTGAAGATGCAACGCGATGTTGCAGTGTAACACATGACCATTACCATTGTTTGAGCTTTATGATTGACAACTTGAGGTTGAAACATTCGGATTAACATTCGAGTATGAAGAAAATCCATTGTTGCTGATTGGACTTTGATTAACTGATCCGGATGAGTTTTCTGCACTGAAAGCAGTTTGGACTTTTGTACTTGCTTCAACATTCTGAACATTCCCTTTGTAATACATCTTGATGTCTTTTTGACCACTTGGATTGTTCATTCTAGCAATCTTCTGTTGTTCAAGATCTTGTCCTTCAAGCTTTTCAATGAACTGAGAAACTGTCAATTTATCATATTCTCAAGTGTTCTTTAAGATCATCAGATATGTACCCCATTCTTTCTGAGGTAACGCATCAGCTAATTTGTCAACCCATTCTTCTCGATCTTTGTTTATATTTAACAGAGACATTGATTGCAGTAAATGACAATATCTCTCAATGAGCTTCTTTGTAGATTCACCCTGCAAGATAGTAAACAAATCAAATTCTTTCTTTAACAATGATTTCTTACTCCTAATCATCTCCGTACTTCCCTCAAACTTAATTCGAAGAGCTTCCCAAATCGAACGTGAAGCATTGTCGTGTTGAAGTAATATGAAGATGTCTTCTTTCACAGCTTGCTGAAGTAGTCTGATCATCATTTTTTCTGCTTTGTCAAATTGATCAGGTTTTAGGTTGATTTTAAGTCTAATTCTTTGAAGGATTGATTAAAACAGTATTACGCGTGTTATATGTGAAATTCAATCCATTTTAACTGTAAAATCTTGTTTAATTTGGAAAAATCTTGTAAAAGAAGGTGTAGAAGTCAGAATTTTGATGAAATCAAGCTGAAATCGGTAAGAACTCTTCCTCCTGAGCTCTGATACCACATGTAGGATCGTTTGCATTACCAAAATGAGTCGTTCAGAAGAGTTCTAATCAATATGAGAGGCGGAAACAAACGTATCGACTTTGAATAAGCTTGATATACACTCTAATTGTCTAGTTTATTGATATAACAACGTTTTACAGCCTGGAGACACTTTGGCAGCACCTCGGCACCGAAATCAGAAAGTTCTACAAATAAAATGACAGGACAGGTATTTATAGGAGTGGCAATTCGCACGAAATGGTACAAGCTCATTTCGCACGAAATGGATCTAGTCCATTTCGCATGAAATGGCCATTTCGTGTGAAATGTGTTTTCAAGCCATTTTCCTCGTACAACGTGTCTAGATCTATCATTTCTATTAAAAGAATCGATACAAGACGAAGTCGACAGACATATGCACCAACATGTTTTGTAGCAAAAGACGACATAAGTTTATAAGTTTTACAAACAAGACTTGTTCAAAATAAAGTTTTTGAAATAACAAGGTTTTGCATCCTATGTCCCGTTCGAAGAGGGGATATATGGATCAAACCCTCCAAAATACGGATGGCATCGTCTTCATAATAAACTTGAAACATCATAATTTGTTGCACCAAGATCCACTTAGTTACCTGAAATACATGTAAGTTTGAAAACATCAACATAAGTTGAGCGAGTTCATGTGTTTTAAGTTCGTAAGCATCAAATGAGTCTTTAAAACATTTGAAAGTTTAAGTATCAAAATCCGGTATGTAAAAAGCGATAATGAACATGTTGATCATTACTATGTAGCTAGGACATTAATATGTGTGCCGACATAGGATGCCACCAATCCGTAAGCGATTTAGTACCGGTCCACCCGTCGAGGGTAACAAAAGAAACTCCATGTGGCCACTAATGTGCGCAAAATGAAACATATAAATTACATCAAATGTGGCATAAAACTAACCCTTTTTAGTACTAATATTGGAAAAAGTGTGTTTTTGTCTTCCTTTTGTATTTTTAGGATTAAATGAGCTCAAGTGAACAAAAGAAGCAAAAAGGCAGCTAAATCTAACATAAATACAAGAAAAGGAATAAACGTGGCATGCCCGACCCCTCGACAGCATCCTCCAAAGCAAAAACAAGAGAACAGAAGGCTGAACACGCCCCGTGCTCAATGAGCACGTGGGCGTGCCCATGTGTCTGCAGAAAAGACAAAGTTGTAGAAGCTTCTATCACCCACCACGGGGGCGTGTCCAGCGGACACAGGGCCGTGGTCAACTCTAAGATTCGCATAATCTAGGAAAATCTTGATAGTACAGATACGCTTCTACACACGGGGTCGTGCCCAGTGGACATGGGGGCGTGGTCAACTAATGCAGACAAACTGCATTTAATGAAGAAAGAGAAGATGGGTGGACACGGGGCCGTGCCCAATGGACACGGGGCAGTGCCCGGGCTTCTGTGCAGGCTATAAATAGGGGTGCTTGGCTCATTTGCAAACCATCCCTTGGCAAACCACCTCTCTCCCACTTCACCCACACTCCACCACAACCACAACACCATCATCCACCACCATCATCCATCATCCATCATAAAGTGTGTGTAGTAGTCTCGGGATCCAAGATTGATAGTAAGAGTTCTTGACAATCAAAGGCCATGTTTGCCTAAGTCTCTTACATCACTTGGTGACGACAAGCATTTAGTGTAATACTTTTTATTTTTAATCTTTTCGCACTTTTTATTTGGTTATGTATTAATGACTTTAATAACTAGTTTCTTATGTTGAAGGTGAAATTCCTTATCATTTGTCTGTGGTGTCTTGGCGTTATTTTACTGTCTATATAAAATAAAAGATTTACACCATTCATATCTCCACGGTTTATATGGAGATATGTTGGCTGCCTGGTCGGGGGTTAAGGGAATGGTTTGGTAAGCGTCTTGCCTTGTTCAGTGTATAGATCCTGCAAGGACCCGGGTCAAGCTTAGTAGGACCTCCTTCAATACCCACTGGTATTGGATGGCGGGGGTCCGAATTTCTTGATCCCCTCATATGTAAATTACTATTAATATATTAACCCGGCTACTTAGGACTGTATCCCTGCTGACTCAGAATACTTAGCCGAGGGTAACGTCACCTTCAAAAGAGGGGCCTACCACATTATGTATTAATAACTTAATTAATTATCTTTCAATAATCCAACCCTTTAGGATTGTATCCTTGCTGACTCAAACTACTGGGTTGAGGGTAACGTCACCTTCAAAAGAGGGGCCTACTACAATAACTAAGATAATCTCTTAAAAAGTGCAAAAGTGCGGAAATGATCAAAGGTTACACTAAAGGCGAGTCGGATCCAAGTGATTTATCTTGTCTATCTGTTTTTATTTTTTTATTTTTAAGCATTTTAGTTTTTTTTTCTAGTTTAAAACCTTTTCCTAAACTTTGGATTTGATTAGACCTTGAGGATAAACCGGTATTAAAAGCTCTTGTGTCCTTGGACGACCTCGGTATCTTACCAACACTATACTACGCTCACGATGGGTGCACTTGCCCATATGTGTGTTTAGTGTTAGTAGAATATCGTGTTTTATAAATTTAAAACTTGATCAAAGTGTTTGTTAGGACTGGTTTTGACTCCGAAACGATTGCAAAATAAACGTGTGACGTGCGGAATCCGTACATGAACGTGACCGAACACACGTGACGTAATATAAAAGTGATTCTATTAGAAATCTGAAATCGTACAGCACCTTGAATCACTTTCTCTCTCTAGAATCTCTCTATAGATCTAGAGCTCTCCAAATGACAAATGTAGTAAAAGTCTCTAATCTAACTCTAACTCTCCTATTTATAGATGTTGCCAGTTCACATGGACTGGCTTTCCCACTTCACATGGACTGGCTTTGCCACTTCATGTGGACTGGCTTTGCCACTTCATGTGGACTGGACAATCAACACTTTAAAGCACTTGAATTCTTCAGTTTCTCGCTACGGCTTGGATTGATGAAGGCGATAGACATAAATGCACTAACAGACTCCCCCTTGGATATTGCCGTAGTCAATCTAGCATCTTGTCTTTCTCTCTCTCTCTCTCTCTCTCTCTCTCTCTCTCTCTCTCTCTTTGAGTCTTCTTGAAGCTTTAACACGTTTTCATCAACGTAGACTTCCTCTTGTTTGAACAGAATCCCCGTGGACCTGTCTTCAGCTTCAGCTCCCCCTTTCACTAGACTCTTTTCTTCATCAGGCTCCTCCTTTCGTCAAGCTTCAGTGCTTTTGGATCGACACCTGGCTTTCCGTACACAAGCTCTTCTGGGATAGTTACATGGCTCCTTGAATCCACGCTTCCTCTTGCGTTGAGCTCATCTTCAGACTCCCCCTTAGACTTAGCTGTCGGGATCGTAATCTGGAATCACATCTGCAACACTCAAACATTTATAAGTAACAATGTTTAGAATATCCAGGATCGAAAACCCTGGCTCTTTTAGCAGATTTTAACAATCCAAGAATCCAACTCCCTCACAGTTAATCATCCAAGTCCAACTTAATGACCTTGGAGATACCACAAACTGTTTTAGTTTTTTTTTTTTTAATAAAACTTCAAGTTTCAAATTAATGAACTTGTTTATTTTCAGAAACACAATCAACATACTTAGATTTTGAAACTCAGTATCTCAGACATCGGTTGTCGTAAATAAAGCAGAATCAAAATCTTTTTGTATTTTTCTGAAACATAAAGCAGTAAAGACATATTTACAAATATATTTACAGACAATATTTTTGTTTGAGTTCGTGTCAGAGGATCATATCAATTTATGACAAATCACTAGCACCGTTGAGCTTTAAACACTTTAAGTTCTAAACAATTCACATTGATTGACAATATTATTGTCCACTTAAAGTCAATCTAAATACTTTCGAAATGCTTACCGATACGTTAAGGTATATTAATTTACGCTAAATTCTTATGGACCCCACGATCTTAGCATATCCCCTCATCATGCAATACACTGACCCAAGTAATGCCTTTAAACTTTCATCAACTGTGATATGTGCAAAAACAACGCATAATGTTTAAACATTAACAATCAGGTCGATCTTTCGATACGCAGAGACAGTCCAATGTTTAAACAAAATAAGAAATAAAAACAAGTTGAAATTGTTTAGGCTTTAACCACCAGTTCGATACTCCCGTATACGCAGAGGTGATCCAAAGCATAAACGAAACACCAAAGAAAATAAAGCAGAACGTTTAGGCAAAAACATCCAGTTCGATACTCACGTATACGCAGAGGATGTCCAATGCTTAAACAAAATAAAGAAATAAAACAAATTTAAATCTTTGCAAAATGAAATGCACAATCACAGTGACTTTTTCAGCAAGTTGTGAAAGTTCACAAACTGACCGGTTTTTATGCTCTTTCAGCATTCAGCGATTAATGAGTAGGTACACAGTCACGAAAGATAAAACTAAGTACTATGCTTTCAACCGCGTTTCCCACTAGAACTAGGCTTTTTCATTTAAGTTTGTATCGTTATCGCAAATCTACTCCTCTAGCTGAGCCTATTGTCATATCTTTAGTGAGATTGTTTATTGCTTTTTAACTTTCCATTTCTTTAGCGTACTGTGATTGTCTACTGATGTACTATCATTTCCTCTTTTTTCACAAAAACTCATTTTAGAATTTTATCATGTTTTTGACTTTTTCAAATTTTCTGATGTTTTTGGATTTTCCGACAATAATACTCCCCCTAAAATGCAAAATCATTTAAAGACAATTTGACAAACCGACACTGATAGCTTTCTCTCGCCATCCATTTTCTGCTTCTCATGCACTGATTTGTAGAAAATATAACATACCCCCATGATTTACAACCCATTGATTTTTTACAGTTTGAAAACCGTTTTTCAATCTTGTGAAATTAATCATGTTTGTTCCGCCGTGAGGGTTTCGGTATATTCAACCAACATATTTTTGAAATTTTGGATTTTTGACAAATTTAAAAACAAACATATTTTTGATTTTTCAAAATTTTGACAAAATAAAAACATATTTTTGGTTTTTAAAATTTTTCAATTTTTAGGGTTTTTGAAATATTGTTTATTTATGTACATAAATCAAACAAACTCCCTGTTTCAATCAACACAGGGTTCAGCAGCCTTCTCTTCCTGTGCCAGGCTACTCCGATTTCCATTCTCACAATCTTCAATTTTCTTGAGCACCTGCACATTCAAACTATTTAATCACTTGAACAATTTAGCCCAGTTCTGTTTGACCTTAGGCATTTGAACACAATATGCATCAGTCAACTTCGGAAATTCTTTGTCATTTTGTACAAAGACTTTTTCAACTTTGACTTCAACTTTTTCATCATTTACCGAAGTTACTTGTTTCTTAACACTCCATGTTGGACTTTTTGGAGTACCTTTTTTTGTAAAAATGTGACTCTTTTTGAACATTTTGATGTTGAACAACAACTTTTGGTTTCCAAAACTCGTTTGGTTTTGTTGCATCGACAGTTGTTTTCCAACTTTGTGTTGTTCTTAATCTGGGTGTGTGAGAATTCCAGATCTGTCTTGAATCGAACCTATTTGGGTTTGATTTCCATGTTTGATTCGAAGCAAACTTGTTTGTGTTGTACCTCCAAGTTTGTTTTGAATCAAATCTGATTGACCTGTGTTTCACATCCTCAGATTTCAGTTTTTCCACATTATCAGACTTCTTTTTCTCAACATCAACAGGTTTTAGATTTGGACGCTTGCGTGCAAGATGTCCAATTCGACCACATTTAAAACATGTTCTCTTTGACACATCTTTGACCTGTGGTTGTAGCTTTTCTTTTGAGCATAGAACTCTTCATTAGACTGTTGTCTAAATTGGAGTTCTTTCTCTTCTTCTGAACTTGTTCCGTGAACAAAATTCATCTTTGTCTGATAATTTGGCGTTTCATTTTTATTTCGACTTTGTTTCTTCTTATAACCCAACCCAGCCTTCATGTTTTTCTTCTTGTAACCAGGTTTGTTATAAAAAGTTTTGTAACAATTTCCAGCAAATTTTGAAATTTTAGATTTTTCAATCTCAACCATTTTGAAAACTTTGTCAATCTTGTCTGAAATCACATTCTGAATCGGGAATACAATATCTAAGAATAATTTGTCCGATCCAATCATGGTATAAACCAATCCTTTTGAATCATCATTCAAATTTTTCTCAGATTTTGAGTTTTTCAGATATTCTTCATGAAAACTACCTTCATTTCCGTCCTGTGATTCAAATTTTCCTGTTTCAACTGACTCTTCTTTCAACACACTTTCAACGACCTTACCTGCCACCTCTGAATCACTAGAATCATCAGATTTGGAATAGGTTACGTCAATGTTATCTGGAAATTGATCTACCACGTTGAAATCTTTTTCGACCTTTTCATTATCATAAAATGCAAACTTTTCCGGTGGTGGAACTTGATGAAATTCTGAGCCAATGCCTTTCTTATTTTGCTCAGACTCACCATCTCCCGGTTTTATATTGAAAATACGTTCAAGCACATATGATGACGCGTGATAACTTTTCAATTTGTTGTTATCCTGTTCTAAATCAGCAATCTGACGTTTTAGCTTAGCAACATCCTCAATGTAAGAATTTACAAATTGTTGCTTTATTTCATACTATCGCTTAAACGTATTAGTTGTTTCAGAATAGTAATCCAATCTTGATTGAACAAGTTTCATTTAACTCTTCACATTTTCACATGACTCCTTTGTAATGTGATATGCTAATTTTATTGAATCATATTCCTTTTTCATTTCTTGAAAAACATTTTCTTTTTGATCACATTCTTCGGTCTTTTTCAAAACATTTTCTTTCAAAACTTCATTTTCTTTTTCTAACTTTTTACATTTTTCCGAAAGTTTTTCGTAATTATCTTTCAAAACTTTTTCATTTTCTAACATTTCTTTGTATTTATTTTTAAAAACCTCTTCTATTTTTGTGAATTAAAGATCTCTTGTTCTGAACTTTTCGTCTTTTTCAGTACAAGCACTGCATGGTTTCATGCATTTCCTACACTGTTCAACAATTTCATTTAAGACTTCAGAATCAGAATTTACCTCAGTGATTGGCACCTTGGTGTTCTCTGCTGCAACTGTCTGATCAGCATCTTTCTGCTTCAGCTTAGTTTCACTCTTCTTTTCTTCACCAGTACCAGCATCACCAACAACCTCCAAAATCTCATTCTTCACTTCAATCGAACTTTCAACTTTCTTCTCAGCTTCTTCAACTTGCTGTTCTTCGGTAACAGCTTCTTTCATAACAACTTCTTCTTCTACTTTCTCATTCTCTACTTTCACATCTTCAGCGACCTTCTTCAATTCATCAACCAGCTTCTCAACATTATTCTTCATTCTCTCTTCATCCCTTTTCCTCAAACTCGATGTCATGACATATCTTATGTCTTTCTCATGCCTTTTCGCATATGTGTTATCTTTTGATACATTTGTATAATATTCGACAGATCGAGGAATTATGAGAAGAACATCATAAAAAATTATGTCCTTCTTGGGAACAACGGGTTCTCCATTTCTGTTGACATAGCACTCTCGTTTTTTATCCCATCTTTTATTAATCACTGCACTTTCATATTCTTCTTGCATTTCATTAATTCTGTTTGCAGCAATGTTTCTTTCTCTGTACGTCTTTTCTTCCAGAATCTCTTCTCTGGTTTTCTCTTTTACCTCAGCAACAAAAACATAATGTTTTCTCTTTGATGAATTTCTGCCATGAGCTGTAACCTGATTATCCAAACGATCTTCTTCTGGAAGAATCTGACTCCAATCATATCCTTCGTCATCATGGATTACAGCACATGCTCTTGATTTTCTCTGGGATTATTTTCAATCATCTTTGGCTCTTCTTTGCTACGGTGGTAGATCGCCTTTCGGTAGTAATCTTCATTGAACGAATTTGCATTTCCACCAACTGCAGAATTGTTGCATTCTCTCTTGAAATGACCTTTTTGCTTACATTTGAAGCATGTCACTTTGGACTTGTCAAACCTAAGCTTTGTTGATGGACCACCCATTGATTCTTTCCCAGTAATCTCCATGTATCTCTGAGCTCTGTGGATGCAACTTGCCAAACACCAGCGAATATCAATGAGTTCCATTTCTTCCGGATCAATCTGGTCGTAGTCTTCTTTGGTTAATTCAGAATTTCCAATTTTGCCAGCTACTAGACCTTCATATGATTCCAGAACAAATGCAAGGAAACTCATTTCCTGTTTAGCAGCATTGATGCTCATAGCCGGAGAATTTTTCAACTTGAGAGCAATGTTGCACAGTATCTCTTCTGATTCTTCAGAATTAGTTTTTGAAGAAAATGAATGATAACCCGGATCATAACTTGATGAGCTTTTCTGAGGTTCTTTTGTCCTCTCACCACTGAATGTTGTCTTTGGTGATTCACCAACTTTCACCGAAGGTAAGTTTCCTTTGTAATAAAGACCAACATTCTGTTGATGTGTAGAACTGCTCATCTTGTTTTGTTTCTACAATTCAAGCTCATGAGTTTCAATCTTTTCAATTAACACATCGAGAGAAATTGTTTCATACAAAGCATCAATTTTCAATATAAACACAAATGTTTGCCACTGATCAGCTCATGGTAACGCTTCTATGATTTTGTCAATTATTTCTTCTCTCTTTTTCTCAATCTTGAATCTTTCTAGTTCAATTTTTAGATGACAAAAACGTTCAATCATTTGTCGAACTAATTCAACGAGCGGGTAGACTGGGAAAAGTATCGTGAGCGCCTGTTGAGGCAGGTTAAAGATTATGAGAAAGCTAAGGCGGCCTTTGGTAAAGAGAAGGCCAAGTTTGAATCTGATAGGAAATCAGAAGAGTGGGGCCGTGAAGGCCTTAAGGGCAGGCTTCGTGCCGCTGAGGCTCTGCTGGCGAAGGAGAAGGCTGAATGGAAGAAGATATGTGAGAAAGATAACCAGCGCATGTATGCGGCTCACACAAAGATCATTGATCTTGAGGGTAAGGTCGCCGAGCTGACCGGGAAGGTCAAGGATGCGCAAGCTGCTAAGGATCATGCTGAGGTTCGGAAAACCTTTACCTTTTCTCTCTTTATGCTTTTGTTAGCAGATTTAACTAAGTCTTTTACCCTTTGTAGGTTGAGCTGGCTGAGGTGAAGGCGCAGCTGTCTGGTAAAGACAAGGATTTGATGGCCAAGGACGTCGAGATTGCTGAGTTGAAATGTCACCTTCAAGAGCAGGTTGACAAAAGCGAGTCCTTGGAAATCGATCTAGAAGCGGAGAAGGGAAAAGCTACTTCTACTGAGGAAGCCAGGCAAAAGGCGGAGGAAGCGCGAGACGTTAGTACAGCGGCCCTCAATGTAGCGCAGACTAACTATTCTGAGGCTTAGGGCATCGTTGATACTCTAGCTTCTGAGGCAGAGTGGATGCGCGGCAGAGAAGTGGTTCTGGTATGACTTTTCTTCTTAACTTGGGCTCTAATTATTAAACCTAGTCTTTATCTATTGCTTTTGCTGTAGGTGGCTAACTCCATCTTAAATGCTGGAGAACTAGATAAAGTTGTTGCTACTCTTATAGATGCTTCTCGCGCGGTTGGTCACCGTGGAGGCTATCTGGAGTGTGCGTAACAGGGTGAAGAGGTTTTTGGGCAAGAGTTTGACACTAGTTGTAACAACCCTCATTAAAACCGACACCCTCATAATATTTTTGATACCCTAGTATATTTTAAAATGTCCCAATATGTCTTTAAATACACCCCATACGCGAAAGCGGGCCTTAAATATATTAAATAGTATTAAAAATAATATAAAAACTGAATTTTAAGTTGAGGCGGGCCGCGTAACCCCACCCCAACCTTCACACGGGCCGCGAGAGTCCCAGAATGTGGCAAAGCCCGGTGCGGCTATGTGGCCCAACACCCGGCAGACCTATGTGATGACCCAGCTAAGCTACGCAGTTGACCGGCGTCAACGTGGGCCGCGTAAGACTTAGCTTACGTTTACGCGGGCCGCGACAAAGTCAGAATCAGCAACTATAAATAGATGGCCTCGGATCTTCAGTCTGTTCGTTCAATTTCGAAATCTTTCTCTCAATTTCTGTTAGTAGGCTTATTATACTCGGGTATTATACCCCTAATTAGCGAGTTTCTGTTCCGTTGTAAGTATTATAACCCCGGTTTCGTAATAGAAACGCTGCCCGATTGATTTAGGGTTCCGTAATAACTGTCGTGGTTCTGCCCGACGTAGTTGTTGGAATGCCATCTCGGGGAGGGTATCATTAATATTTTCAAAGGGTTATGATACTAACCAATGTACATTTGTATAAATTATAGATTATATCCAGGAAACCCTTACGCGAAGTCTAAGATAGCAATGTGAGTTTATCCTCTTTTTGTTAACCTTTTTGTAATATTCTACAAAACCTTAGTTGTTTTACAATGTGATTAAGCGGTGATTGAGTCTTTGTAGTTCTTCAATTACTGCTGGTATGTTGGGGTTTTGTATACAAAATTTACTACCGCGAGTAGTAAGTCGGGGATGACAGTACGTTACCATTGGACAACGAGTTAGCCAATGTGTAATATGACCCACAAGTCAGGATTGACAGTACTGAATGAGTAATTGTGTAGAAAAAAACAATGGGATCGCTCTCAATACTGTTTTAATTGATAAAATGTTTCTTGATTAAACTAGGATTCACCCACCAGTATTTCCCACTGACAAATGTTTTTAAAACGCATTTCAGGTAACACAATGTGACAACCAATTAGTAAAAAGCCAGCTGGAGAGCACTGAAGGCTTGGGAAAAATGTGGCTATAAAAGTTACCTAAAAGACGATGTTTTAAATTCAATAAAATAGGGTTTATCCCTATAAACATATTGTAATAAGAAACTTGGGATTTGCCCATGTGATTATTAATATTAAATATGGTGGTTTTACTCTGATAAACATTTCCTAACTACGGTCCTGATGTAATTTCCGCTGCCAAATTAACAAGCTGATACCACCGAAATTCTGAGTTCGCGTCCGCCCGTTCCCGGGACAGATAAGGGATCGGGGGTTGCGACAAGAGGTGGTATCAGAACCTAGCCACTGGTCTAAGCCAAAGAAGTGTTCTGCTGACACTTAAAATTTAAATTTTGTGTTAGGAAATAAATTACGAAAATACGTGTATAAATGTATTTATTTGTTATGTGTTATTTAACTATTTGTTAGTTTATAGTATGAGTGATCAAGGACCCTCAGACATGTGTCGTCAGTTGTCTGATTCACCTAGGAGTGAAAGTACCTCATCACAGCCTGCCCTTTCTGGGTATTCTGCTGATCCGGAAGAAGGAATGTTTGCTTTTAAAGCCCAGTCAGAAGAGCCATTCCCTCATAAGAAACGAGGATGGTTCAGTAAGGAAGCTTTTGCGCGTTGGAAAAGAATGCGAAAGTTGCAACAACAAAGATTTTTAGCAGCTGCTAAGCAAAAAGTAGATGCCTATACACAGGATATGCTTAATAGAAGCCTAGCCAATTTCCATATCCTAGCCACAACTGTTGCTGACCCTAATTTGGAGCAAACAATAGCATCCCAACCACAATTGCAAATCCCTGACCAACCAATGGATATAGAAAACCCTGAAAACCAAGTGGAGATGCATGACTTCAACCCAGAAGAAATCCCTAGGGTACCAGCACCAAATCCCCTAGACCTAAATTACGATCCCTGGTGGGATGACGTTAGGGACTATGTGCAACGTTACCCAATCCATGAAGACACACCTATACAGAACATAGGAGCCTATCAAGGTATGGACCCTTTAGATCCCTATTACCACGATGAATATATTAGGGAAATCTTAGAAGATCCTTACCAATTTCAAGCACTTTCACCCCATATCAGGAACCCGCACCCCAGATTCCGAACCCAGTCCTAGAACCTGCACCCCCAATGAGTGCAGAAAACGTGCAAAAACTTAGGACTTTTGGGGAGGAAATTTTAGAAAGCAGTGAGAGAATGAGACAGGTGGGAGAGCCTCTCGTATGGAAATACGATGAGCGTAATATGGATTTTTGGATAAATCCATATCCGTGATGTGATAGAGGAGATGGTAATAATATAATATAATAAAATAAAAATAAAATAAAATATATGTGTACGGATGCCTATTACTATTAGTGTAATTCTTTTTCTGTTGGTATTGTAAAATTTTATTTCAGTACTAGTATATAATAGATGCATAATAGTATATGGAAAATAGAGTAAAAGTCGCAGTGATCGACGTTTTTTGCTAGATTGCGTGTCATGTGATTAACTATATTAACTATTATCTTGTGATATTAATATGGGGTAAATGTTTAAAATTCAGATGGCTGATGAAGGAAATCAAGGAAATCTGAATAATGATAACCAGAGTAACATTAACGTGGTTAATGAGAATCCTAGCATCAATAACAATGAAAACCAAATGGATAATAGTGTTGTTCAACATATGTGGCACAAGGAATCATAGATGCCATGCCATTTATTATTCAAACTATTCAAGAAGTGAATAATAAAAGTAAGCATAGCAGTAAGCGACCCATCGAACCCGAAAACAGTGTAAACAATGGACCTTTACTTCAATTGCCTATTCCCAAAAGGAGAAGAACCGTGTCTTATGGTTGTTCTTATAAAGAATTCTGGTCTTGTAAAACCAATGGAATTCTCGGGCAACGAAGGAGCCATTGCAACCCTATGCTGGATAGAGAAAACTGAGGCGGTCTTAAGAATAAGCAAGTGTGCTAAAGAAGATAAGATATTGTTTGCTTCTAATCTGTTTAAAAATTCAGTGTTAGAATGGTGGAACACTATCCTCCAATCTAGAGGAAGTGATAGAACCTACAATATGGAATGGGAAGAATTTAAGAACAAGGTAGAAAGGAAATTCTGCCCACCCAATGAGAAGGAACAGATAGCAAACAAATTCCTAAACCTTAGAATGACTGGTGTGGATAGTAAGGGATACACTAAATTATTCTTCGAATATGCTAGAATAGTGCCAACTCTTGCATCACCTGAACCAGTATCCCGTTATATTTGGGGATTAATTGGGGAGATAAGACACGTAGTCAAGGCAACTAGACCTCAAACTATAGAAGAAGCTATAGAACTAGCAAATACCTTGACATATGAGTTAATTCGTACCCGAGAAGAGGATCAAAGGAGGAACCTAACCCAAAAACTCACACAAGAATTTCGTTCTGGAAATTCTAACCGTGGGAGAAATATAGGTTCTACCTCTGCACCTTACTGTAAAAATTGCAAAAGAAAGCATTCAGGAAGATGCTCCATATACAGAAACTTTTGCAAAATATCGGGACACAAGGAGGAAAATTGCAGGAAGAAAGCTAATAACAGGATATGTTACAACTGCAGAGAACAAGGTCATATCAAACTTAATTGCCCGAAATTTGCTCCAGCTACAAACAACAACAATACTCAAAATGCTAGAGCATTTGTTCTGACCGCAGATGAAGCCAAGATGATTCCAGATGTTATAGCTGGTACGTTTTTTTTGGGTAAAGGATGCCCGGTGATTTTATATATCAACAACCAAGAAAAACAAGTAGTGTGGTGAAACCCACACTAGTTCAAACATGGGACATCCCCCATGAAAGTACACCAAAAAACCAAAAAATAACAGCCAAGAACTACTAAAATAAAGCCAACTAGACTAAAATCTAGAACAAATAAACACAAAATGAATCAGCCGCCTTCATCATCCAACTTATTGTAGATTTCCCAAGAATCCAATAGCCTCCGCACCCTATTACACTCCTTAAACTTGACTCCAATGAGTTTATACCGAACCGTTTGCATAATTAAATTAGCCAAAGCATCTGGAGGTCTTGTCTGGTTCCTGAATAGACGAGCATTCCGCTCCTGCCATACGAAATAAACAGCAGCAGCAACTATGAGCCTGCTAATAAAATTATTCGCTGATTTAGAGTTAGCCCTAGCCCCCAACCAGTCAATAATATCGTTCCATGCTGGACCCACCGAACTCATCCCACCTTTATCACAAATCTTAATCCAAACTTGAGTAGCATAATTGCAATCAAAGAACAGATGGTCGTGAAAATCAACATTAGCATAGCACAAGAGACAGCACATCATATTCATATTCTTCCTTCTCGCGAAATCCCATTGTAGAATCTTGTCTTGCGTCAAAAGTTTACGACGAATGACAAGCCACATAAGAAAAGCATGCTTGGGAATACACTGAGAGAACCAAATAAATTTAACCCAATCCACCTCTTCTGCCCGACACCTAATCGATTGCCAAACCTGGAACGAAGAATGCTCAACCAAATCATTACCATCTTTCCACATTAGACGATCAGGAGTATTAGGCACCAAATGAACACTATCCAGTTGTATTAAAACTAGAAAAGAGTCCCTCCACGCCACTGGCCACCTCCAAGTCCCATTGTCATGAACCTCCTGAACCGAATTGTTAAGAGAAAATCCTGCATTTGATATAGTTCTAGGAGTCAGAATATTACTCAGCGGCCCCAGTTGACTCCAGATATCATACCAGGCTGACGTACTTCCACCATTACCGAGCTTGGACCAAACATACTGTCGAATACAAGGTCTCAGTTGTAAAATTTTCCGCCAACTCCAACAACTATTCGCCACCAACTTACAATTCCAAAAACTATTACCTTTGAGCCGATACGAATGAATCCAGGCCACCCAAAGAGACTCACGTTTTACTAAGATACTCCATATGTGTGAAGATATGAGAGCTTTATTGACATCTCCTATCCTGCGAATACCTAGCCCCCCTTCATACTTAGGAACACAGATAGCATTCCAAGACACCTTAGCTTTACCCTTATGGAAAACACCATCAGACGACCAAAGAAAATTTCGCATCCTAGCTTCGAGCTCAAGAGTGATACGAACAGGAAGAATAAACACAGACGACCAGAAGATATGCATAGAGGAGAGAACATAATTAATAAGTTGTAACCTGCCCGCAAACGAAAGAAGTTTATTCTTCCAGTTAGAGATCCGTTGGTCCAATCTTTCGACAAGAATATTACAATCTTTGTACACAAGACCCGAAGATATAAGGGGGACACCCAAATATTTTACCGGTAACGAACCTTCAGCAAACGGCATGAAGCTCAAAATTTGGTTTTTGACATGATCAGGCACATTGCAAAAAAACCCCGTGCTTTTTTGTATACTAGGCACTAATCCAGACATGTTCGTAAAATTAGACAGAGAGTTCATAATATACTGAACCGAATTAATATCCCCTCTAGCAAACAAGAACAAGTCATCAGCAAAACACAAGTTAATGATACGCTGCTTCTCACATTTGTTATGAAACTTGAAAGAATTATCAATTCTAGAGGCCCGTTGAAGAATGCACGTCAAGATCTCCATAACTAGCGTGAAAAGATAAGGAGAAAGAGGATCACCCTGCCAAAGACCACGCTTTCCCTTGAAATAACCATAGACATTCCCATTAACACATAACGAGTAACTAGTCGTCGAGACACACATCATGATCCATTCCACCATCTTTGATTTAAAACCAAACCCAATCAAAACATTTTTCAGGAAACACCAATCAACCGTATCATAGGCTTTCTGAATGTCCACTTTAAAAGCACACCGAGGGGGGCCTGAGTTTCGATGGTAATTATGCATTAATTCTTGGGTAAGAAGTATGTTATCTGTAATTTTCCTACCAGGAACAAACGCAGACTGATTTATACTGACAACTTGAAGAAGCACATCTTTTATTCTGTCCACAATAATCTTACTCACACACTTAAACAGGACATTACAACAGGCAATAGGCCGAAAATCTGTAACTGTGAGGGGAGAAAGCTTCTTCGGAACAAGAGTAATAAGAGTATGATTAAGCTGGCCAAGTAATTTACCTGTGTTAAAAAAATCAACAACAGCCAAAGAGACATCATTCCCAACAATCGGCCAAGCAACTTTAAAAAACGCAGCAGTGAAACCATCCGGACCTGGGGCCTTGTCATTGCCAATAGAAAACATAGCTTTCTTAACCTCTTCTAAAGTAACCGGTCGAATCATGTGATCAGCATCAATGGGGTTCACTCGTTTAGTAAATAAATCAGGAGTAGGGTGCATAGATAGCTCATCTTGGCACCCCAGAAAGGCTTCATAATGTTTAACAAATGCAAGTTGAACTGAATCACCTTCATAGACCTCTCCATTCACGTCCGAGACCATTTGAATTCTAGTTCGATGATTCCTACTCTTGACGGCAGCATGAAAAAAGGCAGTGTTTGAATCACCTGCTCTCAACCACTCCATTTTAGACTTTTGCTTCAAGAATCTTTCCTCATCAAGAGAAGCAACCTGTAATTCAGAGTTAAGTTTTGTCTCTAGGGTACGAAGATCAACATTCATCGGATCCTTATCAATTTTAGCTTGAATAGCATCTAAACTATCCCTTAGCTCAGCCACCTTTTTATGAAGATTGCCCTGACTAAACAGTAAAGCACGCAATGGACTCTTTAAACACTTGAGCTTTTTCACAACCCAAAACTGATGAACCCCATTTACATTCATCTCCCAACCATCCTTAACAATTTTCAGGAATTCAGGTTTGTGAATCAAAAAAATCGCAAATTTAAAAGGCTGACGTTTATTGGGGGCAGCTTTATTAATAGTGAGAACGCATGGCGAATGATCCGACAACCTGTAAGGGTAAAACACAGCCATAGCATTAGGGAAATCAGTAATAAACGATGTATTACCCATAATGCGATCCAGTTTCTTGAGAAGACCCACACCCCTCTTCGGCTTTTGATTCCATGTGAAATGAAAACCCGACTGATTATAGCTGGTACGTTTTTAGTTAATGATGTTTTTGCTAAAGTATTATTTGACTCTGGTGCAAACCAAAGTTTTATTAATACATCATTTTGCAAATTTCTAAATCAGTCATTAACTAAACTACCACAAGAATGTTTAGTAGAGACAGCTAATGGAGAAACTGTTAGGATTTCTGAAATCTTACTGGGAGCAAGAATAGAAATTTTAAATCAGAAATTTATTGCAAATCTTTATCCCATGAATCTGACAGGATTTGATGTTGTATTAGGAATGGATTTGTTAATAGCCAATAAAGCCAGTATTTTATGTGATCAAAAGTCAATTCAAGTAAATTCACCAAAAGGTAAAACGATCACAATTAAAGGAGATAAACCATCTAGATCTACAAAATTTATCTCTGTGATGAAAACTGCAAGTTATATAAGAAAAGGTTCTATAGTGTATTTTATTTCTATAATCACTAACACTAAAGGAAAGGATTTAAAGGATATTCCAATAGTATCTCAGTTTTGAGATGTATTTCCAGAAGAATTGCCAGGGCAACCTCCAGAGATAGAGAAGTTGAATTCAGGATCCATTTAATACCAGGAATGGCACCAATTACCAAAGCACCTTACCGTTTGGCACCTGCAGAAATGCAAGAATTGAAGAAACAATTAGACGAATTGTTAGAAAAATGATTCATACAGCCAAGTTCGTCACCATGGGGAGCGCCGATACTGTTTGTTAAAAAGAAGGACGGATCAATGCGTATGTGCATTGACTACCGTGAATTAAACAAGGTCACGATTAAGAACCGGTACCCATTACCAAGAATCGATGATCTGTTTGATCAACTACAAGGAGCTCGATTTTTCTCTAAAATCGATTTAACGTCAGGATATCATCAATTAAAGGTACAGGAAGAGGACATTCCTAAGACCGCATTCAGAACGAGGTATGGCCATTATGAATTTACTGTCATGCCATTTGGTTTAACCAATGCCCCAGCTGCATTTATGGACATGATGAACCGAATATGTAAGCCATATTTGGATAAATTCATAATTGTTTTTATAGATGATATTCTAATTTACTCTAAGAGTAAAGAGGAACATGCAAAGCATTTGCACGCACTTTTAAGTTTATTAAGAAAGGAAAAGCTTTACGCTAAATTTTCAAAGTGCGAATTTTGGTTAGAACAGGTACAATTTCTTGGACACCTAGTCAATCATGAAGGAATTCATGTGGATCCCACAAAGATCGAGGCAATTACTAAATGGAAAACCCCTAAGTCACCAACCGAGGTTAGAAGTTTCTTAGGATTAGCTGGTTATTATAGAAGATTTATTCAATATTTTTCTAGAATAGCCATTCCCTTAACTAAGCTAACCTGTAAATCTATTAAGTTTGAATGGGGATTAAAACAAGAAGAAGCATTTAGAATCCTTAAGCAAAGATTAACTAATACACCCATATTAGCATTACCAGAAGGAACTGAAGATTTTGTAATCTATTGTGAAGCTTCCAAATTAGGTTATGGATGTGTATTGATGCAACGCCAAAAGGTTATAGCTTACGCATCTAGAAAACTTAAGAATCGTGAAGAGAATTATTCAACCCATGATCTAGAACTAGGAGCTATAATTTTCGCCCTTAAAATTTGGAGACATTACCTTTATGGTAGTAAGTTTACCATATTCACTGATCATAAAAGTTTAAGGTATATTTTCAAGCAAAAGGAGTTGAATATGAGACAAAGACGTTGGATGGAGATGCTTAGTGACTATGATTGTGATATCCAGTATCATGAAGGAAAAGCAAATGTAGTGGTAGATGCTTTAAGCCGAAAGTATCATGAAAAACCAAAAAGGGTACGTTCTCTTAAATTAAATCTACAAGTAGATTTAAGTGATCAGATAAGAGAAGCACAAGAATCAGTAATCAAGGATGATACTGAAAAATTAAAAGGTATGCTAAAAGAATTAGAACAAGGAACCGATGGAATCTGGAGATTCCATGAAAAGAGAATGTGGATACCTAAATTAGGAAACCTACGTCATCGTATATTAGAAGAAGCTCGTAAGTCTAAGTATACGATGCATCCCGGAAATGACAAGATGTACCAAGATTTAAGAAAGAATTTCTGGTGGATAGGAATGAAAAAGGACATAGCAGCCTATGTTTCTAAATGTTTAACTTGTTCACAAGTCAAAGCTGAACACTAGAAACCCTCAGGCTTATTACAACAATTAGAAATGTCAGTGTGGAAATGAGAATTGATAACAATGGATTTTGTTACCAAATTACCCAAAACAAAGAAAGGTAATGATACAATATGGGTGATTGTAGATAGGCTAACCAAGTCAGCCCATTTCTTACCAATGAAGGAAACTTTCAGTATGGAACAGCTAGCTAAGTTATATGTAAATGAAATTGTTTCTTTACATGGAATTCCTTTATCAATTGTTTCTGATAGGGATAGTCGATTTACCTCTCATTTTTGGTCAAGTTTCCAAAAGGCAATGGGAACCAAGTTAAATCTAAGCACAACTTATCATCCTCAAACGGATGGACAAAGCGAAAGAACAATTCAGACAATGGAGGACATGCTTAGAGCCTGTGTAATTGATTTCGGAGGTAATTGGGACGATCATTTACCGTTAATAGAATTTTCTTATAACAATAGTTATCACACAAGTATCAATGCTGCACCATTCGAAGAACTTTATGGACGAAAATGCCGAACCCCAGTCTGTTGGGTAGAAATTGGGGAAAAGCAACTATCTGGACCCGAGATAGTGCAAGAAACAACTGACAAGATTATTCAAGTCAAAGAACGACTGAAAAAAGCACGTAATCGACAGAAGAGCTATGCTGATAACCGACGCAAGCCATTGGAATTTCAAACAGGAGATAAAGTATTGTTAAAGGTCTCTCCTTGGAAAGGAGTGGTAAGATTCATCAAACGGGGAAAACTAAATCCCAGGTATATTGGACCTTTTGAGAGTATTAAGAAAATAGGACCTGTAGCCTATCAGCTACAATTTCCAGAAGAAATGGCAGGAATACATGATATATTTCATGTACAATTGCCAGAAGATAAAGCTGTTACTGCTCTTATAGATGCTTCTCGCGCGGTTGGTCACCGTGGAGGCTATCTGGAGTGTGCGCAGCATGTTGAAGAGGTTTTTGGGCAAGAGTTTGACACTAGTTGTAACAACCCTCAGTAAAACCGACACCCTCATAATATTTCTGATACCCTAGTATATTTTAAAATGTCCCAATATGTCTTTAAATACACCCCATACGCGAAAGCAGGCCTTAAATATATTAAATAGTATTAAAAATAATATAAAAACTGAATTTTAAGTTGAGGCGGGCCGCGTAACCCCACCCTAACCTTCACGCGGGCCGTGAGAGTCCCAGAATGTGGCAAAGCCTGGTGCGGCCACGTGGCCCAACAACCGGCAGACCTATGTGATGACCCAGCTAAGGTACGCAGTTGACCAGAGTCAACGCGGGACGCGACAAAGTCAGAATCAGCAACTATAAATAGATGGCCTCGGATCTTCGGTCTGTTCGTTTAATTTCGAAATTTTTCTCTCAATTTCTGTTAGTAGGCTTATTATACTCAGGTATTATACCCCTAATTAGCGAGGTTCTGCTCCGTTGTAAGTATTATAACCCCGGTTTCGTAATAGATACGCTGCCCGATTGATTTAGGGTTCCGTAATAACTGTCGTGGTTCTGCCCGACGTAGTTGTTGGAATGCCGTCTCAGGGAGGGTACCATTAATAATTTCAAAGGGTTCTGATACTAACCAATGTACATTTGTATAAATTATAGATTATATCCAGGAAACCCTTACGCGAAGTCTAAGATAGCAATGTGAGTTTATCCTCTTTTTGTTAACCTTTTTGTAATATTCTACAAAACCTTAATTGTTTTACAATGTGATTAAGCGGTGATTGAGTCTTTGTAGTTCTTCAATTACTGTCGGTATGTTGGGGTTTTGTATACAAAATTCACTATCGCGAGTAGTAAGTCGGGGATGACAGTACGTTACCATTGGACAACGAGTTAGCCAATGTGTAATATGACCCACAAGTCAGGATTGACAGTACTGAATAAGTAATTGTGTAGAAATAAACAATGTGATCGCTCTCAATACTGTTTTAATTGATAAAATGTTTCTTGATTAAACTGGGATTCACTCACCAGTATTTCCCACTGACAAATGTTTTTAAAACGCGTTTCAGGTAACACAATGTGACAGCCAATTAGTAAAAAGCCAGCTGGAGAGCACTGAAGGCTTGGGAAAAATGTGGCTATAAAAGTTACCTAAAAGGCGATGTTTTAAATTCAATAAAATAGGGTTTATCCCTATAAACATATTGTAATAAGAAACTTGGGATTTTCCCATGTGATTATTAATATTAAATATGGTGGTTTTACTCTGATAAACATTTCCTAACTACGGTCCTGATGTAATTTCCGCTGCCAAATTAACAAGCTGATACCACCGAAATTCTGAGTTCGCGTCCGCCCGTTCCCGGGACAGATAAGGGATCGGGGGTTGCGACACTAGTCATTGCTCGGTGACCAATGAAGCTGATGCCGAGTTGGCTCGCGCTGAAAATGCTTATGATCACCTATCACTGCCTGTGATGGACTTGGTTGCAAAGGCTCTAGAGCATGATGACTGGTGCCACCGTCTAAAGAGCATTCTCGACCCACCAGAAACTGTTAAATTATTTGATGAGGAGGAAACGGTGGGCAATGATGGTGATGGTGATGGCGATGGTGATGGCGACAAGCATGATGATGGTGGAGGTGACGGGTATGACTAGGCAGTATTGACAGGCTTTGTGCCTTGTAATTTTTATCTTGAAGTGTCAAATGTAACCTGTTGCACGGTCGCGCTTGTTCTGAATTAATGATAATTTGTTTTTAACTATTGCGCAGTTGCGCTTGTTACGTATGGTGTTTATATTTATTCTGTCCAGTTACAATTATTGCACTGTTGTTAGAAACTTTGGTTAAGTTAGCGCGAATGAACGTAAGTGTGGCTCTTGTGCGAGTGTCACTGCCCGGTCTCGCGCTATGTTCGCGGAAGACCTTGGGGGCATAACTCAAGAGCTCGTAATTTACTGTAGTGTTTTCGTGCTAATCAAAAGTTTAACATGCATTTGTAACGTAGAAGTCATCATGATAAAAGAAGGCATAAGTCGTATGATTTCATTGACTATGAAACAGGCGCTTAGGCCAACATACATTGCATTTAAGTAACATAAGGGGCGTTTTGCCAACATAGGAAATTAAAAAAGGCGCGTGGCCAACATGAGTGAGTAAAGGCGCCAGACCGAGAGTAGTTACATATAGCACTTGCGCAGTTGTTGCGCGTTCCACGTGCGCGGGATGATGTATCCATCCAGAGTGCGCAACTTGTATGCCCCTTTTTCCTAGCACCACATGAACCAAGTATGGGCCTTCCCATTTGGGTGCTAGCTTTCCTGGGCGTTCAACATTTGAGGCTTCGTTGTCTCTGAAGACATACTCTCCTGGAGTGAAGGTACAGATGCGCACTCTTGCATTGTAATACCTTTCCAGTTATGTCTTGTACTTGGCTTCTTTGATCCGCGCAATTTCGCGTCTTTCTTCCAGTAAGTCCAAGTCGAGATGGCGCTCTGCCTCGTTATCAACCGCATTGACTGCTGTCAAGCGTGGTGAGGGGAGTCCAACTTCAGCTGGGATAACTGCCTCCGAGCCGTAGACTAGGCTAAAGGGAGTTTCGCCAGTACTTGTTTACGGCATGGTTCGATGAGCCCATAGGATGCTTGGGAGCTCATCTACCCATCCTCTTCTCTTTGTGCCCAGTCGGGCTTTGATCCCCTCGACAATACTTTTATTCACACTTTCAACCTGCCCATTGCCTTGAGGGTGCGCAACGGAGGAGAAAGTGTGTTCGATTTTCATCTCTTTCATCCACTTCTGGAGGTCGTCTGACTCAAAGTTGGTACCGTTGTCTGTTACGATTTTGAGTGGGAGACCAAACCTGCAAATGATGTGTTCCCAGATAAACTTGCACACCATCATTGCAGTAGTTGAGGCGAGAGCTTTGGCCTCCACCCCCTTGGTAAAATAATCGACGACCACGATTATGAACTTGACGGCACCAGGAGCGTCTGGGAAGGGTCCCACCATATCAATCCCCCACTGTTGAAAGGGCCAGGCAGTGGATACCGGGATAAGATCATTTTTTGGGTGCAGGGTCTTTGGAGAATGCCGCTGACAAGAGTCGCATTTGCGCAGCTCTTTCAGGGCATCAACGTGCATCCCTGGCCAGTAATATCCAGCATTCATAATCTTTGCGACAACCATGCGTGGTCCTGCATGGATGCCACAGATCCCTTCGTGGATTTCCCTAATCAGGTAATTTGCGTCTTGAGGGTCCACGCAGCGCAACAGTGGCCCCAAGAAGGACTTTCGGTATAAGATACCACCATTCAGTTCATAATGCAGGGCCTTGTTTTAAATCTTCCTTGCCTCTGCTTTGCTTTCCGGGAGTATTCCTTCTTGTAGATATTGAATTATAGGGGTCATCCAAGATGGCTGCCCTACTTCGATCACATTTACCTGGCGCAGCAGGACTGATGGATTTTTAGTACCTCAATCCTGACATCTTTGGCGAGATGTTGAAAAGAGGTTGAAGCGAGCTTGCTCAAGGCGTCTGCTGGTTTGTTTTCAGATCGATTGATGTGAACTACCTTGTAAGATTTGAACTGTTGAAGTAACTATTTTGCTTGATCTAAATACAGGGCCATAACTTCAGCCTTTGCATCGTATAGACCGTTAATTTGGCTGGCGATCAAGAGTGAATCAACATGCGCTTGTAAATTTTTAGCTCCCATTTTTATGGCGAGGCGCAAGTCTGCCAAGAATGCCTCATATTCCGCCTCATTGTTAGTGTTGTTGAAATCCAACTTGATGCCGTATGTAAATTTGTGCTTCTCGGGGCTCACAAGGCGCAACCCAGCTCCTGCGCCATCCTCATTTGAGGCCCCATCAGTGTACAGCAACCATAACTCATTAGACGTGTCCTTTACGGGAGTCTCAACAATCTCGCAATCCTTGATTTTTTCCACTGGGACTTCTATGATAAAGTCCGCAAGGACTTGACCCTTGATGGCTGGGCGAGGCCTGTACAAGATGTTGTGGCCCCCCATCTCAATCGCCCACTTCGCTAACCGCCCTGATGTTTCTGGCTTTTGTAAAATAGTGCCGATGTGAAAGTTGGTGAGTATTGTTATCACATGCCCTGTAAAGTATCTGCGCAGTCTTCGAGAAGCGTGTAGCAGAGCAAGTACCAATTTTTCCATGGTTGAATATCTCGTTTCCGGATCGGTGGGCGCCAATGAAGAAACACGTAACTAATTTTATTGTTAATCTGTTTGGTTAATGTTTCAACCATAAGGGTTAATCTTCTTTTGATTCCTGAGCTCCTTAATGACTAGCTAATCCTGCAAAACAGAACACCGTTACTCGTTAAGAGGGGAATATGGGGGTTTCCCTCTTAACCAGGCTCCGGCGTGAGAATAAGCGACTGTTTTGAGAAGATAAGTGAATATTAAGAGTGAGAGTAGAGGGAATCGAATGTTTAACCTGTGAAGGGAAGTCTCTATTTATAGCCGGAGAGGTGTAAGAGGGTATGGGCTGATGGGCCTTGGGCCGGAAGGCGACAACATAGGGGATATGCTCCTTGTCTCACTGGTGTCGACCGTTAGTGGCTTCTAGAAGTTCTCCGGCGCTGGCGCACCGTGATTGGAGCCACGTGTCATCGTTTTCGGCCTGGCCATCCTTCTGCCATCAGCAGGTAAGTGGAGATCGTGGGGCAGGTGTCTCTGCCCTGTGATTGGTGCCACGTAAGCGTCCTTAAGTACTTTCTGTCTCCTGCATGTCAGACGATCGTGGAGCACGATTGAGCAGAACCTGGAGGACGTGGATTGGCCCTTTTCCTGTGCCACTTGTACCTTGTGTGCCTTCTGAAGTAGCCCTGCGCCATAGCCTTGCGCGGCTCTTGATGAACATGAAACTGACCCGCGCGGCATATGGGTGGATGAAGGCTCTTGTTTGGAATGCTAAGTGTCGAATGTTGTGTTTTTTCTTGATGAGACCTCGCGCGAGGTCAGCCCTTAGTGGATTACCCCGCGCGAGGCTGAGATTGAAGATCTTGCTGATTTAGGAGTATGGTCCTGCGCGCGACCTGGATGAAGGTCTGTGCGGCTTTTTGGGACCATACCCCTTCAAGTATGATACTCACGTATACGCAGAGGATGTCCAATGCTTAAACAAAATAAAGAAATAAAACAAATTTAAATCTTTGCAAAATGAAATGCACAATCACAGTGACTTTTTCAGCAAGTTGTGAAAGTTCACAAACTGACCGGTTTTTATGCTTTTTCAGCATTCAGCGATTACTGAGTAGGTACACAGTCACGAAGGATAAACCTAAGTACTGTGCTTTCAACCGCGTTTCCCACTAGAACTAGGCTTTTGCATTTAAGTTTGTATCGTTATCGCAAATCTACTAGTCTAGCTGAGCCTATTGTCACACCTTAAGTGAGATTGTTTATTGCTTTTTAACTTTCCATTTCTTTAGCGTACTTTGATTGTCTACTGATGTACTATCATTTCCTTTTTTTTTTCACAAAAACTCATTTTTGAATTTTCTAATGTTTTTGACTTTTTCAAATTTTCTAATGTTTTTGGATTTTCTGACAATAATACTCCCCCTAAAATGCAAAATCATTTAAAGACCATTTGACAAACCGACACTGATAGCTTTGTCTCGCCATCCATTTTCTGCTTCTCATGCACTGATTTGCAGAAAATATAACACACCCCCATGATTTACAACCCATTGATTTTTACAGTTTGAAAACCATTTTTCAATCTTGTGAAATTAATCATGTTTGTTCCGCCGTGAGGGTTTCGGCATATTCAAGCAACATATTTTTGAATTTTTGGATTTTTGACAAATTTAAAAACATACATATTTTTGATTTTTCAAAATTTTGACAAAATAAAAACATATTTTTGGTTTTTAAAATTTTTTAATTTTTAGGGTTTTTGAAATATTGTTTATTTATGTACAGAAATCAAACAAACTCCCTGTTTCAACCAACACAGGGTTCAGCAGCCTTCTCTTCCTGTGCCAGGCTACTCCGATTTCCATTCTCACAGTCTTCAATTTTCTTGAGCACCTGCACATTCAAACTATTTAATCACTTGAACAATTTAGCCCAGGTCTGTTTGACCTTAGGCATTCAACTTCAGAAAATCTTTGTCATTTTGTACAAAGACTTTTTCAACTTTGACTTCAACTTTTTCATCATTTACCGAAGTTACTTGTTTCTTAACACTCCATGTTTGACCTTTTGGAGTACCTCTTTTGTAAAAATGTGACTCTTTTTGAACATTTTGATGTTGAACAACAACTTTTGGTTTCCAAAACTCGTTTGGTTTTGTTGCATCGACAGTTGTTTTCCAACTTTGTGTTGTTCTTAATATGGGTGTGTGAGAATTCCAGATCTGTCTTGAATCGAACCTATTTGGGTTTGATTTCCAAGATTGATTCGAAGCAAACTTGTTTGTGTTGTACCTCCAAGTTTGTTTTGAATCAAATCTGATTGACCTATGTTTCACATCCTCAGATTTCTGTTTTTCCACATTATCAGACTTCTTTTTTCTCAACATCAGCAGGTTTTAGATTTGGACACTTGCGTGCAAGATGTCCAATTTGATCACATTTAAAACATGTTCTCTTTGACACATCTTTGACTTGTGGTTGTTGCTTTTTCTTTTGAGCATAGAACTCTTCATTAGACTGTCGTCTAAATTGGAGTTCTTTCTCTTCTTCTAAACTTATTCCGTGAACAAAATTCATCTTTGTCTGATAATTTGGCGTTTCATTTTTATTTCGACTTTGTTTCTTCTTATAACCCAACCCAGCCTTCATGTTTTTCTTCTTGTAACCAGGTTTGTTATAAAAAGTTTTGTAACACTTTCCAGCAAATTTTGAAATTTCAGATTTTTCAATCTCAACCATTTTGAAAACTTTGTCAATCTTGTCTGAAATCACATTCTGAATCGGGAATACAATATCTAAGAATAATTTGTCCGATCTAATCATGGTATAAACCAATCCTTTTGAATCATCATTCAAATTTTTCTCAGATTTTGAGTTTTTCAGATATTCTTCATGAAAACTACCTTCATTTCCGTCCTGTGATTCAAATTTACCTGTTTCAACCGACTTTTCTTTCAACACACTTTCAACGACCTTACCTACCACCTCTGAATCACTAGAATCATCAGATTTGGAATAAGTTACGTCAATGTTATCTGGCAATTGATCTACCATGTTGAAAGCTTTTTCGACCTTTTCATCATCATAAAATGCAAACTTTTCCGGTGGTGGAACATGATGAAATTCTGAGCCAATGCCTTTCTTATTTTGCTCAGACTCACCATCTCCCGGTTTTATATTGAAAATACGTTCAAGCAGATATGATGACGCGTGATAACTTTTCAATTTGTTGTTATCCTGTTCTAAATCAGCAATCTGACGTTTTAGCTTAGCAACATCCTTAATGTAAGAATTTACAACTTGTTGCTTTATTTCATACTGTCGCTTAAACGTATTAGTTGTTTCAGAATAGTAATCCAATCTTGATTGAACAAGTTTCATTTGACTCTTCACATTTTCATATGACTCCTTTGTAATGTGATATGCCAATTTTATTGAATCATATTCCTTTTTCATTTCTTGAAAAACATTTTCTTTTTGATATCATTCTTTGGTCTTTTTCAAAACATTTTCTTTCAAAACTTCATTTTCTTTTTCTAACTTTTTACATTTTCTGAAAGTTTTTCGTCATTATCTTTCAAAACTTTTTCATTTTCTAACATTTCTTTGTATTTATTTTTAAAAACCTCTTCTATTTTTGTGAATTCAAGATCTCTTGTTCTGAACTTTTCGTCTTTTTCAGTACAAGCACTGCATGGTTTCATGCATTTCCTGCACTGTTCAATAATTTCATTTAAGACTTCAGAATCAGAATTTACCTCAGTGATTGGCACCTTGGTGTTCTCTGCTGCATCTGTCTGATCAGCATCTTTCTGCTTCAGCTTAGTTTCACTCTTCTTTTCTTCACCAGTACTACCATCACCAACAACCTCCAAAATCTCATTCTTCACTTCAATCGAACTTTCAAATTTCTTCTCAGCTTCTTCAACTTGCTGTTCTTCGGTAACAGCTTCTTTCATAACAACTTCTTTTTCTACTTTCTCATTCTCTACTTTCACATCTTCAGCGACCTTCTTCAACTCATCAACCAGCTTCTCAAAATTATTCTTCATTCTCTCTTCATCCCTTTTCCTCAAACTCGATGTCGTGACATATCTTATGTCTTTTTCATGCCTTTTCGCATATGTGTTATCTTTTGATACATTTGTATAATATTCGACAGATCGAGGAATTATGAGAAGAACATCATCAACAATTATGTCCTTCTTGGGAACAACGGGTTCTCCATTTCTGTTGACATAGCACTCTCGTTTTTTATCCCATCTTTTATTAATCACTGCACTTTCATATTATTCTTGCATTTCATTAATTCTGTTTGCAGCAATGTTTCTTTCTCTGTACGTCTTTTCTTCCAGAATCACTTCTCTGGTTTTCTCTTTTACCTCAGCAACAAAAACATAATGTTTGCTCTTTGATGAATTTCTGCCATGAGCTGTAACCTGATTATCCAAACGATCTTCTTCTGGAAGAATCTGACTCCAATCATATCCTTCGTCATCATGGATTACAGCACATGCTCTTGATTTTTCTCTGGGATTATTTTCAATCATCTTTGGCTCTTCTTTGCTACGGTGGTAGATCGCCTTTCGGTAGTAATCATCATTGAACGGATTTGCATTTCCACCAACTGCAGAATTATTGCATTCTCTATTGAAATGACCTTTTTGCTTACATTTGAAGCAGGTCACTTTGGACTTGTCAAACCCAAGCTTTGTTGATGGACCACCGATTGATTCTTTCCCAGTAATCTCCATGTATCTCTGAGCTCTGCGGATGCAACTTGCCAAACACCAGCGAATATCAATGAGTTCCATTTCTTCTGGATCAATCTGGTCGTAGTCTTCTTTGGTTAATTCAGAATTTCCAATTTTGCCAGCTACTAGACCTTCATATGATTCTAGAACAGATGCAAGGAAACTCATTTGTTGTTTAGCAGCATTGATGCTCATAGCCGGAGAATTTTTCAACTTGAGAGCAATGTTGCACAGTATCTCTTCTCATTCTTTAGAATTAGTTTTTGAAGAAAATGAATGATAACCCAGATCGTAACTTGATGAGCTTTTCTGAGGTTCTTTTGTCCTCTCACCACTGAATGCTGCCTTTGGTGATTCACCAACTTTCACCGAAGGTAAGTTTCCTTTGTAATAAAGACCAACATTCTGTTGATGTGAAGAACTGCTCATCTTGTTTTGTTTCTGCAATTCAAGCTCATGAGTTTCAATCTTTTCAATTAACATATCGAGAGAAATTGTTTCATATAAAGCATCATTTTTCAACATAAACACAAATGTTTGCCACTGATCAGCTCGTGGTAACGCTTCTATGATTTTGTCAATTATTTCTTCTCTCGTTTTCTCAATCTTAAATCATTCTAGTTCAATTTTTAGATGACAAAAACGTTCAATCATTTCTCGAACTGATTCACCTTTCAAGCTATCAAACAAATCAATTTCTTTCTTTAATAAAGCAATTTTATTTTTCTTGATTTGTTTACCCCCCTCAGCTTTAACCCGTAAGGCTTCCCAAACAGATTTTGATGATCCATCATGTTGTTGTAAAGCAAACATGTCATTTCTGATTGATGATTGGATTAAAGCAATCATTCTCTGTTCGGCTGCAAATTCGGATTTGTCTTCTTTGGATAAATTCTTGGGTGGAAGATCTTCTCCTTTATCATTTTTTGGTCTTTTATATCCGAACTCAAGACAAAACCAGCTTTCATGTGCTTAAGCTTTTGCCCAGTTAATGAAACGCTCTTTCCACCAAATGTAGTCCTCAATACTATCAAGCTTGGGTGGTTTTGAATGAGTTCCATAAAAGTTGTCATGATTAATGTTTTCATTGACTGCTTTTGTTATTGATTTTGGTGTAACAATTGATGTTTCAGACGATTTGGATGTAAACGCGTTGTAGAATGTGTTGTAGAACTCTTCAGCCATGACGTTTCTTGTTTACCACTTTGAATATCACCTGAAAATATACAAACAAACGATCAGTTTAAACGGACTGAATATGTAAAAGTGTGCGACGGTTGAATCGATCTAGGACTCGTGTCAAAGATTCGCGGACTCGTTTCAATGTTGTTCAAGTGAAATCACTGAATGAATGGACCACAACCTGATATGGACTTATCAATTTAATTCAAATCTGGCCGACAATCACATATTACAAAATTATTTTATTGGACCACTAACTTTTAATCCTTATCTTGTGAATTAATTTTCAACACATGCAACTATTGAAATTCGAATATTATAAACTGATAACATAACTAATTTGCAATGTAATATAAATGGGCTGTTCAAATATGATTCACGCGGACCGATAATACTAAATCTATTGGACCTAGAACTTATCAATCCAAATTGTGATTGGACCAAAATTCTGAGTGGCCCGATGACAAATCACGTGGGCTGTGGATCACTTAAATGCTTTTCCAAATTGGGCCGACAACATCAATTGAACTTCAAATTGATTGGACCGATACTCTTCAAACGACTTGACAACCTTAGTTCACTTCGTATGAACTGGTTAAACACTCAAACGAACTGATTAAGTCCACTTCGTGTGGACTGAGATAAATTCTCAAACGACCTGGTTCCAAACCGTATGAACTGGGTAAAGTCTCAAACGACTTGAACTACAAACCACGTGACCTGATCCACTTCGTGTGGACTGAGTGATTCACTCCATGCGAACTGAACAATACACATTCACTCCATGCGAACTGAACAACAAAACTCAAACGAACTGAGCCATGGTCAAACGAATCTGATGTTTGTTACACCCCAACCACGTAGGACAACAAAACGTGGCGGAAACGTCGGGGAGTGTTGCAACAGAATTAATTGTTTCACAACCATGGAAATTAAAGTTACGTTTTATTTATCAACAAGAGGGTAACATTGTCTTTAACACGAAACAAAGAGTACATAACATAATTAAACTAAGTCTATCTTCATTTTAAGTCTCTAAGGCACAGTTCCGCCCTAGTGTCACGATCATCATCCTATGCAAAAGCTCCTGAAAACACATGTGAAAATAGGTACGTCAGCATAAAAATGCCTGTGAGATACATATGTTTTGTGAAAATAGGATTCATGACTTATAAGTTTAGAAAAAGTTGTTTAGCAAAAGTCAGTCATGAACCTTGTAAATTGTTTTGTTTTGTAAATCATTTAGAAAGCAATAAGATCAAATGATATGTATAAATAAAAGAATAATGTATGTTTAAATGTATAACCAAGTAAAATAAGTTGTATAAAGTAAATTGTTTGTAAACCAAAGTCTTGTGAGAATCGTGTTACTTGTGTAAAATGTATAAGTCCAAATTGAATGATTTAAATAACGCTATGATATGTAATATAATACAAACACTTATATATAGGAAGTACCAGCGGCGTATCCACCATGCTTGTATCATATTACTCACATCTCGTTACTTAAGTCACTTAAACAAACCACCAATGTATAAAGTCTATGTTTAAACCAATTGTCAAAAGTCCTTGTATAAATCATATCAAATGTTAATAGTCCAAATGTAGTCAAGTAATGTGTAGCAAATGTTATGTCTGGTAAGTAATGTGTTGTTACATAAACCAATTGTAAAAATGTACAAAACAAAGTATTTTGAATATATCAAAAAGTTATGTTTTGCAAAGTAATGCATGTTACATTGATACAAACACTTATGTGGTAAGTTAACGCATACATTCAAGCCTTGAGACAGTCGGATAACCCTAAGTCAAGGTTATCAAAAGAAATGTTTTCGGATTCAGTCATTCCTTACATCCAAACAAACCCGGGATGTTAGGAATGGGATTTGTCAAGTCCTATGGTACCAGGACTTACTACCGAGCGGCGTAGCTAATGTTAATGAACGTATATAAGTCCAGTTTGTGCAAACCAAATGTCATAGCAAATGTGAACATGTTATATGAAAACAATGTACTAAGTATGCTAAGTTAACATACGAAGCAGAAAAGTCATGTAAATCAATGTGCTAGCATGCTATCAGTCAACATACATAGCAGAAATGTAAAGTAAATCATGTATTATAAGTGTACTAATGAACATAACAAGCATATGATGTGAAAACATGGAAAGCATGAAAGTAACAAGTAGGCACATGTGTTTCACCCCAAAACAGTTTGAAAACAGTAAAAGAGGGGTCTATGTACTCACTTGAGATTGCTTAGTATGTCACACCCCGACCACGTGGAACATACAAAACGTGGCGGAAATGTCGGGGAGTATTGTAACAGAATTAATTGTTTCAAATCCATGGCAATTGAAGTTTCGTTTTATTGATTAAAGGTGTTACAATGTCTTAACAAACAAAGAAATACAACATAATTAACTAGTCTTGCATCTTTTATTGTCACTAAAGCCCAAGTCTGCCTATGTGTATCTTGATCATCTTATGCAACAGCTCCTGAAAAACACATGTGAAAATAGGTACGTCAGCATAAAAATGCCTGTGAGATACATAGGTTTTGTGAAAATAGGTTCCATGACTTATGTTTGAGAAAATGTTTAGTCATGAACCTTGTAATTTGCTTTGTTTTGTAAATCATTTGAAAAACAATGAGTTCAGATGATATGTATAAATAAGTGAATAATGTATGGTTAAATGAATAACCATAGTAAAATGGATTTGTATAAGATAAGTTGTTTGTAAAACAATGTCTTGTGAAAAGTATGTTATTTGTATAAAATGTTATATGTATCAAACTGAAATGATTCAAATAACGCTACGATATGTAATACCATACAAACACTTATATATAGGAAGTACTAGCGGCGTATCCACCATGCTTGTATCATATTACACACACATCGTTACTTAATCACTTAATCAAACCAAACCAAACAATGTAAAATGTCTATGTTTAAATAAATTGTCAAATGTATTGAATAATATGTCAAAGTATTCATGTCAAGATGTAAATCATGTCAAAATGTCTATGTCAAATATCCATGTCAAATGTCTATGTCAAATATCCATGTCAAATGTCTATGTCAAATATCCATGTCAAATGTCTATGTCAAATATCCATGTATGGCAAGTGAAATGTCTCAACTAAACCATATGCACAAAAACAAAGTATTGAAGTAAAACTTAATTTAAATCAAAGTTATGTTTTGTGGGAAATGCATGATCAAATGTCAATCATGTTAAAATGTCTATGCCGAAATGTCTATGTCAAATGTCTATGTCAAAATGTCATGTAAAACGATGTACTAAGTAATGCACACAATTGGGCACACCTAGCATGAAATGTCATAAAATCATGTACTATAATGTACTAACGAACATAGCAGTATATGATGTTAAAACAGGAAAGCATGAAAGTAACAAGTAGGCACATGTGTTTCACCCCAAAACAGTTTGGAAAACAGTAAAAGAGGGGTCTATGTACTCACCTGAGATTGCTCAGTAGTCCTTGAGTAACAACTAAACAATGCTAGAGATCGCGGATATCAAACGGCACCTAATATAGGTAACTATGTTAATTAACCGGACCTAGATCGGAAGATTGGGTAGCATGAGGGTTTGTAAACCAAACGAGTATGGAGACTCGTGTAATATGGTTCAACAAAGCCTACATACTAATTGAAACCTAACATAATTGTTTATGACCCATTACGACCCGTTTAGGTAGCTTATGCTACTTTAACGCGTCGTTCGCGTGAAACGCGTTCGGACCGCCTAACTAGTCCTATGACAAGTGTTATATGCCTAAACATGTTACATAATCAGTTATGTGACAAAGGTTTAGGTTACATATGCTTAATTACCAATTATACATGAAAAGGGTATTCTGGTAATTTACCTAAGGCATATAAACTACTTATCATAAAACTACTCAAACGATGTGACCATAGGGTATAACCTCGGAAGGTTATTCCCTACCTACTATGGTCACCTAAAGTATTTGGTCGGATCCTAATGATCGACCAAACTGGGTCGGGTTCGAAGGTATAGGCGATTTATTAGATCGCCTACCCTACGACCCTAGACAACGTGGTAGTCAGTGGGCATAGTCCCAAGGGACTATGACCAACGTGATTACACTCACGTTGCGAAGTTCAAACGAACTTCGCATTGACCATTACTGGTCAACGCTGAAAGTCAAACAAAGTTTGACTTTCTGACTCGAAAAGCAATAAAATAAGGAAAAGAACGAAAGAATACTTACGAAGGGTCCCCGAATGCTAATCCCGATTCAAGAATCTCAGGTATGAAACAATGGTTTCAACTTAGAGGTTCTCAAATCAGAATTCTAGTGATTTTAGCAATGGGGGGTATGGGGTATTTATAGGAATACCCGAACCGTTAAGATCGTTTCATGGAAAACGTGCCTTAATCCCATCCGTACATGTGTTGCAAAGTTATGGTGTTTAGGTGTTTAAATTCCATCCATACATGTGTTGCAAAGTTATGGTGTTTAGGTGTTTAAATTCCATCCATACATGTGTTGCAAAGTTATGGTGCCAAAATTCCATCCTTATCCGCTGACTAAGCAAGTTAGAATGTGTGGTTGTGAATTAAACAACGGCTAATACATCGAATCTGGTCCCGAAAACGCAAAACTGAGTTTTCTGCATGTTTTCTGTCCAGCATAGGCAGTCGCGTAGCGCGACTGCATAGGCCCTTAGGGCTCGCGCTACGCCACTGCCCCCATGTTTCAGAATTGTTTCAAAAGTGACAGGTTTAGTCCCTGCAGCCCGTTTAAGCGATTTTCGATGCGTTTGAACCCCGTTAACCTCATTTCAAGGCTCTAAAATGAAGTTAAAGTATAGGGAACTCAAAACTTGCTCAAAAATATCTCGGATGATGGTTCGTTTGGTCGTACGAACGCGATGTTCGCTTAATTACGACGGAATGCGCATAAGCGCGAAAAACGATCCAAATGACGTGACAAATGGATTTTTCTTATGGCGAACACTAAAATAAAATATTTTAGTGCTTACATAAATTTTTGGATGTCCGGATGTATTCAGAACGTAAGTTATGCGCGAAAATGCAAACTTGTGCACTTTTTGACCCTTTTAGTCCCTGAATGACCCAAAAGTTTATTTTAGCATACCGAACACCTCAAAGCCTATTTCTAAGCTATGTGAAGGGTATTTATGGTATGTTTAACTTATGGTCATGCTCCGGAATGTCTGTTATAGTTCAAATTGGCATACTTTCGCAGTTTGTCAACTTTAGTCCCTGTAAGCGATTTAACTAGATTTTGCCATACCAAAGACTTCAAAACTTATATCTAAGTTATGTAAAGGTTATTTAAGGTATGTTAAACCTATTTCACTATTCAGGAGTGTTTGTTGCATTAAACTGGTTATATTTACGCATTAGTGCGCGTATAACCTTCCAGAAAGCGATTTAGAGTTTGAAATCGAACAAGAGTTGATATGTGCACAAGATACGCATATTTATACAAATCCAAAGTATGAAATACAATATTTCATTGGTTTTGCATTTGTTTGATGGTCGAAATGACACAGGTGTTACAGTCTCCCCTACTTTAGGAAATTTCGTCCCGAAATTTAGTTTTAGAGGAAACTTGTGGAGACAGCTGTGACGGTTTTTGCCTTCAGACAATTCCATTGAGCCCTTAAGTAAAACTCTGGGCCATGTTAGGATTCTTAGCAAAGATGTCAACCCTCAAATTGAAGTCATTGTAGTAACAAAACATGGAGTTTTGAACTATAGACAGGAGAACAGTTCCCGTGAAGAATTATCATAGGAAACTTGTGTGTGCTTGAAATCAGAATTGGGTAGTGTGAGAATAAATGACATTGGTAAAAGTCCAAGACTTCTCCCGTATCATTACTCTTGCCACTGTTGGTCTTAACACATGACAAAACTTCCTGTGGTTCCTATGCACTGAACTCCATAATTATGTAGGCCTCCATAATTACGTAGTTCCTTGCACAGTCCGCACATTTTATTTCATAATGCGTATGGGGAAAAATTAAACGAATAATCTCTTGAACTAGACCTCACGAGGGTCTATCTAACTACATAAACACATGATACATTTAACTAGATTGTCGAACCAATCTATTTAACTTAACTACTCAAGAGAATTATTTAACTACTACATCGACGTAGGATGTATTTAACTACTACACCGACGTAGGATGTATTTAACTACTACACCGACGTAGGATGTATTTAACTACTACACCGACGTAGGATGTATTTAACTAGATTGTCGAACCAATCTATTTAACTTAGATCGACGTAGGATCTCTTTAACTACTACACCGACGTAGGATGTATTTAACTAGATTGTCGAACCAATCTATTTAACTTAGATCGACGTAGGATCTCTTTAACTACTACACCGACGTAGGATGTATTTAACTAGATTGTCGAACCAATCTATTTAACTTAGATCGACGTAGGATCTCTTTAACTACTACACCGACGTAGGATGTATTTAACTAGATTGTCGAACCAATCTATTTAACTTATCATCACATGTTGCCCTTAAACTTTGGAATAGTACTTTATAATCCAAGGGACTTAACTACAACGTAGAAGTCCATTAAGGATTTAAGATAATACCTTTTTGAATATCCTACTATGAATCCTTCATATGAAGATAAGAAAGATTCTATGAGGATTCGGATAACGAATATCCAGAGTATACAAAAACACAAAATGCTTAAAAGGAAAGACAAGATGCATAAACACATAGTCACATAACCACAAAATTGTTTATCTAGATCTTTAATTTGTTATCTTTGGACGCGGATACTTAAAGCACACCAGGAATCCAATTCGTGGATTTCATTTGGCACTTTAATTATTTCAAGAATCTATCTATAAGGATAGGATAATCTTTAAAAGAAATTCGGCTTTGTCCCTATTGAATTGTGATGTACGTATTGAATCATACAAAGAATTCAATTTAAGGACTCCGATGAATGATACCCATCCACAAGGATCTAATTATGAGGATAGAAAGATCCTACATGGATTTTGGAGTTTGTGTAACGAGAGTGTTCCGACACCTTGCACTAGGCGTGCTTACGTCGATACACAAGGTAGAAAGTTCATGAGGTTGAGGCGCCAGATATGCCAAGCGACATATGAAGCAGAGTTTGAAGGTTGAGCAGCAGCAGGATTTGTAACAGCTTTGCTTTAGATTACAAAGCGGCACATGTTAACCAAATGTCTCCATCGTCCACCGTGGGTACATTTGAAACAAGGTATTTGATTTGAATAATGACGATGGCATTGATTGCACCAAGGAGCAGTTCCCTTATACAGCTTCATCCCTGAGGCGAGTCATGGTGATAGCTAAGTCAACGGTCCTCTGGAGTACGACGCCTATTCGCTGGGTAATTGCAGCACCTAGTTCGGACATTGTTGTTGCGATGAAGAAGCATCTTGAAGATAACGAAAGGCATAGGAGGAAACAAGCGAAAGATAGTCAAAAGAAAATGACAACTCATGAAGATTGTGACCATTTGTTTGTTACCAAAGGCAAACAAATGAGATGGTGACTAATCAAAGTAAATGGGTCAATATAATGTATCGCGAAGACATGCTCGCCTATAAGTGAACACTCATCCCAAGAATTCCCAGGTAAGCACAACTGGTCTCGCGTCTGATGAGATGTATACGAAGTGCTTGCCTAGACAGAAAACCCAGAATACAGGCATTCACCCTTCCAGTTTGCACGTGTTCACATTATTTAAAACCCAAAACCTTGACGAGATTTTGAAAATTTAAAGGGTTCAAAACCATATAACAGAGGGTTCAAAACCTTGTAATAAATCATCCTTGAACAGATGATTAGTTTTCAAAGCGGTTTTGAAATTTATGTTCTTGTTGTGGTAGTCGCCTAAGGATAGGTGACGGTATTGTTTTATGACTAAACGCAAGTAAACTCGCGTTAGGGTCCTAAGAAGGTTATAGACTAGGTCAAAGCATTACTAATAACCTAATTCCCTATAACCATTGGCTCTGATACCATCTTTTCTGTCACACCCCGACCACGTGGAACATACAAAACGTGGCGGAAATGTCGGGGAGTGTTGTAACAGAATTAATTGTTTCAAATCCATGGCAATTGAAGTTTCGTTTTATTGATTAAAGGTGTTACAATGTCTTAACAAACAAAGAAATACAACATAATTAACTAGTCTTGCATCTTTTATTGTCACTAAAGCCCAAGTCTGCCTATGTGTATCTTGATCATCTTATGCAACAGCTCCTGAAAAACACATGTGAAAATAGGTACGTCAGCATAAAAATGCCTGTGAGATACATAGGTTTTGTGAAAATAGGTTCCATGACTTATGTTTGAGAAAATGTTTAGTCATGAACCTTGTAATTTGCTTTGTTTTGTAAATCATTTGAAAAACAATGAGTTCAGATGATATGTATAAATAAGTGAATAATGTATGGTTAAATGAATAACCATAGTAAAATGGATTTGTATAAGATAAGTTGTTTGTAAAACAATGTCTTGTGAAAAGTATGTTATTTGTATAAAATGTTATATGTATCAAACTGAAATGATTCAAATAACGCTACGATATGTAATACCATACAAACACTTATATATAGGAAGTACCAGCGGCGTATCCACCATGCTTGTATCATATTACACACACATCGTTACTTAATCACTTAATCAAACCAAACCAAACAATGTAAAATGTCTATGTTTAAATAAATTGTCAAATGTATTGAATAATATGTCAAAGTATTCATGTCAAGATGTAAATCATGTCAAAATGTCTATGTCAAATATCCATGTCAAATGTCTATGTCAAATATCCATGTCAAATGTCTATGTCAAATATCCATGTCAAATGTCTATGTCAAATATCCATGTATGGCAAGTGAAATGTCTCAACTAAACCATATGTACAAAAACAAAGTATTGAAGTAAAACTTAATTTAAATCAAAGTTTTGTTTTGTGGGAAATGCATGATCAAATGTCAATCATGTTAAAATGTCTATGCCGAAATGTCTATGTCAAATGTCTATGTCAAAATGTCATGTAAAACGATGTACTAAGTAATGCACACAATTGGGCACACCTAGCATGAAATGTCATAAAATCATGTACTATAATGTACTAACGAACATAGCAGTATATGATGTTAAAACAGGAAAGCATGAAAGTAACAAGTAGGCACATGTGTTTCACCCCAAAACAGTTTGGAAAACAGTAAAAGAGGGGTCTATGTACTCACCTGAGATTGCTCAGTAGTCCTTGAGTAACAACTAAACAATGCTAGAGATCGCGGATATCAAACGGCACCTAATATAGGTAACTATGTTAATTAACCGGACCTAGATCGGAAGATTGGGTAGCATGAGGGTTTGTAAACCAAACGAGTATGGAGACTCGTGTAATATGGTTCAACAAAGCCTACATACTAATTAAAACCTAACATAATTGTTTATGACCCATTACGACCCGTTTAGGTAGCTTATGCTACTTTAACGCGTCGTTCGCGTGAAACGCGTTCGGACCGCCTAACTAGTCCTATGACAAGTGTTATATGCCTAAACATGTTACATAATCAGTTATGTGACAAAGGTTTAGGTTACATATGCTTAATTACCAATTATACATGAAAAGGGTATTCTGGTAATTTACCTAAGGCATATAAACTACTTATCATAAAACTACTCAAACGATGTGACCATAGGGTATAACCTCGGAAGGTTATTCCCTACCTACTATGGTCACCTAAAGTATTTGGTCGGATCCTAATGATCGACCAAACTGGGTCGGGTTCGAAGGTATAGGCGATTTATTAGATCGCCTACCCTAGGACCCTTGACAACGTGGTAATCAGTGGGAATAGTCCCAAGGGACTATGACCAACGTGATTACACTCACGTTGCGAAGTTCAAACGAACTTCGCATTGACCATTACTGGTCAACGCTGAAAGTCAAACAAAGTTTGACTTTCTGACTCGAAAAGCAATAAAATAAGGAAAAGAACGAAAGAATACTTACGAAGGGTCCCCGAATGCTAATCCCGATTCAAGAATCTCAGGTATGAAACAATGGTTTCAACTTAGAGGTTCTCAAATCAGAATTCTAGTGATTTTAGCAATGGGGGGTATGGGGTATTTATAGGAATACCCGAACCGTTAAGATCGTTTCATGGAAAACGTGCCTTAATCCCATCCGTACATGTGTTGCAAAGTTATGGTGTTTAGGTGTTTAAATTCCATCCATACATGTGTTGCAAAGTTATGGTGTTTAGGTGTTTAAATTCCATCCATACATGTGTTGCAAAGTTATGGTGCCAAAATTCCATCCTTATCCGCTGACTAAGCAAGTTAGAATGTGTGGTTGTGAATTAAACAACGACTAATACATCGAATCTGGTCCCGAAAACGCAAAACTGAGTTTTCTGCATGTTTTCTGTCCAGCATAGGCAGTCGCGTAGCGCGACTGCATAGGCCCTTAGGGCTCGCGCTACGCCACTGCCCCCATGTTTCAAAATTGTTTCAAAAGTGACAGGTTTAGTCCCTGCAGCCCGTTTAAGCGATTTTCGATGCGTTTGAACCCCGTTAACCTCATTTCAAGGCTCTAAAATGAAGTTAAAGTATAGGGAACTCAAAACTTGCTCAAAAATATCTCGGATGATGGTTCGTTTGGTCGTACGAACGCGATGTTCGCTTAATTACGACGGAATGCGCATAAGCGCGAAAAACGATCCAAATGACGTGACAAATGGATTTTTCTTATGGCGAACACTAAAATAAAATATTTTAGTGCTTACATAAATTTTTGGATGTCCGGATGTATTCAGAACGTAAGTTATGCGCGAAAATGCAAACTTGTGCACTTTTTGACCCTTTTAGTCCCTGAATGACCCAAAAGTTTATTTTAGCATACCGAACACCTCAAAACCTATTTCTAAGCTATGTGAAGGGTATTTATGGTATGTTTAACTTATGGTCATGCTCCGGAATGTCTGTTACAGTTCAAATTGGCATACTTTCGCAGTTTGTCAACTTTAGTCCCTGTAAGCAATTTAACTAGATTTTGCCATACCAAAGCCTTCAAAACTTATATCTAAGTTATGTAAAGGTTATTTAAGGTATGTTAAACCTATTTCACTATTCCGGAGTGTTTGTTGCATTAAACTGGTTATATTTACGCATTAGTGCGCGTATAACCTTCCAGAAAGCGATTTAGAGTTTGAAATCGAACAAGAGTTGATATGTGCACAAGATACGCATATTTATACAAATCCAAAGTATGAAATACAATATTTCATTGGTTTGGCATTTGTTTGATGGTCGAAATGACACAGGTGTTACATAGTAGTCCTTGAGTAACAACCAAACAATGCTAGAGATCACGGATATCAAACGGCACCTAATATAGGTAACTAGGTTAATATACCGGACCTAAATCGGAGGATTGGATAGAATGAGGGTTCGTAAACCAAACGAGTATGGAGACTCGTATAATATGGTTTAACAAAGCCTACATACTACAATGAAACCTAACCTAAGTGCTTACGACCCATTACGACCCGTTTAGGTAGCTTATGCTACTTTAACGCGTCGTTCGTGTAAAACGCGTTCGGAACGCCTAACTAGCCCAATGATAAGTAAAATATGCCTTAACATGTCTAATATTGTTACCAAATCAGTTTAGATACCAAGAGTTATGTTACATATGCTTAAAATGAATTTTGGCGTTCAAAGGGCATTTTGGTAATTTACCTAAGGCATATATACTACCTACATACAACTACTCAAACTATGTGACCATAAGGTATAACCTCGGAAGGTTATTCCCTATACAACTATGGTCACCTAATGTGTTTGGTCGGATCCTAACGATCGACCAAACGGGTCGGGTTCGAAAGTATAAGCGATTGTTTAGATCGCTTACCTTTACGACCCTAGACAAGCACAAAACTAAAAGTGATGAGCTAAGCATGTTAAAACATGCTTAACTAAGTTTAGAAAATAGGTTTGGTATCAAAACAAACGGTTTTGATACCTAAGAGTAGTTTGGTTACATAATACGCAAGAATGCGCATTTTGGCCGAAACTACGACTCGTCACTGAGCCTAGATAACGTGGTAATCAGTAGGTATAGTCGCTAGGGACTATAACCATCGTGATTACGCTCACATTATGAAGTTCAAACGAACTTCGCATTGACCATAGACTGGTCAACGCAGAAAGTCAACCAAAGTTTGACTTTAACACTAAAAGAATAAAAGAACGAAGGAACACTTACAAAGGATCCCCGAAAGCTTTGATTTCCAAATATTTCTCATGTATGAAGTGATAGAACACCCCAACTTAGAGAAAAAACAGAATTCAAGTGGGTTTTGAGTTGTGAATCAAGGGGTATTTATAGGATTCTTGGAACCGTTAGGATCGTTTATCGAATAACGTGCTTCAATCTCATCCTTACACCTGTTGCAACCCTATGGTAACTCAAAAATGGCCCCTCATGATCAGGAAAGGGCAAGTGTGGATGAGTTTTGAGTGGTTAACAGCTGTAAACAACTGTTAAAACTAATTAATCTGATCTAGGATCCTGACACGGGCCGTGTAAGGGATCACACAAGACGCACGTGGGCCGCCTGGCCCTTCTGGTCAGAAACAAGTTTCAACAAATGTCAGTTTCAGTCCCTGTTGGTGTTTAAGGCCATTTTCGACACGTTTAAGGCCTGTTAAGCCAACTTTAAGGCCCTAAAATGATGCCTAAACATTTTGGACATGAAACATGCTCAAAAATATGTCGGATGTTGGTTCGTTTGGTCGTACGATCGCGATGTTCGCTTAATTACGACGGAATGCGCATAAGCGCGAAAAACGATCCAAATTGTGTGACGAATGGATTTCTCTTATACCAAACACTAAAATAAAATATTTTAGTGCTTACATAAATTTTTGGATGTCCGGATGTATTCAGAACGTAAGTTATGCGCGAAAATGCAAACTTGTGCACTTTTTGACGCTTTTAGTCCCTGAATGCCCCAAAAGTTTATTTTAGCACACCAAACCCCTCAAAGCCTATTTATAAGCTATGTAAAGGATATTTATGGTATGTTTAACTTATGGTCATGTTCCGGAATGTCTGTTACAGTTCAAATTGGCATACTTTCCCAGTTTGTCAAATTTAGTCCCTGTAGGCGAATTAACTTGTTTTTGCCATACCAAAACCTTCAAAACTTATTTCTAAGTTATGTAAAGGTTATTTAAGGTATTTTAAGTATATGTTGATGTTCTGGAGTATTTTTCGCATTAAACTGATTACGTTTATGCACCAGTTTGCGTATAACTCTCCAGAAAGCGATAGAGTTTGAAATTGAACAAAAGTCAAAACATGAAAAATGTAAAACATAACCAAACAAACATTGGGATCAAATAACATTGTTTTATTGATAAACGAACTGTTCACAATGATTACAAGCACAGATGTTACAGTCTACCCTACTTGTGGAAATTTCGTCTCGAAATTTAATTAGGGGAAACTCGTAGGAAAAGATGTGGCTACTTCGCCTTCATTTGATCTTCGCGTTCCCAAGTAAACTCAGGTCCACGTTTAGATTCCCATCGAACTTTGACCAAAGGCATGTGCTTGCGTTTAAGCCACTTGACTTCACGTTCCATGATTTCCACTGGCTTCTCAACAAATTTCAGTGTTTTATCAACACGAATTTCGTCAAGTGGTATGTGGAGGTTCTCATCAGCTAAACACTTCTTGAGATTGGACACGTGAAAGGTTGGATGAACATTTCCAAGTTCAGGAGGTAACTCAAGTCTGTAGGCTACCTTACCGATTCTTTCGATGATCTTGAATGGTCCAACGTATCTAGGTGCAAGTTTTCCTTTCTTTCCAAATCTGATCACACCTTTCCAAGGTGAGACCTTAAGTAATACACGATCACCGACTTGAAAATCCAAGGACTTGCGTTTTAGGTCCGCGTAACTCTTTTGACGGCATCTAGCTGCCTGAAGGTTATCACGAACTTTCTTAACCTTATCAGTTGTCTCTAAAATGAGAGCAGGTCCAGTAAGCTGAGCCTCACCGATCTCATTCCAGCAGACTGGTGAATGACATTTTCGACCATAGAGAGCCTCGAAAGGAGCCATGTTGATGCTAGAGTGATAACTGTTGTTGTAGGAGAATTCAATCAACGGGAGATGTGAATCCCAACTACTACCAAAATCGACCACACAAGCTCTAAGCATATCCTCCAGAGTCTGGATTGTTCTTTCAGATTGACCATCCGTTTGCGGATGATAAACTATGCTCAGATAAGTTGGGTCCCCATAGCAGATTGCATGGTTCTCTAAAAATGAGAAGTGAAGCAAGCATCTCTGTTAGAAATGATGTTCAAAGGAACACCATGTCGAGCTACAATTTCATCCACATAGATTTTAGCAAGCTTGTCAGCAGAAATATCCTCACGGATTGGCAAGAAATGCGCGGACTTAGTAAGACGATCAACAACTACCCAGATGGCATCATGACCTTTCTTTGTGCGCGGAAGTTTAGTAATGAGATCCATAGTAATGTTTTCCCATTTCCAAACTGGGATCTCTGGTTGCACCAATAAACCAGAAGGATGCTGATGTTCAGCCTTAACCTTAAGACAAGTAAGGCATTTTGATACATGTTAGGAAATGTCTTTCTTCATACCAGGCCACCAATACTGAATACGAAGATCCTTATACATCTTATCTGAACCAGGATGAACAGAATAACGAGACTTATGGGCTTCATCCATAAGCAAGGTGCAAAGGTTATCTTGGCTTGGGACCCACAAATGGTCCATGAAGTAATACGATCCATTGTCCTTCAGTTCCAGGTCAGGGGTTATGTGATAGGGAAATTCCTTATCCATCAAACCTTGTGAAACACAAGTGTGTTGAGCCTAAGAAATGCGTGCTTGGATATCGGATCGAGCTTGAATAACAGATTGAACATGAACACAATGAAGCTTAGTACGTTCCTTGTGACTCAAAGCATCGGCCACGACATTCGCCTTACCAGGGTGGTAGCGAATTTCACAGTCATAGTCGTTTAGAAGCTCCACCCAACGTCGTTGCCTCATGTTGAGTTCTTTCTGATTGAAGATATGCTGAAGACTTTTGTGGTCCGTGAAAACCACACATTTTGTACCGTACAAATAGTGTCTCCAGATCTTAAGAGCGAAGACAACTGCACCCAACTCAAGATCATGAGTGGTGTAGTTCTTCTCATGTATCTTCAACTGCCTCGATGCATATGCTATGACTTTGTTCCTTTGCATCAGAACACAGCCAAGACCCAATTTAGATGCATCACAATAAACGACGAAATCATCATTGCCCTCAGGCAAAGTCAGAACAGGCACGTCACAAAGCTTTTGCTTCAGGTTTTGAAAAGCTTCCTCTTGTTTGAATCCCCAATCAAAGGGCTTGTTCTTCTGAGTTAGAGCAGTTAGAGGAACTGCAATCTTTTGAAAAGCTTCCTCTTGTTTGAATCCCGCAAGTCCAAGAAAAGAACGAACCTCAGTAGGAGTAGTAGGCGTATCCCAATCCTTAATCGCACTGATCTTGGATGGATTTACATGAATACCTTGTTCGTTGACAATATGTCCTAAGAATTGAACTTCTTTAAGCCAGAATTCACACTTGGAGAATTTGGCAAAAAGTTGCTCTTTCTTTAGGAGTTCCAGAGTAAGACGAAGATGTTGCTCGTGATCAGCTCGCGTCTTAGAGTATATCAAAATGTCATCAATAAAAACAATGACGAACTGATCCAAATAAGGCTTGCAGACCCTATTCATTAAGTCCATGAAAACAGCAGGAGCATTAGTCAAACCAAATGGCATGACTGTGAACTCATAATGCCCATATCGAGTGCGGAAAGCGGTCTTGGGAATGTCTTCTTCATGCACACGAAGTTGATGATATCCCGATTGCAGATCAATCTTTGAAAAATAAGAAGCGCCCTGTAACTGATCAAAGAGATCATCGATGCGAGGTAGGGGATATCGATTCTTGATAGTAAGCTTGTTAAGCTCACGATAATCGATACACGTCCTAAAAGATCCATCCTTCTTCTTGACAAAAAGAACGGGAGCACCCGAAGGTGAAAAGCTAGGATGGATAAAACCTTTGTCAGAGAGTTCCTGAAGCTGCTTAGCCAACTATTGCATCTCAGACGGTGCAAGACGATATGGAGCTCTGGCAATGGGGTTTGCACCGGGTACGAGATCAATACGGAACTCGACTTGGCGTGCTGGGGGTAACCCAGGTAACTCTTCAGGAAATACTTCAGGATAATCCCGAACAACAGGGATATCTTGAATAGACTTACATTTGCCCTTATCTGCTACAACATGTGCCAAAAAGGCCACATAGTTCTTTCGCAGATACTTCCGAGCTTTAAAACAAGACATGAGTTTGAGACCACCAGCAGGTTTCTCACCACGAACTTGTAGGATCTCTCCTGTCGAAAGCGGCACACGAACAATCTTCTCGAAACAAACTACCTCTGCGTGATGCTTGGCTAACCAATCCATACCCACTATAACGTCGAAGCTTCCAAGTTGCATAGGCGTGAGGTCAATAGGAAAAGGATGATCGTTAAGGTTCAACTGGCAGTTGTGAAGAACATAATCAAGAACAATGGGTTCACCACTAGCAACTTCTACTGTCAAAGGCTTACCTAGTTTCGTTCTAGACACGCAAAGCAATGGCTCAAAAGATAATGACACAAAACTCTTATCGGCACCCGAATAAAAAAGAACAGATGCAGGCTGATTATTAATAAAGAACGTACCGTTCACCACATTATCATCTGCTTGTGCCTCTTGTGCATTCATGTTGAAGACTCGACCTCGAGCCTGAGCCTGAGTCTGATTCTGATTTGGATTGGCGTTAACTAGTCTTGGGCACCGGTTTCTGTAGTGGGTCAGATCCCCACAATTGTAGCACGAACCAGGAGGGAAATGAGGTCGTGCAGCTTGACCTTGTTGCTGAGCAAGAGGCTGAGCAACTTGTTGGGCTTGGTTCTGAACTGCCCGATTCTGGTTGACAGGAATGCGGCATGTAACGGCAAGATGACCAATTCTCCCACAGTTAGTGCAATGACGACATTGGAGATGTGGTAGGTGATGGCCGTTACACCTGTTGCACAAAGGTGCATTGCCAAGATAGGGCCTCTTGGCGGGTGGTTGTGCAGGCTGATTTGGTGCAGCTTGAGCCTGTGCGGTAACGGCATAGTTTTGGGAAGCCTTTCACTTCCTAGACCCTCTTGAGGAACCAGAATCCTTTCCCTTCTTGTTTTGACCTTTCTTGCTATCTTCTTTGTCAGACGCCTGCTTCTTACCCTTGTCACCCTTTTTGTGCAGCTTTCCCTTTCGAACCTGCGACTCAGTCAATGTCGCTGCTAACTCGATCGCCTGACGGACTGTAGTAGGGTTACTACCAGTAATGATGTCTTGCACTGAGTCAGGTAGGCCATCGATGTACCTTTCGATAGCCTTTTCGAGTGGGGTAACCATAGTCGGGCAAAGCAGACTCAACTCCTCATACCTATCAGTATACGCCCTGTGCTCGCCACTATTTTGTTTCAAGTCATCAAACTCCCTTTCCAAAGCTCGCAGTTCATGACGAGGGCAAAACTCCCTCATTATAAGAGCTCTAAGTTCAGCCCATGTTTGTGCTAGAGCAACTTCTGCACCGCGGTCTCTCATCCCCGTTCCACCATGTAAGAGCCCTCTTCTGAAACACACTCGAAGAAAACTCGACCTTGCGATTTTCAGGACACTGAACGTGACGGAAAGTATTCTCAATGCTCTCGAACCATTGAAGAAGCCCAGTTGCTCCCTCAGAACCACTAAACTTGAGCGGTTTAGCCGAGTTGAAACTCTTGAAATTGCATGGAGCATGATTGTTGTTGTTGGCTTGGTTCCATTGAGCAATAAGATTTGGGAACGCAGCAGCCATTTGCTGTGCGATAATTTCTGCCAGTTCGGCATTAGCTATCTGATTCTCGCGTCGAGGAGGCATTCTAAAAGAGGAAACATGAAAGGAAACGAGTGAGATGATTGAATGAAAAGGATGAGATGAAACAAAATCAACAAAAGCAAAGATGGTGGTCATTCGTCCGCATCACAAAGCAAACAAACGACACACAGTGGCTAATCAAAGTAAATGGGTGAAAAATAATGTATCGCGAAGACATGCTCGCCTATAAGTGAACACTCACCCCAAGAGTTCCCAGGTAAGAGTGACTGGTCCGATTATGTGGATTTGTATGAACACTCTAGCCTTAGACAGAAAACCCAGGGTACAGGCATTCACCCTTCCAGTTTGCACGTGTTCACACTATTTAGGACCCTAAACTTTGACGAGATTTTAAAAAAAAAATTCAAAGGGGTTCAAAACCTTATAACAAAGGGTTCAAAACCTAGTAATCAATCATCCTAGAATAGATTATTAGTTTTCAAGGCGGATTTGAACTTGATGTTCTCGTTGTGGATATCACCTAAGGATAGGTGAAGTGCATGTTTTAAAATCTAAACACAAGACAACTTGCGTTTGGGTCCTAGAAAGGTTATAGTCTAGGTCAAAGCATTACTAATAACCTAATTCCCTATAACCATTGGCTCTGATACCAACTTTTCTGTCACACCCCGACCACGTAGGACAACAAAACGTGGCGGAAACGTCGGGGAGTGTTGCAACAGAATTAATTGTTTCACAACCATGGAAATTAAAGTTACGTTTTATTTATCAACAAGAGGGTGACATTGTCTTTAACACGAAACAAAGAGTACATAATATAATTAAACTAAGTCTATCTTCATTTTAAGTCTCTAAGGCACAGGTCCACCCTAGTGTCACGATCATCATCCTATGCAAAAGCTCCTGAAAACACATGTGAAAATAGGTACGCCAGCATAAAAATGCCTGTGAGATACATAGGTTTTGTGAAAATAGGATTCATGACTTATAAGTTTAGAAAAAGTTGTTTAGCAAAAGTCAGTCATGAACCTTGTAAATTGTTTTGTTTTGTAAATCATTTAGAAAGCGATAAGATCAAATGATATGTATAAATAAAAGAATAATGTATGGTTAAATGTATAACCCAGTAAAATGAGTTGTATAAAGTAAATTGTTTGTAAACCAAAGTCTTGTGAGAATCGTGTTACTTGTGTAAAATGTATAAGTCCAAATTGCATGATTTAAATAACGCTATGATATGTAATATAATACAAACACTTATATATAAGAAGTACCAGTGGCGTATCCACCATGCTTGTATCATATTACTCACATCTCGTTACTTAAGTCACTTAAACAAACCACCAATGTATAAAGTCTATGTTTAAACCATTTGTCAAAAGTCCTTGTATAAATCATATCAAATGTTAATAGTCCAAATGTAGTCAAGTAATGTCCAGCAAATGTTATGTCTGGTAAGTAATGTGTTGTTACATAAACCAATTGTAAAAATGTACAAAACAAAGTATTCTGAATATATCAAAAAGTTATGTTTTGCAAAGTAATGCATGTTACATTGATACAAACACTTATGTGGTAAGTTAACGCATACATTCAAGCCTTGAGACAGTCGGATAACCCTAAGTCAAGGTTATCAAAAGAAATGTTTTCGGATTCAGTCATTCCTTACATCCAAACAAACCCGGGATGTTAGGAATGGGATTTGTCAAGTCCTATGGTACCAGTACTTACTACCGAGCGGCGTAGCTAATGTTAATGAACGCATATAAGTCCAGTTTGTGCAAACCAAATGTCATAGCAAATGTGAACATGTTATATGAAAACAATGTACTAAGTATGCTAAGTTAACATACGAAGCAGAAAAGTCATGTAAATCAATGTGCTAGCATGCTATCAGTCAACATAGATAGCAGAAATGTAAAGTAAATCATGTACTATAAGTGTACTAATGAACGTAGAAAGCATATGATGTGAAAACATGGAAAGCATGAAAGTAACAAGTAGGCACATGTGTTTCACCCCAAAACAGTTTGAAAACAGTAAAAGAGGGGTCTATGTACTCACTTGAGATTTCTTAGTAGTCCTTGAGTAACAACCAAACAATGCTAGAGATCACGGATATCAAACGGCACCTAATATAGGTAACTAGGTTAATATACCGGACATAAATCGGAGGATTGGATAGAATGAGGGTTCGTAAACCAAACGAGTATGGAGACTCGTGTAATATGGTTTAACAAAGCCTACATACTACAATGAAACCTAACCTAAGTGCTTACGACCCATTACGACCCGTTTAGGTAGCTTATGCTACTTTAACGCGTCGTTCGCGTAAAACGCGTTCGGAACGCCTAACTAGCCCTATGATAAGTAAAATATGCCTTAACATGTCTAATATTGTTACCAAAATAGTTTAGATACCAAGAGTTATGTTACATATGCTTAAAATGAATTTTGGCGTTCAAAGGGCATTTTGATAATTTACCTAAGGCATATATACTACCTATCATACAACTACTCAAACGATGTGACCATAAGGTATAACCTCGGAAGGTTATTCCCTATACAACTATGGTCACCTAATGTGTTTGGTCGGATCCTAACGATCGACCAAACGGGTCGGGTTCGAAAGTATAAGCGATTGTTTAGATCGCTTACCTTTACGACCCTAGACAAGCACAAAACTAAAAGTGACAAGCTAAGCATGTTAAAACATGCTTAACTAAGTTTAGAAAACAGGTTTGGTATCAAAACAAACAGTTTTGATACCTAAGAGTAGTTTGGTTACAAAATACGCAAGAATGCGCATTTTGGCCGAAACTACGACTCGTCACTGAGCCTAGATAACGTGGTAATCAGTAGGTATAGTCGCTAGGGACTATAACCATCATGATTACGCTCACATTATGAAGTTCAAATGAACTTCGCATTGACCATAGACTGGTCAACGCAGAAAGTCAACCAAAGTTTGACTTTAACGCTAAAAGAATAAAAGAACGAAGGAACACTTACAAAGGGTCCCCGAAAGTTTTGATTTCCAAATATTTCTCAGGTATGAAGTGATAGAACACCCCAACTTAGAGAAAAATCAGAATTCAAGTGGGTTTTGAGTTGTGAATCAAGGGGTATTTATAGGATTCTTGGAACCGTTAGGATCGTTTATCGAATAACGTGCTTCAATCTCATCCTTACACTTGTTGCAACCCTATGGTAACTCAAAAATGGCCCCACATGATCAGGAAAGGGCAAGTGTGGATGAGGTTTGAGTGGTTAACAGCTGTAAACAGCTGTTAAAACTGATTAATCTGATCTGGGAGCCTGACACGGGCCGCGTAAGGGATCACACAAGACTCACGCGGGCCGCCTGGCCATTCTGGTCAGAAACAAGTTTCAACAAATGTCAGTTTCAGTCCCTGTTGGTGTTTAAGGCCATTTCCGACACGTTTAAGGCCCGTTAAGCCAACTTTAAGGCCCTAAAATGATTCTTCAACATTGTGGACATGAAACATGCTCAAAAATATGTCGGATGTTGGTTCGTTTGGTCGTACGATCGCGATGCTCGCTTAATTACGACGGAATGCGCATAAGCGCGAAAAACGATCCAAATTGCGTGACGAATGGATTTCTCTTATGCCAAACACTAAAATAAAATATTTTAGTTCTTACATAAATTTTTGGATGTCCGGATGTATTCAGAACGTAAGTTATGCGCGAAAATGCAAACTTGTGCACTTTTTGACGCTTTTAGTCCCTGAATGCCCCAAAAGTTTATTTTAGCACACCAAACCCCTCAAAGCCTATTTCTAAGCTATGTAAAGGATATTTATGGTATGTTTAACTTATGGTCATGTTTTGGAATGTCTGTTACAGTTCAAATTGGCATACTTTCGCAGTTTGTCAAATTTAGTCCCTGTAGGCGAATTAACTTGTTTTTGCCATACCAAAACCTTCAAAACTTATTTCTAAGTTATGTAAAGGTTATTTAAGGTATGTTAAATATATGTTGATGTTCTGGAGTATTTTTCGCATTAAACTGATTACGTTTATGCACCAGTTTGCGTATAACTCTCCAGAAAGCGGTATAGAGTTTGAAATTGAACAAAAGTCAAAACATGAAAAATGTAAAACATAACCAAACAAACATTGGGATCGAATAACATTGTTTTATTGATAAACGAACTGTTCACAATGATTACAAGCACAGATGTTACAATGTTTTTGTCCGATTTTTGATAAAATTGATATCCTCGGCTTGTTCTCTATCAAATTATGATCACAACTGTGTGTTTTTCGTTCAATTTCATCCACAGAATAGTCGTAGATCTGAGATCAAAGTTTCTGTTCATGCGAAATGGTCAAACTTCAAACGAACTGGTAGATTTTTGTAAAATTGATCAAGATTTAATCTGTTTTAAGGTCTAATACTTTCACTGATTATTTAAAACACTGTTTCGTATGATATACTTCAAAATCAAACCATTTTATCCAGAAAATCTCATTTAATTTTGAAAAAACGTGAAGAAGAATGAGAAAGATGAAGGAATAGATCAAATCTGGACGAATTCTCGAGCGGAATTGTGTGTTTGATCTGTGCAATCGAGCTCCTGCTCTGATACCACTAGTTAGGACCGGTTTTGACTCCGAAACGATTGCAAAACGAACGTGTGACGTGCGGAATCCGTACACAAACGTGACCGAACACACGTGACGTAATATAAACGTGATTCTATTAGAAATCTGAAATCGTACAGCACCTTGAATCACTTTCTCTCTCTAGAATCTCTCTCTAGATCTAGAGGTCTCCAAATGACAAATGTAGCAAAAGTCTCTAATCTAACTGTAACTCTCCTATTTATAGATGTTGCCAGTTCACATGGACTGGCTTTCCGACTTCACATGGACTGGCTTTGCCACTTCATGTGGACTGGCTTTGCCACTTCATGTGGACTGGACAATCAACACTTTAAAGCACTTGAATTCTTCAGTTTCTCGCTACGGCTTGGATTGACGAAGGCGATAGACATAAATGCACTAACAGTGTTAAAAAGGGATAAAAATATACATTAAAAACTATATAACACTCACACGCACCACCACACAAGGGCCCATGAGTGGGGCTCACTATGTACCCGATAGATCTACCCTTTTTGTTCCTTGGTCTTAAACAAGATTAATGGTGCTTTAAGTATCAGCCTATTCGCACGTGATCTACTAATTCATTCTGTAGCTTAGCCATACCAAAGTAACATGTATTTCCCCTCGAGAGTTGTAAAACCGAAACGTTAAAAAGAAAAGGGGGACATGAACTCACAGTATTGCGTCAAGCAATAAGTTCTAGCAACTGTGTTCCGTAAGCGTGAGTTAACCTACAAGGGTTCTAACTCATTAGACATGTTGGTCTCTTCTAGACCTTGTACTCGTTGTTCATCTTGAACATTATTGTATACGTTTTGTTTATGGAACACTTGTGTATTTTAGATATGTTGGCTTTTGTTTCATATGTTTGTTTAATGTGTGTGTGTATATATATATATATACTTCTTGAGTTCATAATGTGTTAGAACGGGTGTCGCCCTTTGTAAGTATTTGTGCTTCGCACGAGTATATGTGGGTCTAGTCCGTATAAGTCCTTGTGTCTCGTACAATTATAAGTGGACCGAGTGCAACCGCGTCTTTGTGGCGCGCACGACGCAAGTTTGTTATATGAAATATATATTTCTCAAAAATATATATTTTTAAGTTCGGGGAACGTCGTTCACATGTATACGTATGATCGGTTTGTTTTAGGTATATATTTGTTTCACAAATATATATATATGTATATGTATATCTTCTCAAGATATAGTTGTTAAAAATATTTATTTTTAACATCGTATATATGTTAATGTACATGTACGTGTACTTGTACGTGTACGGTATCTCTTGTGAGTGTACGCTTTAACAAGTGTATATGAGTACATTGCTACGTATTTGCGAATTTTATATGTATACGTATACCATATTTATACGTGTTCGTATACCGTATTTATACGTGTAGGTATACCGTATTTATACGTGTGGTATACCGTATTTATACGTGTGGTATACCGTATTTATACGTGTGGTATACGGTATTTATACGTGTAGGTATACCGTATTTATAATGTATTTTTACAATATATTTTGATAAAAATATACATGTATATTTCTTTGGACCTTAGCCCACCATTTGTTTTATTGGGGTTAGTTCTTGCATTTTGGCGTTGGGCCTAGCCCATGACTTTAAGTTATTGGGCTTAGCCCATTTTATAATTGTATTTGGGCCTGGCCCATGTTATTCTTCATAAGTGGGCTTATTTTGTGTTTATGGAAATGGGCTATTGCTCATGTATTTAGGATATCGGGACTAGCCTAATATTTATGTTATTTTAAGCTCAATGTTTTATACTTTAGCCTAATATTTTATTAATTGGCTTAATATTTAAATTCATGCATTCTTGGTAATCTTTTACTAATTATGCTAGTAACTTTTATAATTACACTAGTGTCATTTTCACATTAAACTTTCCGGTTTTTCGTGTCGGTATTATATGTTAAGTGTCAAAAATATTTTATTTTATACTTGTCATAATGTTCGGTTTATATAACTTTTGTGTCGAAATTGTTCGTTTCGCCGACGTGGCATAAAGTGTCAGCCAATGTCTGTCATTCGAGATTCTTCGTCCGATGTTCGCATCTTAAGTTATGATATTACACAAGTGTGTTTCAAGTTTTCACGAAGGTTCGCGACTATCATCATGCTTGCGAATGTTTGTGAAGTTTCGGGTATGTGTAAGTGTATATGTGTAAGTGTAAGTGTATATTTGTTGTAAAGATTGTATGTATTATTTTTGGTATGTATTCCTCCTACTACTAATACATACATACATTATACAATTAATATACACCAATAGAGTATTTAGCATATTTATATATAATTTTCCAAATCTCAAACTTATTACATCTGGGTCCTGTGGTTTGCATTTTGTTGCCATTTTAGTCCAAATCTCAAATCAGGTCAGATTTCAAAAAAAAAAAACCTGGTTTTTGTCCTTTTCCTCAGGGGCATTTTGGCCTTTTTGGATTTTATTTAAAGATCTTCATCCCTCTCTCTCTCCATCTGCTCTCTCTCTCAACATCTGCTCTCTATCTCCCTCTCTCTCTCTGAACTACGTACACCACACCACCCCCACCACCACATCATCCCCAACCTCCGCCACCGTCGCCGCCAACACCACCGATCTCCGGCCACCGCAACCACTATCACTCTCCACTCCTCCATCTCTTACACATACACACAGACACCCACATCCTCCCTCTTCGATTCAGCCAGCAACGACACCACCAAACAACCTCATTCGCCTCGTTTTTCTGGTGACTGGTTATCTGGTGAACCACCACACGCAACCAGCAGCGGCCTTTCAGCGGCAGCGGCGGCGGAGCCGCGTATCAGCAGCGGCGGCGGCAACCCTGTTCCGTTCGGGTTGTTTCAATTTGGGGCAAGGTCAGTTCCGTTCGGGTTATGCGGTGGTGGGGGTGATGATACGGTGGTGGTTTTTTCTTGTTCGAATCTTTTGAGGATTTTATGAAGATGGGTTGTTTGTTCTTGTTCTTGAATTTGTGGGTTTAGGTTTTGGGTTTGGTTTGGAGTGATTAGAAGTAAAGGGGTTTTGATTTGTGGGGATTCTTGGTTTGGATTCTTGTTTGATCTAACATTTAATTGGAACAACGGATGGCGGTTTCTGCTGCTGCGGCGATGGATGAACGGAGAGGAGGTGGTGTTGGTGTTCTAGAGAGAGGAGAGAGAGAAGAGAGAGAGGGGTTGTTTAGAGAGAGAGAGAGAGAGAGAGAGAGTGAAGAGATATGGGATGTTTGGGATTTTGTTATATTTTTTTCATTTATAAAATATAAAATGACCAAAATGCCCCTGAGGAAAAGGACAAAAACCAGGTTTTTTTTTTGAAATCTGATCTGATTTGAGATTTGGACTAAAATGGCAACAAAATGCAAACCACAGGGACCCAGATGTAATAAGTTTGAGATTTGGACTAAAGTGGCAAAACTGGCCAAACCATAGAGACCAAAATGGCAGTTTACTCTTTATTGTTTTATTTATAAACTATACCCACTTTTATGTTACAAAAATATCTTTTTGAGTTTATATAAACTCTTGGATGGTTAAGACTTAACCACCGTCATTAGGGTTTGTATAATCATGATTAGGGTCGTTAATCACAATTAAGTTTACTAATCGCGATTAACCATGTTAATCACCTCGTTAATCTCTTTCTAATCGTGTTTAATATTTTAGAAAAATTTCGCCATAGTTTCCTCTAAACTATGGCGTTTTCCCCACGTTTTAAAACGCTTTTTAAGCATGTTTAGCACCCTTAATTGTGACAACTCGAACTTCCAAGATTTCAGCTTCGCACTATTGCACGCTAATTGTTTAGATTGATTGTTGACACGACTTGTTTGTTCCACAACTGTACACATTGTAATAGGTTAAATCGTACTGTGAGTGATATGTTTTAAATGTGGTGCGAATTATATTTGAAGTGAAGGGTAGTATTGTATTTCGAATTAATATTTTGTTGTTTAATTAAATCATGCCAAGCACACCCTCACCCATGAAATCACCTCTAGCCGAAAACCCCACCCACCCACGAAAACACTTGGTGTTTTCGTCCACATAAGACCAACGAAAAACAAAGGTGGGCCTTGGCCCAGTGACGGGTTGTTTAGTGTTTTAACTCCCAAGCTCTACGTGAATTTGTTAATTGGCAAAACCCTAATCACACTTCCTCTCTCTCTTACTACCTTTGAAACTCGACGGCAACAGGAGCCCCTCCCCCTCTCGTGACATCATCCTAGCCAATCAAGTTTCTGGTTAGTGTGTTGTCTTTATTTGTTTGAGTTGTGATTGATATTCCTTAATTATATGCGGCTGAATTTCTTGTCGTTATGGAATAGGGTTTCAGGCATAATAGATTCTGATGATGATTAGTGGTATTAATGTTAGAGAATTGGTTATTTTAACATGATTTTTGTTTGATGTGTATGACCTAAACACTTGTCGGCTATTGTGTGATATGATTGGCTTGTGAATTGAATATTGCTTTAGGAGGTTTATGACTGACTTTGCATGTGGATTGTATAAAGAGTGCAGCCAAGTTAATGTTTTGAATGTGAATGGCATAGAAATTGTCAGCTAGTTGCATGTGATCACCCTATCCTATTCGACTAGTTGTTCTTGTTATTCATAGGGTATTGATTAAAGAAAGCATATATGATTTAATGATTTCGTTGGGGATCGACCATGAACCTGTTAGTGTTAATTAGGGTTGTTGTTGTTGTGCGTGACTGTGTTGTTGATGATGATGATTGAAGTCAACGAAAACAATATCCAACGAAAACATCTTGGGGTTTTCGGCCCAAGTGTTTTCGGCCCAAAGTTGATGTGGACCAACTGTTATATCTGTTAAGTCAAATAACTCAGTTAAACATGTCGACTATGTTAAGTATGTAAAGTATATGAATCTCTTTTAAGCTTGTAACCTTATTAAGTTATTGACACTGTTAAAACATGTTAACTCTGTTAAGGAGGAAACTCTCTGTTAACTCTGTTAAGCCAAGTTGATTTACCATGTTAATTAATTAACCTCGTTAGCCAATTAACTCTGTTAACTTTATTTGACTCTGTTAAAGTATGCAACTCTGTTAAGTGTTATTGGATAATTAAATTAGAATAACCTGCAAAAGACAATTATGTGGAGCATAAATTGTACGAACATGATTAACTGTTGTGTGAATGCATGATGTTAATTGCCAAACACATCCTGTGGTATTGATTACATGTGGAACATTACGAACATGTACTGATTGAGTATACATAAATATTATAGGACTTGACTGATTACTTGCGAACACATAGCTTAGCATACCGAGCAAACCAAGGTGAGTTCACACTAGCCAAGGCATGGGATTCCCAGGGGTTGGGAATGGGATTGAATAACTACTCGTACAACTTTTACTATTAAACAAATTATTACTGTCCTCGGTTGAAGGGCACGTACGTAAAACCTACGTACAGTTATACTTACTACTGTCCTTGGAACAAGGGCACGTACGTAAAGCCTACGTACACGATCTTAAGACCATCACCTCTATCAAAGGAAGTCCCTCAATTATCGACTTAATCGCCGAGGCCTAGGTCGAGCGGGTCATTAGTTAATAGCGCTATTAGGTTTAACAAACCTCACACCGTGCCAGTCGGACGGGCGTATACTAATGGACTATGGGCAAAGGGTCAATGCTGATAGACATTGACTTAGGGCACCTCTTACATTTTCGTAGCAGTCGATACGCGTGGTCTTGTAACACATGGGAAGCCCCCACTAATCATCGCACATATGCCTGGATTGGCCGCGATAAGGATTAATACGATACATGGTTTACAAAACGAACATACGATTTACGAAATGAATACTATAACCAAACAACCAACTGTGAACTCGCTTAACTTTGTTGTTGATTCGTTGCTACATGCCTTGCAGGTCATTAGGTACCCATGGAGCTTACACAGGGAGGAACGGTCGTTGTGGGACATGGCAGTGTGTGCCATGCTTTAAACATTACTTTATTTTATATTTAATACTTGCTATGGGTTTTACAAATTATGCTTCCGCTAAACATTTAACTATGCTTTGGGTTTTGAACACCTTTCATATTGATTGGTTGAATTATGTTTACTTATATGTTGTTCAATATGATTGGTGGCTTGATCCTGGTCAGTCACGCCTCCAAGCGGTGATACTCCGCGTGTGGATTTTGGGGGTGTGACATTAATCATGATCCATCCAAACCAAGTTTCATTCCATCAACTTTGCATGAAGAATCCTACTAATAATATCCTTATTTCCATGAACTTTTTGTATATTTTTAAACACACTTTTAAAAATATATGGTGTCATTTTTTGATTAAATTAACAAGATCCTAAAAAAACATATTATTTCTTAAGAACCCTCATGTTGTTCTTCATTTTTAACAACTTGTTAAGACCAGTTTTTAACATAATCTTACTGAAAATCATGGTCGTTAATTTCTACAAAAATCACATACATGTTGTTACTTGTTTTTAGATTGTAGTAAAGTTCATGGATCATAAGGATGATGATCTTGTTTGGATTTAAACATCAAAATGTTTAAATCTTCATTTTTGTTCTTAATCATGCAAGATCACCCATGTAAATAACCTACTTTAAACAAAATCAACAAGTTCATACAACTCATACAACCCTAAAGCACATAATAATCACATAATACTTCATGATTAGTAAGTTGTTAAGTTTTGGTTTAGGGTTTTAATTGAAATTTTTCTTGATTTTCAAGATGACCAACAAGTACTTTAGTAATCTACACATGATATAAGTAAGAGGCTTACAACTTTGCAAGTGTCTTAAGATGATGATTTAGAAGAGATTAAGCTCCAAACAAAGCCCTAAGTTTGCTCCATGTATTTTTGATGCTTAGATGATCTTATGTAGGCTTAATTAGGGTGTAAATGTGGTGATTTATGAATGAAGATGACGGTTTTCTTGGTTGATGTTGTGGCCGAAAGTGGGGAAGCAAGTAAGAGGGTAATTGGTTTCAATTATGTGTGAAAAGATGAGTATGGTGAAGACATGATGTGGTAAGATATTTTTATAAGTTCAGAATCTTTCCAAAGATCTCAAAATCTTCTCACACCATGCTCTATCATCTCAATTCCTTTTCAAGTTGGTAAGTTGATGGGGGTAGGACCCAGCTTATGAAATTGAGGGGGGGGGGGGTATTAGGATTATAACTTTTTTTATAAAAAGTTTATCTAATAAAAGTTGTAAAGGTAATTAAATGTTTAGGGGTATTAGATGAGTTCTTGCACCATTAGTGTTACGGCAATATTTTCGACGCCAAAATGAGGCTAACTAGTTCACTAGAATGTTAGTTTAGGTGTTTGGGTGGCGAAAATGCCACTTACTAGCTCGTTGACACGAAATTGGCGAAGTTGTGACCGTCACGGCGTAGTACCGGAAACTTATGATTCGAATATTACGTTCGTATCCCTAAGCCTATTTAAGGTGTATATATTAGTTATAAGTCTTACGGTCATTAAAATGATAGATTCTAGTGTCGCGGACATGTTATTTTGTTTATATTTCGTCGCAAAACGGACAAAGTGCATTTATATGTGTTTACCGGAAAGTTAATATGTTTTGGTGTTTAGTGTCCGTAATTAGGGATATTGTTTTTATTTAATCTACCAAGTGCTTTCATGCCCTTCGTCGCTCATTCAGTCAGTTTTCGGTACTTGCTGGCATGAATAGTGTGTTCAGGTGAATAGTGTTTTCAGCATTCTGACAACATTTTAGGACATAGTTTGTAGTTTTCTCGCGACGTGGCGATCGTATTATTGTTGCTTGACATATATAACCAGGCCCTATGATTGCTAGACTTTGTACGACCTAATCATGCAATAATTAAATCGTAATGAATGAAATTAAATGTTAAATCAAGTGTTTAAGTTGTACGAAGTTACCATTATTTTTGCTAGTTGTCACATTTGGCCCCAGAAAAAGTTTGCGTTTAGGATTCTTTGTTGTTTGTTTGTATTATCTTTGATTTGTGTTGTTGTTTATGATTCTTGCTTGTGGTTTATCAAGATGAGTGATGGTGGAGTTAGTACTTCACAAACTCTTATTAGTAAATTTACGTAGGGGATCCTTTATATTTACATTCCAGTGATTCTAGTAAACTTACTATTGTTAGTATAAAACTTAAAGGGACTGAAAACTACTATGTATGGTCTAGTGCTATGAAACTTGCTTTAGAAGCTAAAAACAAGTTTTGGTTTATTAGTGGTAATTGTGAAAACCCTAAAGATGATAATGTTCTAGCTAATCAATGGGATAGGTGTAATTCAGTTTTTCTTACCTGGTTGTTAATTTCTGTTTCAGAAGAGTTATTTCTAGGACAAGTTTTTTTCCAAAACTTGCTTCTGAAGTGTGGGTTGATCTAAAAGAAACTTATGATGAAGTAGATGGTTCTGTTGTTTATGATCTTTACAAAAAAGATAAATAGTATTTCACAAAATAGTAGTATTGTTTCTGAATATTATAATAAATTGACAACTATGTGGAAGCAGTTTGATGCTATGCTTCATTTACCTTCTTGTTTTGGACAAGCTGCAAAAGATTATAATGATTTTACCACCTTAATAAAGTTAATGTAGTTTCTTATGGGTCTTGATGATGTTTACCAACTTGTGAGAACAAATCTGTTAACAAGAGAACCATTTCCTACTGTCAAAGTTGCTTTTCCATCGTCTCTAGGGAAGAGTCACATGGGTTGGCTAGTGGTAGTTCAAAAAGTCAAAATGTTTCTTTTTTTAACTAAGTCAAACCAGTCCTTTAATTCTAGAAGAAGAGTTTTTAGAGGACCTAATCCAAATTTAAAGTGTACTCATTGTAATATGGTAGGTCACACTGTTGATAGGTGTTTTGAATTGATCAGATATCCTCCTGGAATTAAAAGAAGACCAAGGGCAATTTATGAAATATAATGTGTCTAATAATAAATCTAATATGACTGTTGGAACTTCTTCATCTATTAGTCTCTCTTTACCTTTTACATCTGAGCAGATAACTAGGTTGTTAAATCTTGTTGGTGATAAATTTGAGACAGAGTAGTCAAGGTCTAATATGGGCGGTAATTCGTCTAGTGTATGTAGTTTTGTATATAATTTTGTTAGTTGTTCTAGTTCTGTTAATCTTGGGTATGGGTATAATTGGATTGTTGATTCTGGTGCAAATCAACACATGATTAAAAATTACAAGGATATGTTTAATTGTGTTGATGTCTCTGAGTTTGATTTAAAGGCCAGTCACCTAAATGGAACTAGTGTTAAAGTTTTAAAAATTGGAGAACTAAAGTTAGTAAATAATGTTTTTTACAAGATGTGTTCTATGTTCCTGACTACAGTGTAAATTTATTATATGTCTATAAACTTGCTAGAGATAATAAGATTTATGTTGTTTTTAATGAGAATAGTTGTGTATTACAGGATTTGAAATCAAAGAGAATCCTGGTGACTGGTAGTTAGGATAATGGTTCATACTTTATAGGGAAACATGGTAATTTTGTGAATCTGAGTTTTAGTAGTATGTCAAAGTCCAGTATATGGCATAGCTGGCTAGGTCACCCATCTGATCAAGTCCTAACTATTTTAAAAGAAAGTCTAGATATTAATCAAACTAAACATAGTCCATGTGATATTTGCCATAAGACCAAGCAAGTAAGGGTTCCTTTTCCTTTTAGTGAACATAAAACAAAGTATGTGGGTGATATAATTCATGTAGATTTATGGGGACCTTATAGGGTGTCTAGTTATGAAGACTATTTTCTGACAGTAGTTGATGATTTATCTAGAACAGTGTGGTGCTATCTACTTAAGAACAAGATGGAAGTTTTTGAAAACCTGAATAGTTTTTATGAACTTATTCTAACTCAGTTCAAAAGAAAAATAAAGACTTTTAGGAGTGATAATGGAACTGAGTTTGTTAATAATCAAATGAATAACTTTTATAAATCCAAAGGTATTATTCATCAAACCTTTTGTTCTTATACACCACAACAAAATGGTGTAGTTGAAAGAAACATATACATCTTTTGAATATAACCAAGGCTTGGATGTTTCAGGGTGGACTACCTTTAAAGTTTTGGACTGATTGTGTGCTAACTGCTATTTAATTAATTAACAGGTTACCAACCTCTATTTTAGGAGGTAAAAGTCCTTAAGAAGTCATGTTTGGTTTTAAACCCCCATTGTCACATTTAAGAAACTTTGGGTGTTTTTGTTTTAGTACAATTCTAATTGAATCTAATAAATTTGCTTATCATGCTGATAAGTGTGTGTTGCTTGGTTATTCTAATGTAAAGCAAGGGTATAAGTTGTGGAGTCTTGATGAGAAAAAATATTTTATTCTAGGAATGTTAAGTTCTATGAAAATGTATACCCTTTTAAGACAAAACAGTATGAAAACCAAAGTACTTTTGTTGATAAAAGTTTAAATCATGTAAACTTTTTTTTATTACTATGAAACACATACACCTGAAGTCCTTTTACCACCCAATGATGAAGAGGGTACAAATGGTGCTCATGATTCTCCTAGTGATGATTAGCAGCCATTAGAACCCTCAACATCTGCCACTTCCAGTAGACTACTGGCAATAGTGTTGATCATAGTCAACATTTAGAATCTGGGATTGTGAGTAGTAGTGATCAGGGTAGTAATGGCAGGGCAAAGGACACTGGATTATCAAATGATGATGAGACCAACCTATCTGAGGGTACAAATTTAAGTCTTAGAAGGTCATCTAGGATAACATATGTTCCTAAAAGGTTTGATGGTTTTATGTTAAATAGTAAAGTTAAATATGGTATAGACAAAGTTGTTAATTATTCTTGCTTGTCTGCTGAGAATTTGTGTTTTGTTAGTAGTTTAAACAAAATAATTGAACCTAGTTCTTATAGTGAAGTTGTAAAAGATCCTAGGTGGGTTGAGGCTATGAATACTGAAATGGAAGCCTTGGATAATAATCACACATGGGTTTTAACTGATTTACATGTTGGTAGAAAAGTTATAGGTTGTAAATGGGTTTATAGAGTTAAATACAAATCTAATGGAGAGGTTGAAAGGTTTAAGGCAAGATTAGTTGCCAACGATTATAACAAACGAGAATGGAATGATTTTGGTGAAACATTTTCACCGGTGGTGAAAATGATTAGTGTTAGAACAGTCATTAGTATGGCAGTTGAAAATAGTTGGAAGCTTTTCCAACTTAATATTAATAGTGCCTTCTTGTATGGTTC